>OZ024936.1:43823027-46323027 GCA_964017235.1 Sabellastarte sp. h YS-2021 | reverse complement strand
TTACCCCACGGCCCCCCCTTATGGGTCAAACTGGGGTCATAAAATAGCTGATTTTGAGTTTTTGCCTTTATCTCCTTTATTGTTGCTTTTATAGCTTCAGAATATATTAAGAGGTATTGGGAAAGCATATGTGGAGAGTCTAAATAGCCGGTCAGTTTTACCCCCCGACCCTCCCTTATGGGCCAAACTGGGGTCATAAAATAGCTGATTTTGAGTTTTTGCCTTATATCTCCTTTATTGTTGCTTTTATAGCTTCAGAATGTATTAAGAGGTATTGAGAAAGAATATGAGGAGAGTCTTAATAGCCGGTCAGTTTTAACCCCCCCCCCCCCCTTATGGGCCAAACTGGGGTCATAAATAGCTGCTTTGGAGTTTTTGCCTTATATCTCCTTTATCGTTGCTGCTATAGCTTCAGAATGTATTAAGAGGTATTGGGAAAGCATATGTGGAGATTCTAAATAGCCGGTCAGTTTTATCCCCCGACCCCCCTTTATGGGTCAAACTGGGGTCATAAAATAGTTGCTTTGGAGTTTTGCCTTATATCTCCTTTATTGTTGCTTTTAAACCTTCAGAATGTATTAAGAGGTATTGGGAAAGCTTCTGTGGAGAGTCTAAATAGCCGGTCAGTTTTACCCCCCGACCCTCCCTTATGGGCCAAACTGGGGTCATAAATAGCTGCTTTGGAGTTTTTGCCTTATATCTCCTTTATTGTTGCTTTTATAGCTTCAGAATGTATTAAGAGGTATTGGGAAAGCATACGGTGCAGCTTTGTGCATTCTTAGCTTTACAGCATGCTTATTAAAACCACAAAGCATTTTAAACTTTAAGGGGCGCTTTGCTTTTGTTAGCAAAAGCATTCCTCTAGTTTCTGTGGATATATACCTATGACAAAAAGCATTAGCTTTGGTTAAATGCTCTGTTAATGTGGCTTTGAATCCGACTGATGGCAAGCAGTAAGGGATGCATTAAACTGTACAGATATAACCCTTACTGGCAAAAGGGATGTAAAATGTGACCTTTTATAGCATTAATACATCCTATCCAATGGACAATTGCTAATCGGTTGGTGCCGACCGGCCCGCCAAACGACAGAGAAAGCCGTCTTTGTGTTTTCTCCGGCCGGGCCGGTCAAGTAGTGTGTATTTGCTAGGTGGCGCATTGTGCTTCCTGTCTAGACAGAGTGATGTCAGTTCATCTTTTTCGTTTGGTGCATGTAGCGTGCAGATGTGTTTTCAACCACGGATATACATTAAGAAATCTGCTGGAATGCTCCCTAGTCGATTCAAATCCGTGTTGATGATAGGACAGTAAGCAACGAGAAAATATGCATGTTGGTAGTTTCCTCCCTAGTTGATTATGTCCACCCCCCTGGGGGGTGGATATATTATTTTTGCTTTTTTCGCCGTCCAATGTCCGTTGTCCGATGTCCGGCGTCCGATGTCCGGCGTCACGCATGGTTTCCGCTCATTTAAAGGAAAAGTATTAGAGCTATTGTCACCAAATTTGGTATGCAGGCTTATTGGGTCAGTAGCTTGCTTGGGATTGCTTTTGGCTGTTGTACCTCTTTTGCTTACTGAGTAATACTTAAGTACAGCTATTTTCAGTACCCATTGGTTTCCGTGCATTTAAGCCAAAATAATTAAAGATATTTTACTACAATTTTGAATACAAGATTGTTATGTCCATAGCTCGCTTGGTATTGCATTTGGGACTGATAGCTTTGTCAGTACATGAGTAATAGCCATTTAGGTACTTCATTGTGTATTTTCAGTACTACTTTTGAGTAATTTGCTAATATCTCAGAAACCGTAGGAGATAGAGCGATTTCGACAGAATTTTTGACCCACAGGGTATCTAAGGAATGCAATCTATGCAATTTTCCAAAAATTTTCCCCTCCCCAAAAATGGCGGCCATTTTGAATTTTCGAATTTTTGCCAAAAATGGCAAAACACTAATTTGCTTCTATCTCCTTAACCGTGCGAGATAGAGCGATTTCGGCAAAATTTTCGACCCACAGGGTATCTAAAAATTCTACTCTTGGCAATTTTTAAAAAATTTTCCCCTCCCCAAAAATGGCGGCCATTTTGAATTTTCGAATTTTTGCCAAAAATGGCAAAACACAAATTTGCTTCTATCTCCTTAACCGTGCGAGATAGAGCAATTTCGTCGAAATTTTCGACCCACAGGGTATCTAAGGAATGTAATATTTGCAATTTTCAAAAAATTTTCCCCTCCCCAAAAATGGCGGCCATTTTGAATTTTCGAATTTTTGCCAAAAATGGCAAAACACAAATTTGCTTCTATCTCCTTAACCGTGTGAGATAGAGCGATTTCGGCAAAATTTTCGACCCACAGGGTATCTAAGGAATGCAATCTTTGCAATTTTCCAAAAATTTTCCCCTCCCCAAAAATGGCGGCCATTTTGAATTTTCGAATTTTTGCCAAAAATGGCAAAACACAAATTTGCTTCTATCTCCTTAACCATGGGAGATAGAGCGATTTCGTCAAAATTTTCGACCCACAGTGTATCTGAGCATTGTACTCTTGGCAATTTTCAAAAAATTTTCCCCTCCCCAAAAATGGCGGCCATTTTGAATTTTCGAATTTTCGCCAAAAATGGCAAAACACAAATTTGCTTCTATCTCCTTAACCGTGGGAGATAGAGCGATTTCGTCAAAATTTTCGACCCACATTTTTGACCCACAGTGTATCTGAGCATTGTACTCTTTGCAATTTTTAAAAAATTTTCCCCTCCCCAAAATGGCAAAACACTAATTTGCTTCTATCTCCTTAACCGTGCGAGATAGAGCGATTTCGTCGAAATTTTCGACCCACAGGGTATCTAAGGAATGTAATATTTGCAATTTTCCAAAAATTTTCCCCTCCCCAAAAATGGCGGCCATTTTGAATTTTCGAATTTTTGCCAAAAATGGCAAAACACAAATTTGCTTCTATCTCCTTAACCATGGGAGATAGAGCGATTTCGTCAAAATTTTCGACCCACAGTGTATCTGAGCATTGTACTCTTGGCAATTTTCAAAAAATTTTCCCCTCCCCAAAAATGGCGGCCATTTTGAATTTTCGAATTTTTGCCAAAAATGGCAAAACACAAATTTGCTTCTATCTCCTTAACCGTGCGAGATAGAGCAATTTCGTCGAAATTTTCGACCCACAGGGTATCTAAGGAATGTAATCTTTGCAATTTTCAAAAAAATTTCCCCTCCCCAAAAATGGCGGCCATTTTGAATTTTCGAATTTTTGCCAAAAATGGCAAAACACAAATTTGCTTCTATCTCCTTAACCGTGGGAGATAGAGCGATTTCGTCAAAATTTTCGACCCACATTTTTGACCCACAGTGTATCTGAGCATTGTACTCTTTGCAATTTTTAAAAAATTTTCCCCTCCCCAAAATGGCAAAACACTAATTTGCTTCTATCTCCTTAACCGTGCGAGATAGAGCGATTTCGTCGAAATTTTCGACCCACAGGGTATCTAAGGAATGTAATATTTGCAATTTTCCAAAAATTTTCCCCTCCCCAAAAATGGCGGCCATTTTGAATTTTCGAATTTTTGCCAAAAATGGCAAAACACAAATTTGCTTCTATCTCCTTAACTGTGCAAGATAGAGCGATTTCGTCGAAATTTTCGACCCACAGGGTATGTAAGGAATGCAATCTGCAATTTTCCAAAAATTTTCCCCTCCCCTAAAATGGCGGCCATTTTGAATTTTCGAATTTTTGCCAAAAATGGCAAAACACAAATTTGCTTCTATCTCCTTAACCGTGCGAGATAGAGCGATTTCGGCAAAATTTTCGACCCACAGGGTATCTAAGGAATGCAATCTTTGCAATTTTCAAAAAATTTTCCCCTCCCCAAAAATGGCGGCCATTTTGAATTTTCGAATTTTTGCCAAAAATGGCAAAACACAAATTTGCTTCTATCTCCTTAACCGTGGGAGATAGAGCGATTTCGTCAAAATTTTCGACCCACTGGGTATCTAAGGAATGCAATCTTTGCAATTTTCCAAAAATTTTCCCCTCCCCAAAAATGGCGGCCATTTTGAATTTTCAAATTTTTGCCAAAAATGGCAAAACACTAATTTGCTTCTATCTCCTTAACCGTGCGAGATAGAGTGATTTCGGCAAAATTTTCGACGCACAGGTTATCTAACCAATGCAATCTTTGCAATTTTTAAAAAATTTTCCCCTCCCCAAAATGGCAAAACACTAATTTGCTTCTATCTCCTTAACCGTGCGAGATAGAGCGATTTCGGCAAAATTTTCGACGCACAGGGTATCTAAGCAATGCAATCTTTGCAATTTTCAAAAAATTTTCCCCTCCCCAAAAATGGCGGCCATTTTGAATTTTCGAATTTTTGCCAAAAATGGCAAAACACAAATTTGCTTCTATCTCCTTAACCGTGCGAGATAGAGCGATTTCGTCGAAATTTTCGACCCACAGGGTATCTGAGAAATGCAATCTTTGCAATTTTCAAAAAATTTTCCCCTCCCCAAAAATGGCGCCCATTTTGAATTTTCAAATTTTTGCCAAAAATGGCAAAACACTAATTTGCTTCTATCTCCTTAACCGTGCGAGATAGAGCGATTTCGGCAAAATTTTCGACGCACAGGTTATCTAACCAATGCAATCTTTGCAATTTTTAAAAAATTTTCCCCTCCCCAAAATGGCAAAACACAAATTTGCTTCTATCTCCTTAACCGTGCGAGATAGAGCGATTTCGTCGAAATTTTCGACCCACAGGGTATCTGAGAAATGCAATTTTTGCAATTTTCAAAAAATTTTCCCCTCCCCAAAAATGGCGGCCATTTTGAATTTTCGAATTTTTGCCAAAAATGGCAAAACACAAATTTGCTTCTATCTCCTTAACCGTGGGAGATAGAGCGATTTCGTCGAAATTTTCGACCCACAGGGTACCTGAGAAATGCAATCTTTGCAATTTTCAAAAAATTTTCCCCTCCCCAAAAATGGCGGCCATTTTGAATTTTCGAATTTTTGCCAAAAATGGCAAAACAAATTTGCTTCTATCTCCTTAACCGTGTGAGATAGAGCGATTTCGTCAAAATTTTCGACCCACAGGGTATCTGAGCATTGTACTCTTGGTAATTTTTAAAAAATTTTCCCCTCCCCAAAAATGGCGGCCATTTTGAATTTTCGAATTTTTGCCAAAAATGGCAAAACAAATTTGCTTCTATCTCCTTAACCGTGTGAGATAGAGCGATTTCGTCAAAATTTTCGACCCACAGGGTATCTAAAAATTCTACTCTTGGCAATTTTTAAAAAATTTTCCCCTCCCCAAAAATGGCGGCCATTTTGAATTTTCGAATTTTTGCCAAAAATGGCAAAACACAAATTTGCTTCTATCTCCTTAACCGTGCGAGATAGAGCAATTTCGTCGAAATTTTCGACCCACAGGGTATCTAAGGAATGTAATATTTGCAATTTTCAAAAAATTTTCCCCTCCCCAAAAATGGCGGCCATTTTGAATTTTCGAATTTTTGCCAAAAATGGCAAAACACAAATTTGCTTCTATCTCCTTAACCGTGTGAGATAGAGCGATTTCGGCAAAATTTTCGACCCACAGGGTATCTAAGGAATGCAATCTTTGCAATTTTCCAAAAATTTTCCCCTCCCCAAAAATGGCGGCCATTTTGAATTTTCGAATTTTTGCCAAAAATGGCAAAACACAAATTTGCTTCTATCTCCTTAACCATGGGAGATAGAGCGATTTCGTCAAAATTTTCGACCCACAGTGTATCTGAGCATTGTACTCTTGGCAATTTTCAAAAAATTTTCCCCTCCCCAAAAATGGCGGCCATTTTGAATTTTCGAATTTTTGCCAAAAATGGCAAAACACAAATTTGCTTCTATCTCCTTAACTGTGCGAGATAGAGCAATTTCGTCGAAATTTTCGACCCACAGGGTATCTAAGGAATGTAATCTTTGCAATTTTCAAAAAAATTTCCCCTCCCCAAAAATGGCGGCCATTTTGAATTTTCGAATTTTTGCCAAAAATGGCAAAACACAAATTTGCTTCTATCTCCTTAACCGTGCGAGATAGAGCGATTTCGTCGAAATTTTCGACCCACAGGGTACCTGAGAAATGCAATCTTTGCAATTTTCAAAAAATTTTCCCCTCCCCAAAAATGGCGGCCATTTTGAATTTTCGAATTTTTGCCAAAAATGGCAAAACAAATTTGCTTCTATCTCCTTAACCGTGTGAGATAGAGCGATTTCGTCAAAATTTTCGACCCACAGGGTATCTGAGCATTGTACTCTTGGTAATTTTTAAAAAATTTTCCCCTCCCCAAAAATGGCGGCCATTTTGAATTTTCGAATTTTTGCCAAAAATGGCAAAACACTAATTTGCTTCTATCTCCTTAACCGTGCGAGATAGAGCGATTTCGTCGAAATTTTCAACCCACAGGGTATCTAAGGAATGTAATCTTTGCAATTTTCAAAATATTTTCGCCTCCCCAAAAATGGCAGCCATTTTGAATTTTCGAATTTTTGCCCAAAATGGAAAAACACAAACTGGCCTTAACCGTGCAAAATAGAGTTATTTCGTTGAAATTTTCGACCCATAGGGTATGTAAGAAATGTACTCTTGGCAATTTTCAAAAAAATTTCCTTTTCCCAAAAATGGCGGCCATTTTGAATTTTCAAATTTTTGCCAAAAATAGAAAAACAGGAATTTGCTTCTATCTTCTTAACCGTGCAAGATAGAGTGATTTCGTCAAAATTTTCAACCCAACCAATGCAAAAAGGCATGAAGCTGAAATAATTTACATCTACACTAACAAATATTTAAGCATCATTGATATATTTTACAAATGAAACAGGGTCTTGTAAGACTACTGTACAATTTGGGCAAAAGGTTCATGGGTGGACATTACACATGATAATGTGTGTTCTTCTATGCTATCCTGTTTCTATTCGCATCTACTATCAACAGGGCGGCCTATTTCTAGTTCAACCTTGTGTTGAGGATAGGGGCAGTAGAAGAGAGACAACAATGAAATATGCTGGATAAATGCTGTTTTTAAAGAGTTTCCTTACTTTCTACAAAGAATGCGTCTTCTTCTTTTGAAGTATTCAACTCCAGCAATGAGGCAGGTCGCTTGAGAGATTTATAAATAGAAGTCCTGTCTTCACTTTTTTCAACCAGCATTGCTGTGAAATTAATAATTTGACAATAATAAGACGAGGAAACATGGCCGGTCATGTGACCTTATAGATATGCATGCAATATGCCGGCCTCAACAAGTGCTGTCTATCAGAACTTGGTTTTGCACTACGCATGTGAAAGTTTCTAAATATAGCTCACAAGGGCTATCCCAGCAATTTTCAAATATTGTGTAAAATGAAGACGTGAAATCAACAGAAAACAAGGAAACAGAACTCGAGAAGAGTCGAGTAGCAACCTTGTGTTAGCGAAAGACAAGAAGATAAATAAGAGTTCAGAAGAGTGGAGTAGCACCCTAGAGGTAGCAGAAGACAGGAAGACTCAGAGAACACAAAACACAGCTGTGGCAAACGATAATGGCAGAAATGCTGGTTACACAACCTTCATTCTAGCCAGTTACAGCGGCTATTGACCTAGTTACAGAGATCACTGGCTACACAGTTTTCATTAAACCTATTGGTTCATTCTAGCCGGTTACAGATCTTAGCGACCGGCTGCTGGCTACACAGAAGGGGGGATGAAGTCGGGCTATTTGTGTGTCCTATGGAGCATCCTGACCTGGTGTACCAGCAAACAGGTTACTCTGAAAGCCTGACACATTCCAGGCCAGCTGAATGTGGTAGCAGACAGGCTATCCAGGCTAAGCCAGACAATTCAAACAGAAGGGTCCCTCCTTCCAGAGGTCTTCCAGGTGACAAAAGGTGGCACCAGCCTCAAATATACCTTTTTGCAACAAGGTACAACAAGTTAGCCTGTTATGTGTCACTAGTGCTGGACCCCCAGGCATGGGCAGTCGATACACTCAGCCTGCCATGGGTCGATCTGGACCCATAGGCCTTTCCAATTGCAGCCTTTTTGGGCAAAGTGGTGGAGAATTTGCAGGACTGCCTATGCAGGAAAATCATTCTGATTGCTCCAGGGTGGCCCAACATGCCCTGGTTCTGCGATCTAGTGGCCATGTCCAGCCAAATCCTACTGAACCTGCCCAACCTGTTCACTCAGCCATTCAGTCAGACTCCTCACAGGAATCTGTCAAACCTAAATCTGCATGCATGGCTCCTAGAGTCTCGGCAATCGAGGAGCAGGGCTTCTCTGAGGCAGTGGCAGCATGAATTGAGGCTCCTCAAAGAGGATCAACCAAATCAGTCTATGAGGCAAAGTGGACCATTTTTACAAAGTGCTGCCTCAGTAATCAGGTGGACTTTAGGGCACCCCTATAGAGCCTGTAGCTGACTTCCTTATGTACCTATTTCAAGACAGGAAGTTAAAGCCCAGTACCATTGATGGATACAGGTCAGTCATTGCTGATAAACTGGGAAATTAACCCATTAATGTCAACAAAGACAAAAATCTCACTCGTCTCCTGGATAGTTTACACAGAGACAAACCCAAAGGTCAGAGGGAAATCCCCTCCTGGAACCTCTCCCTGATGTTACACCAGCTGACAAAGGCTCCATTTGAACCAATTAAAGAGGCATCTTTGAAGCATTTGACCTTCAAAACTGTTTGCCTCTTAGCCCTAGGGTCATGCAGACGCAGGAGTGAGAACCATGCTTGGCAAAACAAGAACATCAGACACCAGTCAGACTAGTCAAAGGTGTCCCTGTATCCATCACCTAGCTTTCCAAGAATCAGCTGACCAAAGAGGGTCCAGAAAGTGTGGCCCCAGTGGCTATACCATCCCTGGCCCCAACTCTGGATAAGTCCCTCAAGTCTAATAGGTCCCTGAGTCCAGAGCATTGGGTCATTTGTTGGACAGACCTTAGGCAGAACAAGGAGTTAGTCTTTGTCTTGTTTAAGTAAGGTTTGACAAGGACATCTCGCCAACCACTATCTCCTCATGGATCAAGCAGGTTAAAGCCCATGATGTCGGGGTCTTTGCTGCTTCTAAGGCCTTCCAATCGGGAATTTCCTTAGAGCAAAGCTTATCAGCCTGCCACTGGTTATGTGAAATTCACACAGTTTTATTTGAAGGATATGGCTTGCGCTGATTCAGAGCCTTTTCACTTGGGCCCAGTAGTGACTGCACAGCAGATCCACAAGTAGCCCTTATATTGAGATTTGTCATGTGCTTTCCTTTGGGAGGTTTATTTCCTGGGACTGAACTCATCCCTCTCTTCTGTTACCTCAGAGGTCTGCTAAAAAGGCCATAGGAAAAATTTTGTTATTATTATGAGTTATTTTAAGTCCCTAGTAACTTACCCGCCAACCAAGCGTTAGTTATTCAGCAATTGTCCATTGGATAGGATGTATTAACGTAATAAAATTGCAAATTTAATAAGGAAATAAAATTTTTATAAGTTAATACCCTATCCAATAGACAGGCAAGGCCCTCCTAGCCGACCCGGTTATCAGCTTACTAGTGGTCTAAGTATGTTTAGACTAAGAGAAAGATGAACTGACGTCACTCTGTCTAGACAGGAAGGAAGCACCATGCGCCACCTAGCAAATGCACACTGCTTGACCAGCCCAGGATGCAGGACGGCTTTTTCTGTCATTTGGCAGGCCGGTTGGCACCGATCGGATTGGCAGTTGTTCATTGGATAGGGTATTAATTTAATTGTATCCCGAATGAAAGTCGGGGATACTTAGGATTCAGTACGGTCATGCCGCCGCCGCCGCAGAGATTTCCTTTTGTACAAGATAGCTAGTGTTGGGAATCACCTTCAATTTTCATGGTCGATTATTCATCCATTTTTCAGACCGATGATCGACCCCTAATCGATTATTTTACTCCATTATTGTGTATTATTTAAGAAACACTTTCCAGGATAAAGTATAGGTCAATCCAGTAAGAATAACGGTGTTCCGACATTTAGGATCTACCGAAAGCACCCACTTCCTGTAAATATGGCGGTAGACATAAACAAATTTGAAATTCAAGACAAAACTGTCAGTTTATTAAGTATAGAATATAAAATATTTTTAAAATATATGGATATTGAAATAAATCAGGAAAGGAAAGATATAAGCTTAATAATCGATCATTAGAAAACGTCAGTGACCGACCGCTATTCTAAACTGTCCTTGACGATTAATCGAGCACAAATCTAATCGTCCACCCGGTAGTGATAACTTAAAAAATATTTTAGTTAGACCTTTCAAATTTGGTATGTGGGTATATATGGGCAATGCCACGAACGCTATTGTTTTGTGACCTTGACCTTCAATTTCAAGGTCACTGGTGGCCTCTTAAAGGTCAGATTTTGGCCATTTTTTCACATTTTAGCCCAGTTCTCGTATACAAAAAGTTAGATCATCCTATGGCTGGTATATATAATACATATATATGTCCTGTGTAAGCATACAGAAATTTGACTTTGAAGCTGTTTATTGAAGGTCATCCACAGACCACCAAAGTACCTCACCGAGGCCATTTTTGAAGATATTTTCACACTTAATGCTGACTATATTGCATGGAAACTATTGAAAATGGCTTTGGAGGTTGAGTATGTGATGGAGTATCAGCATCCAGGCTTACCGGTGACAGAGAAAATCAGCTGATTTCACAGTTATGGACAGGAAGAAGGCAGTTGTTTCATATAAGCCTACCCCTGCTGAGACGTAGTTTAGGGACATTGGTTAGGGAGTGTAGGTGTGCAACGTCATGGTGTGACTTTGATTTGACCTTGCAGTAGTGACCTTCACCTATAAAATCTTGTCCAGGCTATATCTCGGAAACCGTGAGGTGTAGGAAGTTGATACTTGGTTGGGACATTGGTCAGGGGATGTAGGTGTGCAACGTCATGGTGTGACCTTGATTTGACCTTTGACCTTGCCGTAGTGACCTTGATCTGTAAAATCTTGTCTGGGCTATATCTCAGAAACTGTAAGGTGTAGGAAGTTGATACTTGGTAGGGAGATTGGTTAGGGGTATAGGAAATCATGTGCTCCAAATCTTTTGGGGGGGTCAGATTTGACCTTGGAGCCCTCCTTGAAGGTCGAATGTGGTCCTTCATACCTATAATGGTGTATATCACTCTGTATGTCACGCTTTAACTCCGTCCGGGGACAAACTGCGTTGAGACACAATGTCTAGTTTACTTCTTTTTTTTTTCTTTTTTATTGTCTTCTAGTTCACATTTTATAATGTTTTGTATGATTAGTATGATCAACTAATTTGTGAAATATGAATCAGTATAAGTTGTCTAATGATATTTTACTCCATGGCATTACCTGTAAATAATTGTGAGTGATTTTTTCAGGCTAGTGCATATTTGTGGATAGAAAGCAATGTTATGGACTTTTTTGGATCTTGATGTTTCACAATAGTATGTACGTGTACAGGTACATGTTAGTATACATTATCTGAGTGTGTCAATACTGCAGTGAAATTGATTGGTGTATATTGGTATGACCTGTGCATATAAATTTCACCAAAGCTTTTGAGTGACAAACAGGTCAAATGTGTTACATCCCCAAGACGGAAGTTAGGGATATTCTGGTTTCAAGTCCATCTTGATGCCGTCACCGTATATTTTGATTTGTGTGCGCAATAACTCAAAAATGCTTTCACAGATTTCATTCAAACTTGCCAGGAGAGGAACCCTATTTTAATGTGACGTTAAACTCCCAATAATAAAGAAGTTATGGCCACATTAAGGTCAGAAATTTGGCCGTTGGTCACTTAAAGTTCTCTGGGTCACAAACTATGTGGCTCATCTAGCTCCAATTTTACTTGACAACACATTACTATATTAATAGGTCGACTCCACATGAGGCTATCCAGTGGCACCTGAAAAATCACTGGAGGATCCCAGAATCACTAGAAAAGGTGATCCCTATCTTTTTTCAAGAGGCAAATGTTCTTCAAGGTCAGCCTCTACACCCACTTCTTCAGATCTTTACAGATGCCTGGAGCACTCATTTGGGAGAACTCACGGCAAGGGGGCCATGGTCCTTGCCAGAAAGCAACTACCTGGAACTAATAGCGGCCTTTCTCACCCTAAAAGAGTTCCATGACTTCTTTACAAACAAGATTGTACTAACAGCAACAACACCACAGTTGTTGCCTACATAAACAAGGAATGACGCATGCGGTCAGGTCCCGTGTGCCCCACTATGGTGAATCCTGACCTGGTGCTCCAGGAATCAGGTGACCCTCATGGCCTGCACATTCTAGGCTGGCTGAATGTGGTAGCAGACAAACTATCTAAGCTAGGCCAGACCATCCAGACAGAGTGGTCTTCCAGTTGATATGCAAAAGGTTGCACCAACTTCAAATAGACCTCTTTGGTTCAACAAGTAGGTGCACTCAGTCTACCTTGGGAAGAGGTGGACCTATGTGCTTTCCCACCAGTAGCCATTCTGGACAAGTTGGTGGCGAAACTTAGGGGCTACTGGTGCAAGATAATCATATTGATTACTCCAGGGTGGCCCAACACTCTCTGGTTCTTGGATCTGATAGCTGTATCAAGCCAGATCTCTCTGTGCCTTCCTAACCTGCCCAATCTTCTAACTCAGACCCTCAATCAGTTTCCACACAAGGATTTGTGGAATCTAAATCTCCATGCCTGGCTTCTAGAGCCTCAGAGATCAAGGAGCAGGCTTCTCTGAGGTAGTGGCAGCATGAATTGAAAGATTTTCAGTCAGATCACTGTACACAGGGAAGTGGGTCATTTTTACTGAGTGGTACCACAGTAATCAGGTGGACTTCAGGGCACCACCTATCAAATCTATAGCCAACTTCCTCCTGTATCTGTCCTTGGACAGGAGGTTACAGCCAAGTACTATAGAGGACTACAGATCAGCCATAGCAGACACACTGGGAAAGTTACCCATCAGTGTCAGCAAAGACAAAAATCTCGCTCCTCTCATTTAGAGTTTCCATGGAGACGGACCTAAGGGTCTCCGAGGCTTTCTCTCTTCGAACCTTTCCTTGGTCCTACACCAGCTGGCAAAGACTAATTTTGAAAAGAGTCCTCCTTGAAGCATCTGACCTCCAAGTCTGTGTTCCTCTTAGCTCTGGGTTCTGGCAAATACAGGATTGAGATCAGTGCTTGGCTCAAGAAAACCATCAGACACCAAATAGACTGGTCCAAGGTGTCTCCATACCCCTCACCCAGCTTTCTCTCGATAACCAGCTGGCCAAAGTTGACAGTGTGGCCCTGGCCCAACTCTGGATAAGTCACTCCAGGTTGACAGGTCACTATACCCTGTTAGAGCCCTGTGCTACTATCTTGACAGGACATTAGACCTCAGGCAGAACAAAGAACAGGTCTTGGTCTCCTTCGAAAAAGGCTTTGAGAAATATATATCTTCTGCCATTATCTCCTCATAAATCAAGCACACTGTGATCCCATGCTATCAGCTCTCAGATCAAGAGGCCCTTATTATTACGCTACATTAGGTTAAAACCAGTGATGTTAGGGCCTTTATTGCTTCTACGACCTTCCAGTCGTGAGTCTCCTTAGAACAGTAATTATCAGCCTGTCACTGGTAATTCCACAACTTCTCAGAGTTTTACTTGAGATGTGGCTTTGGCTGATTCAGAACTTTTTCATCTGGGCCCGGTGGTGGCTGCCCAGCAGATCCATCACTAGCCCATGCATAAGTAAGCAGCCTGCCACCTTACCCAAGGGTCTTCAGGGTGGCAGTGGCCTGCTCCAGAATACCAAGTCACCTCTTTCTTCTGAAGAGGGCCTCTCCAGGGACTGAACTCATACCCCTCTTCCCCCACCTCAGAGGAGGCCTGTTAAAAAGGGGGGGAAGGGGGGGGGGGGGGGGGGGGGGGGGGGGGCAAGGTCAATTGGATCCAGTAACCTGTTCACCAGCAGTCAACCAAGGGGACTAGCTGATGTCCTTGGAAGACTGCTGTCTTTTTTTAGTTCAATTTTCAGTCCCCAATAAGGTACCCATCTTCCAGGTGATAGCTATTCACCCAAACCTTTATTGATGACTACAATCACAGAATGTCCTTTCCTGGTTTTGTACTACTGGTACAAAAACAGTTTAGACACTTTTGCTCTCACCAGTTTTATCTTTAACAAAAAGGGAGAGATAAAATCAGGTCCCCCATGTCCCTCCTTTGAAGAACGTTACCTTTCGACTTGCTAATGTAATTGCAGACCAATTTTCATATTGCAGACAATTATTTAAGACAGACTTGTCACTCTTCTAAGAAAAAATCGACTTTTGTGCCTCAAGTGGCACTATCCCAAGACATTAGTTGCAATAGCAGACTTAACCAGTATATCTCCCCAGTTCTGGACAAGATCTGGGTGTTGAAAACTTGGATATGTATATCACCGAACCAACCAACATCATTGTTGATGAAGGTAGATCACAAACTGCTGACCCATCACTATGGGAGGATTCGTATAGTCTCAGGCTGGCCATGAATGTCTGTATTTGGGATGCTGGTGATTCTGCCAGTATTTCTATCCACGAAAAAAAAAAAGAGAAACTTTTTGATCCAGCCGTTCTCCACTGGGATCTCCAGGACTTGAAGCCTGTTTCCTAGAGCTGGCCCTATTCCAAGATCAACGCTTCTTCAACAGCCTTTTAGCAAGAATTGAGGGTCCTATTATAAAACAAACTGCTGACTTTCTCATTTTATTTGAAGAAAGCAAATTACAGCCTTGTACAATTGACTGGTACCATATGGCTGACACAATAGGCCACACAGCTCTTAATATAAAGTAAGATGAGCATCTTAATAGACTACTGGATATATTCCCACAAGCACCTAATTATCTTCAAAATTTTAGCATCAGACAAACAGGTTCAGTGCACACATCAGACACCAGAAAGAGTGAACCAATGATCCTTCTACCCTTCTTGTCTCAGAACCAGTTGGCAGGTGGCGCTGGTAATCATATTTCCCCTTATATTGACAGGCCTTTCTGTCCTGTTAGCGAATTTCACTGCAACGAAGACAGAACTCAAGTTAGGGAGAAGCTAGCCTTTGTGCCCTTCCAGAACATTGATGGGGGTATCTTGTAGGCTACATTTCTTCTTAGATTACTTTGATGCTTATCACCTGTTACTTGACATCAAACCAAAATGCCCTGACCCCCACAATCAGGTCAAGGATTATGATGTCAAAGCCTTTGCAGCTTCTGAGTTCGAATTTCACAAGATGAAATAATGGGACACTTTTTCTTTAATGCAGCAATTCTTGAAGAATGTGACATCGGTAGATAAGGAGCACTTTTATTTGTGAGCAGTGGATTCACCATGGAGCCTCTGTTAAACAAGTCTTTGGTTAAGAGAGGATGAGACACTATAATTATTTCAGAATCCTTTTTTATAGCAAAGTTTTTAACTAATTTTTATAGTTTAGTGATGAACCTTCTCTGATCCTTTATCCATCAGCTAGTCACGCTCGGACTTCTCGTGTCCATTCAGACTGATTGGCCTTTATGCCCTTCCATGTTTCTTCGAGCTTTAAATTTGCAAATTTAATAAGTAAATTAAATTTTTATAAGTTAATACCCTATCCAATGGGCAATTGCTTTACCGGTCGGTGCGACCGGTCCCGCCAAACGCCAGAAAAAGACGTCCTGTATATACTACCGGCAGGACCGGTCACAGAGTGTGCATTCGCCAGGTGGCGCATCGTACTTCATTTCCTGTTTACCTATTGACGTCATAGCATCTTTTTCGTGTCTAATCCTAGTAAGACCCCTAGTAAGCTGATAGCGGGGCCGGTTGGGTGGGCCTTGCCTGTCCATTGGATAGGGTATTAACTTATAAAAATTTAATTTACTTATTAAATTTGCAATTTTATTGCGTTAATACATCCTATCCAATGGACAATTGCTGAATAACTACCGCTTGGTAGGCGGGTAAGCAGCTAGGGACTTATGTGAACTCATAACAACAAATTTTAACAGGCACATTTGACCTAGGGTCAGAGAACCCTGAAAGGTCAGGGTCGGCACTAACTCACCGGTTAACCGGGAGCCTACCGACGTTGCCCCCCCCTTTTTCTTTCCTTTCAGATTTGGTCTGAGTTGGAAAGATAGAGAGAGAGAGGGGCTGAGTTCAGTCCCAGAAGAAATAAACTTCCCAAAGAAAGCAAGTCACAGTTTTTTGGGGTTTTTTTTGAACATATATGTACATTCAACATATTTACATTATGTACATATCTAACATATTTACAATGTGTACATATTTACATATATACAACATCCCCTCACTTCTGGGCCTGGTGGTGCACCTGCTGGGCAGCCACTACAGGTCCCAGGTGGAAAAGCTCTGAGTCAGCCCAGGCAACATCCTTCAAATAGAATTGGGTGAAGGTGTTGTGAGATTTCCAGTGGCAGGCTGACAAGATCTGATCTAAGGAGATCCCTGATTGGAAAGCCTTAGAAGCAGCAAAGGCCCTAACATCATGGGCTTTAACCTGATGTAAGGTGAGGGCCTCCTGGTCAGAGAGCTCATAGCACAGAACCACAGTCTGTTTGATCCATGAGGAGATGGTGGCAGGCGAGATGTCTTTATCAAAACCCTTCTTGAAGGAGACAAAGACTAACTCCTTATTCTGCCTGAGGTCTGCAGTCCTGTCCAAGTAGTAACGCAGGGCTCTAACTGGACATAGGGACCTGTCACCCTTGAGTGACCTATCCAGAGATGGTGCCAGGGCTGGGATGACCACTGGTGCCACACTATCTGGACCTTCCTTAGCCAGCTGGTTCTTGGATAGGAAGCTAGGTGAGGGGTACAAAGACACCTTAGACCAGTCTGACTGGTGTCTGATGTTCTTATGTAACCAAGCATGGATCTCACTCCTGCGTTTACCTGAACCCAAAGCCAGCAAGAAAACAGTCTTGAAAGTTAAATGTTTCAAGGAGGACTCTTTCAGGGGTTCAAAAGGAGCCTTTGTGAGCTGATGTAAAACCAGTGAAAGGTTCCAGGAGGGGATGCCCCTCCTGCCCTTAGGTCTGTCTCTATGGAAACTATCCAGGAGACGAGTGAGATTCTCATCTTTGCTGACATTAATGGTGGAATTGCCCAGTTTGTCAGCAATGGCGGATCTGTAGCCATCAATAGTGCCTGGTTGTAACTTCTTGTCCTGAAACAAGTGCAGGAGGAAGTCAGCAATGGCTTTCAGAGGTGGTGCCCTGAAGTCCACCTGATTACTGAGGCACCACTTTGTAAAAATGGTCCACTTTGCCTCATAGACAGATCTGGTTGATCTTCTTTGAGGAGCCTCAATTCGTGCTGCCACTGCCTCAGAGAAGCCTTGCTCCTTGATTGCTGAGGCTCTAGGAGCCAGGCATGTAGGTTCAGATTCGACAGGTTCCTGTGAAGGACCTGGTTGAATGGCTGAGACACAAGGTTGGGTATGCTGGGCAGACATAGTGGGATCTGGCTTGACATTGCTACCAGGTCCCAAAACCAGGGCATGTTGGGCCACCCTGGGGCAATCAGGATTATTCTGTTGCAGGGGTAGTCCTGGAGCTTCTCCACCACTTTGCCCAAGATGGCTGCCGGTGGGAAGGCGTATGGGTCCAGGTCCTCCCAGGAGAGACTGAGTGCATCCACTGCCCAAGCCTGGGGGTCTGGCACCGGTGACACAAACTGAGGCAGTTTGTTGTTGAACCTGGTGGCAAACAGGTCCACTTTTGGCTGGTGCCACCTTGCGCATACAGCTTGGAATACTGCTGGATGAAGTGACCACTCTGTTTGAATGGTCTGGCCAAGTCTGGATAGCTTGTCTGCTATCACGTTCAGCCGGCCGGGGATGTGACGTGCCCTGAGGGTTACCTGCTGTCTGGTGCACCAGGACAGGATTCTCCACAGTAGGGCACACAGTGACCCCGACTTCATCCCCCCTTCTTTGTTGATATAGGCAACCACTGTTGTGTTGTCTGTAGCTATCAACACAGTCTTGTTGCAGACCAGGGTTCGAAACTCCTTTAGAGCTAGAAAAACTGCTTTTAGCTCTAAGTGGTTTATGTGCAACTTGCTTTCTGGAAGGGACCAGGTTCCCCTTGCAGTATGGTCGTCCAAGTGAGCGCCCCACCCTTCGTTTGATGCGTCTGTAAAGATCTGCAGAGCATGTTTTAGAGGGTGTAATGGTTGACCTAGTAGCACATTGCTTTCCTCCAGCCACCACCTTAGATGAGGGTGGAGGGACTTGGGGACCGGGATCACCTTTTCCAGTGACTCTGGGACCCTCCAATTGTTTTTCAAGTGCCACTGTATGGGTCTCATGTGGAGTCGCCCTAAGTGGACTTGTTTTTCTGTTGCTGTGAGGAGACCTATGAGGGACATGAATTTCCGGACCGGACAAACCGGATCCGACATCATTGATCTGATCTTGTCTGTCAAGGCCTGCCAACGTTCTTCTGTTCGTCTGACCTTGCCCTCTTTCAGGTCGAACTGGTAACCTACGAAGTTGAAGACCTGTTTGGGTGCCAGTTCTGACTTTTCCTTGTTCACCAGCCACCCTAGCTCCTGACAAAGTGTGACCAGGGTTTGAGTATGCTGGAGACAGGTGTGGAGGGTAGAGGCTCTCACCAGCCAGTCGTCTAGGTACTGGTGGATTCTTATACCCTGTCGTAAGGCCATGAGCTTGACCTCTTTGGCCACCACTGTGAATTCCATGGGTGCTGTGGAAAGACCAAAGGGCAGGGCCTTGAACTGGTAGGATTGGCCCTGAATGTGAAAACGCATGTACTTCCTGGACTGACTGTGAATTGGAATGTGGAAGTATGCGTCTTTGAAATCTATTGAGGTGACCCACTCCCCTACCTGTAGGGAGCTTTTTATGGTTTCTGGAGTCTCCATTTTGAACGACTCTGTGTTTAAAAAGATGTTCAAAGTGCTCAGATCCAAGATAGGTCTCCACCGGTTGTTGGGTTTGGGAACCAAAAATAGCCGGTTGTAAAACCCTAGGGAGGTCTGATTTGTTACCGGTTCCACTGCATTCTTGTTTGTTAGCTGAGCCAGTGCCTCCAAAAGGAGGGACTGTCTTTGGGGGTTTACATATTTGCTGATGACCATTGGTGACCTGGTTAGGTTGGGTCTGAACCGGAAGGGAAGGGTGTAGCCCTCTCTCAGTATTCTGATAACTTTTGGACTCGAACCCAGAGTTTCCCACTTTTCCCAAAACTGCTGAAGCCTTGCCCCTACAGGAAGATTTGTAACAACAGTTGGGACATTTGTGACAATTTTTACAAAACTCAAGTGATCTACACAGGAAACATCTTTCACATGGTTTATTTCTCTGATAGATTGACAATAAACGGGATTTACACCTTTCTTTTGTGGTGACCCGCTGGCAAAAGGAACACTTGCAACAAAATAGTTTACATGTGAAAACACAGTCTCGCTCTTGCTTGTCACTGGTGGTGGTGGGTTCAAGCCCTCCATCTTGTCGAATACATGTACAGAGTTCACCAATCCGACCACATTTGAAACACAGTGATTGTCATTTATGCTTTTTAAATCCCCTAGCCGGCTTCTGGCTGAAGTTTGAGGCTTTACCACCACCTTTCTGAGCAGTTTGCCGGTCTCTAATCTGCTTCCATGCCGGAGTAGTGGGCTTCCGGTCCGGCTGGTGAGGGGTTCGATTGGAGGGGACGTATGGATGAAAACGTCCAGGTTTCCTTGGTGTGGTACCAGCAGAACGCCTCTCTTCACTACGTAAGATCTCCTCTTCAGCCTTGACCAGTAAGCTGTCCGGGAAGAGTGATAGTTGGTGAACTGGAGACGTACGTAAGGCAGACAAGGTGTCCGGTTTAATCCCACCCCGTATGAACTCTAAATAACTGTCCCGATGGGCCAGGGTGAGATTAGCCATGCTGATAAAGACTCCCTCTGAAAGATCCTGCATGGTTCGCTGCATAGCCTGTGAAATTGACCGGTTAAATGTAACCAGATACTCCAGTTCTTCAACAGCTTGTTGTTGTTTCTCAGCACTTTTGCCCTTTGAGGAATCGAACCTGAGGGACTTTAACTGGGTGACCATGGAGTCCTGTACCTTGGTGAGGCATCTAGATAGGCCAGCAGCGTGATTACACATCACTGATTGTTTTCTGAAAGACCTCTCCCACCTTCTAAGGGTGTCCTGGCTGAAGGTCCGGGAAGCTGGAGCAGAAGGTAAACTGCGCCTTGCAACTCTAGAAAACATACTGTTAAGCTTTGCCGGTTCCGGAGACCAGTCACCAACAGCCTGGGTAGATGTATCCTTCTTAACAGCTTGCATGTCGTACCACTTTGAAGTACGGGGTGTCTTGACAAATTGATCACGCAGCAGACCACTGGTTTCTGTATTCCTGGAAGGATAACCTTCAGCAATAGTTACATTTAGATTCTCCAGCCTTTTACAAAGCCATTCATCCACCGGCAATTTAACTGACACTTTACCGGTAGTCTTCACTCTAGAACCGGCAAAGGGATTGTCATCCATAGATGCAGCTGAGGCGTCATAATCCGGGATTTGATGCCAGCCCATGAAACTCCTCACCCCTCTCAAGGTTTCCCGGTAATTGGCATCTTCAGAGAGGTCCTGGTCAGTGTTTGTTTCCGGTACATCACCCTAGTAGTGAACACTAGCCGGTGAAGCCGGTTCCGTATCCAACTCAGCCTCACTGTCAGATTCCCTAGCAACCTCAGAATTCTGGCCAATGGGAGGCGACTGGTTAGACAGCGTAGTTTCATAACCGGAAGGCAGAACCTCAGGACCCGCACCGGGAGCCTGTGGAGGCTGGGTGGCAGTCCCTGCACCGGGAACCAGTAAAGGTTGGGTGGCAACAGTCTCAGAGGTACCGGGGCCCTGAACAGGGTGGGTAGCACTCTCAGTCACTTCCTTCACAGCTTGTGTACCGGGAACCCCCAGAGGAGGTTGGGTAGCCGTCAACTGCGTAGCAACGTCACCAGTGCCCTCAGAAAACATAACACTAGTAGAAGCACCCGGATCAAAGAAGGGGTGTTCTCTGGGCACCACAGAAGCAGAATTCACCGGTCTCACTGGAACAGCAAAAGACTGGTTAATCAGCATAGCTTCCAGACGGGAAAATCTCTCACTCCACTTGTCATCAAGGGACTTGAGGTCGTCTGAAGTGGGCTTACTGCTGTGCTTCCGTTTACTAGACCTTGGGGAGCCATCAGAACGCTTCTTCTTCTGCTTGGGTGTAGAATCAACAGGAGACTGCGTCCCTGAATTGACAGGACCCAGCAGTGAAACCTCAGACGGATCAACAAGCTTGGGAGACGTACTTGTCAATTCTTCAGATTTCTTCTGGCTAGAGCGTTCTTTCCGTTCCTTGTAGGTGGGGGTAGCTAACTGGTGGATCTGAGCAGGCGTAAACGCCTTACAGATACTACAATCCAACTTCTTCACACAGGGGTCGTCTCCCACCCCCTTGTCACGACAACGCGCGCATTTCTTATGGTTGTCAAAAAGGGCCATAACGTGCCCGCAAGAACCTCGCTTCTGTCCAGGAGACGACATAATGATCAATAACGTTGTAGAAATACTCCGTACTAATAAAAAACAAGAAACTTGGAAGAGTTCATTGTAAAACTTCAAAAACGTATCTCTGAAGAAAATCTTCTGCACACTCTTTTCGCGCCAAACGAAAAAGATGCTATGACGTCAATAAGTAAACAGGAAATGAAGTACGATGCGCCACCTGGCGAATGCACACTCTGTCACCGGTGCTGCCGGTAGTATATACAGGACGTCTTTTTCTGGCGTTTGGCGGGACCGGTCGCGCCGACCGGTAAAGCAATTGTCCATTGGATAGGATGTATTAACGCAATAAAAATGATGTTTCAGTCTCCAGTATGCTTTCCTTAGGAAGTTCTGGTTATTGTCCATTGGGTAAATCTAGATTAGCCCAATAAAAAAGAAACATCAGATTTATGACTCCTGGTTCAAATCTTTCCATAATTAAAGAGTCCTTTTGTCTCACTTTATTGGTCCTATGGGTTTGGAATGGGAAACTACTTGCAGAAAATTTGAGACTGGTTATTTTTGCAGATACAAGTTTGACACTTAACTGGTGCTACAAGATTTACATCCCTAAAACATCCACCACAGTCAAAATATGGACTGTGAGTCTCTTTGGGAGGTCAAATTTGACCTGCTTCAAGGTCATATGACGTTGTTACACCTGAAAGCCACTTTTGCAATTGAAGGGGACTACTTATGATTTTCTTCAAAAGATGAAGACTTCAGTGTACAAAGCTGTTGCTGGCACTTGTCCATGAGTATAATCTAGTTCAAAACACAAGGGCGATGATTGGACCCTGAGTTGGAGTCGTCAGGTTTGAGAAATGAACACTACCCTCTCAATGAAAGACGTGCTTAAAACACAATAAAATGACATTTTAACTGAAGAAATGTCCAATCACATTAAGATTTTTTCATCCGTGAGCACATTGAGTCAGACAAGTAACTTGAGAAGTCAGAAAGTTTATTTTAAGTAAGCTCTTTACATGTTATATTTACAGATATACACAGTCCAATTTATTCAACTTAAACTTTAACAATTTATCTTTCATTGCACTACTAAAAATGGTGACTTGTTTTTTTGTTGTTTTTTTGGGGGGGGTTCCATTGAATCATTTAAAAAATCTTTCAAACTCGTTAAATATTCTGGAAATATCATACAAATACAAAGGAAGCAGTCATCGAGTAGTATTTCACCAACCAATATTTGTAAATAGATTGGGTTTAAACCTTCAAGATGTGAATATTAAAAATGCTTTACACTGTTGGAACATATTACTTGAACATATCAAACATGAAAAAGAATGAGGAAACTGAAGCAAAAATAAAGTGCCCTTTCAGGGACACTGAATTACCAGTGAAAGATCTTTAGCTTTGTGGTTTTTGACACGAGGTGAAATAAATGCTTCACTATTTTTTTAAGTCTTGTCAAATTAACAACCTGATTTGAATTCCTTTAATAAATTTTTAATCAAATAGAAAGATGTAAAATGAGGCCTCACTTTGAAATACTTTATAAAGCTTAATTGTAAATTACCACAGTAGGTTTCTAAAACCAATCTATTAATTTTATCAATTTACAAAAACAACAGAAAATATGACTTTTAAGTTTAAAAAAAAATTACTTCTTATAATTTATACAAATTTATACATCAATGTCAGTTAACATATTGTTTAATACTGATCTTTATCCTGGAATGATTATTACAACAATTATATTCTATAAAATACAATTAATTTGACAAACATATCCTGCTATGAGAATTCTTAATACTGTTAAACAATAATAATCAAATTTATATAATCTTAGCAATTTACCACACTTGTGTTAATTTGATACTTGTACAAAATCTAGCTTCTTTAATCTGTGGGCTTGTTGGGTGATGATAAACATGCATATGCATAAACATTATAGATCTTCATTGTCAACAACAGAAAAAACTGCAACTAGTAAAATTACAACAAACCACAGAATGAATTCTGACTAGTTTACAAAATTATCACAATCTCTTTGCTTTTAACAAATATTACACAAATATTGATAATCACATAATCTCTGTGTGCAAAAAGAGTTTATTGAAAATAGTGTTCCTTGAGGAGAGATCTGCACAGAGTGATTTAAAATTACAATGATGATAAAATTTAACAATAAAAATACATTGCAAAACCATTAAAATAGCAATTTGAAGGGCATGTAATGTCAAGAAACGACCAAAAACTATGTAATATATAAGGTTTTACCACAACTATTGAAGTACATTATAAACCATTTATGACAACAATGTATCAATTTGAAATATGCCCCACTAGCTATAACAAAATGATCTTAAAAATCTCTTTGTTTTATGTCATAATTTATAAAATAACTAAAATGATAGTATTTTTACACAGGAGTGGGCAACTAATAGGTTTCTTATATTTGTTATGAACTTCAAAGATCACATTGTCCTATTCTTTGTAAAAACCACCTCTTTTCTTGTAGTTCTCTTTCCAACTGAAATCAATGTAAGATTAAAGATGGTTTAACCCCACAACTAGGGCAGATCAAAAACTGAACTTTGTTTTTGCTAATTTTCTTGGCCAAACTTTCTATAAGTAAATAATTTATAATTTTGGCTTTCGCAAAATTAAGAACATTGCTTTGTACTTATTTACACAACATCTACTCTGTGAGGTGACATTATCAATGAACATATAGACTTACAGTTAAGCTGATAAAATATACAACAGAATTTCTATAAGTAGAACCAGTGTGAAGGTCCATATGTCCCAAAGCAATTCAGGACCTTTTAGTTTGGAGAATTCTCATATTTTATATAGGATCAGTTGGTATTGAAAGCATAAATAATAAGAATGTTAAGCCAAAATAACCCCAATTTCCTTAATTATTGCCCAATTTGAACATTTTCCCACTCTTTTGTTCAGTGTTGACAGGCTTGCCATCTGAGCATTTCTGATTGTTTCAGATTTGGGTCTGTAAAGACCTTTTAGTAAAATTTTACGCGTACACAATGTTTTGTATGGTGTGTGCTAGTACAAAACAGAGATCTGTGCTTGCACACTGCTTCTGCTGTGTTTATCTGAAAAATTGAATACACAAAAAAAATCTGTCCAGTTGGGTCACTAATATACACACCGATATGTACTTATAACTGAAGATGAAATACATAGTCTGAGATTACTCTGTGATAAAACATAGTCTTTGGAAGAACAAATCATATATAATACATAATATTTTCAGTCTATTAAATATTAAGTAATGGAACATGTATACTAACAGAAAGAAATATGTGAAACAAGTCAAGAAAAACAATCTCTTCATAAGGAAACCTTAAGTATCTTTGGTAAATTAATAAAAAAAGTGAGTCCAAAATAGTTAATCTCTTTTAAATAAATCATTAATGAATGCAGTGAGTTTATAATAAAATCATCATTACGATAATCATAACACATACACGTATCTCAGTCCTTAAAGGTAGCAATGCGAAAAAAAGCACAAAAGGTGTCGAGGTTGTCGGGCAAGGGATTTTTCTTACCAAAAATGGCAAATTCTGGGGTGGTATTGTCTAACAGGAATCAGTGAAGAATATTGGATCAAATTTGAGCAAGAATGATCAATTTTGGATCAGCCTTTTGGATCAGCTCAGATTGGTATTCACAAATCATTTGATCTGATTTTTCAATCAAATTTTGGATTAACTTTGATCTGTTCACTTGGATGGGATTAACTTTAGGATCAAGACAGATCAGAAGCAGCTGATTGAAGACTTCTCAGGGATGAAGGAGAATGTTTTAATCAGTCATTACAGAAGCAGAAAGTACTTTACAACTGAATAAATCCTTTAAATTTCCTGAGTGATAAAAAATTCTAGTGAAACTTGTGAAAAAAATAACGGGCCCAAAAAAAAGGGTTAAAATATTAAATCGTTTCAGCTCAAGTTCAAGTGATCCTTTATGAATAGCTATTTGATCCACTGGCTTGCTTGAAACTTTTTTCTAAATCTGATCTTGATCTTAAATTCTTAATCCATGTTAGTGAATACCAGCCCAGATTCTGTCAATTTATTCACAGTCCCAGTTGCTTTTACACTTCCCTGTTAACAGCTGGAGTTATACTGGGAAAGGACATCAAGATTTAACACATGTTCTACACTGGACTTTTTATAATCATGCTTCATCTCTGCAGTTAAACAGATGTTAACAACCATATCGACCAGTATTCCAAAATTCATTAGTTCATGGGCATAGCAATGGTTGTTATAACAGAGACACCAGCTGAACCAGAAACAATAGTGCAATGACCTTGGGGAAAACAAATGTGACTCGAGCTTTTCCCTCAATGAGGCGACAGAGGAAGCAGAATGAACATCATCAGACAATTCATTCCAGATTGTAGAAGCATCAAAGGTAAAACCAATGTTGTCAAGAGTTGGATTCAAACTTATAACCACGAAGGCCAGAGTCAAGTGACCGTATGCCACATTTGATAACCACGGGGCTGCTAATGGCTTTATCATTTAGTAAATATTATAAAGGAATCACTTGATAAATCTTTTTGAACATGGACCTAAGGTCCTGGATTAAATTTTTAACTCAAATTTACCATCCTACAGAAATCCAAGCTAATTACAAGTATTTTCAGATACCTTGGGATGTGTCTCCACATGATACAACTACTGAACCTAGTTTTACCAAATTTACATTTTGTGGCTGTTTTATTTTCAAGAGAAAATTTCCATCATGTTGAACTTCTTATTTCCACCTCCCGCTTCAAAACAAAACCAAAAAATGCAAAGATAATAGACATTCTACTGAATAAAAATTACTGACAATATAAAACTGATAGAGTAAGAACTGTGAAACTCACCAGTGGGGAAGCATCCCTTAAAGTAAGAGGAAACAATCAAACTTTGTAAAAATTCTGCAATAGGGAAGATGGCAGGTCTAAGATATTCACATAAATCACAAATATGTATTGTTAATTTCTCACAAGTTAAGGAAATCGAAGGGTGTTTCCACACTGGCGAATTTCACATCTTGATGAGGATTTCACATTCTTACTATATATAAATACTACTGCATTATACACTGAGCCACAATTCTCATGCACAAGCGGACTCGTACTCACACAAAATAAACCCATTTAAACACTGTCATTACTAGCACCAAAATTATATTTTTCAAACATAAATCATGGAATCAAAGACATGTGTAAAAACCTAAAATATATGACAAAAAATCCTGCCGTGTGTTCACAAAGATAAAGAAAAAGTCTAAACAGAGATACAACTGCATGACTAAAACTATTGAGATATTATAAAGGTTACAAGTGAAAACAGAAAATTTACAATTAACAAGTTCGATACACATAATTTACCCTGTGGAATTGTTCAGTAGAATTCTCTTGAATATAGACTCTTCGAAGAATTCTCGAAATTCACCTATATTAATATATTTTTTTAATTTTTTAAATGAAAATAACTGGAGAAAACACTGAACTTCAAGACTGGTTCTGATTTACCACTGCTTACCATTTGGCACTGTGCAAGCAACTACCGACTTTCCCCATTTAGTTAATATGGACTAAGATCTGGGACCAGATTCCACAACAATACTTAGATAAGGTGACCTCAGATCTAAGTAATGGAAGGTTTTTCACTTAAGATTTTCTTGAACTTTGTATTCACGAAAAAAGTTAGAATGTTCAGTTTCATAATTTCTTACTTGAAATCAAATAAATACTTAAATTGTTTGTAAGAAATGGCCTAAGTATTGTTGTAGAATATGGCCCCTGAAGTGGCATTACTCACTTCATAACAGTACCCTATCCATGCTGCTCAGCAAACAGGTGAAGTATTAGTATTTTTCTGCAGTCACACCCACAACGGGGATAAGCGAAAAATCAACCAAAAAATTTTGCTTAGGTTACTCCAAAAATTGGATTAGGATTACGGTTAGTATTCACTGAGAATTTAAGCTAATTTTTGTGATTAACTATAACTAACCTATTACAATGGACTAAATTTTGGATTAAATATAATTCAGTCTGCTGCACTTTGTCCAAAACTTAGCTTAATTTTGAGAATACTGATTTAATACCAAGATTAGGTAACCCACTGTTTTGTAAGCTTTAATTTTTGGCTCAGCTTAATCCTTCTTTGTGAATATGGCTCCTGGTGACATTCCTCTTAACAAGGTCCAAATTTAAATTGTTTATTTGAAACATTCTTCTTCATCTTTTAAATTCATATTAACAGGGCTTAAATTATACAGTGTACATAGTATAATAAAGTGTATAATAAAGTGTGCAGGAATGCAGAGATAAGAGATGTATATAAATACTAGAGTAAAGCTAGAGTATCTACAGAAGTCTAACACATCAGATCCTTGGAATGAGAAGAGAGGCCGTCATGCTGATAAGATACGGTAAAGTCATCACAGAATGGAAGATTTCTTCACAAGCACATCTGTAATATATATATATATATATTTGTTGTAAAATATTCGAAGTAACAGTTACAATATATGACTCAATAAAACTTAAAAGTTTGAAGTAAAGTTGTACATACGTGTATAATGCGGCCAAACACACAACAGTTTTGGAGAGATTTCAATTTTTTAATTAGTTAAATGCAGCTTTTATAAACTACAAGCTTACCATGTGGGACTAAGTGCTATCTTGAGTGGTTGATTGCGGCTTGGCCAACTCAAGAAAAATGAGCATATAATGACCGAGTTAACCATCTGGTGGCAGCACCAGCTGCCTTGAGGTGATATAGTGAGATAGTACACACATTCCTTCTTCAAAGTGGAATTTTGGCCATACCTTTCAGCTTTAATATAGAGGGGAGGCAGGGTGGGATTCTCCTTAGTCCTACATGGTTAGCTTGTAGCTTATAAAAGCTACATTTAACTAATTAAAACTTTTAAATTTTATTGCACTACAATGGCTTACCATGTGGAACTAAGTGCTGAATCCAACCACTAGGCAGAGGGATTACAGCTGAGACAAGATGTATTTTGTGAATTTTTCTTGTGTTTTTTATGCATATCAGAATTATAGAAGCAGTCTGAGTCCCAATTGCAGCATACAAGTCAAAAATTCTTTGATTATTTGAAGGGAAACTCTTCTCCTGGAGGCTTCTGAGGGCTTACAAGAGGTACAAATGTTTGAATAGTCTCTATTTAAGTCCTGCATCTTTTCTTCAAAGCAGGGATCTACCATCTTGTACCACTTTCCAGTGGCAGGGGGGATGTATTTTTCCTCAGGGAGATTAGCAACTCTGAAGTGTTGTTTATAAGTTAATACCCTACCCAATGGACAATTGCTAGTCCGGTTGATGCAGATTGGCCGAAAGAAAAAGTCATCCTGTGTAAACCACCGGCAAGCCGGTCCAGTACTGTGCATCGTACTTCTTTCCTGTCTAGACAGCGTGACATCATAGCATCTTTTTTGCTTGACGCATGTACAGTGCAGATGCATTTCTGTTAGCCCTCAGAAGTTAAAGAATTTTGTGAAAATGCTGCAAGTTTTGAGCGTTGTTTTATATTTACGGATTACAGTCATTATTCAAACACATCATGGCATCGCCAGGACAAAATCAGGGAGGCTGTGGCCATCTTATGGCAGCTTTTGATAACCACACGTTTTGTGCCAGATGCCGCGATAAAGGTAAGGGAACCAATCCCTGTGTTGCTAAACTAGACTGTACTTTCTGTAACATTCTAACTAGCGACCAATGTGCTCGGCCAGCTACACCCAGTTACAAACTTAAGAAGGAAAAGTGAGATTTGAAGGAAAAGTCTGACAAGTCTGACACTTCAGATGCTGTTGTCGACACTAGTTCCTCCCTTGTGGACCCGGCCCTGGTGTCGGTAGTGGGGGTTGTGGACAGCCAGGGCACTGTCCCCTGGCAAGACTGTTACTAATGAGAAGAAGAAATTTGCTTCCCCTGACGAAAACACTAAATCTTCTGTTAAACCGGCCAAGTCATCTTCAGACAAGCCTGCCCAGTCCTCAGGTTGGCCAAGGCTTCTGCAGACATTAAAATAGAATCTCTCGACCAGAAATGGTCCGAAAGGTTCACCAGATTGGAAGCATTGTTACTGGCCAGAAGTTTGTAGAAACCACAGCAGGAACCGATGCACATTTCTAGAGGTGATAGGGTCAGGGCTAAGTTGCCTTTCAAAATCAATCTGTATATTCTTAAGGTCCCTGTATATAATGGAGGAACAAGGTTCCTTAATTTCCCCCTCCTCTCTCCCAGGTCCTTTACCTGGAGAGGGTTTTTAGGTTAGGATGGTAGATCCGAGTCCTCTGATGAGGTTACATGTCTGAGAGACTTGTAGGGGTGTTTTTTTGGGCCTTCCTCGGATGATGTTATCGGATTCTGAGTCCAAGGGAACTTACGAGGCCAGAGGGTGGCCTAACAAACTCAATCTCCATGTTCTCCCCAGTGTTCACGCTTAAGAAAAATATGGAGGTGGTCCGAAGGACCTTCAACTCTGAAAATGAAAAGGTCTGAGCCAAAAATAACAAGTCCGAAGTTTATTTACCAAATCGACATATAGTTAATTGCATACACCTGAGTACTGTACACCTACTTGAAAAACTACAGTAAATCTGGGTCCAGTTAGGCCTAATACATGATATAGCAAATAATTTGTTATAGAAGTTCCACAAAATTACTATATGTAAAAATACACTTAAAAATTGTAAAGTGAAAAATGGTACTTAATTTTTTTTCACATCTTGTCAACTTAATGTCTATTAACAACACTGTTTAAGTGAGTTTGTATGTCTATTGCTTAGGATAATATTTCACAAATTAAAATAAAACAATACGCAGTTCATTTACTCATTTTCACTTTCGGCAAAGTCATTAAAGTCGCTGTCCAGGTCAGAACACTGTGAAATATCAGAATCTATGAAGTCTTCAGGTTCAGCATCTGAAAAACAAAGTTCATCAGAAATATCAGAAGTGATAATATTGATGAATTGTCAGAAGTATGTAACCTTAATCACATGGATATTGGTAGCCAACCTTTCGTTACTCTGGACCCTGGGTAGTTGTGGCCAACATTAGGCTCTCTTACTCTGGACCTTTGTCAGTGGTGGCCAACATTAAACCTCTCTTATTGTGGACCTTTTTGTTAATAAAATTACACTTTTACACTGAATATAATAAAATTTTACTCCAGTCAATACTAATTGCAAATTACTGCAAGCAGGCTTTAAATCTAAGGTAGGTAAAATATTTGACATTCCTTTGCTATTTTGAGTAAAATTATGCAAAACATAGATTTTAAGCACTTACCCATATCCGACTTATCAGTCTCTGGGTTGACACTATGGGCAGCCGCAGCAGCACCATCTGCCTCTTGTTCTGCCAATGTGCTGTTTCTGTCTGTGCGCCTGGCTCTGCTAGAAGACGAATTCCAATAATGAATGGCCTGACAAGGGTCAAAATCAGCAACTTCAGGTGAGTGTAGCTTTATTAGTATCAAGTCACACAGGGATGAGTTACCCATTCTGTTACGGTACTCGTTCTTGATAATCTTCATTTGGCTGAATCCACGCTCACACACAGCAGAGCTTGCAGGTAGGGAAAGAAGCAAGTCAAAGAGCTGCAGGCAGTTGGGAAATGACTCTTTGTACATTTTGTTGATTTTTTCCCAGGTAAGTGGAGTTAAATCTGAGTGGATTTCATTTTTGTGGTTTTCATACAGACTTTTTTGAAGTAATGTCCACTCAGGCTGAATATCAGGCAGGCTGCACACTTTATCAAGTCGCTCACCAAAATGCTTGCAGAGGATTTTGATGTTTTCATCTCCAAAATCTTCGTGGAAATCAGAGGGCCAGGTTTTCAAATTAGCTATCTTGGTACTGGCAAGTAAACCATCACTGATGTCACTAAATCTTTGCTCAAGACACATAATGACAGCAGTAACTACTTCAGTGTGTTCTTTGTTGTATTGATCTAAGTTGCCTTTTAGATCCACCCCACAGTATTTGGCGTCAGTGACCACGGAACAATCGTCATCCTGAACTTTGCTCAGAAAAAATCCAGGGGTTGTCAAGAATTTGCGGATCAATAGCAATGCCCCTTGAAGAGAATCAAAGCATTCATGAATGCTGGCATCTTGACGTTGCCATGTCAGTGACACCTTAGATAGTGTAGAAAGTATGTCATGGAGAAGATGACCGAAGACAATCACATCTTTTGCAACCAAGGCCTTGTGAAAATTCTTTGCCTTTGATTGTAGATTGCCGGGCCCATTGCCAATAGCAACCTAAAACATTAATTAAAAATTAGCATTTGACAACTTGCACATCACAACGGTGAGATGGGATGAAGAGTGGGATGTACAGATCAACTTTTCTATCACAGATACTAATTGATCATATCAATCACACCAGGGCCCCTATCAAAATACTGTGTGGTGTTTATTGTATGTTTTATTGTTAGAACAATTACTGTCAATAAGTTTATTTCTAACAGTACTTTTATGGCACTTAACCTCCATCAAAAGACAGAATCTAGGGCACAACACAACAAAAACAGAATTCAATATTTGTAAGCCAGAGACATTGCAGGGGTCAATGCCCCAGAGAAAACAAGGAAAAAAAATGAAAATTAATGTGGGTATGCTTTTTCAAAAGGATAGGTTTACAAGAGTAAACATAATTTCTTAATATACCAGTTCATCAAAGGGTTAAAGACTTTACAATACCTGACTCAGGTGCATTTCCAGAGCAGGATAAGCCTTCCAAAGTTGATTCAATGCCAAAAGTGTATGGGACACCCAACGAGTCCCACCAACTCTGAGTGGAACAGCAAAGGGACACTTGGTTGCCTCGGCAGCTTGCTTTAAGTTCTGTCGTTGTAAGGCACTTGTGTGATAAAAGCCATAAAGGCCTGACAGCAAAGACATGATGCGACTGTACAATTTTGACTTCTTCATAGCTGCCTTGTAGGCCAGTTCAAGGCGATGAACTAAGCATCTTACCATGAGAATGTCAGAGTTCAAATTTTTCCTCATTATGGCAATAACGCCACCTTTTTCACCTGTATTTACTGAGGCTCCATCCGCTCCAAATCCAACAACTTTACTCAAGCTATTTTGCAAATTGAAGTCGGGAAATGCAATTGAAATGCCTTTGCGCAAAGCTTGGTATATATGATCAGCATTTGCCCTTTCTACTGCAACAATTGCCCAAAAAAATACATGTATGGTCCCCTCTATAGCGAAACGTGCAAAAATTATTTCATTTTCTTTGACAGATATGTCTGTGCTCCCATCGGACAACAATGACACAGATTTGGCTTTTTCAAATAAACCTTCAATTTTCTTTCTTTCTGTGGTGGCAATCGCTCTGATAAATTCTCGGCAAGATTTATCACTGCGATAGGTGTTGCCAATGACAACGCCTTTCTTTTCATCGACCTCACAAATCCATTGGAAATCAGTGTATGGCCTGCAGTTTTTAGTAATTCCATGTGCAGTGCGAAATAAATTTTCCAATTTGTCAAACGAGGACTTATTCAATATTTGAATGCATTGCTCAGCTTTGGAGCTGCCTGGGGGTTGTCTTTTTTTTTCAAGTTCAAATTTGGCAGTTTGATGGCCTTCACTTTCATGATGGACTTTCACCACACTCAATTTAAAATTTTTGCAGCCACCAGTAACAAAAGGGCCACTAATATACTTTGAAAATTTATCTGGTACCACAATTGACTGTTTAACTTATGACTGGCTCAAATGCCCAAAAATGGCTCTACAAGTGGTACAAAACATTGCATTATTGCCTTGGTCATACAAAATCCAGGGGTATGACTTCACCCAGGAAGCCTGAAATTCCCTTTTTCTGATATTTTTTTCATACTCCCTTTGCTTTTGAAGCCGGTCTGTCTCTGAAATTTTTGGCTTTTTGGGATTGGAGCCTAGATCTAGGTTTGTTAGGTATTTGTCCATGTCAATTGCTCATGAAACAAGTCTGTATCAGGTGATTTAGTAGAATTTTGATGAAATAAAATGCGCCAAAAGCAATACCGGAAGCTATGAAGCAACGAGACTTCATCTTTAAATCTCGAGGTCCGCGAGATTTCCTATCGTGACACAAACAACCAACAATAAAATCTTATTTTAAGGCGAAAAACGTCTTGTGTACAGCAATAGCAAGTAAAATATATTTAATTTTAAAGTATTTGTCATCCATCTCACCCTTACAGTTCGTTTGCAGAACGTTTTTCAATGGGCGATAATCGAGGATTCTCGACAGTCCGGCGGACCTGTAAGTACTAAAACTCGGCGGTCCTGCAGCAATATTGGCGGTCGCGGACTCGCGGGACGGCGTTGAGTTCGAACACTGGTTCTCCCTCAGGGATTGATACTGTAGCCCTCGGGGCCCTAATCTGCACTTGCAGTGAACAGTCTCTGTTGTTTCGACTGCATGGCCATTTCTGCTGAGTTTACTCGATACCAGTGAAGTTCTTCCAAGTCCCAGTGTTCTGAATGGACGGAAGTGAAGGCAAACTGTTTTGCAATACCCTGCATTTGCCAACTGCCTTGTGTGTGCAAATGTGCACTAAATATTCATTTATTTTAAAAGGGAGATGACCTTTATGTAAAACAATCTAAATATTTTGATATGCTGTCATCAAAATATCTGCTTTAAGCTTTTAAAACAGTACACAAGAAGGGTGACTTTACTAAGTGAGAATACCAAGATTGTACCCTACACAATTGCCATTATTTAACAATCACACGCTTTACAGACAACAATGATGTCACTAAGGGGTTTCCCAGGGTTTCCCTTCACCCTTCACTGCTTTCCTTTCTATTTTAACCTTTTACTTGATCAAGAATATAGCACATAGGGATTAAACCTTTACAAAATTTCTTTTTGTTTTGACAGGTACAGTCCCTGTATATTATTTCCCTGTTTATATGCTACATACATTGAGTCTTGGTTGTCTACTCTTAACAAATTGATACCTAGACATATTTTATTTTATAAATATATTAAAAATACTTATTTGCTCTTTGAATTATCACAAAATTCTATGTGACTTTATAAACAAGCTGGTGTAGTTTCAATATTTAACAAAATATATGTCCACATAAAAGAATTAAATTCTTTACTTTCAATAAAATCAGTTTATCCAAATTGGCAGCCAATGAGAAGAAGGAAGTCGTGTAGTATGTCACTATCTATGTGACCTCGAGGCAGCAGGTGCTGCCACCAAATGACTGACTTGGTCATCATATGCTCATTTTTCTTGAGTTAGCCGAGTCACAAGCAGCCATCCAAGATAGCACTTAGTCCCACATGGTAAGCTATTGTAGTGCAATAAAATGTCCCTCTTTGAAACAATTTTTCTCAAGAGAGAATAAAAAATACCTGATGTATCTGCAGTGGAGGAATGGTGTGTATTATATCTACTGGACATTAAGAAAAGCTTATTACTTAAATACTCTAAGGTTTGCAATAAGAAGCTACAATAGGACCAATGCATACACTGCAAGCAGGTTTATTCCAAGCATTTAAATTGCATCGAACTAGAAATTTTTCCATTGTGTTCAAGACTTTCATGTTGATGGAGTTTTTGTGATTCCATACATTTGAGCCTAATCATCAGTTCTAACATGACACAGTTGTATCGTCAGTTCTAATTGGTTAAAAAGTCATCTAAAAATCTGCATACACCACACGTTCTTCAATAATGTACCAAACATAAATGCACAATAAATTAACCCAGATTTTTAAAGTAAAACCCATAAGAAGCAATTGGGTTACCTTAAGCCCCCTGTTCTCCCTCTTCCTGTTGCTGGTTTTCGCTCTTCATTTTTTCTATGTCTTTCCTGGTTTGGTAACCACGGAAACCTGCCTGAATCCTGGTTGCAGCATTCTGTCTTGCCTGCAAGGACAAAATACAACACAATCTTGGTGAACGTACAGCTTAATGATTCAAAGACTATTATAGTAAGAGTAAGAAGAAACACTTATATAGCGCCGAATTTGATGTAAACATCCTCTAAGGCGCTGATGTGCAAAAAGGGATAGTCCAGTTCCAGAAAGGTGTCCGTTTCCATATTAGCGTCCGGTAGGGGAGATAGGCTATGGTGGAGGATAAGCCAATCTAAAAAGGTATGTTTTCAACTGTTTCCTGAAACCAGAAATGCTTTCTATGGTTCTGATGGCTTGAAGAAGCTTGATCCACTCTGTGGGAGCCCCTGCTATGAAACTGCGTAGCCCTGAGCGTTTATTTGGTTTAGATGAGGAAATTGATAGCCGATTGCCCCGTGTGAGGTCACTCCGCCTAATTAGAGCGGAGAGATATGGAGGTTGGCTCAAATGTATTGTTTTATAAATGAGGAGATTATATTTGAACAGTATACGGTAATGAATGGGGAGCCAGTGTAGTTTGTGCAGGAAGGGTGTAACATGACAGTATTTATTTAGGTTGCACACCGTCCGACATAAGGCATTTTGAACTCTCTGTAGTCTGCTAGTATATGCCTTTTTTGTGTTGTAAAGCAGTGAGTTACAGTAATCCAGACGACTGCTTACTAAAGCATTTGCCACCTTTACAGCTGTTTCATGATTTAAGTACCTGCGGACCCTTCGTAGTCCCTGGAGATGGTAGTAACTTATGCGACATAGATTAGCTACGTGTCTTTGCATTGAATTTTCAGCATCCAGGATGACACCAAGGTTTTTTACCGATTCAGCTGGTTCCATGGTGTTGCCAAGCAAACTCACTGGGAAAGATGACTTCAGGGAACTTCTAATTTGATCATCACCAATCACTATGAATTCTGTCTTGTCAGGATTTAATTTAAGCTTATTATTTCCCATCCAAGCCTGGACCGCCTCAAGGCAATTTGTTAATTCAGTGATACTGGAATCGAAGTTCCTAGAGTCGAGTTCCAAGTAAATTTGTGTGTCATCTGCATATAAGTGGTGGGTGACATTGAATTTAGATATGACTGAACTGAGAGGGGTTGTGTATAGGGTAAAAAGGAGTGGCCCTAGAACTGAGCCCTGGGAACCCCGTAAGGGAGTTGAAAAGCATCTGAAAGATGTCCATCTATTTTGATGCGCTGCTTGCGTGAGTTGAGGTATGACTGGACCCACTTAAGCACTACCCCATCAATGCCATACCAGTGCTGAAGGCAGTTGAATAGGATTGAGTGGTCTATTGTATCGAAAGCTGCAGATAAGTCCAAAAGGACTATCCAACAGCTGCACCCTTGTCCATTGATGTGGCAATGTCATTTTGTATTTTGAGCAACGCCATTTCAGTTGAGTGAAAAGCTCTATATGCGGACTGGTTTTCGTTAGATATACTCTCGTGAGCAATATGCTCATTTATCTGCTTAGCCACAGCTTTCTCTATGAGTTTGGAGATGTAGCTGAGGTTGGACACTGGTCGATAATTCTTGAGAATATTCTTGTCAAGACCAGCTTTTTTCAACAAGGGTGTAACATGTGCAGTCTTAAAACAGGAAGGGAAACTGCCCTTCTGTAGAGAGTAGTTCACAATATTTGTAATAGGAGTCAGGAGCACACTGATACATTCAAGGACCAATGATGTTGGGATGGGATCCAAGTCACATGATTTATTTGGTGTGGACTTTATGATTTTAAGGACTTCTTCCTCTGACATGGTCCGGAAAGAAACAAACTTGTTTTTGTAGGAACCTGAGACAGGGGGATCGGCATCAGTAGACAGTAATCCAGATCTTAATTTAGCAATTTTGTCTGTGAAATACCTGCCAAAAGTGCTGACTAGACTGTTCATGGTGGTATAATCTGGAAGTACCATTTTTGGTATTAAGGCTGCATGACTGCAAACCAGCTGCGACGTAAGATTCTCCTCTATATATTGTATTATAGTAAATAGGTTTGATGGACATATTCTTTACTCACCTGTTCATCATCCTCTGCTGCCTGTTCTGCACTTTCCTCTACCTTCTGTTCTGCCTCATTATCCTGCAGGTTTCAAATAAACACATTGTGAAATCTTGAATGAAACTTATTTTAAAAACTATACAATTGAATAACGTATAATACAAAACACAGGTAGCATTTTTAAAGCAATGTATTTTACAAACATATAACTGGAGAAATCAATTAATTTCTCTTGGTTAGACTAAAACAAAAATAATTCTTAGTTTAATCCTTTAATTGAAAATAAATCACTTTTAACATATCGGATGTGACAAGATTCAGATTTTGAAACATATATGGCCAAATATTGCATGAACTTAATTTTACAAATTTTTCTTTTTTTTTTTTTCGACCAGATCAATTGCTATTCTTTGATGAAAATGTACTTTCTTGAAGCCTATTTTACAAAATGTTGTAAAAATTACTTTTAAACATTGTATGAAGCTTTTTACACAATATATAATTTAATCAATATGTCTCTGCTTGATGAAACTGAAATGTTGGATTAGTTGAATAAGTTAACCTGCCCTTGTGAATTACTTTTTTGAAAAAGAAAATCATTCTCTTGACAATAAAAATGCTTCATTGAAATCCATTTTACAACATTAAAATGATTATTTAAAATGTTTTTGACAAAAATCAGGAAGCACATGTGTCAAAGTTAAACCTATTTTAGCTCCAAGCTTTTCAAAATGTTGCTAAAGTCCTGCCTTATTTTATTGACTTTTTGGCAAACTGTTTTAATTCCTTGTGCTCACCTCGAAGAAGATTAGTTACAACTTTAACTTCAATTACTAGCAACATTTCCCTTCACAATAGCACACTAAATCTCAGACCTATTAAACCTATCATTTGTGTAAAAATTTTTATGTTTAAAAATACACAGTAAAAGTAAGTTAAAAAGAAAAACACAGCAACATGATAGTGTTATAACATGTGCCAAATTGAATGTTGGTGGGGTTTTTTTTTGTTTTTTTTTTTTCATTTTTTGTAATTTTCTTTTTGAATGAAAAAATCCTGCAATGCTGGATGACATTCATTCAAATATTCTTTTCAGTCATTTCAGATTGCAGTACTGCTCCAAGCCATCAATGTTCATCATGAAGAGTGAACTTAGTCAACAAACAAACTTTTGTCAACAAACTGCTATAAGCACACTAATATTAGTACACAGCAATGAATCAACATTTTTAATAAAACAACCAGAGGGCAGGCCTTTGTAATCTGAGAATGCATATAATGACACTATCATTCACAAATCATTGAGAGCTTTCTTAAAAATCCAAGTGCAATAGTTTTTGTTTTAACACAAGGGATGTATTTATTGTTAACAAATCCAGATGCTGACATTAAACATGAAAGAAATCTCTCATTGGCTCCTCACCCTGCTTTATTTCCTTGATGAGAGTGTTTTTGGTATTGAAAACAAATATAAATAGATCTAGTTCACAACTTTTGCTGCAAGTTTATTAGCTGAAGTGTGAAGACGACTTGGGATTCAATTATGGATGGATCTAGTTCATAACTTTGAGGAAGCTATTAGCTAAATATTAAAGAAATTTCAAATATGGATGGATATAGTTAATAAATTTTGCAAGGTAATAGGTTGAATTTTAAATATAAACTTAACAAATTCAAATATGGATAAAAATTGGTACAGAACTTTTGTCAAGTTACTTTGCTGAAGTTTGAATGGGGGGACTTAATAAAGGAAATACCAATATGGATGAATCTAGTTCAAAACTTGTTTTTTTTGAGAAGGTTATTAGCTGAAATTTGATGGTGGATTAAGCAAAGAAAATTCACCATTTTGGTCATCCTTTTTACCTACCTAAAAAGAAGGAAAATCTACAGAAATTCTGTGTTTCAAGATTTGAACATTATTTCTGCATAATCATTTCTAACCAAACTGAACTTCTTTTTTACTTTAACTGTAAAATGCTCTAACACTGATCTCTGCACTTTCATGTGACATTTTCCTCGGACTTTTGATCAATTATCGCCCAGATAATTTTATCAGTGATTGTGTTCATTCCAATTTTGTTCTAAATTGACTGTAAATCTCCAGTGTTAATTTTTACTTGCTGTTTCAGAGGGTATTAGGTTCTCCATCCACTTTCAGAATGGTTTCCAATGTACAGGAATATCCAAATTTACCGTGCCATCTGCTACTGTGGCCTAGTGGGTAACACACTTATCTAGGAACAGAGAAGACCTGGGATTGATCCCACTTACATGAAGAGACAGAGCGGTTCACCTGACCACATAAAATGGCGGTCTTCTGTCGTTGGATCCTATTCCCAGTGGCAGGATGAAAATCATCAGGGACAATGTAATATAATCATCCCTTAGCCTCTGTCTTTCAGTTAGGGGACTGTCAGTCATTCGAGAGATTAAGCTGTACTTGTGTAGTTAGGATGGGTCAAATAGTACTTTGAGTCCTATAGTACAAGTAGATACTGCACTGAGCATACATGTACAATACATGTACAACATCCTATTATTGTTCTGTATGTTTGGGTTTTAACATCGCTTTCAACACTGTATAGGTAATATCACAATGGGTAGTTTTATGTGCACAGGAAACCAGTACATACAGTTGATTAAGGTTCTGTACTGTAAACTGTCTGTACATCGGTAAGAAACTACCATCTTTCCCACATAGGGTTCATGATTTGACCCACCGACCTCAGAGTTGGGAGGCAAGCGTGTTACCACTGCGCCACCATGTCCCCCCCATTTTTGTTAAGGGATGCCAGATTTTTACAGTGAGGTAACAACTTATCACAACCCTAATGCAAACACTGAGTTGTTACAATAATTATTATTATTCAGAGATAGTGACACTTCAACCAGCAAATCAAATCAAAACCACATTCAGTTCTCCACAAACTCGTTACTACCTCCTTTGGTTCTTCTCCAGTCTGAGACATTTGCTCTGGTTCAGTTTGAGTTGTCTGCCCTGTTTGAGTGGTTTTCTCTCGTTCAGTCTCAGGCATTTTCTCTGTTTCAGTCTCTTGTTCGGCAGTGTGAGATGGTTTCTCTTCTTCAGTCTGAGACATTTGCTCCAATGGATATGATTCTTTTGGCTCAGTCTGAGACGTTTGCTCTTGTTCCGTTCGAGGTGTTACCTCTTTCTGAGACATTTTATCTTGTTGTTTTGTCTCAGCCATTTTCTGAGACTTTTTCTCCTTTAACTCTTGTCTGACTTTGTAGCCTTTATAATTAGCCTGAATTTTAGTGGCAGCCTCATGTTCCCTGGCCTAAGGTTACAAAATCTAGGTTATGATTTAAGGTCATATTGTTATACTGGATCAAATTATTGTTGTTTTTTTTCCTGTTGTTCTTTTGTAGTAGAATACTTACTTTTATTTCTCTACTTTACTTATTGAAACAAACAGGTTTTCCAGCATGAAACTGGTTGTAAATTAGGGAAATGATTGAATAGCAATATTTCAATTCTGACTGGCATAGCCTCCTTAAGTATATTATTATGATCAATATATAAAGCATCTTTTACAATATTATTTCCTGCAGCTCACTAGGGGCACCCTTCTAAGTTTTTTTTTTGTCTCCTGTCATGACTAAATGTTATCGCATGTATCACTTCTTATTTTTTCATTTACCACACTCAAGTTATGGAGTGCATATCCTGTTCTATTTCTTCACTCATACCTGTTTCTCCTCGCTCTCTTTCTTCTCTCTGTCTTCTGCGGCAGCTGCAGCAGCTGCTTCCTGAGCTTGTTCCTCCTGGAAAAAAAAAAAAAAATAATAGTAAATGTAAAATGTGTGTGTGTGTGTAGAGGGGCAGTTCTTCCAGATGTGTGAAAAAAACAATGCTGGGTCTGAAAAACCCATATCACATAACACATGCTCTAGAATCAACACTTGATTAGTACAGAAATGCCTCAATGGAGTTCTCATAAGAATTAGAATGTGACTTTTCCAGGACAAAATATTCATTATAATTACTATATTTGTCAGATACAACTACCATATTATAATTTGTCACACTTCTCAATGTTTAGCATGTTATTAATTTTCTTGTGTCCAGGCCTCCCAGCATTCCACACAGGTATCACTTTTAATCAAATGACAGAAATATTTAAAAAAAAAAACCCTGAAATTCACATAGGATAGACCTGTTCTGTAGGAACCCTGTCTGTTAAAAAACAAAAACCAAAAAAAAAAAAAAAAAAAAAAAAAATCTTGAAGAATTCTCCAGATTGGTAGGCATACAACAGGGCTGCATGACCAGCTAAAATGATTAGAACTTTGATGATTATGGAACAAATTAAAAATTTGTTTTTCATTGTTTTCTTTCAGTTTAATGAAGGCTCATACCTGAGTGTAATGGATGGCATCAGTTTGGTGCAAACGGGTTTACATTTCATGGAAAATATGTACAGTAAGGAATCTAAAATTCGACAGAAATCTAAATTTTGCCAAATATAAAAACCTTAATTAACATTTTTATGAAAAAAAGATTTTTTGTCTTAAACTTGGTATTTTTCAGTTCAAAAACCTTAATTTACTATACATAAAACAAATCTCACCTCAATTCATTATTTGATAAGTGTTTCCACATGTGGCACATTTCACATATGTGGCAAATTTTACATTTCTTACTCTAAGATAAATGAAGGTTCCTTGTTTGTACTGTTACATATATGGGCACTGTGTGCATTATTTAATCTAAGCTTTACATGTATGTATTGACATTTAAAGTAAAGGAGTTATTGATTATGTGTTACGTGTTACTGATGTTTATTGATCTATTTATTGACTGGGGGGAATCCCTCTAGGCTAACCCCAGTGATGCTATTAATAGATTTGGGGAAACCCTATAAGCTACCTGTAGGTTCTAGAACTTCCTCACTGCCTCTGGTGACAGCTGTTATGTTCTGTAAGATTCTAGAATTTCTATAAGTATATATAAGGACTATATATCTGACCACAAGTGAACTTAGTATTCGCTGGCTATAAGGAAGGCTATTGTGTCTTAGGATTAACATTCAAGTGGATATAAACTGCTTGTGTTGTTGTGAACCTTTGCTGGAGTGAACTTTCTACAGTGTCTGGATAGATTTGCTGTACTTTGGAGAATACTTATTATATACATTGTATGATTCTATCAGAGAGTGGATTTACTGCATTTTGGTCATTGTCTGTATCTTAGCGCAGACAGTACAGTTGTGCAAACTCTCTGAATATCTCTATACAGACATTTTGTGTGATTGGATATCAAGAGGATAACAGGATAAGGACATCTTGTGTTATCGAACATTGAATAGATCACAGGATATAGATATCTGTGTGTTAGTGGATATTGGACAGATCACAGGACAGATCACAGAACAGATTGCTGGATATAGTGGATAAACATAACTGTCAGTCACAGTGGTCAGGTCAGATAGGTTTCATTATTGTATCATTGTATGTAATATTGAGAGCATACCAGTTGACTGTAATCATTATTTTTAATTGTTAAATAAATTTGTTAAGTTAAACTTTTTGTCTTTTCCTGTTGCAACTTAAAAGCAACTGGTAATTGCTACCGTGCTTGCCCCGTGACCGTAACAGTACACAGTCTGTACAAAATAAAGATCTTCCCCCGGTCCTAATCTGGTTAATATTCTCTCAGTATCATTCTAGAGTTACAGGTCTGAATGTCCTTTAACTTAAGGAAATAGGATTGGCCCATACCCCACAGCCCGGGGAAACAGTTTTTGACACCATGAGATATAGAAGTGAAACACAAAAAGATCAGAAGATTTTCAGAGCAAAAAGTGCCAGTTATATAAAGGTCCAAATAATGTTCAAGAGAGAGAAAATCTATGCTTAGATAAAGTATTAAAACATGGCAATTCAATAGCAAGATGACAGCATCAATCAGCAAACTAAAAAAATAATTTGAAAATATGTAGCTGTAAAATTTATTGACTTAAGTATAGCTGTCAATGGAAATGGAGCACAATTAAGTAACAGTCTATGTATAATAATTGGTTACAGCAATCCATATAATTTTGTGACAAGAAAAAGATGTCTCAAATATAGCAGGTGAACTCACTTTGGCAGAGACAAGGATAAAGGTCATACCATGATGATGCATACCTACACTGCCCAACATATGACCCATCCAAGAAGGCCAAACGTCAAATCAAGGTCATACCATCATGGTGCGCACCTACACCCCCTAACTGATGTCCATACCAAGTATCAACGTCCTAAACCTTACATACTCTGAAATATAGTCTGGAAAAGATTTTCAAACTAAAGGTCACTACAGCAAGGTCAAAGATCAAATCAAGGTCCCACTATGATGTTGTACACTGACTAACCAATGTCCTAGTAAGTATAAACTTCCTGCGCCTTACAGTTTCCAAGATATAGTCTGGACAAGATTTTCAAGCTCAAGGTCACTACAGCAAGGTCAAATCAAGGTTACACTATGACTTTGCACACCTACACTTCCCTACTAGGGCCCCTACCAAGTATCAACTTCCTACACCTTACAGTTCCTGAGATACAACCCAGACAAACTTTCTCCGCTGCCGGCCCGCTCATCCGGACACCATGGGTGAAACTACATGTAAAAACTGTTCATATTTTTTTCCTTTAATTACCCAAATTATTTCAGGACAAGGGCAACCACAACAGGCATTGCTATCATTATAGAAAATAGCATAAAACCATTTAGTCTTTTGTACTTGCCCCCTTGATCAATTTTAAAACAAAATTTGAAACTCAATTTAACATACACTGAAAAACAGACTGGCAACTTCTGCTATGCCCCAGCAAAATTTAAAATTGTAGTGTTGCAGATCTGGTGAACCTACAAAGTTTTCTAGTAAATTACATACAGTGTTTGTACATCTTACAGCAATAATATAACTTTTTATTTATACAGAGACCAAGGAAGAAAACCATGGCTATTTATCTTTTCTTATTTTCTTTCTGAAAGAAAGCTAGTGTAACCTCTAGTTACAAATCAATTACTCTGTATTTTCATTGCCTGAAGACATATCACATTAGGTAAATTAAAGGCCATTTGCTCAAAGTTATTTCAATTTTCCCCTTTGATATTTTGTACAGTATTTCCTTATTTTCTCTCTCTCTTATTCAAGTAATGTCTCTGTAATTACACCCAAGATCAAAGTATGCACCCTATTCATTAATATTTTCATAAGGCAAAAAATCTACCTTAATCCAATGTCTCTGCGAATAAAATGTGCATGAATCACAAGATAGTTCCCTAATTACAGGACATCTAAAACACTGATGGTTTAATGTTTACAGGCACAGATAATATTACACTGATTTTATGAAAACCAATACACTGTAAAGCTCCTTTTGGATTAGAAAGAAAGATGTGACACCACGTCATATTAAATTAATCACTGGGACCAATAAAGGAAAGACGGTGTATTTATATTACAGATAAGCCTAAGTGTAGACATTGATGTAAGTGGGTGCGGCTTGTGGGTGTGGCTTGCTTGCAATTCAATTGGTACAGTTATAATGGGAGTGTTTCCATGTAAACGGCTTGCGGGTGCTTACCTGTTCTCTCTTCTCCCTCTCTTCTTTACGTTTGGCCATCCACTGTCTGGTCTTGTAGCCCTTGTAACCTGCCTGTATCTTTGTGGCTGCCTCCTCCTATGAGTAAACACACAGACAATAACTATCTGTCAAACCATCTAAAAGTAAGAGCTTCATCACCAAGACAAAACCAACAGTCTCAAATGAAGGAGAGACAATTCATTGAACAGGGCACATGTGTAGAAGTTCAGATGTTTTCCATTTCCCTAGTTAGCCATGAGAGACAAACAGAGGATGCCTCAAGTACATCTTCAGGTGTGTTATACATCCTAATGGCTATATTAACGCAATACTTTCACCAAAATGCTGTCCCTACAGGATGACAAGTTCCTCTTTTTAAGCGTGAGAGGCTTGCGCTTCTAGGGTTCACATTTTTTGTTTTATTTTTATTCTTTTTTTTTCTCCAGACTTTCATGAATTGTGGCGAAGCGGGATGAGTGCCTGTCTCATCACTGAAGTTAAGCAGCAATGGGCTACGTTAGTACTTGGATGGGTGACCACCTCAGTGCACTACTCGTGTATCTGATTGTTTTGCGGGTCATGCTAGTAGACTGAAATCCCTTTCAGCCTTGTTTCACAGGTAGCGGAAAGAAAGCGCACTGAAATCCATTATCAACAATTGCGAAATATACCAAAGTGTCACAGAAGTGGGCTATAAATGTACCCACCTATTGCACAAGCTTTAAATACAACATATACTAACTAGCAATATAACATCTTTGCAACTATCACTTCAGAGCAGAATGTCAAAACAATGACTGAATATGTGGCAGTGTCTCTTCAGACAAGTGATGGGAATCACCTCAAAGTTGCATGGTCAATTACTCGTCCAATTTTCCGAGTGATGATTGAGCAATTATCGATTCCATTGTTGGTTATATCATGAAACACATTCCGGGATGAAGTGTATGTTGATGCGGTAGGTAATAACGGTGTTCTGACATTTAGAATCTACCAAAAACACTCACTTCATGTAAATATGGCGGTAGATATAAACGAAGGAAATTTCCCAAAATATTTAAAAAACCTGTGGATATTTAGATACATAAAGAAAGGTAACTAAACATTAAGAAATTTTCAGTGATAATGTCATTAATGTGTGGATCAACGGGCACAGATTCCAGATCGATCATCGCTACTACAGTGAATTTCTTCCAACCATTCGATGTCTGTAGACAATCATTCTACGACTACTTAGGACATCAAGACAGTGTATTAAAACTAAATGGCAACATAGCATCTTAACCCTTGACCAAAGACTACACTAGTACTAAAATCACAACACATGGTAGGCAAAGAGACCTGGGGGTGGTTGAGCTATTTTTTTTAATACCTAGACATACAACTTTACAGGTTTCACATTGATCAGCAATAACAATATTGATAATAAAACAACACCAATGGTCAAACAATCTAAAACTTTTGTACAAAGTTTACTGTAATTTATCCTTCTGTTCGATAAATACTTGCTTCACAAACAGCTCATCAGTATGCGAAGTACTACATGTTGACAAAAAAATCAGCATTAGCAATTTGTAAACTCTTCTATTATGGCCTGTGAATATGTGACATAAAGGATAAGGGTTGTATTTGCATAATACTTTCCTTTTATAATATACTGTCCTCCATAATAAAGCCCCATAAAAGCGAAAAAAAGTGGAAGAGCTTCACCATTAAATCAGACGGCTTTACAAAAGGAACAGCATAACTGCTACAAAATAGTGGAATATAGTATGAATCTGTCTGGCAAGTCCCATGGTATGCATATTTGTTTTGGTCACAGTAAAATGCACATTTGCTTCTCCACAATTTCCTACTTTGACCACTTTTGAGATTGGTAGCTGCCATTCAAGCTAATTATCTAATAGGACAGATTTGTACTTCACACAAACTAATAAGCTATTTGTGAGGATAAAGTATAACAAGGAATCAAGTACCCTTTCTTTACTGTTATCTACTTGAGACGTTGGAGACCTATCTCTGGGTGAGTTAGTCCTTGGTCTACCACTGGGCACTCTTTCTGCAGGAGTAGGGGTTCTGGGCTGAGGGGTGGGGCTTCTAGCTTGACTGGCAGGTGTAAGTGGTTTAGGAGTGGGTTCTCTCTCTACAGGTGTTGGACTACGCCTGGTATTCTGTGCAGTGGAATCGGGACGTGGTTGTGGGGTAGGGCTTTTGTCTATGGGAGTGAGGGTCCTCTGTCTCTGCACCGGCGTCGTGGATTTTCTTGGGGTGGGGGATCTTTGTAATGGGGTGAGTCGTCTTGGTGTGGGTGTTCTGACATATGACTACAGAGGAAAAAATGCAGGACACAACATATAACAGTATGTATTTTCTGTAATAAAAGCTCCAATCTTTACTACTGATCACAGGGACTTTTGTTACAAGAGAAAGTTTGCTTGTCATCAATATTTTCACAAGTAATTTCTAGAGACGATAAAGATAAAATCTGGTATGAGAAAGGGGGCAATCCCAGCACTCTTTATAAATGTCAAATGGTGTCCTTAAATAACTTATGACAGTGTTTTGAATAGAAAAAGACAAAAAATTCATGTCTCAGATATTCATGTTAAATGATGACATTTAATAACTTATAAGTTTAAAAAAAAAAAAAAAAATAGAATACATGTCTCAGATATTTATTGTTTTATAAAGGGACAAAACTTTTTTCAGATAAAAAAAAAATTTGGACTGTGACAAACATATTTTGCACACATTTTCTAGAAATGACAAGCAAATTGCTTTAACCTTCCTGTGAATTTCGGGTCGTGGAAGAGTGTAGATGTTCATGAGCAAGGATACAGTATGTAGCTTAAAGGTGTGGCTTACATTATATTATATTTTCATGGTAATTAAACAAACAGAAGCAACATCTTTTTCCTTTAAATGGCTATAACATTCTGGTTTTTTTTTTGGTTCAAATTTAATACCTTTTCACATTTGTCTTCAGTTACATGAGATGTAAATGTCATGCTGATAGAGGATACAGAAAAATTTTTTTTTCAAATATATGCCCAATCTTGCCTGCAGAGTTTGGCAAAAACTGGTGACTGCTGAAAAGTATGTGCACTTTGTTGTGGTGATAAATATGAGTAATATTGATGATTGAAGCATTTATTGCAAAAAATATTCAACACAGCAAAACTATATATCTAAAATCATGCAACTAATGACACCAACACAAGCAAAAACAATAAAACAATTGTTTGACTTTGTCGGAACTTATGTGTTTGAATATGTTTTTTCTGTATAAAGTCACACTGCTTGTTCAAAGTATAATATTAACTTGTCAATGACAAATGGAGGCCAAAAATATCCCGATTTTTCTGACGAGTCTAACGCTTCTCTTACATCCCATCGTACATCCATAGACACGTAAGTGTGCTGCAAATATTTTTGAAAAATATGAACGTAGCCTGGTAGTGGGGTAGCAGAGAATTGCAGGAGCAAACAAGTAGTGTTGGTATCGAATAATAATATCTATATCGATATCAAACTATATTTTTGCTTTGTGTATCGATCGATATTGAAATATTGGGTCATAGATGTTTTTGGAGAGAGACCTTCCAAACTTTCTGGCAAGTTTTAGTAGTTTCCCGAAATGTAAACAAATATGGCGTTTCCTCTTTAAATGGAATACAGCTTAATTTCATCTATTAAATCACATATTCCGATATTGATATTGTACCCTGCATTATCGATATCAGTATACTTGGCGCGAATTGATAAATATTTCAATATCGATAACACCATTACTACAAACAAGGTATATTTTCCCAACAACAGTGTGAGTACTTGAACATCAAAGAACAGACTGCGACTAGCTACAGGCTCCACAGTGGGATAATATGGATGCAAGGTACACGCGAGTGTATTATATGACAAATGCAAACCCTGCAAGTGAATGGGGCGATCTTGCAACACTAGCAAGGGGATTGCACGTGCGCAAGTCTCTCATAAGTTACCCTTGAGACATGGATGTGTTTATAGGAATACTGCGTGTACGCAAAGAAAATGTGCATGCCAATTTTCATTGTGGGGTCTGTGCGACCATGATATTCTGTTATAAAATTGCAAGGGTAGCTTAAGTGTCCCTTGCAAAGCAGGCGATTTTTCTCTGTACCCAGGACGTACGTGCACGTACGATGCGATGTAAGAGAGGCTTTACACAGACATTGATTAATTCTAATATCAGCAACTAAAATATTTTTAATCATTACACAGCTAACATTTAACATAAACAGGCATTCAATTACATACATTATTAAACATACAGTCATGCTAAATAATTGTGAAATACTCCATAACATTTTAAGTTTGTAAACTTATTAGTCATTTTTGACATCAATTTTTTTTTACAATTACAATGACTTACTGAAAGTTATTATTCATAAAATATATCATAAATAATTGTGAAATACTATTTTAAGTTTGTAAACCTATTTGGCAATTCTGACATCAATTTGTTTTTCAATTACAATGACCTGCTGAAAGTTATTATTCATAAAATGTATGATTTAGTTTTGTGCCAGCTCATGTGAAGGGTTGATTCACTACTTCACTGGGGCCTTATTCACAAGCTGAGCCAAAAAATCAAAAAACATATTTACAAGAAATGGTTCAGCTAATCATTGACTTTAAACAGTATTCACAAAGTTAAGCTGGCTATTTTGGATTAATTGCAGAAGACTGAATCACATCTGATCCAAAATTTAATCGTTTTTGATAAACGGGGCTCAAAATCAGCACACCTTCTCTGTGAATACTTAAGTCCAAATTCGATTTTTGGAATAACTTAATGTGGGTGTTCCACCACACGACTAAGGCTCCCGATTAAGGGTTTTTGGGGGTCGGTTTGAAATATTTGCTTAGTCCCAGACCTTCTGTAAGGGTCGGTTGTGGTCGGTTGGGGCCGTGTGAAAAATCAAACATGTTTGATATTTCACACGACTACAACCGATTCCTATTTCCCGCCGTCAACAAAATGTCCAGTCCCAGGCGTCCTCAGGCCTCCTCAGACCCAAATTTACAGAGTCGGTTGTTGTCCCAGGCGTCCTGCGACCCTTAGTCCCAGACCTCCGTAGCTTAGTCCCAGGCGGCCGGTTCTTAATCCCAGACTCAAATATGATGCGTATGAATTTCATGCGTCTGAAAGTGAGTCGGTTTCATTAGTCCCCGGAAGCCTCAGACCGTCTTCGGTGTCCTGCGACCCAAAAATCAAGGTCTGGGACTAAGAACCGACTAAGGGTAACCGACCCTAACCGATCCAAACCGGCCTCCCCAGGACGCCTGGGACCACACATTTTCAGTCTGCGGCGGCCTGAGGACGCCCCAGGCGGCCTGGGACTAACAACCGATTAAGAACCGACTGTTTTCCGCGCGTTGGAAATTAAAACGAGGCAATGAGCAGGTCTGGGACTATATAAGCGACCGCGCACACTTTGTCATTGTTACTGACTGTTTGGCTACTGAGAGACGTGTGTCACTGATTTGTAGGGGTTTTCAATTTTTATTTTACATTTTATATACTTGAGCTTAAGGCAAATTTCACAGTTAGGAGACACATTTTACTATTTTTTTATTATTTTGTCGACTGGATCATGAGAAAAGAGAAAGGAGGGAAGAGAGGAAGGAAAAAGATGGATGAGAGGGAGAAGGAAAGTCAAGTAGAGGAGAGGAGTGAAGTTATTACAGAAGAAGGAAGTGAGAGGAGAGAGGAGGAGGAGATTCAGGAAGATCCAGCTATTGGGGAAGCTGTGGCAGAAGAAGAAGAGAGGTGTGAGGAAGATCCGGAGTGCCATTCTTCAGCCAAGAGAGCCAGGGTGTGTGCCACTTTTACAGACAGTGATGAAGTTTCCATTGTAGAATTCGTCAAGCTGCACCCTGAACTGTATGACAAGGAACATTCACGTTTCCACGACAGGAATAGAAGAGAGGCTCTCTGGGCAGAAATATCTGCAGAACTTAAGCTCCAGCCCTTTGATGTGAGAAGGTGGTTTGAGTCCCAGCGAACCCGTTATGGAAAGCTGTCTAAGCTCCAATCTGGCCAAGCCCCGAGGGAGATGACCAAGAGACAGTCCTGGGTCTACCAACAGATGGGTTTTCTTAAAACCCACATCAGAAGAAAGGGGGCCAATAGAAGTTCAGGTTTTGAGGCCAGTCCAAATACCAGCAAGCAGGACGAATCACGTGGGTCAACTACTGACACAGAACACCTCGAGTCCAGTGTCCTGAGGGAGAGGAGTCAGTCCATCATTACATCAACACCCGTTTCAACTACAGACTCCAAGATTCTCGAACACTTTGAGCAGATGAGGACACTTATCTCAGGTTTTCTGCATCAGAAGTCAGACAGGCAGCCCTTCTTTGACTACGTGGCATCAGAGGCCGAAAAGATGACTCAAGAAGAATTTGAAGAATTAAAGGGCAAGATATTCAGAGATATCGAAAATATTAAGAGTAACCGCAGACGTCAGCCATTGCCCAGAAGATCAGCCACTGTTACCACGGAGTCCCAGAGGGTCGGCCTACTGCCAACAACCACTCCACAGGCGTCAAGTTCCACTCAAGCAGCAGCTAGCAGCAGTTTTGTGTACTATACACCAAGCCCCATTGGCTTCAGCAACCCTACATCTGTCCTAACTGTACAGGACGAAGGGAGCAGACACAATCTGAGTGGAATCTTAAGCCAGCTACCAGATCTGACATCAACACAGATCGTCGAGCAGCCTCAGCAGCAGCAGCAACAACCGCAGCAGCAGCTCTTTACTATCACCACTTCAGCACCGCCTCAACAGCAGCAGCAGCCTCCTCAGTAGCCATCCAGTCAGGGCGGGTCTTTGACCTGCCAGGCCCTTTTCAGGGCCACCAATTCTTCCAAAAACAATTATTCAGCTACGTGTTCTTCCAATTCCCCTCCCAAAACAAAAAAGTTCAGTACAAATACTTATCACAAGAAAAAAAAAATTAAAGTCCAACACTTACACCACCCCAAACATGAAACAAATAACCCATGGTACTACACATAACCAAAAAGGCCACATAAAAAAAATATTAAAAGTAACTCCCAATATGGCCATTAATCAGCCCATTTTTAGATTAAAATCCATGGGATAGTTTAAAATCTGTAATTGAAAAGTCCAACACTTGCACCTTCCCTGGAGTTAAAAGGCATAATTACATACTTACCAACCCACAAACAGACAAACCCAATACCAAACATAACCCCCAAATAACAAACCCAGTACCAAACCTAATACCCAACTACCCCAAAAAAACCCAACCCCAGTAACCAACAACCAACAAACACCCAAACCCAAAAGTAGATAGAACCCATGCCAACGAACTGACAAACTATTTAGCAAACACAATCCCCCATTATTGAAAGCAAAACTAGTTCCATGGTTATATTTTCCAAATTTTTGTGATTAGAAATGAATATTTAAAATTGAATATTTCCATAAAAAAATTTCTGCTACAAATAAGTTTTCCAGCCATGAAAAAAGAAAAATGTTTAAATTATGGTGTGGATTTGAAAATATATAAAATAATTATTCAATTTAGGATATTATGTGTCACTTTGTGTTTCGCTTTTGTTTAACAGTGGGTTTGTCTGTTTGTTGGGTGAGTAAGTTGTGTTTGTCTGTTTGTCTGTCTGAACAAGTTATGTTTGGCATGGGGTTTGTCTGTTTGTCTGTCTGAACAAGTTATGTTTGGCATGGGGTTTGTCTGTTTGTCCGTCTGTACAAGTTATGTTTGGCATGGGGTTTGTCTGTTTGTCCGTCTCAACAAGTTATGTTTGGCATGGGGTTTGTCTGTTTGTCCGTCTCAACAAGTTATGTTTGGCATGGGGTTTGTCTGTTTGTCCGTCTGTACAAGTTATGTTTGGCATGGGGTTTGTCTGTTTGTCCGTCTCAACAAGTTATGTTTGGCATGGGGTTTGTCTGTTTGTCCGTCTCAACAAGTTATGTTTGGCATGGGGTTTGTCTGTTTGTCCACATAGCTGATTAATTGTTTTTGGAATATTTGGTAGTCCTGAAAAGGACTGTTATAGTTAGTCCTGAAAAGGACTGTTTACTGCAACAGGACTTATATTCTGCCATCTTGCCAGGCCACTGCTCCCTCATTATTGAAGTAGTCCTTCAGGTAATCCCTCTGTCTTTTGGCCTCTCTAGCAGGGTTTCTGTCTTGGCCACCACCAGCAGCACCACCAATCAATCCACAATCACCAGGCACATCATCATCATCATCATCATCCCCCCCAGGCTGCTGACCAGCAGGTTGACCTTGATACTGGCTTCTGAGTATATTGTGCAGAACCACACAGGTCATGACCACTTCTCTAACTGTTTCTGGGGGTAGTTCAATGGTGGTCCTCATGACTCTAAATCTTGACACAAGGATGCCAAAAGCGTTCTCCACAACTCTCCTGCCCCTTGATATTCTGTAGTTGGCAATCCTTTCCTCCCTTGTTAACAGCCTTCTGCCATAGGGTTTCATGAGCCAGGTCTTCAGGGCAAAGGCATCATCTGCCAAAATGAAGTAGGGGACATCTCTACCACCCTGTGTTATAGGAGCTGGGTCAGGGAAGCCTATCCTGCCATCTTCAATCCTCCTCTTCATCTGAGAGGCATTAAATATCTGGGCATCTGAGCAAGACCCTTCTGTACCCACATCCACCCATCTGAATTTGTACTGCCCATCTACCAAGGCCAACATGACAATGGAAAAGAACCCCTTGTAGTTGTGGTAGAGGGCTCCAGAGTTCTTGGGTTTCTTCAGGGCCACATGCTTTCCATCCAGGGCTCCCAGGGCATGTGGAACATTCCACCTGATCCTGAATTCCCTTTCCAGTTCTTTCCACTCATCTGGAGTAGTAGGACATTTGAGGTACTCTCTGGTGAACTCATCCTGGATGGCCCTGCAGACCTCTGGTAGAAACTTGGAAATGGTGGATCTGCCAACCCTGAACTGACAGGATAATGATGTGTATGACTCTCCAGTGGCCAGATATCTGATGGTGAGGGCTAACTTCTCCCCAACACTGATAGGAGCTCTGTAGTTGGTGGCCTGCCTGGCTAGACGTGGTTCCAGTCTGGTCTTCATCATTTCAAAGAATTCTGGGGTCATCCTCATGTAGTTGGTGAATCCTGGAATGTCTGTGGCATACAGATCAGCCATAATGTTGTGGTAGGCCCCCCTCTCCTCTCTCTGCAGAAGCCATGGCCTGACCCACATGTTGTGCCTTCTTCTAGGTCTCTGTATGGGTGCTGGTGGTGCTGGTGGTGGTGGTGGTGGTTGCTGTTGCTGTGCTTGACGTAAAAAATGGAAATACATGATTATTTGTAACTGAATAAAAACCAAGAAAGCCCTAAGTTGTTGTTGAATCTGTCTTCCATTAAAAGGTGGCATCCTGGTGTGTTCCTAGAAAAGCAATGATGATTAGATCGCAAATTTTATATATATATACCCAGAAAATCCAGCAACTTTGCAAAACAATAATCGGGGATCGTGGTCTGGGGAGGCCTGAGGAGGCCTGAGGAGGCCTGAGGACGCCGGTAGTTAATCGTGTGTTAGTCGGCTCTTAGTCCCAGGAGGCCTGAGGCGTCCTGGGACCCAGTCGGTTTGTGTCTGACAGGATCGTGGTTGAAACCGACCCGAAAACTGGCTTAGTCGGTTCTTAGTCCCAGACCAGTCGGGGACTGTCTGCGGCCGCCTGAGGCGTCCTGAGGTGTCCTGAGGCGTCCTGGGGACGATCTGTTCTTAATCCCAGACTTCAGTACCGACCCAGTATTCCCGCCCATTTTTGTCTTTTTTCAACCGACTGTGCACGATTAAGGGTCGCCGACAGGATCGGGGCTTAATCCTTTGGTGGAACAGGGGCATAAGGCTAATTTTTCACTGAACTTTCACTAATTCGTTTTTATAAATTATTATAGAACCCCAGGACCTACTACACCACTTGACTTGTTTTTTTTTTAAGTATTTCAATTTTTGTGTTAGTTCACAGGATTTGCTAATAATCAGGATATCTACACCATTTAAACTTGTATCAACTCACATGATTGGTCAGTTCTCTTAACTGTGGAGAAGGACTTCTGGATCTGCTACGCCTCCTGTTCTTCTGCACCTCAATGTCTTCATCCTGTTGAACCATTCAATAACACAAACTATCAAAATACATCCAAACATCAGGGCTACAGTTGGTTTTAATTTTTCAAAAGCAGTTATTGGTTTCTGAAAATAACTGACAGCTCGGAATTCGTATTTGGAATTCTGAATACGTATTTCGAATTCCAAATAGCATTTTTCAAATTTTGAATTTTGAATTTGGATGGCAGTTCCAGGCTTTTGTGGGTAACTGTTTTTTTTTTATTTACAGAACACAGACTACTATGGAAGTGGCAAATTTCACATAAATGTAAGGTTCACATTTCTAAATTTAGCAGATAAAACATGAGCTACAGATTTTAAATTAATTTGTCAAAATAACAAGAAGAAAAACAATCAACCTATTGTGTTAAAAGAGGAAAATATAAATATTAGTAATAATATGTGCAACTGAAAGACTCTAGTTATAAATAAAGAAAGTGCGACAAAATCAAGCTACAAAAAAGCAAGACAAATCAAGTTTTTACAGGCTAAAATGATGAAGTCTTTGTAAGGTAAATAAATCAGGCATATTTTATCCATTGAATTAGAAAACGTAGAGCAAAAACGTGGTTAGATTATAATTACAATAAAATAAACCAAAAAACTACAAATAAGCAAAAGCACATTTAAATCGGATAAAACAAAGAAGTTGTACTCACCAACTATCTATTTACATGAAATCAGTGCAAAGGTCAAGGTTATGGGTCTGACATCCTGTTCAACAGCCAGGGTCATATTGGAACAGGCTCTCAGTATTGCCACTTGTGGGAGTCAAACCCACAGACAGGTAACAGCCTATGATTAGATGCCAAACCTGCTAAACCACTAGGTCACCACAGATCATTCAGTTAATGCAAATACATATATCCACAGCTAATATACTCTCAGGCTCACACACAGGTAAACAATGAGGTATATGCTATTGTCGAAAAAAAGTCTATGGTCATGAAAGACAAATCCCTGCTATTTACAGGCTTTGGAATGTTTAAATAATTATGCTTCCAGTGAAAGCAATGGTCATGCTATCACTGTTTTTAAACACAAAATGTGGAGTACTAGCTGATGATATTACTTGGAAGCCTAAATGAATATCCCTGGAAAGTGCTGTTTTAAGAATTAATTGTACACATTGTTCACGAGGATCCTTATAATAAATTAAATAGTGCATGTATTTCTATATATCTCAGAAAATACATCCAATTAAAATTTTATGATACTTTGATATGATATTTTCCCTCCCGGAAATAAATTTTCTGGATTATTACCAAGTGAGGGCAGATGTAAATAAATTCCTTCAAAAATATCGGGTACTTAACCAACTTGATAATATCAGAAGACCGTACATTCCAAGTCATTTTCAATTACTTTTAAAAAGCAAATCTGGATGCCAAGACATGTATTATAAAATGATTAAACAGAATTTCAATGTGAAATACCAACAAAAATGGAGCACAGATTTGGGTATAGTAATTGATGATCAGACATGGAAAGAAGCATTTACAATCTGTTTTAAGTCTGTCAATGATCATCAAATAAAATGGCTTCAATATAAAATATTACATCGTATTCTGGGTACCCCAAAACAGTTGTTTAAAATGAAAATTTCAGACTCAGATTATTGTAGGATCTGCAATTCAAATGTAGAAACTTTAATTCATTTATTTGTTTCTTGTGGACCAGGAAAAAAGTTGTGGATGATTAATCCTTTGTTTGTGCAATTCAACGTCCATTCAATTAAACCTTCAAGCTAAGGATATAATTCTTGGATACTTATTAAAAACAGACTATTTCCTTCCAGTTAAGGTCATTCTTTTGATAACAAAGCCATACATTTTTTCTTGTGCCATTTCAAAGTAGCCCTTAAACCTATCACATTTAAAGAAAAAACTAAAGTCATTGTATCACTACGAATTTTTAATACATAAAGAAAAATATAAAGAAGAAGTTTTTGAAAAGAATTGGAATAAATTTTTAAAAATATTTGAATAAAATCCAAGTATTGTTTTTTATATTGTGTAACCAATATTTCAGTTGTTGTGAGGGGGTGAACAAGTGTGTGTTTATATAGTTGGTTATTATGTGCCAGTGGCATATAAATTGTTAAATGCACTTATATACTCACTATATTACGAGATTGTATTTTTGCTTATTGTACCATATGAAGAAAAATAAAGAGTGACACACACAAAAAAAAATTTTATGATACGCTAGCTGATATATAATGATAGTGATCAACAGGAAAGAAATCATACATTGAATCAACAATTTTATATGGATCAATACCAACATTTGAATACATGTTCACTAAAGGTCTTAATAAATGCTCATTTCTTTTTTTAAAAATAGGTAAAATTTTAATGATTTTCTTGTAAATATTACAAAAACTGATTCACTTGAGATCAATTTTACTAGAATCTTTAGAAAAAACGCTGATACAATTTCATACTCCTGATAGTTTATTACTCTTTATTCAAGCTGTCCCTGTTTAGGGTACTACATCTTTCCTCTTTCCATTTTATCTATCTGTGTCTGCTATTGTCCATACCTGTGATATACTCTCAATATGTTGCTTGATCTATGAAACACTGGGCCCGTATTCAAAAAAAGGGATCAAGCTCAACTTGAGCCAAAAATCACCTCAAGTTTACAATAATTATTGTTTATACAAAATTTGAGCTTATTTTGGCATCAACTTGATCTTGATCCCTTTAGTTAATATGGGCCCTATAGTTGCCTGTGCTTCTGATGAGAAAGGATCAATATCATTCTTCTCCACGGACACAGACAGTTACACTGCTTTATATCAACAGATCTAGGGTACCATGGTTACAGACAATGGCGGACATGGGTGCGAGAAAAAGGAAAGGTTTAGTTGCACTTTTAACAGTTCTAAAATGAATAAGGTTTGATATTACAGAGTACATAAAGAAGAAAGGGACATGATAACATGACAGTATTTGTTACACTGAAAACAAACAAGATAAAATTGTTATTTTTATTTAAAACCATTGGTATACTATAAGTTAGAAAATAAACTGATAACAATTACCAACAAGACATTCATCTTTTTAATCGTTACTTCCTGAATAAATACAAAACATAAAGAAGTTTTTAAGTCTGCAAAATGTTTTTCTGTTTTTGTTTTTCTTTTCTGTCTTTTATACATATAAATGTACTGAAAAAAGTACAAAATGCAATGTGTACAAAGTACAGTTAAGGACTCCATTGCACAATGACAATATGACAAAAGCTCTTTAGAAAAACTTTCTTACTCACAAAACCTTTTTCTGATTGCTGAAGTCAAATAAAAAATTAATCATTACTGTACACAATAAAAGATTCTACTACAATGACACTATGACTATAAACATTTGAAAACATTATTTTTTAACATAAATATATTTATTTTTTCTATTTTTGTAATGATAAGTTTGGTTATATGTTAACTTTTACTGACATTTTTTTAATATAATCATTTGTTGGGACCACATACTCACAATGTTAAACACATGTTAAACATATAATTTTATATATTTGTAATTTTAACTCCAGTTTTTACCTCCACCAGGAGGTAATGTATTTACAAGGGTTTGCTTGTCCGTTTCATAGTAACAACACAAGTAATAAACCGATCTTTGTGAAAAATTTTCTGTCGTTAGAGCCTGACCCAAAAAAAAAGTGGTTAAATTTTCGGAAATCTGGATCCTATTCTGGATACAAAAATATTCCACAATTTTGAAAGGTTCCACTTTCAATGTATTTTCAATGACTCTGGCTTTCTAGTTGACATTACTCCAAAAAATAATCAGCTGATGTTCACAATTTTTTTTTTTTAAGTGGAAATGCCCGGCTAAAGGAAGAAGTAATTACATTTTGGAAAAGATCTGGATCATATTATTGATACCAAAAAAAAAAAAATTAAAAAAAATTTTTTTTTAAAAAAATCCTGAATTTTTGGAAAAAACATGCCCTGGTGGAGATGGTTTTCACTCGAACATTGCTTTCTACTTTGATATTGTATAGTTTGGAAAAGAAATGATTGTAATTTTATATCAAAAAACATACACAAAAGGCACATTCACACTAAGAACTTTCATGTACAAATGCACCACAAAGCACACACCTGAATTTTTTTTTTGAATAATATAAATACTTTGAAACCCATTTCGTTGATACTATATATTTATATTACTTTTTACAATCACATTTCTATTTTCACAAAACACAAAGCTTATGATTTTCTATACTATGGAACAATATACATTTATTAACCACAAATGGACCAATGCTTAGGTCTAATCTTTTGGTCATACAGTTTCTAAATATATATATTAAAATATTGTTCAAGTTGTAGTATTTAATATCACACACAGAAACATAAACATATATTCCTGGTTAATCTACCATCAAGACTTGAACAACAAACCTATATAATTATACTTGGCAATTTTTTTAAAAGAATCACTTTATTCTTGCTGGTACAGATACTGTGCCAAATTTGAAGAAAAGAGAAAGCCTTATATTTTAACCTCTAAAGTATCTCATTGTCTTGTTTGCAATATGTTTTCAATTTTAGATTGATCAGTTATTTATAGTATGTCACAAACACAATAAAATAGCAAAAGGCGGAGAAAAAAATATTGTTACAGAAAAAAATCACAACTGTTCAATATCTGAAAATGTCCTTTGTTAATGAATCGTTTGATAATTTTTTACATTTCTCTTTTTTCGTGAATCACCAAACTACCACATTCTGCATCCCAAACGATAATTTTCATCTATGCTTTATTGTTTTCTGTTTCACTGAATTTATTTTCTATACTTTTGACACTTATGTTTTATTTTCCAGTAGATATTATTTTTTTCTGTTTTGTATTTTTGTATCAAATTTATTTTCTCCTTTTTATACAGTTAACATTTCCCCGTCACCTGAGACTGAGTTCTGGGTGTTGAAACACATAGCCCTCCTTCCTCCGCTGTTGTTCCTTCTTACTGTGTCTACTCTGATGCTGTCTTTCTATCTTGCTGACCTTCAGTGCATTGTCCAAATCATTTCTAGGTGATTTCAAAGTATCATCATCGACATTCCTAGGAGACTTCAAGCTAGCCAAGATTTCTTGCTGTGATCTATCTCGCCTATGCTTCTGCAATTCTCTCCTTTTTTCATCAGTTTCTCGATATTCATCATTTTCCTGTGACCTTCCATTCAATTGGTAAAATATTTTCCTGAATTCTTTCTCATTTTCATGAAACATATCATTATGCCCACTCCCCCCTGATCTGTCATCAATGTTCCGATTACCAGTCTGTTGATGCTTTCTCTCTCTTGCAGGACTTATTCTATAAGTATCAGTTCCTTGTTCTCTCTCACTCTCGCAAGATTTATAAACCTTGGTCAACTTCCTTCCCTCGTCTTCCATTCCATCTGTATTGAAACGTTCATTAAAATGTTCAATCAAACCTCTGTCTGTGTCTTCTTCATAATATTCCCCACCATGACTTCCTTGAAAACTTCTTTCCTCAGTTCCTTCAAAATCTTCTTCAAAATCATCATCATCTCCATGATCATTTATTCCAGTATCAAAACTACCTTCACCCTTGTGTAGTTCACAGTTCACAGAACCATCTTCTTCTACATCTTCATTTTCTACTGAGGCATTCTGGTTCTTATTGCTCTGCTGCTGATAAGTTCCCTTTTGAAATCCTGGTGGAAATTCAAACAGGTTTTTACTGTTGAGTTTCTCCTCTATTTTCTTCTCAATCACACTCTCTTCAGAGGTCGTCCAGTGCACTTCTTCTGACTCTGGAGATGCAGATGACCGCTGCTTGCTGTTGCCATGGTTGCCCTTATCACAGTCATCTGATGCATTTTTGGTGAGGCTTTTCTCATCAGTGGGGAGATCCAGGCTTCTGCTGGTATCTAAGTCTTCCTGATTTTGTGGATTGGTGTTATTTTTGCATGTTATTCATAAGAGAGTGGAGGGAGTTAGTTATATTGTGACAGTGATGGAAAGCCAGAGGGAGTGCAAAAAAAGAAAGAAAGAAAAAAAGACAGGTTGATAAACAAATGAGTATAAAGAAGAAATTATATGAAAACAAATTGTTAATAAGAATTTACAAGATATTAAAGAGCTACTTCAACCCTCTATTTTCCATGCATTGTTACCATAACAATCTTGGCAACCTGAAAAAGCATTTCCTCATATTTTATGTTTCAATATTTCATGTTTTCCCACCACTTTAGGTGCTGTGAGTTGAGATGCAACATTTCATTTAAGTATTCGAGTGCCATGGTTTTCACACTGAATACAGACACATTACTGTCTCATCCACATTTCTCTTACCAACAGCCTGAATTCATGTCTTTGCACTGCTTGCATCAGTGTCAAAACTCACAAAGTTTTGGTTTCTAGTTTCTACCTATCTTGCCCCAAATAAGATCATGCTCCAGTAAGCCACTAAATATTAACAATTTAACACTATTATTTCAAAAAAGGTTGAACACAATGAGCAGACTGAACCAAAAATCCTTTTTTTTTAAATTAAATTTGTAGTAAAAACATGGAAAATAGAGGAATCTGATTACTAATACTATCAGAAAAGTAATACATCAAAGCAAAGTGAAAACTATACTAATACATAGCCATATGCAAGTAGAAATATGCAAGTAAAATATGTATCAAAGTTCAATTGGGTGCATGGTTAGCAAACTATACAAGTAATTAACTATAAAGCAACACAGTTGATAGTTAGTAAAAGGCGAAAAGCACAAAAAAAAATTGCTTCCACATAGTTAGAAGAAGAAAAAATCACAAAAATGGTACAAAAGAATCGCTAGTAAAGCACAATATAATTTCTAAAAGAACTACTGCAAATTAAGTACTGGGAATGAGTGGGTAGCAATTTTCCATTTCGATATCAGGTCAATGCAAAACTGTTCTGATTCTGGGATACATAAAAAGGTTAGTTCTACCGTATTCATATCCCCAATCAAATTTATGAAAATACATTGCAGTCCTGCTCAAAGAAATATGTTACAGAAGTATTAGAATTTACAAAAATAGCATCAGTCATCAGAGATGTCCATACCCCACAGGCTGGGGAAATAGTTTTCAACACCATGAGATATAGAAGTAGTGAAACAGTACAAAGATCGGGATACTTTCAGAGCAGTGTCAGTTACATTAAGGTCAAAATGATGTTTAAGTAGAGAAAATAATTAACATCTAAGAGAAGGAAAATGTATGTAAAGATAAAGTATTAAAACAAGACAATTCAATAGCAAGATGACAGCATTAATCAGAAAACTAAAAATAGCATCAGAGATGCCCGTACCCCACAGCCTTGGGAAATATTTTCAACACCATGAGATATAGAAGTACTGTACCAGTACAAACTTCAGGATACTTTCAGAGCACTGTCAGTTATATAAAGGTCCAAACAATGTTTAAATGGAGAAATAATGTTTAAAAGAAAGATAATGCGTATAAAGATGAAGTATTAAAAGAAGATAATTCAATGACAAGATGACAGCATTAATCAGTAAACTAAAATTCAACACTCTTTATATACATCTGCATTTCCGAATTATGGTTTAGATGGTTTGAATATTACCATGCATACAGAAGTGGTAATACATTTAATGAATGCTTATGTGTGGTGTTGGAGTAAAATCTGCGGCTCACTTGATGAAATTCTATCTCTTACAATGGGAAGTTATGAAAGTAAAATTCTTAATAAATTCTAATATGACTTTTGCTTAATCTGCATCAAAAGACAGACCCAAAGGTGCAACAAGATTTTAAAGGTCAAGGTCACTACGGCAAGGTAAAAGGTCAAATTAAGGTCACACCATGATAATACACACCTATAGCCAATAACAATGTCCCTACCAAGTATCAACTTCCTACACCTTACGGTTTCCGAGATACAGCCCTGACGATTTTATAGGTCAAGGTCACTATGGCAAGGTCAAAGGTCAAATCAAGGTCACACCATGATGCTGCACACCTACACCCCCTAGCCAATGTCTCTACCAAATATCAACTTCCTGCACCTAACAGTTTCCGAGATAAAGCCCGGACAATATTTTATAGGTCAAGGTCACTACAGCAAGGTTAAAGGTCAAATCAAGGTCAGACCATGACGTTGCACACCTACACCCCCTAATCAATATCCCTACCAAGTATCAACTTCCTACTCCTTACGGTTTCTGAGATATAGCCCAGACAACATTTTATAGGTCAAGGCCACTACTGCAAGGTCACAGGTCAAATCAAGGTCACACCATGACGTTGCACACCTACACCCCCTAACCAATATCCGTACCACGTATCAACTTCCTACACCTTACGGTTTCTGAGATATAGCCCGGACAACATTTTATAGGTCAAGGTCACTATGGCAAGGTTAAAGGTCAAATCAAGGTCAGACCATGACGTTGCACACCTACACCCCCTAACCAATGTCCCTACCAAATATCAACTTCCCAAGCCTTACAGTTTCCGAGATATAGCCCGGACAACATTTTATAGGTCAAGGTCACTACGGCAAGGTCAAAGGTCAAATCAAGGTCAGACCATGACGTTGCACACCTACACCCCCTAACCAATATTCCTACCAAGTATCAACTTCCTACACCTTACGGTTTCCGAGATATAGCCCGGACAAGATTTTATAGGTCAAGGTCACTACGGCAAGGTCAAAGATCAAATCAAGGTCAGACTATGACGTTGCACAACTACACCCCCTAACCAATGTCCCTACCAAGTATCAACTTCCTACACCTTACAGTTTCCGAGATATAGCCCAGACAAGATTTTCAAACTCAAGGTCACTACGGCAAGGTCAAAGGTCAAATCAAGGTCAGACCATGACGTTGCACACCTACACCCCCTAACCAATGTCCCTACCAAGTATCAACTTCCTACACCTTACGGTTTCTGAGATACAGCCCGGACAAACTATTTCCCGCCGCCCGCCCGCCCGACCATCCGGACACCATGGGTGAAAACAATACCCCAACAGCCATTAAGGGCTGTGGGGTAAAAATTATGATGCACACCTACATCCCCTAGCTAATGCCTCTACCAACTATCAGCTTCCTACACTTTACGGTTTCAGAGATATTGTCTGGACAAAATTTTAAAGGTCAAGGTCACTACAGCAAGGTCAAAGGTCAAATCAAGGTCACACCATGACAGTGCACACTTACACCCCCAAACCAATGTCCCTACCAAGTATCAACTTCCTACACCTTGCAGTTCCCGAAATATAGCCCGGACAAGATTTTATAGGTCAAGGTCTCTATGGCAAGGTCAAAGGTCAAATCAAGGTCACATCATGACGTTGCACACCTACAACCCCCAACCAATGTCCCTACCAAGTATCAACTTCTTACACCTTACAGCTTCCGAGATATAGCCCGGACAATATTTTATTGGTCAAGGTCTCTACGGCAAGGTCAAAGGTCAAATCAAGGTCACATCATGACGTTGCACACCTACAACAACCAGCCAATGTCCCTACCAAGTATCAACTTCTTACACCTTACAGTTTCCGAGATATAGCCTGGACAAGATTTTATTGGTCAAGGTCACTACGGTAAGGTCAAAGGTCAAATCAAGGTCACACCATGACGTACCACACCTACACCCCCTATCCAATGTCCCTACCAAGTATCAACTTCCTACACCTTACGGTTTCCGAGATATAGCCCGGACAAGATTTTCAAACTCAAGGTCACTGCGGCAAGGTCAAAGTTCAAATCAAGGTCACACCATGACGTTGTACACCTACACCCCCTAACCAATGTCCCTACCAAGAATCAACTTCCTACACCTTACGGTTTCTGAGATACAAGCCCGGACAAACCTTTTCCCGCCGCTCGCCCGCCCATCCGGACACCATGGGTGAAAACAATACCCCGACAGCCCTTAAGGGCTGTGGGGTAAAAATGCTGAACAAATTGGTATGACTGTTTCAGATGTACAATTAGTTTGTAATATTTTAAGCTTCCCCACAATTACATGACCATGCTCACAGTCAATAGACTCAATACGGCAGTTGCAAGGTGTCATTATAGTAATTTAGTGAAATGGTCTGGACACCAAGATACCGGTTTCACCAACTCATCCCCCTATTATGTACCAACACTATGAAACTCCCTCCCTCTTCATGTAACAACCAGTGAGTTCCTCAGTATCATCGCTTACGATAAATCTTGAGCCTCATCTTCAAATCAAGTTTCCCCATCCAGTATTTTCCCTCTTTCATACCCTGGATAATTGACCTAGTATGTCCCTTGACTATGACTTTTTACCCATTCTTTTGCTAGGCTAATGCACTGAATAGCTAGATACTTAGCTACATTCTACCAAACCAATTTTCCAGCCCTGATATCCTCAATAGTCAATACCATGTCATTATAATGGAATTTAAAGATGCTGTTAGTTTTAATTTTCAGTACTCTACAAAATGTATTTAAAACCTCTTCAAAAATGACATATAAAGCAGCTTCATCAGTTTTTATGATTAAAATAATGTGGTATTTATTTACAGATAGCTAGCCTTTTAGGACCTTCAATAAAATTTAAAAATTAAATTTAAAGTGTGAATTTGATTTATTTGGGTTTAACGTCGCTTTCAACACATTGTACAAGCTACATTATGATGGAGAGATTTAAGGGAAGAGGCAACCAGTACATACTAGCTGGTCAAGATTCTGTACACTGCTGGTCATTGGTAAGGAACATAGAATCTAGAGTTTGAACCATTGATCTTAGAGGTGGGAGGTGTGTTACCAACTACATCATGGAGTCCCTGTATTTAAGTGGGAAAGAAAAATGTATAATAATTTATATTTACTACGGAGATACAATTGCCTTTAAAAGTTTATAACCAATTATTGGGTTTTACGACAAAGGCAACCCATAAAATCATTTTCTATTCACAACCTGTGACTGAACTGTTGCCATAATTTATGAAAGAACAGACTTGCTCACAAGTCTTTACTTCATGGAGTTTGGAGACAATGAATGAGTGCATTTTAAGCTAGGATTTTTACACTCTCACTGGAGGGAAATATTCTTACAGAAATCATTGTGCACTAAGTAAGGACCTTGCACTAGATCTGATGAGAGGATGAACAAAACTGTGGCACCGTAAGAAGTTTACCATCACCTTGACACTAAATAGCATTGTGTACAAACCAATATTCTACTCAAATTTTATTTTTATAGTGCTTAACTTCTGTACTAGCACAAATTAAATCATTGTAGCTGTTTTAATTTGATTCAGCTGGACGTACACTGGTTGTAAACCAGAGGCACCTGTGTAACAACATGACAGTCATGTAGTATTTTCAACAGCAGCAAATGCAAAATTGGTTTATCTGATTATAAAATAATAGGCAAAAAGTTTTTGTCTGTTTTTTTTTTTTTTTGCCAAGTTTAAAATATCGTTAAAAGTACTGAAAGACTAGCTAATTAATGAATTATCATAATATTTCAACTCGCTTATCACTTTTTTTCAGCAGAAGTTATTACATAGATTAACCAGGATGATGAAGCCATCTGCTTTGTTTTAATTTTTGAAGATCTTTTTAATTTTTAGATTTTTTTTAAAACCACCCAGTAACCAGTTTTCAGTTATTCAAAGAAACCAAATTTTTTTTTTTGAAAACTTAAAACAAAAACAATACATGATGTTTGGGCCTCACCAGCTTAGTTTCACTTAGTTTCTATGGCTCAGTTACTTACTGGTACTAATGATAGACAGTCTACCCCCCACCCCACAAGTGAATGCTGTTTAAAGCCTAAAGCCAGGATTTTACAGATAATATGAAATACCTCAGCAGAGGTTTGGGTAATGTTGATCCTTGCTAACATAATATTATAAATATGCCAAAGGTGATTTAATAGGATATTTATTCCGGAATGAAAATTTTCCCCCTTAACAACACATTCCGTCTTAATGACCTTTCTACCCATCACACAAACGCTAATGGGCTTATTAGCAGGGGGACATAAATGCATTAAATGCCCATTGCCCTTAAGTCACACCTATTTTACGGAGATGCTATACCTGGGCAAAGAATACAATAACTGCCTAATCAGACAGAATAGGCTGGCAACCCTGCATCAATAAATTGAGTGGCTTCACAATAGCAAAAGGGTTTAGTGTGTAGAGTAAGAAATCTAAAATTCGCCACATATCTGAAATTCGCCACATGTGAAAATACTAATAAAATAAATGAATTGTGGTGAGATTTGTTGACTGTATAGTAAATTAAGGCTTTTTGAACTGAAAAATACCAATTTTTAGACAAAATAATCATTTTCTTCATAAAATTAACTAAGGTTTTAGAGGTGGCGAATTTTAAATTCCTGGCGAATTTTAGATTTCTTACTCTAATGCCTGGTTACACAGATTGCCTGTAACATATACACAGGTATGTTTATTATTTGCCTTTTTTGTTTGGTTTTTTTTTTCTGAGGTTTTTGTTGGAAAAAAAGGGGGGCACCTTGTAATTCTTACACAGAACACAGTAATTGGAGAGAATTATCAAAATAACAGCAAGGATGCAGAATCAATGCAGAAGTAGTTAATGAACTATAACCTTCTCGTCAAATGTGACTGTATACACAAGTGGTATTATTTGAGATTTACTAATAATGAAAACTCATCTAATTTTCTCCTTGTAAAATTATTACTGCTTTAAAGCATACTTCTTAATAGTCCCCGATGATATAAAAGAGAATATAATAACAGAGATGGCTATTAATCTGATGAAGTTTTAAAACAAGTTCACTTATTAATGAAACTGTTCCATCTCTCAATAATAATCTATATGAAGGTCTCCTATCCCATCATAAAATCTACAAAAGGCTTCTTTATCCCACTGACCTCAATTCTTCACATCACAAGGTCAGTCATCTATACTCTATACCACTGATCTTGACCTAGTATTTCAAGGCAAGGTAACTTTATGTAGTTCACACCTACATTTACTTAGCTTTCACTCAAGGATATTTTCACTACCAGTGATTTACCCAGTATCAGACAAATGGTTGTTCTACAATCTAGATTACTTAAGCCTTGAATCAGCTGTTTTTTTTCCCAATATCACTTTATCCCACTGACTTAATTTTTTTCAAGATCACACTCTATCACTGACCTTGACCTCCTCAGCCTCAACCTGGTCAATAGGCAGGTCAACTTGTGTGTCGCGTGTATCGTCTACTTCCCGTGCGCCCTGAGTCTCCTTATTCTTGCCCTTAGCCTTGAAAATGCCTCCATCATCTGTGGGCAAATATCAAAGTCAAAGCAAAAGGATGAAAAACATTAATGACAATGTTATAGTGTGGTAGAGTAAGAAATCTAAAATTCGACACATATCTGAAATTCGCCACATGTGGAAATACTAATAAAAATAATGAATTGAGGACTGAGATTTGTTGAATGTAGAGTAAATCAGGCCTTTTTGAACTTCAATACAAAGTTTAAAACAAAGCATCAATTTCTTCATGGAATTAACAAAGATTTTAGAGGTGGTGAATTTTAGATTTCTGGCGAATTTTAGATTTCTTGCTCTAAATGACCATCAACAGGAAAATGTAAACATAAGAAATTCCTTAGGTCATATTTTATAAGTTACTCTTTTTGGCATTTGAATTCTGTTTAGGTTTTAAACACATGTTAAGTTGTTTGTATCTGTTGTTTACTGTGCATACTGTATTTAATATTGACATTGAGTAGAAAATTGAAATAGAGACTTTAATGAGCATTCTAAAAGTGATATTGGAATACAATTATACCGGTATGTGGAATTGCTGTACTATAACATAACTGTTGAATAATAAATTGTTAAATAAATAAATAACAACTTCAAAGAAGAACTTTTTTACACCCCCAACCAAACTGAAATAACAATTATATAACTTTGCTGCAGAATGCCTGAAAAGTTATCTAGAGAAGTGCTGAGAGTGATTTTAAATTTTCTAGGTCAATGACTCACTATTATTGTAAAATAACGATGATCCAGCCATTATTATTATTTGCTTTATATTATTCTTTTGCTGGTCAATATTACTTAACATAGTACTCCTTGAAACTCCAAAAGAGTTTTGGCTGTTTTGAAATTCTCAACATTTAGTATCCACTGAAAATTACCACCTACTGTAAATGGGGCTGGTAATAAGCAAAGCATGAAACCTTTGTGGCAAAAATTCCTGTACTTAGAAAATTTTGGAAAGCTAAATTGATGTTTGAAAACAATAATGAAAACACAATTCAGTACCACAAATGCTTACCTTTGTCGTAATCTACATGACCTGTACCCGGACTGCGGCTATGTCTGGTGGGTTTTGCATGGAACACCCCGTCATGTCTCTTGACAGGTGGTCTTCTCCTGATAAATAAGAAACTCAGAAATAAACAAAACATTTGACTCAAAGAATCACAATATCATGAAGCAGCCTTCTCATGGTAGAAAGACTGAGAGAGCAATTTAAACAATCAACTTTGGAAAATATGTACCACTTTTATTCTTAAATCATGCCACTTTTTAACATATCATGGCAGGTTTTGTAAATTCATGCCAAATAACAAAAAAAAATAATACTTCATTTATTTTTTTTTAAACTGTGCCACTTTTTTTTTTAAAAAAAATCATGCCATTTAATAGAATTTTTGTTAAATATCATGCCACATTCTTTAAAATTATGCCACCTTTATACTTCATCCATATTATAATTTGATTGTCTAGAAATACCATATTCAACTGCCTACAATTTAAGTTCCATTAACTCCCCTGTTTCGACTACATGTATAATGTTCATAAATCTTACAAACATTTTTCTAAATCTTACAGTTGTTAAATATTTGCAATATTTTGCAAAATTATCCATTGATTATGCAACATGTACTGGCCAAGTAGATTAAACTAATGTCTCATATTCAGGGATCTTTCATCTAATCAAACCATTTTATATAATAAGGACATGTACATGTATAGTGCTTGAGCTCCATCATGTGCCTGACTCCAAATTGCAGCTATACATAAACATAGTGAGTTAACAGTTGGTCCATTAACACAGCCAGAACATACCAGAGAAGACACACAGAGGCAAGGTGGCTTACAGTGGAATTAAGCCTTTGCAGACAGTTACCAGAAAGTTTTGAGCTTTTGACTGAAGGAGGTAACAGAGGTTGTATTTCGAATGTAGTCAGGTCATGTTTGCCAAAATATAAGAAACTTTCTTCCATTGCAACATACCTTAGAAATTAGAATATTGTTACAAAAATATACAACAGAAAATATAATAATGGGTTGGCACAATAAATCTTCAAACACCTACGATGTAGACAGTGTCAAAACACTTCATAGTAAATTTATTGCAGTTGGCAATTTCATGGTCATTTTCTTGGAGTTCACACAGGTAAATTGGCAATAGATTACAATGTAAAGAACTGATATCAAGGTTGTTAGGGAAACATAGGAGAAATCTCATTTATATGGTTGATAATTGCAAATTATTTCTCACATGTTAGACACTATGCTGCTTTCAATAGTATCACGAGTCCCATAATTAGACTTTAGAATGAAATATAAAATCTCTTACAACATAAATCTGCTGAGAATTTGTGACATAGTTTTTGAATACCACACTAATAATATACTTTACGAATTACATATAATCTTGAAACTGAAAGTAAGGAATCATAGATCTATATTATGGCCAAAGCCCTTTAAGGGGAACTTAGTAAGTAGAATTCGCTGGCTAAAGCCTCAGTCAAGTCAGAGAGGTTAAATACTATATTTAAAGTCAATTTGCCACATGTGATGCAAAGAAAACATTGTAACATATAGATGGTAAATGCCACATAGTTAATTTAAGTGAAGAGATTTATGTCAATATTTAAATATCAACCGCAAATGAAAATGAGATACTATTTAAAACTGGAAATTTCTTCACAACCACGTTATAGTTCATAAATTCAATTCTTACCCAATATAAAATAAAAATATGAGCTATTAAAACCAAATTTATGGGTTTTTGTTTATTGTTTTGTTGAAATATCAGCCATTCAAGATGTGACGTTTTCAATGACTGGTTCTTAAATATTCTTTCCAGTTTTCATATTTTCTGTGAAAATAGAATGAATAGCAGAACACTGGTTCACTACTGCCTTGCTACCAATTATCGCCGGCTACCAATTATCGCCACCAGAAAATAAAACATTCATATTTCAGTAATGGTCACATATTTTGAAAGCTTTCTGTTGTGTATCTGTTCCATTCACTTTGGAAATAGTTGTACCTTATTTACGAGACTTGGGATGCTACTTTTGGTGAAGTTATATCTATTTGAATTCTATCTGGCGATAATTGGTACCCGGCGACAATTGGTAGCAAGGCAGTACTGGTATTGCTAACAGTTGTGATTGTCTTCATACTTCACAATGTTTTGGTCCCATCTGTTGGGTAAGATTGTCTAGTTACAGAGTAATTAGAGTAAGAAATCTAAAATTCGCCACTTATCTGAAATTCGCCACATGTGAAAATACTAATAAAATAAATGAATTGTGGTGAGATTTGTTGACTGTATAGTAAATTAAGGCTTTTTAAACTGAAAAATACCAATTTTTAGACAAAAACATCATTTTCTTCATAAAATTAACTAAGGTTTTAGAGGTGGCGAATTTTAGATTCCTGGCGAATTTTAGATTTCTTACTATACATAGTAGAACCCACCACTGAAGAAGGTAATCATTGATGAATCACATGCGTTGTAACACATGGTCAACTTTCTCAAATGGAAAAGGGGTTAGAAACTGGGACACAAAAACTGTTTCAGTAAATGCCATAAGGTAAATTTGGCGTTGTTACCAGTTAAATTTTCCAGAACCAATATTGTTTGATTTCGTATAAACTCAGCTGCAAAAAAAAAAAAAAAATAAATAAATGCATGAGAATTAAACTCAATAGTTTTCTTTAGCACCTGATACATACATCTCTGCATACAAGACAAGGCTACTTAAAGCGACAAAGTGCTTCATCTGGTTCCCGCTTATGGGGAGTTAACTACATGACTATTACTGTCATGTTGATAAATTGTCTGGGAGTCTGGACCCTACAGGTCTAATCACACCCTTTGAGATAATTCTTGGATTACAGATTTAAAGCTGCTGGGATGTGTAATATTGGGCTTGTAAAGAGTAAATATGAGTAATTACTACTATGTAACTTTCAGTATTTGAGAGTGGCTGGTTGGTCTTTGAAGACACGAGGACTTTGTATTGTTTTGAACCAGTTGTTTTGACCTGGTACGTTATGTACCTGCATTGTTGTATTATTTATCTTCTATGTTTGGGGTTTCAATTTAAAATTTCCACAATCTGTTCACTTCAAATAACTTTTTAAAAATGAAATAATGTTACTAACATGTAAATAAATTTTTCACACTGATGATTTTTTACTGTATATGTCATGGCAGAAACTCCAATTTAAGCTAAATTTGGTTGAAAGCCCAATTGGAGTTTCTACCAAGCCAAACTTGATAGAAACTTTGATTTGAATTTTGTTACGCTCTTGTTATACAACCTGGGCCTTCCTTCAATTCAAGTTGCAGGAGATAGGAATAATATAGTCAGCAAGTCACAAAAATAGAGTTTCAACAATTTTTTCATACTTTTCTTGTAAAATGCAACCATTTTTACTTAGTAAAATTCTGCTCAAGCAATACATAAAACTGTGTTTCTGATCTCTAATGAATTCAGGCAGAATAATAATAACAACTCAGATCTCTGACCCCCATTTTATAGACAGCTAAACCATGCATTTTTTACCAGCTCTTTGAAACCTACCCACTGCAGGACAAATTTAGATAGAACTGGACACATACAATTTACCCAAATTAAAATTTATATCAGGCTGGTTGAGAGTCTTATCTGGCAAAATGTTAAAACAAATGCAATCACTTTCAAGACACAGTGCGAGTGGTATGTCATATTAATTATAAATGAGAAGAATTTACACAAATGTTATTTATATACATAATAGATACAGGAGATATCTTAAATAATTACTTGGGCTAGAAGATTATGAACATAAAAGGGATAATAATAATAATAATAGTTAATAGCAGTTGTGAGTCTTCCCAAGCTAAAGTGCTCAGAGATCATTGAGTCAAACACTGTATTTCCAATGCACATATTTGTTGTGGTTAAAGAATTCTCTTTAGAGAAATATATTATGCAACACTAATGAAGAGGAAAATTAGTGTAGAAGAATTGACAAAGAATACTATACTATTTATACCGTATTCTTCCCATATATTATGGCCTGGGCATTAATTATTTTCAATATCTAGTAAACCTGGGCCCAGTTTCACAAGGGTCTACTCAATATAGAAGAAAGTATGCTATTGAATCTAGATCTTAGTAGGCCCTTAGTAGCCACTACAAAAGTGTTCCACTGAGCTGATATTTGGGATCTATCAAGTTCCAGAGATAGCAGGGCTTCTAGTGAGGACAGCCTACTATTTACCACAGTAAAGAATTATCTCAGTGAAGCAGATAGTACAGGCTTAGTAGACTACTAGCACTTAGCAGCCTACTAAGGAGATAGTAGGCCTTTGTGAAACTGGGCCCTGAAGTTTATTTGAACTATAGGACTGTATTTTAATGAGTACTTTGGTATTTGTATTTGCCTTTATAAATATTTATTGCTGTGACTTAGGAAGAGATATGAGACTCAGTAAAAGTTTACAAGGAACCGACCCATATCTGTGTAACCAAGTGCACATTTTAGTCGTAACCAACTAAAGTATCAATGAAGAAAACAGTGTGGATGATAAACACAAATGTCAATCCACGGCCTTATTTAATATTCACCATTCTAGAAAAACTTTCATAAAAAAAAAAAAATTGCCTTGAAACAAGCTGTTTTAAAATGTAACTTTTGCATGAAAATCAGGAATAAAGTGTCTGATATTTTATCCTGAAAAAAAAAACAACTTGTTCTAGCCTAATTTTTTATCAGGCACTTTTTTGGAAAAAAAAAATTAAATAATAATAAAAATTACAATTAAGGTGTTTATTTGAAATCAGGCAATGTTTCATATATTCATGATAATCCAAATTTTGAGTAACAAATACAAAGATACACAACGTGAAGCTGTAATAGTATCCAACGTTCTTCTTCTTCTTCAAAAAAACTGCATGTAGTAAGAAATTACTTTGAACTAAACCTAACTAAGTGAACAGTTAACATCTACAATTACTGCATTAAAATAGATAATGCTGATACACTTCAAAGTATACAAAACTCTTAATTAAAATACCAAATTTCACTTTAAAATATGTACCGGACTTAACATAGCAAAGTGACTTTGAGGTTAAAATAGGTGAAACACTAGAGACCAATTATTCTGTATCACCCTGGGGGCTAAATGTTTTCCTGAAGTAGAAATCTAATGCTTGGGTATTTACAAATGACTGAATGTTGAGTGGGACGCACTCTGGGAACGTGAACATGTGTCTTGTTGTTGACATACTGGGTCAATTTATGGAAACTACTGTTTCTGTTACAACCAAAATAGTGACCTCATGTTATAAATTGTGTTCACAAGCAGAGTTAGATGGCTTATTGTAAATCATTTTACAATGATTGCATGATTCATAAAAAAGTTGAACTGCTGTGACATACCTGGTTTTCTTCTTCATTTAATACCGAAATTTTAATTGAAAAATATTTTCCTAAATGTTAAACCACTTTTGCACTTCTATCTGTAATTCACACTTTTAAGTGACTTGGCAACAGATTTACACTGTGATGAACTGGTGTTAAGCTTTGTTAGTGAAAAAAAATTCAAATTTGTATGGTTGATAATTGCAAATTATTTCTAATAACAGAACAATTTAGATATATTAATGACATCCGAAATACGCATTTTACTAACTCATTTGACTTGTACTTAGCAAGTATATAAATTTTCATTTTGGGCTTGAAGTCATCCAAGTTTTCAGATGCTCTGATGGACTTTGGAAAGCTTTTTAGAGCTAGAAACAGGAAAGGATCCATCAGAAAAAGTTTATGTTTTGTTTGTAGCATGTAAGATCACTGGAGGGGGTCACTGGAACTGTCTCATGCTCAAAGGTCTTTCCTGGACTTATTTCTGGCCCAGAGTTTTGGGTAATCCAGAGCCCCACTGGTTGCCAAGGTGATGTAGTTGAACAAACAAATAAATGAACAAAAAAAATCCAAAGTTTTAAAATTATTACACATCTCGGTGAATGCACATATGCAGAAGTATTTTACTATACATAATTGACCCATTTATCTGGAGGTAAAGTAGGAATCTGATTTCATCTGTTCCAATATTATGAACACTTATAATAGCGGACATTCAATAACAGTAAGTGTATAATTCCCATGTGACTGGAATCGAAAATCACCAAACCTTTGAGCATGCCGAGTAAGAAATGGCAAATTTGCCACAACACTTGTGCCTTATCACCATGGAAATTCCTTTACTTTTCTTTCAATTCTGGGACATTCCTAATACATTTATCATTTTTGGTATTATTTAAGGTAATTTATCTAATATAACGCAAATTTTCTTGACATTTACTTATTGTTTCTTTACTTTAATGGGTGTTCCAAAGGTGAAATTTCAAACTACAGTGGCAAATTTTACACATCTTATTGTATATCTTATGACAAGTAATTATCTTTTCTTAAATATAAAATGACAAAAACCTGTTTCCACACTTTATTATCTTGATATTTGATACATTATTAATAAATTCCACACATTCAAGCACTTGAATTATAATAGTAAACCACACACAAGATCACAGGGAAAATCACACACACACACAAACACACACTTTATTTTCCCGAAAAAAGGACTCAAAATACTGTACAAGCTCATATTTTAGCTGGAAGAAATTTCCACTGATTTTCAAATCTTATACCCCTGTTCCATTGCCAGGAATCTACCTCCCGACTGCCCCAAAATGACTTGACTTTCCTTATCTAATTAAATACAGTATACCAGTCTACCATTTACACTACTGTCACAACTGACATTTTTAATTAACAATTGAGATTAAGACTTTGTATACTAATCTTAGGAATTCCTTAAATTACTGCTGCTAGAGTGGTCGGGGCTTATTTTTATGGGTTATCTTTATTTTAAGTCATTGGCTTGGGAAGCACATCATAAGGCTAATCTTTTCAACCCCACCCCCACCACCACCGCCCACCCCGCCCCACCTTACAATAACTTGCAAAAATGGAACAGCAGGAATAAGTGATTTAAAATTTCACTAGGAATTTATTTTCAGTATGTATCCTCACTTACTCAAATAGCTAATATCAATGCCTTGTGAAAATTTCAGGTTATACAGTATCTCATTTCCAATAAATCTTTGTTTGAAGAGCAAATATTGGGCCTCCATTACGAGTAAAGTTATACTTAAACAACCAGTCCTTTGAGAGACGAAAAGTTGGTTTATATTAGCTCTGGGAACCAGCAATTCAGTGAAAACTTACAAAGAAAGTGATTTACTGACTCCTATTATGTAGCCATGGTTATTCTAAATTGTTTAACCCTTTCGCTACCATGTGTGTCAACTAGCAGTCGACATCAATGTGTATTACAGGGAACAGGGGGCAATAATTACAGGGGACAGGGGGCAATAATATATATTTCTTCTTTCCCTTCAGTGTACTGTTATATGTTTTGTTTGGTGTATCAGTATTAAACTGACTTTTTAAGTATTTTAAATGAAAGTTATGCTATATTTTATAGAAAAATTCACCATTTCACCTATTTTAACTGCTTTCTGTAAATATTGCCATATTTAAGGCATATAACTGCATATTGTGTACTCGTGGTTATTTTTATTTGGGGAATTCCCACGAATTTTCCCATTCGACTTTCATCAATTCCTGATGAAATATACCGAAAAATACCGCAAATAAAGTGCATAAGGTAGTGAGATATTATTTTACTTCATTGGCGTTTCTGACGTGATATGACGTCATGTAGCTACAGCCCCATGGAATAATGTTCCTTCAGTAGCGAAAGGACAAAAATATTAATCTTAAAAGATATTTATTTGTAAGGCTGAAGCAATTAATCGTACTAACCGATTATTAGGTTACCTAAGCAATAACTCACACCAATGCTGAACCAGTAAATTGTTTTCTTAATATATACATTACCTTATGGGATTTTACATGATCATTATAGTTTTTAATATCTTTAGAATCACAACCAAAAACGTTACCAATGTGAAGCATTCTATCTATAAATTAACTAGAGGATCGCTCGCAAAAAAAAAGATAATGTTTTTGCATAGCAAAAACAAAGCGTCCCGAAAAGGATATAAAGGTGAGTGCTAAAGTATTAAGAAAATGCTCCATTCCTAGCCTTATACTGTTGTGGCAACCAAAGTCAGCGCAGTCTGCTCTATCTAGCACGGTTTTCAAGATATATGCATTTTTGTGCTTTGCAATTTAAAATGGCCGCTATATTTGGCGAGACAAAAATATTTTGAAAATTGGCATGGCTACTCTGCAGACATATCCAGCAGGTCAAAAATTTTGTTGAATTCGAGATCTAAACATTTTTGTGTTTTGCAAAAACTTCTAAAATTCAAAATCGCCACCATTTTGGTGAGACAAAAATTTTTGAAAACAAGACCACTGCCACAGTGTGTATCTCCCACCGAGCATTAAAGGAGAAGAAATAGCTTTTCCGAGATATTCACAATTTTTCATTTTCATGTGTGAAAGCTCTTCCAAACGTAGGTGAATGAGTTATTTGAGAAAAATTGGCTATATGCAATACTTTTAAGAGATATTGGTTTTTGAATATTGAACAATGTTTTTGTGTGATGCGCCTTAGAGTCTGTCTTTTGACGGAGATTAAGCGCTATAAAAGTGCTATTAGAATTAGAATTATGTGCAATACTTTTAGAGATAATTCGCATTTACTCATTTTGAGTAGGTGAGTAATTAGCTATGGTCTGAAACTTCACCATGTGAAAGCTCTTCCAAAAGTAGGTGAATGATTCATTTGAGAAAAATTGGCTATCTGCAATACTTTTAAGAGATAATTCGCCATCTAGCACAGTTTTCGAGATATTAGCATTTTTGTGTTTTGCAATTTTTGCGTAAAATTCAAAAATTCAAAATGGCCGCCACTTTTGGCGAGTCAATTTTTTTTTGAAAATTTGGCATGGCTACTCTGCAGAGATACCCTGTGGGTCAAAAATTTCGACGAAAACGCTCTATCTAGCACGGTTTTCGAGATATAAGCATTTTTATGTTTTGCAATTTTTGCAAAAAATTCAAAATGGCCGCCATTTTTGGCGAGACAATTTTTTTTTGCAAATGGGGATAGCTACTCTGCAGAGATACCCTGAAGATCAAAAATGTTGTCGAAATTGCTCTATCTAGCACGGTTTTCGAGATATTAGCATTTTTGTGTTTTGCCATGTTTGCGCAAAATTCGAAAATTTAAAATGGCCGCCATTTTTGGCGAGACAAAATTTTTTTGAAAATTGGCATGGCTACTCTGCAGAGATATCCATTTTTGGCGAGACAAAATTTTTTTCAAAATTGGGATAGCTACTCTGCAGAGATACCCTGGGGGTCAAAAATTTTGTCAAAATCGCTCTATCTAGCACGGTTTTCGAGATATAAGCATTTTTGTGTTTTCCTTATTTGGAAAATTCATAATGATTAATTAATCATTAATTACTCAGCCATTTCTTAACCAATCACTGCCAAAATCTAATGATTTCCAGATTTTAATAGAATGAATGTATTTGCCAAGTTTCAGGTGAATTGATAAGATCCCTTTCAAGTTATCATCCGGACAAGCTTCCCCATCAAAAAAAGATATTTTTGGTCATGTGACCTCTCTGATTGGTTGAAATGTCACTGCAGCATATTCAAAAGAAATCCCCAAGGCTACTGCATAAACCTGCCAAATTTGAATAGAATCCACCCAACGGTTACAGAGTTATAAGGAAATCAAAATGCGGAGCCGGCGGAGCTTGAAGGTCTCCCATACACAAACAAGCGTCCCTTGCGGGACGCTTAATGAATATATAAAATATGACATTTATTTGAAAATTTACCCAAGTATTTGCAAGAATCTCTAGCACCTCAAGATCTGCAAAACTGTTTGCAATATGTAAATCTGGGGCACATGTGGATCTGCGATTAAGTCAAGTACTACTAAAATGCTGTTACTCAATTTGGATCACTTTTTTTCAAAGAGATGCACAGTCTCATTTTCCTAACAAAGTCACTGCCTTGCTTAATACTCTGTTTAAATCAATCCTTGACATGAAATTAACACCTTAGATTTACTCTGAATAGGTCCGTCTAATTTAGTGGTTGGCTGTCCCTGTTTCCTAATGGTTAACCACTAACTCACTATATTAGAGCTAAATAACCTAATAATTATGAAGCAGGTTAGTCATAATTAAAACCGTGTTTTATTATAAATTGAAATGTTTAACATTTAAACCTGCAATAATAGCACTAAAAAATAGCCAGCCTCGGTAGGCAAGAACCCCAGCCTACAGGTACAACTAAATGGGCAACAACATTGAGATCTTGGAAAATCTTAGGAACAATTTCAGTTGTAAGAAGTACACAGAATCCATAAAAAAAGTTAATGTAAGATTCAAAGGCGCACACATTCATGCGCACACACACACGCATGCACGCGCGCACAGAAGGCATTTCATAATCTCCTAAAACCAGCCTTGGCCGGTGTGAGACAAAAATGCAACAGTTACTGTAGTAACATCCATTTCATAGCGCCCCTTTTTCAATTCTGAAGTTTTTGACCGCAAAAGTATTTAATGCATTGCCATGGCAACAGATGTTGCCAGATACCCTCCAAAACCTCAGCTCTGGATCCTATTCTGGTTTACATATTCTAAAAATTTGGTGAAAATCTATGCATTGGTTTAGGCTGTGGAACACCCACAAATGTTGAAACCCAAAAATATTCAAACTGTTGCTATGGCAACAGTTGTTGCCAGATACCCACAAAATTCTTATCAGCTCTAGACACTCTTGGGGTGAACATATCCTGAAAATTTGGTGAATATAATATTATGTCAATGAGTTTAGGCTGTGGAACATCCCCAAATTTAAGACTCAAAAATCTGTTGCCATGGCAACAGTTATTGCTGGATACCCCACAAAACCTAATCAGCTGTAGATCCTCTTGGGGTAAATTTACGTCGAAAATGCGTGCATGGTTTTAGGCTGCAGAACACCCACAAGCTTTAGGCCTGCCACGGTGCCACCTATGCCGCCTGGATGGTGCAGGGGACGACTATAAAACCAGCCTTTTTGGGCTGGGGTTAATAAAAATGTATTTCTAAAGTAAACAAGTTTACAAGACAAAACTTTGGTTTTTTCACACTGTTGCCAAGGTGACCATGAAGCTGGCCAATCATAGGTGAGCAGAGGTGAGATATACAGTCTATAAAATGCTTAAGAATATTCAAAGTGTTATGGTTATATTTGTGTAGATTTGTATATGTTTTACTTGGTTTAGTTTAATATTTGTTTTGGCTCTGTTAAATGTCAGGTCTTTCTGCAATACATGAAATGTCGACATCAGTTTGTGTTTTTAAAACTTCAAAGCAGTGAACACCAGTTAACCACTCCAACCTAAATTAAGATATTCTAATGATTATACTAAAATTTAAGGGAGCATCAGAGTAACCATCAAAATATTTTTTTTCTTTGACAAATAATTAATACAATCGCTCATATTGTATACTTTTTTTCAAAGGGAAAGAAATGGCTCATTCTCCCTATGATAAATGATTTTTTGTTAAACTAGCGCACTGAGTTCCCCTTTGTGGGGAAGATACTGCGATTGCAAAGCAGTAGATTAGATTAGATTATTTGGAGGCCAGTTTATGATAACATCAGCAAGGGCTACAATTACTACTGTATTTGAAATGAATGTTTCATCCACTGTCTATTTCAAAAACCTCAAATAAAGCAAGACCTCAATAAGCCAACTGTATCAGGAGAGTCGCATATTGTTCAGTTAACAGGAGGTTAGAAATCAATATTTATAATAAATTATTTATTTATAGGTAATATGCAGCATATGCTCAACTCTATAAATTAACTTACTGTGGCTGTGGTGGTTTTCTGGCAGGTGATCTATCGTCGGGTCCTCTATTCCCTCCACCACCTCCACCCAGTGCAAACCCTCTAGACTTCTGCGTGCTGGCCTGCGTATCTTTGGAGGTGTTGGACTGGTAGGTGGCGTTAGAGTTGTCACTAGCACGTGACTTTCTGTTACGTGGTATGGAGTGGTCTTGCTCTGCTCTTCTGAAAATTTGAAATCAGGGACATCTATCAGAGTAAGAAATCTAAAATTCGCCAGAAATCTAAAATTCGCCACCTCTAAAACCTTAGTTAATTTTATGAAGAAAATGATGTTTTTGTGCAAAAATTGGTATTTTTCAGTTCAAAAAGCCTTAATATACTATACAGTCAACAAATCTCACCACAATTCATTTATTTTATTAGTATTTTGACATGTGGCGAATTTCAGATATGTGGCGAATTTCAGATTTCTTACTCTAATTACTATTTCTACTGATGCTGTAACGAATTGACTGTAATTCTAATTGTAATTCGGTGGGCGAAATTTGAAGATCACACATTTTTTTTATCTCAAGTTTTAAGAAATAATGATATATTAACCTTGTTACAGATTGACACTTTTGAAACTGATCAAGTCACTGATCAACACTAAAGCCAATATATAATTGCTGTTTTTAATTACCTATGTAATACTATGTCATTGTTGCATGAGGTGCACATATATACCTATTCAATTTAGCCAGCCAAAAAATATTATTTCATTGCAATAAAATGGTACTAAACACAACTATTGACCATCAGGGTTGGCAGGTATTTGATGGACAAATCCAGGAAAAAAGGGGCCCAGGTAAAAAGGGACCTAGAAAAAATGGGCCCCAAGAAAAAAGGGGCACAGGAAAAAAAGGGCCCACAGTTTTTGGAAAAGGGCAAAAAAAGGGGCCAGTATTTTTTTCTAATTTTTGTTTATGATTATGCCTAAAGATTTATTAGAAATTTCCTTGATGCAATAAAAATTTATCACTGTTTTTTCAAACTTTATTATGTTTTAACCTACTTTAAAGGCTTTAAATTTGTAATTGCATGCATTGAAGTGCATGAGTAGATGCATTGAATTGCTTAGATTGTTTGATGGTGGCTACTTGAAAGGGTCTTCAATTTTAAAATGCAATCCACAGTGAATTTTGTATTCACTTAAATGTTACACGTTTTTGTTCTTATTATGTGCTTATTGTACTGTATGTTTAATATTGTACATTCTTGTATCTTAATCAAAGTTCATTTGTTATATAAACTAAATAAAAGTTGGTTGATATCCCTAATGTTGTTTTATCAAAAATTTTAAAAAGTGGGCCCCTTTTTTCCCCTTTTCTAAAAACTGTAGGCCCCTTTTTTCCAGGGCCCCTTTTTTCTTGGGCCCCTTTTTTCTAGGTCCCTTTTTTACTGGGCCCCTTTTTTCCGCGCACCTACTTGACAGACATGGTTAAAACCTATGGTTTAAACTGGTTTAAACTGTCATGTCAAAAACAGGTTTTTGATGCCCAGATGTCAAAAATGTCAAAAAAACCCCCGAAGGAATATTGTCAAAAACCGGATTTTAGGTCCAAACCTTAGTTTTCTGAATATTTTTACATATTGAAACATTACATTCAGTTTCTAAGACAATTATGCATCTTTAAATGTTAGAGACAATGTTAAAGCTGCTTTAAAATGCTTCCTGTTAAGTCATTATTCATCTAATTTCATTAAGAAAAAAGGCTACTTGCATGCATTGACAAATACTACCAGTGAAAAAATTTGTCCTAAACTTTGTTTTCTGAGTATATTAACATAATTAAAGAAAATATAAAACAAAATTGAACAGTAGTTTATAACAATGTTTATGTGAAACAATCTTTCACTGACAAGCATTACTCGGGCATGATTTTGGTTTCTTCACTTATGGATTGGTGACAGTGAGCTAACTATTGAAAGACAATGAGATGGTCTTACTCTTATCACTAACAGTTTTACTCAGGCCATGTAAAGGGATTATTGTGACATTTGTAGAGGTAATTTCTCAAACCAGTGCTGTGGCAGGGATAACTGTACTCCAATCACTGGCAGTATAACTCTGTTAATAAATAATGGGTTGTTTCTTAAATGTAATAAAACATAATATAGTGAATTAGTTCACTCATCTTTACCCTCTCAGAGGTTTTGGCTGTTTTATACCCTTGCAGAGGTTTTTGACAGTTTAAACCAGTTTTTGACACTGGTTTTGACGTCAAAAACAAAGAACCCTGGTGACCATATTTATCATTTACACACTATGTTATTTTATTTATATTTTTCTTCATTTACTCAAGTTCAACTCACTTCTAACAGGCGATCTTCGATTTTCAGAAAATTGCCATGATAGCAGCCCTAAATTTCTACTGGTATCCAGTTTATTAGTTCATAGAGTAAGAAATCTAAAATTCGCCAGGAATCTAAAATTCGCCACCTCTAAAACCTTTGTTAATTTTATGAAGAAAATGATGTTTTTGTCTAAAAATTAGTATTTTTCAGTTCAAAAAGTCTTAATTTACTATACAGTCAACAAATCTCACCAGAATTCATTTATTTTATTAGTATTTTCACATGTGGCGAATTTCAGATATGTGGCGAATTTTAGATTTCTTACTCTAATTTGATTTCTCCTTTTGGTATGTGCAATATTTTTTGACCAACAAAGATATATGTATATATATATAAAGAACAGAGTGTTGGATTACTTCAACCCAAAATCAATGTCCCTACCAAGTATTAACTTCCTACACCTTGCAGTTGCTGTGATATAAGCCGAACAATATTTTATAGGTCAAGGTCACAACGGCAAGGTCAAAGGTCAAATCAAGGTCACACCATGACGTTGCACACCTACAACCCCCAACCAAACTCAAGGTCACTATGGCAAGGTCAAAGGTCAAATCAAGGTCTTGCTATGACATTGCACACTTACACCCCCTAGCTAATGTTTGTACCAAGTCTTAACTTCCTACACCTTACGGTTTCTGAGATACAGCCCAGGAAATCTTTTTTCTCTGTCACCCACCTGGGAACCATGAGAAAAAACAAAACCCTGACCGCCTTTACGGGCTATGGGGTAAAAACTGATTCATTGATGAATAAACTAATATAGCCATTGATTTTCATAATATTGAAGATACACAATCATATACGGCACACCATGCATCAATCTGTTTACACATTCCTTCTTGCTAGAAACACCAATGATTTATACACCAACACATTTTATGTATAAAGACACTCAAAATATTCTTTCTATGCAAGAATAAAATCCCAACAGCTTGTTAAACAAAATATGTGAGCTTTCCATACATAATGAGGCGTAACAAAGTGCTGCTGCATATGTAATTAGAAATAAACTTTACATGTACTGGTAAGAGGGGTCAGAATATGATGCCATGGGAAGAGATTTACAGGCACTTGACAATGATTACTGGGCAACTGAGTGAGGATTGTATCAAGAATGGTGGCATATTACTGCATACAACAAACTCTAATAACCTTTTCAATGGTATGTCTGTTGGCCAAAGGCCCAAATTCACCAATATCTTTATCATTAGTATAATTTCATTCTAAGAACTGTAAGACTTGTAGAAAATGGGATTTTCTACGAAAAAAAAAATGCTGGAATATGAAAAATTTTTAAGAATAAGAAATTATCAAAAGTGTAATAAAACTAAATTTTTCCATCAATAATATTTTCATGTTTATCACCATTTAATATACTAATGCCCCGCGCTTTCTCTGTTATTATAAGACTGGTAAAATTTCTAAGAATTTTTCTCAGAAACCGGTTGTTTTCATTAGAATATTGTGACAATAAGAGGAATCAAACATTAAGAATCTTAGTGACTATGGACCCAGGAATTTGTGCAAATAGACATTATCCCAATTTTGAGACCTTATCTGTAAAATACGAAAAAAAAAAAAAAATTCATTTCCTGAGACTGGGCCCACTGGACTGGGGAAATACCAGTATAGAGCTCCTGTAAGGCGAAATGGAAAATTTGAGACTTATTCTTCCCTACTATTAACCACAGTTTACTATAGTTTGATATTTTATACTGCAGCATGTCAGTCACTGCTGGTGTACCATATAATCCCCCCCCCCCCCCCCCCCCCCCGATGGTGGCAGGCAACAATAGTTGCATTTGAGACATGGTACTAAAACAGTTAATATGTAATGAACATGACCCCCCACCCCGCCCTCACCAACCCCAATAATTATAACTGCTAATTGCAGAACTGGAGAGACCATGAGATGTAGTTTTACAAATACCTTCTCAGTTTTGGTGAAGTTTTGAAGTCTGGTCTCTGGATGCCATAACAAATCTTGCACAGATGCTGATCTTTGCCAACAGCCACATAATACGTCCCATTTTCAAACTGCTGTGGGTGACTGACTTGTTCATAGTCCATTGTGTATACTCTGAAACAATTACATACCTGGCATTTAAATACATGTGTTCTGAACATTGACAAAGATCAAAATTAGTCTGCAGGGTTTTGAAATGAATGAAATCTGGTATTTTGTTATGTTTGTCAAGGATATGGTGAAACTGACAGTGTCTGATGTCTCCGATAGAAATGTATGTACAAAGTTTACACTTACACAGGGTCTGATGTCTCCTGTATTAACATCTGTACAAAGTTTACACTCATTTGTGACAGTGAATGATGTTTCCAATACAAATGTATGTATTAATGTTAGCAATTCAGGTAGGACTGTATAAATGTACTATGTTTACACTCACACGTGACAGGCTTGTGTCTCCTATTGAAACTTTTGTACTATGTTTACACTCACACGTGACAGGCTTGTGTCTCCTATTGAAACTTTTGCACTATGTTTACACTCACATGTGACAGCCTTGTGTCTCCTATTGAAACTTTTGCACTATGTTTACACTCACATGTGACAGGCTTGTGTCTCCTATTGAAACTTTTGCACTATGCTTACACTCACATGTGACAGCCTTGTGTCTCCTATTGAAACTTTTGCACTATGTTTACACTCACATGTGACAGCCTTGTGTCTCCTATTGAAACTTTTGCACTATGTTTACACTCACATGTGACAGGCTTGTGTCTCCTATTGAAACTTTTGCACTATGTTTACACTCACATGTGACAGCCTTGTGTCTCCTATTGAAACTTTTGCACTATGTTTACACTCACATGTGACAGCCTTGTGTCTCCTATTGAAACTTTTGCACTATGTTTACACTCACATGTGACAGGCTTGTGTCTCCTATTGAAACTTTTGTACTCTGTTTATACTCACACATGACAGGGTTTGATTTAATTATTTATTTGGGTTTTAACGTCGCTTTCAACACATTATATAGGTCATATCACGACGGGTAGTTTTATGGACAGAGGAAACCAGCACATACAGTTGGTCAAGGTTCTGTATTGTAAACTGCCAGCCATCGGCAAGCAACTACTAACTTTCCCACTTGAGGTTGGGCCGGGAACCAAACTCTGATCTCAGAGGTAGGACGGGAGAGTGTTACCAGTCAGCCACCGTGGCCCCAGAGACTAGGCCTGATGTCTCCTACATAAACATATGTACTAAATTGACACTCACATGTTACAGAGCCTGATGTCTCCTACATAAACATATGTACTTAGTTGACACTCACATGTTATAGAGCCTGATGTCTCCTACATAAACATATGTACTTAGTTGACACTCATATGTTACAGGGCACGATGTCTCATACATAAACTTGCAAGTTTAATAAGTAAATTAAATTTTTATAAGTTAATACCCTATCCAATGGACAATTGCTTTACCGGTCGGCGCGACCGGTCCCACCAAACGCCAGAAAAAGACGTCCTGTATATACTACCGGCAGGACCGGTCACAGAGTGTGCATTCGCCAGGTGGCGCATCGTACTTCATTTCCTGTTTACCTCTTGACGTCATAGCATCTTTTTCGTGTCTAATCCTAGTAAGACCCCTAGTAAGCTGATAGCGGGGCCGGTTGGGTGGGCGTTGCCTGCCCATTGGATTAAATTTGCAATTTTATTGCATTAATACATCCTATCCAATGGACAATTGCTGAATAACTACCGCTTGGTCGGCGGGTAAGCAGCTAGGGACTTCTGTGAACTCATAACAAAAACAAAATAGTACAGGCCCATTTGACCTAGGGTCAGAGAACCCTGACCGGTCAAGGTCGGCCACCAACTCACCGGTTAACCGGGAGTCTACCGATGTTTTTCTTCCCTTCCAGAGTAGGTTTGAGAAGGGAAAAATAGAGAGAGAGTGGGGCTGAGTTCAGTCCCAGAAGAAATAAACTTCCCAAGGGAAGCAAGTCACAGTTTTTTTTTTGGTTTTTTTTTTTGAAAATATATGTACATTCAACATATTTACACTATGTACATATCTAACATATTTACAATATGTACATATCTAACATATTTACAATATGTACATATCTACATATATACAAACATCCCCTCAATTCTGGGCCTGGTGGTGCACCTGCTGGGCAGCCACTACAGGTCCCAGGTGGAAAAGCTCCGAGTCAGCCCAGGCAACATCCTTCAAATAGAATTGGGTGAAGATGTTGTGAGATTTCCAGTGGCAGGCTGACAAGATCTGATCTAAGGAAATCCCTGATTGGAAAGCCTTAGAGGCAGCAAAGGCCCTAACATCATGGGCTTTAACCTGATGTAAGGTGAGGGCCTCCTGATCAGAGAGCTCATAACACAGAACCACAGTCTGTTTGATCCATGAGGAGATGGTGGCAGGTGAGATGTCTTTATCAAACCCCTTCTTGAAGGAGACAAAGACTAACTCCTTATTCTGCCTGAGGTCTGCAGTCCTGTCCAAGTAGTAGCGCAGGGCTCTAACTGGACATAGGGACCTGTCACCCTTGAGTGACCTATCCAGAGATGGTGCCAGGGCTGGGATGACCACTGGAGCCACACTATCTGGACCTTCCTTAGCCAGCTGGTTCTTGGATAGGAAGCTGGGTGAGGGGTACAAACGTTCCAACGTTCTTCTGTTGGTCTGACCTTGCCCTCTTTCAGGTCGAACTGGTAACCTACAAAGTTGAAGACCTGTTTGGGAACCAGCTCTGACTTTTCCTTGTTCACCAGCCACCCTAATTCCTGACAAAGTGTGACTAGGGTTTGAGTATGCTGGAGACAGGTGTGGTGGATAGAGGTTCTCACCAGCCAGTCGTCTAGGTACTGGTGGATCCTTATACCCTTCTGAAGTGCCATGAGTTTGACTTCTTTGGCCACCACTGTGAACTCCATGGGAGCTGTGGATAGACCAAAGGGTAGGGCTTTGAACTGGTAGGACCGACCCTGGAGGTGAAAGCGCATGTACTTCCTGGACTGACTGTGAATGGGTATATGGAAGTATGCATCTTTGAAATCTATGGATGTGACCCACTCCCCTACTTGGAGGGAGGTTCTTATTGTCTCTGGGGTTTCCATCTTGAACGTCCCTGTGTTTAAAAAGGTGTTCAAGGTGCTCAGGTCTAGGATCGGTCTCCACCGGTCGTTGGGTTTGGGTACTAAAAATAGCCGGTTGTAAAACCCCAGTGAGTTTTGATTTTCCACCGGTTCGACTGCATTCTTGTTTATCAGCTGAGACAGTGCCTCTAAAAGGAAGGACTGCTTGGTTGGATTGTGGATTTATGCCTTTCCTTTGCAGCAACCCGGTAACAATATGAGCATTTGCAACATGAGAGTCTACATTTAAAGTCACTGGTGGTGGGTTCAAACCATCCATCTTGTCGGATACAATTACAGAGTCCTTCAATCCAACCACATTTGAGACACAATAATTGTCATTTATGCTTCTTAAACCCTTTGGCCGGCTTTTGATTGAAGTTTGAGGCTTTACCTCCACCTTTCTGACCAGTTTATCAGTCTCTGATTTGTTTCCAAGCCGGTGTAGTGGGCTTCTGGTCCGGCTGGTGTGAAGGTCTAGTATTGGAGGGAACGTACGGATGAAAACATCCGGGTTTCCTCTGTGTGTTACCCATAGAACGCCTCTCCTCACTACGTGAAATATCATCTTCTGCCTTGACCAGTAAGCTGTCTGGGAATAATGAGAGTAGATGTACTGGAGAAGTGCGTAATGCAGTTAAGGTATCAGGTTTCACTCCACCACGTATAAACTCCAGATAGCTATCCCGACGTGCCAGAGTGAGGTTGGCCATGCTGATGAACACTCCCTCTGAGAGATCCTGCATGGTGCGCTGCATAGCTTGGGAAATTGACCTGTTAAAGGTCACCAGATATTCAAGCTCTTCAACAGCCTGCTGCATTCTTTCAGCACTCTTGCCCTTTGATGAATCTGACCGGAGAGACTTCAGCTGGGTAACCATTGAATCCTGCACTTTAGTAAGGCATCTAGATAAACCAGCAGCGTGATTACACATCACGGATTGCTCCCTGAACACCTTCTCCCACCTTCTAAGGGTATCCTGGCTGAACGTACGGGAAGCTGGAGCAGAAGGTAAACTTCGTCTTGCGACCCTAGAGAACACACTGTTCAGCTTTGCAGGCTCCGGAGACCAGTGTGATACAGCCTGGGTAGACGCGTCTCCCTTCTTAATTGCTTACATATCATACGGTGATACCACTTTGAAAAGCGAGGAGTCTTTACAAACTGGTCACGTAGCAGTCCACTGGTTTCAGAATTTCTAGAAGGATAACCTTCAGCAATAGTTACATTCAGTTTCTCCAGTTTTTTGCAGAGCCATTCATCAACCGGCAATTTAACTGACACTTTACCGGTAGTCTTCTCTCTGGAACTGGCAAAGGGGTTATCATCTATAGAAGCAGCTGAGTTGTCATAATCTGGGATGTGATGCCAGTTCATGAAACTTCTCACCCCTCTAATAGTTTCCCTGTAATTGGCATCTTCAGAGAGGTCCTGATCTGTAGCTGTGTCCGGTAAATCACCCTGGCAGTGAATACTAGCCGGTGATGCCGGTTCCCCATCCAACTCAGCCTCACTATCATATTCCCTAGCAACCTCAGAGTTCTGGCCAATGGGAGGCGACAGGTTATGCAGCGTAGTTTCAGCACCGGCAGGCAGAACCTCAGGACCCGCACCAGGAGCCTGTGCAGGCTGGGTGGCCGTCCCTGCACCGGGAACCAGTAAAGGTTGGGTGGCTAAAACTTCAGAGGTACCGGGGCCCTGAACAGGGTGGGTAGCACTCTCAACTCCAGCTCTCCCAGCTTCTGTACCGGGAACCCCCAGCGGAGGTTGGGTAGCCATCAACTGCGTAGCAACGTCACCAGTGCCCTCAGAAGACATAACACTAGAAGAAGCACCCGGATCAAAGAAAGGGTGTTCTCTGGGCACCACAGAGGTAGAGGTCACCGGTCTCACCGGAACAGCAAAAGATTGGTTTACCAGCATAGCTTCTAGACGTGAAAATCTCTCACTCCACTTGTCATCAAGGGACTTGAGGTCGTCTGAAGTAGGTTTGCTGCTATGTTTCCGTTTACTAGACCTTGGGGAGCCATCAGAACGCTTCTTCTTCTTTGGAGTAGAATCAACAGAGGGAGACTTGTCACAGCTAACCCATCCCAACAGTGTAACTTCTGAAGGGTCCACTAGAGTGGGGGTCGTGCTTGCATTACCTTCAGTCTTCTTCTGCTCAGAGCGTTCTTTCCTTTCCTTGTAGGTCAGAGTTGCTAACTGGTGGATCTGCGCAGGTGTAAAAGACTTACAGATCTGGCAATCCAGCTTCTTGACACAGGGGTCGTCTCCCACCCTCTTGTCACGACAACGCGCGCATTTCTTATGGTTGTCGAAAAGGGCCATAACGTGCCCGCAAGAACCTCGCTTCTGTCCAGGAGACGACATAATGATCATTAAGGTAGTAGAATTACTCCGTACTAATAAAAAACATGAAACTTGGAAGAGTTCGTTGTAAAACTTCAAAAACGTATCTCTGAAGAAAAACTTCTGCACACTCTTTCGCGCCAAACGAAAAAGATGCTATGACATCAAGAGGTAAACAGGAAATGAAGTACGATGCGCCACCTGGCGAATGCACACTCTGTGACCGGTCCTGCCGGTAGTATATACAGGACGTCTTTTTCTGGCGTTTGGCGGGACCGGTCGCGCCGACCGGTAAAGCAATTGTCCATTGGATAGGATGTATTAATGCAATAAAAATGATGTACTTAGTTCACACTCATATGTTACAGGGCCTGATGTCTGCTACATAAACATATGTACCAAGTTGACACTCATATGTTACAGGCCCTGATGTCTCCTACATAAACATATGTACTTAGTTGACACTAACATGTTACAGGGCCTGATGTCTCCTACATAAACATATGTACTTAGTTGACACTCACATGTTACAGGGCCTGATGTCTCCTACATAAACATATGTACTTAGTTGACACTAACATGTTACAGGGCCTGATGTCTCCTACATAAACATATGTACTTAGTTGACACTCACATGCAACAGGGCCTGATGAGTCCAGTTTTTTCAGTGATCAGGTCCTGTATTTGTCTCATGCTCTGCATCATCCTGCATGTCAGTACCAGCCTGTATGCCTGCTCGGGGTGGTTGTTGGCATATACACTGAAAACAAAGACAAAACACTGAGGCAGAATGTACAAGATGCAGGACGTACTGTACTACTCTATGTCTAGGTTTAATATTAAGAATCACCGATCATGTATTTTTCTGACCGACATTCAAGCCAGAATTGATTATTTGTCTTTGATGATCTACTTAAGGCTGTACTTTCTTGAAATTGGCAGCTACAACATATCAGCTGTGTTCTGGTAAAATCAGCTTGTAAACCATTGAATTAAAAAGGAATAATGAAACCAAAATACCTTTATTAGTATTTTCAAAATTGAAATCAAATTTTTAAAACAAAGCAATTTTTGAAAATTTGATTGGAAAGTTGTAGCTGTGTTTTTACTTGAGTTGTGACAGGGTTCCCTGGTTATTCCAAAATACAGGCCGACTGTGTTTAGAAACTCAGTACAAAGTTATGACTAGCCACCAGTAAAACCGCTAAAATATTGTTTACTTCCGTAAATAACAAAATTGACACCTCATTTTCAGTCTGGCTTGTTTATATAATACTTATCTTTCACATACTTCCATTCTTTTAACAGACATTTGATGTTTTTTGTCTTTTTTTTAAAATAAATTTGTCGCAATAGCCCATTTTACCAGGTGTGTGAAATTAATACCCACCCCACCCTTCACTGGCACGAGACTCGTAACTATTCACACAGACCAGTATCTTTCTAGAGTAGTAGGTCTTAATGTATTTTTTATCAACGAAATTTTATCCTGAGTTCCCAGAAGCAGCAATTCTATGAAAACCAGGTGCGTTTGATTAAGTAAACACCATGAAATAAGTTATCAATGTGCGTACAGGATACACAACTGATGTTTAAATATGAACACTGATGGGTGTTTTGAAAATTTTTATTTTTGAGAAAATAGCTACATGTAATATATTATTGACAGAATATGATAAAATAATGTCCAATATTTTTCTGCAATTTAACAGAATAAATTTAACTTATGTCAAAATAGTCAAATTAAGCGAGGAAAATGGTTGTGGTTACATACAAATGGAAGGTAGCCAGATTAGTACTTTAGTACAAATATTCTGGTACCAACCCTGATCAGAACTTGAATCACTGAAAAAATAAAAGTCAAACGGCAAAACTGTATAGTTGAAGAGATAGTGGTTATGACTTGTGAGTTATCTCAATACTTAGTTTATGCTTGGAAACCAACATTATCATGTCCACTGCTTTAAACACACAAAACAAAACAAGTATATTTCAATATACTTGAGTATCTTACAATATTGTGGTGACTCGAGTTTCCACTTTCCTGAACCGCCCAGAAACATTGTTGTACCTTCTGCTGTGTTTCACAGGTTCTATCTGCAACAGAAAATGGTAATCTTGACTCGTACAGTACTAAAGGTCAGAGATTTTACACCTCTTCTAACAGCTGAAGTCATGTGACAACAGATCCTCAGTGAACTTTTTTACATGATACCACAAGCTGGATTTGAACCCGAAACCTTACCTGAGACTCATCGTGAGTCAGCCAAGTGTTTATATCTCAAACTTTTTAATATCTAGGGCATCTAATCACTGGCTGTGGTACCTGAGTGCTCTAATGATTCCCATAAGTAGTAATCATGCTGACCTGTCTCAATATAACCCTGGCTGTTGAATGGGGAGGTAAAACCCTAACTTTGACCCTTTTTTTCTGCCATAAAGGCTCCTTAAAGGCCAGTGATATGAAATTAAATGACTGTAGATAATAACATACAAATTACACACTGGTCAAAATATAACTATTTAATATCTTTAACTCACACTGAATGAAAAATTAATTGCAAAATACAAAGAAAGTTTTGGCTGGACAACTGAAGAAATATCTACAATCCCAAGGCTATACTATATATCACAGATTCATAATCTGGTAATTTTTATCAAAAACGGATCAAAAATAGTGTCATAAAACAAGCTTGGGCTAGAGAAATAATTGTCATTAAACCATGTACCTTTTTGTGCAGAAATCAAAGGTATAGAAAGGTCTCATTATGACTAATGTAATGACAAAAAGTAAAATTAAAAGTAACAGTTTAAAAGATTTTTTTCATGCACCATATGGTTTTTCCATAAAAATTCATACCCTTCCAAAATTAAACACGAACCTCCTAATCACCTCCACAAATTTTACACTATATTAATAATTTAAATTATTTTTTTTTAATTTACACCTCACTACCACCTATACACCAGCAAAATGTTTTAATTTTAAAAATATCACATTGAACCTGCTTTGAACTATGTAACAGAAACTGTCATTGTAACAGAAATCAACATTAGCATGCATGAAAAACATTAACAATGTAGTAAAACAGACAAATAGCCCAGGCATTGATTGAATATTCAAAGGATCATTATCTATTGCTTTAATATAAACTGATCGTTTAATTTCTACTAGCTTCAGGAAAGGAAAATTAATCAAGAAATTCAGAAATTAGAAGAGTGTTATTTTTGTTAGATAAGCAAGAATTACATGCTTTTAGACAGACTGAGTTGTCCAGAAATTTATGGCTTTTGCAATTCTTGAGCAGGAAAAACTCAGTTTTTTACTGAAAGGAATTGATATAGAGAAGAAGTACATGTGTATTGCAATCAGCATAATCTCATGCATAATAGATAATAGAAGCAGCAGAATGAAGAAAGTATTTTTAGCCGACTCACTTTTGTCTGGAGTATGTGTCTTAGTCTCTTAGGTTAAACTGACACAGATAAACATGCAAGGTTACATAATTATATGGAATGAGGAAAATGAACAGAACACAAGCAAAACCACGGCCTGGATTTTTCATCATTGTTGGCTATGTTGATCCATTAATTTGTGTTTAATGACATATTGTATAGATTATTATCACAGTAGGCAGCTGATGGGATGAAAGAAAGTAATTCATACTGGTTGGTCAAGGTTCTGCACTTAACTCCAACAGGCAGGCACCTGCACCACACCTATCCAATGATAAAGTTGGAAAATAGCATCAGAGATGCCCATACCCCACAGCCTGGGGACATTGTTTTCAACACCATGAGATACAGAAGCAGTGAAACAGTACAAAGATCTGGATACAAATAATGTTTAAGTACAGAAAATAACATCTAAAAGAAAGACAATATATATAAAGATAAAGTATTAAAACAATACAATTCAATAGCAACATGACAGCATTAATCAGTAAATTAAAAGTTATGAAGCTGTAAAATTTATTAATTGGAGAATAGCTCTCAATGGAAATAGCATAATTATGTGAAAGTGCACATACTAATTCGTTGCATCAATCCATATATCTCTCTCATAAGAGAAATATGTCTCAAATATGGCAGGTGAACACACTTTGGCAGAGCCAAAGTTAGAGGTCACACCATGATGCACACCTACACCTCTTAACCAATAGCCTGAACAAGATTTTAAAACTCATGGTCACTATGACAAGGTCAAAGGTCAAATCAAGATCACACCATGATGCTGCACACCATGAGTACATCCCCTAACCAATGTCCCTACCCAGTATCAACTTCTTACATCTTACAGGTTTTGAGATATAGCCCTGACAAGATTTTTAAACTCAAGGTCACTGCAGTGTAGTGTTGGGACTCGCCTCCAACTTTCATGGTCGATTATGAATTCGTCCATTTTTCCGAACGATGATCGACCTCTAATCGATTATTTTACTCCATTTTTAGTTATTATTTAAGAAACACTTCCAGGATAACGTATAGGTCAATCCGGTAAGAATAACAGTGTTCCGACATTTAGAATCTACTAAAAATACCCACTTCCTGTGGCAGTTAGAGATAAACAAACTCGAAATCCATGACAAATCTGTTAATTTATTAGTAAAAATACGTAAAATATATAAAAGATATGTGGATATTGAGAAAAATAAAGAAAGGTAAGATTTAAGCTAAAAATTCGATCATTAGAAAACATTGTAACTGACAGTGATTGTGCACTGTCACCGACGATTAATCGAGCACACGTCTAATCGTCCACCCACTACTGCGGCAAGGTCAAAGGTCAAATCAAGGTCATATCATGACATTGCACACCTACACCCCCTAACCCTGAATGTCCCTACCTGTGAGGTATCAACTTCCTTAACACCTTACGGCTTCTGAGATACAGCCCGGACAAACTTTTTCCTGCCGCCCACCCGCCCATCTGGACACCATGAGTGAAAACAATACCCCGACAGCCCTGAAGGACTGTGGGGTAAAAACCGCTGTGACACACCTTGTCTTTGCACACTGACATAGATATAGATATGATTTATATATTGACAAATTCTCCATTTTTTTTCATATTTTGAGGATCACTAAGTATTGTCAGTATATGTACAGAATATCAAAAGTAAACTGAACAGTATTTCCTTGCTTATTGTTCGAATTAAAAAAAAAAGTATTTGTATAGGACCGATAAACACCACTTACCATATAAAAAGAAATAAGCTTTCAATGCCAGTTGTTGAGAAAGATGAATGCATTATTTTGGTTGGAAAAAAAACTTTTTTTAATGGCAATTTTGAAAAATTCCTAATTTAATTATCTTATTCTTTCAGTATTTTTTTTTCTTCTAATTTCTCTCTTCAAAGAAAATACTCACAATAAGAATATGATTCCCAAATTAATTGTTGTTATCGAACAGTTTGAAGAATTGAATATTTCTTGAGTATCCTCCATAGGCTCGTCATTCAACCTGCTTCACTGAGTTTTAAAATTGGATATTGTTATTGATTGTTGTGACTTAGAATCCCATTTAGTGCAGATTAAGCACTATACAGATTGGTTAGAGTTACCTGCAAAGGGTTATAAACTTAACACTTTTTGGACTGACTTTAATCACTTTATACTTATACATTACAACATACGTAAACATTTTGTTGATTTACATTTAAGTCCTCTATAACAAAGAGGCATAGTGCAAAGAGAAAAGTGTGGCCATTGAAATATAATAACAGTATAAAAGACATCACACACAAGTAAACAAGTAAATTTGCTAAAAATGTTTATAAAATACCTCTGTAGTTTTATGCTGTTCTGCCTAGATTAATCAAAATATGTAAAATAACTGTTACAAAATTGTTAAAAGTTAGGACAAATGAGATATAACATAAAACAATATTGACATTAATTAGAAGTGTTACATATAAAAGACATATCACACAGATAAATATATTTATACAGTTTTCAGCTTTCCCCATAACTGCAATAAAGTTCAATACAAGATGAAATTTATACCTCAAACATTCATACAAAAGCCTGATTTTAAAATCAGATAATGAAAGAAACAGAAGCCACACAAAAATGCAAATTGTAGTTTGTATAGAATAATCATCAAAGCTGATGATTCATCATATGAATTAGAGTAAGAAATCTAAAATTCGCCAGGAATCTAAAATTCGCCACCTCTAAAACCTTAGTTAATTTTATGAAGAAAATGATGTTTTTGTCTAAAAATTGGTATTTTTCAGTTCAAAAAGCCATAATTTACTATACATTCAACAAATCTCACCACGATTCATTTATTTCATTAGTATTTTCACATGTGGCGAATTTCAGATATGTGGCGAATTTTAGATTTCTTACTCTAACAGTATATTATGGGAGTTACAGCTTTTACTAGTTTTCTATGAATACTCATTTTCAGGGTATAGATTTCTGACGTTAATTCTTATTCTACTATGACTTTCATAGCATTTAATCTCTGCAAATGATTAAGTAATTGTCATCCTTTGTATAACTTAAAAACCTGTGCAAGTCAAATTGAAGGGTAGTCGGAAGTGGAACCAATTCTGAGGTTCTAACCTCAGAAAATGCTGCACTTTTTCAGATGTGAGTGCATTATAAGTTTTTGGGATACTGGAGATACATTGTACTTGTTATCCTTTAAAGCAATAGACGATTAATAAATAACACAAAGAGATACCCTACAAGAAGGAAATAAAGGGAACGATATAAGCAAACAGCAGATATCCATGTGTATATTGTATTAATGCTGTAAGAGCTACATTTTGACAGAGTTATACATGGTTAATAATTTTAAAATTTACAGCAAAACCTCTATTATCTGAACAGATTGTGAGTGACATATTAGTTTGGAAAATAGAAGGTTCATAAAAGAATTGTCATTTTAGTACAAAACAAATTAGGGAAATTCAAATATGGGAGAGTAGAAAAAGTTCACAAAATTGAATATTCGGATGATAGAAGGTTGGATGATTGAGGTTACACTGTATTACAGATGATGTCCAACACTCCTCCACTCCAAAGACATGACTAGTACATTGCGCCTTTACCCTGGGCTATCAAAATTAGGCATGAGATTTTAAGAAGTAATTTTGCATGACTCAAATTTACATTTTAAAAGTGTTTTCAATACTGGTATTTACTCTTAACATGGCATACCGTTTAAAATGGGAGATGACAATAAAAATGTGTTTAGGATATTCTGGACGATATGTTTTTGTGAAACTAGTAAAATTTTAGCCCAGGCAAGATTTTACATGAGTAATTTACTGAGTGATTGTTGATCCAAATGAAGAGAGGAATATTCAACTATCTATCTTCAGTGAGTGATGTTAATACAGTCACTTCTCCAATCTCATGTCAATACGACAATCACAAACTCACAAACCTACCTGTGGAAGATCTGAATTAAAAGCTGACGCCTACAATAGTCACTAAATCTTATAAAGTTATAAAAAAAGCCTTGATTTAATCTATTGGCAGTGTTCGTTAAAGTAAGCAAGGTTACCCTATAATAATATCCCATATCTTTGTAACTAACTGGAAAAGAACAGAAAAAACTGGGTAAAACTTCAAATGGTTGTTACTCTGAAGTGCAAGTTAGTAGCTTAACAGTAGAAGAACGTATCATTTGTTTGGAGCAGAGATTTACAATCATTTCCATGAGCAAATAAATTTTTAAGTACAAGAATATATGAATATTATAACTGACATAAGGCATAACACAATATACAACTAGAGGATCGCTCGCAAAAAAAAAAGATAATGTTTTTGCATAGCAAAAACAAAGCGTCCCGAAAAGGATATAAAGGTGAGTGCTAAAGTATTAAGAAAATGCTTCGTTTCTAGCCTTATACTGTTGTGGCAACCAAAGTCAGCGCAGTCTGCTCTATCTAGCACGGTTTTCAAGATATAAGCATTTTTGTGTTTTGCAAAAAATAAAAAAATTAAAAATGTCCGCTATATTTGGCGAGACAAAAATATTTTGAAAATTGGCATGGCTACTCTGCAGAGATACCCAGCAGGTCTAAAATTTTGTTGAGTTCGATCCATATAGCACGGTTCTCGAGATATAAGCATTTTTGTGTTTTGCAAAAACTTTGAAAATTCAAAATGGCCACCAATTTTGGGGAGACAAAAATTTTTGTCAAAACCACTGCCGCGGTATGTATCTCCCGCCGAGCATTAAAGCAAAAGAAATAGCTTTTCAGAGATATTCACAATTTTTCATTTTCGTGTGTGAAAGCTCTGCCAAAAGTAGGTGAATGAGTTATTTGAGAAAAATTGGCTATCTGCAATACTATTAAGAGATAATTCACATTTACTCATTTTGAGGTGAATAATTAGCTATGGGTCTGAAACTTCACCAAGTGAAAGCTCTCCCAAAAGTAGGTGAATGAGTTATTTGAGAAAAATTGGGTATCTGCAATACTTTTAGAGATAATTCGCATTTACTCATTTTGAGTAGGTGAGTAATTAGCTATGGGTCTGAAACTTCACCAAGTGAAAGCTCTCCCAAAAGTAGGTGAATGAGTTATTTGAGAAAAATTGGCTATCTGCAATACTTTTAGAGATAATTCGCATTTACTCATTTTCAGTAGGTGAGTAATTAGCTATGGGTCTGAAACTTCACCAAGTGAAAGCTCTCCCAAAAGTAGGTAAATGATTAATTTGAGAAAAATTGGCTATCTGCAATACTTTTAGAGATAATTCGCATTTACTCATTTTGAGCAGGTGAGTAATTAGCTATGGGTCTGAAACTTCACCAAGTGAAAGCTCTCCCAAAAGTAGGTGAATGAGTTATTTGAGAAAAATTGGCTATCTGCAATACTTTTAGAGATAATTCGCATTTACTCATTTTGAGTAGGTGAGTAATTAGCTATGGGTCTGAAACTTCACCAAGTGAAAGCTCTCCCAAAAGTAGATGAATGAGTTATTTGAGAAAAATTGGCTATCTGCAATACTTTTAGAGATAATTCACATTTACTCATTTTCAGTAGGTGAGTAATTAGCTATGGGTCTGAAACTTCAACAAGTGAAAGCTCTCCCAAAAGTAGGTGAATGAGTTATTTGAGAAAAATTGGCTATCTGCAATACTTTTAGAGATAATTCGCATTTACTCATTTTGAGTAGGTGAGTAATTAGCTATGGGTCTGAAACTTCACAGAGTGAAAGCTCTCCCAAAAGTAGGTGAATGAGTTATTTGAGAAAAATTGGCTATCTGCAATACTTTTAGAGATAATTCGCATTTACTCATTTTGAGTAGGTGAGTAATTAGCTATGGGTCTGAAACTTCACCAAGTGAAAGCTCTCCCAAAAGTAGGTGAATGATTAATTTGAGAAAAATTGGCTATCTGCAATACTTTTAGAGATAATTCGCATTTACTCATTTTGAGTAGGTGAGTAATTAGCTATGGGTCTGAAACTTCACCAAGTGAAAGCTCTCACAAAAGTAGGTGAATGAGTTATTTGAGAAAAATTGGCTATCTGCAATACTTTTAGAGATAATTCGCATTTACTCATTTTGAGTAGGTGAGTAATTAGCTATGGGTCTGAAACTTCACCAAGTGAAAGCTCTCCCAAAAGTAGGTGAATGATTAATTTGAGAAAAATTGGCTATCTGCAATACTTTTAGAGATAATTCGCATTTACTCATTTTGAGTAGGTGAGTAATTAGCTATGGGTCTGAAACTTCACCAAGTGAAAGCTCTCACAAAAGTAGGTGAATGAGTTATTTGAGAAAAATTGGCTATCTGCAATACTTTTAGAGATAATTCGCATTTACTCATTTTGAGTAGGTGAGTAATTAGCTATGGGTCTGAAACTTCACAGAGTGAAAGCTCTCCCAAAAGTAGGTGAATGAGTTATTTGAGAAAAATTGGCTATCTGCAATACTTTTAGAGATAATTCGCATTTACTCATTTTCAGTAGGTGAGTAATTAGCTATGGGTCTGAAACTTCACCAAGTGAAAGCTCTGCCAAAAGTAGGTGAATGAGTTATTTGAGAAAAATTGGCTATCTGCAATACTTTTAGAGATAATTCGCATTTACTCATTTTGAGTAGGTGAGTAATTAGCTATGGGTCTGAAACTTCACAGAGTGAAAGCTCTCCCAAAAGTAGGTGAATGAGTTATTTGAGAAAAATTGGCTATCTGCAATACTTTTAGAGATAATTCGCATTTACTCATTTTGAGTAGGTGAGTAATTAGCTATGGGTCTGAAACTTCACCAAGTGAAAGCTCTTTGGGATAGCTGCTCTGCAGAGATACCCTGAAGATAAAAAATTTCGTGGAAATCGCTCTATGTAGCATGGTTTTCGAAATATTAGCATTTTTGTGTTTTGCAATTTTTGCGCAAAAATTCGAAAATTCAAAATGGCCGCCATTTTTGGCGAGACAAAATTTTTTTGAAAATTGGCATGGCTACTCTGCAGATACCCTGTGGGTCAAAAATTTCGTCGAAATCGCTCTATCTAGCACGGTTTTCGAGATATAAGCATTTTTATGTTTTGCAATTTTTGCGAAAAATTCGAAAATTCAAAATGGCCGCCATTTTTGGCGAGACAAAATTTTTTTCAAAATTGGGATAACTACTCTGCAGAGATACCCTCTGGGTCAAAAATTTCGTCGAAATCGCTCTATCTAGCAGGGTTTTCGAGATATAAGCATTTTTGTGTTTTGCAATTTTTGCGAAAATTTCGAAAATTCAAAATGGCCGCCATTTTTGGCGAGACCAAAATTTTTTGAAAATTGGGAAAAGTACTCCGCAGAGATATCCTGCGGGTCAAAAATTTTGTCGAAATTGCTCTATCTAGCACGGTTTTTGAGATATAAGCATTTTTGTCTTTTGCAATTTTTGCGAAAATTTCGAAAATTCAAAATGGCCGCCATTTTGGGCGAGACAAAAATTTTTTGAAAATTGGGAAAAGTACTCCGCAGAGATACCCTGCGGGTCAAAAATTTCGCCGAAATCGCTCTATCTAGCACGGTTTTCGAGATATAAACATTTTTGTGTTTTCCTTATTTGGAAAATTCGTAATGATTAATTAATCATTAATTACTCGGCCATTTCTTGACCAATCAATGCCAAAATCTAATGATTTCCAGATTTTAATAGAATGAATGTATTTGCCAAGTTTCAGGTGAATTGATAAAATTCCTTTCAAGTTATCATCCGGACAAGCTTCCCCACCGAAAAAAGACATTTTTGGTCATGTGACCTCTCTGATTGGTTGAAATGTCACTGCAGCATATTCAAAAAAATTCCCCAAGGCTACTGCCTAAACCTGCCAAATTTGAAAAGAATCCGCCTAACGGTTACAGAGTTATAAGGAAAACAAAATGCGGAGCCGGCGGAGCCTGAAGCTCTCCCATACACAAACAAGCGTCCCTTGCGGGACGCTTAACTATGGGATTATTTACAGTAAACTTTCATTGGAGAAATATCATTTCCAGACAAGAATATTTGACTCTTGAAATCAGTTTTTATTTTTTTTTTAGGAATTAAAAACGTTATTACATGATTTACACATTGAGACAGAAATATCTTTAGTTTTCATTTATTACAAAAGTATATAATCTACCTTGAAAAACAAATAATTTATCTATAGTTGTACAAAAAAAATTACAGTATTGTATTTTCTTACCTTCAAACCACCAAAATATTTTTTAAAGCCTTTTTGTTTTACTGATTCCCTACTCTCATAAATTGGTGGTAATTTCAATACATCGTATTCTGACATTTTGACTCAAAATTTTTTATATTTCCTATTTTCTTACATACAACTACTACTAATAAAAGCAAATGTTTTTCAACAGACTTTTCACCAAAACTTTGATTTACTTCTCATTAATTTAAATAAATTTTCATGTATCATGAGTAAATTGAAAATCATCTGAAAGCTCTCATGCACCAAGACAATAGGACATATCCAAAATCTAAAATATCTATCTGCAGTGCACTATCCTGTCATGCTAACTGACTAACTGACAACCTGAAAGATGTGAGATCAGAAATTATTGTCATAGGAACAGTAGTCACTGGCCACCATGTATCATGTATGTGATATATTTTTACCAAGTGATGACCAAGCCTTAAATATCTAGTATTAGCTTTTTTACCTGACACGAGCAAACATACACCTGTCCCAATTATATTGTCTCCATCATCAAAAGAAACGGCTTTGTGTTGGCTTATGCAAGACTTCTAAGTGCTAAATCAAGTAATTTGTACCGCGGTCACTTTTAGCCTCTGTTCTGACGAAATAATTAAGTAAATAGCCTTTGAATAAATAACAGAATACTTCATATTTTTTATAGTTTTACAGTTTATATAAAAATAGTAATTTGTAGTTTAATTCATATCACCAATTCTCACCCTTACAAAAACAATAGAAATATTTGAACAAGATGTTCAAAAAGAGTTCCAAATGTGTTGCTTGAGTCTGAGGACAGTTTAAGATTGACATTCCAAAAGCAGAGATTCAGGTAGTTGAAAGCTTTGAGCACACATGGGCTGCTATAGATAATCACCTTTTGGGAAGTAAACTGAACTGTGTGTGATAGTTCATTTAATTAGTACCCACATACTGAGAACAAAGAATAATTGATAGTAGCCTTTCACTGGCTTAAACCTGGCTATAATATATGGCCAAAGGTCAGAGTTCACTAGGTATATTTCACGCTACAAACTACACTACATGACTCCTACGACCACCTCATTTATAGAATGAAGATGTTTCAAATAATATTAATAATTAAATAACAATAATGTAATCCTTATAAAAGCATTGCATCAAATTATCAATACACTTCAATAAAACTTCAATGTTTTCCACATACTGGCTGGTGAGTTATTGAAAATGATATTCAAAGTTGAAACTGACACTTTTAATATCGATATTGAAATCCTGGAAGCTGACTATCAATCGATAATGAAACATAAATATGATCATTTCTTATATTGACTGACAATGAAATATCAATGTATCCATTCCCTAGTGACTAGTGTTATTTGTAAACAACTGAGCTTTGACAGGCTATGGATTGAAGAAGCAGCAAGGGTCTGTCTAATAACTGGGCTGTCTCTGCATGTCACTGTTATTGTCACCTGATACACACCTCCCAGCAGGATATTTTCTGAGCACTTAGGTTACCACATATTCTCCTATCGAAGCCCACAGAGTAGAACTACTTGTTTAATTTATTTGAGTAATATACTACCAGAAAAGGTTATGTTTTCGTAAATTTCTCTGTCTGTGCTGTCTATAATTCCAAAGGTAATGCACAAATATTATTTTATGTCGGTTGGTCCTGAGACCCATGACCTGATAATGTCATCAAAATACATCCACAACTTTTGGAGTTATTCTGCAAACAAAAAGACACCTACATGCCACCAATTACATAACCCTTTTTGGCAGAGGTAGTAAGATCCAGTATTTGCCAATCAGTTGAAAATACTGATTTACATAAAAAAAAACACCATAAAAACACCACCATTGAAAACCCCACTGATTTTGGAAAATCCATAAAAAACCCCACCCTCAAAATTTCTGGGGGCGTAAAAAAACCCAGTCTAACAAAATTGATCAAGTGTGGAACATGCGCAGTGCCACAGTTGAAGGTGATCCCAGGACCAACAATTTCTGTGAGGGGTGGAACTCCAGATTTCAACACCTGGTGGGTCACAAACATCCATTTGGCATCTCATAAAGGTTTTTTATACCCCCTAAAATTTTGAGGGTGGGGTTTTTTATGGGTTGGCCCAAAAGGTTGGGTTTTTAATGGTGGTGTTTTTTATGGTGGGGTTTTTTATGATCCCCGAAAAGAGTAAGCAGTCCCACAGTGCAGCTCTCCACATTTCTGAAAATTATAGATTTTTTTTTGCTGCCGGAATATGATTCAGATCTTTATGTAAAGAATTAATCCTTTGGTCGTATCCTTAGCCCAAATAAAAATTTCATAAAGCTCTGTGGAGGAAAGTCAGATAAGTTACTATAATATGTTTGGCCCTTTCAATTAAGTAGTTATATATCATTAGGAATTTGGTTATTACTACAGGAATAAAACCCTCTAAACCATGATATACGAAGACTGTTACCATGGTTTGAAGTTATAAACAATAGTGATCATAAACCTCAAGGCAAAGCCACTCTTATGATAGCTTGGGCTCTTAATTTTGGATGTCTATTATATTTCTCATGCGTATTTTTCTTCTGATCGATTAAGTATAGGTAAATGGCTAAGTGAGTGTCCAATATTAGAAAATAATGGATTGTTTACAAGGTCCCAAAAGAATATATCTCAGGTGTAATTTAATTATTTTTACTGCTGCTCTTGAGTCTTGAAACTACTTCTGAAAATATTAAGAAAGTTTTATTCTTCTGTTTTGAAGTGTTTTCCCTTTGTATTCTGATCTTATGCCCCTTTCACACTGTTGGCATTACACCATGCGGTCATAACTGCCTCACAGGACCCCTCAAATCTTCCTGAATGTAATGCACCCATGGTGTGGATACTAGCTGTGGTGTCATGGTGGTGTCTATGGCATTGCTACAACCTTTGAAGGTTTTGACTTGTTCTTGGTTTGGTGTCTGAATTGGGTAGACGTAACTGGAGGTTGTGTCTCAATGATGGTTAGGGCTTCAGAGGCGGAATTTTGAAAATTTCAAAACTTCCATGGGATACTCAAGGAATGGAACAGTGGGCTACTGTCTCACAAGTTTGTATACAGATGTCAGGCGCTAATTAAAGGGCAGGTTTTTTTTTTTTTGTTTAATGCCTATTATGTGCCATGTGGGTTATATCGCCTATAGTGTGAAAGGGGTATCAGCACTCACACTGCTTGTTATCAGAACTTGGCACTAAATACAATCCAGGAAACTAATTGACAGCTGGGTTGTCCTTGGCAACACATGCATATTTCCAGGAATGTTACAAACCATACCGGGTTCAGGTGATGGCAGCCAAAGAGTTGAAAAAAATAAAATATATTTGGGAATTTCCAAGTGCAGATACTGAGTTTCGAACTATTAAGCATTTGTTTTGATCAAAGTAATAATATTTATAACTGGTGTCTGAGTCCATGCATAATTTAAATAGAAGAAATCAATTGACATTAATAAGCATAAAACAATAACAAATAAGGATCCTGAGTTGAAGGTATGCCAAATTTATGATACCAAAGTAAGTCAAGTAGAAATTCTGTGAGGCTTTTCTTTTTTCCAATTTGAAACCGCATACTCTGTTCTGTCAGAGTGATCAGCATAAGATTAATACAATTCAAACCCCTTTATATAGGTCTTACAATTCCTTGTAGAGTAAAAGGAAACATCTAAACCTGAGATGAGCCTTTTCCATTGAAATTTACCCTATTATTTGGAATAACTGTTAGAAAAGAATTATTTCTCTTGTTCCTTGAGGTTTGACAATTCAACACTGGGATTCAACAGTGTGTTGTATAAAAGGTGACCTTAAAGTACTAAAACTACAACTGTGTGTTGTATAAAGGTGACCTTAAAGTAATAAAACATACGTCAGGAAAAAGATATTGTTCTCACATTACTACCTTTAAAGCTGGGAACCAATTACATCAACCAATAAATAAAATATTCATATTTCAGTAGCAGTCACATATCTTCAAAGTCTTTTGTGTGCACTTGTTCTGTCCTTTGTAGGAACAGTTTGGTCTCACACTACATTTGGAGGGTACTGTTAGCAGTTACATCTAATTGAATTCTGTGCAGCAGTAATTGGTGCACAGTGATAATAGGAAGCAGGGCAGTTTAGCTTTTATTGTAGTTTGAGATCTAGCTACCGTGTTTTAAAAACACCAAAAGTTAAAATTTGTAGTAGGAGATTATCCTAGTTCCCTGAATTATAAGCATGAACTTATTGGAAAGACTACAGGACACCCATCTCCAATGTGATATATTGATTGACTACTCATATTTCTACCTTATTGCTAGGCAACTACAAGGAAGGACCAAGACACGATAATAACGCATGCAATGAGGTCACTAAATATAATTTACACACTCATATTCACCCTCATATGTAAATGAGACAATTTACTCTTTACTGGAAATTAAGTGCATTTAAATGTTAACCCTGTATGAGTGACAATACACATATATAAGGCTTGTAAAAAAACAATGATGTAAGGATGAATCATCCCATCCTAGAAGTATAATTATTATATTTATTATGTCATTTTATACAAGACTAGTTTTGTCACATTTATAATCAAGTGGTAGGCAGATAAATGAAATAGAGGAGCCAAGTTGGCAGATAGGCAAAGCAAGTGGTGGGAGACAATACATCATTAGGCTTCCAAAAAGATGTTACTGAGGAACTGATTCTTACATAACGAGGGAGAAAGTTCAGAAGGTGGGTGTACAATGGCTAAATAATTTATAAAAGGTTTTGTAGATTGTTTGTGATCTTTATGAACTTTACGGTCAATACAGGGGGGCATGAAGGAACTTAAGGTTTGGCTGAGTCAGTTTCAATGGTGGTGTATTGTGGGAAAGCATGATAGTCACCATATATACCCAGCAAAAACAATTCTGAACATGCTGCAGCCTCCTGAAGCAATAAGTAAATTGCAATAGTCCAGTTGCCTGTTTACAAGAGCATGCATGCCATGCTGACGTAGAATAAGTGGTGAGTCCTATATAGATCCCTAATAAGGATTCAAGTCAACCTAGTGACTTAGCTCACATGATCAGAAAGACCCATACTGGAGTCAAAGGGGCCACAGTGGCACAGTGGTAACACACTCACCTCCCACCTCTGAAGTCAATGGTTCAAACCCGAACCCTATGTGGGAAAGATGGCAGTTTCTTAACAATGGTTGGCAGTTTACAGTAAAGAACCTTGAGCAACTGTATCTACTGGTTTCCTCTGCCCATAAAACTACCCGTCATGATATGACCTATACAGTGTTGAAAGCGATGTTAAACCCTAAATAACTAAATAAACATACTGGAGTCAATCACTACTCTTAAATTCCTGGGGTAAGACTATGTAAATTAAATTTGGTATAAATTCCAACACGATTAAAAAAATCATTTGAACATTGAACTGGTTGAAAAATATTAAGGGCGGACATGTAAATTAAACAAATGCTGTCAAAATTTTCAACACAATAAAACTAAGTTGAGCCCATTTAGCAATATAATTTTTTCTTAATATTAATAATTGACATTTATTACAAACAAACTTGGAATTTGGACACTCGCTGATCATATATTTGGCACAAACGTTAACACACTGATTAAGGAAACAAAGCTGGGACATGTTTAGTGACATAATTGCTTCTCAATACTTGAATGTTATTTGTGATAAATATATGGAGTCAGTGTGGATCCAACTTGGCCATTCTATTCCCATGAATGACTGAGTTTATTTCAATTGACTGATTACTACATTGATTTGTTTATTCAATATACTGCTTAGCTCCACTTAATGGGAGACCCAGTTGTATAGATTTACTCTACACATATTTGATATTTTGCCATTGCTTGAGCTTTGGGCAAAGTGCTATTCCTTGTTGTGAGGTTTCAATGGGCTCTGTGTGTTTATCAAGTTCTCTAATATCTTGACATGAAACAGAACTAATATTGTATTCATCAACATAACTAAGCTGGCTTTGTACACACACTACCAGCACTGTCTTGGTAGAACAAATATTACTCTTTGTACCATATTCCATGACGTTTGCAAAAAAGTCAAAACTTGACTTCTCATAAACACAGAGGTAACATTATTCATACTCATGTTTATGGCAATTTTGTAATATTTAAACAGTAATTTTAAGATCACACCATTTTACATTATTATACAACAGTGTTTCAAGGAAAATACTTCATTAAAACTGTGTATGCAGTAAACTCTGCATTAATGGATTCAGTAAAAGAATGCAAGTCAAATGCAAGGTGTAAATGAAACCAGTTTTAAAATGCCACCATTAGAAAAGACTGCACTTTTGTAGCCTAGGTGTAACTTATGGTGATGTAATGAACCCAAATTTATGGGTATTGAAGGTTCCACCATCATAAAGTCTATAGAGTAAAATTAATTTATTTGGTGACCTTTTTTTCATCTAGTGGAGTTATTTTCTAAGTTAATATTAAAGCCTAAGTTTCGAATTTTCTGGCCCTTTTCTTTTTCTGTTTTATTAAAATCCCTGTTGATATCTATTCAGTAACTTTTTCAAATTATATGAAAAGACTCAATCTTGCAAAAATATTTATATATAAGCTGTCATGACTGGCTTACACAAACCAGTTAAAAAATAACGTGAACATGGCATGCGAATCAATTTTCAATAAAAAATCCATTACTTTCTTGTACAATCAAAGTTTACCAAACAGAAAAAGATAAAAAAAATCACCACTATACAAGGATTACAAGTTGATATTAATAACAAGTAATACAAATCAAGATGAAGTGTTGATCACAAAAATATAAATTTCCAAACTGCAAATTTCTGAAATCCAGGAGATGATCATAAAAATTAAACAAATTATACATTACAAGTCATAACCATATGTTAACAAATTGTATGCTTACAACACCACAGCAATAAAAAACTAGACCTACGCATCGGAGAACCGATGCAAATTTGTATCCACCGGAAAAACAACTCACCAAAGCCAGTGAACCATCGTTGGACCTTGAAGGAGGGGCCAAAGGTCAAATCTAACATCAGAAGATTCCTAGCCCAAGATTTTGTATGAGTTGGTTTTGCATTGTAAACCTCTAGGATCAATAATAAGTGAGTTATAAGCACTTTTAACCTTGGCTCTCCTCGTTTGACCTTGAAGGAGGGGTCCAAGCTCAAATCCGACCACACCAAAAGATTCCCAGCCCATGATTTCCTATAGGTTGGTTTATCATCCCAAACCTCTAGGACCAATAATAAGTGAGTTATAAGCACTTTTAACTTTGGCTATCCTCGTTTGACCTTGAAGGAGGGGCCCAAGGTCAAATCCGTCCATATCAGAAGAATCCAGCCCATGATTTCCTATATGTTGGTTTACCAACCCAAACCTCTAGGACCGATAATAAGCGAGTTATAAGCACTTTTAACTTTGGCTATCCTCGTTTGACCTTGAAGGAGGGGTCCAAGGTCAAATCTGACAACATCAGAAGATTCACAGCACATTATTTCCTATAAGTTGGTTGCACATTGCAAACCTCTAGGACCAATAATAAAGGAGATATAGGCATGCACTTTTAAAGTCTGTTATGTGGGTTACTTCGGCAGTCCGTGGATGACCTTGAATTAAGAGCTTCAAGGTCAAATGTGTGCAAGGTTGTAGAGGACATGCATATCTGTTATACATATCACCTATGAAGAGATTCAACCTTCTACCTATGAGAAACAGACAGTAGAAAAATGTAGATTATTTTGAAAGAAATGCCCGCGGCAGCCATCTTGTTTTTCACAATGAGGCTATTTTCAGTCCCAGAGAAGCTTACCCCCCAATGAAGATATCCTGCAAATTTGGTGAACCTAGCTGGTGTAGTTTTCCTCTTAGAGCGTTAACGTCGAAAATCTCTCTACGCGTGACGGCGGCGATGTAGCAAACGCTAAACCAAAGTATCCACCGGATGCCTCTGGTGGATACAATAAGCAAAGACATAGTTCTATACTCACTTGAAGTACATTGGCTCGTGGTGAGGTATGCTTTGGTGGGATGTTATTCTCTAATTCTTGGTACCTGTCACATAAAAATTTATACTGAATATACTGAAGTTAAACTAGAGTATTGCTTCGCAAGAGAAAAAGAAATTGTTTTTGTCCCATTGAGTATTAATCAGTTTGTAGAAAGGACTGTCTTCCTGTGTTTAATATGTTTTTCCATTTTTGACAAAATGCAAGGTTTCCTAGATGAATCTGGTTTGCTTATTTATTTATTTTTTTGGGGGTTTTATGCAGAAATTCAAAATGGCCACCAAAAGTGGCAAGAAAACGATTTTTGGGAAAAATTGCCACTAGACTCTGCAGATAACCTGTGGGTCAAAAATTTTGTGGAAATCGCTCTATCTCGCTTTGATTTCCGAGACAAACAGGTTTTTGCGTTTAACGCAGAAATTCAAGATGGCCGCCAAAAGTCAGATACCCTGTGGGTCAAAAATTTCGTCGAAATCGCTTTATCTTGCTCCTTTCCGAGATAAACACGTGTTTGTGTTTAACGCAGAAATTCAAGAAGGCCGCCACTTTGAATTTTCCGAAATGTTGCCAATAGACTCTGCAGATATCCTGCGTGTCAAAAACAGTGGCCTCTAAAAGTGGCAGGAAAACGATTTTTCGGAAAATCGCCAGTAGACTCTGTAGATACCCTACGGGTAAAAACTTTTGTCGAAATCGCTGTATCTCGCTCCGTTTCCAAGATAAATGGGTTTTTGGGTTTAACGCAGAAATTCAAGATGGCTGCCAAAAGTGGCAGGAAAATGATTTTTGGGAAAAGTCAGCAGTAGACTCTGCAGCTACCCTGTGGGTCAAAAATTTCATCGAAATCGCTCCATTTCCGAAATAAACGGGTTTTTGCGCTTAATGTAGAAATTCAAGATGGCCGCCAAAAGTGGCAGGAAAACGATTTTTGCGAAAAGTTGCCAGTAGACTCTGCAGCTACCCTGTGGGTCAAAAATTTCGTTGAAATCGCTCTATCTCACTCCATTTCTGAGATAAATGGTTTTTTGCGTTTAACGCAGAAATTCAAGATGGCCGCCAAAAGTGGTGAGAAAACGATTTTTGCAAAAAGTCACCAGTAGACTCCGCAGATACTGTGTGGGTAAAAAATTTCATCGAAATCGCTCTATCTCGCTCCGCTATCGAGATAAACGCAGAAATTCAAGATGGTGCCAAAAGTGGCGGGAAAATGATTTTTGCAAAAAGTTGCCAGTAGACTTTGCGGATACCCTGTGGGTAAAAAATCGCTCTATCTCGCTCTGTTTCCGAGATAAACGCGTTTTTGCATTCAACACAGAAACTCAAGATTGCCGCCAAAAGTGGCGGGAAAATAAGTTTTGCAAAAATTGCCAGTAGACTCTGCAGATACCCTAGGGGTCAAAAATTTCGTCGAAATCGCTCCATCTCGCTCCATTTCTGAAAGCGGGTTTTTGTGTTTAACGCAGAAATTCAAGATGGCTGCCAAAAGTGGCGGGAAAACAATTTTTGCGAAAAGTCGCCAGTAGACTCTGCAGACACCCTGAGGGTAAAACATTTTGTCAAAATCGCTCTATCTCGCTCCGTTATCAAGATAAACATGTTTTGGCATTTAACGCAGAAATTCAAGATGGCCACCAAAAGTGGCGGGAAAATGATTTTTGCAAAAAGTCGCCAGTAGACTTTCCGGATACCCTGTGGGTCAAAAACCTCGCCCCGTTTCCGAGATCAATGCATTTTTTCAGCGTTAAGAAAAATTGTGATATTTAGTAAATCATTAATAAGTCGGCCATTTTATAATGGATCACATGTTTTTGGTCATGTGACTTGATTGGTTGAAATGTCATGACATCATATTCAGAAATTTTTTCCAGGGCTACTGCATACACCTGCCAAATATGAAGAGAATCTGCCTTATGGCCGCAAAGCTATTGCGGAAAAAAATGCGGATATGGCGGAGTCGCTTCTTCCATATACAAACAAGCGTCCCGCGAGGGAGGCTTAATAAATTTATTAGACTATGGATGCTAGTGCTAAATAAGTGAATTTTATATTTCACAAATTAGTAGATGCCTTTTTCAAATTAAAACACATTGGTGTGGTGTACTCTGAAGTATAGTACTGCCATAAGTACTTGGAGTACTACTTTTGGTAACTGAGTACTCTTTCACCACCTATCTATTCTTGAACAAGTTTTCTTTTTGGGTACTGATTAACTAATTTTGGTTATGAGCCACCTTCAAAACCTTGTATAGGTCATCATGGGTAATTGTGGGGGATGAAGGAAAGCTGTACATACTATGTGGTCAATATTTATTTGTTGTTTTATGTCGCGTTCAACAGCCAGGGTCATATTGCGATGGGTAGTTTACAGGTGGAGGAAACCAGTGCGTACCGCACTGTAAACCACCGGGCATCGGCAAGTAACTACCAACTTTCCAACATGAAGCGCCCGGCCCGAGATTCGAACCGGCGGCCTCAGAGGTTGGAGGCGAGAACTCTATGTGGTCAATAAATTACACTACAAATCATTGGGTGAAGAACAATTTGTGATTTGTTAATTTGTCACAATTTGAAAGTGTTTAATGGGAGTTTCTCACGTAACTTCAAACTGGAGTTTCTATTTTCAAAATTTCACATTCAACATATACACGATTATTTTAGCTATAATGAATGTAGACAAACTGTTGTAAATGATAAAGAAAGTGTAAATTAAATTTATATTTTATTCATTTGATAACATTTGAAAACTTGTTTGACAGGATTTTAAAGTCTGTCAGCATGATTTTAAAATTCTCTTCAGTCAGTCTCCACAGAGCTTAAAGTCCATTCAAACCAATTAAAACCAAAGAGTGAAAGTTCTATTTATAAAAGTTTATGTGGTTATAATTAAGGTGTTCAACAAAATATAACATCAGAGTTGCTGTACCATGCAGTCCATAGAAATTTGCATTGAACACCATGAAGATCTGAAACAGTACAAAGGTCAGGTCTGACTTTCAGAATAGAGAGTGTAAGTTACATAAAGGTGCAGAATATAACATGTAAGAGAGTAAATAATTATGTAAAGACAAAGTATCAAAACAAGGCAATAAAATAATAATATGACAGCATTAATAAGTAAACTAAAATTTATGGAGCCATAAAATTTCTAAATTGAAGTACAGCTGTTAAAGGAGAACCCCCAACCAAGGTCCCTACTACATATCAACTTCCTACACCTGACTGTTTTCTGGGACAAGATTTTCAAAGTCAAAGTCACTACAGCAATGTCAGAGCTCAAAAACCCTCTTCAATGTCCCTACCAAGTATCACCACCCTACACCTTACGGTTTTTGAGATATAGCCTGGACAAGATTTTAAAACTCAAGGTCACTATGGCAAGGTCAAAGGTCAAATCAAGTTCAAAATGTTCAAACCATGACATTGCACGGCTACACCCCCATCCAATGTCATTACCAAATACAAACTTCCTAGACTTAACAGTTTCTGAGAAAGACAAGATTTTTCTCTCACACATTCCCAATCAATCCGCCTAGCCGAATGTCTAATAATGTGAAAATAATACGTGCACAGTCTTTGAAAGGCTGTGGGATAAAAATGTTTTGACATTTCTAGTTTAGCAAAACAGTCTGAAACTGCTGTGAAACTTGTAAGATGAAATGCTACTATATATCTATTATCTAACTACTTAATGAGCTACCAATGGATTACTAGTAAGACGCTGGGTCGTGATATTTGACATATTTTCTCAATTGCCAAGGTCATAAATATAAATAAATGAGTTGTAAAAGTCTTTAGATAATTAGTGTCCAATAAACCACACAGATATTCAAACCAAAAAATTTAAACAAGAATCTAGGCCACGATACATATTTGTTCATGATGGATATCAGGCACTGATGCTCAACCACCTCAAATAAAATCAGAGTTAGATAGATAAAACAAACAAGGATTAATCATTTGTCATGCATGAAACTAATAATTCCATTGGATATCATTTGAAAGATATGGCCAAAATAAAATATGTATAACACGGCTGCTATTGAACAAGACAGGACAGTCTTAAATGTGAAAGTATGCCGCTGCATTTAATGTTATCATATTTGAAAAACAAATAGACGGTTTATAACTTAAATTAAAGGACTTAAGGAAATATTAAGCCACAATGAGATTTCTAACCATATTTTACAAACAGAAGATCCAGCCACCCAGTCTACTTTTCGGCTGCAAATGTGATTAATTTAATTAACCAATGAAAACAATTGTTACTGAAACCGCACTCAAGACAAAGTGCTAGAGTGCAGCAATCCGTACTGTAGCCTATTTTCTATGGAACGGTTTTATCGTAGTGCAGCCACGCCCTAAATTTAACAGACATGAAAACATCCAAATCTGATCTTTGGTAATGTAGCTATGTACTGTGAAGCTTTTCCAAAAATTTCATGACACAGTAATATAGCATATTCTTTTATTTCGGCAGAAATTCTTGAAAAGTCGACCCATTTAATGAATCGACCCACTTCATGCTAATTAACCCATGCACTGTAGATTTACAATTTTACATGCAACTCGTGACCAACAACTCGTACCCACAACTTGTACACAAATATTATTTCTGCTTGAATATCAAATACTGAGTACTTGTATATGCAGCTCATATTATTTATGAAGAAATATGAGATCACCCATTACGTGGGGTTTTCTAACAATATTTTATATTTAATAAATACAAACGCTGCTTGAAGAGCGAGTATTTTATGTAAGAATGTCAGTTCAGTTAGAGATCAAATACTTCAAATTATCGTACTTCTGTGGGGGTTGCCTAGCAATATTATGAAATAAAATATGCAAATTAGAAAATGTGAGGTCATGGAATTCCCAGAGGGCTTCCTAGCTAGAACTATTATAAAATAAACTATGCAAATTAGAAAAAAAACGTGAGGAAACAGAAGTCCGTGGAATTTCCTACAATATTTTAAAATAAAATAGGCAAATTAGAAAAATAATATGTGAGGAGACAGAAGTTCGTGGAGTTTAATAAATTACTTCAATATTTTAAAATAAAATATGCAAATTGGAAAAAAACGTGAGCAGACAGAAGTCGGTGGGGTTAATTTCCTGCAATATTTAAAAAGAAAATTTTGTGTACGAGTTGTGGGTACGAGTTGTTGGTCACGAGCTGCCGTGGTCACAAGATACTCATATACCGTACTGTAGTGCTGAGCTAGTGAATTTCGTCAGCCAGTGAATTTCGTCACCTGCAATTAAACCCTCAAAAACCAGCAATACTTGTGTTTAAACAAATGTAACCACAACTTGTAATATTAATATGTAATTGAGCATTGGAAATTAAGTGTAATATGATTTAATATTGTCATGAAATGCCGGTGACGAAATTCACTGGCTGAGCAGTATCCCAGATAACAGCGGACCGACGTTGGCTGTTGGTCGCAAGGTCGGCAGATTTTGCCGACGTTGGGCCGACGGTGGCTTGCCAACCACTATTCATGTTAGATTTCTCTATATTTTGCCGACGTTGGGCTGACTTTGGGCCAACGGTGGATTTTTATTCAAGATGGCGGCGAGCAATAATAGGGGATTTGGGGAAACTTAGAAAAAAATTATTAATTATGGTATATCTAAAAGTCATATTTCAGTCAGCCCACAAATTTTAGCTAACCATTTAACAATTTTACACATAAAAATGATATTCTTATTATAAATTTACACCAAAAAAGTTGTTGGTGAACAGTATCTGATTGGCTCATGCTATGCATACAATATAATTTTTACTGGTGGTTTGCCGACGTTGGGCCAACGTTGGCCCGACGGTCAAAAAGCCGTTGGCCCGACGTCGGCAGCCGACGGCGGACCGACGGATGTGCTGACGTTGGGTCAACGTCGGTCCGACGGCGGAATGCTATCTGGGATACATCAATTTTAAAACCAAACGTTGAATATAGTGGCATTCTACCAGTAAACGCCCGCCTACCAGTAAACGCCCACCTTATATTTCTTTGTTGGAGGTCAAGGACAAATGCTTCTATTTCTTTACTAAATGGGCGTTCACTGGTATTTCCGGTTTGCAGTGAAAACGGCTGATATTAGAGATAAATTATTCAAATAAAAAGCTTTGAAACAAATGTGACAACATGCACCTCAGTTATTAATTGTAGTGTGCATCATTTGACAATCTGTTGGTAGAAGAATAAAATATAAAGTTGTCAATATAATTTAAATTCAATATGTTAACTTCAGCATGGGCGTTTACTGGTAGAATGCCACTATCGCATCATGGAACGGTGGATTCACCTTATCCGCCGAAATGGACCAGCTCCACAAACAACATAAGCATTTTCTTCTTGTAGATCATCCAAGTTTACAACTCTTGTTCCATGATTTGGAGTTCGAATTGAACGAGCTGCTTCCTTATATTTTACTTCAGAAGTCACAGTGGATAAAAATGCATCAAAGGTTTTTATCCTCCGTTTATTAAGCACTATTTGTTTTCCGCAAAACTTGTCATCCCCATTTCTATACATTCTAATTTTCTTAGCTTTTTCTGTGTCTGCTGCCATTATTCCAGGTGTTGTTAATTAATATTTTTTCCAAAAAGAAATAAACGAAAAGTTTACATTGAGTGACACAATTTCTTTGCTTCCGGTAATCTTTGACCTCGTTGCTAGGCACCATGATGCCGAAAATTTTAAGGAATATACTAAAACGAAATTCAAGAAAAACGGAAAAGTGTAAACAAAATGTAACGAAATGAGGTTACATCTGCAAATGACCAAATTTGGACAAACAAGTAAACATGTCGCATCATTAATTGTGGCACAGCATATTCAAAATGTATTTACAGGTATCTAATTATTAGCTGCATTATTCATGCAAGTCTAGACATATATATCTTGTGAGGTCCTTGCTTTCGAGAACCCCGACTGTTTAATGTTTTATAAAAACCTGACTTCGACTCAGAATTTAGTGCATATACTATAAATGAATAATTTTTTTTGGTCTTACAGATGATTTAAGTGTAATAAGGTGATAGCTGGATGGAAAATAATCGTGCTGCATCAACAATTTCAATTTTATTATATTCCAAGACCTGGGAGGATTCACAACATTCAGATGCTAATCTGTATGTGTATAACATATATTTTAAGAAGATGATCCAATTTTTCAAAGGTATAAATTGCATAGAATTAACGAGCCATTCACTGGAATCTTTAAAAATTCTAATCAAATGTTGATTTTATACAATTATTAAATATAAAATCGACCTATGTACAATGTAAATATTGAGCATGTAAACTTTAATAGGGTTATCTATTTATTTGGGTTTTAACATAGCTTTCAATTCTACTGTACTGTAATAACTGTACTGCTTATTAAACACTATCAGTAAAACTACAATAAAGAATAAAAACAACATAATTATAATAATTTACTGTTTATTAATTCCACACATTATTAATTTTTATGATGTGTTGATCTGCTAAAACAGATTACATGTGTTTTTAACTAATACACAATGAAATGTTGTTATGGTATTACAAGCAAGACTATAAATAAAAATGTAAATATAGTGCAAAGGAATATGGTATACTCTAATAGAAGCCAGTGTATATATAAAAGAGAGTTCTGATGGATTGTCTAATTTATTTAGTTGATGGTCCTGGTTGACTCAATTCAGGTACTTTGAACACGGCTTTAACGGTTTGAGGCACAAACAAGGAAGGTCTAGTTGGCTTCCATGAGCACATCTCTCTGAGTTATTGGTTCTCGGCTTCACTGTGTGGAAGTCTAGTCTCATTTCCTTTATTTGAACTTGACTGGATTTGCAAAGGTCCAATTTGAGAGCTAGGCTCAGGTGGTGAGCTTAGGATTGGTTTTGCAATCACTATTTCACTTCTAAGGGTATCCACAAATATCTGTAAATTCTTTTGAAAGGTTGCTATGGATATCCCATCTGAGAAGCTTATGACTTCATCTGGGTTACTGAACGTCTTAGGTCTCACACCCACACAGCCACAGACCAATCTGCAAAGAGTGTAAATAACATGCACTAGGGATAATACACTTCATGTCTGGGTATAAATAGGTGACCACAGTAACTGGAAGTGACCAAATTTTTAGTAAAGATAATAATAAACTACATTCTACTTTATTTACCTACAAAGTTTGAAATTATTCTTAAAAAAATAAAAAAATAAACCCTCCTGACAATTGAAATATGGATAAAGTGCAGAAATCACACTTTTACACCTAGCATAAAATTGGTGCATATGGTGCTCCCAGCACCGTTGCAATTTAGCGGTGCATTTGCACTTTCAAAAAAGTAGGGCGTCAGGTTACACACATTCTCCAGCCTCTGATAAGACAGATTAATTCTACTGTCAAAATACAGTAGTGAATACAAATCACATACAGTATCAGGCAAACAACACATTTGAGTTATATAAAAAGTGACTTACAGCTGTGACTTAATGACACTTCTCATTTTTGTTGTCTTTTTGTTTGTACAATATGAGTGTGGTCTCAGAAAGTGTTAGTCAAAGCACCCTGCTCACTGCCCTCTTCAAGGTAGACTTACAGTCAAACAACTTGGAGGCAAGAGGATCAAATATTCCCTTCCCTACTGAAAGACTGTCTGATGAAACATTCAACCTGTTAGTGGCCCTCTCAACCAAAAAGGCAGAGAGGGAATAAGCGCATCAGGGGAGAGCCACAGCCAGGCACCTGTACTGAACCAGGCCCTGGAAGAAGTGACTATCCTTCTGAAGCTAAACCAATATACCCGAGACTGAAGAATAGCCACAGGAAAAAGGTTGCACTTGCTAGCCAAATTAGTAAGATGCATAGTGAACTTTTGAAAAAACCTCTACCCACCAAGTGTAGAGTTCAAATTTAATGTCAATAAAAGCAGAAGTGATTCAGTCCAAAATGCTTGGTCCAACATCATCAATGAGTGTAAACAAAGACTTGCCAAGGTTATTCTAAATGATCTCTCCGCCAAGTACTCACAGATGAAGGATAATATAGCCAAAGATTTCACACTGCTGGAAGGAATATTATTACCCACACAGCAAAAGGAAATTAAGGATTCACTCCACACTAAGTGCAACAAAATGGCACCCACTTACACTCTGAAATTTAAAGCCAAAAGACAGTATGATTTCCACAAGCCCAATCAAGACCAACAACCCAAAAAGAAGGAAGATGGTCCCGCACAGAAGAAGGCGTGATAAGGAGCCAGACCTGCAGAAGTTCATGGCCCAACTAAAGAAAATGTTAAAATTAACACTTTTCTTACCTAATAGCAATGCACTCTAATTTGTTAATATTCCATAGCATAAGAACTCTTATTAACTTTAGACACTTATTAACACTGCATAAAGCGGTGCATTTACACTCTCAATAAAATACCTTATAACTAATATACTTCTGTTAATGCAAATTTAAAAATGGCTACTAAAGAACAGATTGAACTGGCTTCTACGAATGCCACACCTGGTATTCTCCCTACCAACACCAAATTTCAAAGCTATATAGGTGGAATGTTATCAACCTACCTAAAAATTCAGTTGAATGAACACCAAGTCAGGGCCTGAAAAAAGGGTTGACATTTTGCCCCAGTCCAGGGTACGCAGATAAATAAAAATTTTGGGACGATTTTAAATAATTTCATAGGAGATTAGAACTTCTGCAATTCTTTACAGACTCCACACAGAATAGTGAAGTTAATATGTCATAAAGTATTATTGACTTCATGAATGAAATGCCAAAGTAAATTATCAAGCAGATGCAATGAGTGACCCCTATAAAAAAATTCAATCAAAATTCAGGAAAAAATCTACATGGAAACATAACCCCCCAAACAAAACTTTGGAGGTATTCAAGAGGTCTTTCAAAATGAACCTTCTGAAGGCCAAGCTTCCCCAGGCTAATCAAAATAACCTCAGTACACAAGAGAGATTAGGGATCTCTGAACTTGCCCAAAACCCAAATATAGTCATTAAAAAGGCAGATAAGGGATCAGCAGTAGTAGTCATGAAAACCACTGACTACTAACGCAAAGAATATAGGCAATTGAGTGACCAAGAATTCTACACCAAACTAAAGGAAGACCCTACATTAGATATTTCCAAAAGAATATGTAATGTACTCACTGAAATAAAAACTCTCAAGTTAATCAATGAGAAAAACTTTAATTACCTAAAGCAGGGAGATTCTACCTATTACCTAAAATACATAAAAAGAACATCCCTGGGAGTTCAATATGCAGTTCCATTGGCCACCCAACATGTAACATTAGTAAATTTGTTGATGCTCTCATCAAAGATTATGTCCCACAAACAAACAAACAAAATCTTATGTCAGGGACACCCAGCATTTTATCAGTAGACTAAAGCAAATAGGCCAAATCCCTCAAAGGTCATTTTTGGTAACACTAGATGTGTCATTCCTCTACACCAATATTCCAAATCATGAGGGGATTCTGGTTGTAGCAACCCAACTGAAAAAGACAGAATTAAGAATCCAATCACCCCATACATCCTGCAGTTGTTGAAATTAGTCCTACACAGTAGCAACTTCACCTTCAACGAGGAGCACTATCTCCAGGTTGGAGGAACAGCCATGGGGACCACATTATCCCCCAATTATGCAAATCTATTCATGGATAGGTTTGAGACCAATGTTTTAAAGAACCCTAATATGGTTAAGGTTCATTGATGACATATTCATGATCTGGACCCATGGTACAGAAGAATTAGAAAAATTCTTCAAATACCTCAATAGCATCCATGAGTAAATTAAATTCACACATGAATTTAGTAATAAATCAATCAATTTTATAGAAACTACAGTTAAAATTGGCAGTAAAAGGGGAACTATATACAACCCTATAAATATATAACTGAACGGGTGACCTGTCTCTCCCACATAGTATTTTTTACCCTTTTTACATGTGATCAGGTAAATTATGTCACTTAACTCACATGTGATGTGTTTGGGCACTTTAGTAACTTTGTTATATTCCACACTTTTTCTGAGTTTCTCTGTTTTGGAGCCCCAGAGGGTTCTGTTCTAGCCTCCTTTTCATTCTCTGTACTACTCCACTTAGTCAAGTTATTTCAAGTTTTTATGTCACAGGCCATCTGTATGCTGATGACACCCAGATATATTTAAAAATTGAAGGTAGGAATTTTACCTCCAGTACTGGAAAGGTGACTGAGTGTCCTTTTCTCTGTTCAGTAGTGGATGAATGGTGCAAAACTCCCACTTAATGTCAGATTCAAACAGACCATTTCAAACTTTATAAACCAACTCAAGAATTACCTGAGTAGACAAGCATTACCACCATCATAGTCATCCTCCTCTAGTGGAGTGCTAACTGGGTTACAATTTTGCTCAGTTTTAGGAGTTTTGGATTCTAGTGTATTAGAATTTTGTGCTATGAAAAAGTTTCTATTATTATTTATTATTATTTAAGTATTGTCTACTGTATGAATAGTGTCAAGTGTAATTAAGATTAATGTACTTTGAATACACTTATTGGCCATGTTGAAATAGCCAGAGTTGTGGAATGACCAGGAACAGAGACATTATGTGAGGGACAACGTGAATATGGAATGACTGGGCATGTAAATGTTAATCATGTATAGGAGGCAAAATAAAAGAATTTTTTAAGCCCTTAATGGTTAAAATAGATTTCAAGGCAAATACCACTTTTGATGAAAAGTTAAATTTAATGTTTAACATTTGACAGCGAGGGTAATATTGAGACTGGCCCTCAGTATTGCTACAGGTGTGTATATACAACTACACACAGGAATCTATGACATTCACAATGGGTTATACATGGCACTATGAATGCAAAAGCTATGAATGCTGTGACACCATAATAGAATAGAATAGACACATTTATATAACCCAAAACTGATTTAAATTTTCTTTAGAAAAAAATTTTCTAGAGAAATTTCGAGTCTGTTACAAAATATATCTGTATGTCACAAGCATACATACAGTAAGTAATATTGAACCGTGAAATAACCTGACTGAGAGAACTGGCATAGAGAGTGAAAAGGAGGGACCCAAGACTTGGGAGACACCAAAAGGGAGAAAGTCTCAGAAGTCTCAGAAAAACTGTCCCCTTATTTGATGTTTTGTTTGCATTTTGTGAGATTGGAATTTATCCACACCCATATAGCAGCATCCACAACAAACCTGCCTTTTAGACAACCATATAAAATTCAGTGATCTATGGTGTCAAAAGCTGCCAAGAGATCAAACAATGTAAGAACAACTGCTTGCCCTGAATCCACAGATGTGGATATGTTATTTTGGATCTTCAGCAGTAATAATTGGCACAGGTAAAATAGGCGAAATATATGCAATTGTGAGTGACATGTTCTTTTATGTGTTATTAGGTGTGTTCATGTATTCATTAAAATACTTATTGGGCTTATCAAACCTTGCAACTCTTGTCTCTTCCAAATGTATTTATACTTTACAGCATCAAAGTTATTGATACCTGCCAAATTTCTTCTATAAGTGGTTGGTGATAAGTACTAAAGCTTTTTTTGTTACATACAGATCCGAAGTATGATCTTAAGTTTGTTATTTGCTGTGTATGGATTTGGTGTATTACCAATTAAAGTATAAATGCGCAAGAATCTTAATTATATTTATGTACTAAGAGATGCTTTGGATTATTACATACTTTTTAAAAAAAACTGAAGAACTTGAAACTTACCTGTTTGCAAAAGCCTACCCACCATAGCCTCTCCCGTCACATCTGTGTCTCCTTGGTACGACCTGGCTATGTCCCTTGATTAACGCTAACTGCCTTGCTTTATGTTTAGATGCCCCTTAGAGTCCATCAGTGATGGAGATTAAGCGCTATAAAAGTCCACATTAGATTAGATTAGATTGATTCTCTCTACCAAATCCACCTCCAAGATCACCACTTGGAATGTGAGAATGTGGAAAGATCGACCAAGTTATTAGGGAAATGGAGAATTACGACCCAAGGATGCTGGGTATCTCAGAAATGAGATGGACAGGAAGCAGACAACTATCGAAAGGAGGAAAAAAAACCATCTTATACTCTGGACATTCACATATGCACACACATGGAGTTGGTATAATACTAAGTGAAGAGGTACAAAGACCTCTGATAGGTTGGCAACCAGTAAACCATCGCATCATAACAACCAGATTTAACAACAACCTTGCAAAGGTGACAATCATCCAAAGCATATGCACCCACTGAGGCATCTGAAGATGAAGAGAAGGACAAGTTTTACAGCAAGCTGCAAGATGTTATAAACAACACCCCTAGCTATGACACCAAGATCCTGATGGGGGACTTCATGCCCAGTTTGGAGCACTCAGACAAGGGTGTGAAACAATACTAGGCCCACATGGTACATCTACAGCTTACAACAATAATGGTGAATGGCTCATATCATTCTGCACTGTGAATGGCCTGACCATCAGCAACACATTCTTCCAGCACAAACTCATTCACAAGAAAACATGGAGATCCCCAGATGGCATGACATTAAACAAAATTTACTACATATGCATTTCTACGAGATGGAAGTAATCCCTGCAAGATGTGAGAGTAAGAAGAGGTGGTGATATGTGGTCAGACCACTATATGCTGACGAGAAAACTCCATCTAAAGCTAAAACATATGTCAGCCAAACAAGCAGAACACCCCCTTGCTGTAGAAAACCTAAGAGATGCAGTAACAGCTATGAAATTCAAGCTAAAACTAAGAAATCAATTTGAAGCGCTGGAACATTCACAGGATGTAGAAGAGGAGTGGGATTGAATGAAAACCTGTGTGAATGAGACAGCTGAAGAAGTCACTGGTAAGAGAAGGGGAAAAAGGAAAGAACAGTGGATCACCCAAGACACATGGAAACTGATTGTTGAAAGGAAAGCCAAAAAATGCAAGCGTGACCGATCAGTGGAAGGGAATAAAGAAGAACTTAACCAACAGTATGCAAACCTAGACAAGAAAGTGAAGAAGAGTTGCAAGAAAGACAAAAAAGCCTTTATTGAGAAGAACAACAGAAGCAGAAGAGGATGCTAAGAAAAATGATACTAAGACGCTATTCAAAATTGTCAAAGAACTAACTGGGGTCAACAGTAGCAACAAAGTACCAATCAACGACAAGCTGGGTAAAGTTCTCAGCTTGGAAGAAGAACCAAATCAAAGATGGATAGTACATTTTAGAGAGGTACTACACCAACCAGACCTACCATCATTCTGAACTTTAATAGCTATGAAGTTATGCATCCACTAGAAGTCAACAGTGATGAAATAAGAATTACAGAGGTCTTAAAAGCTATCAAGACACTGAAAAACAATAAGGCCCCAGGAATTGATAACATCACACCAGTGTTACTGAAGAATGGAGGACAGGATATGGCACAAGAGCTCTGCAATCTATTCAAAATCGTTTGGAATGCTGAAACTGTACCAGATGAATGGAAAAAAGGTAAGGAAAAAAGGATTGTCAGGCTACCAAAAAGGGAGATCTAAGCAACTGCAACAACAGGCGAGGGATTACACTGCTTTCAGTCCCTTGGAAAGTTCTCTGTTCAATACTTCTGAACAGACTTAAAGACGACCTTGATAAAAACTGTAAGAAGACCAAGCCGGATTCCGCAGTGGAAGATCATGCAGTGAGCAAATATTAACGCTAAGAAACATCATTGAACAAAGCTGTGAGTTCAATCAGAAGTATTTTAAGAAAGCATTTGACAGCATTCATCAAGAATCAGTATGGAAAATAGCAAAGATCTATGGCATACCAGAAAAGTACTTCAACATATTCAAAAACCTGTACTTGAATTCCAACTGTTGTTTAAGAACAAACTCTGGCCACACAGATTATTTTAACATCATGACTGGAGTACAACAGGGCTTTATTATTTCACTGTTGTTGTTTCTCCTCACCATTGACTTTGTCATGCGTCAGGCCACATCTGACCCCAACATGGAATTCCTTGGGACACCAGATGTCTTACTGATTTGGATTTTGCAGATGATTTAGCCTTATTGGGTGAAACTGCTAAATCTCTACAATCAATGACTGATAATCTGGCAAGTACAGCAGCAAAAATAGGTTTGGGGATCAGTACAGAAAAGACCAAGGTAATGTCAGTGAGAGAGCAGCAACCAATGGCTCTTAAACTAAACTAACAGGAAGCAGAAGAAATAGAAAATTTTACCTACCTCGGAAGCAGCATCTCAAACAAGGGTGCCACTGAACAAAACATGTCATGCCAACTAAGTAAAGCAGCATCTGCATTTTAGTTCCATTTGGATATCAAATCACATCTCTATGAAGAGCAAACTGAGCTTGTACAACTGTCTTGTCATACCAGTGGCTATTTACACCAGCAAGACATGGAAGACTAACAAAAACGTAGCACACAAGCTCGATGTATTCCATCACAGATGTCTATGGAAGCTACTCAAAATATCGTGGCAAAATCATGTTACAAATGATCATATGTGTTAAAGATCAGGACAATGGAAGCTGAGTGAAATTGTGAAAGAACATTGTTTGAAAATGCTGGGTCACACGGTAAGAATGCCAGAAGAAAAACTACCAAAGCATCACTGAAGTGGACACCTACTGGAGGTAAAAGAGAAAGGGGCAGACCAGTCACCATCTGGAGAAGAACAATACAACAAGACTTGCGAGACATGGGGATAAGTTGGGAAGAGTCCAAGACTATAGCTGCTGACAGAATCAAATGGAGATCTGTTGTTGCCCAGTGTTCCAACTGGAACTGGAGGAACTAAACTAAAACTGCAAAGCTGGGCATGGCAAAAAATAAGTACCACTAGAACAAGCCTATAGAAACCTAAAATAAGTGATCAAAGCTGGGGTATCATGTCCTGTTTCAACAGCCAGTAAACATATCTGGTATCATTTATAAAGATTGAAATAAAGAGAAACAGACATGAATATCTAAAGGGGGAATAGTGAAGAGTCAAAGAGATTATGTATGTATCAATAAATAATGGATATTATTTTAAGAAGACATAAACAAAACAGCCCAGCAATTAAGTACAAGTTATTAGGATCATGAAAGGGTCAGACATAGTTATAAACTATCAGCCTTTATCAAGATAAAATAAAAGGCATGTACGCAATGCATCCATAAAAAGAAATTTAACACAGGAAGTTTAAAAACCCAAACATAAAATCACAATCTACAATACAGTTGATAAATGGATATTAAGTGACAAGAAGCTTTATCATGGTAAAGTAGAATTTGACTGTAAAGTAAATGACATAGTAGATAAACTGATACTGAGCAAAGCAAAACCAGAACCTGAAGACCAATCAAAGGTAAGCAAAGTAATCTTAATTAGCAACACCACTGGTGCAGTAAGTACAAAGGGCTAAAATTCTGGATAAGAGAGTAATGGTATATGAATTTCTTGAATAATGAGTCAAGTATAGTGATGTCTGAACCTGATAATTTAGGCAGTAACCTGTTTTACATAGAAACACAAAGTGTGCAGAATTTATGTGAAATCCCCAGGGTTAATTAAAAGGATTAAGGCAGTGGTTGAGGAAGGCAGGGATGAGGAGCTGCAGCAGATACTACAGGAAACACAGACTGAAGATGCAAATTTGAGCTTGGAGAAACTTTCTGAGAAGAGGAAGGTAAGAAGGGGGCCAAAGTAAAGGGGATTAATTAATACTTCATTGTTCACCCAGAGAGATAGGGGCCACAGTGGCAGAGTGGTAACACTATCGCCTCCCACCTCTGAGGCTGGGGTTCGGTTCCCAGCACGGCCTCAAGTGGGAAAGCTGGTAGTTGCTTGCTGTTGGTCGGCAGTTTACAGTACAGAACCCTGATGAACTGTATGTACTGGTTTCCTCTGCCCTTCCAACTACCCGTCGTGATATGACCTGTACAGTGTTGAAAGCGACGTACAACCCCAAATAAATAAAACCCAGAGAGATAGAGGAAGGAATTTTTGACTCGGTAGAAGCCAGTCTCATCCTGCACAACAGGGGGCTCATAATATACTGATTCGAGAAGGACAAGGAAGTTGAGGTAGGAAAAACCCTGAGTGTGAAGTTTTGTTGGAGATATTATACAAATGCCACTCTCACCTTAATATGAAAATGTATTTTTGCAAAAACTAGAATAGATTTTAAATAAAATGCTAAATTCCACTCAGGTTCTTTTCAATCAAACAGCAACGTTGAAGAAGTTCGACTTATTGTTGGTGAAATTTTAGACAAGTTACAACTATCTTGTGAAAAGTCTCATCTATATTCATAATGTGTCCTTGTACTCTGTATAGCTCTTAACTATTATATATTATGAAATACCATGCCAACACTTTAACTTGGCATTTTTATATTCAGTTGTAAGCTAATATGGGTAAACAGTTTTCATGTAATGATATTATTTCGTGAAATATCATGCCTGCTATCTGTTGAGTCAGTCAGTCAAACCAGTCAAGTGCATGAAATATTAGTATTACATGGCAAAACATTTAATTTTTTTGTCAAAAGCATGCTTTATCATTGATATCCTCACCCCAAAAAGGAAAGGGTCAAGGGTGTTATAATCATGTCTGTTTATTTGCACATGTGCACAGCTCCAAAACTGTATATCTTATCAGGGTCACATTAGCACACAATGGGGATGTCTACCCGAGACTTGACCAACCACAACACAAGCGGATCTAGAGGGGGTTTGAACCCCTGCCCCCTGAAAAATATAAAGGGGGTTTGACAGTGCAGTAGATCCATATTCATCTAAAATTCTAATAATAATATTTCACAACCTCCTATAATAATCTAATGTTGCTGATGTTAAATCAGGCTTAAAAGCCTACTGAAGCTGGAGCAGTGGGCATGCCCCGGACACATGAACCCCCTCCTTATATGAAGCTGGATCCTACCCCTACTCAAAGTTGATCCAAATCCGGATCAATGATCCTGATCAATCCAGATCTAAATTAAAAACCTACAGTTATCTTCAGTTTTTTTCAACACAATCTGCAGGCATGGGTTTGCTCATTCTGATAAACTACTTATTTAGAATGTCAGTACAAGGTGTGTGAAATTGTAAAGGCTTCAATTTTTACTATATCTTCGCTTAAGCTGTTTTAGCTAATGAGTTTGGATTGGACAGTAGTTAATTCCTTGTGAAAATCTGACTACACCTTCATGAAAATTCCACTTCTTCATTAAACAGTAAGTTGAACATCCCTTTGGCTTAAATCTGTACTTATAATGCAGGATAATAATGATCAACACATGTTCCATGTTTGCTTTAAGGCACAATATATTTAACAAGTTGCCATGAAGGGTAGATTCGGATGAGTTTTGAGATACAGAACGGATACAAATTGCTCAACATAAAATCCACTGCCCCTGACCGTCAACTTGGGTTACATTATTTTACTTTTGACATTCATGAGAGTAAATTTTAATAAACAAATGTAAACTCAGTACTATATTATGAGGTTGCCTCCTGGGCTTGCAAGATGCATGTATTTTTACTCGCATATACATGCTCGATTCTGATTGGTTCTCATCCATTTTTAGTTTGGCTTCCTCCTTTGTAAAGAAATGTTTCTTTATAATGGAAATTCATCAGTTTGGTTAGTATATCCCTTGATTTCTTATACCCAAATGAAATTTTAGAATACTATATCAAGAAAAGCTCTCGGGGGCTTCCAGGTGGTTTTCCCGGAGACTTGTGTCAAACTTTAACATCAAAATGGAGAAAATTGAGGCAGAAGTTCAGCCAACCTTCCAATCTGTAGAGCAAGGTATCTCCAGTATAAACTCTGCTACTACCAGTGGTACCAATGTATGATAAACAGGATCATGACACTGGAATGGTCCAGGAGAATCCACACCTCATGGAAAACAATTGGCTTATGAGGCAGGAAGCTGAGCTAGCAAATGCTTTCCCCCACCGACCTTGATACCATTTGCAGGGAGCAGCTACAAAACAACCCCTTGATGCCTGTAAACCTCTACAAGCCCACTTTACAGAGGGCGAGATAATTCTTTTAAAGAAATCGTCTCAGCCGATGGGCAATCTTTTTGGGCAAGGGTAAATGCTCGGGTCAGTTCAAGGGCAAGCCCAAACAGCCTTTTAAACAACCATTCCACTAATTCAGCAAATTTGCCTTTGAAAGATTTAAGTTAAACAGAGAATGTTGGCCTTACGGATTTGGTACCAGTGGATGTAGCTCAACAACTTATGCAAAGCTCATATCCTGAGAAACCCAAGGAGAAGAAAACCAGGAAAAGGGGCAATACCTCCTCTGGTAAAATATGATAGACTGAGAGGGGCTTATCATCAATATCCATGACAACCTACCCCTTACAGATGCCACTAGCCCAAGTCCTAGTTGAGGATTTTTCCTTATCATTTTAATTGATCAATCATTCTAAAAAGTTTACTGGTTTTTCGCTATCTTGGCTGTTCTTTTTCAAAAGCGTTACTAACGATTGTTTATTACATTTCCATGTTTACATGTCTACCGTATTTAGGTTATTGGTATCTGTGATAGCCAACACAAGCTAAATTGCCTAAGCTTGTCTAGTTATACAACATATTATTAATGAATAAATAAATAAATAACCCTTGATGATAAACCGCAAATAAATACCATAACAAGTAGACCTTCCTGTAACACTGTATCCGTCAGCAAACATTGATCTGTACTCTCCAAGTAGCTTGTTTTCACCTATCTAATTCCAGCTCACTTAACTAGTTTGATCTCCTACTGTTGTAAGTTCTAGTTGTTTTCTCTCTAAAGTCAAAGTTGGGATTTTACGTCCTGTTTAACAGCCGGGGTCATATTGGGACAGGTCCTGAGTATTTTCACTTGTGGGACTCGAACCCAAAGAGTTGACAGCCTGTGATTAGATGCCAAACTTGCTAACCACTATACCACTGAGGACCGTTTTCTCTCTATTACATGTACAACTGTTTCCTTATGTTTTTCCTGGAAAACTGGGCATATAGCAGATGACCATAAAAACCAGGGGTGGTATTCACTACCATTCCTTATCTTAGTCCTATCTTAGTCATAAAATTTATTGCATTAGCCTTATTTAAGATTGGTCCCAAATTGGTATTCACAAAGCAGGTCCTAGCTAGGACAATTTTCCTAATCCTATCTTAGTCCAATGTTGCAAATCTCGCAAGAGTTTGTATAACCAAATTATAACCACTGAGATTTCATCACGTGATGTAAACATTCTCGTCTGCTTTTTGTGTCACAATGGAAGAATTAAGCACAGTTGAGAGGAGTTCTGAACAAGCATTCCTAACATTATGACAATAGTTAGGACTAAGATAAGACTATGATGCTTTGTGAATACCATTTCCACTAGGACAAATTTCCTAGCATATTTTTATGATAAAAATCCTAAAGTTAGGACTAAGACTAAGATATGAATGTTAGTGAATACTGCCCCTGCATCAATGGGTAATCAGTTATATATTTTAGGTGAGCACCAAGTACCTTGAGCACATGCTCAAGTAACAAAGATCACACATAAGCATGTTCTAGAGTTCTCCACCATTTTCCTGCTGGTCCCTCGTGGTTGAGTTCAGCATTGGCTTCCAATGGGCAAACCTTTGTGTCACAATAAACGATTACCCATTAGTACTCAGGAGACACCCCATTATCCCCTCTGCTTATTGTCTGAGAATGCTTAGGACATGTGGAAAATGTGGCCCTAGCTGTAGTAAGAGGACCTAAAGCCCCAAACCTTGACCTTTCACATTGCTTATTTCCAGTTATATTTATACTTATAAAGTTATGGATAATGCCCAAAATCAAAAGAGGACATAACCAATAAAATTCAAGCATGTCTATGATAGAGGTTCGATATAGTGAGCAAGGATGGAGTACACTAAAACATGTCTTTTAGACATTTGGCTACTTCGGGGGTGACCTTTCGAAGCAGTATTGAGTTCCAATAGGTAAGCTTGTAGTTGATAAAAATACATTAAAAATACAATTTCTCAATTTTCCATGCAAAAAATGTCAATAATCTTCCCATTACTGACGTATTACCAATGGGTTGTGAAGGCAAAAGGACGAAGTTTGACTTTTTATTTATTTTAACTTCTTCTAAGGTCACATCTACACATTTTCAGCGTGATGTGAGATGCTAACTGATATTTATACCAATTTTAACATCTTGAATGATATCTGTTAGGTAGTAAGTAATAAACAAATATTAAACCCACTTGCATACATATATTACGATAGTATTTGGTACCAAAATTTTCATGATGTCCAAATCAGTTGGAAAATAAGAAAGAAAAGAGAAACACTATTATTTATTTATGATAAGCACTGTGTTAACCCTCAGCAGTCAAATTATTTCGTTAGAAAAAAGTTAACACACATTATGAAAAAATACAATGAAAGTAAATTAAAGACAGTTCCATTGAACACTTTGGGTCTTGTGAGATTTTTTTAACAATATGCTTTACTGTTTTTTTTTGGGGGGGGGGGGGGGGGGGGGGGGAAACCTACATATGAAAAAAAGGATAATGTTCTACAAATCATGGAGCATCAAGTGCAGAAGAAGTTATTTAAGGCAACCATTATTTCATAATTTAATTTGATCTTAAACATGAGTTAATTTCAAGATATGGTAGCGTTAAGTTATGTTTGTCAGCCGATGTTAAGATAATGCTTTAGAACATACTTTTTAAGCAGATGGAAGCTATGATAAAATACGAAATTGGAATTATTGTTTAATGCTTATTTACTTAAGTCATTTCATTCAAGTACCACACACACCTATTTTTTCATTATATTTCTGCAAGTTTTAACAATTTAAATGGTCCTTTCTAACATGTTTAAAATCGACAAACCATAAATATTGACATGACAAAGATTTGTTCAGAGCTGACACATTATATGAAAAGGCGGAAACTTTTAAGAAACATCATATCATTTAAATTCACAGTATCTAATCTGTGACATTAAGTTTGAATGGAAAAGAACAAGCCTAAGTAAATATAATGTTTAACAGCATTGGAATTTTATTATTATTATTTTTTTTCATTTCAGATATACATTTAAGATATTCAACAAATATTAAATTGAGGTTAGCTCTACATTTGTAGGTTGATATATATCATAACTGTCCCAAAGTAGCATACCCTACTTTACCCTTACTAAGTGTTTCAGCGATAAAGTGAAGTTGTAATAATGAATGGGATCAGTGTCACACGTAAAAACGTATGATTTCCTTTTCACGCCAAAAGAAAAAATGTCTTGGTTATTTGATATCTAGGTATAAGTGGTCTTAAATGGCTTCTGATATTGTATCAGTTTTAATTTCATATGAACATCCGTCAAGCTATTTTATCTCATGAAATTCTATATTGGCTTTATTATTATGGTGAAATTTAGAAAAAAAGCGGAAGATTTCTTTCATTAAATTTGATAAAAAAAATATATTAAAATTAGTTATTTCATGGTCTTTATGTGGTATTCAGGTCAAGCATAGCACACAGTGGATGGTTAATTAAAATATAGTATTTTGTCATGTTGAACTAACAGCTAAAACTTCACCTTACTGACTTAACCCAAAAAGTAAAAAAGCTGTGATGCAGTTACACTTGCAAGGACAATTTGGGTGAAAGACCAGGACAGTTATTTTTTAAAGCAAGTTTTGAGTCTGCGAGCTTGGTACACTAAATTTAGTCTACAGTTTTATCCACTTAGTGCTCTCAGACTTGTATAAACCCGAATATATCCAGAATTGTCCCTTGATTGGCACCTATGTAGGATGTAAGTACATCCAGTTCACTCACAGATGGATCAGATATAGAGGCCCCCATATTTTCCCCCGATTTAGTGCCAGAAGACAAATGACTCCTAAAGCTCATTAAAGTATCATAAAGTACCCGCTACAACACCCTGTAGTCCCCATACCAATTAGTGACCAGCCCCAGAATCTAATCTAATCTAATCTACTGCTTTGCAGGTGCAATATCTTCCCCACAAAGGGGAACTCAGTGCGCTAACTTAACAAAATCATTATCATAAAGAAAGTCAAGGGGCGTTCAAGGTCAGTAATCCAGAGTTGTGGGTGTGACCAAGAGGGAAGGAAACTAAGTTGGAAAACTAGAATTAAAGAGGTGGGTTTTGAGGTGTTTCCTGAAAGATGTGACAGAGGGGCTATTTCTTATTTGGAAGGGGAAGGAATTCCAGAGAACTGGGGCATAGTGACTGAAAGAATTGGAGAAATGTTTGACTGATTTATGAACCTTACGGTCGAAAGTGGGAGTGTGAGTTTGGGGGTACTTCGCCTTGTGTTCCTGGAAGAAGTGTAGGGATGAATTAATTCTCTAAGGTAAACTGGTTCACCCTGGTTTAGAGTTTTGCATGTGATGAGACCAATTTTAAATTGTATCCTGTATTTGATAGGGAGCCAATGCAGTTTTTTTAATTGAGGGGTAATGTGACAGTATTTGGAGGACCGGGTGACAACCCTACAGAGTGAGTTTTGGACTAACTGCAATCTTCTTAACTCAAAATCTGTAAGTGATAAGAATAAGGAATTGCAGTAGTCCAGTCTGCTGCTCACCAAAGCATTTGCTAGAAGAACTGATGTGTTAAGGTCTAAGAGGGGACGGATTCTATAGAGGTCTCTCGCATGAACTCTGGTGGACTTTATGACCTGTAACACATGGTCTGAGAATGAAAAATTGGAGTCGAACACCACTCCGAGGTTCCTAACACTTTGTGCTGGTGAGACCTGATTGCCGAGAATATTGATCGGAAAGTGAGGAAGGAGTTATTTACGGTTGTTTTTGGAGCCTATCAGGATAAACTCAGTTTTCTCAGGATTGAGTTTTAATTTGTTTGCAGACATGAAATTTTGAATGTCGCTTAGACAGTTTTTTAGTTTTTGTATAGAGTGAGAGAAGTTTGTTGGTGTTAGTGTTATGTATAGCTGAGTGTCATCAGCGTAGAAATGGTGGTTTATACTGCTGTGAGAGTGAATGATTGAACTAATTGGGTTAGTGTAGAGGGAAAACAGAATTGGACCAAGGACGGAGCCCTGGGGGACCCCATACTGGAGGGCAGCAGGATGGGACAGTGTGTTACCTACCTTGACCGAGTGTGTCCTTTCTGACAGGTATGATTTGAACCAGCCAAGTGCTAGTTCACTGATACCGTAGTGAACATTAAGTCTGTCTAGGAGAATGGTGTGGTCAATGGTATCAAATGCGGCTGACAGATCCAAGAGGGTGAGGGCTGTGACAGACCCTTTGGCCATATTGAGGAGAATGTCATTGTGGACATTAAGGAGAGCACTTTCAGTTGAATGATGTTTTCTATATGCTGATTGAAAGGCAGTCATAAGGCCAGCTTCGTCAAGGTGAGTTTGTAACTGGACTGCCACTACCCTTTCAAGTATCTTTGAGATGAAGTTCAGATTGGAGACAGGCCTATAGTTTTTAAGAATTTCTTTGTCTAAGGATGATTTTTTGAGGATGGGGGTAACATGGGCCTGCTTGAAGAAATTAGGGTACTTCCCTTGTTCAAGGGAAGCATTAATTATTGAAGTAATGGGAGTAATGAGAATATCCAAATAATTGAGAACAAGAAAAGTGGGCCAAGGGTCAAGGGAACACGATTTACTTGGAGATTTCATTATGATTTTAGTTACTTGATCCTCAGTAACAGTAGAGAAGGTGGAAAGCACTGGGGGAGGATAGGAGATAAACTGTAACTGGCATATTGGGGTTTTATATGCAGGGCAATTTTTTTACAGATTTTCTTCTGGTGAAGTCATGTCTTTTCATTATGCCCAGTGGAAGATATAGAAAGGTGACATTTATAACCATTTTAACTGCTATGACCATATTAGGAAATGCCAACTGTACTTCCCATAAATTGTCATGAACTGGATTCAAACATATACATAAAGAGTTGAGGGTCAACGTACCATTTGCAAAAGCAATAACCACCGAGTCCTCTCATATAGGTAAAACACTCGCCTATAGGAACACATACAATCTAGATTCGATCCCAGGTGGAAGCAGACACATAGTGATTGTGATAACTAATGAAATTAGTGGTCAATCAGTAGAGGGTTTGGGCTATACTTGTGTAGTTGGAATGGGTCAAATAGTGGTTTGAGTATACATTTCAATAAGGAAAGACAAATAGTATTTTATAGCCATATTGTATGAACCAATATGCGACAGTGTAATATCCCATTGAATAGCCACTTTCATGCTATTTGAATATGATCAAATAACATTTTTATTTTGACCCTCAAATTATATTGCTTTGTTTTGGAATGAGTGGCCATGTGTTCTCTATACTAAGTAGCCTTTTTCATAACTGTGTGGTCTGTTGAGAAAAGTTATTTATGATGAAAAAATAAAGAAAGCTGGACAAATGAAACGTAAGGTTGGGAGTCAGATTTTGAATTATTAAATCCCAACCTACTCCATCTATGTGTAGTCTCTTAATCCTTCAAATTAAATGAATTAATGTACCAATATACTCGAAAAGGAGATAAAAACAAGTTGAAAATATGAAATGGCGGTTTAGAGAGTCTTTTTGATTATGATTTTAAATGACTTAGAAGTGTTTTCTCTCTACAAAGCTAAAATAAAAAGTCTTTATTTCTGTTTGAATTTAATCCTCCAGATATTGATGAAATTCACGAAGGCCTAGCTTGTTCAGATGCATCTTTCCATCACCTTGGCTTCACTTCTATAATGAGCTCACCCAGTGCAACAGAGAATAGTTACCAGTTTATGCAAATCTAAGACTTCTACAATTATAGCTGAAATATTTGTCTTCCGTTTGATGATTTGATTTCAACACACATTATACATAGTGGGTAGTTAATGAATGAGGCAACAGCGTATATTGGTTAGCCATTAGGTGCTATCCCAACCATCAGGAATCCCAGGGACATTGATCAGCTGTCATCCGTGGAACTCTCTTTTTGATATAGGGGAATGTCAGTCACTACTGCCCAGCCAGTGAATTTCGTCACTCCAGCGAAGTTCGTCACCAGGGCCCGTATTCACGAAAGGTCTTAGCCAGGGCTTAGGCTTAAAGTTGAGACTTTTGTCTCAAGTTTCTGCCCCAAAACTGCTAAGACTTTTGTCTTAGGCTTAGTGATATTCACAAAGAATTTAAGACCGGTCTTAGGCTTAGCCAAGGGCTCAACTTTAAGACTGGTTGGTAGTGGGCTTAAATTTTGTAAAGAGGACTTAAATATGGCCGCCATAAACTTTTCTCCACTTCAAAATTTGAAATGGCTGTAAATAAAGTATAATTATACAGAACACCTCACTAAAGCAGTCTTTGGGAAGTTTATATGTGGTAACAAGTTTTTTTCCATTTCAAAACAGCACTTTTCCTTAGATAAAATGCATTAAATGAAGGATATATGTCACCAATAGTATAGTTTGAATAGAAAAGAAAGGTCACATGACACAGAAAACCACTGTGGTTATTTGATAATCTTGGACTTAGCTAAGTCACCCTTTGTGAATACTGTTTTAAAACAAAACTTAGCTGAGACAAAAGTCTTAACTTTAAGACTGGATTTAGAGGGGGCCACGGTGGCAGAGTGGTAACACTCTCGCCTCCCACCTCTGCGGCCGGGGATCGATCCCTGTCATGGCCGTAAGTGGGAAAGCTGGTAGTTGCTTGCCGTTGGTCGGCAGTTTACAGTACACAACCCTAGCGAACTCTATGTACTGGTTTCCTCTGCCCTTCCAACTACCCGTCGTGATATGACCTGTACAGTGTTGAAAGCGACGTTAAACCCCAAATAAACAAATAAACAAATTAAGACTGGATTTAAGCCTAAGACCTGGCTAAGTCTAAGACCTTTCGTGAATACAGGCCCTGCATTTTATGGCAATATTAAAGAGTTTTTCCTGTGAACTTTCGGCATACATGTATACCTTGTTGCTGAAAGCAGCTATTCCATTTATTCACTGGGGTGACGAAATTCACTGGCTGAGCAGTATAGGCTGGGTATTATTTGTCCACTCAGGAAGGATCAAATGGCAATATAACTCCTGTAGTAAGGTATACTATTGCACCGAGTGTAAATATATTATGGAACACAGATCAAAGAATTTGTTTCCCTTGATAGTGACAATAATTGGCGGTTGAGCAGTCAATAATAAATATAAATCCAACAACTTACAGTCATATTTCTGTATTAAACCGTTTATTGTAGTAAAATTGTGGGGAAAAAAGCCTACTGAGGATATTGGTAAAAGAATTATTGAAATTAGTCGGGAAAAGATGAAACTAATGAACGGCTATATTTAAGATGAATGCACCATTTTGGTCAGTTCTAACTACCTCCGATAACACAGTTCCTTCGAAAAAAGATGGCCCAGAATTTAGTTAATATGTGCACCTGACAACCTTAAGATAATTGTGAATAACAAATTCTATATCACTTATAGAAAAAAAAGATAAAAATATGTTTAACCAAAACACACCATGACAATAAAGGAAGTTGGTAAAAGTTATGTGTGTTTCTCATACAACAGATAATGGTTCTTAAAAACAAATTGAAATATCTCGAAAATTATCCGACAACATGTTTATCTTTCAATTTAATATCATGCAATAAAACACTTTTGGCTGTGTGTGTTTTCCTAATAAAAGTTCACTCAGGTTTGGTTTCAGAACTAGACCTACATTCTAGTGTTTATGTAATTGTTTTTTGTTGTTTTTTTCACAAAATCTGTAAGAAATAATAAACAGTTTTATAAACAACATACGAAAGTGTTGTGTCAAGTATATATTGGGACATTGATAAGCTGACATCCGTGGAACTCTCTTTTTGATATAGGGGAATGTCAGTCACTATAGAGTGTTATTATCTCCAGCACAAATAAATGCCCATTCTCTCGCGAGACTTTTTCCTCTCGAAAAAAGATTGTTTTCGAGGAAAAGCAATCCCGCGTGAGGATGATAAATGCCATGACATGCATGCATGGTTACGTCAAGTAATAAAGTATAGGCTTACAGACTTCACAGATAATACTTCTGATTTTTGAGATTTTTGGGGGCATAGAAATGATCACTTAAAAAACCCAGAAAGTACAGATTGGTCACACAAAACACATTATCAATAAGCTCAGTTTGATTTAAGCATGGATTGACTCCATACTTCGGGCTAAAGGTAAAAACTTTTGTTTCGAGATTTTTGTTTAAGACTTCAGTCCAAATTCTGTGGGTTTTATAAATCCATAAAAGATCCAATGCCTTGCCATGCTTCACCTAGTATATCGCTTAGTTATAGATGGCAGACAAAACAGAGGCAGAATGCTGGTCCTTTCTGTGAAGCCCAGCTATAAATCACTAGCAACAGATTTTGCTACAGAAGAGAACAGAAGAGGATCAGAAAGAATAATGCATTGATAGAGATAAACTGAATAAGGTTTCAAATACATGTAGTAGAGATGCAGTAATGTAAGAGCAAATATACAACCCGACTAGAGATACAGAATGGAGAGGAAAGGCTTTAGAAATGATACAACTACATTTACAGGTTGTTATCATACTACAACCTTTGTTCAAACAAAACTTGGACAAAAAAAAATCTGTTTACACAAAAGAGACTTTGTAAGTAAAAGCTGACGGGAATTAATTCCTTTATTGAATCCCACCTGACAAAACAAAGGAACCCAATGCAAAATGGATCGTTTTCGAACATACCTGTAGTCAAACTTTTTCTGCATTAAATACAATTTTTAACACTTCCTGTGCACAAATATATACTTCAGTTGTTGGTGTTTGTTCTGCATTTATATGAATTCAAACATAGCTATGCCAGGCTTTAATAAGACAGACGTCTCAGATAAGTATGGACTTAACTACTTTCATTAATGCCAGCTCAAGCCCACTGTGGCCCCCCAGTTCCCCTTGTAACATAAAGCATAATATTAGTTTACAATAGATCAGTGTCCACACTGTCATTTTAATGTTTGGATGAACAGAAAATAAAGCAAATATAAATATGCAGAAATATTCTACTCTAATGCATAATTTATGCAAATTTTGAATTTCCAGTGTTGTTGATATTGGGTTTTTGTTGCTTCTACCATTCTATAAATATAAAATTACATGCCTTTGTAATTTTAGTAAGGGCTTGGTGAATCTTGGCAACCCCTTCCCTTACGTGGGTTATATGTATGCTTTAAACTGACTTATTCACAAGTTGGGCTTCACACCAACCATAAACTGGAAACTAAATATAATCCTCTACAAACTATGAAAATATCATTGAAATGACCCCCCCCCCAACTAAAAAGAAAAACTGAAATAATTTAAAGCTTTACCCAAGATGTTCCAGGGTGGCAAGAGGCAGTAACGTTTAAAAACAAGTGTTCTTAGACAATTTAGAAATCATCAAGAAATTTTACAATTAAGGAAATGCGTTGAAAAGAGTGGGGTAACAGGTGAAGATGCCATATAGGTTTAAATGAGTTTTTTGTGAAACAAATAAAGCTTCTCTTGCATCCGATTGTACGTGTATACACACATGAGTGTGCTGCAAATATTGTTGAAAAGTATGAGAGTAGCCTGGTAGTCGGGTAGTAGAGATTTGCACGTGCAAAGAAGCTGCATTCTCCCAACAAGAGTTTCACTACTTGAACATCAAAGAAGAGACTGCGACTAGCTACAGGCCCTATAGTGGGTTAATATAGATGCAAGGTATACATGAGTGCATTATACGGCACATGCAAACCCTGCAAGTAAATGGGAAGACCTTGCAACACTAGCAAGGAGAATGCACATGCGCAAATCTCTCGTAAGTTACTCTTGAGAATGAATGCGTCCATAGCCATACTGCATGCACGCAGAGAAAATGTGCACGCCAATTTTTATAACGGGGTCTGTGCGACCTTGATATTCTGTTATGAAATCGCAAGTGTAGCTTAAGTGACCGTTGCAAATCAGCCAATGGGATGTAAGAGAGGCTTAAGAGAGCAGATGATAACATGGGAGGCGACAAACACCGAACTTAAGATTACTGTGGTAGGTGTTGTTGGGAAGTCAGGAACATCGATGACTGAGTAGTACGTGTTGATGAAGAAGAAGTCACATGTCCGTACTTCTGCTGAAAAATTGCCCATTGATCTGTTAATTTATCCTTCAGAATCGGATATATTTGGTCTTCACCTGTGATAAAATTTAAGAGATAAACTTCCCTTATGGTTAACCAGGTTTTGGATAAATAATAAATAAAATCAATCCATATTTCCCTGAGGAATATAATGTGTAGGTTCAACTCCCAAGGGGCAATGCTGAGGGTCTGTCCCGATATGTCCCATCCACTGAACAGGAAGTAGCACCCTAATATTGATTCTGGGGTAAAGAATGTGGATACAAAACATTCAGAGTGTGGGGCACAAGAAATATAATAACTTGCTGTTAGCTTCTGGTTCCCTATAAAAATTAAATCTCATACAGACCAAGACTCTCTGTGTAAATACATATATAAAATAATTATGCTGATAAAAGATATGTTAAAACAAAATGAATTAAAGTAATTTTTTATCTCCAGCTTCTGCCGTTTTACTATCTTTGCCATGGGCAATGAGGGCACTTTTCCGTCTATGTGTGTATACCTCCAGAATAAATTGTTAGGTTGCTTGGCAAAAAATACAGGATGTTCCAACAAAAAGTGTCTATAATATACCAAAGCACGTTACAGAATCCTAGCAAAATTACTATGACACAAAATTATTATGGTAGTGTGAACAAAAATAGGAATAAGTAGGGGTAAAATAAGCTGCATAGCGGAGGACTGCATTCTCTAAGTGCTTCTCTAGTCGTACTGTCGTGTAATGTACATTGTTAACTCGTCTTTATAATTTTAATGAAATAAATTATATGATGACGGCGTACTATGGAAGTGAGGACAAAGAGAAAAAAAAATACTTTCAGTCATTCAGACACTTATCTCAATTTAAAAAGAATTAAAAGCTGGATATATAAGGCAAAAAATCTCAATTGGGCCTCATTCTATCCCATAACTTTTTCTTACGTACAATTTTTCTTCTTTTAAATTTGCTAACATCAAATAAAAATAAGAGTTATTCAAATTATTATTGGGTTGTTTTTTTTGTTAATGTAATTTTGAAGCTATACTGTACATTAAATTTGTTTCAAATACAAAATATGAGGCATAAATAAAAGTCTCAACAGTTTTGCAGATGATATATTTAAAATAACAAAAACATAGCTTCAATAACAAGTAATGTAAAATAAAAATAAGGTAAATATGAGATCAAATATGAGATAAATAAAATAACATATAAAAAGTGACATGAAATCAATGTAATGTGTTCTAATATACAGGTACAGCCTTGCACAAACATAGTCAGAGTGGTTATCTGAATATGTCTATTTAAATTCAAATGAAATTGTTCAGACAAGCATGTAGAAACACAAATGCCTTTTATAAAATAAAATGTAGTAGGTTGTTGTGAAATAGAACAAATCTCCCTCAAATACATTAAACATAGTTAGCTGATGGATAATAAATATAAGTCAACCCTTGCGAAGAATATTTAAAAATTTATCACTTCACAAATAAATAAATAAATTGGGTAAATAAATGGGTAAGTAAATAAATAAATAAATAAATAAAAGTAGAAACTATTCATTACTCCAGGCAATTTTTATTTTGAACAAAACTATATATATGAGAATACAAAAATATAAATAAAAAGGTATTCACAAGTAAGAACTTCACCTGTCCTTGCCCGTGTCCATGCCCTCAATCAGTGTTTATGTCCTTGTCAGTGATAGTGACTATGTTACTTGCAGTTTCAAAACTTTTGGCTGTTTTGATACCTTTTCGATTTTTAGAAATAGCCATCCACTTGTGGCATCAGTTGTCCTTACATAGACTATCCCTCAGATGTTTGCCTGCACCATAGTATCAGAGTTCACATTGATCTTGTCCGTGGACTAAAGATGTGGCAAATGCAGCAGCATGTATCTCACAGCTGAAGGAATCCCTTTGCCTCTGTACATTCATGGTGTGGAGCAGGAGCCTGTCACCAGAAGGACGGCAAAAGTAAGCTATATCTCGCTTGAAACTTGTGGAGAATGTTGTGCCATGTAATGAATCATAAACTGCTACTGATCCCTCTGGTATCCCTATTGAACTGAGAGTAACCCAATGGCAAGCATTCTTGTTGAAGATCTGTACAAAATCACTGGTGGGATTCTTCCAGGTGTGACTGATCTGAAGGATTGGATCCTTAAGCCCATCTATGTGTGCATTGGACATCTGTGTGTAGCTCAGAAACTCCCCTCATATGTAAATCTGTCAGCCACACCTTTCTTTCAATTGTCTTTAAATGGTATTTAGTGATATAGTGGAGGTTTACCTTTGTCTGCAGAGTGTCTTGGGTGTTGCTGCAGGAATGACTTGAATGGCAGTGGGTGGTACACTGTTAGCCGTTCTTGTGGCAAGTACACCATTTCGTCTAATTTTCCCAAATGTAGGATGTTTCGGCCACGGACGTTTTGGCCATGGACATTTCAGCCTAGGACATTCTGGCCAGGCCATTTCAAGGGCGGACGTTTCGGACAAATCTAAATTTTTCATACATTTTCGATGATTAAACATCCAAATAATACAACAATATAACTACAAATACAAACATTTATTGTGCCACATTTTCCGCATGTATCATTTTTACACTGTTAATTAAATAAAATTCACTGTCGTTTTAAATGTTTGGCTGACCACCTGTCAGATTATGACTCACACCCCGAAGGAAGTCTGGTATGGACTTGCGGCCTAGGGATTTGTCTTCACAGAGATTGCGCAGTCTACCTTGAAGTTCTGTGTAGACTTTCTTGGTCCTCTTCTTTGGTCTCACACCACGCTCATCCCGAAGAAGGACAGCAGAGACCCGAGCGATTTACCTCCAAAGCTTGAGATCAATCACCTGAGCAGTGCAATCCTGAGTAGGTTTCAATGAAAAAAATTCCCTTGATTTACCTCCAAAGCTTGAGATCGATCACCTGAGCAGTGCAATCCTGAGTAGGTTTTAATGAAAAAGATTCCCTTGATTTACCTCCAAAGCTTGAGATAAATCAGCTGAGCAGTGTAATCCTGAGTAGGTTTCAATGAAAAAAAAAGATTCAATTATTTGTATCAATTTAATACAATTTTTTAAGTCCATGACAAATTTAGATTTGTCCGAAATGTCCACCCTTGAAAATGGCCAGAACGTCCTAGGCCAAAATGTCCTAGGCCGAAACATCCGTGGCCGAAACATCCGTCCACCAATTTTCCCTTGTGTGCTCCAAAATGCAGGATGTATTGCACAGTCTGAACCACATCAAAGATGTTATCTGCACACACCACTCAGAGAAGTTGATCTGAATTCTCGGCTGGAATAAAAATGATAAAAAATTTGTAAATATATTTGTAAAAACTATAGCTATTAATGTATATCAATATTAAGAAGAAAAAAAGAAGGAAGCGTAAAATGAAATAGGATTAAACAATATTTTAACACTAATCCCTTTTATACAAATAAAACAAATCAACATCAAGAGATATCTTCTAAAGTAATAATAATAGCAAATCATTACAATTGTATGTCAGCATTAACTGAGTAAGATTAAGTAAAGAAGGTACCAAAAAGAAGGAAATCACATAGCACTGAAAAAAATAAATTATACTAAGCAAATCTATTCTAGCTCATCTACTATAATTCTTTGAAAAGTCAAACAATAAATCCCTCCTTGATTGATCTTGCTGTTATGTGAATTTGTTTAACGTTTAATACTAGTCCCCTTTAAACAGCCCACTAATATCTAAGTGAACCAAATCAGCATCAAAAGAGAGCTGCGACAATAGGAATAAACCAAATTAAGCACTTCAGACAATAAATGGCAAACAAATCAACATCAATCAATCAATCAGTTGTCCAAGTGCTTAATCTCCGTATCTACGGATTCTAAGGCACACCATCCAGTTCCATAACTTTGGGGCATCATATGAGAAACTGTTGTTGAAGTGGACCTTTGATTTATGGATGGAAGCACAATAAAGAGGAACCTGGAGGAACAACTTTTTGGGGTTGGAACGTCTTGTATTCACGGAAGATTTATACAAGGAGAGATATGGAGCAAAATACTTAGGCTGGCCAGTGGTGAGGTACCTATACACCAGAACTAGGGTTTTGAAGATAATTCGTTGTCTGATGGGTAGCCAATGAAGTGTCCTAAGGCTGGATCTGATGTGAGTGTACTTAGAAGCACCGGTGACAAACCGTGAATGAGCATTTTGAACATATTGGAGCCTGGTAGCATTACGGGATGACAAACTGCGAAATAGAGAATTGCAATAATCCAAACGACTGCTGACCAGAGCATTTGCAATCACCACTGATGTATCAACGGAGAGAAACCTCCTGATATGATGAAGGTCCCTGAGGCTAATAAAACAAGATTTGATGACAGAATTTACGTGATTGGTGAAACAGAACTTTGAATCAAACAGAACACCCAAGTGCATACAACATCTGTGGGAGAGAGACAATTACCCAGGATATTGACAGGAAATGAGTCACTGAGCCATTTGTATCTGTCTTTGGCACCAAAGACTATGAATTCTGTTTTATCAGGGTTTAGCTTGAGTTTGTTTTCAGACATCCAGACCTGAATATCATTCAAGCAGGATTTAAGACGGTCAAAAGACTTGAGACTATCATCAGGGGATAAGTGAATGAAAAGCTGGGTAATATAATTACATAGTCATTAAATATGTATATGTTTATAAACATTTAATACTGTTATAACAATGAAGTATTACACACAGAAATCACTGAATAAGAAAAGACCAAACTGATATTATGTATAAGAATAATACTTTTTTGAAAAAGGGCAATATAGTTGTAAGAACAATAACAACTTGACATGAATCATTAGCTGATTATCATTTTTTCCTTGTTTTTGTTGAGCTCTTTATTTATTGATAATTTTTTTATAAATATTCCATGAATCATAAAGATAAACAATTAGAGGTTTTTCAAAGTTATTAAATATCAAAGACAATTGTTCCTCATTAGACATGTTTAAGAAATCTTTGTAAAGTTGTGTTATTTTAATTAAAAATAAATTTCTTTGTTCTTCATACATGGGACAATGACATAAAAGTGAATTTCACCTTCTACTGAATTCATATTGCCAACCAGACAAGTTCGTTCTTCTAATACAAACAGGTGTTACAGGAAAAGTCTATCGAATCATCAAAAATATTTATAAATTATGCCAATGTTGTGTCAATATTAATGAATATTTGACAAAAAGTTTTCTCAGCATTCTCGGAGTACGTTAGGGGGATACGTTATCCCCAACCTTGTTTATTATTTTTGTAAATGATATTGTTCAAGTAACTTGGACTTTTATATACCTCTAAATGATGAAGATAAAATCTCCATTCTCTTGTATGCAGATGACATAGCATTATTAGCCCAAACTGAGGAAGATTTGCAAAAAATGTTAGATACTTTTTTGATTGGGAAAAAATGGGGTATCAAATTTAACAGTAAAAAATCACAGGTCATTCACTTCAGAAAACAATCTAAACCTTTGACAGAGTTTAATTTTAGACTGGGGAAGAACTGATGGAGCTGGTAAATGAGTATAAATACTTGGGCGTGATGTTTAATGAATATGTTGGAGCCCAATTTAGGAGTCAGCCCATCTTAAGATGGGCTAGAACATATTAGCCCAACTTAGGATAACTAAACTCAGGACTGATTTAAGCTAAAATTTAATATTAACCAGCTAGTTTAATATTAATTTGTTATGTCATACTCCATTGGTAGTTTTAATTATGAAATTGAATATAACCGTGCTAGTTTATTTAAATACTTATACTTAAATTTTAGATTTTTTGTGCTTATCTCATCTTAAGATTTGGTTACAGTTATTAGCCCAACTTATAATTTGCCCACATAGTCTTTATTTTTGAAATGAAATGATATTATTTACTTATTTTTCTACAAAAATGTTACTTCTTTTATTTACATCATAATGCATTTATAAGATTAATCTTAAACCCCTTATTGTTCCAAGACTCTGTCTCGGTTAATTTGACAATAGGAGGATCATTAGGTCATAAAGTTGAACCACTACTTTCAACTTGATTTGTTTCATTTGTGGGGAGTGATTAGGCAACTGGATTATATTGTGATGTATCTTTTGTTTCAGCATTCCTTTCAAGTTGATTTGTTTGGCTATGCCTATGACTTGGGAAACTGGATTAGTTTTAGCTTTGCCTTTTGTTCTAGCATTCTTTTGTACTTGATTTCTTTCACCTCTGGTTGAGTGACTAGCTAACAGGATTAATTGGGCAGTGTTGTAAGACTCATTTAAGGTATTTGGGGTGATATTTTACATGTTTTGTAAACAAACTAATTGATTTAATCATAATTTTCAAATGCTTAATGTTAAGTCTTAAATGGACATTTACCCATATAACCTAACAGAAAACACCAATTTTATATACAATGTGTATTTTATCATCTTTATCAATTTTATGCATCAGTGTGTTGTTTGACTAAATTAATCAAATTAACTTGTTTGGCTTTAATTACATTTTCAAATTAATTAATGTAACTGAGCTCCAAAGATAAAGTGCTTTACAAATGCTGTCTAATTGCTATTTAATAATATAAAAAAGTAATTTTATTAATTTGTTTTTAAACTTAAAATATATAATCAGGCTCACCCATAAAATCACCCTCTATATTTGGCTCTCCCCCTTATTGGTTTGATAGAATTAAGCCTCATTATATTGAGAGATTACTTTGATGTTGATTTTTGTTTTACTTTATGATTTGGGGTATTTCCTATTGTGTACTTCACCCACCCCAAGTGAAACAAATCAACATCAATAGAATGTTGAAACAATAGGCACAAATCCAATTATGAAATCATTCCAATGATAGACAATTGAATCAACATCAAAGGAATATTTTAATGCTTTCAAGGCTCAGGAAACAAAATTCATTTTAGTTTCTGCAATTAAACACTTTTTGTTGAGGTTAGATATGTTAAACATATTGATATAAAATAAAAAAGAAGTGCAAAATACATCTGTACAATGGTCAGTTAAACTTATCAATGTTAATATTATTTTTCTCATGAAAAATAATTCCCTTGTAAATAGTAAATTTTATATTCCGCATAAAAATAATTTTTGAATTTTATTATCTCAAGTTAGGCTGATATGTTCTAGCCCATCTTAAGATGGGCTACCCAATTTAGGATTCTAAGTTGGGCTATAGCCCATCTTAAGATGGGCTGACTCCTAAGTTGGGCTCCAACAAATATATTGATGTGGGCAAGATGGTCACAGTTCTGGCTAACTCAGGAAACAGAGCACTTGGTTGCATTCTGAATAAATTTAATTACTTAAATGGTCTGACTTACAACACTTACAAAAAACTTTTCTTTATGTGTGTAGCCCCAGTTTTGGATTATAACGCAGCCTCGTGGGATAACAAACAGATTAGTCAAATTGACAGTGTTTAAAATAAAGCAATGAAATTTTTGAGGTGCTCAAAAAACTGCTTCCACGAATGCTGCATACTGTGACATGGATTGGGTACCATGTAATGTACGAAGGAAAATACAAGTTTTAAAATTCTGGAATAAGTATGTCAAATTACTGAATCAAGGCTCTTGCGTAAACGTTTTTGGGATTATCATAATAAATACTGATTCTCTTGGTGTAAGGAGATTGAAAATCTTTTATCAACTCTTAATTTTCATGATTCTTTTCTGAACAAAACATTAGTTGACATTAATCAATGTAAAAATATTCTATGCCAAATGGATAGAGACAACTGGAAAACAAACATTACTACTAGTCCAAAGTTAAGAACATATTGTACATTTAAAGAAAATCCCTATTTGGAAACATATGTATATAAAATTAAAAATAGACAGGATAGGTCTGTATTTTCAAAATTGAGATTTGGCATTTTACCTCTTCAAGTTGAAATTGGGCGATGGCAAAATATAAAGTTTGAAGATCGAGTTTGTCAAATCTGCCACACAGGTGTAGAAGACAAAAAAACCATCCAGTCTTTTATTGTAGTTGGTGTAACAATGAAAGATGTAATTTTAACAAAAACATGTGCAGTATACAAAGGAATTGGACACTTTCATCCTCAGAAAAATTTGGAATTCTTATGCAAAAGGAAAATATTCTGATTTTTACAAACTTCCTGTCAAACATTTCAGCTAAACGTAAATCCTATTTTTCACGTTGATGTATGTTTTGTTAATTTAAATATATTTTAAGACATCTGATATCTTCTGTTGCAATTTTATTTATGTCTCAACAGTGCCTCATAAGCCCTGATGTTTAGAGCTGGCTGCTTTATGTCAACTTGTTACTGTATGTTTTTTTTTGTTAATTGTCTGCAGGTGGCACTTTAATAAATGAAATTCTCTCTCTCTCTCTCTACATATAGTTTTCTATAAGTTTTTGATTTAGGATCCTTGGTTAAGTGGTAACGACCAGTTTCTATGCACAAGGGCAATGCACCAGTCCTGAATTGTGCAAAGAGTGTTCTTTTAAATTTAGGCATAAAACTTTGAAGATAATTGACTGGCTGTAGATCAGTTTTAAATATCTCATAATTTCTAAGTTTTGTCTTTGATTTCTCATCTGTTGCATATTCTGTTGCATAAATTCTTCTGTCATATCCAAATAACTGAAAATGTTTTTAACACTTTCTGACCAGATTTTCAAGATCCCACAGGAACACTACATTAGTTAACCGACAATTATCCATTTTTTTGCAGTCTATTCCAAAATCTGATTGCGCATAAATATCTCCTGACAAGGTAACCAACCCATCTCCCCGTTTAGAGCAGGAATTAATTTATCTGGCAAGTCAAACAAACAGGTTTAAATATACAGCACCTTTATTCAGATAGATTGATGAGACGGTGTATGTTGATTTTCCCTCAACTAAATTTCCCCTCACTGATTGTCCCCCCCCCCCTTTTTCCCACTAATGTATGGGTTTCCCCCTGTGATACTGTGACTTCCCCCCATCATATTTTAACAGAATTATGGTTGAGTAGTAAATAAAGAAAAAAAACTAAAAGGCTTTATACATGATTTTATGCACTTCTGAAGGAATATCCCCCAGACGGTTATGTTCTTCGGTGTCTTGCCTTGTCTGTCTGTTCGATTGCTTGTCTATGCAAAAAACTCCAAAGGAAATGCATAGATTGTTCTGATTTTTTTCTGTGTGGATTAAGGATTTTCAAAAAGATTCAGATCAATTCTGGATAAAAAGTACTGAATTGTCAAAGTTTCTATTTTCACTGTAATACATTTATCCAGACTTCTTATCCTGATACGGGCCAACTTCAAGGGGGATAAAACCATGGATAGACCTTGCATTGTGTGCAAATACAATTCACATGCAACGCACTTTTGGGATTATGCATGTGCATATTGCCCATATTGCAAAAAGAATTCTGGATTGGCTGTGCAGATAAAAATCTGGAAAGTGGTAAATGTGATTAATAGTTTTTGCATTATTTCGCAGATATTGTGACAAAAACCCTAAAAAGTATGCTGTCTTAATCCAGATTGTATTTCAGTAAGACTTATTCACAGGTAGCCCCACTTTGTGCCAAAATACGACCTTAATTCAATGTATATTTTTTAAGCTGTGGGCTCTCAAGCAAACTGACAAACAGATGTGATTACAATTCCCTCATCCATTTACTTATGGCAATTTTACTTATTTATTTGGGATTTTACATCACTTTCAACACTGTACAGATCATACATATCAGGGCATGTAGTTTTGTGGGCAGAGGAAACCAGTACAGTTGATGAAGGTTCTGTAAACTGCCGACCATCAGTAAGCAACTACCAACTTTCCCACATAATGCCCCTGTTTCACCAAAGGACTAAGGCCCGATCCTGTCGGTGACCCTTAATCGTGGACAGTCGGTGAAAAAAATGGTAAAATGGGCGGGAATAAGGAATCGGCATCAAAGCCTGGGATTAAGTACAGATCGGCCTCAGGAAGCCTGAGGAGGCCCCTGGCGGCCTCAGACAGTCCCCGACTGGTCTGGGACTAAGAACCGATTAAGCAAGTTTTTCTAACCCCCGATTAAGTCCCGGCGTCCTCATTCATCCTCAGGCCTCCTCAGTCTTCCCCAGACCACGATGGCCAATTCTTGTTTTGCAAAATAACTGGATTTTCTGGGTATATATATAAATTCCGTGATCTAATTATCATTACTTTTATGGGAACACAGTAGGATGCCACCTTTTAATGGAAGACAGCTTCAGCAACAACTTAGGGCTTTTTTAGTTTTTATTCAGTTACAAATAATGATGTATTTGCTATTTCTACGTCGACCACAGCAACCACCACAAGCAGCAGCAGCAGCACCACCACCACCAGCCATACAGAGACCTAGAAGAAGGCACAACATGTGGGTCAGGCCATGGCTACTGCAGAGAGAGGATATTATGGCTGAACTGTATGCCACAGACATTCCAGGATTCACCAACTACATGAGGATGACCCCAGAGTTCTTTGAAATGATAAAGACCAGACTGGAACCATGTCTAGCCAGGCAGGCCACCAACTACAAAGCTCCTATCAGTGTTGGGGAGAAGTTAGCCCTCACCATCAGATATCTGGCCACTGGAGAGTCCTACACATCATTATCCTGCCAGTTCAGGGTTGGCAGATCCACCATTTCCAAGTTTCTACCAGAGGTCTGCAGGGCCATCCAGGATGAGTTCACCAGAGAGTACCTCAGATGTCCTACTACTCCAGATGAGTGGAAAGAACTGGAAAGGGAATTCAGGATCAGGCGGAATGTTCCACATGCCCTGGGAGCCCTTGATGGAAAGCATGTGGCCCTGAAGAAACCCAAGAACTCTGGAGCCCTGTACCACAACTACAAGGGGTTCTTTTCCATAGTAATGTTGGCCTTGGTAGATGGGCAGTACAAATTCAGATGGGTGGATGCTGGTACAGCTGGATCTTGCTCAGATGCCCAGATATTTAATGCCTGTCGGCTGAAGAGGAGGATTGAGGATGGCAGGATAGGCTTCCCTGACCCAGCTCCTATAACACAGGGTGGTAGAGATGTCCCCTACTTCATTCTGGCAGATGATGCCTTTGCCCTGAAGACCTGGCTCATGAAACCCTATGGCAGAAGGATGTTAACCAGAGAGGAAAGGATTGCCAACTACAGAATATCAAGGGGCAGGAGAGTTGTTGAGAATGCTTTTGGCATCCTGGTCTCAAGATTCAGAGTGATGTTGACTACTATTGAATTACCCCCAGAAACAGTCAGGGATGTGGTCATGACCTGTGTGGTTCTGCACAACATACTGAGAAGCCAGTATCAAGGTCAACATGGTGGTCAAGAGCCTGGAGATGATGAAGATGATGATGTGCCTGGTGATGGTCGACTGATTGGTGGTGCTGCTGGTGGTGGTCCAGACAGAAACCCTGCTAGAGAAGCCAAAAGACAGAGGGATTACCTCAAGGACTACTTCAATAATGAGGGAGCAGTGGCCTGGCAAGGTGGCAGAATATAACTCCTGCTGCAGTAACCAGTCCTTTTCAGGACTAATAACCAGTCCTTTTCAGGACTACCAAATATTCCAAAAACAATTAATCAGCTATGCTTGCTCAAAATAACCCAAACATTACCAAACATAAGTCACGCCACCAACAAACAGACAAACCCCATGGCCAACATAATACACCCACCCAACAAACAGACAGAAATAAATGCCAGTCATCCAACTAACAAACAGACAAACCCAGTGCTAAACATATTTATAAAAAGAAACACACAAAGCCAAACATAACTTCCTAAATTGAATAAATATTGCATATATTTTGAAAGATACATCCTAATTTTACTTACATTTGTTTTTTTTGGGGGGGAAAAATATTTGAAACAGAAATGTTTTCCTGGAAATCTTAAAATTGAAATCTTTTACTCCACTTCACAAATATTTAGGAAATATAACCACCAAACTGGTTTTCTTTACAATGATGGGGGTTATGTTTGTAAAATAGTTTGTCAGTTCTTTGGTTTGGGTTCTGTTTGGTATTTGGTTTGTGTGTTTGTGGGTTGGTGGTTAGGTTTGGTATTGGGTTTTTGTGTTTGTGGGTTGGTAAATATGTTATAATGCCTTTTAACTCTAGGGATAACGTAGGTGTTGGACTTTTTTTTATTAAAGATTTTAACCAATCCCATGGATTTTAAGCTAAAAATGGGCTGATTATTGGCCATATTGGGAGTTTATTTATTTTAATTTTTTTCTATGTGGCCTTTTTTGGTTATGTGTGGTACCATGGGTTATTTGTTTCATGTTTGGGGTGGTGTAGGTGTTGGACTTTTTTCTTCTTCTTGTTATAAGTATTTGTACTGAACTGTTATGTTTTGGGAGAGGATTTGGAATAACTTGCAGCTAAATAATTGTTTTTGGAATATTTGGGTGGCCCTGAAAAGGGCCTGGCAGGTCAAAGACCCCCCCTGACTGGATGGCTACTGAGGAGGCTGCTGCTGTTGAGGCGGTGCTGTAGTGGTGATAGTGAAGAGTTGTGGCTGCTGCTGAGGCTGCTCAATGATCTGTGTAGATGTCAGATCTGGTAGCTGGCTTAGTATTCCACTTCAGTTGTGTCTACTGCCCTCATCCTGTACTGTTAGAACTGATAGAGGGTTGCCAAAGCCAAGGGGGCTTGGTGGGTAGTAGACGTAACTGCTGCTTGGGTGGAAGTAGACGCCTGTTGAGTGGTTGTTGACAGTATGCCGACCCTCTGGGACTCTGTGGTAATAGTGGCTGATCTTCTGGCTAGTGGTTGACGTCTACGGTTGCTCTTAATGTTTTGAATATCTCTAAAAATTCTGCCCTTAAGGTCGTCAAACTCCTCTTGGGTCATCTTTTCAGCCTCTGATGCCACATAGTCAAAGAAGGGCTGCCTGTCTGACTTCTGCTGCAGGAAACCTGAGATCAATGTCCTCATCTGGTCAAAGTGCTCAAGTATCTTGGAGTCTGTTGAAACTGGTGTAGATGTGAACATAGGTTGACTCCTACTCTCTCTGAGGACACTGGACTCAAGGTGTTCTGTATCAGTAGTAGACCCACGAGATTCGTCCTGCTTGCTGGTATTTGGACTGGCCTCGAACCCTAAACTTCTGCTGGCCCCCTTTCGTCTGATATGGGTCTTAAGGAAACCCATCTGCTGGTAAACCCAGGACTGTCTCTTGGTCATCTCCCTTGGGGCTTGGCCAGATTGTAGTTTTGACAGCTTGCCATAACGCGTTTGCTGAGATTCGAACCATCTTCTGACATCAAAGGGCTGGAGCTTCAGTTCTGCAGAGATTTCTGCCCAGAGAGCCTCCTTCTTCTGTCTGTCATGGAAACGTGCATGCTCCTTGTCATAGAGCTCTGGATGCTCCTTCACAAACTCCACAATTGCAGTTTCTTGGCTGTCAGTGAAAATTGAACAGACCCTGGCTCTCTTGGCTGCCGAGTGACTCTCTAAATCCTCCTCACACCTCTCTTCTTCCTTGCAAGCTTCCTCAGTAAGTTCCAATCGCTCCTCAGTCTCTTGTGTACCCTCCTCTGTACCCTCCTCCGTCCTTTCCTCAATCCTTTCATTCACCTCTCTACTTTCCTTCTCCCTCTCCTCTTGCCTCTCATCCATCTTTTTCTTTCCTCTCTTCCCTCCTTTCTCTTTCCTCATAACTCCAGTCAATAGCAATAAAAAAAGTAAAAAAGTAAAATGTGTCTCCTAGCTGTAAAATTTGCCTTAAGCTCAAGTATTATATGATATTTAAAAAAATTAAAAACCCCTACAAAACAGTGACACACATCTCTCAGTAGCCAAACAGTCAGTAACAACGAGAATGTGTGCGCGGTCGCTTATATAGTCCCAGACCCCCTCATTGCCTCGTTTTAATTTCCGACGCGTGGAAAATAGTCGGCTCTTAATCGGTTCTCAGTCCCAGGCCTCCTGGGGCGTCCTCAGACCGTCGCGGACTAAATTTGTGTTGTCCCAGGTGGCCTGAGGACGCCGGCTTGGATCGGTTAGGGTCGCCTTCTCTTAGTCGGGGCTTAGTCCCAGACCCAGATTTCTTAGTCCCAGGACACCTGAGATGGTTTGAGGCTTCCCGGGACTAATGAAACCGAATAACTTTCACACGCATGAAACTTCAAAGATCTGTTATGAGTCGGGGACTGCCAAACAGGCTTCCTGGGACTAAGCTACGGAGGCCTGGGACTAAGGGTCGCAGGAGGCCTGGGACAACATAGGACTGTGTAAATTTGGGTCTGAGGCGGCCTGAGGAAGCCTGGGATTGGACATTTTGTTGTCGGCGGGAAATGAGAATCGGTTTGAGTCATGAAAAATATCAAACATGTTTGATTTCTCTCACGGCCACAACCGGCAACTACCGACCCTTACAGGACGTCTGGGACTAAGGAAATATTTGAAACCGACTCCCAAAAACCCTTAATCGGGAAGCTTAGTCGTGTGGTGGAACAACCACATTAGGTCCAGGGTTTGAACTGCCGACCTCAGAGGTGGGAAGTCAGTGTGTTGAGACTGTGACCCTCTTTACTTGGGGCAAATTATAAACTCTGTTACTTTATGATTTTAAGCTGGCTCCAGGACCTTAATTAGATTATTTTTGCATTTTGATTTATTAGACTGTTTTTTTTTATTATTATTTTATTTACACGAAAAGAAAACATGCATAATTCAAAACTACTGTGTGTTCAGATATACACTACAGAAGACACACAAGATACAAAAACAGTATAAATACAACATACACCACACACCTATACCTATGTGCTTCAAAGTTAAATCACTTGAAAATGTTAGGTAGGGCTGTTAATATCCAAGTTTTCATAAAAACATAATTTTATGTTTTTTCATTTAGATTTTGTGCTGCTCTTTTCATTTAATACACACACAAATTCAAAGACACCAAGTTCCTAAGAACAGTTTCTTTTATTGTTAATAAATTGATTAACTGATTTATCAGACTTTATGTTTTAAGGCCATTGAATAATCAAAGTAGACTGTATAAAAGTGGTTCCTTGAACTCTACTATTAATATGTAAAACAAAGATTGTATGATTTTCTCTGATGGTGGCCTTATTGTCTCTGTTGTGTTGAAGATTGCACTGTGCTTTTAAAAAGTGTATCAAGTACTGTTTTCACAAAAAGTCAACTTAGTCAGGGCTTTTTACACTTATAATATAGATTTTTCTCTTAAACTCATGCAAAGTCTGTGGCCTTAGACAAAAGGGATATTACAAAGAAAATTATTCTAAGCTTTGGCTAAGTCATGGACTTGGAGTCATGTCTTCCGAGACTGGGCTTAAATTTTGTAAACAAAGACTTGTAGCTGGGTCCACTAATGGTTGGGTTTAACTAAATAACTGCCCCGATAGATTATTTTAACAAAAAGATAAAATAGAAGTTCCACAAAATAATGTTCTTCTCTAGATTCCTGTAATTCGATTTCACTTTTATATTTTTAGCTTTATTTAAACAAATCAAGAAAAATTAAATTTATGTTCTCTTATTTTGTCACTATGTGGCAGTAATTATGTCTTCAATGTATTTTAACGTTAATAACCTGACTGCTAGAGCAATTTAATAGAATTTTGCTGTCAATCGCATAGTTACAAACATTAAGCTGTCAGTAATAACATACATAAAATCAAGGGAAGTTTTTATTTCCACAGATTTCCCAAATGGTTTGAATCACTTTTAGTTCATCTAGCCTGATCAATGTGTAACATAAATATAAAAGTAATAATAAAACAATATGGATATCATATTACAGATATAAATATGGCCACGGTTTTTATTTTTACACATAAAAATGCCTAAAAATAAAGAATATACATGTAGAACACTTCCAGGTGTTCATGAGATTTTCAGGGGTTACAAGGTTTTCCATTGCAAAACAGTATATTTCCAAAGATAAAATGTTTCAAACAAAGGCACTATATGTGACAGTTACAATATTTTGACTTAAAATATTGGGTCACATGACAAAAAAACCACTGTGGTTATTTAATGAGCCTGGGCTTAGCTGAGTTATACTTCGTGAAATTCAATTAAATCCAATACTTGGCTAAGACAAAGACTTAGATTAAAGCCCCTGACTTAGATTAAGTCCACACTTAGTCTTAGGCTCTTTGGGAACCCCAATCAGGAATCCTATAAGATAAAATGGTCAAACTTAATAATACAAACTGGTTTGATAACTTTAATAAATAAATGTATACTGTATTTGCTATTGTCAGGTTGTTTTAAACAATAGTTTATTTTTCATTTTTTTTCCATTTCAGAATGTAGCTTATTGTACAGTCTCAGCAAATGATGAATAGGGAATATCAAAATGAAATATGAGGTGTGCACAAGTAGTGAGATGGCATGTCCAAATTCTCACTTCAATAATTTCAACAAAGTTGTCATTTTAACTTTATGTTAGTAATCTGTATCAAATGTCTTCTCATATATATAAAATTACAGTTTACATTGATTCCAAATGTTTTTTTCAAATTGTAAGTGTTCTTTGTGTTTTGTGTTCTCATCTTACCACTCTTAACTGCCAAGTTCATGTATTTCTGAAACTACCTCTTGACACACGCTAACTCTGTACTGAATTGTTGAATAGCAATTTTGCATTTTAGTTACAAACTGAATAGAGGTATTTTAGTTTTGTAGCCTATGTAAGGACATTTAACACCTGTCAGCATACACCGCCCTCAAGCCATATGTGTATGGCGCTGTCACATAGCCATAATTCCTGATACAGAAGTTTCAAGCTTCCTATTTTTTTCTTATAAGACCCCTATTATTATTTTACCAGTCCAGTGCCTTCAGTCTAACTATGCCATGTTTATAGGGAGCATGAGATCTGTCCAAAGTCACTGTAATGGATACATGTATAAACTTCTGTCCCATCTTCTGCCCATACTGTTATTAGCTAATGCAGGTGTTCCACTGGGGCCGGCCTGTCGGTAACTATGCATTTTTGGAGAGTCAGGACCAATGTTTACATGGTTGGTTAGGGTCGGTTGTAGTTTCCCGGCCTGTCCATTGCCGACCCTTGTATCTGACCCCAATTTCATCCACCTAGCAACAAGCCTGTTGGTTAACTTAACGGCCTGTCGGTTACACATCCCAGCTTGTCGGTTAATCAAACAGGCCTGTCTGTAACAAGTATCTGGCGTGTCCCAAATATGGACTTCCCGACTGTATGTGAAGACAAACAGACTGTGCGGGAAGTGTTACAGTACAGTCGGTAACTTTAGCAACTTTAGTAACTTTTAGTTGGCAATTTTAACCGACTGGGTCCTAGAGTCAGTAAATTTATAACCAACAGGCCTTAAACTGAAACAGACAAGCCGTAAACAACAACCGACAGGCCTGTAACACTAACAGACAAGCCGGGACCTGTAACTGAAAGGACGGCAATATTTGTGCTTCTTACGGCCTGTCAGTTTCCAAATCTGTAGGTATAAAAAGGCAAGTCAGTAGACAATCTGCATATATTTGGGCTTTACTTGTCGAGAGACAACTGGTGTGCAGCTTTAAGTTTTTCATTTTTTTGGCAAATTAGCTTAAGTTTGAGCTAGGCTGGACTGGCTGGGAGTGAAATCTGTTATATGAGGTTTCACGTTTATTTTTAAGTTTTGTTTTTTTAAACAAGCTGTACAATTGATTGATTGAGCAGCATGCACCAATCCTAAGCCAACAACAGCCTACAGTCACCACCACCACTGCTGCAGATCCAGTTTTAGATCAGTTCCAGCAGATGAGGTCGATGATTTCCACATTTCTGGGTGCACGTCAGGACCCCACTCCAAGTGGTTCCAAGACAGTCATTCTGCAACTATCTACACTCTAAGATTGAACATCTGGAGGAGCAAGACTTTTTGACCTTCAGGAATGAGACAGTGAAGCTTCTTAGTGAAATACAGTACAAGGCCGAAGAATGCAAGAGACAGGTCACCACAAGTCAATAGGTCACCACATTTTAACTTCCAGAAGCAACACAGGCCACAGCAGGATGTGAATACATACTCACCATATCAAAAAAATTAAGGGTCTGAGGGTAAAAAAAAATACTCACCTTACCGGATTCTCAACCAGTCTCCATTCCAGTTGTGCAGCCTACAAAGATAGCCACAACATAGCCTGCTACAGTGATTGCCAAAGTACAGCAACCATCAACTTCTTATGTATCAACTTCTGGGACTTCCAGACAGATGATTTTCAACCCACCTCCAGTTGCAGCTTTACAACAGGAGGAAAGTCAACACAACACTTCTGGATTATCCAGTCTCTTTGGGGCTATTCCAAGTGTACTACAGTACCAACAGATTGACACACCACAGCCATTTTCACCCTCTCAACTTCAACCAGCACCGTCACTAGTGCCATCTTCCAATCATCAAGAACAGTCAAGACCTCCCAGCCAGTCCAGCCAGCCCAAATCAGCAGATTGGCCTGCACAAGTCACACAAAACCAGCCCTTCTAAGGACCATTCGAATCTTCCAAAACAATTAATAAGCTAAATGTCTATGCCCATGAACAAAAAAGCACACCGTCCAACACTTACACTTCCCTCAAATACACGAAAAAAATTGTGTGAATGAATGAGTGAATGTTAAACAAATATTAATAAAGTTCCACCACAAAACAGAGAAAATAAAAAAAAACTTAACAAAAAAACCCCTTAATAAAAAAAAATAATCCCCTAAGAATTCAAAGTAAAACCACCCCACCCCATTCAAAACTCAATTTTAAAACTACACTTGCCCCACCCCAAAACAAATAAAGATCCAAACACAAACCCACGTTCCTCCCACCTCAAACCAAACTTGAAATAAGATGCAACATCCACACAAGTAAGTTGTTCTCTATGTGTGGAGGGACTGACTGACAAGCAAACATAAGACCTAGCAAAACATTCAAATATATAAGTGACAATGGAGTGACTAACAGACTGACAAAGTAAAAAAAATGATTAAACTGGGACTGTCACCTTGTATAATTTTGTTTTGCACATTTCATTTCAATTTTTTTTAATTCTTGGGATTAAATTTTTTTTAAAATTCTTTCTCTTTGTGGTATTTAGGGGCTAAAATTCATTTTGAAACTGGTTTTTATTTTTTTTACTATTTTGCAAGTTATTTTTTGACAATAAACCCAGGTCATGTTGGGGTGGGATGTCAACTTAGTAAATTGAGGAACAGGGTTTTAATCTGTAAGTGATGAAATTTAATTTTGTGAACTGAGTTTGGGATGGGTTTCTGTTTGTGATGGGGATTATTTTTAGTGAAATTGAATTGGCACTACATTGTTAGAAAAATGGGGTTATTTTTTGGTCAACACTTTGCTAAATAAAAGTTCTTGGATAATTTGAAAAGGACCGAAAGATGTTCTCCCCTCAGTCTTCTCCCCTCAGTATTCTTAAACTCTGTCCTCCTGCCCAGCCAGCGCCCCCACGTGATTGAAGTAGTCTTTCAGTAGGTCTCATTGATGTTTGCCCTTCCTCGATGGGTTTCTGAAGTTACGATTATGTCCCTGTTCCCCCTGGTCTGCCTGTGGTACTCCTACCTGATGGTTTCTCAGCATGTTATGTAGTACCACACATGTTAACACAATGTCTCTGACAACTTTTGGCCTCTGCTCCATGGTGATCAACAGCACCTTGAATCTCTTGACAAGTATATCAAATTGGTTCTCGATCACCCTCCTCCCCTGGATATCCTGTAGTGAGCTATTCTCTCTTCTCTGTCTGGCCATGGTCAGTTGTCATCTACTGTATGGCTTGACCAGCCAAGGCAAAAGGGCAAAGGCGTCATCCCCCAGCAGGAAGTAGTGTAGATTCGGCCCCATGTCCAAGTGGTTCAGGTGGTGGTAGTCCCAAGGTTCCATTCTCAATTCTTCTTTTCAGTTTGCTGCAGTTGAATATCTGAGCATTAGATGATGACCCACTGGACCTTAAGTTGACCCATAGGAATTTGCAATCTGCATTGACTAAAGCCAAAACCACCACGGAGAAGTAGCCCTTGTAGATGAAATATTCACTGCCTGACTTCTTTGGGCTTCTTTATAGCAATGTGTTTCCATCTAGTGCACCAACTGCATGGGAAACATTCCATTTGTTTCTAAATTTTTCTTCAATTTTCTTCCAGTCTTTAGAATCAGTGTGACACATCAAATAATCATGTTGAAATTCTTTCAAAATGGCTTTGCAGACCTGGGGGACAAATTTGCAGATGGTCGTTCTTCCAACCCTCCAGTCGTATTGCAGTGAAGTGTATGTTTCCTCTGTGGATAAGTGTCTCAAAGTAACTGCCAGTTTAAAGGCGACTTCCAGTGGCTTCCTGAAGTTGGTGATTGACTTCCTGAGATGGGGGGGGGGGGGGGTGTGTGTGTGTGATTCTTTCTTCAATCAAATAAAAAAATGCTGGTTCCATCCTGGTAAAGGTTCTGTAGCCCGGTATGTAGTGATTAATTCATCCAAGAGTGTTCTATAGCAACCCCTCTTCTCTCTCTGCAATATCCAGGGAATGACCCATGGATTCTGTGGCTTCCTTCTCCTTCTGGGTGGTGGGGGTGATGGTGATGCTGGCTGGGCAGGTGCTGGGTTCTGCTGTCTTCTGTGTCTTGAAATCATTATGTACAATAAAATACTCAATTCAATAAAAAACAAAAGGACCCTCAAGTGATCAAGCAGTTGCTCTTGATGTGTTCCTGTCATCTTTGAAGTGTGAAATGAATGGCACATCACAGGGGAGGGGGATTTATATAGTGTGATATGGATCCCGATTCTGGATCCTGACTCTAGATACTGACCCACAAAAACAATCAGTCCTGTCGGCATGGGTCGGGAACATGCTCCCAGTCTGTTTGTCTTTATGGCTTGTCTGTTAGGGGTTTAGGGCTTGTTGTAGTACGTTTACGACTGGCCATGCAAAAAACGTCCCCGACCCTACATCTTGTCGTGATGGTCATCACGTCTTGTCTGTAACTGTACAGGGATTTTCTAACTGACCCACCATTTTCACGCCCTTTTTCCCACTACCCTACGACTTTTGCAACCGACCCTAGAGTCGTAGGGTCAGTTACAGGGTTGGCTCCAGTGGAACACCTGCATAAGGGAGTTTACCTTGTACCTTGTAGGTAAGCTACTGTATCCACATAGCAGTATATTAGATTGAAATATCTCTACAAATTGTCACACAGAGATGATTGTGGTTCAAACATGACAGTCTGCATTACTCACGTGACCCACAGTCAGACTTAAGCCCCTGTAACATTACTATCAGTTCTTTTGGTGCTCACAGATGGCTGGAAAACACAGGTGTACCACTTTATTTCATATACAAGCAAAACAGAAGCCAGAATGAAAAAAAAATAAATTTATTAGTACAGTACACACTCTACACACTATACTTTTATTTATTTGGGGTTTTACGTCGCTGTCAACACTGTACAGGTCATATCACGACGGGTAGTTGGAAGGGCAGAGGAAAGCAGTGCATACAGGTTGTCAGGGTTCTGTACTGTAAACTGCTGACCAACGGCAAGCAACTACCAGCTTTCCCATTTGAGGCCGTGCCGGGAACCGAACCCTGGCCTCAGAGGTGGGAGGCGAGAGTGTTACCACTCTGCTACAGTGGCCCCGTCTCTACACACTATACAAACACAAATTACTAATAAGACTAAAACTAGAAACAGTAAAACGACATCTGTTCTAATGTTACTAAAAGCTATTGAAGGTTAAAACATGTAAGTTGATAAGTTACTAAAATCTAAGTAATCAGGTTACTAAAAAACCTCAACTTCATGATAACATACTAAATACTCGATCGCACATAATCGTAACAAGTGCACATTACTAAATACTACTATTGCAACTACTGAGCTGTGTTAAGTTACCAAAATCTTTGTTATTGCAATGCTTTTTCCACCAGAAAGTTACTAAGTTACATGACATCTGTTATATTACGAAGATAACAGCATTTAAGTGCATAGGTGGGCCACAATATTTATTACTAGCTTTAGTGTGGATGTTGGACCTGGATATAACAAACTTGCCAAAGGGTTGTAGGAGCTTTTGAAGACCAGGGAAACAGAGCTTTGGGACAAGGGGTGGGAAATGATGTAAGACGAACACTGAGTCGGAGGACTAGGTGCCCTGCTTCTGAATAGCCTGGAGAGAGACATCTCAATTAAAGGCCAGAGATGCACCAGACCTAAAAAAATGAAAAGAATAGGACATGGGGGTCAAGATCCAGAGAGGAGACAATGGAGGCGAGGGTCTTCCTAACTTTGCTTTCAGTAAGAGGGACATAGGAAAGGCTGGGGAAGGGCAAAGAGAGGGGCATCGGGGGAAAGAGGAAATAAGGCAATCATGGATTGAACAGGTGCAGAAAGGGGGAGAAAGAGGCAGAAGAGGAGGGAACCAGGTTTGATAGGCAGAAGAAGGCGAAAAAGGCAGTAAGAAAGAGGGCTTTGTAGGTAGGGCCAGAAGGGAGAGAATAAAAAAGATGGACAATGGAGGAGAGGGTAGGAATATCAAAAATACCTTTGGCTTTTTTAAGAACAGGGACATTAAGGGCTATGCTGCGCAAGGTCAGGGCCACGGAATGGTGGTCAAAAGGAGAGAGGGGAAGGGAAAAATTTTTGAATTGAGATTGAATTGCGTAAAGTGTCTAACAGTCTATTAATGAAAAACCTGGCAGGTTTGACAACTTTGTGAATAACTATCAAGCTACCAATAACACTCTGCAATTGATGCTTACTAACATATGACAGTTTGCTAAATGATTGACAGGTCTGCAGAATTTCTTCTAACTTGCCTTGGGGAATTGACATACAAGCAGTGACCGAATCAATCTCAATATCCAAGCATACAATTCTAGTTGTAGGTGGAGTAAGTTTTGCTTCACTATTAGGGATGTTAAGGTCCTTTAGCAGTTTGCATATTGTATCAACTTTCCTGAGCCTTAGAGCCATTCTCAGCCCCAAAAGATCATCAATGTAGGACATAAGATAGAAGCCTTCCTTTCTGTGGAGATACCGTAGGAAGTAGCTTAATCTTGTGCATCCCATCACCGCAGTTCTGTGGCCAAACACCTAAGATCTGTCGACATAGTAAGCCCCATCCCAGTACAAGCACAGAAGAGGGTAGTCAGCTGGATCGACTTTCAATTGCCTGAATGCTCGGGAAAGATCTATTTTGTGCATAAGAGCACCTTTTTCTAGTTGTCTAAGTCTGTCAGTAAAGGTATCCACAGATGGATATGTAAGTTTAAAGGCAGTGACCATGTATTCATTGCTGTCAGTAAAATCATTGACATTGGCCCCAGGGGGCCAGGAAAGATCGATTATGACTCTTCTTTTTTCACTATCTTGTTTACTACGAGTAATAAAAGGGGATACATGGGTGTCCCGACCAAAATGTTCACTGGAAAGGGCCAAAAATGGCCCTATGATGTATCTCATCTTGCAGATATGCTTTCACATGCTCTGGATACTGGCGAGCAGAGGAGTGGCTATGTATAGTACTCGTCAAGTCCCCAAAGGTGCCCTTAAAATCCAAGGGAAAACCATAACGTAGGTAAAGTGGCAATTGCCAGTCCCAATAATCCTTAGCAAGCAAGTCAACAAGGTCCAAGTTCATGTCAAAGTTTACTTGCACCCTAGTCCCTAAAAAAATGGGGCATTTGAAACTACTAACATACTTGTGCAATTTAGCAGGATCTTGAAAAAGATCACGGTTGACTACACATTTGTTACACTGTTTAATGTTTACAAACTGGAGAGGGGGCAGTGGGTTATAACCTGTGTGTTCACTTTGTTGACACATGAAATCACAAAGATCTTGACACCTATTATGCAATAAATTGATATCAATTTGCATCAATTGTTTCTTAGAAATACTAGCCCAGTATTTTCTGTCTTAGTTCTTGAACTTTGATACCTACATGGGAACCATTGTCATACTTATAGTCAGGTACAGGAATACAGGATTCACATTTGTCAGACCCACTAGTATTGACATCACATTGTGTATTGAACTTATCTACGGAGGTAGGATTACATTGGATGTCAGAACTTTAAGTTTTGATTACATGAGACGATAATATGTCCCTACATTGTTGATTCTCAGCAATACATTGTCTGTCAATTTCCTTAGCAAAATCTGAAGAGTTTTTAATGTCACAAGGTTTCACTTTATTGACATAATTAACTAAAACACTACTAGATATCTTAACATGTTCATTGTTATCTGCTGCCAGTTCCATGTCTTGTCACTGCTGGGGTGGGCCATTTCCAGTCTTACGTCTCTTATTATTGCATTGGCTTTCTGGATGGTTGTACAGCCTGCCTGATGTACATGCAGAATGCACACACATGCTTGTGAGTTATGAGGCCTATAGCATGGTCCACTGTTTTACTGCATCTGCCCTCATTATATTCTCTACAAGGTACTGAACTTGATTTCTTGGGTTTTGTATTATTGTTGTTGTGACTGTCCCCTGAATTGAAGGTATTCGAAGCTTTCACATAGGGTTTTCTCACTTTCTTTCGGTCCCCCCAGGTGATCAGGCACTCCTCCATCTTGGTCATCATAACAAGGTGGGCACCCTTAGCCGCTTGCCAACTGTGATCACAGGCATTCTGAAACAATTCGGTTAAGTACTCCACCATGGTGCTTCTGAGGTAGGGATATTGCTCTTCCTGAACTTATCTAAGAAAACCGACCACAAATTGGGCTTGGGTGAGATGCTCATAGGTTACTCTGGCCCTTAAGTGGCCCACAAATACGCAATCCTGGGGCCACACAGCATCCACTTTCTCTTTCTTTTCCTTGGGCTTACTTGTAACTTGTGGTTCTGTTTGTTGAACTGAATTATGTAATATGTGATTAATGAGGCAATGCCTGCTGATTAAGCTCCTGACCCCTCTGTTACACCAACGCTTGGTCCACAGCTGTTGTTTTGAGTGCCTGAATGGTGGGGACAACAGGTTGCTCAATATTGGGAACATGTACATTCATAGTCTGACGCCCTGCCTGCACTTGTTGCATTCCAGTAACTGCCATTCCCACATCACTCACAGGTGGCAGGAAAGCTGTGTTGGGCAAGTGTGCATGCGCCATATGTTGTGATTGAATTGTTGATTGAAGAAAGGGTTGAGAAGTACTACAGGATACTAGGGTACCTGTGCCCATATGGTGGAAAACTGTCATTGTACCCTGAGTGCTGTGGATGCTAACGAAGCTGTTGCACCAGTTGTAACCCAAATAAACATGACCCTTGGCCCTTGGGTGGTTGAAACTTGAGAGAGAGGTCCCTGGGTTCTAACCAGGCAGGTTTGTCCAGAATGTATCAGGCGTACATACTGTCCTTGGTGTGAAGTTTGACACGTTGAATAAACAATCTGAGTACTACATGGGTGTCTGTTAGCGTTAACTGCATATTGAGCAGTGCCCTGGCTGGCTTGAGCAAATAGGCTGGAAATGGTTGTTGTTGTAGTGTTAGTAGCTGATTGTGTATGAACTGGTATTTGCATACTTTCTGTACCTATAGGGTGGCTTGTACTCTCTTCCAGTGAGATCCCAGCTGATCTGTTGGAAGTTCCAAACAAAGAACTGTCACTAGCCTGCCTACCTTGTTTAACTCTTTTACCTTATAAAGGTTTCGACTTGCAATTCCTGTTCCACATGGGTCATTGTGGCCTAAAATTTCTGAAATTCAACAAGTATCAGTTCATCAGTTCTTGGACTACTCGGCTGGGTTATGGGTCCCCCACTACTGGTGGTTGCGGTGGCACTTGTATTAACTAAACCACCTGATGAGGTTGTGTTAATGGGGCTGAGAGGTCTGCCCATAAGTTGTCATTGAGCGCCACTGAAGCTTGGTTGGAGAGACAATGGTAGCCATACCTGCTGTTGTGCACCTCCTTCCAACAGGTCTGATGTGGGGTCTATCACACTTGCAACAAAAGTGTTCCATACACCAAGTATATCAATCCACCAGTAATGTAGTGATATTAAAATCAACAAACTGTGCTTGATTCAATGAAAACTAAAATATACATATAATCATAAAACTGAAACTTTTTGGGTCCACACACGTCCTACTTGCTTAGTTCCAATTGTAAACAACACTTGGCGCCAATAACAGTCACATGACTAGGCAAAGGGGAGTTCTGTCACAACCTTAAGATACTGGCCAAACTTATTACGTGAGCAGCATAGCCCCTAAAGGCCATGCCAACAAAATCCAGCTACACACCTCTAGCTACAGTTTTTTTTTCAGAAGAAAATTAGAATCGGGGAGGCCCTGTGTGACACAGAAAAGATTCAAGAAAGATATAAACATTTAGCTTTTACTGGAGAAACAGCAAAGGACGGAAGGACATAGAATGAAGAGGAAAGACAGCAGAAGAGCTACAGGAATGCTATTTCACCCTCGAGTTACGGGTGGTTACAGCCACTGAACGTTATGTACCACCTATGGTAGATGGAAATCTTGGACGTTTCAAAATGCATGTGGGGTTGTCAAACAGAAAACAGGGAATGTCACAAAATGTTAATTTTACTGATTGAAATGTGTAATGTAGCATTAAAGAAGTAGCTTTATACATAGTCAATACCGTAGACCATAGACAGTTTTAAGTTCTGTGGGATAACTGCAGGGTGTCTTGCCATTTTTTAGTTCTTCCAATGTCTTCCATCCTAATTCTATATTACTCTGTGTCATTTTTTTCTTTCTCCAATGACGTTCATTATTTGACTCCATGCTACTTCATCTTTCTGTATCTTTTCTGTATAATTTCTGTGCCGCACCGCGACTATCAGCCTTCCCTGATACCAATTGACTTCTGCAGCCAAACTGTAGGTAGAGGTGTGTGCAAAAGCTTGCTTAACTACACTGTTTCCCTTCTATGAAACATGTTAAGGTTAAGCAAAATATCCAGGCCTTAAATCTACAGTGCATTCAGTTGTTTATGTATAAGAAAATACGGGTCAAATCAAATGTTGACCTAATTCGACCAGCAATAAGCTTTCCCCTTAAAAAGCAAGCTGGTAACCTCTGGGATGAGGATATGTGTGTTGTCACTTGTGTAAAATTAAAACAGTAAACACTGTTTTCTGCCACTCAGTAAATATCAAAGTTTCCCCAAATTAATTAAATCGGTACCAATGCCACTCACACTGTGGAATGGAGGATGCAACAAAAGGTTACCCACATAAATCGCTCTATGCCATAGTGTTCCTGTTTGATGAAAGAAAACATATAAGTACAGAGAAATATATTTTATAGTTGGAAATGGGGGGAAAATGATCAACTATCTATGAACTGAATGAATGACAAAAATGATAGTCACTGTTAGTGACATATGCCCATGTTGGTGATGTTCTAATTGACATTGGATGTTGTTCTTTTGTTGTTGTTGTTGTTGTTATGTTGGAATTGGATATCACATTCTGATTCCAGAAAAGTAGCAACATCTTTCATGTATTTATCATGTATTATCCTTACATACACAAAAGTGATTATTATATCCCTAACTGGAGAAGGAAGAAATTAATATTTGAAGTTGGGGAACCTTTTCGAGAAAAATTAAGCTTTGTTATTGGTGACCAAGAAAAACATTTCGCTTGTCCTGGCTTTTCTGTGGTGGGGGAAAATGAAATGTTAGATTTTTTTAGTTATATGTCAGGCATTTCCAGTTATGCATTATTACACATTTCAATTCTAGACAACATGAAAGAGGGGAAAAGAAGGCTCCAGCAAGGAGAATTGGATCCTCTTTAGGCATCCAGCACTATATTGCTTTCGACATAGGAATAACACACTGCTGGTGTTCCTTATTTGGCAAAGGTGACACCCAGTTATCCTTTGCTTGTTCACGCTGCTGTTGATCCCCTTTGACCTATGTAGCTTATAATTTGTTCTAGCTATTTCTTACGTCACATCACTTCAAACTGACACTGTGAGCAGTCTAAATGCCACTTGGCTGTGTGTGTTTTTTGTGATGTTTATCCAGGGACTTTAGTGATCTCAGGTCTGTGTTATTTGAGCACTTATTTGTTTTGAATAAGTACCTGTGGATGCTATTGCCTCAGTGTGTGTTATTGGGGGGAGGGGAGTTGTGAAGAGGAATTTATGTCTCTATTTTGAGTCATGTTTGAATGGACTCAAAGGACCATTACAAACCTACATCGTATTTTTATATATATAACAATATATCATACAAGACCCATCAATGAAATGCCAAAAAAGAGAGAAAAAAAACGGATAGAACACAAGTAAAAATGACCATAGCTATGCCAGCAGCTGACATCATAACCAGGGGCCATGGTGGCAGAGTGGTAACACTCTCGCCTCCCACCTCTGAGGCCGGGGTTCGATTCCCGGCACGGCCTCAAGTGGGAAAGCTGGTAGTTGCTTGCTGTTGGTCGTCAGTTTACAGTACAGAACCCTGACGAACTGTATGTACTGGTTTCCTCTGCCCTTCCAACTACCCTCGTGATATGACCTGTAAAACCCCAAATAAATAAAAATAAATAAATAAATAACTGACACCATAACCATAACTGAAAGACTTCAGTGGACACGTGACGCAGGTGGAAGACAACGTAATTCATTGATAAGCAGTTCAGAAAGCTGGCCAGCTGGAAGCATGGATAAGCTGAGCTGACCCCAGGGAAGTAGATACTGTGTTTTTGTTGCCAAGGAAAATAAATGGGCTGAGGCAGATGTGGTAGGAATGCAAATCACCAATGAAGGAGGGTGTTTGATTTGGATATAGACACCAGATGATATTGGCGCAGACTGTGTCGTGTTCCTTATGCAAAAATGCTAAAATGTATAAAGTATTGGGGAAAAGGTCATCGCTTCCCAATATTGCCTAAATTTTGCCTGAAAAGCTCACAAAATGAAACAGCACAGAAAAAAACCACAAAAGGGGTCTTGCTTCCGGCAAAACTGTCAGAAATATGCATGTTAAAGATAAAGTTTCTCCCTAGCCTAAAAAGCAAATGAACGGCAAGTTTAATATTTCCGTTTTGGCGACTTTGTGTACTGCAATTCCGTCAACTAGTCTGACATATGTTTCACGTTTGCATATTATGTTTAATATGCAAGTATAGCAGGATATGTCATGTATGGTGAGAGAAAAATAAATAAATATACATGTCCTGAGACCTCATCAAGAATAGCTTTGCTCAGTTCTGTACTTGTGGCTGGAAGTTTTAAAATTCAAGATGTCAACAATGTAATCGCTATCTATTCATTATTTGCAGTGCACATGTTTTGTGATAAAAGGAAACCTTGAAAACCGTCTTTTACTACAAATCAGGTTGCCAAAATAAATAAAATGGATCAGTGACAAAGTTGTATGGTGCAACTGAGCCAGTAAACAAAGGTATGGATTTCTCATTGGCAACAACATCACTGGGCAAAGTGGCCACTACACTTACGCGGCCAAAACTGGCAAAAAAATTGCATCCTTAGTTCATATGGCCAATGTTGAAAACAGTGATAAACTGCAATGATAAACAGTTAATATCGACATATTGGCATCCTAACTGAAACAAAAACTGTCGGTTTGGCTAAAGTACTAGAAAATATGCTGATGGTTAAATGTAAAAGTAACTTTAGTCTCACCAACCACTGGACAGATAATATATCAAAAGTAGGAAGTCTTTAAAGCAAATACACAAATGCCTATCAGTGTAGACTCATAATCATGACAACCGACAAGGTGAGAATAACAACAACATTGAAAATTACAAATCATATGTTACTTGTACATTTATCTGAATCCACTGTCTGCAATACTGACAAGTAGAGCTGTTATCATTATCGATTTCTGTAGATCGACGCTCGCCTATTTGATGCGAGATGAACTCGAGTAAATGACACAGATATAAATAAAATAACAATGTCCAAATATTTTCATCAAGGGATCCGCCATTAACGTCTTTAGTACCATTTTATTGGAAGGAAATATATTTTGTTGCTGGGTAAATTGTGCAGATATGTATGGGCACTTTATGGAACAGCCACGTAAATAAGGGAAATAAAAAAACGACCATTGCTCATTGATTTTTGTCTTTATGGTTAGATAAATTGCAAAAGTGCTGGTTTTATAATAAGATTAATATATCATAATTTATTTCTTAAAAACTCGAGTTTAAATTGCGTAAATCGATGTGTTCCCCAAATATCGCCCATCAAGTTACGACTCGAGTTTCGGTCAACTCGTTACAGCACTACTGACAAGTATGACCTCTAGAGGGACAAAATAAAGCAAACTCTAACAGCAGTGAAATACTCAATGTACCAGTATAGAAGAGCTTGCTTTTTTCGTATATCAAATTTAACACTTCTCCAGGCTGAATTCAGAAATAAATGCCAGAAAAAAAATATTTGACCTACCAGACGCATTAAGGCATCATCCAAGAGACATTTAGGCATCATCTGGATAACATAAGCTAACTGTCTTTATGGTAGATATCCTAAGCTTCAATGGTCAAAGATTGAGGTAAGTTACCTTGGCCATGATGAGACACAGGTCCCTGAAACCCTAACTCATTTTGGCCTATTGCCCAGTTGTGGCTCTAAAAATTATTAACAATCACTCTGGTCTCTACCAATGACCTTCTTTTCCAAAATTAATTTAACAAACAGTGAGTCCCTGTAACTGATAACAGGCTCGAGAAACAGCTTTACCAAATTTTGGCCTATATTTACCTCACCATTTCTAACATTACATTAATTCTTTCTGGAAGTCAGGTGCAACTCTGATCTTTAGGCTACTCAGGGTCTTGTCACTGGGATGCTAGAGGCAGTCCGATCTAATGGAAACCAAGACCACAAGGAATCAGAATCAGTAGCCACAGCATTTGAAATTACACGATGTATCTAGCCACCTACACATTGGCTTGGAGTTCTTGGTCTTGTCACAAAATATTTACAATGTTAAGGCTACAATTTTAATATCCCCATATTAAGGTTAAATTTATAAACTATTCTTCAACTTTGTTTTAAACTACTTATTTTATAAGGATCACTTATTACCGTAAACAGAATTATTGTGTGACTTTATTTTCAAGGTATGCTAACTAACCTGACAACATTTAAGGTCACCTCATATTATCTAATGCCAAATGTAACTTTAAACACTTAGACAGCTCTAATTGTGTCTGGTATTTTAATCACAAATCTCACTATGTAAACAAGAGCACTCTGCCAAGGCCCAGCATCTCCAGTATTGTTTTTTGATCCATTGATCAAGACAATAATCTGGATGGCTAACAAAATTTTTAATCATTTGTTACTTGTGTCAATGTTGACGTTTTCTGAAAAATTTTCGTCCACAACGTTTCAAGCTATTTTCTAAGGAAACTAAAGACCAATGAACTCCGCCAATTACATAACCTTCTTTGCGAAGGTAAGAACAGTAGAGGTGTAATAGTTATAAAACAAAGTTGGCTTCACTACTTTCTTAGTGGGTCTAAAGTTATGTAGAACTTAATATATTGTGCTGTGTTCAATGTTTTATACACACATATGGGTCATATGATAATGATAAAGCAACACAGGTTAGTAGGAGTGTGTTAGCAGAAGGGGAGAGATTAGGATTTTGATATACAATATACAGGGTCATGTCACGAGGGCTGATGAAAAAGTAAAGTAGAGCAGACGGTGTTGTGTGGTGGGTTTCATATGAAAAACATAGAGATCATAAGACCTACGAGGGGCGATGACACAATAATAGGGGGCATCCAGTGAGCAATACAATAGACATTCTGTATTGAAAACAAATGTCTCTGACAAAAAAACGTAAGACATTTGAATGCTTTAGTTTAACAATAAGTTCTCCTTTTCATACCACACTGTTTCCATCTGCAGGACTGTTGGGTTGATTTTGGAGATCTTTAAAGTACTGGGAGCTACATGTGGCAGCAGACTTGATCACTCCTAGCAGGGACCTATCGGGGCCTTCTGAGTCAGTTAACAATGTTAAAGAATATTCTTGTTTGTGTACCAACCCTGTCTTTACGTGAATTGTTTACCTGGTAAGCTAATCAACACCTTGCATTTCCCACCTCACGTGGAAGTGGCAATGGGCATTTTTATATATATATTTGGGTTTAACATGGCTAACAACACATCAAGCCCCAAATGGCAATGTTGAAAGCCTATCCGAACGTGACTCTGGCTGTTAAATGGGATTTTAATTGTTAGTATATTTATCGTTGCTTTCAACACTGTATAGGTCATATCACGCGGGGTAGTTCTATGGGCAGAGGAAACCAGTACATACAGTTGGTCAAAGTTCTGTACTGTAAACTGCCGACCATCAGTAAGAAACTACCATCTTTCCCACATAAGGTCTGGGGTTTGAACCGCCAACCTCAGAGGTGCGAGGCAAGTGTGTCACCACTGCACAACCGTGGCCCCTGGGTGTAATTTAATCCTATGATTTTGCTGCAGTATCTACAGTGTATCACCTATTCTGATATCAATACACTGGCCTCCTATCAGTTATTGGTGTGGTTTTTTTAAAGACTGCTACAATTGTGTACAAGTTTCCCATCTTTATCTAAATGTTTTGAGATCTCGCAGTACAAATATAACGTCAAAACCAGAAATGCTGATCTCTTCAAAATTTTTTCTTCAGGTTCCTATATTCAAATATGATATAAATATAGTTCAAAGGTCAATTATGATTATTTTTGCATATTTGTATACTCATTTCATTGCAGGTTCAAGACATAGGCATGTTATATGCAGCTGTCTTCTGTGACCAGCAGGCCTATGATTGACAACAACCCTTGTCCATGATTTATGATGCAAGGATATGATAGTGACTTTGGGGCCTTAGAATATTCGTTAATACCCGAAAAAGAGAAAGATAAGTGCAACAGGTTTTAGAATAAATAATTAAATTACATAAAATATGCTTTAGACTGTAGGAGCTTATCTGTTGTAGCAGATATGGGACTACATGAGCTTTTCTGGTGTAACTGAAACAAGAGCGTAGGAGTTTTCCTATTGCAGAACAAAAGGGACTGTAGGAGCTTTCCCATTTCAGCAGAAATGGAACTGTAAATGCGTTGTAATAACAGCAGGAAAGGGACCGTAGGACCTTTTCTATTGCAGTAGAAAAAGGACCAAGGGAACCCTGATATTGCAGCAGAAAAGGACCGTAGGAGCATTCCCATTACAGCAGAAATGAAACTGTAAACGCTTTCTCATAACAGCAGCAAAGGGGCTGTGGGGACTATTGTAGGAGAAAATGAACCGTAGGGTCTTTCCTAAAGTGTAAAAATACACAATTTTGTTGTCTGATTCTCCCATTAATGATAGACTGTATTACATATGATCCATGATTCGGTATTGAAACCCACTTTAGGAATTATCTATATCCTTAACAAAAACAATTTCAATGTACAGAGAGAGTAAGGGAAGGGAGTGGTATATGTGCAAACTGACACACAAGACTAATGGGTTGTCACGACAAAATCACTGGGGATAATATACACCAATAAGTTTTGCTGGTCTTATATACCAACTAGTTTAAAAACAACACACCATGCAGTATTTTAAGATAGCCCTTGTGGAAGGCTCATACAATGTTACAACAGATATCAGTAACACTAACCAGCATAATATTTTATGAATGAAATCAAATGACATGGTTTCACAGAAAAGAGACAAATAAAATACTTGCAATGATGAAGTCTTTACCAAGGATACTCGGAAGTTAAGTCTTTAAACAACTGAAGCTGTGTTTATATGTGATAATTACACCACAACCATAATTTAGATTTTTGATGACTTATAGGTGATTGACCCACTTTTTGTGAAAATATGACCTTGACCCAATGTATAGTTTTCAATTTCCCTTTGGGGAGATGATGATAATTATTATTCGGGACCACATGAGGGTGTGAACTAGGTCATTTCTGAAGAAGTTGTTCTCTACTTTAAATTATTTTACTGCTCACCACTATACATGTGGCTATTTCTGATTGGTCACTGTTTGGTCATCCCTTGTGAACCCCTCTTTATTCTGTCTGTGAGTGAGTTTGGTCTCGTATATCAAGTGCGGCGAGGATAAATCTTGGGCATGTGCAGATCGCGTATTCAGAGATGAGAAGACAAACAGCTAGGAATATTTTCTCGGACTTAAGTAAACAAACGGCCATAGGGAAAACACTCAGTTGCAGTTTATACAATACTTATTCTGTGATAATTATAATAAAAAATATAGGTGTTCTACATCACTAAAATAACCCAATACCCGGTATTTATACTAGTGTTGGACCCTGCTTTGTTTACACCGCCATCTTGAAATTCTGAATGCATCAGCCCATAGTGGAGATTACTCTGCGTGGATAAATTTTGTGTTCCGCAGAACAATTCCGAGTCATTTGGCCTCACTTCTGCATGAGCCGACATACTTGATGTACAAAGACAAACTCACTCATTTTGAAGTCGGAGGCACATAGGATCAAACCTAAAAAAATTTCACCCACCCAATGCATTACCCCCCCTATATATTATATTCATTACACGTATATGTACTATGTATTTATTATATTTGTGACTAGATTACTGCCTGTAGTTATTTTCCAGATCACCAGGTGCAATAATGGTGGGGTCTGGCTGCCGCTTTCAATATTACATTTGGAGCTTATATCCAGATTATGTAAGATTGACTCCTTCTGGTGGTTCCTCCCCATGGACATAATATATGTGTGTTGCTCCACGTTTTTCTGCTTGGCTATCTTACTTGGAGCCTGTTATTATTGTCATTGGAATGTCAGCCTGCTTCTTATCATCTACAGCTAGTCCTGGAGAAGGAGGAGCGAGCTTCTTCTTTGTTGTGCAATTGCCATTGAAGGACATACATGCTAACCTTGGATCTGACCTCGCTTAAAAGTTCAGTTTACTATTAGTAGCTATAGCTTGGAAGGTCATTTGGCCAGCTAGGGTTTACATACAAATAAATTTGTAAGTATATTGTGGGCCTGGTCCATATCAAGTAGTTTAAAGAATAAAATTTCGACTGGCATGTTCCTCTTTCTGTCAACCTCTTGGGAACCGTCCGGCCTGTGTGTCCCAGTACTTAGGCTAAATACGTTGGGGTTTGGGGATAGTAAAAGCAGATAGCACAGTCTAAAGACACGTCAAAATGGTTCTACGTTGGGGTGACTGCTGCTCCTCGACACAACTTTCCACAACACAATTTTTTGTGTTTGTTAATGTGTAATTACATAGATTTCTTTTGATTATTCTTTGGTCTGCATTCTCCAAGTACTTTACTAGTATGAAAAATGTTGTGATGCAAAGGTAAGGATTGTATCATTTTTTTGTGATGCATTTTAAGGGAAGATAATATCAAACTGGGGGAAATACACTTGGAAATTCCCTAATATATTTAATTGATTTCCTTTATCACTTCGGCTTCCTTATGTGGTCTGATACATAACTGGAAATGCACGAGTGTTATGGATGACAACCAGGAGTCACTTAGTATTCTACTTTCTGTTCCATATTTTATATATATGTGCCAAGCTGAGTTGTGGGCCAACTTATAACGCCTAGCAGCTACTGCATCAGTGTGAATGGGCCACAAGACCTGAAAACTTATTAAAACATACTCAATGACAAAACTTCATGTTATTCCAATGCATCATTCAAACTGATTTTGCACGTATATCAACACTTTATATTGACTGCAATCCCCCCCCCCCTTCTCCCCCCAAAAGTACATCAGGTTGAAACTCTAGATTTGTCTTTTTTGTGGAGGAAACCAATTCTCAACGGATATAAACTATTTAAAAGGCTTTAAAAATTATGCTTTTTATCAATTGTAAAACTTACATACAAAACTATCACTTGTCTGAAACAGACATATTCTAGAAGGATTTCTTTTTTGTGCAGAAGCAGTTTTATTTTATCGTCTGAATTTTATGCTTGAGTTATGCTTTTAAATTTCACCTTAAGGCCAAACGAATTTATTTCTCAGTGGTAATATATAATTCATATAAAATTAAGTCACAGGTTTTACCCGACATTTGATGTGTGACATGGTATCACATATTACAGATATATCCACAGCAATACAACCTTTACAGTCTCTTTATGTATACACTAAATATAACCTACCATACAATTCACAATTGCAACAGTCATTTGTCAGATTTGGGAAGGTCCTCATTGTGAGTTTAACTCCCACAAGTGACAATGCTGAGGACCTGTCTAATATGATCCTGGCTATTGAACAGGACGAAAAATCCCAGGTTTGAACATTGACCAACTAAGAAAGTCTTTGAAAGAAGCTCCTCTGCTACCATCTGCAACTCAACTTAGAGCAAAACCGAATATATAATACGAATCCATAGCTAGCAGTGTGCCATCGCTTACATTGCACATTTTTGGAGTACATCCATCCTAATGCCGTTTTTTTACAGAAATCCTAAGACATGCATTTAAAATTGTGATATTTATATATCTTTATTGGTCATATATTTTTGTAAATGAATTTAAAATATATTAAATATCTATTGCTATGTACATATTCAAGTATTATTATTGTAAAACATCTGAAAGTTAAAGTATAAAGTCAACTTGAAAGTAGGTGAACAACTGGTCGTAGACACTCTAGTTTCTGAGAGAGATAGTTTTCAATGAAAACAAAGTCAAAAAGATTTTAGACCTACAGCTGCAAGCTGCAAAGCCATCAGTAGAACACAACAGTAGCAGATGATTGATCGAAGTCAGGAGACAAAAAAAACGTGATCTCTAGAAGAGCAAGGCCAAAAAGGGCTTTGGTCTATATTGACCAGTTCTTTCAGTTAGGGGAATCCAAGTCACTTGAGAGCTTGGACTGTACTTTGTTCAGTCGAATGGGTCAAATAGCGCTTTGAGTCATGTAGTATATGGAGATATTGCACTGGGTATAAAAATCCAATACAAAAACAATGACGAACCGCAAAGCCATCAGAGACAAGAATGTTGTATTAGAATTGATGAAAGCCTGGTGACAAACCAAATTCTGAGTCAGATACATCCCATACCTGGCCTAGAACTCAGACAGGCATCAATCCAAGTACTTGTGTAGCCCATAGCTGCTTAATTTTAGTGATGAGACAGGTACTTCTCACCATACACCACAATTCATAAAAGTCTGGTGACACAAAATGATAAAAAGCGATCTCTAGAAGCTTGAACCTTGCTGGAGCTCACACTTAACAATACTCTTCGAGAGTCCATGCTTAAAAGTTTTGTGGGATAAAGGAGTGAATCATGGCAGGTAATGGATACAGGTTAACTGACACTCAACACATATATATTAATATGTATATTTCCATATGCAAATTGCCAGGTTTTGTGCAAAGTTAGGAGGATAATTACATGTAGAAATTATATTACCGCCCCTTGAAGAACACTGTAAAAAGGATAACCAATTTTTGTTTAGGTAAAGTAAATATATGACTTGCGCTCGTACGAATGTAAATTTTTGATCAAAAACAATTATTGATGCTACACATAAAGCAGAAATAAATAAGTTTGTTTTTGTCCAAATTGTGTCAAGTTATGCAAGGCTCAGTGAGGTACCTTTATGTACATTGATGACTAGAGTCTTTAAACTGTTGGATACTATGGGGCGCAAACCTGAAATGATAGGCTTATTGATATCCATTGGATGAAGCACCTTCGCTCATTCCTCACAAGTATTAAGTGTACAGGGCAAACCAGTTCATACATTTTCAACATTTTTTATCTGTTTGTATTTCTGTTTTTTTTTTGTTCTGTGTCTGTGGGTGTTTTCTGCATTTTTTCTGTTTAACAAATTGAAAGAAATGTTCTCATATAAAAACACCGACAATAAATAGGTCCTAGTACATGTATTATGGCTTTTTCTTTGTAAAATGCATAGAGCATGAAGAAACTGCATATTCTTTACTTTTCTATTGCAAAGGAAAACCAAACAAAATTTAAACATTATTAATTTAGAAATGATCAAAGTGGTCCTGTCTAGTTCATTAATAAACCATACATACGCCATTCCAACACCCATATTTCCCAGGTAAAAGGCAAAGAGTGGTGCAACAGAAACAATAACATCCGAAGACTTACTGTCTCCAGTAAGTCACTAACCCTCCACCATTATGTTACTTGTTTATTTCTTCAAAAGTACAATATGCTTGTACATAGTAACAATGATACAAGCATTATTGAATTAGAATATTTCATGATATATAAAATACATATTTATGTGTAAATATATAAGTCTATCTCTAGTTTGAGTTTACCATCCATCAAACATAAAATGGTGTCAGATTCGGACATAAATTGATGTAGATCTATATCAGGGAAGAAATCGTTACAATTATGTCTAGCTTTCAGATATAATGAAAAAGACTCATAGATTGCTTTCCATACGCCTATCTCTTTCATTTTTACCAGTGATTTCGTTTATGAGTCCTCCATAAAACATCTAAATCGTTTATACTTGGCATAATTGTACAAATTATTGTCTGGTTTAGTAATGACTGAGGCTAGATCAGGACAGTATGTATCACATGGAAAAAAAGAGACTTCTATCCCACGAACTCTTCTAACCTATTTAATTGCGCAAGATGATTTACAAGCATGATTACCTCAACAGTCTGATAAATCCAAGACATAATCATACGGAATGACCAGTGATGAAAAGAAACACGAGAGTAAGAGCTATGTAGGTCAAAATTAGGTCTGTACTTCCCATTAAGGAATCAGAGTCACAAAGGGACAGGCGCTTAGCATCAATGATATGAAGGCTATAGTGTATCAAAGTAACATGTACATACAGTGAAACACCCCTGGAAAAGGCTGCAAGGGCAATATATTCAAGAAAGGTATTAGAAACCAAGTCTTAGGCTTAACTTGACTATATTTGTATACAAACGTGAGAGCCTGAGACATGGCTAAGACATTACGAGAATGTGGCTCCAGTGCTATATTGTGCCTTACATCTAAACCTTGACAGAGTTTGATTGTAAGGGTTCTCAAAGTATTTCGAGGAGCACGATTTACCTGATTAGCCAAAAGGCAATCCTGAGACTTAATTGGTTGAGGACACAACCTGTTATTAACATCAAGTGAAACTTATGGGGTTGTTTCACTGGAGCTGACCGGTTGGTAACTATGTATTTTTTGAGAGTCGGGACCAATGTTTACAAGGTCGGTTAGGGTCGGGTGTAGTTTCCAAGCCTGTCGGGGAGAGTTGGCCCTTGTAACAGACCCTAAATTCTGTGTAAGGTCACTGCACTTAAAACAGTTTGTCAACAGTAAACATGCAAAAAAAAACAAAAACAAAACAAAACTGAGAATTATTAAGTTTCTCTTATGGGTCAACTATTATCGAATTTGATATCAAATCTGCTTCCTGCTCTAGACAGACTAGGCTTTAGTAAAATATAAATTAGGCATGATATAATGAACCTGTATATGGTTTATTGTATTTCGACTCTTATATAATTTCTTGAAGAAGTCTCATCAGAGTCAATGAATATATCTGGTTCCCTCTCTCCTGAAGTAATTTTGGGCTCCTGTGGCGAACCCCCGGTTTGTACCAGTTCAGAGCCGGTTCAGAACCGGTTCTGGTGCTTCAAGAGGTTCTGTACCTGTATACAGAACCGGATTCAGGTTAGTATAGGGGGCAGGTTTTTAGATGTTCATATTTTTATACCAGTTATTGGTATCTAAATTTGGACTAGCAATTTCTCTCTTGAATTTAGAGGTAAGTGCTAAATAAGGTCTAACTATTGTGTCATCAGCATATAATCTAAGTCAGTATTGAGTGTTTAACTCATTTCCTTGCTCTTTGTAAAACACTGTTTTAAAGGATTACTGATATATGGATGTTAGTTACTCTTTATAGTTTATTATAGTTTAGTATTAAGTATATATATTATAGTTTAGTATTAGTATTTACAAACATCCCGAACCATGAGGGAATTTTAACTGTGGCAGACCACATTAGATGTGATCCAGAAAAACAAAAAATTGGACCATATCTATTGAAATTACTTAAATAGTATTACACTCAATGAATTTCACCTTCAATGAGACCATTTCCAGCAATGGGAACGGCAGTAGCACCGAATTATGCAAACCTCTTTATGGATAAGTTTGAAACAAAAGCACTATCCAACTGGCCATTAAAACCTCTTATATGGCTTAGGTTCATTGATGACATCTTTATGATATGGACCCATGGGGAGGATAAACTAAATGAATTTATCCAATACCTTAATAGTATTCACCCAACAATAAAATTCACACACAAGCTGAGTCACAGTCAAATTGACTTCTTAGATACCACTGTCAAGATCAATGACTCTCGACAGCTATACACTACACTATATGAAAAACCGACAGATACATATCTGTATCTTCACTACATTTCTTCACACCACAACCCATGTAAAACAAATGGACTGTATGGCTAATTCTTGAGACTGAGAAGAATTTGTACATATGATAATGATTTCCAAGAAAATGCCGATAAATTGATAGGATACTACCTTAACAGAGGATACCCTGAAAAGGCATTAAGGAAACACTACAAAAGGGCAACAGGATACACACAGGATGATCTACTTGAAGTAATACAGAAACCACAGATAGACACCCTTGTGATGATTACCAAGTACAACCCATGCAATCCCAACATAAAAGACATTATTCACAAAATTTGGAACATTATCTCCAATAGTGCAGATTGTGGAAACCTATTCCAAGACAAACCCGTAATAGGTTTTAGAAGATTACCAAACTTAAGAGACACCCTCACAAATGCTATCATCAAATACCCACCAGTAAAGGAGGAGGTAGCCCCACCAAAGCCAGTCATCTGCACAAGATTAGGTAAATGCACATATTGTCCCTTGATAAAAAAACTAAGGACAATTCAATGTAACTTCACACATAAGTCTTACCAACTTAAAGATTTACCAAAACACATCACATGTGAAATAAGCAATGTCATATATCTCATTACTTGCACTAAGTGCAAAAAACACTATGTCGGTGAAACCAGCCGAGCACTTAGGAAAAGGATGTATGAGCATAAAGCATCAGTCCAGAAGAATGGCCAACCCACACCAGTTTCACGTCATTTTAATAATGATGGACACAGCCACAAACATATGCAATTCACTGTGCTAGAGTGGTGTACACCAAAATTTGACACATCCATGACTGCCAATAAAAGAAGAATTGAGCTGAGTTGGATATTCAAATTATATTCTCTAGCCCCAATTGGCATCAACCAATTTGTGTGATTCTTCATGAATATTATTTGAACAATATTGCACTCAGTTGTTCCCCCTTTTCTTTCTTATTATCGAATTTGTGCTGGATTTAAGACACCAGACTAGTGAAAGGGATGGATTTGTTTCTATTCTTGGTTTTAACCCCTTCGCAAGACTTCAAACAAAACAATAATTTCAGTCTATTCCTGTGAAATTAGCAGAGTAGAGTAGTGATCCATGTTTCTCCTGTTTTACCAGGGACTCAATGGAACTGAAAGTAAAAAAACTGATATATCAGATAAGATTAAAACATCAAGGATAAGATTCAGATTTAGATGAAGAACAAAGGAGGAGGAACTTTGATTGGCTACTCGTCTGATATGTCTGCCTATGCATCTGTGTTATCAGGTCTCTGCCAATGTCTTCATGCCTTCAACATTAAAATGTTTAATTGTCATCGAACCAGGTTCCATGATCCAAGCAAGTTCCTTTGGTTGTCTTTTGAAAAGCCATAATTAGCATATATAGAAGTGGTCATCCTAGCTACTTCAGTCCATTTCTGCACTTTTTTAGCAGCGAATACAATAAAAGACAATTTACACCTGGCCTATATTCACTAACATTCTTTTTCTTAGAGTAAGAATTTATCTTAGAATAAGAAAATATTCTTATCAAACAATTTTCTTATTCTTAGAAAAAGTTGTAGTCACCAAACAATTCTTAGTTAAGATTTGTTTCTAAAAGTAAGTTTCTAAAAGTAAGAATTTTCTTAGTTAAGAAGAGTAAATAAAAACATGTGCATGTATATAGTTATGGATGTCACATGATCAGTCAGAATGGATGAAGTCAGAATTAGGTGCCGGATTTACAAAAGGTCTTAATTGTAGTTTTTTCTTAGGCTTAGCCAAGGCTTGAGTACAAGATTTTTCTCTCAGCTCGGAATTTTCATAAATAGGTATTCATAAAACAGGTTTTAGCTAGAATAAAAGTCATCAACTTAAGACCAAGACTGATTTTTTCATATAATCAAACTTATCAAACATAAATCACACAGCGTTGTACATATTAACAGTAAATATATCCTGCACAAGTAAATGTAAAAATACTCACTGATTAGTTCATCTCCTGACAGCCATAAAATGAGTGCATTAACCTATCCATTTTTATCGCTGCTGTGTTAATACTTCTTAAAATCATAAAATTTCAGAATAAGACATTTGAAATCAGATTTACACTTCAAAGTTTACACTTTAAAGTTTAAAAAATTACAGTGATGCAGTAGTTATAAGCACTGAAATATGGTTTCCCAATATCATGTACCATTTTCTAAGAAAAATTTTAAGAAAATTCTCATTCTAAGTCTAAGAATATTAGTGAATACAGGCCCATGAAGAAGATTCCTGAAGGTTCCTAATGGGGGTGTTCCACTGGGGCCGACCTGTTGGCAACTAGGTATTTTTCGAGGGTTAGGAGCAATGTTTACAGAGTCGGTTAGGGTTGCTTGTAATTTCCCGGCTTGTTGGGGTGGATCGGCAAAATATCAAACATGTTTGAAGCAAAAGCAGGAGACAACAATATGTACAGCCTTCTGCAACTACCTGGCATCAGAGGTGGAGGAATTAGAGGGGAAAGATCATACATTTAGAAACGAGGCTGTAAAGCCCTTTAGCAACAATCAAAGCAAGTCAGAAGAACGTGGTCATCAGACCCAGCAGCCACAGCAACAGACACTTTCATAAAGCTCAAGTGCAACTTCAATATTTGTGCCACAGACATTTCAACAGCCACAACAGCCAGCTCCAGATGCAAGGGAATACATCTTAACCATCCCAGAGATACAGATGCCTTTAAGCCAGGTCATACAACCGCTCAGCAGAGCCAAGTGGCCAGCAAAGGACAGTAGCAGCAATCCAGAAGGCAGCCCATTTCCTTCCTAGTCATTGCTAGACGTTCAAGACCACTTACATTCACATTGATGCCGATGAAGTACTTCAAACCTTCACCAGTTGCCTCTGCTACAGGTGAAGAAAGCCAACACAACATACATCAGGACTTTCAAGTTTCTTTGGAAACATACCCTCAGTGCTGAGCTGAGTGCTGCTCACTTTAAAACATCTTGCAATTTTGAATAGAAATAGTTTTTTTTTAAAAAAGGTTTAGAATTTTTTTTTATTTAAGGGAGAGTCATTTGGACATAAGTTGGGTTGAGTGTTTCAAACAGGGGAATTGTTATTTAGTTTGAAAAAGTTTGGAAACCTGTTGGAAATGAACCAACCAAGCTTGTATGGTCTATGTCCTGTTGGGAATATGTAACCGACCCATGTTTTTTGTGGTTTTGTCCCCGATTCCATGACTTTTGCAACCAATCCTAGAGTCTAGTTAGTGTTTCGGTTCAAGTGGAACACCCCATAAGTTTTGTTCATCCTTGAACAAATCAAGAAACAATTTGGTCATGTATCTTCCTTTGATGCTCCTATTCCTGGAATAAATTGCCTGATGATGTTCGCTCTGCATAATTTTTTACTTTCTTGTGGAAGAAACTTAAATAATTTTTTTTGGTCAAATCTTTCAAACAAAGTTTCTGACTTGGCTGATGACCATTACTATGGGCATGGACTAATCAATTGGAATACGACCGATGGTTGTTGTGCCTTATAGTCTGATAATTTAGAGATTAAGTGCTATAAAAGAGTAGAATACAATAGGATATGTTGAACAAGGGCGTATAAAATAGTGGATAGGGATAGTCAGCTGCTGGACTTCTGCAATGTCCATCATCATTTAAATAATCCCTATCCCACTCACCATTTGGCAAGATGCAGCCCTTTTGTTGTGTCCTCTGTGACAAAAACTTAATTATTAAGTGGTAAAAGTCATTTTACATTCATACTTGTGATAGAATAGAATAGAAACATTTATGTAACACAACATTGATAAAACATTCTCCAATGCTCTTGAGATCAAAAAGGGAAAGTCCAGGGATGTATCAGGTCGAGATCCAAATTAGCGACCACTGGGGAGATATACTATGGTGGAGGATATGCTAGTCTAAACAAATAGGTTTTCCGCTGACTTCGAAAACCTGTTATTGTGTGCTGTGATCAGACTGATTGTGGGAGTCTGTTCCATTCAGTGTTGAAGCCATTGCAAAACCATGCCTACTAATGGCCTTTCTAGGACAAACTGAGGAAGGAGATAGCCAATTTCCACGAGTAAGGCTACTGGTTTTGATCAAGGATGATTAGTATGTGGGTTAGAAGAATTTGATAGCCTTGAAAGTATTTTGATTATATTTTTACAAAATGCAATATGTAATAGAAAGAAATGGAGTGACATGGCTTGTTCTATCAAGTCTAAAAACAATTCTGCAAAGGGCATTTTGAATCTTTTGGAGTTTAGCCACATTATATTTTCATACGTCATAGAGTAGGGAGTTACAGTAGTCAAGTTGACTGTTGATCATTGAGTTTGCAAGCAAAGCTGCAGTCTCCACACTGAGGAATTTGTGGATGCATATTAGGTCCTTGAGGTAATAGTAACAACAAACCTTGGTTATGTGACTAGTAAAGGTGTTTCAAGACTTAAAAGTAACTCCTAGGTTCTTGACTATATTGGTGTAGGAGATAGAATATCCGAGAAGTTGGGTGGGAAATTTTTGGATGAGGGACTCTCTAGCTTGTCTATCACCAATGATAATGAATTCAGTTTTCCCTGGGTTAAGTTTCATACCATCCATCCACTTTTGAACACAGGTAAGACACTCAGTGAGCTCAGCAAAACTGGAATCAAAGTTCCTAAGGTCAAGTGCTAGATGTATGTGGGCAGGGGTGGATCCAGCTTTTAAGTAAGGTGGGGATTCACATCAGACATACCAGACATAGGGTTGTCGGGCGGCATGCCCCCTGGGAAAAAATAATTTTTGGTAAAAATATAGTGCATTTCCTGTAAATTTAACACCACTCTCAAGAAATAATTTTGTACTTTGGGTTGAACCCCTTTACATCATTTTTCAAGGGGGAGGTTCGAACCCCCTGATCCACCCCCTAGATCCGCTAGTGGTGGGTGTCATCAGCATAGAGATGGTGGTTGACATTTAAATTGGAAATGATATTACTGAGTGGGGTAGTGTAAAGGGTAAAAAGGAGGGGGCCCAGGACAGAGCCTTGGGGTACTCCATAGGGGAGTGAAAAGGCATCTGAAAAGCTATTACATAGTTTAACCTTCCTTTTGTGGTTTGAAAGATAGGATTTCATCAACCTCAACACAGTGCCATTGACACCAAACCAATCCCTGAGGCAATTAAAAAGAATGTTATGGTCAAGAGTGTCAAATGCAGCTGGGAGGTGCAGCAATGTGAGTGCTGTTTCTGTTGATTGCAATCTCCTGTAAGTGAATTGGTTAACATTGGAGAACCCCTCACTATCAATGTAACTATTTAACTGTGTAACCACTACTTTTTTATCAGTTTGGATATGAAACTAAGGTTGGTCTGTAATTATCGAGGAGATTTCTCTCTAAGTTAGGTTTCTTGATAAGGGTTTTTTAAGCAGCTTTGAAATCTCCCTTCTTTGATTGAGTAATTTATAATATTGGTAATTGGAGTGACTAGAATATCCACACACTCTTTAATTAATAAAGGTGGTATCTGGTCCAGATTGCATGTTTTGTTGGGGGAAGAATTTAGGATTTTGAGCATGTCACCCTCAGATACAGGATTGAAGGAATGTAGAGCACTGTTGTTGCTTCTTGGTCTTGTAAGGGAACAGGCACTGCTGGCTATAGTGCAACTCTGATTTTCATAATTTTGTCACTGAAAAAATTCCAAAGGTGTTGGCTAAATCAGTAGGACTAATGTAATCAGGCAATATGATGGTTGTGGATGTATGTAAGATTTTTTGGAAAGTGTTCAAAAGAGCCTTGGGATTACCATTATTTTCAGTAATGACTGTAGAATAGTGTTTGCATCTTGACTGTTCTGGTAGAAAATTATAGCAATTGACAGCAGCTCTATATCTACTCCGGTTGATTGCAGAATTGTCATAATACTTGCTCATACTTCCGTTTAAGACACTTTGCTCAGAGGATGTCTGAATTCATGAAACCTTTGTCAGGGTGCAATTGTGCCTTTCCTTTTGATTGGAGCATGGTTGTCTAGAATGTTGCACAGGGTATTAAAATACTGGTGACTGAGTAAACTGACTGTTGTGTGAGGATGTTTGATTAGATCAGAATTCAGGATGTCCTCTCTGAAGTTAGTAATATGTATCTCGTGAATTTTCCATGTATTAACCTGCCTGAATTGGCAGGGTGCCTTGACAGGTATATTGACCAAAAATGTGTTGGAAAGATGGTCAGACAGCCCCCTCTGTAACCTTTAGGCAGGCCACCTTTGAGAAGGTGTGCCTCACACATATTACATCTAATATATGGCCGTGGATATGGGTTGGGGAATCAATAATGTCGGTAAAATTGTATTGACAGAGGGAGTCATTGAATTTCTGGACCAACCATCCTGTTTATCCAGATGTAGATTTAAGTCACCCACTATTATATTTTCACAACATGATAAAGCAGCGCCCTCAACAAAGGAACTGAAATCCTCAATTAAATTGGCCTTGGAAACATTAGGCCCGTACACAGTGTGAAAAACAAAGTTCTGGGCATTGCCCATGGATAGGTGAACAGATATGAAGTCAATATTATCACGGATGAAAAACCAGACACCACCACCTCTCCCCTCCGGGCATAGAACATGAGTACATTTGTAACACAGAGGTGTGACACTTGCTATAAAGCTGTCAGTGTCATCTGGTCGAAGCCAGGTCTCAGTGACCGCAATGACATCGGACTTGTTGCTATCAATGAAGTCTGCAAAGGCAACAGACTTGTTGCTGATGGATCTGATGTTGATCAGACTTCCAGTTAAAAGGCTAGCATTAGGGCCAGGATTAATACTGACATCCCGTAAGAGGATTGACAACAGGGACACCCATGGGCTGACATGTTTGTAGGAGTGTGTTACCCTATGAATATGTCCTTGCATTGCCAAAAAGGCGTAGTTGACCCCATTGAGACATGGGTGGATGCCAGCCTCAAATTGTATGGTGGAAAAGGCTGGGAAAGAAGAATGCAAACTTAAAGCAACAATAATTGATAATGTGGAAGGATTGTCAGTGGTGGTATTGGTTGCAGTGGTGGTATTGGTTGCTGGAGCAACAAGAAGAAGGTACAGACAGAACCAGAAAGTGCAATGCATGTCCAAGAGGAAGGCCAAAAAATAAAATTTGAAAAAGGTGAACCTACCTTGCCTTTGTACTAACCTGTCTATACAGCAAACCACAGATGAGTAGGTTAAGAACAGTGAAAGACTGGTGCAAGATTAATATGGAATGATAAGAGGTGTGATTTTAATGTATTGAATATTATTTGGTTGAATTACTAAAATATGTCAGTCATCAAAACATTTATATGATGTATTGAATATTATTTGTTTGAATTACTGCAATATGTCACAATATCAAAACAGTATGTGAAATCCGCGGGAAATGTCCCGGTGAGCGATAATACCCAAAAGAGCCACTTTTCACAATTCTAGCATCTATACAGAGGTATTATGAGCAGACAGTGATGTTTCTGAGTTAAGATTTATATAAAATGCCAATAAAAACAGATACAGACCCAGTAACTCTGTAAAATCGAAAATATTACATACAAATCGGTTATGAAATAAAATAAACGTCTCCCCTGACGAATGCTAAAACTGATAAATATGATAAGGTAGTGTTCATCATATGTAGGACTTTCTAGGTATGTCGTATTAGTATTTTTTTAAATGTCAGATCATTATTGGCTCAGTGAGTTAACAAGTTTGGCGTGTAATCACTGTGTTTATTCAACTCCGACAATTGGCAATGCTGAGAACTCTTCCCAATACGATCCTGGCCTTTGAGTGGGACATAAAGCACCAACTTTGACATTTGACATTTGCTGAAACTTGTATTTGATGATTATTGACTCTAATATTAAACAACGTTGATGTATGATTACTTAAACTGGGATACACACTATTTTATTAGAGATAACTTTTATGAAATAATTATGCGACAACATTATACAAATTAGGGGAAAATAATGTCAAAGTCTGCATCATATTAGTTGACCAATTTTTTTGTTTAATGTTTTCTTTACATGTTTACATTTTCTTGATGTAACTGTGGACGCCATGTAAACAAGATGGTGGCCAATAGCGGACTCTTTATCCAGAATTAAGTGGTCCAAATGTCTGACAATATATAAGGTAGCATGGTATGTGGACTGGTGCATGATAATCCTTTGCATTTTAATGTCAATTACCTACTTCAACTCCGTAGGTTGGGGTGTATTTTTGTTTACTTACATTTGCAGTATGAAATGTTTTATTGTGTAAATTATTGTCTAGTGCTTATGTAAACTATTTATGGGGACCATAAAATAAGTTAATCTTATTTTTCCTTGACTTCTTTCAGTCAGCTCTTCTTTGTTAATGTTAACAGATTTATACATTAATTTAAGTTAATATTTTCTATGTGTAATTAATACCTGCAGGTTTTGAAACACTTAGGTTTAAGTTTAGTTAACCTTAACTTTACGTGCTGTTAAGGGCACTCTGTCAGACTAACCTTGACAAATCATCTCTGGTCTGGACTTACTAAGAGGTCAACTTTGAGGTGGCAGCAATATGATTCCAGCTGTTAAATATGACATCAAACTCAACTTTGGTCCTTTGGAGATTAGTGATTTTAAGTATAACTTGTACAAATTAATTTCTAACTGGATTGATCTGCCAATATGAAAAAAAGAGAACAACAGCTAAGGTCCAACAGCTAAGGTAAATCCAACAGCTAAGGTAAATTGGAACAGCCCCTCAGTATTGCCAACAACAAGGGCCAAATCCACATAAGGTAACACTCTTTGATTGGATGCCAAACTTGCTAGCCACTAGGCCACTGAGAACCTATCTACCACTGCAGATAACATACTCATCAATTAAGAGGATTTGGGATAAATCCCAAGTACAGGTACATACATATTTTGGCAGGACATCTGTAGTGCTTTCAGTTGGGCCACTGCAGTCACCAGAACTTGGGGCGAACTTGCCCGGATATGTCAAATAAAACATTGAGCCCTGTATATAATATGCTGGGTATATTTGATATTATGGTATATTCTGTCACATTGGTGAACATGTAGAATATTTGTTGATTTCAATTTTGTTGGAGCATTTGATAAATTATACACTAAAATGACAAAATCAAATTAATCACCTGTTGTTGAAAGGTCAGGATCTATAATGGATGGATGTAGTGTTAAGAAATCAACACTAACAAATTGAGGTGCATTGTTCTGTTATTATCGCCCATTGCCCATAGTGCTAATGCAACACTATAAGCACAGTCCTGGCTCTGAAAAGAAAATTTTCAAATACTGATTAGTAGACATATCAGCCAACACTGATACTTGTTAGTGGGGATTTACATTCCTGTGAGCCTCTGCAATTTTGAAGTGTTGATCCTCCAAACAAATTTCTATTTTTTCAGGTTTATGCTGGTGAAAGTTAGGTGCAACAGTGGCAAGGAGTAATTCCATGTTGGACTGGATTCTGACCTAATTTTAATGTCAAGGAGTTCTTCAGTGCAACTTAGTCAAACTCATACTGGCTTTAGTGAAGGATATATATTTTATTCATAAGACGTCATGGCAGTTTTAGTTGAAGTATTGTAAAACATATTTTTTCCAACTCTTGGTTTCAGTTAACAGCGGGAATGTTTTTCATGTCAGTTTGTTCAATCACAAACTCGATTTTTTTTTTCAATTTTAAAAGCTAGGTTTTGAGTCTTATCTAAGACATTCACATGTGAATGTGCAAGTGACATTATTGTAAATACTTTATGCAAATGTGTTCCTTTTATTTGATAAACCCCCCAGTAAGTGCAAGACACAAGTGGATACAGGTGATCGAGTATCAAATGTTAGTTTTAGTTTATGCAGTAAAAATTTTAATTTAATGTAAAAACTTATTACTTTGGCCAAGAAGGTTACGCTTTTGTTGGTGTTAGTTGTCTGCCTGTATGTTTGTCAAAAAAATTCAAAACTTTACAAATAAATTTTGAAACAATTGTGAGGAATATTTTGAATGGCTCAAGGGATGGTTAATTTGATTGTCGTGGTGATCTGGATCCTTGACCGGGTCCGAGAATTTTGTAAAGGATTTTCTTAACATTGCATATTTAAGGCGTTGGCCCTTGGAGGAGATTTACGCTCTCCGAATGCTCTTGTTAAGAAGATAAAAACACCATCCATACTAAGAAGTGTTGTTATTTTCATTTGTTTTGTAGATTAATTCCAGACACCCAAACACAGGAAACCATCATGGATACTGATGATAAAAATTTTGTTGCAAGCTCTGTAAGCCCGTATTGTGACCAAAATACAACATCCAAAAGCATGTAATTTCTTCAATTTAAAAGAAGTTTATCCTTAGTGTTTAACTTATATGACAATAACTAATATAAATTGACTGGTTATCAATAAAAAGCGCATGTGTACATATTTAATGTCATTTCCATTCATTACACTTATAAATTTGAACACAAAATAACAGTTGAAAACTCTCTTGAAGTTTATGGATGTAATTCAACATACGAATATTAAGTATGAATGGTATAAAATAAATCTTAAATTGCCTTTAGCATTCAAAATATACCAGTCCTATATTAGTTTATTCCCAAATACCAGAAATTTAACAAAGGGGTAGTGTGAATGTACCAAACATTCATGTCCTGCCCCCTGCCCCCAAATTTATTTTCTTGTGTTTCTGAGAAAATAAACTATTTCTAAAAAGATGTACTTGTAAAAAATAATTGTCGTTGTGCAAGTTGAGCAAACTGGTTACGACTTATGCAAATAGTTTAAAAACTGTACAATGTATAACTTATACAAATTCCATCAAATGAAGCTGTTCAAGTTTTAAATTATGAATAGGTTGTAACATTATAACTTGTTAAAGATTGTGTGCACCGTTAATAACCATTGTTACAACCGTGTACAATGTCCCAGCTATAAGAGACAACTAATATATTTATTGAAATGAAAGATAGAAGACATAAATTAAAGAATAAATAAATACGTTATTTAAAAAGCCCTTATCATGGATCACCAGATCACAAGAGATTTGTGCTTGAAATTAACATGAATGCATGTATAATGTTGTTATATTTTATTATAATAAAACCTTGCACTTCCCACTGCCTCAACATTTGCATTCATATTAAAAACAAGGCCCAAAGATGTTTAGGTCCCCTAGTGTGAGCACAAAGCCATTAGAGATACGAGTAGTGCACTAGAATTTACGAAAGTCTCGTGACAGAAAGAAATTCCAACTTATATACATCCCACAGCTGGTCCCAAACTGAGATGGTCACCCATGCAAGTATTAACATAGCCCATTGCCACTTAACTTCAGTGAGCAGACAAATAGTCATCACTCTGTGCCACAATTCATGAAAGTCTGATGCAAGAAGGACATATGTCTGGGAAAAAGCCAAAAGGACATATGTCCTTGTAGCTATTGGAGAGCAAGAGAGGCAAATTCAGAACTGATGCAAGAAGGACATATGCATGGAAAAAAGCCCAAAGGACATGTGTCCTTTTAGCTATTGGAGAGTAAGAGAGGTAAATTCAGAATGCACAGGTGTTGTCAATTTCATCAAAGTCCAGAGACAAAAAAAGTGATCTTTAGAAGCGTGAGCTCTAGCAAGGCTTGTGCTTAAAAAAATCCAGAAATTTGAGCATTTCTAAATAAGAAAGCTAATACTGCAGTTCCTCTTCTATTGTGATTTATCTTGATTGCCAGTCGGTTTAAAACTTGTGAGCCTTCTATGACTGGTGCGGCTTAGAACAGGGAGGAAAACTGGCAAAACATGTGACTTGGCCTGAGTGGAGAGATTGCTCATGTGACCAATGAGACAGGGCTTATAAGCTACCCTTAACCGTGGTGATTACTTATGATAAGACATAACTTTAGTGCAGTAATCAGTCGACTAATCACCAGGCAATAGTATTGAACTTCATTTAAAGGCCTAATTCAAGGACTGTTTATGCAGAGGCCAGAAATTTAAAATTTGGGTGGATCGGGGTAAAAAGTGCCGAAATTTGCCTAGAAGACAGATAAATCTTCAAATGCAAATCCCCGACCCTGGAGATCAGAATAAAAACTGTCTCAAACGCCTGGAAACCTTTTTCTGGCCAAGTTTTGACAGAACCTGGAATCCAAGTCAAACATGTTTGATATTTTCCCGACTTATGCTGGCTTTTTGGTAATCTTTCTGACATTTACAATTTTAAAACTTTTAGTGCTAGCTCCAAAATCTACTTGAGTCGGCCAGCAGCAGTTTACAGTAAAAATTAAAAAAAATATTAGTCTAAATACCACAAAGATAAATTGTAGCGCTACAAAGGTACAACCTAAAAGGTTTGATGTAACTACTTAAGAAATAATGGTCTTTAAAGATAATTAAAACGCAGTGTGTAGGACCACTGTGATTATACACCTACCTTTAGAGCTGAAAAAAAGCATACTATGATCTAGCTATGTCAATTTATTTATTTGGGGCTTTATTTTGCTTTCAACATTGCACAGTTCATATCATAACTGGGAGTTTTATGGGCAGAGGAAACATACAGTTGCACATACAGTTGGTCAAGGTTCTGTACTGTAAACTGTTACCCATAGGTTATCAACTACCAACTTTCCCACAAAAGGTCTGAGGTTTGAACCACCGACCTCATAGGTGGGAGGACTGTGCCACCATGGCCCCCTGTTTATGTCAATGGACCTACGATAACTCAAAATATGTTTATGTATCTATCAGTGATGGGGATTAAGTGCTATAAAAGCACATATTAGATTAGATTAAACTTATTTATCAGGGCAGTCTGGAAGTAGACTTGTGACGGTGGAACATGGGGTTAACAAGAACAAAATACTTTTAAGTATGTACATATATATAAATTGTAAACCAAAAAATTAAATCTCTGGCCTTGTATGAAGTTTGATACTCTGAACGACTGACCAAAAGTTCTTTTACAGAATGATGGTTCCGTGAAGGAACTAGGCCAAATGTTCCCAAGCTTTTATTTTGAACAAGGAAAAGCACAAGAAAAACTATGGTGGTAAGAAACATAGATTGAATGTGATGAGCTTCTTTATCTTATGGGAAACTGAATGCGTAAATTTTTATTTTTCACTTTGGAGAAATTAATAAGAAATAATTTCAAGAAGCATACAATGAATTTAGCAATCCCTGCCAATAAAACAGCTACCCATGCATTGTACCATAGACAAAAGTGGTCACAAAAACTGACATGTGGGTCACAAGCACCTTGTATCGTATGCAAATTTACAAGTCACAAAACCACAAATTGGGGAACATACACCCTATAAAAGAAGAGGACGCTACCAATGAACATACATTTAGGTGTGTGTCATCGAGCAGTCACGGGGATTTGCTTGTAGTTATTGCAAGGTGCAATAGAGTTATATGGTATGAAGCTAGTTACAGTTATTAGTTAAAAGTATGGGGCCTTTTGTTCTCAAGCTCTTGGCGCAAATCTTGGTGATCCTTGTATTGCTCGTGGACAGGGCTGAACTCAGGAGAAAAAAGCATTCTGCCCCAGGTGTAGAACTTTTGTTCACTTCAAATAAAAACTCGTACAACAAATGGAACATACCTTTACTGGGTAGAACCCCAGCCTGGCTCAAAGGTACACTGGTAAGTAATGTGGAGTAATACTAATACTGGTGAGGGTAGTTTACATTGATGTGGGGAGAATTATCACCTCCCCCCAGTGAGGTATTATTTTCATGGCCGTTAATTTGTACGTTTGTCTGTTCACTTTTTTATTAACAGGTTTACACAAATCCTATTGGTTGGAACTGAATGAAAGGAAATCAAAAGATGGGTCTTAATCAAACTTAGATCCCATTCAATTTTGAGGGTGTATCTGGATAACTGTTTGGATACAAATTAAAATCCGTATTCCCATTTACTTATTATTACGCTCTTTTGCCCCCCCCCCCCAAACTCTGGATAATGGATGGTATAAATGCGTGAATAGGTGACAAATTGTTATAAATACTTTAATAACTAGATATCACCAGAAAGGTACTTCTGGATTTTCACAGAGTTTTTTTTTTGCATCTGTTTCCCTGCTAGCCCTCTCAGTGAATATAGAGTTTATTTTTAATCTTTTGAGCAAAGATTGACTTATTTTATTAATTTATTATGGAAAAACGGGGGATAATAAATATAACATGGCCTAGTGGCATACTGCATGAGTAGACATTTTACCTAGAAGACAATTTCACTAGCTATTTATTCCTAAGAAATATATAAACTAGAATTAAGTTTCATCAAAGGCTAGTGTCTACTTAAGAGATTAATACATATTAAAAATTTTACTAGGAATTGACTTTTGCCTATCCAGGCTCATTAGCTAAAATAGCTACAATGAATGCCTAGTGAAAATTTCAACTGATACAGTATATCTTCAAGGTTATCTCATGAGACATTATTTGCAATTCATGTCCACATAAGAGGGTAGTTTTCCTGTTATACTTTACTTATCTCTTGTCACAATAAGGTATATTGACAAACGATTGGGATGTGCAGTAAATATAAGAATAAGTTGTAGCTTAGAATATGCTGAGGTTGGATGCTATAAAAAGGCCTGACTTAGAATAGATGGCTTTTCTCCATGGCTCATGTACCTGTAAATGTATATAACTATTATTTTGATGGGTTCTGGTTTGTGTTATAAATACCTCAATTTCTTTTGCCGATATTCGTACATAAAAACAGCAAGTACAAGACAATACGGAAGCTCTGAGCTGTCAAAATTGATTTTATAGTAAGTTGAATATATGACTTGGTATCTCGTATGTACGACTTAGTAACTCATATACATGACATATTATCTTGTATATACAACTTAGTATCTCGTATATACGACTTATTAACTTGTATATACAACTTAGTATCTCATATATGTTACAGTGAATTTGCGTAATTAGGGAATTCGCGAATTCCCTGAATGCTTTTAGGGAATTCACAAAATCCCTAAATGGACCAGGGAATTCGCAAATTCCCTAAAATTTCTAGGGAATTCGCAAAATCCCTCAAATTTTACCTAGGGATTTCATGAAATCCCTGAATATATTTTAATTTGCTAAAAATTATTTAATAGAAAATATTTATGTACATAATTCGTTATTATGCTTCTGTAAGACATAGTTAAACACCATAATAAGACATAGTTATAACACCATAAAATATTATGATAGGGGAAAGATTTATTTACAGATAAAAACTTAGACTATAAATGAAAGTTAATTATTTCTTGAATAGAAGATTACTAAAATTGCTAACATTTATTAAATGACTATTACTCATTGTATCTTTGAAGGTCTGAACAAAACCTTTAATCTGTCTAAACCTTAAACTACTTGGGATTACATGCCCTTCCATTGGTGCCTTTGATCTCCAACACCAGCTACCTCCTCAAATAAATTAAATTAGTACTTTTCAGTTTCCATTGATCAGCCAGATCTGAACTGACATGGAGTGTACCATTTTGAAGGAATCTATTCTCTGTACAGTTCCTTGTAATTGAGATTGAATCTCTTTTAACCTATAAATCAAAGGCATACATCATTCTTCCTCTCTCTATTGTGGATAAATGAAGATTGTACTTAGTAAGTTTTAGGTCATGGAAGAACAGAAATAGCAATTAGAGTGTTGCAAGTATTGATAGATTTAGTATTTGTATAATATGTTTTGATACATTAATTCAAAGTAAAAAAAAGTATCTTCAAGCAAGATATATTACTATTAAAAATACTTTTAACTACAGTTAAATTTTAAACACAAACAATTGAATAGATTCAAATTTAGACTTGAATAAAAATCAATTATTTTTGTGGTATGAATTATTTTGTATACCATTTATATTTTGTATAAAATGATCAGTTAGAAAGTCATATTAGTCTATAGTCCATACGAAGCCTAAACTAATTAAATCAAATGAAATACTTTCAAAAACATCACTTCATAAGTTTCCTAAAATTAATCAGTTAAGAAGATAATCAGAATTACTGTGCATGACACACGAAATCATTTCAAAACTAAGAAATTTTATTGTAAAATCCCATTAGTTTATACAAAACCTTAACTGAAATACACAATAATGGACTACTGCACCATAAATGCAATTTTACAAATTCCCTAAAATAACATTCAGTGAATTTGTGAAAAAATTTACTAAAGTTTTAGGGATTTTGCGAATTCCCTAGACATTTTAGAGAATTCGCGAATTCCCTGGTCCATTTAGGGATTTTGTGAATTCCCTAAAAACATTCAGGATATTCGCAAATTCCCAGATTACATAAATTCACTGTAACATATATATGACTTAGTATCTTGTATATATGACTTAGTATCTTGTATATTCAACTTAACATCTCATATATACCACTTAATTAATAACGCATATATTTGACTTATTTAATACTCTAGTTTTCCATTATTTTCTCATAAATATCCTTCGGTATATAATATATCTGTTACAGTAAGTATGTGAAATCAGTAAATACATGTATTCCCTGAAAATTTCAGTAAATTTTTTTTTTTGGTCCAGTAAATACGCGTATTTACTAAAATCACCATGAAGACTTTCTATCTTTAATAGTTGGGAGTTGTCTTGTATGTCTTCACATTAACAGTTACTTAAAACTTTAAATTGTTCTGTCATATTCAAAGCTACATACTTGTTTACAATCAAGCAATGGGATAACTATTTTACATTACTTTATAATCTCAAAAGCAGTTGCATGTGATATGGCTACAAACTTGTAATATATATATATATATATATATATATATATATATATATATATATATATATATATATATATATATATATATATATATATATATATATATATATATATATATTTAAAGTAAATTGTAAAGAACTCAATATCACTTTAGTTTTAACAATGTATTTTAACAACATATTTCTTTTCCAAAAGTCACTAATAAAAGTTAGAGTCTGTAATTAGGGCTGAATAAAATCTCCCTTTTATGTTGTCCCTTTAATAGAGGAAGACACACTATAATAATATAACCATAGATGCCTTAAAATGGGATTAAGTCCCTCTGAAACACTAATGCCCCTGTTCCACCACACGACTAAGGCTCCTGATTAAGGTATTTTGGGAATCTGCTTTCTAAAAATGTAGAGTCCCAGACAGTCTGCTTGAGTCTCTTTGGATCTGTTGGGGTCTGTTTAAAAATCAAACATGTTTGATATTTTTCATGGCTGTAACCGATCCACTTTTGCCCCTACCCACAAATATTCCACAATTCTAAAAACGTGTAAATCTTTTTTAAATTCCCAGAATTCCCTGCAGTTTGTGTGAGACTTTGTTTTCGTCTTCACACTCCACTGACATTATCAGAGAAAAACCACAGATTTAAATATAACTAAAATCAGACCTATTGGTTCAGGATGTCACCACTGGCTCTTTTCATATTTCTGTCTATTGATTATGTTACCGACGTACAAGACACAGGCACTGTACTAGTAATACAAAACGGTTGCAGCCATTGCAGTGTAATGCCATTCTTTATCTATGGCATAAATTTACAAAAACTTTTCTTTTTTGTATTGACTGTGTGTAAGGAAAGAAAGTAGTCTCCTTTCACCAATGCAGAGTTCATATCCTTTACATATGACTTTCCACAACACCAAATTTGCATCACAAATATTTTAAGCTCATATTGTGGACACGGAATTGATGTTCATTTTCCATTTTATTCAATATTTATCTGGCATGTTCTCATTATCTGAACAGTGACCAACAAAAACTCAACGTTTATTATTATTTTACGAAAAACACCATTTGACAAAAAAAAAACAAAAAACGCAAAAACATCCACAACTAATAAAAAGTTGACATATAATCTGTCAGGAAACTTGCTGATAGTGCAATTGTTCAAGCGTTAATGATGGGATGTGATACCTCACTGAAATTAAAGTATATTCACAAAGTTAACACAGGTCGGACAGCCTACAAAGATCTCCTAAAAGGGTATAAAAAGAAAATCCTGTCTGCACAACTCAAACAAAAGTTTAGAGCTCTTTTCATTTCCTTTACCTTTACCCTGATTTATAACATAGCTCAACACAATCAAATGAGCCTCTTTGGAATAAGCAAGAAAATCACCCCAGTGAGTATATTTGTTGACGTCACAGGTGAGGGCGCTTGAAAAAATACACTTCACAAAATTTAATATTTAATACATATATATATACAAACATCTACAGTTATTTACATTTGTAATGATAACATCAGTACTGTGGGGCCACCTTAAGTTAGAAAAGAAGTTAATAAAGTAAGAGTGACCTTAACCTTAAGTTCTTACTTAAGGTCACCTAAATTCAAGAACAAAGATGATGGTTAAATTTATGGGAGGCCTTACTTCGCAGGAAGTAAACTCACCTTAAAATGTTGAAAATAATATTTTGAATTTGTTATTTCAATTTAATGTGGCCTCAAACCAACCAATTTTACTGTATGAATGAATATAAGCTAATAAAGGTAGATTTAAATAGTAGAGATGAAGATTTTTTCTATTAAAGCATTTTTAAAAAACAAACTATGGGTTTGACAGAAGTAGGGAGTTTATTAATGGTTGAAGCAAAGCCCCCAACCCCAACTGGACCCTGAGTCAATGTCACATTTATTTCCCATCACCATATTTGAACGATAAGTAACCTAAGTCCATTTTCGACATTGGTATTTGGCTATCAAGTGGGTCTGTCCCCTGATCTTCTCGATTAATTTTTTAGGATAACAGCTTAACGTGTTTACCAGGGGGGGGGGGGGGGGGGGGGGGGGGGGGGGACCTGAACCCCAACAACATATGTGTTTATTTTTTTAATTAATTTGCAAGTTTTACTTTTGGGAATTCCATCACCTCAGTGATTGGGATATAGGCCAAGAAAATTTGGTGCAGTGAGTGTGTGTTTTACATGCCCCTGATTTTACAACTAAAAGCCCTCCACGGGCCACTTGAAATTGAAGCACTAAAATGAAAACAAAATATCCATATATTTGGGGGCCCCCACCTACCTCAAGATTAATACACCAACAGAGGGAGGTTGGGTCCACAGGACTACCCTGATTTCATTCTTGAACACTTGTTAAGCCATGTCTCTTTCCAAATGATTAGCTCTGTAAACACAAAGCTAAATTACACATTTGGATAACGTGTCACTTACAGTTGGATTACTCTGGAGAACGGTTTGAACATCTCGCTTAGACTTGTGATTTTGGGGTTTTTGATGATATATTTTGTATAACTTTTGTGTGTAAATTTGAAAGTGTTCTTAGTTGTCTCAATCCACTAACCTCGTGGTTTTTAGATACCTCAAGAAACCTATTTGCGCTTTTCTATCTGATATCAAATCATAACCTTAACTGCTCTGCTAATCTAATAATATATTTAAGACCACCCAATCCAGTCTTAGAGTTATGAGCCAAGATAAGACAAAGATAAGACTAAAACCTTGAATGAATTGCTCTAAGACTTAGACAAATGTTGCAACAAGCTTTGTCCAAAGTTATGACAAAAGTCTTAGATTTAAGACCAAGATTAAGATAAGACCTTTCACGAATACAACCCCAGGTCATGGGTAAACCCAAGCTTGTGTGAAAATGTTACCCCCCGTTCTGATGTACTGTTTTAAGGGATGTCTGCAGACAAATAAACAGACGAATAAATGGGTGTGATTACAATAACATCCCTTGTGGGAGGGGTAAAAATCTGTGAAAAGTTGAAAACAACTATTTTTTTAAATAATAAACTGAGTATTTCAATTAGTAGAAAATTTGTATTCAACTCATTGTTATGATTACTTTTTAATCACATTTTTTATGTCTCCGGACTTTAATGAAATTGACAACACCTGTGGATTCTGAATTTACCTCTCTTGCTCCCCAATAGCTAAAAGGACACAGGCTTTCATGAATTGTGACACAGAATGATAAATATTTGTCTGCTCACTGAAGTTAAGTGGCAATGGGCTATGTTAGTACTTGCATGGGTGACCGTCTCTGTTCCGGACCAGCTGTGGGATGTATCTAATTTGGAATTTCTTTCTGTCACAAGACTTTCATAAATTCTAGTGTACTACTCATGTCTCTGATGGCTTCGCACTCGTCCTAGGGGACCAAACACCTTTTGGCCTTGTTTACTTTGTTTTCAGCTTTTTAAATGTAGCATTGACAATTGGTCTGTCCTGACTTTCAAGCACAGTTGGGACTAGATTATGGCCAATGTAAAACACAGAGTTTCTACTACTTGTCCCACTTGAGTACCTCTTATCTAGATTAATAAATGTGTAAGTCTGTTTGTCCATCCGCCTGAAACCCTAGCTAATCAAATTCCCTTGGGTTGATCCACATATGCAGCTTGAATTGAAATAACTTTGTTGAATTTTAAAAATTAAGCTGTGTATATATAACTGTGTCCATTGTGAACATACGAAAGATCTGATTCTGTTGTTTTCAATCTGTGTGTATATAACTGTGTCCATTGTGAACATACGAAAGATCTGATTCTGTTGTTTTCAATCTGTGTGTATATAACTGTGTCCATTGTGAACACACGAAAGGTCTAATTCTGTTGTTTTCAATCTGTGTGTATATAACTGTGTCCATTGTGAACATACGAAAGGTCTGATTCTGTTGTTTTCAGTCTGTGTGTATATAACTGTGTCCATTGTGAACATACGAAAGGTCTGATTCTGTTGTTTTCAATCTGTGTGTATATAACTGTGTCCATTGTGAACATAAGAAAGGTCTGATTCTGTTGTTTTCAATCACATACAATTTATGGTTTTGGTAAAAAATCATCTGTTAGCATAGCTCCAGTTTATGTACAGCCAAAATTCAAGTACAGTTTCAATGTGTACTTCATTGAGACTTTAAATTTTTTTTTCGTAAGTTTTTGCTATTCATTTTGCTAGTTCTAAACCCTTGTCATTTTGTTTCATTTACATATATTACTTTGTAGTTAAGGGATTTGTATTTGTTGAAAAGTTGTAAGAGCCCTTTTTCAAACTCTCTGGTAGATATAAATAACAAAAATTATAATATAAACTCATAATGAATAAATCATTTTTCAAAATAGCAAAACTCATTCATTAGCACCTTTACCAACTCGTATTTCGTCGATAAACAATTTTATTTATTCACTATTTTTTTGTCAGATTGTTGCGCTTAAGGTAAAGACAATGACTTTATGATTTTGGAACCATATGTTACATTACCCAATACCACATTCGCCATCTATCATGTGATATGTTCTGATAGTAAAAGAACAAGTACTAGTAATTTGTCCTGTCTGAAAGAATGGTCACTTCACCAAAAAGCTAGGGTTGGCTGCCATGATCTACAAAGTTCACTCATAACACCAGGTCTTGATTAAACTAGGAAGGCCAAGAAGACTAATCAGCAGACTTGTACCCTTGATCTATATGTTCATTTGGTTTCCAAGTTTTGCGGAAGTTTGGTCATAAAATGAAAAGAATTGGCAAGATAGATTAGTAGAAAAGCAATGTATAATATAAACAATAGGTCATAGCAAAACAAATTCCACCTGTGAAGTGTTTGAAAAAAAACAGGGCTGAAAGGGGTTTCAGACTACTAGCGCGAGCCGCAAAGTCATCAGAGACCTGAATAGTGCATTGAAGGGGTCACCCATTCCAACACTAAGGTAGCCCATTGTTGCTTAACTTCTGGGAACAGACAAATACTTATCATGCTACGGCACATTTCATGAAAGTCCGGAGATAAAAAAAAAAAGCAAGAAAACAAATTATCTCTAGAAGTGTGAGCCTTGCTAGGGCTTGTGCTTAAAAAGGACGAACAAGTTTGATCACTAGGTTATGTTCCTTTAGGTTATACAAAGGAAAGTCACACAACTGAGACTCCACTCCCAACTGTATTATCACGGATGGTGTATTTATTTAATTGGGTTTAATGTTTCTTTCAGCACACTTTATGACTTATATCATAGATAACAGATAGTTTTAAGGACATAGGAAACTAATACATACTTGCTGGTCAAAGTTCTAGTGCTGGGGATAGGTAAGCTATCAATTTTCCCACATTCAGTCAGTTCCGGGATCCAAACCACTGACCTCAGGGTTGGGAGGTGATTGTATTGCCCACTACACAACTGGGACCTTGGGGGTATTACATATGCTTATTTAGAGAATATAAGGGTTATTATATTGATTATTGTTTTGAGATAATTTTGATGTATGATAGCTGAAAATTCAGGATATTTTTTGTTTCCAGAATGTAATCTAGATCTTTCTTAAAATTTAATCACTTCTTCCTTTGGTGAGGCCCTGCCCACACTTAAAAATCTCAGAAAGATCAGTTCATTACTTTTGGCGTACTCGTGAATATAGACAAGACAGACAGATAAATAAGTACACCCAACCTTAAAACATAACCACCTCGTGCAGGTATTACCACAAAGAAACATGAACCAAACTTTAACAAACCAAACTACTTGTCTTAAATCTTAAATATTTTCAAAGGTCCCATTTTCAGTGAATTTTCAATGACTTTCGCTTTCTGGTTGACATTAAACCAACATTAATCAGCGGATCTTGAAAAAAAAATGTTATATGATAGGACCTGGCTAACAGAAGCAGTGATTATGTTTTGGATCATATTCTGCTGACCAAAAATAAAATATTTTTTTGAAAAGGACATCCAATGGAGGTCTGTGTTCCACGACTGTCTTCTAATTTGATTTCTCTTTACAGGTCAAAAATGGCCCTGCACAGTTTGAAGAAGGACCAACCAGTTTCACTCATTTCTTTGATGGATTTGCCAAAATAAACATGTTCAACTTTACTGGAAACAAGTCCATAGAGTTTTCTGCAAAGATTTTGCCAAGCGAGTCTTACAATGCTTCTAAATATTATGGGGACATTGTTCCATATATGTTCTTTCGACACACCGATCCACCATTTGGTCGACTTCAGAAGATACAAGCTCTTGTTCATAGTTCTGATAACTGCCCAGTTAATTTGTTTAAATTCCCAACATCAAGAAATGCACCTACAAATCAAACATTAGGTGAACTAGCAGTTTTAAGTGACACATGGCAAATGTATGTCTTCAATATCGACAACTTCAGGGACACTAGGAAAGTAAAACCATTCATTACAGATGGCATCAACACAAATCATTTGTTTCCTGTTTTATCATCTGCCCATCCGATACAGGAATACAACAGGAATACCTTTATCACGATCCTGTCAGAACTTAATCCCATACCCTTTCAAAATAATGCCTTACATCTGGTCAGAATTTTATCCAATGAAGAAAGAGAGATTCTTCTGTCTATGCCAATCGACAAAATTGCATATATGCATTCTTTTGGCCTCTCCATCAATTATGCCGTACTGTTTCAGGATCCATTGTTTTTTAACTTAGAGAGAAGTATGGAAACTGCTAATGTAGTACAATCCTTAGACTGGGATCCTCTTGAACAAACCACTATCATTGTGATCAATCTTATCAATGGTTACATATTCCGCATCCCAATCAAACCTGGCTTTCATGTGCATCAAGTGAATACCTATGAAGAGCATGGTCATCTCATCACAGACTTTGTGACTTATCCAGACCCATATGCCTTGTTTAATTTAGAAATTGCTGAGATGAAGAATGCAACTACAAGAAAGAAGGTCAAGCTAAATGGTACACTGATACGATACGACATTCACTTGAAGAAAGAAAGGGTGAAAATATATCATATTAATCCAGTATATAAATCAGTGAAGTATGTCGACCTGCCATCAATCAATGAAGCTTACCGTTTCAAGAAGTACTGTTACATTTACGCAATGTCTACTGGACTTTATGGTGGTGATTATACCAGGATGGGGATCGTCAAGAAAGATCTTTGTCATGGGAAGGACCTAGTCTGGTCGAAGACTTACCATTATGTATCGGAACCCACATTCGTAGCCAATCCAGATGGTAAGACTGAAGATGATGGCGTGCTCCTTACAGTTATGTTTGATGGCACTGCTGGCTTATCTTATGTCCTGATATTAGATGCAAAGACCTTTGATGTTATAGAAGGGGCATACCTTCCAACATATATCCCAACACTCATCCATGGAAGGTTCTTTAAACAATAGGTCTGCGAATGATTTAAAATTGCTGGCCAATAACTCAAGTTATCAAATGATTGGGTGGTAGCTATAGTGTCAAACCATAGCATCTAGAAACCTGTAAGGATATCTAATGTAGAAACATATTGCATAGTCACTAACTGAACATAGAAAGCCAACCAGCATTCAGACAAATACATGATAAGCCTGTACATAACTGCTTTAAACAAAATATACAAAGCAGGGACATTGTTTATGCGTGAGCCAGTAAGCCCAGGTGTACCATATTGTTGGTAGAATCATTAATGTGATATCGCATGCAACCACAACTTTCTGAAAAATCAGGGCGTGCAAACCAAAAATCCAAGCTCCCCCCTGCAAACTTATGATAGTATGCACAATTAAATGTATATATAAGTAGTAAATATGTGAACATGAAGTATCATCTTCAAAGAATGTAACTGTCATAATTATAAAACAGTGCAAAATATGTCAAATTGATTGGCTAAAAATCTGCTCACACGACCCTTTTATAAAATGATAATGACATAGTTATAACAGGTCAGTCAAAGGTCAAAGTTGGGGGTTTACTTCCTGCCTGACAGCCAGGTTCTTATTGCGAAAGGTCCCCCGCATTGTGACTTGTGGGAATTCGAGCTCACACAGAGGTGACAGCCTGTGACTAGATGTCATACCTACAAAACTTTCTAGGCTACTGAGGATGTTCTAAAACAGATGAGAGGACTGTATGACTTTTAATGGTCATACACTCGAATGCATACCTGCCGCTACTGCTTCATATTAGGAACATTCAAAGACCATCAAGCCATTTATTAGACTACCATGTAACTACCTTGTTACTTTTGGTGGGATAAAAATGAAAGGTTCGTAGTAAAAAAATGTCATCGTCCATGATATATCAACTTTAGACATATCATAGCTGCAGCAAAGCAAATTTTGACACCGGCAAACATAAATGAGTGGAAATATCTGGCATTTGAAATGCGTGATCTTGTTCTGAAAGTAAATTCAACTTCCAGGTTTCACAATCTTTTGGGTGTCTTATAGGATATAGTTTTCCCGTATTTAACCGATAGCTTTATAAGTGATGTTGAAATATGTTCAAGAATTCTTTCAATAGGCGACCCAAAAGTTTGTAATATGTTTTTGATCGATCTGAAGAGTTTAACAACCGTAAGAAGCCATCTACAATAAGGATATTTGACTAAAGGTGAAAAAGATTCCTTTGTAAACAGTCAACAATAAACTTTTAAACTGTTTAATATAATCGGGAACAACCTGGAATGTTCTATTTCATTCCTGTTTCAAAACTTCTAGTATAGATTTGCACTTGCAAACAAGGTGTATTCTCCCAAAAAGAGTGTCACTTCTTGAATATCAGAGACTAGCTACAGGCAGCAAAGTGGGTTTATATACATGCAGAGTACACATGAGTGTATAATGCGGCATGTGCAAACCTTGCAAGTGAATGGGGAGCACTTGCAACACTAGCAAGGAAAACGCATGTGCCCCATCCTATCGTAAGTTTCCCTTGAGACATAGATGCACTCCTAGCCATACTATGTACACACAGACAATAATGCCATTGCAGGATCTCTGCGACCTTGATGTTCTGTTGTAAAATGGCATGTGTAGCTTTAGTGCAAATCAGCCAATTTTTCTCTGTAAACAGGACGTACGTGCACATACGATGGATTACAGAGGCCGTAGGACTGTCACTTTTTCTCACTGCTACCTGTGAGTGGGGGCGTCTGTTTCATTAGTAACTTTCTTTTTTGTAACTTTGTTGATAGGTGTGCATGCCCCATCCATCACGTTATACCCCATCATAGTTTTAAAGCTTCAGGGGCCAGATTCACGAAAGGTCTCAAGTCTCAAATCTGAGATTTTGGTCTCAAATCTAAGATTTTTCTTAGATTTCTCTCAGATTTGAGACCTTTTGCTCAGCTGGGATTCAAAAAAGATCTCAGGCTAAGATTTTTCTCAGATTTGGTCTCAAATCTAAGACTACCTAGGGGGTGACTTAAGTTTTCATAAAATAGAGTATATGTAATAAAAAGTCACAAAACAAAATGGAAATAGTAAAGTATGACATATTATTTAACTTGTAACATTACAAATTTACATGAGTGGCTTGTTTTACTGTTATAATCAGTTCGTTTGAATGTCAGTACAAATTATAGTAAAAAGACAATGTTTTGCTTGTTTGAAAATATTCTAATATGTGAGTATATATGGTAGAGTGGTAAAATATAAATGTGTATACTTTCCACTAATCTCAACAAAATGTTACATCAGTTTTGATTGGTCTAGACTCAAAACCTGGCTTAGATTTTGGTCTCAGCTGAGATTCCTTTCATGAATCTCAACTTGAGCAGAATCTCAGCTGAGACTAAAATCTTAGATTTGAGCAAAATCTCAGCTGAGATTTGGCTAAGACTTGAGACCTTTTGTGAATCCGGCCCCAGATCAACTTCTTCAATATATTATCGTTAACAGGTATATCACTCGTAATTAAAATCATTCCTAGTGCCAGGTGTTAGAGGTACTCATTTGTGGGCATTGAGAAATATGTGATAATGGAAACCTAATCTAATGTAGACTGTTATAGCGCTTAATCTTCATAAAGTGATTCGAAGGAGCAGCCAAACATAATTTGAATAGTAAAGCATTTTTTGGAATAGTGGAATTTTTTTCCTGTTTTTGTGATGTAGTTTAATAGCTCTGGATCACAATGGTTGCTGTTCTTGAAGTGGTTTAAGATATTCCATGTGAATAATCGTATTTTGTGAAAAAATCTAAGAATGGTAATCAGACTTTCTCTTATTCTGCTAAATTTAATGTTGAAACTGTTATTAGAGTGGTCAGAAGGGTAGACATGTTTACTCTGCTTTTTTAAATTTCTGCATACTAATTGGTAACATATTAAGCTACAATGCATATAGTTTTCAATTTACTTAAATAACAATAACAAAATAAAAAAAAGAAAACTTAATAATTTGGAGTAAAAAAAATCTAAATGAGGTAGGTATACATTCACGTAGTTCTCTATATTTTTAAAAATGTTAGGTAGTTTTGTAATGTACTGCAGTTCTAGTGTTTAATAAAATATTAACAAAACATATCGTCTTTTGAATTATAAATTTCAGTTGCATTAAAACAAGTAAATCAATATTTAAAATGGTTTCATGCTCGGAAACACGAACGTCAACAGATGAACGAGGATGAGCCTGGATTATTTATGAACAATCGAAAAGCAAACTGCTTTTGGCAGTGCTTGAATGCAAGATTCACACTTGTTGTAGTTTAAAATTGAAGGTAAGGATCTCATTACCCACACAGCTCAAATCATTTAAACTTTTACAGTGCCTTAAAAGGGCCGATATCAAAATTTTCTACTTGGAATCCATCTGTATTGTATATATTTTATATATTTTTACTATTCACAATATCACCTTAACTACAGCACTCAAAGCAGCTCTATTTGATTCATCCCGACCACTCAAGTGCAACCCAAGATCTCTCTAGTGACTGAGATTCCCTGAACAGAAAGACAGTGTCTAAGGGATGACCATTTATTAAAATGTCTGTGTTCTTTAATCTGCACTAGGGATATGACTCAAAGAAATTCATCCAACATTTAGGGCAATCATAAAAGCCACTGCGTATCTGATTATACCCGTGATTGAACCTAGGTCCTCTGTGTACCCAGGTGTGTGTAGGTTGCACGGGTTATCAGGTCTCTACTTTGCCAGTGGATGCTTGCTACTAAACATTTAGGAAGGTTATTCTTGTCTCAGCTTTCCAAATCATTCCAAGTTGAAACCTCTAAGACTCCACTTTCATACTTCTATCTATCAGTGAGACTTTTTCATTGTGTAACCCATACTTAAATCACACTTTTGGTAACAGACAACAGAAAAAGTGTGAATTCTTTTTCACGAATCCACACTTTTCAGCTTGAGAATTCACACTTTTTAGCTTGAGAATCCACTCTTGTTAAGATTAAAACTTTTTAAAATGTTTAATGGCCCTGAATCAGGCAAACATAGTCTGACAGTGTTAATATTGATTTTTTAAATAAAACAACTGTGTTTAATGAGCATCATTTTAAGGATTTAACACGTATAAACCACCGTAGTACAAAAATACATAAAACTGAAGGACTTCACTTTGTATAAAAATGATATTCATTTCACAAAAGAAAATATTTGAAAATTGACACTGTCTTTGAGACAATGTTTGAAACAAACAATACCTTAATATTTGGAACAAAAATCACTTTTAACACTTATAAACAATTTTACATTGTTGGTGTATTTGGAGATGTGCTACAAGTGACAAAAGTGAGAAAAATATCCAAATGTAAGGTGGAGCATTACAAAGCTCCATTGGTGAACAAACTTCTTAGGGTATCATGTATCAATGAAGCATATTTTTTTATATTCAACAATCCAAAAACGTTTGTAAATAAACACCAAGTGAGACCCACATTCATTTTAAATCATTTCCATATTGTTGTAGGTATATCTTAATTGAGATGATGTCATGCAAATCCTCAGCAGGAAAATCCTCCATCAAAATTGTATAATAACCACAGGCTCAGTACATAGACTTAAAGTGAGATCCTAACCTTCATCACTCTCTGGTTTGTTTCTACCCCCGAGTTCTCAGGACTAAGCAGTCCAGCAAGACTCAAAACAATTTTAGACAAAAAATGCAATAAAATATTATTTGATGCTAAATCAATTTTGGGAAGAGTATTTGATGATAGTGTTTTTCTGAGAGATTATTACAGAATGTTTTGCAAACATTTATATTAACCATTTTGATATTTAATTAAAAATTTAATGAAAATATCAAGGACGTTGATAAATGGTCATCCTTGAGCCTCTATCTTCCAGTTAGGGGAATGTCAGTTGCTTGTGAGTCGGGGCTGTACCTGTACAGTCGGATTGGTTAAATAGCGCTTTGAGTCCTGTTGCATATGGAGATATTGCGCTGAGTATAAATACATAATAATAATAATAATCAAACAACACAATAAAATGCAATGTAAACTAGCAAAAAAATGAAATACCTTACCTTTTCAAGTCACTGTGCATGCTCCATTTCTGTAATGTATGTGATTTTCCAAAACCTGTCAACCTATAACTACTGATTTTATATGTATTTTGAATAATAAATAGGCTTTGTAATTTATTTTCACTGAACATGGTTGTACAGATACAAATTTGACAGCATAAATACCAAAAAGAAATGTACAAGCAGAATGCTAAAGATTTTATTAAATAAATTGAACATTTACAGAATCAACACTTTTTATTCAATGTTCAGGGCACCATATTCAATATAATTAGAGATTTAGGCTAAATACATGGAAACTTTGGTTTTTACATGGACTTTTAGTGTTTTAGAAAAACCATTCAGAACTGTGAGTGTGTAAATCAGAAAATTACTCGGCCATCAATTTCGTATTTTCTGATTCAAAAATCCACATTTTCTCTTGTTTTATCTGCACAGTGGTCACGCCTTCTCGATTCTTCTGTTTCTCTAGCTCACCCTCCATATGACTTCTTAGGTTACTTGCATTTCTGCTATTCATGTTTTAAATCCCAACCACTAACCCTTATGCCTCTTTTAACTTCATCCACTTTGTGATCTATAGTCTGGCTCTACCACTAGGAGTTGCCATACGGTTGATACAGCTATTAGTTGTATCAAGGACTTTGGTAGCCTAGTCAGACTCTGGTAACCCCATCCTGATTGCGACAATGGACGACTTTCCTCTGTCAAGTGAACCCTTTTTCTGCTATCATGTATGCTCAGATGCGCTTATTTGAAGGAATGACTACTACATAGCTTGGGTATGGAGCTATGACAAATGTGATAAGTATTTTCAACAAGTTGGTTATTATTAGAACATGATATTTATCCAAGTGGATATGCTATGGTGTGTGACTTATTACAGCACAAAATCTGCCCTATGGGGGTGCAGCTACGTGTGTTTCATTATCGTTGAAGCCATTGGGTATCAATTCTAGCAGTAAGTATTTTTCTCAAATATTGTGTAATTTTAGTTACATTTTCAGTCATATACCACTTATCACAGTTACTTATCACCCATGTGAGTGTTATTATGGTGAAAGTTTTGTAACATTCTCTCTGCAACTCTGTAAAATGCTTCTAAAAATGCTTCTACTAACATGCAAATAAATAACACAATCTCAGAAATTATCTGGCCCTATCTGGTGATCTGGCGTTCCTTTAGTTTGACACTTCTCGGGTTACCAACTATATTATCTAGTAGGCCACAGTTACGCATGCTTACTGAATGTGGATTAACAATCGTGAATCATGTGGAAGAAAATGTATGTTATGGTGTAATGTCTAGATTCCTCAGGTACACTTTTTTAGGTTTTCTTGGATTTGCAGAGTTCCTCTGTGGCCTTGTGGTATGTAAGTACAGCACCTAATCACAGGCTACATATCTGTGGAGGGTCAATTCTTACAAGTTGCAATTGTGAGGGCGTGCCCCAAGATGACCATGGTTGTTGAACAAGATATAAAGACCTTTAATTAGGACATACACAGAAATCCCTTTTTAAATGTATGATTCTCACAATATTATTTGTTCTTTGTTTGATGACACTAATTATATATAAACATTTAGATAATAGCTATTTACAGAAATCTATACATTGAAATATGTAGGGTATTTTCTTGCTAAAATAGTCTCGAAAGGTCTTAAATAATGCTCATGGTGTTTGCATGTTCTATTGCGATTAGTGTAGAAATAAGAAATACCATCTTGAAAGCATGCAATGGTGTCTTTAATATTGGTTAGATCTATTTCTAATGAGCAGTTGTACAAGGCATTAAAGTGACCACCTTCTAACAGGTTGGGAACAGTTGCATGGATAATTGAGACCCCTTGGTGTTTTGCTTCATCACAATTATACAAATCACCTGGAATACATTTCTCCATAGATTTTCTATAGTTCCAGTTGCAGCCCACAGGTACTGCCTGGTAAGGGTATTTATAGAAGTACACATTAAGTACATCTTGGTCATCATTTGGTCCAACACCCAGAATATAGTCATAGTGGTACTTCTCTTTGGCGCACTGAACATACTTGTTCTCAAAGTTTAGATTGGCCATATGCTTTAAATTGACAAATATCACTCCAGAATTGAGACCATATCTAGCATCATAGACAGTGAAGTTCTTCCTGATATAACGTATATCAGCTCTGGACATGCCCATGATTTGCTCCTCACCAAATGTTCTAAAAATACCCCAAGCTCGACTGAAGTCATCTACTGGTAGAATGTCTAGATCTAAATATATGAATTTCTCTGTATAATCTTTGATGATGGTTTTGTCAAAGCTGCAGAACACACAGGGCTTAATCCCCATGCCATGTAAACGATTCAAACTCACATTCCTGTAAGCCAGCCACTCATCACAGATCATTGGTGCTTCAAGGACCTTTACACGCCGACTATATTCACCTGGCCATTTCTCTATTAGTTCATTAATGTGTATGTGAGAGTCATCAGTTGTGAAGACATACCACTGAATGTCAGACTCTGTGAGTAAGAGTATCATCTTAATGATGTTCACTGTATGGTAGACATATCGAATGCCATAGGTCACCGCTGCTATATGGAGTACTGTTGCATGTTTTTCTTCCATCATGTCTCTGAAAGTGAAAGGCATTCGGAGTCCTTGTGTTTTAGTGTATGGTTTGGTATCCAGCATGGCCCAGTACAAACCACCCAAAATCACCAGAGAAAAGCCAATGGCAGCTTGAAAGAATTTCCAGTTTCTACTTGTCATGATTCTACTTGATCAATCTGTTGATGAAAATAGATTCAAGAAACTTACATATAGTTTTTTTAAGAATGGACAAAATAGCATACAATAGGAAAGTCTATATCATGTTTAGGTTAAAACAGCAATGTGTCTGAAATCAGACTGAATTTGATGAATAGATATACCAGACTGGCTTAGATAAATTAATACCAGACTCACTCAGACTACTGTATATATATTAGACTGGTTAAATAGTCTATTCATATTGCAACTAAAACCAGGGGCCGTATTCACAAAAGGGATTAGTGAAAGATCAGCAAAATAAAAGCTTAAGCTCAGCTCATCTTTATCTTTCTTTATGAATACAAAACCCAGAGTGATTTAGTTTGATATATAGAGTAAGAAATCTAAAATTCGCCAGGAATCTAAAATTCGCCACCTCTAAAACTTTATTTAATTTTATGAAAAAAATTATGTTTTGCCTTAAAAATGGTATTTTTCAGTTCAAAAAGCCTTAATTTATTCTACATTCAACAAATCTCACCTCAATTAATTAATTTTATTAGTATTTCAACATGTGGCGAATTTCAGATATGTGGCGAATTTTAGATTTCTTACTCTATATTGTATCTGAAGCTAATCTGGTTTAACTCAATATAGCTGTATAGGTTTAGTTAAATGTATACTTAAACCAAGCGGATTTAGATTCAATATACATTCTGCATACAGCTACGCTAATTCAGCTGAATATAATAATAACTGATTTATCTGAACATTGTGCCAGAAAGTAGGCTGGTTAGCTGAATTTAACAAAATATTATTTACTGGATGGTATCTACAAAGAAATTATAAAGAAAATGCAAAATAACTAACCTTATATATTTTGTTACTTTCAGCGCCTGAGAAAAAGAAACAAAGCTATATTCCAAGTCTATTGCTATCATATTATAACATTGGTACTACCAATGGTTATGTTGGATACGTGTTCAGTATTCTGACATTGATTTCAAATAGTCACAAAATGCTGGTCACAAAAAGCAATTATCAATACACTGATTTTTATTGTTAAAGTAGAAACTGTAGAAAAAAAAATTATCAATTTTGCTGTGAAGAAAAGTTCAATCACATTACTCTTTAATAAATCAAAGTGTAAAATTGATATTTTAGCTGGTAAATCTATTTCCAGGTACATTTCACTGAAGATGCCTTTGTGGTTATCTAGCTAGCTATAGTTTGCAAATACCAAATGTTCATATCAAATAATATGATAAAAATTGATTGCAAGTTTTCTTTGTGCATATCATCTGTTACTTGTAAATAATTAATAATAAATCCTTTTCATGTGATTTTAACAACCCATGTGTGGAAAGTGCACCTTCCTATCTATTGATTTTTGCAATGCCATTACATCACAAGAAATGACCCGAAATAACTAACTCCATGTGAACTTATATTGTAATTTTTATGGAGTTATGGAAATGATAAGTAAGGCTTAATTCTCATTTTGCAGCTAGTGTTAATATTTGCATAAAATTGGGATAATAGAATTATTAATTTGAGTTGCGCAGGAGACACTGAGGGATATTGCTGTCTAAAAATTACTGATCAGTGTTAACCCAAAAGTTTTTAGAAAATCCTCTCTTGCATGTTACAACTTTGTTAGCGAGTAGTTTGTAAGATGTCTTCTTATTGTAACAATAAAGAATTTCAGTTTTATTAATATGTTAAGCTCATAATAATTGTCAGTATTACATTCCCGAGATATGTCATAGCATAATGCAATTCAAGAAAAAATTAAAATCGGTTTTGATGCAAAACACCAAAATAGCAATATTGGTTCATATTTAAAGCAGAAATTTGAAAATTCAGCAAGGCCAAAAGGGGTTTTCGTCTACTAGTGCGAGCCGCAAAGCCATTAGAGAGAGCGGTAGTGCACTGAAGAGGTCACCCATCCCAGTACTAAGGTAGCCCATTGTAGGTTAACTTCAGTGGAGAGACAGATACTTATCATCGCACTATGCCACAATCAATGGCAAAAACAAAACAAAAAAAAAACAGTGATTCCCAGAAGCGTGAGCCTCGCTAGAGTTTTTTAATCACCAGACTGTGATGAATTTCGATGGAGCTTGAGTATCTGTCTGTTCACTGAAGTCAAGCAGCAATGAGCTGCGTGCATGCAATATGCTCTTTGATATTCAATAAGTGACACTCTTCTTAGAAGAAAACAATTTTACATTGTTTGTAAGTGCAAATCTCTGCTACCCCACTACAAGACCACGCTCGTATTTTTGCACAATATTTGCAGCAGCACACTTACATGTCTATACACGTATGATGGGATGTAAGAGAAGCTTAACATCCCATTATACGTCCACATACGTCCTGGTTACAGAAAAAAATCGGCTGACTTGCAAGGGACACTTATGCTACACTTGCGATTTTATAACAGAATATCAAGGTCATACAGACCCCACAATGAAAATTGGTATACAGATTTTCTCTATTTGCATGCAGTATCCCTATAAATCCATCCATTTCTCAAGGGCAACTTGCAAGAGACTTGCGCATGTGCATTCTCCTTGCTAGTGTTGCTATTCACTCTATGGATTTGCATGGTATAATTTACTCACGTGTATCTTGCATCCATATTAACCAATTGTGGGGCCTGTAGCTAGTCACAGTCTGTTCTTTGATGTTGAAGTACTGACACTCTTGTTGGGAAAATACACCTTTTTTGCAGGTGTAATTTTCTGCTACCCCACTTACGTGTGTATACACGTACAAAGTGATGTAGGTTTAGGTGTCTTTACTAGGAGTATATGTTCATATATTCTTTATCTGAATGCATGACCAGTCTCACCTTCATAGTATTCGTTGTGCTTTTTGCATGCAATCAAATACACCATGTCACTAAGCTCACAACTAATGTGGGTTGGTAATTTGTTGAGGTTATGTGTAATGTGTGTTATGTTATGTGTATGAGTGGGAAGTAGGTGCATTTGACTAATCCCATGCAGTGTCTAGGATTTCCTAGGATGTGCAGTGTGGTAGGATTTCCTGCTTTGGTGCAACCTGTGGAGGGTATGCAAAGGTTGCAATAGTAAGGATGTCTCTAAGCTTTTGGTAACGTTTTAAAACCAACTTTGGGTTTCACTGAATGTGTGTACACAGTCATTACTGGCCCCTCGCCAGAGGTCCCCCAACGCAGAAAAACAAATATTGGGATTATACATTATTATCATTATACACATTAACTCAATAAATGTGACAAATATATGTTTAGTAACAGAATTTAAAATGTATATGAAAAGATTATCATTAGTACATGTTACAATTAAACACCAGATCCAGTTAAGGTTACCCCAGCTCTACCTCAATACAAGGTCATGCATTCGTCTAAGGTCAAGTAAGGTCAACCATGTGGATCCGGGATACCTAAATAAATTATATACAGAATACTTACAATGTAAGATAACAATGAGAGATAAGAAGTCTCAGTTAAAATTTTCCAGGTAAAAACAAGATAAAAGTCCAATAACAATGGGCCTGGAAGAAAGCCCCCCAACATGATATAAAGATCAGAGAGGCAGGAGGAAACCCCATATTCCGGACAAACGACCCAATTATGATTAGGTCAAAGGTCAAGTAGAATGTGATAAATCTAGGAACTAGGAAAATATGACTAGAGTATGGATTGGAAGTAATCCTATGAATATATAAGTGTTACTGGAATATCAATGGAGGGGAGGTGACGAAAGCCCCAATACAGACATGTTGTCACAAAAGATTCCTTTCCTTTTGTTAGCCCATAAGTGGCCCCAAACTTTTAAGGCCACAACCACATTGACCATTTCCAGGTGGACGATGCTGTAATTCATAAAATTAAGTGGAATTGGGGTAAATAAACATAATTCTTGAAATGACCACCAAGTCCTTGTAAAGATGCATCTAGGCGCATCTGTTCATGTAATGGACTAACGTTATACAATGTGACCCCATTACAGGACTTTAAGAAAACTGTAAACCAATGTAGACCCTTGGAACTCAGTGGTAAGGACAATGTTATCTGTTATCTCTAAGAAGTTGAAACATACAAGTGAGAAACATTTGGGATGATCTCACACACTTTGTAGTGTGTAGTAATGGACCTAGAAGGGACTGGAGTTCTTTTTTGGAAACAATCCGCTTATCCGACCACACAAGGCACATTTGGTTGATTTGGGTAATTTTTGATCAGAAATAGATACAGTAAGTTTCTCTGTATCAAAAAGTATACCCTAACATACCACTTGAGTGCTAGGTGGACAAAGTTTCTTATGACTAACCTAACATGTACTCCAAGATTCTGAAGTAGAGATGATGTGAATTGGTATGGTATTTGGATAACAGAAGGGAGGCCATAATAGATTTAATCATCTATATAAGTTTGCAAACCTTTGTAACCATTTATTCATAATAAAGTGGATGGAGTTACTGATTTTCTGAAAGAAATTTGGTCCCAAGCAATATCCGAACAGAGTTTTTAGATCCAGATAGAACTTATCTCTATGTCTGAGTCCCACAAATCAATCTTCATCAATATATCAAAGTTCGGATAATGGAATCAACAGATGGGTAATAAAGTTCAAACTCAGTACCCAGATAATTCTTGTTACTAATGCCATCATTAACTGAATAACCTTTTGGGCAACTAAGGTCTACTATTGTTCTCCTAACTTCAGATCCAGATTTAGGTCTGGTCATGAAAGGTGAAATGAGAAGGTCAAAAGGAGGGTTATCAAAAGGGCCTAACAGATCTCCATGTTGTAATTCCTCACGAATATATTCATCTACATGAGAATCAAATTCGACTGCCGAGGCCTGATTTTCGAAAGTACTGTCCAATTCAGAGGGGGTCAAATTGGATCAGATCCACTAACTGCTGATCAAAATAATCACATAAGTGCCTCCATGCAGCGATAGTAAGGATACTGGTAACAGGAATCCGTTGACCCATAAAATTGGGTACCCCACTGGATCTTATGAGGTGATGAGCTTGAATAGTGTCTGAAACAGATTGCCAGATGACTTTCGGACCAGTGTATAACTGGAAATCGGTAAGAGGGATACAACCAATATGACCACCAAGTTGTTCCAAGCATTTGGCAGTAATAGGATTGAGCCGAAACTTGGAAATTGTCCTTCACACGAGTGACGAGTTAATGATCCATACGGTTGATAAAATGAGAATCCATATCCAAAGATCCAGAGTCACCAGCTTCCTGGTGCATATCAGGGACAGAAAGCACACTAAATCTGTTGTTTATGGGAATAACATCCGAATCCATTATTGACCTAGCAGTAGAAGTACTCCCGAGTACTTTCTCAAAAGCAGGAGCTGTACCCACTTTGTCAGCGTGGTCTACTGTACAAAAACCCAGATTCGACTTTCTCATTACATTTTCTTTGATGTTCAAACAGCTCTTGTTGATTCCAACACTAGATTTTGAATCTTTAGCACACGTTGACACAGTACCTACAGAAGTATTTTTGTGTGTAAGAATATTCGAGTGCAAAGTAGTGTTATGATTGTCAGAAGTCATGGGTCTAAAGGTGCTGGCACATCTCTGCAACTGTACTTGTGCATAAGATCTATGGTCATTTTGACCAAGCATGGCCATAGCCCTGTCAAAGCTGATTCGAACCTTGGTTGGAAACAAACCCAATAAAATTTGAACTTGTGTTTAATCTTTAGCAATTCTACTCTTCTGGGCCCACCCTACCAATGGGTTGGCCTCCTTTACTCATTCTTTCTGCACTCGACCTGAGTGTGCGGGAAGGCCTTGCAATCTTCGTACCAACAATGAGAACACACATGTTTGTAAAAACACCTTCAGTTTTATGCGACTGTTTTTGAGAGAAAGAACCTTTGTTATAGTACAAACAAGGTGTAGATTTATTGTTATTGCTCTTGTCTGAATTCTGTGAGGTGCCGTGACCAGTCGTGGTATGTCGCTGAGCATGTGCTCTACGGATTCTGTCAATTTTTTTTGGTTTCATTCCAGCTTTTGATTTTTTTTCTATTCCATCTTACAAAAAAGGACCATGTGGGTGGCCTTTGCGGAAGACAAGGAGAAGTCATATGTGTCATCCAAAAGATTGATCACATAATCTAACATATTTTCTTTAGTTTGCACGTTTGACTCCTCCCTGATAATCCTGCAGAAGCCAGCCATCCATTGGGGGAAAGCTGATTATAAGACACACTGTCCTTATTCAGGCCAGACAAAACAAATTCGTGGGGCCACTTCACTTTGCTATTTACAACGACCTCAACAGACCCCCCTCTCTGAGACTTAATTTTTTTCAGTACCTGGTTTAGAATTTTTCTAAGCTGTCTAAGCCTATTTTCAACTTCCACTTGGATTTCTGCCTCCTCTCGAAGCCTATCAGGTGGTAGCAAGTTGTACGTACAACCAGAGGAAGAAGCCACACCTGACTTGAACCTATGCTGTGTGACTTGAGGTTTAGCATGTTTTGAGGTTTGGATTTTTGACATATGTCCTTTGACAATCACATGGGTTGTCTCATCAGAGGCTGGGGTTGGAACCAAGTCCTATTTCTGAAGTACCTTTCTGAAAGTGGAATTACACCCCTGGTTTGCATATTGTGCATGTGCAGATGCAAGCATTATTAGGAGCAAAACTCAACTTTGAAGTGCAGATCGAGTTTTGGTCATTATTAGCTGTGTTTGTAAAGGTAATCCCATTTGATAACACTGTTTTCATTATGTAATGCTAATTAGGGATGTTCATTTGATTTCTTGGCTATTTTTCATGAAAGTTGAAATTGGTTTTGGATTTTCCATAAAAGCTGAGTTTGGTTTCGACAATCTTGGGAATTAAGTGTTTCCACAGAAATTGAGCACAATAAATGTAAATTTGTTCATTAAGGGACAAATATGTCAAGCTGGGATGGCTTGCCATCATATTATCATGATAGCACTGGTCATTCCAGTGAATAACGTGAATTCTATTTGCAAGTTGTTACCAAGTTACCTACAACAGTATAGTAGAAAGAAACCGCCCAGTGAAACGGGTCAAGGCCAAGGACCACTCGAGGTAAGACGAAGGTGAGATTTCGTAGCTGATTACTTACTTGTTATGAACATAAGGATAAGACAAGTTGCAGAATTGTTTTCTCTTCAAGTCCTACTCCTACAGCTTAGGTTTGGCTGGTTCATTTTCTTTTGTACAATTAAAAATTACCATGTCATCGATTTAACATTTTAAACTAATTCATTTATCGCTGGCACATGCCCACCTTCATTATGTACTCTTATTTTCTTCCAATCTGTATGAGGTTCTTTTATCTCCTTTATATAACGTTATTCTAAATTTAACTTAATTTAAGGTGACCCTGTGCCAGTTTTCGATGACAATATGGATTGTAAGTACAAGTTAGTAGTGTGGCATTACTGATAAATACATGAATTTTAATAAATATATTAATCCGCAATGCTTGTTTAACTTTGACCCTTGGGGTCACTTGATTTATTTCTTCTTTGGTCTGAACTCGAGCAACTGTAGGGATGTGACCAAGCACGGGGCAGAGCTCTCCGTTCTGGTACCAGACCAGAATACTACACTGTGGGTTGTCATGGTCAGTTGATTTCCATATATAAGTCAGCCTTTGTTTAATATTGGTGTCACAGCCGTTTAAAGTTTGAAGAGATTATATGTTTTTGAACCGACCCTGTTAATTTCCCCCTTAATATTTATAATTGTAAGGTACTCAGCTACTTTTTCTGTGTTTCAGGTACTTAACTGGCAAATAGAACAAGTGGTGGTGTAGCAAGGCCACACTGCTGCTACCTGAGCGAAGCTGCTGACTGGAGGGTTACCAGCAGAGTGCTTAGTTATCAATAAATGATTTCGAAATGTAAGACAGTTGTTGGGCTCACTAACATCAGTTACTTTTCTAAGTAACCTTTTCCATACTGGTTACTGGTTCGGAGTCAGTTTCTTTGAGAGAGACTGGGAGCTGTACTACTCAGTTCATGTAGGGTGACCCCTGAGTCTTTAAGTGGAATGGTAATTATGGTAGCAGTAGTGCTTGGGACTGTGTTTTCCTCAAGTAGAGTTATTTTAGTAACTTACTCATGTCTAATGTGCTTTCTAACCGTAGTAACTGCAGTACTGACTTAAAGTGACCAACTCTGACAGATATCTGGCTTGCTGACCATGACTGGTAGTTTGTTTATATACATGTATTACTAACAAGTGTGGTTTATTCTATTGACTTTTACTATAACAAGCGTTTTCTTTATCTATGTTGTTTGAAGCAATGACATAGTTAAAATTACATTACTGCATAATACTCCAGTGTAAAAGTTGTTGATGTTATCCTGTAATCATTATGATTACATTATTATTGTATTGTATACTCTAGAAGTTGTGTCCTGGCTGGGTACTGCCATTGTATCAGTACCATTATGATAAATTCTAATTATATCTGTGATATTCATGTTTCTTTTAATTTTGAAATTTTAATGTTCTCAATAATAATTGCTACTAACATTATGCAAATGTTCTGTAAAGCATAACTACTTTCAACCATACTGATCCATACCAATCATGTACAGGGGTTCATTACATGCATTCTTGTAATAATGCATCATTGCTGTATTATGTACTCTTGTATGTTGGGTCATGGCTGGGTATTGTCATTATTTTATGTGTTATTTAGACCCCGATAACTATATCTGTGATACTTCGTTGCTAAATGTTCATTAGTTATCATGTTTTCTTAATAGCAACTGTCACTAAAGTAATTTATAGACATTTCTACGAACTAGGAGGTCTTGCTATGCTGTAACTCATTTTGGGATACTTTAGAATATGGATCTGGTCACCTCAATGTGACTTCAGTAATTTTATACTATTTTATCTGACACTTCTTTTAATTGTATATTTATGGCAAGTATCAATTTCTCCAGCCTTCTAAATCAAATGTCAGGTTAACATACATTGTAACTGTTACCTCTGACTGATTCGGACTAGTACAGGTCTCATACTATTACTGGAACTGTTGTTGTTGTATCTGTAACTCTGTTACTGTCATCGTATTTTTAGAATCTTTGTAATTCTTTAGATAACATTTTGTCGTAGAATCATTACACTAATTATTGATTGTTAGCTGGTTTATTTTGTACAATTATAAATTACCATGTCATCACTTTAACATTTTAAACTAATTCATTTATTGCTGGCACATATCCCCCTTCATTATGCACTTTCATTTTCTTCCAATCTGTATAAGGTTCTTTTATCTCCTTTATGTAAGGTTCTCTAAATTTTCTTAATTTAAGGTGGCTCAGTGCCAGTTTTCGATGACAATATGGATTGTAAATACAACTTAGTAGTGTGGCATTACTGATAAATATATTAATAAATATATTAATCCGCAATGCTTGTTTAACTTTGACCCTTGGGGTCACTTGATTTATTTCATCTTTATTCTTCTGAACTGGGGGAACGGAAACTAAAGGTATACTCACTTGCTCGAGTAAACAGGAAATATAGACCTGTTTTGACTATTTGGCCAATGTTTAATTTAAGTTAATTTTTTTTAAAATTGTTCATGAACAGTATGTCATCATTTAACATTCATCCAAGATGCACTTTGGTATATTAGTTTAGTTTAATTTAGTTTTAATTTTAATAACAAAGTTCTTGGTTGAATAATTTGTCCACTTTCTAGAGTTTTGGGTCTTTTTTTCAGTTCAAATCTTTTCCCAGTTTTCCACCTACTTTTTTCCTTCATGTGATACTAACTACATGTATCTTACGTGTATATGGGTCAATTAAAATCTTTTATAATCTAAAGCAAAATGAAATATTTGTCTTTCTCAACTCGCTCAACTTTTAAAATATTTGGACCATTTTTCATCAGTTTTTTCCCCAGTAATCTTTTCCATTCTGTCTACGCTCCTTATATGGTATGCGGAAACGTACAATTGTTACCAATGACACCCTTTTGTTGAGGAGTATTCTGTCTCCCAGTTTATGATATGCGGAGGTATGTGCCTAGTTTTGATGCCAAAAGTATTTTTAGACAACATTCACGTTTTGTCCTGTACACTTACACTTTGTACACTTCACAAATCTTTCTTTACTTTGCGGGCATCTTCGAAAGGCACTGAGGTCAAATCTTAGAAGTTTACCTTAAGCTCTGAATTTTAACTTAGTTAGCATTCCATGCTGTTTTGTAAACTTTAATTTCATTGGTCCTTATATGGTACAAAACAAAATAACAGGAAACACTTGTCCAATTACATTTCAGATTTGGAATGAGTAAAATTGAAAAATTTTAATTCTGTGGCTCTGCTTGTACACAGATTTGCATATATATTTCTGATACAAAGTCAAAGAAGGGGTTTTACATCCCGTTTAATGCCTTGTTCCACCGAAGGATTGATCCCCGATTGGTCCTTCGACATTTAATCCTTAAGAGTCGGTGAAAACAATCTGAAAAAAAAATGGGTAGGAAAATGGAATCTTGATCCAGGTGTGGGATCAAGCACAGATTTTCCTCAGGAAGCCTCAGACAACCTCAGACAAGTCACAATTGTTCCCCGACTATGAGGCAATTAAGCTAAGTCTGTGATTGGTTTCAACCCTAATTCTAATTCTAATTGGACTTTTATGGCACTTAATCTCTGTCATAAAGACAGACTCTAAGGCGCATCACACGAAAAACATTGTTCAATATTCATAAACCAGAGACATTGCAGGAGTCAGCACCGCGGAGAAAGCAGGAGGAGATTGGAAATTTAGGGTGGATATGCTTTTAAATCCTGTCGTGGATATACTGGCTGGGTCTCAGACTGATCTGAGGCTTCCACAGGCCTCCTGAGACTAATAACAGATTTCCTAAGACAGCAATGGGCAATTTTTGTTGAGGTCTGAAACTAAGTCAGGCCCCCTGGGCTTTCAGAGACGCAGGACGCCTCAGGAAGCCTGAGACTGGGAAACTTGTGGGTAGGGGCCAAAGTGGATTGGTTACAGTCGTGAAAAATATCAAACATGTTTGATATTTATACAGACAACAACTGATCCAAACAGACTCAAACAGACTGTCCAGGACTCTGAATCCGATCCCCCAAAACCCTTAATCTGGAGCCTTAGTCTTGTGGTGGAACAGGGGCATTACAGCGAAGGCATATTTGATTTAATATTGGATCTGTGACTACTAATGGGGAAAAAAGAAATTCTATGTGCTGTTCTCAAAGAATTGAGGGTGTACAAATACCCATCCAGTTGCAGTTGTTGAATGATAACGAGTTTGTCACAAACTTCCTAGTTGCAAATTCATTTTGAAATACCGAGCATGCTACAGATCAGGTTTCTTTGGCCACTGATTTAGGCCATAGTGGAGTAATTCGGGCTTCAGATAATGATACTGCGGGTATTCCATGAACCATCCGTTGTCCCTAATTACCAGAATTTGTACTTCAAAATATGATACCACTGCTAGGTGTTATTCAAACAAAATATTTTTGGCCCAATTGATAGTAACTGGAGCCAGGTTAGACAAATTAAAATAAAACTAATATCAAAAGGTCGGAAGAAAAAAATAACATCAGAGATGCCCGTACCCCACAGCCTGGGGAAAGAGTTTTCAGCACCATGATATAAAGAAGAAGTGAAACAGTACAAACAGTAAAGGTTCAAATAATTTAAAAGTACATAAAATTACATTTAAGAGAGTGAAAATGTAAAAATCAGTAAACTAACAAAAAAATTTATGAAGCTTCAAAATTTATTATTTGAATATAATTGTCAAAGGATATAGAATGATTAAGTGAAAGTATATAATAATCAGTAGCACATAATCCATATATCTTTGTGGCAATTTGTCTCAAATATGGCTGGTGAACACACTTGATCCAGGTTAAAGGTCATACCATATTTAGCATACCCACACTACTAAACCAATGACTCATCCAAGAATCAACATTCTACCTTCCACCTTACATGTTCTGAGACATGACCCAGACAAGAATTTTAAGGTCAAGGTCACTACAGCAAGATTAAAGGTCAAATCAAGGTCACACCATGACACTGCACACTTACACCCCTAACCAATGTCCCTGCTAAGAATCAACCTTCAAGACCTTATGGTTTCTGAGATATAGCTCACATAAGATTTTAAAGGTCAAAGTAATTACCACAAGGTCAAAAAATCAAATTAAGGTCGAACTATAATGTTGCACACCTACACCCGCTGATTAATGTCCCTACCAGTCATCAACTTGTACACCTTCCATTTTCAGAGATATTGCCCAGACAAGACTTAAAGGTCAAAGTGACTCCAGTAAGGTCAAAGACTAAGTTAAAATCACACTGTGACGTTGCACACCTACACTCACTAACCGATGTCCCTACCAAGTATCAACATCTTACATTTCATCGTTTCTGAGATACAGCACAGGGGGCTCGGTGATGTAGCGGTTAGAGTTCTTGCCTCCAACCTCTGAGGCTGCCGGTTCGAATCTCGGGCCAGGCACTTTATGTTGGAAAGTTGGTAGTTACTTGGTGATGCCCGGTGGTTTGCAGTGCAGTATGCACTGGTTTCCTCCACCTGTAAACTACCCATCGCAATATGATCTTGGCTGTTAAACGTGACGTAAAACAACAAATAAATCTAAATCTGAGATACAGCACGGACAAGCTTTTTCCTGCTGTCCGCCCAATGGCCCAGCCACATTTTATCACCCTGGACATCTGGACACCATGGGTGATAGCAATGCTTACACAGCCCTTAAAGGTTTTGACTTAAAAGTTAAATGAAGAAGTGCTGTGGCTAAGAGGTACAGTGTCATCAAAAACATGAATACCCGTACACATGGTCACTCTATTGGAACATATAATAGATTTACACCTCAGAAACAGTACCAGTGTAAAAAAATGATGACTCTCGTCATATTTATCAGTCCTTTCTTTGGGGAGTCATTATATTTCCAACAATATTTTATGTATTTTAAGGGAGTCAAAATATTGGAAGTTTGGTTGTAATATTGGTCACCTCCCTGCCTAAAGGACACCCTTGTGTGTGGGACAATTGGGTTATGGACTGAATTATAATTAGTGCTGAGTTTATCAATCAAGTTATGTGCCCAATAATATCTTTTGAGGGGCATTGGACTACTGATGATAGAATTATAATTTAATTTCATCGAAAATTGGGCATAAAGACATATGGATAAAAGACAACTTTAGCAGCATGGTCATCTAAGGGGCTACTTTTGATGCTATACATAAAAGTAAACATTTGGATACTTATTTTTCTGTGCAATATCCCTATTTTGATCCCATTTTGAAACATATCAAGGAATTGTGTCCGTGATCATTATTGTACAAGGTGGACATTATTAGGGCATTCTGACACACTGGAATTGATCTGGGAGACATAGATCTGTTGGGAATATGGCATAATAACTTTTATGTAGATGGATCTGTGCCATTCAGATTTTAATCTGGATGTTTTGAGAGGTGCAGCAGCGCCATAGGTATGTCATGAAAATACATAATCATAATGTACTCATGAATTATATTTTCAGACTCATTTATGGGGGTTTACCATTAAAAATCCATGAATCTTATTCCTTCTTGCTGTCTTTACTATAGCATATAGGGTTGAAGGTAAGTTATCACAGGCCCATTCCATAATATATGGCTGCCTAGGGATATATTTAGATACAGTGGCCAAAACTATTTCAATTCACAATGAAAAATTACAGGAAATACAACAAAACATGTTAGGCTTGGTTATCTAAGAGTCGATACATGAAGAACCAACTGCAATCGTTATTATGTTCATTACTCTATGTAACAAAATGTGTTTGTCCTGCCACTTTACTCTTGAGTAGGATGTTGCAGGTTCTCAGGAAAATGCATAACCAGACATATTAATTTGTAGGTCAGTTTCAAAATGACCTCAACTGGTTAAGTGCTTTTCTAGAAGAGTATAATGGTACCACTTATTATAATAATAGGAAAGTTGACTTTGAGGTGTACTTAGATGCCTCACTGATGGTCTTCTTAGGGGCTTCTTTTGATCCTCTAGTTTAAGCCTTATCCATTGGCAGTATTTAATATAACCTAGCCTAATGCTTAATGTTTTTGTAGCTCTCAAGGTTTGGTCATGTGTTCTCTTAATCACAGCCATATTTAATACACAACTGGTACTGTTCATATTCATTGAAAAACCAACTGTGTAGCTGATCTCCTTTCTAGGTGGGTTATTTTGTCAAATCCTGAAGAAAACACTAAAACAACAAATTCAGTTTTATCACAAGCCGGTAAAGATCAACAGAGCACTTCAGGCGAAAAAAACATAGTCCTATTAATATTGGCTTATTAACTAAACTGATTGTAGCATGCCAATCATTTTAGCATACTCTGGTTAAAAAACCTTATTTCTGCTCACCTTTGTGTCTCTTTCCTACGTTTATACAAATTATTGCTACATACTGTGCTTCCTTTGATCAATTTCACCAGCTAGCTAGAGGAGTGGTATATTTTCAGCAGGGGTATATTAGTTATCAAATGGTCTAAAAACCATAGGGGAGACATAAGAACTAATTCTTTGTCATTATTAGGTGCATAGATCCTTTAACATATTAGCATTAACAACATTATTCAATGAATGTCCAGGTGATTCTAACTAGCCATTATTTTGAATTACCCTTGCCTCTTACTGATTCAGTTGACAGAAGGCACCTGACTGTGGTTCCTTTGGCATTGCACATTAACCCTAATTTGACACTTCCTGACTTCTGAACGTCAGATGCCACTTGGAAGTGGCATCATGAAGTCCCACTGCACCGAATTACGCATCAAGGAACCTGGAAATCCAATCCAAAATAGAAGAATATTAAAAATATCCCAACACAAACTTCCTGTATTAGCACTACTGTCCAACAGAACCTACTGTATTTATTTGACTGTTTGGTGAGTTTCTTAAACCTCATGACCATTACTCATGACATTGAGTTTCTTAAACAACCTTGACCATTACCATATGACCTTGATTTCTCTCACATTTCACCTCCAATGCTTCTATGGTAAAGATACTATGCATTACTATACTTATATTATTCACCCATATTGAAGTCATTGAATTGTTTAAGAATTTAAATCTTAGTATAATCATAGTTCGAGTAAACATTGTATCTTGCTGTCGGATGTTAATGAAATATGTTTTAGTAGAAATAAATTTATGTAATAACAAATCTGGGATCTATTTTCAAAGTCTTTGGGTCCCCTGGGAAATGTTTCATTTATTTACAACACCGTTTATTTGAAACATGAAAAGATGTCAATACAACATTGATTTATCATTTGCAAACAGTGAAAGAATTATCACAGCCTTAACTCAGCAATAAAAGCTCTAATAAAAAGAGGAAAGTTACCCAAGAGCCCTATTTTATTATTCTATCACGAGTAAATAGAAGAACACAACAGACTCTGATATCATATTCTGTGTCTTTTTTGATGATAAAATGTAGAATTTTTTTTTTACAAAGGTTATTTTATACTTAATGTCTATTATTTACATAATTTTAGAAATATTAACTTGTCTAGAAATTCCTTTAGGCATTTAGGGCAAATATGGTATGGATAGTAATCTGTATAACTTAAGGGAACATTCTTTCTGTGTGATATAATTCTGTGATACCTGAATAGCCTGGTTTCATGGGTTGTTCAACAAACAGTATAAAACACTATTCTAACAAACCTTAATGTGTCAATAACTAATTGTACATTAAGCGTAGCAATAACTAACTGTTGAAGAGTACAGACTTATCTAGCGGTATCCAGAGAAGCATAAGTATTTTGAGGCACCCCTCCCCCCCCCCCCCCCGCAAAAAAGAAAAAAAAAAGAAAAAAGATAAACCAAGAAATAAAACAAGACATCTAGTGACAGTCTTGTCTGTATCATCATTCTACCTGTGAAAGTCCTTTTTTTGGATTTACCTGCTAACCTCCTGAGTTTTATCTTTTGTGCAGATGAAAAGGTTCAAGGCAACAAATCTGATATTCCTTACAATGTGATTAAAACAACTGGTAACAAAAGGCAAGAAAGCTAAATAAGTGTACTGCCCTGATGTATATCCCCCAAAACAATTTGAACATTGTATGATATAAACATCACATAGCAAGTCTGTCCATTGTTCTAATTATGCTAATATTGAACATAATTCAGTGACACCCATTAAATATTAAGATTTAGATAATAACTCTTTTCACAATTTTATACATTGAAATATGTAGGGTATTTTCTTGCTAATATTGTCTGAAATGGTCTTAAGTAATGTTCATGGTGACTACACTTTCTATTGCGATTAGTGTAAAAATATGAAATCCCATCTTGGAAGCATGCAATAGTATCTTTTACATTGTCAAGATCTATTTCTAATGAGCAGTTGTACAAGGCATTAAAGTGACCCTTTTCTAATAGTCCAGCTGCAGTGGCATGGATGACAGAAACTCCCTGGTGTTTTGCTTCATCACAGTTATACAAATCACCTGGTAAACATTTTTCCATGGATTTCCTGTAGTTCCAGTTGCAGCCTACAGGCACCGCCTGGTAAGGGTACTTATAGAAGTACACATTAAGTACATCTTGGTCATCATTTGGTCCAACACCCAGGATATAGTCATAATGGTACTTCTCTTTGGCGCACTGAACATACTTACTTTCAAAGTTTAGATTGGCCATATGCTTTAAATTGACAAACATCACTCCAGAATTCAGGCCATATCTGGCATCATAGACGGTGAAGTTCTTCTTGATATAACGTATATCAGCTCTGGACATGCCCATGATTTGCTCATCACCAAAGGTTCTAAAAATACCCCAGGCTCGACTCAAGTCATCTACTGGTAGAATGTCTAGATCTAAATATATGAATTCATCTGTATAGTTTTTGATGATGGTTTTGTCAAAGCTACAGAAGACACAGGGCTTAATCCCCATACCACGTAAACGTTTCAAACTGGTATTCCTGTAAGCCAGCCACTCATTGCAGATCATTGGTGCTTCAAGAACCTTTACACGCCGACTATATTCCATGGGCCACTTCTCTATCAGTTCTCTAATACGGATATGTGAGCTATCTGTTGTGAAGACATACCACTGGAGGTCAGAGTCTGTTAGTAAGAGTATCATCTTAATAATATTCAGTGTATGGTAGACGTATGGAGCACCATAGGTTACTGCTGCTATATGGAGTACTGATGTTTGTTTTACTTCCATTATATCTCTTGAATTGAAAGGCATTCTAAGTCCTTGTGTTTTAGTGTATGGTTTGGTATCAAGCATGACCCAGTACATACCTCCAAGAACCACCAGAGAAAAAGCGATGACAGCCTGAAAGAATTTCCAGTTTCTGCTTGTCATGATGCCACTTGATCAGTCTGTGAATAAAAATACATTCTATAAACTTCACACAGTCTTTGGGATAGTGGCCAGTAGTGAATATAATAAGGAAACGTCACCGACAAGACAATATTATAGAATATGTTACTTTTATACACTATTTTACTTCAATAATAGTAAAATAAGTCTATATTTTGCAGGAGAATGCAAACAATCTAACTGTGACAAAATGTCCATATTTATATCAATAATCAACATAAATACTTGTATTTTTAACTTAAGATTTTTCCATCTCTACTTAGATTTTAATGCAACAAAAACTACCTGAAGCTCTGCAAAATACTTTTCTAATGGTGCATATAACAGCAATACAGCTTCAATAATTAATTCGCATTTTTGAGGTATTGTGCATTGCATCTGAAAGCCAGACCAACTTAGATTAATATATAACAGACTGGATATACATCTGTGACAAAATTCCTACTAATTTAAATGGACATATACCAGACTGATTTAGTGATTTACATGTTTGACTAAAACTGATTTAGTTCAATACATCTTCTCCGTCCAAAGCAAGACTGGTTTAGCTGAATATATACAGTGTCTGAAACAAGATTGATATGTTGAATATGTTAAAAAGGATTCAGCTGAATGTATACTGTGTGTAAAACAACACTGATTTATCTAAATATGTAGTTCCAGTGCCTGAAACCACATTGCCTAAGTATATACTATGACACCGGATTAATAATAGTATTTATTTATTTATTTGGGGTTTTACGTCGCTTTCAACACTGTACAGGTCATATCACAACGGGTAGTTGGAAGGGCAGAGGAAACCAGTACATACAGTTCATTAGGGTTTTGTACTGTAAACTGCCGACCAACGGCAAGCAACTACCAGCTTTCCCACTTGAGGCATGCCAGGAATCAAACCCTGGCCTCAGAGGTGGGAGGCGAGAGTGTTTACCACTCTGCCACCGTGGCCCCAATTAATAATATATACTTATAATAATACAAGCCTTTATATAGTATATATGTATATATGCCATTTACAAGTTCAGACTTTATAAAACTTGATAATAACATAGGTTCCAGAATCTAGACTTATTAGTTTAATTTAACACATTAACACAGGATGTAGCCCAAACTCAGATACATACATCTTTAGTAAATATATGTTGTTTTTTTGCAGTGTAATTCACTGGAAGATTACTACCAACAAATTACTATGTAAAATCCACAATAACTAACCTTAATAATGTTGCTATTGTAAGTTCCAGATAGAAAGAAGCACACCTATAGTCTTAGTATATGGCTATCTAATTCCATTATCTCAGTCTCATAACTAATGCTTATGCTGGGTATGTGTACAGAAGTCAGAGATTGATTTTTAATAGTCAAAAATTCCTGATCATAAAAAGCAATTATCAATACACTAGTTTACATTGTTCCAAAGGAAATTGTAAAAAAATGTCAATAATGCTTTGAACAGACGTTCAGTCACAATAATTTATAGTAAATCAAAATGTAAAATTGATATTTTAGCTGGCAATGACAGTTCACTGAAGACTCTTTTTTAAATGTTGAAACATAGCCTAGCTGTCATTTATCAAACATCAAATGTTAATCAAATAATATGATAATATTGACTGTAAATTTTCTTTGTTGATCCTCCCAGATGTAATTTTAAGAACCTATATGGGGACATTATACCTTCCTGTGCATTGATTTTGTGGTGCCATTAAACTACCGGAAATGACCATCCTCATGCGGATTAGTTTCTTTTTCTCAACACTAACCCTCACAGAATTTTTAACAACCAAAATTGATAAAAAAATTATTGTTAACGATCAAACAAATCAAGCCACATTCTACAACTAACAGTCCAGAGCACTACCACCATTACCATGTCCAGAAAGATGGAAATGGGACATTGCCTTTATTCCTCAAAACATAATGAGAGATCCTACACTGTCAGAACCAGTGATGGTGAATACAGGAGAAGTAGAGTCTATTTAAACAAACCATTAGAGCAACTAGACAAAAGCCATCACACACACAGAGTACCAAAGTACCCACATCAAGATCAGGAAATGACATATACTTCACCAAGTTCAGAATTGAATGGACATACTAAAGCACAAAGAGGGGAGGTAAGCAAGCCACCAGATGGATATTCCCCATTTTAATCATTAGTGTGGGATGCACGGTAATGTAGGTGCCTGCACTCTCAGTTCCTCCCTACCTTAATACTTTTGGCACTACATCTAATCTTGACCCTTGACCTCTGAGTGCAAGCGAGGCTGACCCCTCTCTGTTTTTCTGTTCTGTGGACCCTTGTGGCATTTTGAACTTGGGGCCCAACGAGTAGGCACCAAGTAAAGTCAATTTTAAAACCCTCCATCCCACCACTGACACAGGCTCAGGACTTGATTGGTTCTGCTTTAGCTGGCTTCCGTTTGATCTGAACCCCTGGAGATTGTCCGCCCCCAGGGAGTTCGCTTTGGTTTGATATGGATCTTAAGGCTATTTGGACTTAGGCTGACCCAGGCTGACCCTGGTGTCCTACTCTCGATTTTGACTAGTCAGCTTCTCTGTATGATCACCCTCGACTTGGTCCAATCTTGGGAGGTCTCCTTTGGGATTGATGTGGGTTCTCATTCTTTCTCGGACCAGAGCCACCGTAAGGGTGCCTCTTGATTTGACTTTCAGCAGTTTTAACCCTGAAGCTATCTGTAGCACTTTGCTGTCGTATAAGGGTATTACATGTAACCATTTTATGAAAATATTTCCACATATAATTCAGAGCTCGGTAGTAACTTTAACATGTTAAGGGTGACCTTGCCCTTAATGGAACAACAATATTAGACAATAACTTGGTATGTAAGTTACTGTAATGGTATGTTTGTGCTTATTCTGTGATAATTTTATTTGTACATATACTAACATGTCAGTTATGAGGCTGACCTTATGTTGACCTATCTAGGTAACATTAATGGTATTTCAATTTGCCCCGTTTTAGTATTATATGTATGGTGTTTTAAAAAATTACTCTGGGGCTAGTAAATGTTACAAACTTTTCCCCCTTTTAACTAACGTTGTAAATAAAATATCCCAAATATGCCTTTTCCTTTGTTGTTGGCAAATCTGTACTAGACCTTTTGACCTCACACTGCTGGGGTCATCCTGGTAGTCAGGCTTTAACCTGATCTGTGACCTTTCACCTTTGCCAGTGGGCTGATTGGGTTTGAATCCTCTGAGACTGGTCTGGCAATAATGCAGCCTTTTGACCACTGCATGCATTTATTGGCTGACCTACTCCCGGTAGAGGCAACTGTGGGTAGAACTGCTTGAAGGGGCCTTCTGTGGCAGTTTCATGCAACCTTAATCCCTGTTAGCAAATTTAGGTACTAAATTATTTGGTTGTTTACTTGATTACACCAATCACATTCCAATCTATGCTTCATCGCACATGTTTGTATTGGGGTTCAACATATTTAATTTTGACATTGAAAATCAAACAAGGAAAGAGGAAATTTCTCCCTCCCCCCTACCCTGAACACGTTGGGTTGGTGACCAGTACTGGTCAACGGCTTCAGTTCTGACACCAGACCAGTGGTTGCATTGTGGGTGGTCATGCTTCATTGCTGACCACTATAAAAGCCTGCCTTTGTGAAGAATTGGCGCCACACTCTTTGAAAAATTCGGATTGTTTACATGAATTTGAACTGAGCTTATTTTACTTTATATTCGATTTTATTTTACATTTTATTTTAACTGTTTTATTGCTCAGTCATTCATAATGCTGAAAGTCTATCATTGTTCCAATTGTTCTTTACAGCATGAGCGTCCGGTGAGCATAAAGGGCCAGATTAAAGACCAAGGTGAGTCCCTCTCCACTGATGTGGAAATCGCTGCACCCCCTTCATCCAACATCCGGTTATCCGAACAGATTCTGTTGCAGTTACAGCAATTGGGGGAGAAAATGGACAGGAGGGTACAGCGGACGGAAGCAGCACTGGAACAGGGCAACTCACAAGCAGGTCAGAGTACTTCTAATTTCTCTGTAAAAAATGCTGGTAGTACGGTGGCCCTCAGTAACGCTACGGTTGAGACAAATTCCGAGAGTGTGGTCCCTTCAATTGATTTCCTAAGGACAAATGATACACTACAGTCTGAGGTTGACAGGCGACTGGCAGAATTACGGAATTTGAATGAGTCTGCTACCCGAGGTAGAGTTAAGTCTCAGAGGGGGGATCCTGGTGAGATTTCGGTCAAAAGGGTGGTGGATTGGCCCTAGAACTTTATACTTGCCGGTGCAAATAAATCTAGGCCCACATATGATGACCTCAGTTTGACTCAATGGGTGGCAAGGTTCATTCAGGAAGAGAAACAAGAATGTAATAGGGCTTCCATGCTGGATTACCTTGGCCATTTAATGGAGGATGCCTCCGATTTTTCTTGGGAGGCAGCCAAGGCTTCCCATGCAATTTTGCTTACCAACATGGAAGGGGACAGGTTAAATTGGGGAGATACCGACAAGATTGATCGCATTCGGAGGGCCCATGCCCAGAGACATATCACGCCTCAAAATTCAGCCACTCGTTCTTTTGGTAAAAAGTTAAAGGCTGTGCCAAATAAGAATGGTAAGTACTTAAGTTATTTGTAAGTACTTTCAGGAAGGTACTTGTAAGTTTCAAAGTAGTCACAGATCTGCTGGTCACTTCTATAGACACGTGTGTGAAGTCTGTGAAGGTGCCCATGCCAGTAAGTCTTGTACTCAAAAACAAAATACAAAAAACTAGGTAACCACTGCAGGGATGCAGTGGTTTACAATGGAAGTGGCCCAACTTGTGGTTTTCAAACAAGATACTTTTATAACTCTAACTTTGTACATAAAAATCTGGACAGGTAACTAAAAATACTGTCAGTAGGACAACTCCACAAGGAGGCAAAATTGCCAAGGGCAAAACTGCAGTACAGTATGGTGATTCCTCTCGTTTTAAAACTGGTTTGTATTTCAATACAAAGAGGGTCACGGACCAATATGCTTCATATGATAATAGTATGCAACACAATACATATGGTTATCAAGTGACTGACAATAGCTTTGTACATGAAAATAGGTTTGCAAGGTTGTTGAACAAGGTTGATACTGGTCTGGTGAAAATTCAACAGCTATTTGTAGTCGAGACAAGAAAGGGGGCGTTCCAATGAGTGATCAGGCTAAGCAATGGCGTTTAAAAGCCAGTTGCTGTGGTAGTGCTGCGAACGCAGGCAGTGACAAATATGCTTTGGAACTTAATACCTCCCTTAAAGATATTAAGATGCAAATTGCAAAGAAATCTGATGGTAATGCACTATGTATGCAACAGAATAGCCCTGCTTTCGGCTTTATTCCTATTTATGGGTTAGGAAGCCGAGTTATGGATAGAAATCAGGGTTCTGTGTGCAATGATATATTGCAATTGCATAAATTACTCAGACTTGACGGGAGGCATAATTACAGGGGTCTACAGATTCCTGTGGCTTCAAAACTTAACTACGACATATGGGGTAAATACCTCACAGAGTATTGAGACTGGCAGTTGCCATTGCTCATAAAATATGGCTTTCCCTTGGATTTTGACAGAAATATACATGTTACCTCGGACAAAATTAATCATAAAAGTGCCACTGGCTATCCGGATCATGTGGATACATATTTCAAGGAAGAAATTGAAAATAAAGCCATGTTGGGCCCCTTTAAAGCCCCCCCCCCCCCCCCCCCCCCATTGATAATCTCCATGTCAGTCCTTTCATGACCCGTGAAAAATCAAATTCGCTTAATAGAAGGGTCATCATTGATTTAAGTTGGCCCATTGGGGAATCTGTAAATACTGGCGTTACTCCTGATAAATATTTGGGTGTTCATTTTATATTGAGTTATCCATCCGTTGACAACATTGTTAGTGAAGTGTTGAGATTGGGCAAAGGTTGTGAAATCTTTAAGGTAGACATCAGTAGGGCTTTTCGCCATGTTCCTATTGACCCTGGGGACTTGGATCTGCTGGGTCTTCATTGGGGAGACTTTCTGGACTTTTCTTTGTCTTTTGGATTCAAGCACGGGTCTTCCATCTTCCAGCGCTTATCTGACGCAATACGCTTTATTATGAGCCAAGAAAATCATGTTATATGGAATTATATTGATGTGTCCACACCTTCTAAAATTCATAGATCTTATGTTAGATTGCAGGAACTTTTTGGCTGAACTAGGTCTTACAGTCAGTGCCAAGAAATTAGTACCTCCCAGTACTCAGGTCGTATGTCTAGGTATACTGGTGGACACAGTCCAACAGTCCATATCTATACCTCCTGAAAAGCTTGAAAGTATTAAATTCACCTGTGACCAGTGGTCAAGTAAGGTCACATGTTCTAAGAGGACCTTCAGTCCCTCTTAGGCCACCTTTTATATGTAGCTAAATGTGTTAAATATGCACGTTTTTTCCTGAATAGAATGTTGTGTTTGTTACGTCAAAATTTTGACAAGAAAAATATTGTTATTACAGCAGATTTTAAGCAAGATTTGAAATGGTTTAACTCATTTCTCCCCATTTATAATGGAGTTACTTTTTTCAAGCATGTTCCCAGTAAATTGGTCCATCTAGATGCTTGCCCTAATGGGCTAGGGGCTATCTATGATCACCAGGTGTATGCTATGCAATTGCCTCATGAATGGACCAGCAAAAATATTGCTTACTTAGAAATGATAAATATTTTGGTTGCTGTCAAAGTTTGACATGTCCAATGGGCTAATCTTAGTGTAATGATCAAATGTGATAACCAGGCTGTGGTTTCAGTTCTTTCCACTGGTAGAACTCGTGATCAGACATTGGCCACCTATGCAAGGAATATCTTCATGTGGCTTAGTGCTTTTAATATTGATATTAAAGTTGTTCACGTTCCAGGCAAGCTGAACCCAGTGGCTGATTTGCTGTCCAGATGGCATGGTACAACAAATAATCATCAAAAATTGTCCCAATTGGTCCAACCTGTCACTTGGATCCCGGTATCCAAGGACCTCTTGTATGTTAACCAGTTGATTTAGGTATCTGTATTTTCAGCTCTCAGACCACTGGATTCACACCTTACGACCCTTGCCACATCCAGACTCTTCAATGCGTTCTGTGAGTCGACAAAGAGGGCGTATGCTACACTCTTCAAGACCTTCCTGGCATTTGTCATTTTTATGGAATGGGACATATTCCAGGTGACTGTATTTAACCTCCTGTGTTTTCTGGAATGTTTAAATTACAACAGGGTCAGGCCCTCTCTTATGGCAAATTATCTTTCAGCCATTAGGGCAAATTTTTATATTTTTGGTCTGGATGTGGCAATCTTTCAAGATATGCGAATTAAGTACTATCAGAGGGCAGTACAGCTCTCTGCTCCTATGAATGTTAAATTAAAGAAAATCATTGATATTCCTTTTTTGGTTAAAGTGATTCAGCAGTGTAACTTTACCTATATGGGCCAAGTGTACAAGCCCTTGTACTTGTTGGCATTCTTTTTGTTTCTCAGAATGTCAAACTTGGTTCCCCATTCAATGGCTTCATTTTCACCTTTAAGGCAGTTAGCTCAAGGTGATGTTATATTTAAGGCAGGTAAAATTGTAGTATTTGTCAAATGGTCTAAAACTATGCATTATGCCAAGGATGTTAAACTGGTTACTGTTCCTAAGATATCTGGCTCTCCATTGTGTCCTGTTACACCCATCTCCAATCTCCTCCTCCTCACCCCTAGAGGTTCAAATCTGCCTCTTTTTCAGTACAAAGTGGCTGATAGTTGGGTTCCTCTGACTGATACCAGGGTCAGAAGGCACCTTAATCTTATATTTGATAGATTGGATCTGGCTGGTGCTGGCTTCACCTTCCACTCATTCCGACGTTCAGGTGCCACATTTGCTTTCAATAATGATGTGACTGCAGAATATCCAGAGACACGGCACCTGGACGTCGGACTGTGTATGGAGGTATATCACTTAATCAGTTCATTGTGGTGAGCAGGTGGCTGACATATTTAGAAACAGGCTTTCCTCCATCTAGCCCTACTGGTTGGGGGTTTGGGGTGTTTCTTAGTCGTTTCTTCACTTTTATAAGTAATTGCGTTCAAATTTATCAGTTTAAGTATCCACTAAGTTAAGTTTACACCGGCATAGGGTCACCTCACCTTCATTCACTTCGTACTTTTTCTTCTAAATCATTTGGTTATTCAATTTGGATAACTACTTTAAGTTAAGTGCATGTTTCCATTGCCCTTTAACTAAGGTGACCCTATGCCAGTTTTAGCATTGACTTAAACTGTAATCTGGATTGTGAATAATATTAGTGTCATTGAAAATGAAAAAGATAATAAAAATAATATTACCCGCAATGCTTCTTTGAATATGCTCTCTTGTAATTCACTGGATTTGGACTATGTCCTCTTAAAGGTCAAACTTTAAATTCATCTGGTGGGTGTTGGGAACTGAGAAGGAGTTGTGTATATATATATATATATATATATATATATATATATATATATATATATATATATATATATATATATATGTAAGATGAGAAATCATCTATAGGTTGGGCCAGGCTGACCCTGGTTCCCCCCTCTCGAAATGACAAGCTAACCATGAATATAGCAGTAGTTTTAAGGTAGGGCCAGACAAGTCTCTGGTAGCCCCCTCTCAATTCTACATTGTATGAACATAATTTATAAATTTTAAGAGTGCGAGACAGGAACGTTATGAGTATTAAATGTATGTGTACTATAGCTAATAAGTTGTTCTATATATTTTTTATCCATTGTGTATGATGTTTTTACAAAATTTTCTGTTTTAAAATTTTATAAACATTTATTGGGTTTCCTTTTGTACATAATACTAACATGTAAATAAAATTCTCAAATGTGCAAATTTTCTGTACTTTCCACTTTTCACCTTGGACTTTGACCTTGAGTAAATGTGCAAAGAAACTGGAGATGATTTCAGTCATTAAAGCAAAAGTAATCTAGGATCACAAATGGGCTTTCAAGGGCAGAATAATACCCTATTGTGACCAGCGGAATATGGTCAGTGTACCCCAGTCCCTGTATAGAGAGAATGTATTACTTACAAAAATGCATCGTGAGTCAAAGAAAATACTTTTATGTTAAATTACCTGACATAAAACTACCTGAAATTTTAAAAGACCAACGTGGTACTAACCCATCTAATGTAGAAGTAATTCCACAATAATAATAAGAAAATGAAAAGTGAATAATAAAAAGCACCTGGTGTTGGTAGCTTTCCTTGAAAATTTAAAAAAATTTTCTTGCCCAAATTAAAATATTTAATACTGGAAACTCTAAATTATAGCTACTATAATGGCAAGCTATCTGTATCCTCACATAAAACAGTGACTACATGAATTCCTAAAAATTGGTGTCCAATTTCTTTGCTGGGCATTCTATACAAACTAATAGTGTTTGCCATTGCAGAAAGGCTAAAAATGTTTTGGAAAGTCTACTTTTTAGATCTCATATGTCTTTTATCAAGGGAAGATATATTGATGACTCTACCAAATTAATATATGACATTATGAACTTTACTGAAATTAATAATAAAAATGGGATGTTGATGCTGTTGGATTTTTAAAAGGCCTCTGATTCAATTTTATGGAAATTTATGTACAACACATAAACTTTATAAGAAGGATTAAAGTAATGAACACAAATTTGGTGGTTTCAATATTCCAATTTTGTGTGAGGTCTTATTTTTTAAACAATGAAAGGGAATGTAAACAAGGGGATCCTATGGCAGCTTATTTGTTTATTTTATTTGGATATAACAGAGTTTGCCAATGACACTACTCTTATATTTGATGGTTGGCAGAGCTTTTTACTAACTGCCCTGAATACTATTAAAATATTTTATTCTTTTTCAGGGCTACATCTGAACACAAATAAAACAAAAGTTATTTGTATTGGAAGAAAGAAATATTCCAAAGATAAACTCCAATAATAAAAATGTTTCGGAATTAAATTTTCAGTTGATTTACAAGAAATAATTACTTTGAATCACTCAAAAGCTTTAGAAAAGTCAAAACAAATGTTAACAGTATGGAGCCAAAGAAATCAGGCTCCCTGTGGTAAGATAACTGTAATAAAATTTTCTAGTCTTTCAAGATTTAGTATTACATTTATGATCAATCCATCACCTGATAAACACTATTTTAGAGAAATTAATTCCTTCCTTTTTGCATTACTATGGGGTACTAAAGCAGAACAGATCAAATGCGAACACATAATTCAAGACCACAGAATCAGTGGCTTCAGAATAGTAACATAGAGCATTTTGCACAATCTTTGAAATTCATCAATTTCAGCACTATTAATGATAGCATTGTGTGGTTCAGCGTCGAGATATATCGAGAATCAATTATGCAGCGAAATTTTGACATCCTGGGTAAGCCTTTGTGAGAAAATATCTGTAAAGTCTCATATTTTCATTCTGACAACCACATGATGGTATAACTCCAATATCAGCCATTCTGAGGTTACAAAATTGAGAAAGCATGGAATGATTGTTTACTTGCTTGACAGTAGAGGTAACAAATTTACCAGATAAATATAACTTTTTGAAACTTAACTTCCTGGAATACCGGGGAGTAAAATCCTGTCCTGTATCTTTTGTGAATCATGTCTCCCAACACATCTACTTCCTATTTTTGTGCAGCAACCATGATTCAAAACATTATTACAATATTTTGAATTAACATCACGCAGACAAGACTTGCATGGAATACTAAATATAACATAAACATTGACAGTGTCACATGGCAGCAAACTTTTAGGATATGCTTCAAACTCAGTCAGGACCACAAAATTCTCCAAAAAATTCTCCATCACATTCTTGGTACTCAAAATCTACTTGCAAAAATTGGGCTAGCGTCTTCACCTGATTGTTCCTTTTGCAAATCTGCTCCAGAAACTGTATTCCATCTTTTCCCAATGTCTGGAAAGTTTTGTTTTTTCTTTGGAAAAGTGTCCAAGTATCTATAAAAAATAAGGTAGACTGTCTACAGTCTTAGACATACTAGAATTACTAAACAAACTTAAAAGTATAAGTATGAAAAACAAAAGTTTGTGTGGCAAGACTCGAAGAAGTATTTAACAAACATTGGTGATTAAAATAACTTTTGACTGAGTAAATGAGGCAAAATTCAAACAAAAGAAAGAAACTATGACTATGTACTTTGTTCTATTTATTTATGTATATTGTACATAATTAAAAAATACATGATGTAAGATTTCAAGCAATCAATATGATTTTATAGTAACCTAAAGAAGTCCATGATTCAGTATTTGTAACTACTTGCAGGCATCTAAGGGTGCATGCGGGTTCATTCTATGGGGAAATTTAAAAATGGGATTTATTCTTCAGCATAATGCCCGTGATGCTTTGTTAACTTTTATGTCATTGGCTCCTGTTTATCAGGAGGTTAAAACTCAAGTCAAGATTCCATTTGCATTCAAGACTTGCTAGGGGGAATATCAGAAATTTATTTTAAATTTATTTCTTTAGCTTCATCTGTGCACAATTTTTTTTCTTGATATTTATTGGTTTTTACTATATATTAGTTTCTGTTTGTGTACAGATGGAGAAAAAGAAATACCATTTTGGGTCCGCAAAAAATGTGGGAAGGTGACATCTTGGGTGCCACCTTATTCAGTGGCATTGCTAGGGTGTGTTCTTGTGTATCCTCTTATTGGTCACCTTTGACCTAGTTGTCTAGATTCTTTCCCGCTTTTTCTTACATAATTCACTTTAAAATTATAAGTCAAGAAGGCAGGACGCCATTTTTACTGTGTTCAATTTTATTTTCTCGGAACTTTTATGTCTGAGAGTTGTGTGAATTTTAATATTATGACTAACTTAATATCTCAGAGTCTTTATGTCTGAGAACCGTTGAATTTTAATGCTATTTTATACAAGACTTTTTTGTTCATGAAACATATACTGTGCTGTTAAATGGACTATAAACGTGAATAGCACCAATGAATTTGGAAGTCTGTGGAAGCCAGGATGTCCTACTGATTTGAGTCTTCGAGACAACCTCATGCTTGCTTGCCTACGTGCTAAGGGACGGTCTAACCTATTTCCCTTGTTTTAAGCCTATTATATGGTCGAAATTTGGCGAACAAGCATAAGATTGCCTCTTCTTAGCCTCAAACCAGTGTGTATGTTCTTTCAGTGACGTGTTAAAGAGTAAATAATATTAATTTACCAATACCCAACCATGGTAAAAACATTTGACTGTAATAATTGTGGGGGTAATCACCCTAGACCAATCAATCGAAACTGCAAAGTGGGTAAAGAGGAACCAAACGCGACAATGGACATGAACTCTCAAATATTACATGAACTTAAGAACCTTAATGCTAGAATGACAACTATGGAGCAGAAGGTGCATTCTTTGGACGATCAGAGCTCGCCAGCAAGGTCTTCCAGATCCACAGCAAGTAAGGATCCAGCGGACGAGCAGGAAGAAGAACTCATCCTTCCCACGATCAGCAGCTTGCGTTCTTCACGACGAATCCAAGACGAAGTGGACGACAGAATCAAGGAACTACAGATGCTTTCTCAAAAAGGCAAGTGTAAATCCCAACGTGGAGGTACTGAGACTGTTTTTGTCAAAAAAGAAATACCATGGCCACAAAATTATATCTTAGGAGGCAGTTCAAAAACTAGGGTTTCTTATGATAATTTGTCCATTAGTCAATGGGTTTCAGGATTTGCCTCCATTATTAGAGATGAGAAAGATACCAATGTTAAGCAATGCATGCTCGATTACTTGACAGAAATTATGGATGATAGTCACGATTTTGGGTGGAAAACAGCAAAAGGGGCCCATGCGGTACTCCTCTGTAGGATGGAGGAGGGCCGGGTTACATGGCGAGATACAGATAAAATTGACAGGATAAGGAGGGCTCATGCACAAAAAGTTTACCAAGGGGCCTCGGGTTCAAACTCCAGAAAAACTAATGGTAAAGATGCACCCACACCATGTAGGTATTTTCAAAAAGGTAGTTGCTCACAAAAAAGTGACCATGAAAACAATGGTCGCTCATATCTGCACGTGTGTAGTAGATGCTTTGAAAATGGGAAAAAGTTTCCCCATTCCCTTAAAGACTGCAGAAATGGTCCAAAAAACGAATAGGGCACTGCTGTGCAGTGCCTAAATGCAATAATAATAAGAGTAAACGTGTGTATAGTAGAACTGTTGTAAATAGCAATGTAAATATTGCCAGTGAAAGTAAAAATTGGAAAACTGATTGGTTAAAGTACTGTGGCACTTCCTATGCAAATGTTGTCAAGAAAAATATGAGTACAACAACATGTAACAAAAACCCGTGTTCGGGTGACAATGTTGTCAGTGGAGCAATGGCTAACACTAAATGTACTAGGGTTCGAACCAACTCTCACAACACATGGGTACAAAATCCTCACTTTGAACCTCGAGTGATGAAAGCCTCAGATGTGGTCAAACCATTACCACAAAAAAGTGTGGGTAACAGGTATAATTCAGCATGCAAGGCACCAATTTCTATGCACAATAGATTCAATATTCTGTCGCATATTGACACGTCTGACACTGATCAATCACATGTATTGAAAACCAGTAATGGTAAACAATTGGTACAAAGTTTATGTCAAAACTCGGGTACTTGTACATCAGACCACACGGAGAGAAAAGTAAACAAACCAATAGGTGAGTGTAAAGAAAATAAGCATATCAAGGACTGTACAAACCATGGTGTTAAGTTTAAAAATCACTGTGGTAATGATTTGAGTGACACAAATCATAAGCGTGATGTCATTCTCATTGAAACTGAGGATAAATATGATTTGGAACTGAGATTTCGTCCCAAACATAGATAAAAAATTACTGAAGCTAAACATATCACAACTTTTCAAAATTGGGATAAACAAGTCAACGATAAGTACGGCTTCATTCCTCTAGGGGATCTTACACTTCCCAGTACAGATAAAGACAATCCCGGTATTGACGATATAGTGAGTCTGCATAAGAACGTGAAGGCTAGCAGAAACCACAATTTCTTGGGTGCTCAAATACGCATTGAATCTCAACTAAATTATGCAGTATGGAAGAAATATTTGACAGAATATTGGGACCAACAATTGTGTTATCTAATCAAATATGGTTTCCCTTTAGATTTCAATGCTAATAACCCTTTAAAACATGAACGTAATAACCATAGTTCAGCCACTCTTCATTCAGAGGATGTTAAAGCATATATTGCTGAAGAAAAACAATTCAAAGCCATCTATGGTCCCTATAAGCAGAATCCATTTGACAATATGCAGTTTTCCCCATTTTTGACTCGTGAAAAACCAGGAGCTCCACATAGAAGGGTCATTGTGGACCTTAGTTATCCCCAGGGATATTCTGTAAATGATGGGGTGACTACTGATGTATATTTGGACACCCCTTTTCTTCTGACCCTTCCCACGATTGATACAATAACCCAAAAAGTTAAAGAAAATGGCAAGGGATCATTATTATATAAGATAGACCTTAGCAGAGCGTTCCGTCATGTTAAAATCGACCCCAAGGACTATAATCTCTTAGGTCTTTCTTCAGATGACATTTATTTTGACTCCTGTCTGCCTTTTGGCTTAAAATTTGGTTCGGCAATTTTTCAGAAACTCAGCGATGCTGTCAGGTATATAATGAGCATATTTGGCTTCCAAGTGACCAATTATATTGATGATATAATTGGTCACTCCGTGGCAAGTAAGGCAGGAAAATCTTTCGACACGCTCCACAAATTGCTCACAGAATTAGGTTTTGACATAAGCCACAAAAAGGTAGTGTCGCCGGCCACTAAAGTAGTATGCCTGGGTGTCGAAATCGATACTGAAAAATTTACTGTTTTCATCACTAAAGACAAAATTGAGGAGATAATATCCTTATGTAAAAAATGGACAGATAAAACATACTGCTCTAAGAAAGAATTGCAGTCTTTGCTAGGTAAACTATTATATATTACCAAATGCGTAAAATCTTCTCGATTTTTTCTAAATAGAATGTTGGAATTGCTCAGAAATGCTGGCAAACGAGAAAGGATTGTTATCACTGCCGAATTTCGACGTGACCTGAATTGGTTTGATCAGTTCTCTCAAAAATTCAATGGAACTGCATTCTTTTCACACATACCAGTCAAACACAACATCGAGTTGGATGCATGCTTGCAAGGGTTAGGCGCACGATGGGGGAACTCGGTGTATGCTGTGGCCTTGCCACTTGGTTACAAGCAAATGACAATAGTCCATCTGGAGATGCTTAACATAATGGTCACCATTCGAACTTGGGGTAAATTTTGGGCTGGCCAAAAAATATGCATACATTGTGATAACCAGGCAGTGGTATGTGTACTCACAACAGGCAAAACCAAAGATTCAATACTGGCTGCCATTGCAAGAAATATTCTCATGGAAATTTCCCAATTTGACATTAACCTTAAAACAGTGCACATTAAAGGCAAATGCAATCAGGTAGCTGACAGCCTGTCAAGGTGGTTTTTGGACAGAAATTGTCAAAAAATTGTGTATGAAGCTATTAGTAACCCAATATGGAGCTATGTCCCCATAGAAAGACTAAACATTGATTGGCTAATATAATTTACAGGTGTCCCCCACCAGCTGACAAGATTAGCACACAGAGCATCAATTCGACTAGGCTCGGCACTGGCACAGTCTACGACCTCTTCCTACGACCAAAAATTCAGGATCTTTTTCGCATTCTGTTGCTTTGCCTCGGTAGCTTTATCCCAAATCTCTGCCCAAGTTATTCTCTCGTTTTTAGAATTTTTAGCACACAATAACATCTCCCCCTCTTCAGTCCTCAATTATGTGTCAGCAATCAAGTCTTCATTTCTCAGATTTGGCATCAATCTTCCTTGTTTTCAAGATCACAGGTTAAAGATGTACAACAAATCCTTGCTGAGAGCAAAACCCCTTAATCCTCATATAAAAACAATTATAGATATTCCAATCCTCACAAAAATTGCTCACCATTGTAACTTCATACACATGGGTTTCGTGTTCAAAGCCTCCTTCCTCCTCTCCTTCTTCACCTTCCTCAGAATTTCAAATTTAGTTCCACATTCGATTTCCTCTTATGACCCCCTCAAACAGTTGGCCAGAGGTGATATCATATTTGCAACCCCAGGTGCCCATGTCATTATTAAATGGTTGAAAACCCTCCAGTCTCCTGATAAAATAAAAGTTTTAAAAATTCCCTCTTTAGGTTCATCTCCCCTCTGCCCAGTTGCTGCACTAAAAACATTACTAAAATCCTCCCCCAAAGGGAAAAATCTTCCTCTCTTTCAGATTCAATGCTTTGGTAAGTGGGTTCCCTTTACTGACACCAGGCTAAGAAAACAATTGTCAAACATTCTTAGGTTTTTAAATCTACAGGATAAAAATATCACATTTCACTCCTTCCGGCGTTCAGGTGCCACGTGGGCTTTCAATTCGAATATTCCAATGCACCATATCCAGAGTCATGGCACCTGGACGTCGGAAGCAGTGTGGGCATATATCACCCAGGACCACAATGCTTCTGACTTAGTAGCCAGAACTTTCCAAACTACTTTGTCCTACTGACCTACACATACTTGGCACTTGGGGCATCTTGTCATCATAGTCTGTACTACTATTCATGTTACATTATAACATAATTTCTTTTTCATGTCATTGTTTTACGACGGTAATAACTAAAAAATGGTTATCTGTTGATTCATCTTCTTATCAGTAATATTATGTAATAACCAGTAATAATAACTGTAACTGTTGTGGGTCAGATGCAGCATAAAGTTTGAAATTCTGCATAGCAGTAGTGTATGTGCTCATTGTTTTACAATGCACACATGTATGACTAAGCAAAGTTAAAATGTAGAGTCATGTTAAGGCCACCCTAGTGTTGTATAGTGTAAATTAAGATAGGGTGGCCTTAAGCCAAATATGTAAATATTTTCTAGAAATACTTAACATAGAATAAACTAATAAATCCCCAAGATGTGTCTTCTCACTGTCTTAGTAAAATGATAGGCATAGGCCACTGTGGGAAGGTGACATCTTGGGTGCCACCTTATTCAGTGGCATTGCTAGGGTGTGTTCTTGTGTATCCTCTTATTGGTCACCTTTGACCTAGTTGTCTAGATTCTTTCCCGCTTTTTCTTACATAATTCACTTTAAAATTATAAGTCAAGAAGGCAGGACGCCAGTTTTACTGTGTTCAATTTTATTTCCCCTCTCCCACCCCTGAATGGCCTACACTAACACTATAGTTGTAGTTTCAGATATGGTGAGTGTGGGAGCATGTACACAAGGAGTGGAAAATACATACGGGCTAAAAGAATGCATCTAAGAGGCCTGTCTATGTGATGCTTCAAATCCTCCACTTCTAATGATATCTTACTCACCTCAGTGTGATGGTGCGCCAGTCAACGTATACAGAGAAATAGCTGCATTCATCCCCAGCTCTCAGAAGATCTTCCTGCCTGCTCGCGTTCTCTCCAGCCCCAGGTGATAGTCTCCCGTCAACATACTGCCATCACTGTGAGGGGTCGTCAGTGGTGTGGTGTGGGGTGTTCTATCTTAGTGACACGATATTCCTGTAAAGTTAATTTGCAGAGACTTAATAGTAAAAAAAAAAAAAAATGTAAATAATCTGATTTCTTTTCATTGGCGAGCTGGTGGTTGATCTTCAATAGAAAGGCTGTAGTTAAGCAGTGTTTAAGTATGGTATCTTTCAGTAATAGAAATATATTCTCTTGTACTCAACCGAATATCAGCATTTTGATTAGTCAGTGTGACCTTCGTTCAGGTCAATCTTGCTTGTAAAAGGTGGTTCATAATGTATAGTGATCATTATTAGTGGAAATTAAAATATAATGAATTCAATGACCAATTCAGACGCAGTTATTCACGTTTGAAGTTCTAAATTATGTTAAAATGAAACATCAAGTCATCTCAGTTGAGTAATTGCTGCTGCTATGAGTAATTATCTGTATGATTTGCTTGGTAAAATAGGAGGGCTTCATGATTACAAGTATTGCCTAATTTGGCTAGTAATATCTCTAACATAATGTCACGACAAAGCTGATACATGTCTATTGGAAACAAAAGGTCGTAACTACTCAAGTCCTGGACATCCGTGGCAGTCTTCAAAATTCTAAAAAACGCTTATAGAATTGGGTGTCAGCCTAAGTAATTAAGGTCGTATTAAAGTGTGAGCGGAGTAAGGGGTCATATTGCTTGATCACATAAGGTGTAAACAGTAGTGAGCTAGATGCTTTGGCCCCCCAATTCTAGTTATTATGTAATCACAATTGGTTTTAGTATATTCTGGTACTTTGTGTGATGTCCAATATATGTTTTACATGTTTCCTGGAAGGTGGGAGGAACGCTTAAGTATTGTCATTGTGTAAAGTAACGTTTTAGTGATATCAGGCATTTGTTTGATAAATCTTACATTATTTTATTTGTTATTTTATTCATATCTTTACAACTTAGTAACTTTTAGCCTTTTAGTTCACTTATTCAAAATTTTTATGCTATCTTATGGGGCATCTTGTCATCATAGTCTGTACTACTATTCATGTTACATTATAACATAATTTCTTTTTCATGTCATTGTTTTACGACGGTAATAACTAAAAAATGGTTATCTGTTGATTCATCTTCTTATCAGTAATATTATGTAATAACCAGTAATAATAACTGTAACTGTTGTGGGTCAGATGCAGCATAAAGTTTGAAATTCTGCATAGCAGTAGTGTATGTGCTCATTGTTTTACAATGCACACATGTATGACTAAGCAAAGTTAAAATGTAGAGTCATGTTAAGGCCACCCTAGTGTTGTATAGTGTAAATTAAGATAGGGTGGCCTTAAGCCAAATATGTAAATATTTTCTAGAAATACTTAACATAGAATAAACTAATAAATCCCCAAGATGTGTCTTCTCACTGTCTTAGTAAAATGATAGGCATAGGCCACTGAGGGTGTTCAAACTACCCTTTCAGTTACAGTTGTCGGATGATAATGTAATTTTGATGAACTTGCTTAATGTCAACCCCTTTTGACCAGCAAGCATCTGACCAAATTTACTCATTCAGTGATCTGGTCTGTAGTAAGTTCATGAAAAGTTCAGATAGTGATCATGGGAGTACCTGGGCCCATTTGTTTAACCACCTCATGTCCGATAGTCCCAACATTCGCTACTCCAAAAACCCAAATGGCAGATACACAGGCATCGATAAATCGAAACACTCCAACAGAAACAAATATCCTTGCACATGATCATTCTACTTGAATGCATAAGGTGTCAACAGATTCTGAAGCAATACCTTGTACTGTCTCACAACCCACATTTGAAAATTTGAGAACAAATACTGATGTTCATTACCCACATTTGAAAATTTGAAAACAAATACTGATATTCAACAACTGGTGGTTGTTTAGGTTATCAGAACTTCAGCAATTGAATCAGAAAAAAGTACAAAGTGGTTACATGAATATATGCTGGAGGGTACAAAAATAGAACGCACAACAAACGAGCAGTTAATGGATGGCTGGGTTTTGCAAGGCTATTAGAGAAGAAAAAATGAAAATATTTTAAAAATGCTTTGTTAGATTATATAATTGCTCTTTTGGATGATGCTAATGTTTTTTCTTGGCCTGTTGCAAAAGCCAGCCATGCCGCGTTACTGTATTGCAAGTTACTGATCATATGCAAGTTTAAGAAATAGATAAGAAGACTAGCTCCATGATTTTCCAGTACTACAATAAAAATACATGAACCTAGGCTAAAAATCACGAGACCAAAGGAGTCATGTATCGTCACATGTGCTCATTTTGTTTTACGAAACTGGAAAAAAATGCCAACATTATGAAAGTTCTGCAAGCCAAGCCAACAAATGATACTAGGTTGCATACTAACCTAAAATATATCGATATGGGTACTTGTGTCGTCAATATTAGATGCAAAAATGCAAATGATAAAGATGCCATTGGGCTGGGACTCATGATGGTATAAAAAAATTTTAAATACAAAAGCTATAAAATTTTGCTCAGTAACAAGCTTGCTTGTTTATCTTTAGAAATTATGCAAGGTGCAAATGGCATGCTTGGTACTCATCACGTTCCAACTACTCGGGAGACGGATACATTTAGATAGACTTGGTAGATCTTTCACCAGTGATTTGTGCACATAAAAATTGCAAAAGCAGTACACACAAACAAAAATGTATATCAAAGTATGTCAGTGGAGCAAAGAACACCACACAAACTGATACACCAGCCTTGAAGAGAGCTCACCCTTAAAAATGTAGGGAGAAGTAGATTTGTAACACAGATGGGTAGTCTGCAGTAAGATATTAGAGTCTCCAGTGAAGGGGTCAAGTTTGGGGTTTCAACAGCCGAAAATATGTGAAGAATTTACAGAGTTGCAAGTCTTTAATCTTTATAAACAGTTTGTCATGTTACATTGACATTTATACTCAGATGAAATACCTACTTTAATACAGCATTCAAAGCTCTGTTTGACCCTTCCAGACTGCTCAAGTACAACCCTGAGGTGAAGTCTCAAAGAAAACCAGTTATCAACCTCCTCAAGATTCTTTAGCTTGACACTTGGGATAGGTTCAAAAATGACAGAGAGCTTTCATTTAATTGATCAACTGATATGTTATCTCCCTAAACCTGCCGATATGGTGTAGCTAGACCAATTCACATGTGATCAATGAAGGTAAACTGCACTGGGCTTGGTTAGTACTTAGATGGGATCCCGTTTGAGTTCTGGGCCAGACTCAACATGAAATCAATTAATCAATTTACACTCTTTTGCTTATACCTGGGATCGTGTTCCTATTCGATTGTTACCCACAAGGTCACTGTGACAGATGTATTTAACCCATAAACTGTATTCATCGATCTTATACTAGCCATACAATTTGCAATATTAGCAGTGGCAAAATTACATTGAACTAGCCATTTTGTAAAAAAATGCAAAGTAACAGTTTTCATCTGAAAGACTTGCAGCCCAGACACCAAGAGCAATGCCCAGATGTCTTTGAACATTTCTAGTATGGAAATGCACTCAGCAAACTATCACTGGCAATGGGTAGTCAGCTGGACCATCAGAGGATTTAAATATAAAGAAAGCAAGAATGCAAATTTATATCATAATCTAATCATTAGGGGCTTTGGTGTAAATTGTTTTATTTAGCAAGACAAGGGAAACACTCAATTTGCAAGCTTCCTCTGAAAGCAGAATATTCATGGCCTTGCATAGTAGTTCCTTTAATTCCAAATATTTTGACAGCCCACTGTCCTTTGTGAGGTTACATAATATATATATATATATATATATTTTAAATGCAGTCAAATAAGTAAAATAAAAAACTCTATTTTGGACGACACAGGCTGTGTGTTCCTACCTTTCCTAATTTTGCTGATCAAGGTGTATGTTTTCCATATCTGAACAGTTACTTACAGTATATTTGGTTATTATCCTGCCCAATTCTGATTCTTTTCTGTGGCATAACTATAGCTACAGAGGTGTTTGTTGCTGGGTTTTGCAGGAGGCACACAGTTTCGCCTCACTTCCTGATTTTTTCTTGTCGGAAATATTGCTTGGGGTGATTTAACTGTGATTTTATGTAGTGTAATGACCCCTACTAGGTTGACGTGGTTGTCATTTTAAAAAATTGTCAGCTGGCCGTGACCTGGTTTTGTGTCACTTTAACTATTTTATAAATTTAAAAGTGGGTTAAATTATCCAAGGCCAGTTTTTGTGGTATTAATATGTTAATGTTGATGTAACATTAATGTAATTAATGTAATATTAATGTAATTAATGGTTTTAAACAGTATACTTTGCAAATATTTGAAAACAATTGATAATTGCTCATGAGTATAATGATCGTAACATTTGCAGATCCTATGAAAATCATAAATTTTCTCATCGTCCAAATAAACTACTTCAAAAGAAAAAATACATTTTAAGCTTTTTATCCATGGGAAAATTTAAGTAAAAATAAAAGATAAAGTACATTTAACATTGGAACATATCTTATATATACGTATAAATGTCTGAATGACTTATTTGGCTAGCATCTTGGCTTTAGTAAAGGGTGCACAAAGTTTAAGTGAGTTAGATGGTAAAAATAATTTCGTGGAAGTATTGTCGCCTCCTTCAGGAAGAAACCCAAATTATATTTGTTCTCCAAGGCCTTTCCACCATAGTTTGTTGTTCATCTGGTGTCTACAGTGGCAAGGACCATTGCTATGCCCATCCTGTGATGAATTTTGCAATGCTGCTTGTAATTATTGCACCTGGTTTGTTTGAGTTTGTTTCAATGCAGAAATTAAGAACTAGAAAAGTCCAAAAGAGAATAGAATGAGTAAACCTTATTTTTTGTTCCAACAACTAAGATATGGTTTAGTTAATTATAATACTTTTGTGGAATAGCTCCTATGTAAGACCACACTTCAGATATATGGGCGTTATAATCATGATAAACCTGGGTAAAAGAGTCAATATAGAGCAAGCCAATACATTATGGTGTTCATTAAAGTGCACCAGAAACTGTTTACATCTAAAAATAAAACATAAAATAGTACTATTGCTATTTATGCATAATTTAAATTTGAATTGTCAAATAAAGATGGACACTAATCAACTTGCAAATATTTGAATATAATTCTTGTAAAATTGATAAATTAATATGGTCTTGGTTATCATGTATAAAAATATACCTTTGGAAGAGGAAATTGTGAATTTAAATTTATAAAAGAACTTTTTTACCTTATTTATAAGGAATGGCGTCACAAAATACCCAATATGTCAAAATTGAGATATATTCTGTAAAATTCAATACAGATACACACACACTGCTAAGTATCTTGAAAGTTATTTTCCCGAAAATTTCTTGCTCAGTAAGGCCAAGGGATTTTACCTCTTGAAACTGAAACAACAATATTTATAAATCTCCGTTAAAGAGATATGCATTTTAAATGTTATGAAAACTTTTGACAGAGAACGTCAAAATTGATTATTTAAAAATAGATCAAATTAACACATGTTTTTAAAAGTGTATGGTTCATAAGAAAACTACACTGATGTGATGTTGTTCATAGAAAAAGAACCAGCATAGTGTATTGAGTGTATTTGATTTAACACAAATCATTTTACTGAATTCGATAGCTATTGGATTGTTCTGTAACTCTGTATGTGGCATGTTACCATACTGGAGAAAAGAAGCTAAAAATAAATAATCATGAATACCTGTTTTATGCATTTGGTTACACATAAATGCCCTTATAAAACAGAAAATGTGAATCGTTTTTATACTTTGTAATTTGTCTGAAGGTAAATTCAAATTTATTTGATACTTATAAAATTTTGACTTTTATCCTGAAAGTTAAGTTGTCTCTTTTAAAAACTTCTTCAAAATGATAAAGGATCCAAAGCTGAAGGGGAATCATTGAATTATTACCGATCTAAATGCTACATTTGCCCTGACAAAAAATTGTAAACTGGATTGTTAAGGTTGTAAGCAAACTGAAACTGTAGACCCCTCACAGGCCTATCCAATGTAACAGTTTGTGCCGAGGGTTATAAAATTAATACCGCTGTTCCACTCTTACCCAGATCTTCTATTGAATGCTGAGTGGATGTAGTCAATTTATAACTCAGAAGCCTGCTATAGGACTAACGCAACACATGATTTGTCTAATCAAAAAGATCAATTATGTGGCATATGATAGGCCGTACAACATGCTTCCGATTACTATGACTTACAAAGATAAGTCTAGTCTTGCTAAAGGCTCAAGTTTCTTTGTAATTAGGGCAAACTTTCAGTTCAGAGACTAAAGTTTCAGTTTATATAATGCACTCTAATATATGCCGACTTTACATCAGCATACTGCCAAGAGAGCGATGAAATTATATAGCTCCTAACACGTACATGTACAAGTCGTTGTTGAATACCAAATATATGTGCACATGTTTGAAAAAGATATGGTATAAATTTGAGCCTTAAGCTAGGCTAAGCTTAGTCATTACATCAAGCCCAAATAACTCTGATGCAGTAAGTGGCAGACTCATGCTACTAAATCTATCCCTGGGTTATGATAATACAACTCAACTTTTAAAGGAGTTTACAACAGTAGTCACAACACCACAATGGGAAGTTGCAGCACCATAAAGATAATTTGTAGCACCACAAAAACCAATTGTAAGCACCTTATGACCAAAACGATTGGGTGTGAGTACTTGAGAAAGAACATCCCCGTAACGGCCTCAAGTGGGAAAGCTGGTAGTTGCTTGCCGTTGGTCATAGTAATCGTAAACGAGTATGTTTACTTTTTCTTTTGATTAACTCCTATGTCATTAGCAAAAAGGAAACACAACTAACCTTTTTTAAATTTATGGAAATAAGTTCCAAAGGTGCAAACAAATAACACTGAAAATATCTAAGACATACTATTTTGTTATTATAACACATATTTTGTTGACATTTATTTGTAAAATATTTACATTAGGCATTTGGTATCACACTTTACTGCATCTATTATATCATTACAAATTTACAGCACAAATTACTGTAGATGGTAAACTATTAGACATTGGGGTGGTGCTTCTTTAGAGCAGTTTCTAGGGGTCTTAAATTGTTGACCTGGAAAAGGCACACTTTAACTCTATTTGTTTTAAATGAAGCAATTCCACGATGAAGGCATCTAACAGCATCATCCACATAATCCAAATCAATCATCTGCGTACAGTTGTATACTGCAGCATAATCTGTCTTCAGAAAGTACCTACTGCCTGAATATGAATGGATAAGAGAAACACCTTGTGAAATGGATTCATCACAGTTTTTACTATGACCTGGTTCACATGTGTGGTCCATAGATATCCTGTAATTCCAATTACAAGACAGAGGCAGGATTTTATAAGGATACTTATAGAACAGTACATTAAGAACATTCTGGTCATCTTTGTTGTAAATGCTATCTGTCTCATTGATTGTGTAGTACACCTTCTGCTTGGAACATTCAATGTACTTGTCCTCAAAGTTAAAGCCAGCCATATGTTTGAGATTTATGAGTACAACCCCTGAGTTAATCCCATACCTCAGGTCGTAAGAGTACTTAGAATAACCAAGCATGATATACCGGAAATCAGCCCTGTCTAATGACATAATGTGGTCTTCGGTGAACATAGATATCCGATTCCACAAGTGTACAATGTCATCAACGATGAAAGTATCCAGGTCAATGAATATCATTTTGTCAGTATAGTCTTTAACGATGCTGTGCTCAATCCCGGTCAGTACACATGGTTTAATTGCCATGCCTCTGAGAGGCCTAGTTTTGTTGTTGAAGTACATATGCCATTTGTCACAAGTTAAAGGTACTTCACTGACCATCAATCGACTTCTAAAACTCTCCGGCCACTGTGTCACATCTGACATAATGATTTCCGTGGCATTGTCAGTGGTAAATACATACCAGTGAAGGTTGGCATCAGTTAGCAACAAGATAGTTTTGATGGTTACAATAACTAACATCGCATACTCTGCTCCATATGAGACTGCACCCATATGTACAGTCAATGGTTGCTCCGTGGCATCCTGAAAATCCTGCTGGTGTTGGTCACTGAGATTCCTTGACACTGATCGCCCCAGGTGTTCCTGAAGATACTGCTGACAGTCCTCGAATGATGTGATCCTCTCTTTAAAGAAGATATTACTTCTCCATGATATTAACAGGAAAAACAAGCAGAAGCACAGAATAAGCTTCACTATCTGACAGTGTCTGACTTGCATGCTTCACCTGGAAAACAGAAGGTTGATCCATTTCAAAAAGAGAAAGATTTGTATTAATATGTCATCCCCTGATTGATTGGTCAAGATTGAAGAACTCTTTAACATCATTGCATTTGGTCATATCATGGAAGAGACAGAGGAAAGCAAGACATTATTCTTGGACAAGGTACTGCACTAAAATCCATTAGTCTCTGGCAAGCAACTACCAACTGTCCATGCATTTGTCTAGTTGTCTGTTTGTCAAAGAAAAAGAAATTGTCAACAATAGCATAAGGAATGGACGGTTTGATTTTCATGGTGGATCCAGGAATTTTTAAAGGCTTTATTTTCTTATTACAGTAATAAGCAATATTGGATGCGTTGGTCCTTCAGAGATATGCTCTCCCTGAGTGCTTTTGTTATAATAAGTATGCATCACTTGAATATATTCAAAGCAATAACCTGTTATTTCATAATAAAATATTTTTGGAATAAGGAGAGGTCTGGTGGTATAGCATTAAATCACTTATTAAATCTAGTCATGGCTGGGAGTCCAGCATAATAGTAATATGAGTGTCAAAGGTTAAAAGTTTGGTTTTTCCGGCCCTTTCCTCAGCATTGTCACTTGGGGGAGTGGAAACCCACAAGGTCAAAGTTGGGGTTTTACATCCGTTTCAACAGCCGGGGTGATATTGGTACAGATCATCAGCTTTGTCACTCGTGTGAGTGGAACCACACATAGGTGACTCCCTGTGATTAGATGCTAACCACTAGGCCACTGAGGACCCCTGTGGGACCCGCGAAAAGATGACAGCCTGTGATTAGATGCCAAAGTTGCTAACCCACTAGGCCACTGAGGACATCAGCAGTTTGGGGGATGCATTGACTGCCTGTACTGGTATGACTCTGGCTGTTACAATGTGGCATCAAACCTCATCGTTGAACTTCATTTGTTACATAAGGTGAATGAGCCATACAGTGTCACAACTGGGACATTTTAAGTTTACTTTATTTTACTTAATTTAATTTCGATTCAAATATGACAGAAACACACTAATAAATCTACCAATTCATCATGCTTTCTGAAAAGGCGATAATATATATTTTTTATAACAAAAACTGACGTCTTAAATTGACACACATCCAGTCCGTAAATTGGCTAAAGCTTAACTTTATTGCTAACTTCAATTTTGCGTCAACTTGAAACCTTTATTAAATTATTAAAGCTAACTGGTATTTATAGTGAGAAATAAAATGCTCACAAAAGTGAAAAACAAAATATTCATATTGTCACTGGGCCTTTCAATACTTAGGGAAACCATTCCATGCTTGACACAACTCAGAAAGGGACAAGCATTCGGGAACACTTTGTTAAAATGCTAGAGAAGCCTCCTGTAAACTGTCGTTAGCTTTACTACAATTATACATATGGGTCTCTCTACAGAACCATGAAATACTCAAGCATCAATCAAATAAGTATAGATGCAACTGTAAGGAAAGGTACAACCGAGGTATAAGGAAACAGTATTCACAGTTACTAGTCAATGGTTTTTAAAGCACTATTAACTGAATGTATTATTGATTGTAAACTGTGTATTGCGTTATAAGCATTACAACTAACCTTTGTAAAGAGTCCAAACCTTTTGGTAAAATATATATCCACCAAGAGTATTCAAAGTGTGTATGTATGTGTATGCCTGCTTAGATGTTATGATATTTTCCCCATATGCATTCACTACGGTAGCTGTTACATTATTACTAAGAATAATGATTTTTCAATTGATGTTCTAAGCATTGAAAAATTAATAAAACAACCTTTTTTCCAAGAGGACGAAAGTCAATCATAGGTGTGGTTCAGTTGTTTTTAAATTTTATGGTCATTTCTCAAATAGACAAGGGAGAACGGGAATGCAAAGTAAAAATTTGAACATTTTAAGACTGATTTCTGGAAGGGGGGTGGGGGGGGTGGGGGGGTGGGGGGGGGGGTGGGGGGCTCGTGAAAATAAAAAAAAATGTAGAAATAGTGAAATAAGGATAAGGTCAATATTTACACTAAAGTGATGGTCAAATATTTAGAAAGAGTCCATGTTAGCATCCAATAGGGGAAAGGATTGGTGGTCTAAAAGCTAGTCTGAATATGTAAATATTCAGCTGTAATTCTGATGTAGTCACTTCTGAGGGAGTTTTTTTCCATCTAGTCGTAGCAGCTACGGCAAAAAAAACTTTGCAACCCCTTGCATTTATTGGGTCTTGTCAAGGAAACAGAACAGCAGTTATCCCCGTACAAGGTGAGACATGATAGATATGCGTTACTCTATGGTGCAGAGAGTATTCAATTGTGGGGACACGTAACTGGACCCATTTAACCTCGACACAATGCAACATAAAGCATGCCAAACTCTCTGGAGCCTAGTGATGTTCGCCTTTGTTGTGTGATAGACCAGGGAATTACAGTAGTCCAAGCAACTGCTGTCTACTTCATTCACCACCATCACAGCTGTTTCAAGTAAGTTACCCATGGACTCTGTAGAGTTCTCAGAGATGGTAACAGTACACGTAGCATATTTGTGCACTGAAGTATTTGTGTTCAGATTGGCATGATGGTTTTCCAATGATTCAAGTGATTTCATAACATTCTTAAGGAGATTTACAGAGAGTATTGAGTTTTAGGAATATATGATATGATCTTTACCAATCAGAATAAATCCAGTGATGTCAGGATGATACTGTAGTTTAGTGTTGCTCATCCAAATTTAAACAACTTCCAGGAAGTCAACTAATTTGTCCCATACTAGAACTAAAGTTCCATTAATCAAGCTCTAAGTACATTGGTGTGCTTGTGATGACAGACATTGAACTGAAATGTAATTTTACTTTGAACATAAGTCTTGGGCTTTAAAGTAAATCCACGTTGCAGTTGGCATCATTTTTTTTTCCAAAGAAAGACTTAAATACAGTTGCCATCAATTTATATTAACTCCTGAATTTGAAATGGCTGAAAATAAAAATACATTGAACACCTCCCTCTTGGAAGTTTTGTTGTTGTTGTTGTTCCAAAGGATACATATCACCAGCTGTATATTTAAGTAGATATATAATTCAAATAACACAGAAAACCATTGCAGTTATTTGACAAATCAGTCTAAGCTTGGTCTTAGCTAGGTCACCATTAGTTAATTCCACTTTATCCCAGACTTGACTAAGAAAACCTAAGACAATGTTTCAATTTTTATATTACATTACCCATTTTCTGTTGTTATGCAGTCAAAGTAAGATACTTTTGAAAGCAAAATCGGAGCTCTAAATTATCACACAAAGTTATGCCAATATTTCTCAAATATGTCTACAATTTGTCAATTATTTCTAAATTGCTTTAAACCATAAAAATAAAAAAGCGTAAGCTCTCCAACAACACACCGGTCTCATGTTTGAAACTAATTTTACCTATTTCGTGAATAGCTCGCCAGTTTAAGGCCAAAAACTCGCACTATGATTATAATGTAGGACTTGGAATAGAAGAATTGCATGAATACAAGTATTTTCATGTCATAGAGGTCGCAAGGCAACTTACAGATAATTTCACTTGTTGTGTAAGTAGCTGATATTGTGAAACTCAACTGGTATGTAATGGTTGGCTCCAGCAAACCCCAAACTTATAAAAGAACTTATGGTTGACTGTACAATTTATAAATTAAAGCGCAAAGAGAGAATTTGAAGCAGCTATTCAATTTTTAGTTTTATTATCTATCACAGGGTGAATGTGTCCTTCGAACATAGGGACCAGGGTACATTTTTGGGGGGATACCACAGAGTCAGTCAACATGGTTAATTACTGTTACTAATTCATCGGTATTTTTAAAAGAGCCTAGTGCCTGTTTTATTATATTAAAATCCATACATGAATGGCTGAAACAGAAAACCGAAGTTAAATTTTTACATTCACTAATGCCTCTATATATAAAGGATAGCCTTTTTTACACCCTTTTTTTAAACATCTGCCACTGTGGCCTATCTGCCACTGTGGCCTTGCGGGTAAAACACTTGTCTAGGAACTCAGAGGACGTGGGTTCAATCCCAGGTACAGGCAGATACATAGTGGCTTGGATGACCACTTAAAATGGCGGTCCTCTGTCATTGGGTCCTCTCCCCAGTGGCAGGTTAAAGAACCTCAAGGACGTTGATAACTGGTCATCCTTGAGCCTCTATCTTCAAGTTAGGGGAATGTCAGTTACTTGTGAGTTGAGGCTGTACCTGTACAGTCGGATTCTTTAAATAGCGCTTTGAGTCCTGTAGTATATTGCGCTGAGTATAAATATATAATAATAATAATAATAAACATGAAATTATTTTTATTATTATTAAAATAAAATGGTGGATAACAAAAGCAAAGCATCCCTCCTTCGACATATACAAAAATAAATCACACATGAAGATAAACAATAAAATAAGCATGCTGTGCACTTGTATGGCATTTTTATCTTTATTCATGATTTTTTTTTCATAAATGTAATTCAGACAGTTTCCATATTGTAACAGCGGAGATGAAAGGAAACAAGTTTTTCTTTGTTTAGTTTATAGAATGTTTAGATACAATTAATTAAAACTTTGATCGATGCAATTGTCTCGATAGTGTATTGATATACCAAGAAAATCGATCTGATATTTCAACAGTAATTTAATGCACAACTCATCCTTTCTGACTGTATTTTGCAGTGTTTGACAAGAAATACACAATTGAATTTAAATTTTCATTTAAAGGCTTGATAAGTTTTCCTTTCAATGTAGTAAAACTATAACTTTTCTGATCGTCATAGCCACTGGTTTCACAGATCATTAAAGAATAGAATATCTCCCAATTAATCTTACATGATATGGACTTTTATAGTGCTTGATCTTTATCATTTGCTTGATTCTCTAAGGTACAGCTATACATAAACATATAGCTGTCATAGGTTCCTTGAACAAAGCCAAGTAATACCCAAGAACACACAGAGGTGTTGTTCAGTTGAGGGAGACCAAATTAATAAGGCAAAATAAAATTATAGATATGTATATATAACCAGTTTGGAGTTTATTAACATACATAACATTAGCATATTAGTTAACATAATTAGTCTTGTTATAACATATGTTACTCCACTACTGTTGTCCATAATTGTACTTTAACATGTACATCAGCCTAGAATAACCATATGGCAACAACTACTACTATGCTATTACTAACAACTCATTTACACTAATTACAAATGTAGCTTGTGAAAAAGCGTTTCAAGTTGTTAAAACTGTTATAGTTTACTGACTTTAAGGTCAACTCTTAAAGTGTTTTACAACATAAACTAAAAAGTTAAGAAATGGCACTAAGAGTGCATATACTGTTAATTAAAATAATGAAACATCAGTAGGATGTAGTGTTAACCCCACATATAAAAGACAAAGAAAAGCCCCAAAATCCAAACTTAGGTTGTATGTTGTTGGAGTGGCTATGGCGGATAGACTTTTGCAAACAGGTAAATTTTGAGCTTTTATGCGCGAACTCTAGCAAAGCTCGTTCTTCTAGGGATCACTTTTTTCAGGGTTTTTTTTTTGTCTCCCAACTTTCATGAATTGTGGCCTAGTGACATGGGTATCTGTCTTCTCACTGAAATTAAACAGCAATGGGCTACGTTGGTACTGGGATGGGTGACCGCTTTGGTGCACTACTTGTGTCTCTGATGTCTTTGAGGCTCTTGCTTGTTTCTGAAGGAAGCAAAAGATGTTGCATTGTGTACATCATGTACATCTCTTTATATAGTTTTTATTGCCCGATTCCCTCTATTCCTTAACCATTACTGATTTGTAAAGTTTTAAATATTATTAATTTGTTAATTATTTTTCAATCTTTGAGACATACAAGAGATCGTATCAGAGACAATGATTAATGACTTAAAGAAATTTTAATTATCTTTAAAGCTGAATGTAAATACTTGTCTTATTATCTCTGTTTTTTTACTTATATATTTTTTTACTTGTTTAAGTTCAATCTTGTAAAGTATGTCTGAGCTTATGTTTCTTATATTGATGAAAATGAATGCTTTTTATTTTCAGGTGGTGACTCGAAGATTTGGTTTAAGGGCATGAGGACCCGCTATGGCAACCCCTATCCCACGAAGTCTGGTAAAGGGGTATACATACAGGGACATGTTGATCCTCACCACCTTCAGCTTCATGGAAGACCAAATTTCCTGCGTGCCTTCCACACAGTCCTGCACTGTAAGAATACATTCATGATATCTAGTACTTTTCAACTGTGAATGTTTATACAGTTTTCAGGATATCTACAGAAGGTATGTAATTGAAACTTTATTGGTGAAATATATGGGAATTTATTTATTTGGGGTTTTACGTCGCTTTCAACACTGTACAGGTCATATCACGACGGGTAGTTGGAAGGGCAGAGGAAACCAGTACATACAGTTCGTTAGGGTTCTGTACTGTAAACTGCCGACTAACGGCAAGCAACTACCAGCTTTCCCACTTGAGACCATGCGGGGATCGAACCCCGGGCTCAGAGGTGGGAGGCGAGAGTGTTACCACTCTGCCACCATGGCCCCCTATGGGAATTTCTAGGCTTGTCGGTAAATCGAAGTGATACTGTAACCTGTATAGGCATGCATACTCAAGTAATTCAAACCAAGTTTGGCTGAAAGATAAAATTTTACACATATTAATATTCCACATCTCTTTGTCAGCATGTCACTTAGTGTTTTTTTATTTATTTATTTTGTTTTTAGTTAAAGGCAACATCCTCCTTCTCCTCTGTTTCAGGCAGCCAACAGCCCTCCACTGCATCAGCCTCCACTGCTGTCGTAACATCTCCTCCACAACACTCTCTCTCTGGCCCATCTCTCTTTTCAACACGCACAAAACCAGCCACAAAAGCCACAACTCAGAGGTAGTGCTTCTGGAGAAATTGTGTGAGTGCAGTGGCATTAATGCACAGAGTCTTGAATGTGTACTTCCCATGCGAAGCATGAACCTGGTTAATCTGGCTTTTTGTTAGTCCAAGTCATCATCTACAATACCTCCATGCACACCTGGATATCAAATCCTCATTATATTATGCAGTACATAACAAGCAAATACAATTGAGATGACAGTGTTTATATTTTTGGTCACAGTGATGTGGAAACAGCCAAATTCTTAGTTTAATATTCTCTGGTAATCTGGAAGCCCACGGCCACTGAAAGGCTTCATAAGCCATGTGTGAAGCGGAGAGGAATCATCCCTGATCCGAAAGTACGGTCATCATCGAGAAGTGGTTCAGCTGCTGGGACCTGTAGCGTATCACTGATGATGCCTAACCTCAGTTCCAACTTGTTAAATATCTGCACATCATAACTTTATTCATTAACACTCACATCTACCCACATGAACTTGTAGTTAGCACCCATAAGGGCAAAGAATATGACCAAGTGGAAAGTAGTTGAAAAATTGAGGCTTACAATGTGGCAGCACAGTTCACATGTTTATCTCATTCGTGTGGTTTCATCTAGGGTGATCTCATGTATTCACAACAGGTCTTCATGTACATAAAACATTTAAAGTCATGCTACCTTTTTCTTATAAGCTTGACCTGTGTTATTCATTTTATGGTGCTTCGTTTTATCTACATTATTTTATAACAAGGTTCGTTTTCAATGTGCTCATGTAAAACGTCGTCCTATTATTTTGAGCACTACATAGTGTTAGATGTTTTATATACATTGTGTGATATAACAAGTTATTGGTTTCTTTATCATTTTACATGTTGCAGCTAGTTTACATATCCAAGCTGTTTTAGTATTTTAGGTGTCTTAGTCTATATACTGTTTGGGCAACAGATGTCATGGTTTAATGATTTATTTGGGGTTTTACGTCGCTTTCAACACTGTACAGGTCATATCACGACGGGTAGTTGGAAGGGCAGAGGAAACCAGTACATTAAGTTCGCTAGGGTTCGGTACCGTAAACTGCCGACCAACGGCAAGCAATACCAGCTTTCCCACTTGAGGCCATGACGGGGATCGAACCCCGGCCTCAGAGGTGAGAGGCTAGAGTGTTACCACTCTGCCACCGTGGCCCCGTCATGGTTTAATGACCTGTACTTCTGATTGTTAGTGTTCAGGGAGTCAAATCTGGGTCCTTAGGTTATTTTTATGTTTTTTTTATTTCCATAAGGTGGGTCGTATTGCTCGATCCTGTAAGATGTTGTTTTAGTTTTTAGCTAAATACTCGGATTCCTGTTCACTTGGTTATTGTGCTGTTGCTTTTGTACATAGAGTGTTTTTACATGTTCTTAATTATACTATTATTACCACTGCATTCATTGAAAAAAAAGAAAAATATATACACACACATAAACAGCCCCAAGGCATGTGTTTATATTTTAATTCAAGGGGATCAGCCCTACTCTACCTAGAACTAACATGAATAAGTTTTCTTTACCAATGAAAATTGCATCATCACCTTGGTAATTATTAATTACTATAAGAAACCCTTTCTCACTTTTAAATTTACTCCAAGTTCTTATAAATTGCAATTGCAGATGTTAAGTAAAATCAATCACCACCTTGGTAATCATTAATTACTATAAGAAACCCTTTCTCACTTTTAAATTTACTCCACGTTCTTATAAATTGCAATTGCAGATGTTAAGTAAAATCAATCACCACTTTGGTAATCATTAATTACTATAAGAAACCATTTCCTCACTTTTAAATTTACTCCAGGTTCTTATAAATTGCAATTACAGATGTTAAATCAAATCAATCACCACTCTGGTACTAAGTAATTACTGTCATTGACCTTTCTTTCATGTTATACTTACTCCGTGTTATTATAGTTAGCAATTGCATTTGTTGAGTAATTCATGGGTAAACTTTCATCACTAAGTTAACCTCACAGTAATTTTATTTGTTGGGATGGTGTTCAACCACCCTTTGTATTCAGTAATATTTGTAAATTCATAATGCCACCTTAGCTTTGTCGCCTCTGGGGCTTAACCCTGGTGGCTATTTGCAATCCACCCAGCAGGGTTCTAGTGTATAGTTTTACTATTCTTAATTTAAGGCCACCTCAGTAATATACTCGGGGGGGGGGGGGGGGTTAACCCCTGGTGGCTTTGGTTGTACTGTGTGTAATTATTTCTAGATTGACATGTTAATGTACATGTGTTAGTGTAAATAAATAATATATAACCCCAATGTGTGTCTTTATAAGTATTTTGCGGCTCAGGACACTGCTCATGGCAGCATCACAGAATGATGGCAGAATGTCGCAGATTTCTGGATTTTTAACCATGTGACCACAGTTTTGCACTTCTGTTCTGCGAACCTATGCCATCTGGAATTCTTGGCCATTCTACCATCATTTACCTACATGGTTGCAGCACCCTCGCCACTGTGGAACCTGAGCATAAGTTACTTTGATACTCACCTTACACCTTACAAACATCAGTGTAAAATAAAAAAAAACCTCAAAAACTATTATAACCTAAACAATTGAGGACATCTGTCAAGCATTATATTAAAATGTTTATTACGACGAATAAAAATGACTTATAGTATAAGAATATTCAAAGAAAGAAACTGCAAACTATGGCAGCAACAGGTGAGACACACGTATGAAGAAGGAAGATAGTTAAGGTTAAGATGGAATAACTTTAGAATTAATCACATTGCGAAAATAATAATGTTATTTTTAAAACTATATTAATGTTTCACTAAAAACTGCTGCAGTTTAAGTTGAACATATCTGATACTCTATCATTACATTTTCGTTGTGAAAACCTCGTTTAACTGGTGAAGCCATAAAATTTATATCATCCACCACATGCTGTATTTGTCATAAATAGGTTGACATAGAGATATAAGTTTATTTGCATTTACCGGCTCATAATTAGCCATTATCTTCCATGCATAATTAGCGTTACATATTTGTTAACAAGTGCCATGTTTTCATTAATATTACTGAAACTATGTAACCTACAAATTTTATAGGTTATATCATCAGAAGAGAAAAGTAATTTTGTAGAGAGCTTCAATTTGTTTTTATGCATGAAAATGCATACAGAAATGGTGTAGAAAACGCAATTTAAAGCTTTTTAAAAACTCATTGGTTCCCATGTATATGTTGTGGTGAATTTGGTCCTAAATTCAAATGTCCTTCACATGAACAAAACACTAATTCTTTTAAATAGCTATCAACAGTTCTTGTCGTTTGACTTCAAAGACACAACTGACAAACGTGGTCTAGTTCTGGGAAGTCATGGTCACTGCACATGCTTTCCTTATGTAAGACTACATGTGTGCCAATTAATGTCAGCCATGGCTCACTACACTCCCCTTTGTGTTCTGTCAACTTGACTGAGGACAGCTGATTTTTGTAACTGCCAAATGTCCAAGAGGATTGCTTCCTGGTGGCTACAGTGTTGAACCTCTTGATATTTTGGTTGGTTATTATCCGCAAATTAGGTTCCTCATTTAATTCCCAAACAAGTGATCTGTATCTCTGCTGTCTTCCCGGATTTCCATTTGGCCCATCCTTCACTCAAGTCTAGTAAGCAACTGAGTATGCTACAGTGAAGTAAGCATGACACATTATGTGGTGGGCTGATTGATAGAGTATCACTATCTTCTCGGCCACAAATGCAGTACTGGAAGTATGTCACTAGTTTCAGGTCATCTTTTGAAATTGCAAGGCTACCACCAAAAGGGATACCACTTCCTCTTGATAACTAGCCTTAACAGTCCTTGTAAAGACAAACATCCAAAGTCATGAGTAACTGACATCAAAAGAGTTTGATAATGTTTCATCTGTTCTTCTAATGTTAAGGTCCGACTTTATGGAAACAAACCTGGAAAGATGTCTGTCAATAATGTGCTTCTTCAAACGAGTGGTGTCTAAATTATACCTTTAAAATGAAGCATAGCCTCATATACATAGATTTGGTTTACCTGGTAGATTGATTTGCTTTGTTTTACTCCCTCTTCTGGCTCATAGGAGATGAATAGGTTTCGGCTCCTCTTCTCTGCTGTGCCTTCTGTGTTGGTGATTTCTTAAACTTAGAGTTCCAGAACACCATTGTTCTCATAGGAATATTGTTTGCAGCTAATTGTTGCTCAGAGTAACGCTTTACTTCAAACTGTTTTTGTGGACAATGTTGACTGAGGCAAATTGGTGGCAACTGATTTTACTCTGTAGAACAACTGCACAATCTTTTACTTTGAATAATGTCTCACATGGTGTACATGATTCACATGGTGTACATGATAACTTAGGTTTGAACAAATTATCAGGTTCAGGATCTCTGGTAGCCAAAACTGTTTTACCTACAGGGTTAATTCAACTCATGGACTTGTGTATTACATTTGACAAATAGCTGCTTTGTGATAATATCTTCATGTACCATGATCTGGTTATTTCTGGCAAATCTAGAATCAATGGACTGACAGCCTAAAATCTGACTCTCTCCAGCATTTATAGTTTTAAGCCTGCAGGACATTTCCAATACAGATTCTTGCAACTGGATCTTCTCTACTTCCCTCAATTATTTGGCTTCATCAAGTTTCTGTGTCAAAAGATGAATCTCTTGATACAAATTCTGGACTTTAACTTCCAAAGCAAGATTCTTTTCACTCTGCTTCTGGACCATTCCCTTCTCTTTCTGAAGTTGTTCCTTTAGCTCCACATTATCCATGAATGTCCTGTGTCCCACTTCCTGTTCAACCTGAAGGTGTACTCTAAGGTCAGCAAGTTCATTTTGCATAGCTATTGTTCTGTACCCATACTCGCCATATTCTTCAAGGACAGCATTGTTGTTCCTTATTCTTTCTTTATAATGGCTTAAACAGCTCAGAGCATTTTGTACCTCATGATGATGTTCTTCCTTAAGCTGGTGCAAATCAACTGAAAGACATTTTATCTCTTCATCCAGTGCTCCCTTCTCTTTCTTTTTTGTCCAGGTTGTCATTTACACTGCCTAGCTGCTCTTTCAATAGAAGATTAGACTGTCTTTCTGTCACAAAATGATCATTGACAATGGAGATTTGCTCTATCAATGATTTGTTCACATGGTCTTTGACAAGGGATATTTGCCACGTCAACAATTGGTTTTCTTTTTGCTGTTCAATTAAAAAAAAATCATTCAGTTGATTTTTCTCTTTTTCATTTTGGTCGGCTAACTGGAGTTCAAATGCTAAGTATTTCCTATAAACCAAATCTAAAGAACTGGCTAATGAAAAGGTCTCTTCATAATTTAACATTTTTACCAATCTCTTTTCAATGCATTTCACACTGACTTCAGCACTGAAATACTTCAGTGTAATTTTCACTACTTCACTCTCATGGTGACCTAAACAATCAAAGACAGCCAACCTAATTTCATGATCAAGATTTTTGCCTCAAAGCCATTATTAAAAATGCTATGAATTACCAGTTGGTATAATTTAAGCTAGAGGCTACAGCAATGTTCTTAAGTATAACTCTACTGTAATTCAGGACAGATATCTCATTTTAATTTTAGTGGAATTATACTACTTTAAAGTGTAGAATCTTTCTGGACAATCTGGAATGGCCAAAGCAATAAAGATCTCCCACCACATGGGCATCAGCAAATTTCTTTATTGCAGATGTTTATGATTATAAACCTGTATTTTAGCACAAAAAGCCAAATACTCTTTTTTAAGGATTATTTGTTACCATATAATATGCAGATCACTGGAGTGTTGTATATTTCATATCATCTTTGTTCTGCCATTTCTGCAAATATTTTACACCAAGAAAACGAGCAGAAGCTCTGTAAAATTATTTTTCATGTGCTGTTTGCATCATATCGGTTTGTAATACTAACTTTATTTAAAGAAAGGACATCATATCTGTATGCATCATATCTGTTGGTTGCACTAACTTTATTTAAAGAAAGGACATCATATCTGTATGCATCATATCTGTTGGTTATACTAACTAATTTAAAGAAAGGACATCATATCTGTATGCATCATATCTGTTGGTTATACTAACTTATTTAAAGAAAGGACATCATATCTGTTGGTTGCACTAACTTAATTTAAAGAAAGGACATTATATCTGTATGCATTATATCTGTTGGTTATACTAACTTATTTAAATAAAGGACATTATATCTGTATGCATCATATATGTTGGTTATACTAACTTATTTAAAGAAAGGACATCATATCTGTATGCATCATATCTGTTGGTTGCACTAACTTAATTTAAAGAAAGGACATTATATCTGTATGCATCATATCTGTTGGTTATACTAACTTTATTTAAAGAAAGGACATCATAGCTGTACACATCATATCTGTTGGTTACACACACTTATTTAAAGAAAGAATGTCATATCTGTATCTGTATGCATCATATCCGTTGGTCACAATAACATAATATTTAAAAAGGACACTTCTTGATGCATTTGTCATGCTAATTATCATAGTGAGTAGCTGTGTTGATTAAAAAATGTCTTAGGGACTGTATTAACAAAAGAGATTAAGATCAAGTTGAGCCATAAATCAGCTTATTTTTAGTATTAACTGTTATAAACTGATTTTTGACTCAATGTGAGCTTTATCCCGTTTGCGAATGCCAACCCTGACCTTTACTTGGTTTTAACGTTGCTTTCAGTAAATTTCATATTCTTGTAATGATGGGTAGGGGACAGAGAAAGGCAGTTGTGTACTAGCTGCTTGAGCATCTGCAAGCAGCTACCCACTTTCCCAGCTGGAGTCAGAGCTAGGATTCAAACTCACTGAAAAGATGGAGGCAAGTATGTTACCCAACAATATCAACCCTTCCACGGTGTCAAGCACCACAAGTAAGTGTACATCCTGTTTACTACAATAGCCGCAAACAATCAATTGATGACATTTTTCTTATGTAAAGGACAGGCGTCATTTTTAAACAGAAAAATGTAACAATTTTTTTGTTGAATATTCTAAATATTATTGTCTAAAGACTAGAGAATAACAAATAACCACAATATTATGAATTTACAAATTAAATAATCAATCCTCACCAGTTTGAAACATTACTTATCAATGCTAATGCCACAAATGGTCAAGATTGTCCATATTTTTTTCAAACCAGGAAGTGGTTAACAAATTGTTTATAATTTATTGTATCATTTTTGTCAGAGAAATGCACACACATAGACACAATAGACATTATCACAAACAAAATTCTAAAACATGACCAACCAGTATACCTCAATGAAATAATCCACCCATACACCTGAATCAGAAATATTAGACAGATCAACCCAAAATTTAAGTTACTTCATATCCCCCCTTTTAACTGTAAAGTTAAAAAAAAATCACACAAACATTTATCTAACTCCTTCAATCATCAATCCCCAACCAGGGATCCCAAGACCAAAATAAAGACAGATGTGGTGAAAATAAGATTTATTAAAACTAGCATATTAAAACCTTCATAACAACTGTGTCAGGGCCCAACACAAGAACATGTTACACTAAGACCGGTTACACTAAAATAGATCACTAGGCCCTGGCACCACATACACAACAACACACATCATGTAGTCAGCTTAAATAACACACAATGTTAACACAGGGCCGAGGCCCAAGCCACTTTTACACCCCGATACAAGGACATTCGTTTAACTGAAAATTAATACATGAAGCCCACATTATAAAGCACTAATACTTGCATAGCACACATAATCTCAGCAATCAGCCTACTTGGCACTGAGTGACTGCTTAATATTGCTATTTAGTTATTTAAACAAACAGGTTATACAGTTACATCTGTGACATTCCATTAACTGAGTAGAGTTTTTACATTGTAATCATTCCTACCCATGGTAGTACACTGACCTATTTGTGAATTACCAATGAAATCATTTAACAGGCATGTGGGTGGAGCTTGAAGTAACCATCAAGGGTAGTTTGGGTGGTTAGTGGTGTACAAGGGGTGTTTAAGCTCATTAAAAAAGAAAATTAATGTTGAATGAATGAAATCCATTATGTTGGAGGGATGAAGGACTTGGTACACATTTCCCAAACAACAGGGCCAAATATGACTTTTCATCACTATGCAAATGATTAACACCAAGGAACATGTATGTACAATATTATACACCTTTTGATTTTGGGTAGTCTTCTTCTAGGCTCTGAGATATTTTTTATGTTTAATATTTTTTATATACTTCTGTATTTTTATATTTTTTCAACAGCAAGTATCCATGATATTTAAACAACAAATTAAATACTGGAACTAAGTGCAACTGAAAAAAAAACCAATCTGACCTGTACAAAACATAATTAATTTTCAAAAGGAATCAGCAGGGGCCACGGTGGCAGAGTGGGCATATACACCATCTATTCATTCTGTTTGGCTGCTACATATTTTCCTGAGGTTGGTGCCCTGTCTGCTCCACCCTGGTGCTCCATGGTGCCAAATAGTACACTGAAGCTGCTCACTAATATTACAAAGGCGTTTTCCAACACTCTCCTAGGGGCCACGGTGGCAGAGTGGTAACACTCTCGCCTCCCACCTCTGAGGCCGGGGTTTGGTTTCTGGCATGACCTCAAGTGGGAAAACTAGTCGTTGCTTGATGTTGGTCGGTAGTTTACAGTACAGAACCTTGATGATCTGAAAGTACTAGTTTCCTCTGCCCTTCCAACTACCCGTCGTGATATGACCTGTACAGTGTTGACATAAAATTCCAAATAAATAAAAATAAAGCATTGAGCCAGGGGCTCTGGTAAAGCCCATAGGCAAGGCTAGATGTATTGGTACACTGAATTGATAATTTGATAAACTAGGGTGTGGGGTCAGTGTTTTAAAATATCACTTGAACTATTGTTAAGCTTGAGGAAACATTATTTATACCATGTCCACCAGAATTCATTTCACAGGGCCTAAAATAAAGACTCCAGAATTTTAAGGATAATACATATTTCACTGGTGTGTAAAATTTATTAAGTTACAGAAATAACAAATTCTTAGTACTTCCTTTTTCCAAAATATTCTGCACTAATTTTTCATTATGTAAAGCATAGAAAAGCCCTACAGAGAAAATCCATGCAGAGAAAAGTCACACAATTTGTTGACTCCCCCATCGAGAAATGTCCTACACCATTTTTGAGACTGTGGATAAAAGTTCTTTTAGATAGAACAATGCCAAACATAAACTGTTTCACAGTTATGTATCACTTTTATTATTTCAAAATTATTATTGTTTTGAGTATTTGCTATGTGACATACACATTTATTGTTCTGCAAACTAAAATACTTTAACATTCACAATGCAAATAACATATTAAAAATATTGTATTACTAATCAAAGGAAAGTAAATAAATCCCAATCTTCAAGAACAAATTCTAAGTTCAAATGACTGTAAAAATTCTGGGCCGGTATTCACGAAGGGTCTTAGACTTAGCCTGGTCTTAGGCTTAAATGTGGTCTTAAAGTTGAGACTTTTGTCTCAGCTAAGTTTTGTCTTAAATCCGTATTCACAAAAAGGGACTTAGCTAAGTCCAAGATTATCAAATAACCACAGTGGTTTTATGTGTCATGTGACCTTTCTTTTCTATTTCAAACTATACTATTGGTGATATATATCATTCATTTAATGCATTCTTTTTAATCAGTTATCATCTAGAGAATGAGTAATTGTAATCCAGAGGGGTTTTACCTTGCTAACAAATTAATTTATTTTATTGTTTCTGAAACTACAAAGGGCATTAGGATTGAAAATTACAGCACTGGTTAGTTTGAATAGCAAAGGAAAAGGTCTGACACAATAGACACTCCTGTCTCACGTCACTTCACAAGTGACGGACATAACCACAAGAACATGCAATTCTCTGTGCTAGAGTGGTGCACACCTAAATTTGAAGCATCCAACACTTCCAAGCGTAGGCGTATTGAGTTGTCTTGGATATTCAAATTGCACTCTCTGGCCCCTATTGGCATTAACCAATTTGTGTGAATCTTCTTGGTTATTATCTTGATTACAATGCACTCAGTAATCACCCCTCTTCTCTTCTAGTTTGAATAGCAATTAAAATACCCTTTAAGTAATGATTAACCCTTTCATTTGTAAACTGAACATGATGTATAGGGCTTTCTTCAAGATCTAGAGAATAGTGTATGCTTTTCTACATGGATATAAAAGAACTGTAGCGCTTTTCTACTGTAGGACTTTTCTTTGTAGGGCTTTTTCCCAGTCTTCAATCAATAACTGAGGGGCTGGCATATTACACTTATGAAATGTGATCGCTTCACTTTCAAAACTCCAATAGTTAATTTACCCACTAATGTGGCTCACTAATGTGATCACAGTTTAGCAAGAACATACATGCACCAATTTGTCAAAAAACAGGCACCACACACTTGACATGTCATAATACTGGCCAGTCTTTAAAAGGTTCCAACAGACAATACATCATATTGTCCAGTTTTGGATGTGTACACAAATATTGCTCTACACATATATAAAGTTGCCACCCCTCAAAATTTATTTAAATAAGGCATTGCCATATTAGGCATGTAACTACCCAGCTTACTTCCCACTGGTGTACAATGTAAAAACTCTAATGAGGAATAAAGGCCAGTACTGAGAGGTTAAGCCATACATACCTTTTGCATATCCACTCAGTAATCAGTATACAATAACAATAACTTGAAACACTGCTGAACATGACTCTTTAGTTATCCCAACAACGGTAAACTCAGAAAATTGAACCCGTATCAGATACAGAGCTTTCAGTGGGTGATAACGGACCAAGGAACCAGTATTCATTGTACTAAAACCCCATATGGCCAAAAATTGGGGGAAATGTCAGAAGAAAGTAAAGCTACCGAACAACCAAAGAAAATAGGAAGTAAGGGGGACAGACTTTAGAATGATTAAATATGTGAGTGATGCTTCTTTAAAGCTGTTTCTAGTGGTCTTAAATTGTTCATATGTAACTGGCACTTTTCCCGTCTTTTATTCTTATAAAAGGTAATCCCTGCATGGAGGCATCTAACAGTTTCATCAACATCATATAGATTCATCGTCTGTGTGCAGTTGTATACCACAACAAAATTAGTTCGCAGAAAGAAGTGACTGCTTCCATATGCATGGATGATTGAGACTCCTTGTGAAATGGCTTCATCACAGTTGAAGGTGTCACCAGGATCACATGTAGCATCCATAGATGGCCTGTAATTCCAGTTACAAGATAGAGGAAGAACCATGTGTGGATATTTGAAGAAAAGCAAACTGAGAACATTCTGGTCATCTTTGCTGTTAATGTTTTTTGTATGTGGATTTCTATAATAATGCTTCAGTTTGGAACAGTGAATGTACTTGTCCTCAAAGTTAAAGTCAGCCATACGTTTGAGATGCATGAGAACAACTCCCGAGTTAATTCCATACCTCTGATCATAGGTGTACTGCGAATAACCGAGTGTAAGATACCTGTGGTCGGCTCTGGCTAATGCCATGATGTGGTCTTCAGTAAATAAAGAAAACCAATTCCACAAATGTATGATGTCATCGAAGATATAGGTATCCAGATCAACGAATATGAGTTTATCAGTATAGTTTCTGACAAAAGAATATTGAATCCCTGTAAATACACATTGTTTGAGAGCCATACCTTTCAGGGGATACGAGTTGTTGAAGTATACCATCCATTTATTGCAATGTAATGGTACTTCAGTGACAGTTAATCTGTTTTTAAAACTATCCGGCCAAAGATTGACTCCTGAGGTAATGATTTCTGTTGTATTGTCATTGGTGAATACATACCATTGGAGGCTGGCATCAGTCAAAAGCAAGATGAGCTTGATGGCAGCAAGAACTGCAAGGCCATACTTTTTACCATAGGATACTGCACCCATATGTACAGTCACTGGCGCTTCTTTGGTATCCTCAAACTCATTCTGCAGGTTGGCATTAAAATTGTCTGATGTTGTTGTGTTAATGGCATCATGGAATAACTTTTGGTGCTGAGCGGTCGAATCAACTAATGATTTGCTTTTCTTTTCTGAGTATCGGTATCTCTGCCATTCCAGGAATAAATAACAGGAACATACGAATATGACAAGTTTGGTCTTTTGTATATATTTCCTGAAGAACATGATTTGTCTCAAAGCACAAAATGCACTTGTTCAACAACAAATTTTCATGTTTTCTCTCTTAGCAAATATCATAAATATAGGTGTTTGAATAGCTGCAAGAATCTTTTTTTTTCGTTAATCAATTTAAAAACAAGTGTATTTCATTGCTTAAATTGATTTGTAAGTGAAATGCAAAGGAAATATCAATGATAATTACATACTGAACTCTTGAAATTTACAATACTAAACAATCAATTTGACTGGATTTTTAATGCTGCACAGATCACTAATCTTGAGGCATGTTCGTCATTTTGACCATCTTTATGGCTGTAAATATATGCACATTCAAACCTGTAATAAACTGTGAGTTAAATTCTAGATAAACAATATCTAAATTAATTAAAAATGTACTGAAAGATTGTGAGCTTAGTTCTACAGTACACTAGATAGTGATGAACCACAGCTGTTCAGCTGTTCTGATAAATCTGACCGACAAATTCCAATTTGGTATTGACATTACAAGGAAAAAATTGACAATCCTATCAGGATGAATGGTCTATATCTGAAATGAGCTATTACGATTTTGTGATTTTGGGCTTTAAAAAACTGTTTTAGCAATAAGAGAATCATTGTCAACAAATACTTTTACAGAGAAATCTTTATATTTAATTAGGTAGACATACCACAACCTCAGATTTCAAACATTAGCCTGATGGTTTTAGAAACAGATTGACAATCACATGCAAATGGAAGATATATATAGTCCTTGGAATTATACCATCCAAGTTCCTCAAATCTGAGGGAAGGTCTTCTGCTCCCCTTCTGACTGTGTTTATTTTAACTAGGTAGGGTGCTGATAATGAATTACCATGAACCACAATTGATTCAACATCTGGGGTTTCTTGTCTAACTGTAATCCAGTATTTCACATAGTACACCACACAAATTAGCCTTTTTATAAAGTTGTGTACGGGAGTATTTCATGTATCATTTTACTTGATTTTTGTGCAACCATGCAAGTTTTTTAAGCTTTATTAAACAAAGTAGTACAAACGTTTGGGTCAATTTTTAATTTAAGGAATATATTAATTGGTGCAGTGTTTAAGGATTTGATATTTTCTTTACTGATTTGTGTTTTGGATGTATCCATAGATCTTAGGATGTAAATTTGAACTTACGAAAATATATCTAGTCAGGAAAATTAATTTATGACTTTGAAAACTTTTTGTCCTACAACCAAATTTAGTTTGTGCTCATAGGAGTGTATCACGTTACACACAGATATAGCAATGTATGTCCATTTGTCACTAGCATATAGTAATGTAAATAAGAGAACTCAGAGAACACAAACCTCTGCCAAGGCATGTAATATTAGCTGACCCAAATGTAGGTGAATGATATATTTAAACAAAATATTTTAAATGCAATAGTTTTCAAGTTACAAGTCTTTTAATACACTTACTCAACAGTGAGAACCTGAAAGTAGCTATTGCTCAGCTATACAATGCACTACAGCTCTTCAATTTTACTCAACAGTAAGAAAATCAGAGTAGCTATTGCTCAGTTATGCAACGAGCTACATGTCTACAATTTGACTATTTTATAGCTGACTCAAAAATGGTGAACAACATATTTAAACAAAATTCTCTAAATGTAATATTTTGTTGTGTTAATACATTCTAATGGACAATTGCTAATCCAATCGGCACAGATCAGCCAGCTAAATGAAAGAAAAAAGAAAAACTTGTCCTGTGTTTCCACTGGCTGGCCGGGCCCACTGTGCATTCACCAGGTTTCACATGGCACTTTCTTCCTGTCTAGACAGTGTGACATCATAGCATCTTTTTCATTTGGAGCGTACACTGTGCAGACAGATTTTTGTAAAAGTTTTCAAAGTTAAGATTAGTGTTGTATTGCTACTTTATTTACAGTCTATCTTACTGCTAACTGTTTACAGACACTTATACACCATTATGGCTTCACCTGGGCAGAAATGGAGTCTTTGTGGACATTTAATGGGGGGGTTTGATTCCCACAGATACTGTGCCAGTTGCAGAGACAAAGGAAAGGGCACTGACCCCTGTGTTAAGAATGAAGTCTGTCAATTTTTCAACATTCTAACCCAGGAACAGAAATCACATTTGGCTACACCTTCTTATCAAAAAAAAAGGAGAAACTTGATAACAAAGCCATCCAAGAAAAGTCGAATAGCACCTTTGTGGATCCAGCTTTAATCTCAGTGCTAGGGGTAGTGAAGCATTTGACCTTCAAGACTGTTTTTCTCTTGGCCCTGGGGTCGGGCAAACGCAGGAGTGAGATCCATGCAGTCAGACTGGGCAAAGGTGTCTTTGTACCTAGTTCCCAGCTTTCTTTCCAAGAACCAGCTGGCCAAGGAGGGTACGGACAGTGTGGCCCCAGTGGTTATACCAATCCTCTCCCCAACTCTGGATAAGTCTTAAGTCTTATAGGTCCCTTTGTCCGGTCAGAGCATTGCGTTACTGTTTGGACAGGACCTCAGGCAGAACAAGGAGTTGGCCTTTGTCTCAGTTTAAGAAAGGCTTTGACAAGGACATCTCACCTGCCACTGTCTCCTCATGGATCAAACAGACTGTGATACTATATTATGTCACCTTACATCAGGTTAAAGCCCATGATGTCAGGGCCTTTGATTCTTCTAAGGTCTTCCAGTCCGGAGTCTCCTTAAAGCAAATCTTATCAGCCTACCACTGGAAGTCACATAACACCTTCACACAGAAGGTTGTGGCTTGGGCTGATTCAGCGATTTTTCACTTGGGCCCAGTAGTGGCTGCTCAGCAGATACACAAATAGCCCTTATATTGAGGAGATTTGTATATATGTATATTGTGTAAATAGTTCATAAAACTTACAAAAAATTTTAAAAAAAAAAAGAAAAAACTGTGATATGCTTCCTTCAGGAGGTTATTTGCCTTCTGGGACTGAACTCATCCCTCTCTTCCCCTACCTCAGAGCAAGTCTGTAAAAAAGGGGGGGCAATGTCGGTATAGCCCCGACAACTGGGTAGTGGCAACTGACCATAGGCCTACAGGTTTCCTAACTCTAGGTCAACGTAGGCCAGAGGAAATTTTTGAGTTCATTTATGAGTTTACTTAAGTCTCTAGTAACTTAAGCGCCTGCCATGCAGTAGTTATTCAGCAATTGTCCATTGGATAGGATGTATTAGCACAATAAAATTGCAAATTTAATAAGTAAATTACATTTTTAAAGTTAATACCCTATCCAATAGACAGGCAAGGCCCTCCCAACTGGCCCTGCTATCAGCTTACTAGGGTTCTTAATAGATTTAGACAATAAAAAAGATGCTATGACGTCACACTCAAGACAGGAACCACAGGACAAACTTTTCTTTCGTTTGGCGGGCCGGTCTGAACCGACCGGATGAGCAATTGTCCATTGGATAGGGTATTAACATATAAAATTTTAGTTTACTTATTAAATTTGCAAGTTTCCAAGTTACAAGTGATTTACTCAACAATTTTCAAGTTACAACTGATTTACTTAACTGTGATAACATGAAAGTAGCTATTGCTCAGCTATGCAATGAGCTACAGGTCTTCAATTTCACTTATGTTATAGCTAACGGAAAACTGGGTGGAAAACATGGAAAATACTGTAAATGCAATAGGTTTCAAGTTACAAGTGATTTACTCAACAGTGAGAATCTGTAAGTAGCTATTGTTCAGCTGTGCAATGAGCTACAGGTTTGCAATGGTTCTATGTTATAGCTGATCCAAAATAACGTGAATAACATATTTCAACAAAATACTCTAAATGTAATAGTTCTCAATTTACAAGTCAGAAATAGGCTATTATTCACTTAGCTATAGGGATAGACTCCCAAATTACTTATCACATAGCTATGGAAAAAGTAGGTGAACAACATATTTTAACAAAATGCTCTAAGCATAATATTTTTCAAGTAATAAGTGATTTACTGCATAAAATCATAAATTTCTTAATGCATTAAAAATTATTTTAAAAATTCACAAAAAATAATTTTAAAAGATCCAGGTCTGATACTCACAAAAGGGAATCTATTTGTATCCTAGTACATATATCTAAGATAAGGGAGAAATCCCTTCAATGGTCAATGAGAAAATTCTGATAAAGTGTTGAAATTGTCTCACTTTGGGTTGGGGTACCTCTTATCTAGCAGTTATTCAGAACAGATGAACAGACAGACGGATCTAATCTAATCTAATCTACTGCAAGGGGAACTCAGTGCGCTAGTTAACAAAAATCATTTTTAATAAGGAGAGTCGAGGGGCGCTCTAGGTCAGTAATCCGGAGTTGTGGGTGAGACCGACGGAAAAGGAGACTAAGTTAGAAAACTGGAATTGAAAAGGTGGGTGTTGAGGTGTTTCCTGAAAGATGAGAAACTGTTTCTTATTTGGAAGGGGAGAGAGTTCCAAAGAACTGGGGTGGAGTGACCAAAAGAATTAGAAAAGTGTTTAACTGATTTATGAACTCTGCGGACAAAGTGGGGGTATGAAGGAACTTGAGTTTAGGGGTACTACACCTTGTATTTCTGGAAGAAGTGTAGGAGTGAATTAATTCTCTCAGGTAAACTGGTTGACCTTGGTTAAGGATTTTGTATGCAATGAGGCCTATTTTGAATTGTACCCTGTACCTGACTGGGAGCCAATGGAGTTTTTTTCAGTTGAGGGGTGATGTGAGAAAATGTTGAGGAACAGGTGACAACCCTGCAGAGTGAGTTTCGGACTAGCTGCAACCTCCTTAACTCAAAATCAGTGAGTGATAAGAACAGGAAATTGCAGTAGTCCAATCTGCTGCTTACCAAAGCATTTGGTAGAAGAACTGATGATTTAAGGTGAGTTTGTCACTGGAGTGCTACTACCCTTTCAAGTAGCTTTGAAATAAAGTTTAGATTAAAGACAGGCCTGTAGTTTTTGAAACCTTCTTTGTCTAAGGATGATTTTTTGAGGCTTGGCGTTACATGGGCCTGTTTAAAAAAATTAGGACACTTGACAGCTTGTTCAAGAGAGGCATTGATTATTGAAGTGATAGGGGTGAAGAGAATATCCAGATACTCAAGAACAAGAAAAGTGGGCCAAGGGTCAAGGAAACATGATTTACTAGGACAGTCTATAATGATTTTGGTAACTTGATCTTCAGTTACTGTAGAGAAAGACATAAACATGGGGGAAGGAGAGTCTGGGGTGATGTGTTGCAAATTCAGGGAAATAGAGAAAGTTGAGGGTATTTTTCAAATTTTTCTGTAAAGAACTCCACAAATCTGTCAGCCAAAAGCTGAGGAGATTTATTAATGGGAGGATCTTTGCTGGGAGTCTGTGTAACACATCACCCAGGACTTGCCATAATTTTTGTGGGTTGTGGTGATTGTCCCGATTTTTTTGCTTTGAGGAATTGAAATTTGGCCTGCATGCAGATTTTATTGTACTGGTGGACTTTCTGCAAGTATTGGGATCTATGCCTTGATCTGCCATGCCATGCCATGCCTTGAAGAATTTATCATCCTTGATACATAAGATATCTTTTAAAAGTAACAACATGTCTCTGAATTGTTATTATTTTGCATGCAGACAGTGATCCAGGTCAATCAAAGTTTAATGGGATCTAAGTCAGACTGTGACCCAGCTTATGACTTTTTAAAGAAAGATCCAAGCTGTAGTATTTGTGTAATCCTGTCGACAAACAGACAGTCATGAAAACAATACCTCTTTGGTGGAGATAATAAATGTGTGTACCAATAAAATACAACTTTTCATTACATTCTAGTGAATGAAAAAGATAGAAACAGTATACATGCTTCTTTTTGCAAGCAAATATTCAACAACCAAATGTGGTTAGGGTTTGATAAGTATACTTGCTTTCTTCCAGTACTGGCAACACATTTTAAATGAGAGAGCAGTTATTTACAACCACAAGACACATGCCGATGATGGGCTATTAATTACATGGTCTTCAGATAACATAAACACTTGCAGTGGGGGAGCAGATAAGCCTTCCCTCAGATTTGAGGGGTTGGGATGGTATAATTCCTAGGACTGTATATTTAATCACTAACATTCCATCCCAGACAAGGTTATCAAACAATGTGTATGTTGCAGTAAATATGTGAAATCAGTAAATACATGTATTTACTAAAATTTTCAGTAAATACACGTATTTATAGGTTTATTGGTCCAGTAAATATGTGAACATACTAAAATAATAATATTCAAAGACTTCATATCTTTAATAGTTGCTCGTTATCTGAGATGTCTTTATATTAACAATTATTTAAACTTTTAAATGGCATTGTCATATTCAAAGTTTGATACTTGTTAACAATCCAGCACTGATATATCTATTTTATATCACTTTATTATTTCAAAAGCAGTTGCATGTGATATGTGATACAAACTTGTAATTTCTTTTCATTTAAAATAAATTTTAATGTAAATCAACAAGTTTAGAAATTTAAATATCCAAATATTTCTCAAATTATGATAGTTGATGTATAAGGAAGAACAAGCAAGGTAATAAGATTAAGATATATATTTCTTGTTCAAGAACTGAATTTCACTGTAGTTATAGCAATGTATTTCAACAATATATTTCTTTCTCAAGGTCAACAATAAAATTTAGATCTATAATTAGGGTTGAATAAAATCTCCCTTTAATGTTGTCCCTTTAATCCAGGAAGCCACACCATAACTATGGATGTCTTAAAAGGGATTAAGTCCCTCTGAAGTGTTATGCTTGAATCCAATTAAGGGCTAGCTGGCCTTTCCATTGCTTGTAACACTTCTTTGATCAAGTAGCCAGTACCTACATCAAAGTCATATATCTACCAGAAAATAGCAAAATATTAAGCCTTGATTGAAATAAAATAAACCACCTTACTGATAATCTCTGCTTAACAACAGATTCTTAGAGAATACATGTGGATTTGTTTGGGTGTAAATCATACGCGTATTTACTGATTTCACATATTTACTTCAACATGTATAAATACAACAAGTCAATATTCTCTTGTCAGAAATTACATTGACATTTCATTGATTTGGACTAACCTATCACGAATGAATGATCTATTTGGGAAAATTTAAAGAAAAAAATAGTAGGAGAAGAACAATAGACATGCAAATATTTTATGGAGAAATATTTTTTTTACTTAGTTATACATTGACATAAAGGATCATTTATCCGATAAAATAGATTTTCAACAAACTTTTTAGAGGGAAAAAAGCAGTGATGTTTAAAAGCCTACAACGTTGACAATACGATGATTCAATTTAATAATTTTGTGAAAAATACCATTAATCTTAGAAAATATGTTATATCATTAGAATTGGCGGATCTGAGTAGAAAATTGTAACTATGTAAATTTTTTGTCTCTCTTAATCTTGCTTTTTACCCACAAGTATGTTTAAAGTTTGAGCTGTACTTGTAATTAAATTGAAAGACCAAAGGTTCAAATTAGCATTTCTCCTGGTTAATAATTAAGAGTTGACAAGTGTCAATATTGAAAATATATGTTGAATTGATTGTACACCATAAGCATGACATGAATACTCCAACTTCTAATGAACCGGTAGGTATAATCAGCATATAGTATAAATCTTTCCTTAAAATGAACAGACATTCCTTATTTATGGTTCAACTTTGAATATTTGTGAAGATTACTCATATATGAGTCCGCCATATTGGATCGGATAGGCTCAGCTGTGTGTGTAGGGCTCTAAAAGGGGACCTGGACGAATCAACACTTTGCAAAATTTGTCCGATAGTGTCTTACATTCATTGTCATTGCTTAATACCTAATTGCTTAATTCATAGTCATTGCTTAATCGGACCTAATTAAAAACAAGAAATAAAACAGCATATATACAGCAAAGATATTTTGATGCTGTAATCTATATGTTTCATCCTAGATACAACATCCAAAATAAACAGAATTACAAATACATTTCATATTTGTAGGCCCTTCAACGAAGGTCTTCATTACAAATACAATATGTATGTTAATATTCATGAGGTTCAATGAAATTTTTACAGAACAATGAAGTAAGATTTAAAAAAAAACATCTTTATTTGGAATACCAAAGTTAAGAACAAAGAAAAAATATTCAAAACTCGATTTAACACAGAAAAATATGCGACTAGAAACATTACAAAATACTAAAGAAATCTTATTTTGCTGTTGTATTTGGGTATTTTACCACTGTAAGTTTTTAACTGGTAGATAAACCCTTCATTTAAACTAGAAATGTACAGTTTATTGAAAAATATTATGGTAAATCATACTGAAATATATTGCCGTGACTTTTTAAAGAATGATAGACAATAATATAAAGCAATTGCAAATTTATCATTGTTCCACAAGATTCGTGCCACAAGATTTAACAAAACTTAGCAAGATTTTATTTTTTGAAATATAGAACATTGCAGTATTTCGACAGATGCAAAATTGCATCCAATGTCTAATTGTCCACAACTCTGCAAATACTGTTTCCCTCCAACTTTCCTGGTAGTATCAATGTATTAGTATCAGCTATATAGATTATAATTGCACGAAAATTTTTTAAAGTGTTAACATTAGTTTTGAAAGTTTGGTTGTGTGCACTGTGGTATCGGTAACCACTCCATGGTTCCTGGCAGAAAGATGACTGCCAGCTTGTGAATGCCCCTGTTCCACCAAAGGATTAAGCCCTGATTCGTCCTGGGATCCTTAATCATTGAGAGTCAGTGAAAAAACATGAAAAAGGGGCGGGAAAATGGAATCCTGATGTAGGTCTGCTATTAATCCCAGATAGTCCCCAGGAAGCCTCAGACATCCTCAGAGAAATCATGATCGTTCCCCGACTAAGAAGTGATTAAAGCACTTTTGAGAGTGGTTTCAACCCTGATCCTGTCTGGGATATACCTTCTGGGTCTCAACTGTTGTATACCTCCTGGGACTAATAATTTTCCTCAGACAGCAATGGCCGATTTTTGTTGTAGCCAATCCCTGGATTTTGGGGGGGGTATATATAGGGGCATGGACCTAATTTTATAATTACTTTTCTACACAGACAACAAGATGCCACCTTTCAATAGTAGAAATTTTCAGAGGCGACTTAGGGTCTTTTTTGTCCTTTTTCAGTTACATACGTTGATGTATAGGCTATTACAACATCAACCATGGCAGCCACCACCACAACCACCAAGAGGGGGACACAACATGTAGGTCAGGCCATGGCCATTACACAGGGTGGTTCTGATGTCCCCTACCTCATCTTGGCTGACGACCTTTGCCCTGAAGACCTGGCTTATGAAACCCTATGGAAGGAGAATGCTGACCAAAGAAGAAATAATTGCTAATTGCAGAACATCCAGGGGCAGAAGAGTGGTAGAGAAAGCATTTGGGATCATGGTATCCAGATTCAGGATCCTGTTGACAACCATAGAGAAACCCCCAGAAACAGTTAGAGAAATGGTATTGACCTTTGCAGTGCTTCACAACATACAAAGAAGTCAGTACAATGGTCAGCATGGTGGTCGACAACCAGAAGATGATGAGGTGCTTGGTGATGGTCAATTGGTTGGTGGTGATGGTGGTCATGACAGAAACCCTGCCAGAGAAGGCAAACGTCAGAGGTACTACCTGAGGGACTACTTTAACAATGAGGGAGCAGTGGCCTGGCAAGATGACAGAATATAAACAGTTCTTTTAAGGAATTGCCATAAACAAATCAGTCTTTTTCAGGGCTACCAATTATTGTAAAGCAATTAACAGATGTGTTTGTTTCAAAATAACCAACAAGCTCACAAACCCACGAACCAAACAGTCCACAACCCACCAACCAACAAGCCCACCAACCCACCCACTAACAAGCCCACAAACATACCAACCGACAAACGATCTCCAAACACAAATATGAAGATCATTCCCAATCTGTACCCATTGATACAGTGTCATATTTGTGGCAAAAAGAAATAACAAATACCCAAATCGAATGTAATTTTTTTACAGAAAAGAATAAATGTTTTAAAAGAAAAGATTTTGATAGCAACTTAACACACAGTGGGTTTGTTGGCTAGAGGGTTTGTTGGTGTGTTGGCTTGTGCTATGGCTCATAAAAAATCAATTCCACCGGAAGTTTTGTAGCACCTAATCTCTGTCAAGACAGATTCTAAGGGTCTAACATAGATTAGCATAAAAAATGGCAGTAATGGAAAATTAGCATGAAATCTTTTAACTTTCCCTAGATATTTGCCGTCTTTCAAAAAGGAGAAACACTGCAGAATTGCAAATAATGAAAGTTTTGCTATCACAAAGGAAAAATAGAGAAAACTTAAACACTCTAGAGGGGTAATGTAATGAACTACAAAATCTCTTTTAACGTTTCCATTATTATAACGTGATGCCATTTTAAACAAGAAAACTCAGGGAGAGAATACCTCATCGAAGGCCTTAACACCTCCAATATTACTTATGAGTGCAACTATGACAACCATGATGAAAGTCATTTGTTCCTGCTGTTGACATTACAGTTTGATCAAAATCCATCCACAACTTTTTGAGTTATCATGCAAACAAACAGACAAACAGACAAAGAACGTATGCTATCAAAACATATCCTCATTTGTGGGAGTAATGAGCAAGATCACTCGCAGAGCACATATGTCAGACAAGGCCCAACAACAATATTGTTTATGAGTTGAGAGATAAAAATCTTTAAAACTTGCTAGTTCAGACGGTGTTCTGGATCACCAGAAAGATCAAATCATCTGTTCACTGTACCAATGTTAATGCCCCTGTTCCACCACACGACTAAGGATCCCCGTTTCAGGATTTTGGGGGATCTCTTTCAGAGTCCCAGGCAGTCTGCACGAGTCTGTTTGAATATGTCGTGGTCGGTTTAAAGATCAAACGTGTTTGATATTTTTCACGACTGTAACTGATCCTCTTTTGCCCCTACCCACAAATATTCCATTCTCAGACTTCCTGAGACCTCCTCAGACCCAAATTAACACAATCTAAGGTTGTCTGAGTCTTTCTGAAACTCTTAATGTCAGTTCAGCTTTGTTTTAGTCCCAGGAGGTCTGGACTTAATCCTAGATCTATCCCAACGCCCCATGCAAAAGAAAAAAAAATCGGCCATAGCTGACTGGGGAAATCTGTTCTTAGTCCCAAGAAGTCTGAGGAGGTTTCAGACCAGTCTGAGACCCAGTAGGTATGTCCCAGACGGGATTGGTGTTGCATCCTATCACAATTGGGCCTTAATCGCCTCTTTGTTGGGGAATGATCATGAGTTGTTTGAGGAGGTCTGAGACTTCCTGAGAAAAATCGGAGAATTGGACCCCAACTCCATTGCCCCACCCATTATTCATGTTTTTTTCACAGACTCTCAAGGATTAAGGGTTGCAGGACCAATCAGGGCTTAATCCTTTGGTGGAACAGGGGCAAAACATTTCCTGAATTTTTCATCAAAATCTGTCTGTAACAAGTTGAGTCATTTTCCAAACAAATAGACAAAAACCAGGTATCACCAAACACTTATCCTGTTTGGTAGAAGCAATTATACCATCAAAAAGGCATTAACACTGTTTTAAAATAAGGGAGGACAGACCAGTATAAAACAAACAGATGAACAGACATATCTGGATGCCGGGAACAAATTCCAGAGCCAGCCAAATAAACTATCAGATGACACCACATGTTTGATCAGTTGGAAGCATCTTCCTATTTATTTTGGGCTACACTTAGAGAGAACTTGATGATGATGCCATTAGAATTAATATAATTAGTGATTAAGTTGCTTAACAGACAGAAATATTTGACGTATCAGCAGCTGGAATGATACATCTGTGTTTGTGTAATTGTCCTGTATGACTTGTGTCTTCTGCAAGAACATGTGTAGTTAATGTATGAACTTAAAATAATAACACCAAGTTGTTATCAAAGGAAGAAAAAGTGAGTGTAAGAACGATAAGATATTACAATACTGTATGCTTAAAAATTAAGGGTTACATAAATGAAACAAGACATAATTAAATATCATTTATGCAATTCACACAATTCCAGGATATAGTCTGTTTAAGGCACGTTCTAGAGGTCCAAGATTATTTACGTGTAAACTACATTTCTTCTCCCTGCCTTTTTTAAATGTCTGGATACCAGCATGTAAACAGCGAACAGTTTCATTGACATTGTTCAAATCAAGATCAACTGAACACTTGTAAACTGCAGAGTAATGACTGTTTGACAGGTATGTATCTGAATATGTATGAATTAATGATACACCTTGGGAGATTGCTTCATCACAATTTTTGGTGCTTCCTGCTGTACATTCAAGATCCATTGAGCCTCGATAGTTCCAGTTGCAACCCAGAGGAAGTATCTTATATGGATACTTGTAAAATAACACATTCAAGATGTTCTGGTCATCTTTCTTCCCAATATCTCGTGTTTCGTTGCTCTCAAAGTAAATTTCCTCCTTCGAGCAACCGATGTACCTCTCTTCGAAGTCAAAGCCTGCCATGTTTTTGAAATTGACGAGAATTACACCGGTGTTAATACCATACCTCTGATCATAGCTGTACTGAGAGTATTTCAATAATAAGTACCTGAAATCTGCCCTGGCTAATGACATGATGTGGTCACTGGTAAATATAGAAAAGTAATTCCACAAGTGCATGAGGTCATCCATTATAAAGGTATCCAGATCAATAAATATAAACTTATCTGTATGGTCCTTCAGTACAGTGTTTTCAAAATCACTTATAACACAGGGCTTCAGGGCCACACCTCTGAGAACCTTGGCCTTGATATGTTCCTTCCATTTTGTGCATACCAATGGAATGTTCACCACAGAGACCCTGCGTTTGAAATTATCAGGCCAAGACTGAATGCCTGCCTCAATAATATCAGTGGCATTGTCAATGGTGAAAACATACCACTGGATGTTGGCTGTAGTCAACAAAAGGGAGAACTGGATGTTCTTCAGCACTATCTCTGCATATTTCTGTCCAAAGGACACAGCACCAATGTGAATGGTCGGGGGATTATCTGTGCCATGTATGCTGCTGGTATATGATCTTTGGTCACTGGAATGTGGCTTTGAACTCCTCGATGATATGACACTACTTCTGTACACCATATACACAATATAACAGAGATACAGTGCCAAGGCAATTTTAACACATTTGGAGATTGTTCTGGCAATCATGATTACGCCAAAGAGAGCAAATAACAAACCTACAATACATAAAGTAACAACAATAACAAGAGCACTTAGAGAGAGCAGACCTCCGCCAAGCATATAATAATTAGTAAAATCACTACTTTTGTATCCAGATGGTGATCTCTGGATCCCACCTCAACTTTTAACGGGATCAAAGTTGGTCCCAAGGCCCATCTTGTGATTTTTTATGAATTCCCAACATGTAGTATTTGTATACTCCTGCTAACTAACAGACAAATTAAAGTTCATTAAAGAAAATACCTCCATGACAGAGGAAACGAAAGAAACTGTTTGGATATACTTGACGTATATGATATCATATCAAGTAAGATCAAAGTAAGGGCTTCATGTCCCGTTCAACAACCAGGGTCATAGTGAGACATCCCCACAGCATTGTCACTTATAGGAGTCAAACCCACACACCAGTGAAAGTCTGTGATTGGATGTCAAAAGAGTTAAGTTCTGAGCCAACCTTGTGGCTGGTTAGCAAGTTTTGCATCTAATCTAATATACTGTTTCCTGCGATAAATATTAAAAAGAAGATTAAGAGCATAAACAGGTTAGCTTATAGTTACCTTCAGTGATTTAAATCCTGACCTGTTCCCACTACCATAAATTATGTTCAAAGTCTTGCATATTCGTCTTGTCGCATATCATTTTTCAACTTTTGTTAGATACTGGAAAATTGGTTTGTAAATTGAAAAAACAATATACAGTATGCATACGTGTAAAAGTTAAAACAGAGAAAAATACAATAAAGGATGTATGGAGTGTTTCGGTTTGAATTTTCCAATTTTCAATATGTTTATTTTATTGACACAAAAATCAATTCTAAAGCTATCAATATTGATCAGCCTATAAAATTAATGCAAATATTGTTTGAAACATAAAATAAAAAGTGATCATAAATAACAGTTTATTGAGCTGTTCTTGAGATGTTGTTCCACGCAGTTACATCTTAATGCTGGATTATTAGTAAGTATAATTGTAGCTAGGCCGGTCACCAGTCCACTTACAAAACAGGGACTGGTATTGTGTGTGGTGACCTTCAAATAGTCCGTCTGACTGTAATGCATTGTGAAAGTAATTTTTGTGAATCAGAAAATAAAATAACTTTTTAAAAAATACATAAAGGATTTATATCTATTCTATATATGGTAATTCGGTTTTATAATGTAAAATTTAACTTATAATGTCAAATAGTTGTAATGCAATCATATAATATTTGGTCTGACAAGTTATTATTTGTATTTTGCCAATGATAGTTAATGGTTTTTAAGTGTGAGCTTAGCGAGGCTCGCGCTTCTAGAGATCACTTTTTTTGGTAATTTTTGTCTCTGGACTTTCATGATTTGTTGTGCAGCATGATGAGAATCTGTCTGTTCACTGAAGTTAAGCAGCAATGGGGAACGTTAGTACTTGGATGGGTGACTGCTTCGGTACACTACTCATGTCGCTGATGGCGTGCATGCGATACTTAATTCTTGTACTGCGCAAGTAAAATAGATGTGTACGTTATGACTCCAGCCGTAACCTAATTATTCTTTGTGCCTACGTTACAGCCAACATAAAGTGCGCAAGGTCTCTATTAATGTCCAACTTATTACTTTCCACAAGAATAGCCAAAGGCTAATTACTCAGCATTACTGAGATGTAAAAATATTTTGGCATACAATACATGTTTTTGACTGACAAAAAATTAAAAGATTAATCTACATAAAACAATTACAGAATTGCCTCTAGAATAAAATTAGCAAAAAGTATAAGAGAAATGCATAGAGGTCACCCTAGTACAATATAAATTAAAAACTAGTACAGAATTAATCTAATCTACTGCTTTGCAGGCGCAATATCTTCCCCACAAAGGGGAACTCAGTGCGCTGACTTAACAAAATCATTATCATAAAGAAAGTCAAGGGGCGTTCAAGGTCAGTAATCCAGAGTTGTGGGTGTGACCAAGAGGGAAGGAAACTAAGTTGGAAAACTAGAATTAAAGAGGTGGGTTTTGAGGTGTTTCCTGAAATATGTGACAGAGGGGCTATTTCTTATTTGGAAGGGGAAGGAGTTCCAGAGAACTGGGGCATAGTGACTGAAAGAATTGGAGAAATGTTTGACTGATTTATGAACCTTACGGTCGAAAGTGGGAGTGTGAAGGAATTTGAGTTTGGGGATACTTCGCCTTGTGTTCCTGGAAGAAGTGTAGGGATGAATAAATTCTCTAAGGTAAACTAGTTCACCCTGGTTGAGAGTTTTGTATGTGATGAGACCAATTTTAAATTGTATCCTGTATTTGATAGGGAGCCAATGCAGTTTTTTTAATTCAGGGGTAATGTGACAGTATTTGGAGGACCGGGTGACAACCCTACAGAGTGAGTTTTGGACTAACTGCAATCTTCAACTCAAAATCTGTAAGTGATAAGAATAAGGAATTGCAGTAGTCCAGTCTGCTGCTCACCAAAGCATTTGCTAGAAGAACTGATGTGTTAAGGTCTAAGAGGGGACGGATTCTATAGAGGTCTCTCGCATGAACTCTGGTGGACTTTATGACCTGTGACACATGGTCTGAGAATGAAAAATTGGAGTCGAACACCACTCCGAGGTTCCTAACGCTTTGTGCTGGTGAGACCTGATTGCCGAGAATATTGATCGGAAAGTGAGGAAGGAGTTGTTTACGGTTGTTTTTGGAGCCTATTAGGATAAACTCAGTTTTCTTAGGATTGAGTTTTAATTTGTTTGCAGACATGAAATTTTGAATGTCGATTAGACAGTTTTTTAGTTTTTGTATAGAGTGAGAGAAGTTTGTTGGTGTTAGTGTTATGTATAGCTGAGTGTCATCGGCGTAGAAAAGGTGGTTTATACTACTGTGAGAGTGAATAATTGAACTAATTGGGTTGGTGTAGAGGGAAAACAGAATTGGACCAAGGACGGAGCCCTGGGGGACCCTATACTGGAGAGCAGCAGGATGGGACAGTGTGTTACCTACCTTGACCGGGTGTGTCCTTCCTGACAGGTATGATTTGAACCAGCCAAGTGCTAGTTCACTGATACCATAGTGAACATTAAGTCTGTCTAGGAGAATGGTGTGGTCAATGGTATCAAATGCGGCTGACAGATCCAAGAGGGTGAGGGCTGTGACAGACCCTTTGGCCATATTGAGGAGAATGTCGTTGTGGATATTAAGGAGAGCACTTTCAGTTGAATGATGTTTTCTATATGCTGATTGAAAGGCAGTCATAAGGCCAGCTTCGTGAAGGTGAGTTTGTAACTGGACTGCCACTACCCTTTCAAGTATCTTTGAAATGAAGTTCAGATTGGAGACAGGCCTATAGTTTTTAAGAATTTCTTTGTCTAAGGATGATTTTTTGAGGATGGGGGTAACATGGGCCTGCTTGAAGAAATTAGGGCACTTCCCTTGTTCAAGGGAAGCATTAATTATTGAAGTAATGGGAGTAATGAGAATATCCAAATAACCGAGAACAAGAAAAGTGGGCCAAGGGTCAAGGGAACATGATTTACTTGGAGATTTCATTATGATTTTAGTTACTAAGTTAGCTCAAATACAATTACATGCAAAATACTGCAAGAGTATATTCAAACGCATACCAGGGGAAGAATTTTGAAACAGTAGTTTCCAGAAAGGGAGTGTACTGTGAAAGTCAGAACTGCTTTCTTGTCAGAGACTAACCATACACTTCAGATGTTATGGCAATGTTTTTAGTGAGAGTGGTTTTGGAAAGTGTGAGTCACAGGACTTGTGACTTGACAGCAGACCCTGGATGTACTGACAAATACTGACGCTAGGCCTTTTTACCCCTTGAATAATACATTGGCCAATAAGTCTGGTGACACTCTGCAAAATATACAACTTGTAAACTGAGTATCATGTTATTATCCGCCACATGAATGTGACCTTAATATGGAACAAACAGGGGCAATTTTTTCGTACTTCCAGAAGCCACTTACTAAGTTACTATACATAATTGACTTAACAAATTTGTCCATTTTTTCAGTAAGAATGTGAGCAACAAATATGTTATATACATCATGGAAAAGGTATTTTATAGAGCCTCTTCTCACTTTTCTTGCATTACAATCCATGGAGAATTAGAGGAGGGATCGCAAATTACAAATGGAAAACCTTAAATTCGCCGGTACCTTTATCTATATTGCAGTCTTTTGTGGATTCTTTTTTAAATGTAGACCTATTTCATTTATTATTTATAAAAAAAATGGCGGATAGTAAAAGTAAGACATCTCTTATTAGAGATATATGAAAAACATATAATGCACGTTTTGCCAGCTTCATTTGTAATATATGTTATTTGCATGTGTCATTCCAGAATATCTGATTGTATACCAACCAAATGACATGTATAAAGTGTGATAAGTATTAAGTGCATATGTTGGTGAAACAGGTTCCACATGTATTTGATTCAACTGATTTAGGTTTAGCATCACTTTCAACACATTGTATCGATTATATCATGACGGGTAGTTTTATGGGCAGAGGAAACCAGTACATAATAGTTAGTCAAGATTCTGTACTGTAAACTGTTGGGCATCGGTAATCAACTACCAACTTTCCCCAATAGAGTCCGGGTTTAAACTGTAGACTTAAGAGGTGAAAGGCTAGTGTATTACCCACTACACACTACACCAAGCCGGGGTTACCTGTGTAAGGCAATGGAGTATACCACTTACTCTCTGTTAATAAACCAAGGAAAACAGTGACACAATTAGAAATAAGACCACCTGGAGAACGCACACCTCTGACAAGGCCCAACATCTCCAGTTTGCTGATGAATTTCAAGGATAAAATATCCTTTAGTAATCCTGGATCCAGAAAATGGTCAAAAACTCTCTGTTCCTTGTGTCATTGGTGACATATCATTAAACTTCAATCGAAATCCATTGGTAGCTTTTCACATTATTTAACAGACAGATAAAGGCTACCATAAACATAACTACCTAAAAGAAGATGAAAAAAGCTTAAACCATAGATATCAGTCTATGACACATGTGCATTTCTCAATACTGGAATAGTGTTCTCTAAAATACAAACCTACCTAAGCATCAACAAAGAACAAGACCAACAGGCATCACTAGGGCGCTGTCATCAGAGCTTGGAAGCCATCAGAGACACCAATAATGCTCGAGAATTTATGAAAGTGATCTCTAGAAACACACACCTTCAGACCTCATGCTTAAAATGGCAACAGAGATGATACTGCTTTGCACGTATCATTGTACCCCAACATTGCACAAATTGGTAGATGGTAGATCTGGAGTGTTGCAGCTACTGCTCCCCACCATTACTAGGCACAATCCTCAACCTGCCACAAAACAGTTCTCAGAATGATTATAAACAATTAGCTATCATCAACTTTCAAACTTTTTTTTTTTTTTTTTTTGGGGGGGGGGGGGGGGGGGGGGGGCAATGAAACATACCATACAAGGCAGCTGACGTGAGCAATGGCATAAACTGTGTTTTTCTGGAATTTCTATGTTAATTTTCCTTTGCCAAGTTGAGGCATTGATTGAACATTGCTTTATCACCCACTTAAAAGCACCACAACAAGGCGAACTAATTGGACATTGTGTGGGTAAAGTCTGTTATTTTCGAGGATGTCAATGTAGATTTCAAGTAAATTAAAACAAGCACAAAGTAAACTTTTTCTGGTCAAGTTGTATCAGTTATGGGGGCGGATTACCTTTGTATTTTGAATTAAGCATTTCATTTATTTGCAGTCCATCATTGGCAATTTTACACACTTAAGTAAGTAAGTAAGTAAGTAAGAAACACTTATATAGCGCCGAATTTGATGTAAACATCCTCTAAGGCTCTGATGTGCAAAAAGGGATAGAATGCTAACGTAATTGGTCAATATCTTACCCTGCTGCTTTGGTTCAAAGTAAATTTTAGTATACTCTACCTAAGGTTACATTTTACTTATTTAAATCTCCTCCACTTTGCTAGACTTTGTACAAGTCTTTGTATTTCATATTCCACCAAATCTGACATACATGGAATCATTATGAATCCATTATATGAGTGGGAATATTACTGTCTGGTGAAATTGTCAGCACCAAATTCTTGACAAAAAGTCATTCAGTCCTCATATAATACCTAAGACAAAAAGACTTGAGGGAAGTCTACTAGTTTGCAGCTTTTGACATTCATTTACTGACATTTCATGTGACAAAATGTGTTTTGGCAGCTTTGTGATTATTGTTTTCTTTCATGTGTAATATGTGTGTTTAGCTGCACTATAACACATATAACATGGCATTATATATATCACAATTTAATGAACTGAGTTCTTCATTCAGTTTAATTGTAATCACTGGTTGTCTATCATTTTGTGCAATCTGTACACCAATTGTTTTTATTTTATACACAATTAATATAATATTAGACATTGCTTTGCCATGTTTTTTTATATTTTTAATGTTCATTCAAATTACAGCTCATTGTGGATAAAGTACTGTGTATTTTAAAGAATCTTTACCAATAGCCACCTATTACATTAACATGAGAGTATGTCAATAAAATCTTCATTCAGTTTAATTGTAATCACTGGTTGTCTATCATTTGTGCAATCTGCACACCAATAGTTTTGATTTTATACACAATTAATATAATATTAGACAGTTGCTTTGCCATGTTTTTAATATTTTTAATGTACATTCAAATTAAATGTGGTAGATATAAAATTTCAATTGGTTTGTCCTTGAAATGTCCAAGAGTGGCTTGGTATGGACATTGGACAAATCATCTTCAAGTCCATGGAAAGTCATTCATGATACAAACATACTCTGGACATTTTCATATGTACCATTTTTATGTAAAAGTCATTGTCACAAAGCATATATTACAAACATTTGTTTCAATTTCTAATTTAATTCCAACAGAGTTCTTGTTGTCATATATTTACTTTCTCTGAGGTAGAATTTCAATCACATCCCAACTCAATAAGTTCAGATTGAATTATTATTTATTCCAAACGAGTGTTTGAATTTTGATGAATATTTTGAAGAATGTGTATCTGTAGCTATTAGGTAATCATATGAAGTTTAGAAGTCCAAATGCACAGATTTCTGGTTTTGATATGTAAAAGCCAAATTAATAGCGTCAAATATGTGATTGCTCAGATCTTTCTCTCCTAAAACAGTAATGCAGAAGCAACATATAATTGTACTGTGTCTGGTTTTGCTGTCATATGATTTGCAGGATTAATGCCGTCTCTGTGATATAGGTCTAATTCATTCAGTCACTATGCCCCAGTTCTTTGGAACTCCTCCCCCTTCCAAATATGAAATAGCCCCTCTGTTGCATTGTTCAGGAAATACCTTAAATCCCACCTCTCCAACTCCAGTTTTCTAATTTAGTCTCCTTTCCTCTTGGTCACACCCATAACTCCAGATCACTGACCTTGACCACCCCTCGACTGTCCTTACAATAACAATTTCTCTTAACCAGCACACTGAGCTTCCCTTTGTGGGGAAGATATTGCGCCTGCAAAGCAGTAGATTAGATTAGATAGTTAAACATTTATCTGCCTGGCAGTGATGCTGTTAAAAAGTATAGAATGTTTGAAATACAGTTAATTTTTTAAAAAATATTTGTTATTTTTAATGTTGTGTTTTACAATATATGGTGGGCTCTGAGGTCTGTTTACTAAAACCCTAGACCTTATGTGGGAAAGTCAGTAGTTGCCTACTGATGATTGGCAATTGATAGTACAGAAGCTTTACCAACTGTATGTACTTGTTTCCTTTGCCCATAAAACTATCTGATGTGATATAGCCAAGAAAGTGTTGAAAGTGACGTTAAAACCCTGGGGCGGTATTCACTAACAAGGATTAAGATCAGATCAAGATCAGATCAAACTTGAGAAAAAAGTGAGCCATGGGATCAAATAGCTATTCAGAAACCATGGATCACTTGAACTGAAAAGATGAACTATTTGATCTGTTTTTGTATGAATTTCACACAATTTTAAAAGGTTTATTCAGTTGTGAAATACTGTCTGCCTCTGTTGATCCAAAAGTTCATCCACCAAAGAGCATGGATCATAGTTAATCCAAAATTTGATCACAATATCAGATCAAATGTTTCATGAATACCAATCTGAGCTGATCCAAAAATCTGATCAAAAAGTGATCATTTTTGTTTAAATTTGATCTGATCTTTACTGATCCATGTTAGTGAATACCACCCCAGATAAATAGAAACGTTGTTCTCTTCTCTTATTCTTCTCTCTGCTATTTCATATGTCCCATCCTTTAGCATAATAAATATTTAATTTCTATATTTTGCTCGCTTGTGAATGACATTTTTAGACAAGGCATGTTGTCATAGAGACATCTCCTCTCATTAATAATACTTTAAACGGCTCAAAATATATTCCAAGCACAATTTTACGCCTTTAAAGTTCTTGTCTCACACGCTCTCAGCTAGACAAGCTATTATTAAACTCTCCAGTGTCTGGTTTTATAGCCAATCAATGAACAGCACATCCCAGACACAGACTTTCATATTAGCACATTATGTTCCAGTCACTGGGCAGAATGAATTGAGACACGGGAACTAGCACATCTCCCAGCACAATTCCATATTTGACCATGATGAAAATCAAAGATTTAAAAGAAAACTCTCAATTCTTTTTTATTTAAATTTGAATAATCAAAATCATTATTTTTGCTTCATCAAAATCATTTATAAGAATTTGATATAATATATCCACTTTCCAAAGCGTTTGTTAAGAAAATTGAAACAAAAACACATTGCAGATTAACACCAGAGGTGTTATTTTGAGATCAGGATCAATTGAATCAATTGAAGAAATACACAGTGACATCAAAAGTATTCAAAAATGAATAAAAGGCATTTCGGTAAGCTGAAAGGATAAATATTTTATGTGAATAAAATTTTGTGAAAAATAATAATGTGGATGAAAAGTAATGATAAAAGATGTCCAGTGTATGATTCATCTCATTAAATTATCAAAGGACTTCACCACACCCTCTTTCCAGTAATGATAAAATATGTCCAGTGTATGATTCATCTCATTAAATTATCAAAGGACTTCGCCACACCCTCTTTCCAGTACATGTTATAAGACATGAGACATATAACATAATGTAAAAACAAGCAATAAATCATAATCAATTACCGTCCTAACTGGACTTACATGTCACTGCTCTAGGCGTAATGAAGTGTGGTAAATGTCAAACAAGATAATATTGTTGAAATAATTTATATTTCCTCAAGTTCCACGCTGAAATTAAATATTTCAAGTATACGAAGGATGAAAAACAAATTTTTGGTAATCAGACAGACTATAAAATCAATTGAATATAGCTAGTTTATAGAAAGTTACAAGTACAGGTTTTCTCTAAAATTATGTAAAATAGGGCAAATACATAGTAAATGAACCTCATTTTCAATACTAATATCACACAACTGACAAATGCTTTGATCTGGTTCAAAAGTACAAAACCTGCCACTTCTAACACAGAAATGCGAAAAAAACTCTATTTCTAAACTGGACCATAACAGAAAAAGCTAAAATCCCCAAATTTATCAGGACTCTGATGATTTCCACCAGCTAGGATCATGACTTCAAAACTGAGTCTATAACATAGCACTGCAAAAGCCATGGCTCTCTAGTCCACAAAGATGGGCCTGACTCACAATTCTAGAATTGTTTTTGTGAATTTTTGGCAATATCTTCATGCATAATTCAAAAACTCTGCACCGGATCAGGGTTAATTTTTCATACACGATGGTATCTTGTGATTTGGTCCTACACAAAGTTGATCATGATCCAGATTGATGATTAGGATGTAAATCTGAATTGGAAATCCATTTCTTTGTGTTTTGATTTGGGTGTTATGATTTGGGGTGTGTTTATTTGTCTGTTTTTCTGCATTCATGATTACTCCAAAAGTAATAAATGAATATTTATTAAATGATTAGGTAGGCAGTGTCTCTTTTCTGAGAAGTATCTAAATTTGGGGCAAACAATAAAAAAAAAATCCCATTTTCAATAAATCTTCAATAATTTCAGCTTTCTGGCTAACATTAGTCCAAACCTGGTGGCTGGAACTTCATGTTTTTTATGTAGGTAGAGCATGGCCTAATGAGGTAGCAATTACCTCCACTGAGGAGCTATTATTTTTATGACTGTTTGTCATTGTGTAATCAGTATTACGCTAATTCTACTGGCTGGAACTTCATGAAAAAATTCAGAAGATGGGCCTTGGTCTCAGGTAAATCCCATTCAGTTTGAGGGTTGGTCTAGATCACCTGGATTAAAAAATCAATCCCGATTTTTCCATTGACTTATTAAGAGGTTCTTGGAGGAAGAGCTCTGAGAGCTCCTGTTGCATTTTGTGGAAGATCCCAATCACATTCTGGATGAAGAAAAATATCTGGAATTTTCAGAAGGTCCAGTGGAAGAGGTCTCTACCTTACAATTGCTTTCTTGTTTTCCATTCCTAACTCGTTTGGAATAACATTCGGTGATGGAAAAGGAATATTATCATAGTAGCAATGAGTGGAAAATAATTTTTTGTGGTATTTACTTTTTATATATGTACTTTTTATGGGTATTTTTATAGTTATTTTTTTTTTTACAAATTCAACATCACAACCATCTTATGGTAGAGGTGAAGCAGTCTTTCCTTGTGTGCACAATTTGCTCTATCTTGTGAAATGACAAAAGGTGTCCTTTGTACCCAAAAAGGTAAACAGTAATAATGTAGGTTTTAGAAGCAAATTGCTTTTGAATATGGTTGATTGATGTGGGTTTAGGATAATCTTCAAAACAGTTGCAGGCGTCATATTATGACAGGGATGGAGATGCATACCGTATAGTGAATGTTGTGCACTGAAAAGCATCAGTTACTGGAAAACATCTATGAAATGTTTACCTCCTGGTGAAGGCTGATGTATATGTCTTACCAACTACTTACCTACACACCTACCCCTTGTACCCACTCTATATAAATATATATTTAGGAAATATTTAAACATTATAGTTGTAACCTCTACCACATGCTCAGACTGGGAAGGTGTTTACTGAATAAATAAATAAAAAAAATAAGATACAAATGGAGGTTATATGATGACGCACATAGAGCAAGTGATGTAAATTCGCCAACGGATGTAAATTCGCCACATTTTTGGTTTTTGTCAATTTTACAGCACAAATATGGGAAACATTTCATAATTTTGTTGAATATAAATAGAAAAAATACTTATTGCATTACAAAATTTCATAATCCAACTTTTTATATTTTCACAGTATTAAGTATATTTATGAATAATACATTTTACAAGTGAATTTAGAGAGTGTAAGTTATGCAATTTTGAAGAAATACCAACCAACATTTTAAACTTCTCTGGGACAAACTTTTGAAAATTTACATCTCTGTTAATAATAATAATTTTTGGCTAGAAAAGATGCAAAATAATTATTTAGCTTATAGTTTTCACAGTATGGTAGGTATTACGCTTGAAAAACAGTTTTTTTCAAATAACGGCGAATTGAGATCCATTTTCATAAATAATAGATAGTTTTGTATGACATATTACAGCTCTCTGAGTGAACCTATGTCCAGGTGAGTTAATTTATTTTCCAGGATTGGATACTGCAGGGATGGGATATGTTTATTAAAACAAAAAATTGAAAAAAAAAATTGTGATTTGATGTAGCAGAACCAAAAGTAAAAAAAACCCCCAAAACTGGCGAATTTACATCACTCACTACAAAGGGTTTCAAGTCTTCTGTGCATTTGTGAAGATGTCTACTCTCGAATCTAATCATTTTGTATGACAAAAAGCAATATATTGGAGTGAAATGACAGTCAAGTGACAGGGAGTTATGAAATGCTTAGGTGTAAAACGCTCAAGAATACTGTATGACATAAGTTTATGACAAAGAATATATTACAAATATTAGAATAAGATCATGAAGTGTGCTGTGTGTCAGGAAGAGAGTGAGACATTGGTATTTTGATCAAAAAGTATATATATATAGTTTTAAATTATTGCAGACTAGGGAATTAATGAGAAGTTGTACATATTCAATGGTGGAAGAGAGTCCTAAGGTGATGTTCCATAATTCATTGATAAAATTATAGTAAGCCCAATGACAACTTTTGTATTGTAAATTTATAATAAAAATATTGTTTGCATGTCTAAAATTGTTAAATGGTGGGTTAAAAATTGTGGGCTCACTGAAATCTCATTTTTAGACACACACATACTACATTTCCAAAAATCTAATCCCTTATTTTTGCTCACCGCCATCTTGAATAAAAACTACTGTTGGCTCACTAGTGGCCCACCGGTGGCAAATTCGGCTGATTATACAACCAAAAACCACCAGTGGGACAACAGTGGCACAATCTGCCGACCATATTCCGTTGGGCCACCAGTGGAATGTTATCTGGGTGATAGCCGCAAACCCTTGAACACACTTACACATTATTATAGTGGATAATGAAAAAAATACCCATTGACCTTTTCTTGTTTGGGTTTAAAGTCACATGAACACATTATAGGTTTAAAAGCTATAAGAGCAGATGAAAGTGTTAAATGCTAGCGGGTTAAATTATAGCTAAGGAATATCCAATTTCCTTGTTGAAATGTGAACTTGAAACCCTAGGAGTTAGACTTTCATTTCTTGCACACAACCAAGCTCCATTATTAAACGTTTCTGTAGTAGGGAATAGGGTGATGGTTATTGATCTGTCTAGGCTGCATCCAGCTCTCTGCAAAACATAGCTAAGTGATAAAAACTGCATCACTGCATAAAGTCTGACAGAGCAACTTGATATTAGCTATACAAGGAAACTGTAAGTGTGTGAGATGTTTCTGCAAGGAACAATTGCTGTTATTTCAGCTGACCTAATGAATGAAACACATACACAAACTACATTGTAGAATGTGATACAGTGGGTACTTTTTATGCTTGTATTAATGTGGAGAAAAATCAATAGATAGCACTATCACAATAACTGTGAATTGATAGAACATTATTTAATTCATTGCAATATTAACACCAATAAAGATTTCCTGTATGGAATAAAACTAAATATTAACTAACAAAATAAGCGATAAAAACACAGGGTGACTCGTGTATGCAAGCATAAAGGCAATTGCAGGACAGGAGGAAAGTGTTTGGAATCAATCTGTTGGGGTAAAAGTAGTGGAAGCTTGAAAGTACCATATTTTTGTGTAGCCATAGTATAACAATTGCAGATGGAATAAAATGGCTAGTAACTAGCTAGCTATTAGTTTTGAAGATATGTTATTATGTATTATTAAGTCATGATAGTTTTGAGGGTCTAACACTTGGCTGAAATTGTGTAGAAATTCTGCTTCACTGGAGTAACATAAACATAAAATAAAACAATCTTAATCGTTGAAGGTATGTAAAATCCCATACTAAAATGCACCACAAGTTAATTGTTAATGGAAAATTAAGTAAATGTATCACATAAAAGGTAGAAAGTCTTTTTTTTTTTTTTTTTTAAATCTAAAATCCTTGTTCCATACTCACTGTGAAGCCTGGCCTTAAAGTGGGAATGAACTTGGGCAGAAAAGTGCCAAAAAGGCTAGAAAATTCAGATGAATTCTAACCCTTGCAATTACTTAAGGAAGTATCAAATTTGTCTTGAAACCAATTTTGACCAAAGTCAACTGAACTTGGAGTTCCTAGGAGTTTTGTCCCCAATTTCAATATACTCAGACAGAATGCTGATTAATGAGGCTGTCCACTGAGGCCTTCCCTTTCTAATTCTTGCTGGCTTTGAAGTGGGGAAAGCTTGGGTCTTGAAGGGCCTGCTATAGAGTCAAATATATGTTTGAAACATATTTGATATTTGTACAACTTTGAGTCCAACCCCAAATGGCTCAAGCCCCGCCAAGTATAGTTAGGAAAATGGAATGGCTTTTCAGTTACATCTCGACTTGTTTACTTAACTTTCCAGGGGCCACGGTGGCAGAGTGGTAACACTCTCGCCTCCCACCTCTGAGGCCGGGGTTCGATCCCCGCACGGGCTCAAGTGGGAAAGCTGGTAGTTGCTTGCCGTTGGTCGGCAGTTTACAGTACACAACCCTAGCGAACTCTATGTACTGGTTTCCTCTGCCCTTCCAACTACCCGTCGTGATATGACCTGTACAGTGTTGAAAGCGACGTAAAACCCCAAATAAACAAATAAACTTAACTTTCCGTCTTGTGTTGCATACTTCTAAGCTTGTCTTTTAGAACTGGTCGGCAAAAATCAAATTTCCAATCTATTTGTATTTTCTGGGAAAAAGAGGGATCAAGTGTCAACCAATCAGATAATCCTAATGACATCACGTGATGAAATTAGATCAATTACAGTCAACGTAATTTAATGCCAGTGGATCTGTCATGTGACCACAATAAATTGCAATGTTCTGCCCATACGTCCAGACTTAGGTATTATTATCCAGAGAATAGGATTTATTTGCTATAAATTTGAAAAGAAAATGCTCATATGGACTAAATTTAGAAGACCTCATTTCCAGAGATTCGAATTTCAAGTTTAAAAATCGTGCAATGAGGAAAAGGGTTTTCATTGCCCCCTGTTGTCACAGGTACATTTCTCTCTACAGCATACCATATATATTGTCAATGGAATTGTTTTTATTTCTAAGTGGTTATTTTGTCATATAATCCAACACAGATGTATATGTTTTTTTTCCTAATTTAAAGTGCAAACTTCAAACCAATATTGAAAAAAAAATGTTAGTGGTGGTAACCTGAGGGGATCCAGTGAGTAGTTGACCATCCTTGACCTACTTCCATTATTTGCTTTTGTTTAGTTTTATGATTGGTTGACACTTGATCCCTCTTTTCACCAGAATTTGATGTTTTCTTACATTATTTATAAATATTATTGCAGGAGTGAATCTGGTGCCCTGACCTCGAATATCATTAAGGACTATTTAGATGTAAATTGTCTTATTCAATTGAATTCCCAGCTTGCCGGCTTGTGTTAATTTTTGTCTTTTTGTCTGTTTAAAGCAACACACAAATCCTGTCTTATGCCCCTGTTCCACCACACGACTAAGGCTCCTGATTATGGTATTTTGGGGATCTGTTTTCTAAAAATGTAGAGTCCTAGACAGTCTGCTTGACTGTGTTGGATCTGTTGGGGTCTGTTTAAATATCAAACATGTTTGATATTTTTCACGACTGTAACTGATCCACTTTTACTGTTAAATGGCAGGTCGGCTTGGTTTTAGTCCCAGGAAGTCTGGGGCCATATTCTTCAACAATACTTAGACTGTACCTAACTTGAAAAGAAAAGGCAAAAATCGGCTATAGCTGTCTGATGAAATCTAGCTGTTCTTAGTCCCAGGAAGTCTGAGGACTCAGACCAGCCTGAGACCCAGTTGGTATGTCCCAGACAGGAGCGGTGTGGAATCGTATCACAATCGTGGCTTACACCTCTTAGTTGGGGAAACGATCATGAGTTGTCTGAGGAGGTCTGAGGCATCCTGAGAACAATCGCAGAACTGGATCCTGATTCCATTGCCCAACCCATTATTCATGTTTTTTTCACAGACTCTCAAGGATGAAGGGTCCCAGCACGTCCTATATGACTCTATTTGGAGTCTTCTTTAATTTGAGGCTCTATATTGGTCGCCATCCACTCACTCTGTTCTGCCTTCTTTGTAACCACAGGCTCACTGGGTTACCCTCCTATCACTCCATTATGTCACTTCTGTAATTGCAGGCTCACTGGGTCAACCTCTTATGGCCCTATTATAAATCCTCTGTAAATTCAAGCTAACGTAATGGATTACCCTTCTATCACGCTATTACGTATGCCTTCTCTATAACTATTGATGTATATACACGGGTGGTCATTAAGATAAACGGTCACGAAGATAAACGGTCTTCAAAGTTCTCAAATTTAAATAGTGTAAATATAAAAAGCGCAGAAACTAAACTACAAAATAGACTAAAACAATGCTTTCCATGATTTTGGTTCGTGTTATATTGTTGTTTAAACCTTTAAAATGTTTTTATGTGGGTATTTCTGAGGACCGTTTATCTCCGTGACCGTTTATCTTTGTGACCACCCGTGTACAATGAAATAATGTCCTTTATTTTAAATCATTCTGTGCATTTTCGATACCAGCTTTCAATCAGATTTCTGCAATTAAATAATGCGTTAAAAATAATTGATTGGTTGGATCTGGATTTGTTTTCCTCGATGATCTTACTTTTGAAATTATATACCCAACTGTTGACGTCATAATACGTTTGTGACGTATTCAAGTGCGACATAATGACGACATAGGACCGACTGTCGTAATTTAGCATACTGGCGGAAGCTGTTGGGTTGGCAAAAAATTACGTATTTTATCAAGATCTAACGATGCCTTTGCAGGAAGAAGCTGTCATTTTGGAAGACACCATTGATAAGAAGGAAGATATGTCTTCTGTGAGAATGTTTGGTTTGTTAATCTGGAAAAACTGGCTTCTCCAGAAAAGAAAGGTTGCGTTGACTGTGTTCGAGTTCCTGACCCCCATCCTGATTGCCCTCATCCTGTTGGTTTCCCGACAATTCACAGATATTGAAGTCATTGACACCCCTGTCACCTGGGATGTGTTTAAAGTAGATTCTTTGAGTGATGATTTGGTTCCCCCCTCGGGGTTCACTGCACAATGGAAGTTGGCCTACACCCCAAAGAATGACGTCACTAAAGCAATTATGGCCAGTGTAGCCACTAAACTTGATGTCATTTCTGGAGGCAAGTGTACCTTTTGTTAACTCCCCTTTTGTTAACTCCCCTTGCAGGAAACTCCCCTTAATATATTTTACTGCTATAGTGTCTGCGCAATGCGCATATTATGTAAATGGTGGGCACTTGGCAATCATATGGACAGGAGAGTCCTAATAGAAAAACCCATTAATTTTTAATTTATTGGGGGTTTTACGTCGCTTTCAACACTATACAGGTCATATCACGACGGGTAGTTGGAAGGGCAGAGGAAACCAGTACATACAGTTCGTTAGGGTTCTGTACTGTAAACTGCCGACCAACGGCAAGCAGCAACCAGCTTTCCCACTTGAGGCCGTGCCGGGGATCGAACCCCGGCCTCAGAGGTGGGAGGCGAGAGTGTTGCCACTCTGCCACCGTGGCCCCTGAAAAACCCATGAAGGACCAACAGTAAAAATTGATGGCTAGCAAAATTAGATATTTGCATTTTATGGCTATATTAAATCTTGTTGCCAATGGGCTTTTCAGCAATTATTCAATACCATTGAAATATTTTATTTATTTAAATATAAATATTGCTTCTTCTTGTCTTTAATGACAGTCATAGTTCCAACTAAGGCTGTGATAGGTTACCCGGTTACCCGAAAACGGTCCGAATTCCTTATGAAACCGGTTACAAACTGGCGAAGCGGGTAACCGAAAATATATTAAATATAGCGTAAATCAATGAAATATTCAGCTAAACCTTAGTATTCTGTCAGATTTCTTTAATTACTGTTAGTTTTTGACGTAATTTTCCTTATTTATACAGATATTTAACCTTATTTTTCGTAACGTTTTGTTTACATCATCCGCCATGTTTGCTTCTCTGTCACTTCCACTGGGTGAGAACTAAAAGACGGTTACCCAAATTCGGATCGATTCTTTCGAGGCGAATATCCGGTGTCGTTTTTCTAACGAAGTCACAGCCTTAGTTCCAACATTGTACATCCTGTATGGTGAAGTGTTTTTAAGTCATTGGGTTACCTGTCTCATTTTTGTTTTCATAGTGAAGACTAATGTTCACAGTGAGTAGGAAAAAGTAACTTGATACCTCACTTTGGAAGAAACAACTAGTCTTGTACTTGATTTATCTCCTCATTGTCACCCTTGCAATTAACTGTTTATGTTTTGACTTACAAAATGTATTGGCTCATGTGCACAAAAGGTGAAAGGATTGTGAGAGAAATCATTGAGTTATGAGACAAACACACAGTGATAATGCAAAATATGGGAAATTTTAAAAGATGTTACATCTCAGTACTGACTAATAAGATGTTTGTGTGTAAATTCCAAATTTGCAAAAGTGAAGAAAAAGCCTAAAAATGCTTCAAATTAGAAAAAGAATGATCACATGGTCATTGATTTAAGCTAAAATCAAATTAACATGTAGTTCATTTTGAGTCTATTTTAGTTGCCCTCCAAGAATCAGTTCACCTTCTTCGACTCAAGTTTTAACTGAATTGCTTTATGAACAAGTACCTGACCAAATATCGCAGTCTTTATTGAGGCTTCATATATTTCAGACCCAAGCATTGAGTTCTTCAACTCTTACCTTTTTCAGAAAGTGAAGGTTATGAAGATGAATCTAACATGACAGACTTTCTGATGCTGGAGCTAGATGAATCATTGCAGACATATGGTGGCATTGTGTTTGAGTCAGATCTAGAGAATGGTTTGCCTGAAAAAATCACCTACAAAATACGTCTCAAATCCACCTCTCCTAGAGATCCCAGTGTGATAGAGAATTGGCAGACAGAAAGGCATTTTGGTTTTGATCGATTTCAGTTAGGTCCAGCATATGGGAACGGTAAATATAAACAAATTAGGGTTGTGACTGTGGCTGGCTGTCCATTAGGGATGGGTCGGTAGGCCTGGAATCTTGGTGTTGAGAGCATTTTTACCCCACAACCCTTAACGGTGTCGAGGTATTGTTTTCACCCATGGTTATCTCTTCAAACAAGCTTACTCAATACAATCTGTCAACTAGGAACTTTATCACATTCTTTGTACATAGATAAAAATCAGTTCTGTTAAAATCACTGCCAAAGCGCTAATGAACAGGTTCTCTGAAATTAGCGCTATATAAATGTATATATGTATATATGTCTGGCAACCGTGGGCGGGTGGGCGGGTGGCGGGAAAAAGTTTGTCCGGACTGTATCTCAGAAACTGTAAGGTGTAGGAAGTTATACTTAGTAGGGACATTGGTTAGGAGATGTAGGTGTGCCTCGTCATGGCGTGACCTTGATTTGACCTTTGACCTTGCTGTAGTGACCTTGACCTATAAAATCTTTTCCTGATGATATCTCAGAAACTGTAAGGTGCAAAAAGTTGGGACATTGGTGGGGGATTGTAGGTGTGCAATATCATGGTGTAACCTTGATTTGACCTTTGACCTCGCAGTATTGACCTTGACCTTAAATATCTTGTTCAGGCTTTATCTTGGAAATGGTAAGGTGTAGGAAGTTGATACTTGGTTAGGGACATTGGTTAGGAGGTGCAGGTGTGCACCATCATGGTGTGACCTTGATTTGACCTTTGACCTTGCTGTAGTGATGACCTATAAAATCTTGTCCGGGCTATTTCTTGGATTCCATAAGGTGTACAAGGTTGACACTTGGTAGGGACATTGGTTAGGGCGTGTATGTAAATGTATGTGTGCATCATGGTGTGACCCTTTTGCTCTGCCAAAGTGTGTTCAGCTGCCATATTTGAGACACATTTCTCTTATGACAAGGATATATGGATTGCTACAACTGTTTATTATATGCATTTTTACATAATTATGCTATTTCCATTGACAGCTCTTCTCCAATTAATGAATTTTACAACTTCATATTTTTATGTCAGCTGACTTGTCAGTCAGCTGACATTATGTCGTCACTCTGCGGTGTGGGCGTCCGCGTCCGCGTGAACAACTTCTTCTCCAAAACTACAAGGCCTAGAGACATGCTGTTTTTTTAAAAGATGCCTTATCTATCGAGGATGAAAAATTGTTCAAGGCATGCAAATCTGTGTGTTCGTCTGTTTGCTAGAGACATTACAAGGGGGGTACCCCCACCAAAAGTGTGAAAATTTCAACTTTTTATCACAATTTTCTCAGTGACTATTGCAGGGATTTCTCTCATATCTTGCATATATGCACTAGGCCAGAGGTAGATTCTCTTGTGTGAGTATGAGACCTGGATCTGTCTTACTTTTTTTTTAATAAATTTTTTTAATAATTTTTAATGCATTAAAATTCATGAAATCATGCACTAAATAACTTATAACTTCAAAAGTGTTGCATTTACAGCATTTTGTGAAAATATGTTGTTCAGCTACTTTTTTCATAGCTACAATATGGTGAGTAAGTTGGGTGTCTGTCTCAATAGCTAAGTGAGTAATAACTACTTGTGGGCTTTTCAGTAACTTCCATTATGAGTAAAATCACTTGTAACTTAAAAACTATTGCATTTAGAGAATTTCGTATAAATATGTTATTCAGCTACTTTTGGGCCAGCTATAACATAGTGAAATTTCAGACCTGTAGCTCATGGCATAGCTGAGTAATAGCTACTTTTAGGTTATCACTGTTGAGTAAATCGCTTATAACTTGAAAACTATTGCATTTAGAGAATTTCGTATAAATATGTTATTCAGCTACTTTTGGGTCAGCTATAACATAGTAAAATTTCAGACCTGTAGCTCATGGCATAGCTGAGTAATAGCTACTTTTAGGTTATCACTGTTGAGTAAATCACTTATAACTTGAAAAGTGTTGCATTTAGAGCATTTTGTTAAAATATGTTATTCAGCTACTTTTTTCATAGCTACAATATGGTGAGTAAGTTGGGTGTCTGTCTCAATAGCTAAGTGAGTGATAGCTACTTTTGGGCTTTTCAGTAACTTCCATCATGAGTAAAATCACTTGTAACTTAAAAACTATTGCATTTAGAGAATTTCGTATAAATATGTTATTCAGCTACTTTTGGGCCAGCTATAACATAGTAAAATTTCAGACCTGTAGCTCATGGCATAGTTGAGTAATAGCTACTTTTAGGTTATCACTGTTGAGTAAATCACTTATAACTTGAAAACTATTGCATTTAGAGTATTTTGTTTCAATATGTTATTCACCTATTTTGGGGTCAGCTATAACATAGTGAAGTTTCAGACCTGTGGCTCATTTCATAGCTGAGTAATAGCTACTTTGAAGTTCTCACTGTTGAGTAAATCAGTTATAATTGGAAAACTATTGCATTTACAGAAATTTGTGCAAATATGTTATTCAGCTACTTTTGGGTCAGCTATAACATAGTGAAATTATAGACCTATAGCTCATGGCACAACTGAGCAATAGCTATTCTCAGGTACTGACTGTTGAGTAAATCAGCTATAACTTGAAAAATATTGCATTTGGAGTATTTTGTTAAAATATATTGTTCACCTACTTTTGGGTCAGCTATAACATAGTGAAATTACAGACCTATAGCTCATGGCATAGGGGAGCAATAGCTATTTTCAGGTTCTCACTATTGAGTAAATCAGTTGTAGCTTGAAAACTATTGCATTTACAGTAGTTTGCTTAAATATGTTGTTCACCTACTTTTGGGTTAGCTATAACATAGTAAAATTTCAGACATGTAGCTCATTGCATAGCTGAGTAATAGTTCCTTTGAGGTTCTCACTGTTGAGTAAATCAGTTGTAACTTGAAAACTATTACATTTAGAGTAATTTGTTAAATATGTTATTCACAGAATTTTTGGTCAGCTATAACATAGTGAAATTGCAGACCTCTATGTCATGGCATAGCTGAGCAATAGCTACTTTCAGGTTCTCACTGTTGAGTACATCATTGTATCCACTGGATAGCCGCAGTGTGTAGAGAGAGATTTCACCATTACTGCTCTGATGAAAAAAAATATTATAGCTAGCTTTCTTAAGTTTGCAGTATATATTAATAACCATAAAATGTTGTCTGGGAATATTTTTGGCCTCATTTTGAGAAACAAGATGGCCGCCACAGGTGTTTTTTGTCAGTCATGAAAAGTGCTTATATCTCCCTTATTATTGATCCTAGAGGTTTGGGATGATAAACCAACCTGTAGGAAATCATGGGGTGGGAATCTTTTGGTGTGGTCAGATTTGACCTTCAATGACCCCTCCTTCAAGGTCAAACAAGGATAGCCAAACTTAAAAGTGCTTATAACTCGCTTATTATTGGTCCCAGAGGTTTGGGATGGTAAACAGACAGGAAATCATGGGCTGTGAATCTGTTGATATGGTCCGATTTGACCTTGGAACCCTCCTTCAAGGTCAGATGAGGATAGCGAAAATTGAAAGTGCCTACAACTCGCTTATTATTGGTGACAGAGATTTGGGATGGTAAACCATCCCATAGGAAATCATTGGCTCGGAATCTTTTGGTATGGTCAGATTTGACCTTTGGACCCCTCCTTCAAGGTCAAATGAGGACAGCCAAGCTTAAAAGTGCTTATAACTCATTTATAATTGGTCCTAGAGGTTTGGAATGGTAAACCATAGGAAATCATAGGCTGGGAATGTATTTGTGTGGTTAGATTTGACCTTGGACCCCTTCTTCAAAGTCGAACGAGGATATTGCATTTGTAGTATTTCTTTAAATATGTTTTAACCTATTTTTTACACTTAAACAATTACCTTGTTATTTTCCTTCATAATACCATTTACAGGGCACAACTTTTTTATCCTTTTCTTCTGTCAGCTTCGGAATTTCTTTCGAACTTGCTGTTCAGTTACCATTTACTGTATTTCTGTACAGCCCTTTTCCTGATAATTATTCTGTCCTCTAATCACCTTCACAAATCAAAAACACTCAGTCAGCTGACACAGTGCCCGTTCACGGGCACTCTCCTCTTGTTTAGTTTAATGATTGATGCTGTCCGCTTGCTATTGAATTGTCTTGTTTTAGTAATTTATCTTTACATACATTTTCTTTTTCTTAGATGTTATTTTTTCTACTTAAACATTTGGACCTTTATAGAAGTGACACTGCACTGAAAGTATCCCGGTCTTTGTACTGTTTCAATACTTCTTTTTATCATGGTGTTGAAAACTATTTCCTCGCTGGGGGTACATGCATCTCTGACAGATGTTATTTTTTGTAAATATTTTTCTTTATTATTGTAGTTAAACGCAATATTGGAAGTGTCGGGCTTTTGAAGAGGTATGCACTCTTTTAGTCCTCTTGTTCAAGAAGAATTTCTTTGAGATCATAAAATGTTTGAAACTTTGAATAAAACATCTAAATTTTCATAGCAAAGTACCCAAGTGCAATTAGAGATTACCAGGGGTGGGTTGGTTGGTTGGTAAATTGATACTTTACAGGGAATTTGATAGGGCCATGTAGGTGTGCAGTATCAAGGTGTGAACTTGATGTGACCTTTTACCTTGGCATAATGAGTTAGTGACCCTCATCTTTTTACAACTTGTTATGGCTATATCTTGGAGAACATTAGGTGTAGTGTGACTTTGGTGTGACCTTTGACCTAGTTCTGTCAGAAAGTTTTGTTCTCCTGCAGTATTTGAGACAAACATCTCCCATGACAAAGATATTATATGGATTGCTGCAACTGATTATTACATGTACTTTGACCCGATTATGCCATCTCTGTTTACAGCTCTACTTCAGTTAATAAATTCTAAAGCTTTATAACTTTTAATTTACTAATTAATACTCTCATACAATTTCTCTCATTTAAGTGTTACTTCTGGTTCACATAGCTTACACTTTGTGTTATGAAAGCCTCTTGATCTTTGACCAGTTTCGCCACTTCCCTATCTCATTGTGTCCAATGCTATTTCCTCAGGGTGTGGGGTAATGCATCTCTGATGCTATTTTCAACGTTATCATTAAAAATGGTAAGAGTAGAGTTGAAAGTGTAGTGTAATGATGAAAATAGGGGTAACACTGCGAAAGCTTCAGCGTGTCTTAATACTCTTATTGTTTTGTGATTGGAAGTAAAAATAGTGAGACTGTATCTGCCTGTACCTGGGATTGAACCGAGCTCCTCTGTGTTTCTATATTACATGTCTATATTTATTTTCGCACACAGGCTATGAAAAACTGGGATTTTTGTCTATACAGAAGGCAGTAGATGAAGGCATTATACTCCAGAAAAGCCCTACATCTAGCTTGAGTCAGATACAAGTTCAAATGCAGAGGTTTCCCTATCCACCCTATGTAGAGGACAACTTCATTTTCATATTACGGACGAACTTGCCACAGAATGTCATGTTTTCGTTTATTCTCATGGCAATAAACATAGTGAGAGATGTGGTACTTGAGAAAGAGAAGAAGCTGAAGGTTGGTAATATTTTTACTTGGGCCTTTCACAGGTTAAAGATTATATATAATTATCAGTATTTCAATTAGGCACTAGTCAGTCACCCAAGTATCTTGGTATTGAGAGCATTTTAGTGAAATACATTGTCATTTGAAGAAAGTTTGCAAATTCCGTCTGGATAGTAAAGACATTAGTGACATCAAAACTCCAAATATTTCATGTTGGCTAATCACAAGTACAGTTTGTGTCAACACCAAGTAGGGCAGGGTCGGTAGCATATTTTTCATTTCGGTATCCCGCCAGTGTAAAACCGTACCGATTCCGGGATTCCGAAAGAAGAAATTTTGTTCTAGCATACACCCAATCGCCCACCAACTGGAAGTAGGATCCACAAAAAGAAAATATTGCAGTTCTGAAAGAAATCACTATAAAAGTGCTAAAATATATAAAAATATGGGATAAAAGTTTATAATTTCTTCAGATTTGAGATTTGTTTCTAATACTTAACGTTTTCTCACAATATTATATACTGACATTTGAAATACCGGCTGTAAAGTGTAGTGGTGTGACGATTAGACGTATTGTCGATTAATCGTCGGTGACAGTGTAGAATCGCGGTCGGTCACTGGCGTTTTCTAATGATCGATTATTAAGCTTATATCTTACCTTTCTTGATTTATATCAATATCCACATATTTTCCATATATTTTACGAATTTTTACTTAATAAATCAACAGATTTGTCATGCATTTCGAGTTTGTTTATGTCTCCCACCATATTTACGGGAAGTGGGTTCTTTCGGTAGATTCTAAATGTTGAAACACCGTTATTCTTACTGGATTGATCTATACTTTATCCCGGAAAGTGTTTCTTAAATAGCAAACAACAATGGAGTAAAATAATCGATTATGGGTCGATCATCGCTCGGAAAAATGGACGAATAATCGACCATGAAAATTGGAGGCGATTCCCAGCACTAGTAAAGTGTCACCACGGTGTTGAAGTGAATTGGTCTCCATACCGAGATACCGATATTACCGACCCTGCCCTAACACCAAGTAACCGTCAAATTTACAAAACAATCAAAAATTTTAAGTTTCATATAGCAGTAAATAGCAATGAAAAAGATGAATTTGTGAAATGAAAATAAAAATATATATCTATAATCTGTAAAATTTGATAAATTTTGCTGTTTTCCTGCAACTTTTGCTTTGTTTATTTCAGACAGGAAGTGGCGATATAAGAGGTATATGGTACTTCCGGTTTTACGAGAAGGCATAAACAATACAGAAATCATGGCCGTCGTTGGATTTTAGCTTATTTTCTGTGACTATATGCACATATATGATAGATTCAGACCTTCTGCCATCTTTTACTACATTGAGCGATTATTCACACTTTAAGATATGAATCCTTTACATAGCACTCTTCAAACCGTTGTAGATTAGTCAACTAGTGGTGACGGCCCTAAAAGACATATAATTGCAGGAAAACTTAAAATATCGGAAAAGAACCCCTAATCTGAAGAAGATTTATGATATTTATATATGCTTTTGCAGTAAATACTGTCCAGAATGTTTGAAATTCCCCCCCCCCCACCCCCCCACCCCCCAACCCCCCCACCCCCCAAAAAAAAAAAAAAAAAAAAAAAAAATTATTTGGTGAACAAATGTAAGTAAATCAAAAATACCCATAATTTACTGTGTGAAACAATATTTCACTTTTCAATTGAACTCTCTTGTTATATTTTGTCCATAAAAGGAATCCATGAAGTTGATGGGTCTGTCTAACTGGGTACACTGGCTGGCTTGGTTCACCAAGTACTTCATTTTCATGACAGTTGTCAGTTTGGTCTTCACCATCCTCTTCAAACTGGACTTGGGTAACGGAGCTGTGATCAACACCAGTGATGGAAGTCTACTGTTTGTCATGTTTCTTTTCTACATTGTTGCAACCATCTTGTTCTGCTTTGCAATATCTGTGTTCTTCTCCAGTGGTAAGTGTTCATGGCTTTTTATTAAAATGATTTGAGGTAACTATGGTAGTATAAGGAGTGGAGCTCAATCTTTTCAATATCGATCGATCATCCCACGGAACTGCCGATATCAGCACCACAACATCGAAAACCACATATAAGGAGCAGACAACAATGAAATAAACAGAGTAAATTTACTGCTTAAATAAACATTTATTATATAAACGCCTTAAAAAGCACACTTACAACTGAAATAAACTTGTTCAAGTCTGGCGTGATCTTTGTTTACTTTGTCAGTGACAACTTCCGGTTTCACGGAAGAGATACAAAACCTGACCGCTAGTACACAGGAAAGCATGAAAACTCTTGTTTGATTCGATTTTAGTTTATTTTGTTGCAGAAATGTATTTTTGGTTCATAAATAGGATGTTTTGATCATTTTGTGAATTACTATGTGCAAGTTTTTAATGAACCTGTATTATCGCCCACGGCTTGCGTTAACTGTCCCGATATTGAAATATCCATCAATCCACTACCTTAAATTTTCATTCGATATCGATCATCAAAATGGCAGTTGATCCCCACTAAATTATGGTGTCCCAAATTAATGTTATATTTTGATCTGAACTGTATAAATATACAGATTGTTCACATAAAACTAAATGATGTAAACTTCCTTCATTAGGTCTGATTGTCCAAGAAGGAATAGTTCAAAAACGGAGCATAGGTCAACAAACAAAGTAGTGTACACCAGGGCTGTTATCATCAGCGATTTCTGTAGATTGAGGATCACCTGTTAGATGGGAGTTGAACTCGAGCTGAACTCGAGTAAATGACAAAAATATAAATAAAATAACATAATGTCCAAATATTGTCATTAAATGTGTTTAATAGCATTTTATTGTAAGGAAATATATTTTGTTGCCGGTTAAATTGTACAGGTGTGTATGTGCATTTATGGAACAGCCACGTGAGAAAGGTAAATGAAAAACCGACCATTGCTCACTGATTTTTACGTTTTCATAGTTAGATAAATTGCAAAAGTGCTAGTTTGTAACAAGGTCAGTATTTCATTATTTATTTCTTAAAACCTCGAGTTTAAATTGTGTAAATCAATGCCATCTCCTAATATCGCCCACCGAGTTACGACTTGAGTTTCAGTCAACTCGTTACAGCACTAGTATGCACCAGGGGAGACAGGGTCATAATGTTTTGCAAAGCACTGCTGACAAAAAGTGACACTTAGTTTATTTCTGAAAGAAGCCTTTCTAACTACTAGGGATGGGTCGGTATGAAAGATATGTACATCGGCAGGTCGCCAATGCAAAACCGTACTGATTTTGGGACTCCGTGCTTTAGTACACCCCAACCAAACATGGACGTTTCCTCTTAACAATATCGCAATAAAAGTCTCTAAATGCACAAATATGGTATAAAATTTAAGTGACTGTGTAAATTTTTCAGATTTGTTTCCAATATTTTAAGTTTTCCTTCCATTTTATGCATTGACAAGCAAGATTGAGGTTATAAAGTGTGATAACAAAAACATGGCATTTCTGTTCAACGAAATCGCTACTGAGTATAAAAATCTGCAAATACACGATAAAAATGAGATAAAAGCTTATAATTTCTTCAGATTTGGGGTATGTTTCTAATATATTAACTCTTCCTTCTATTATATCTGTTTGCAAGCGAGATGGCGGTTTTAAAATCTCGTCACGGTATTTCAATAAAATGGTCTCGATACCGAAATACCGGGCCTACCGACCCATCCCTACTAACTATAGGTTGCAATCTATTGCAACTGCTGTACCATAAATGCTAGTCATTAATGTTAGAGTTCTTTCAAACTTTGGTATATTAATCCAGTTGCCTAATAACAAGAGCATTTTTCCCTTATTGATAGCAGTGTACATGGTAAGACATATATGTTTTTCTCCAATGGTAAGTGTTTATTATATCCACAAGGATATCTTTGGTCATTTGTTTGATTATGCTCATGATAATTCCAAATGTAGGAGTCATAGCTTGCTGAAATTTTGTAAGTTCAAATTGCCTGAACAAAGGGAAAAGGAGTTACATTTTGGAAAAGAATCTTTTTTTTTTTCTTTTTTTTTCAAAAGATTCATATTATATTCCAGGCACAAAAAAAATCCTGTTTGTATAATCATCCCCTTCACCATCTGTCAGCATCGGCAGCAGCAGGCATAAAGTTTGTAGGTGTTCCACAGCCTAAAACCCATACGTTATACATAAATATTCAGCAAATTTTCATGGTAGGTTTAACCCAAGATGATACAAAACTGCTTAGGGCTACAGCCTTTAAAAGACTGTGTGGGTATTGTTTTCACCCATTGTCTTCAGCTGGGCAGCAAAGTCAGTTGCAGAACAATAATCTTGTCTGGGCTGTATCTCTGAAACCATAAGGTATAGAAATTTGACACTTGGGAAGCACATTGTTTGGGGGTGTGGGTGTGCAACATTGTGGTGTGACCTTGACTTGCCCTTTGGTCCTGCTGTAGTGAACTTGAGTTTGAAATTCTTGTCCAGGCTATGTCTCACAAACTGTAAGCTGTGAAAAATGATACTTAGTAGGGACAGTGGTTGAGGGTGTCACCTTGATTTGACCTTTGACCTTGCCATGATGACCTCGAGTGTAAAAATCTGGTCTGGGGTATATCTCAGAAATCATAAGGTGTAGGATGTTGATGCTTGTCACAAACATTGGTGTGACCATAGTGTGACCTTAACTTGACCTTTAACCTTGCTGTAGTGACCTAAACCTTTCAAAATCTTGGAATCTGTAAGGTGTAGAAAGTTGATATTTCATTGATTGGGGTATGCAGGTGTGCAAATATAAAAATATGACTTTGGTGTAACATTCATCATTGGACTTTGCCTCAGCCATAATGTTTTCTGCTGCCATTTTTGAGACATATTTGTATCACAAAGATATGTGGATTAATGCAACTAATTATTGTAATTTTACCTAATTGTACTCACTTCTGACTGCTGTACTTTAATTAGAAATTTGACAGCTTCATAACTTTTAGTTTACCAATTAATGCTGCCATTCTTGCTATTAAATTGACTTGTTTTGATACTTGCTCTGTTATATGTAATTTTCTCTGGCCCCTTTATATAACTTTCACTTTCTATTCTGAAAGTCTACTGACCTTTATACATTTCACCTCTGTTATATCTCATGGTGTTCATTTTATTCCCCTGGGCTCTGACGTACAAGTATCTCTGATACTAGTTTTGGGTCTTTAACTTTGCTGGTGTTTCACAGCATAAACCCATGCATGGATTTTCACCAAAATTTCACAATATGTTTAGCCTAAGAGGATCTCTAGCTGATTAGGTTTTGGAGAGTATCTGGCAATGGTTGTTTTCATGGCAACTCTTTTCATATTTTTAGTTCTTATACTTTGTGGATCTTTACAGCCGAAACCCATGCATGGATATTCACCAAATGTTCAGGATATGTTTAAAGCAAGGGACACTGGAGGTGATTAGTTTTAGGGAGTATCTGGCAATAACTGTTGCCATGGCAATGCTTTTAAAACATTTTGGTCTTGAACTTCTTAATTAAAAGGGGGAACTTTGTGTTACTAGAGTAGCATTTTTACGTGTGTATCCATGCTAGAAAACTGTTACTTTATAAGATTCTTTCATTTAAAGTCACAGATGCCTTCCTGATGTTAAAAGAAATCTTCATATCATGAACGAACAAAGTTTGAATATTTTCCCCCTTCTTTAACTGCTTGAAAATTTTACATGTGACAGCATTTCATGGGTTCTATATACTTCTTACATTGAAAGTTGTTACTTGGGTTTTCCCAAATCTCAATGTTGTTTTCCATTTAAATGTGTACCTGTTGGCTTGGATCCTTACCTGTTAAAGCTGGCTCTTTTGGAAATATGCCTCAAGTGCTCTCTAGTTATTTTTCATAAGATTGAAGAGTCATTTAGCATCATAAGTGGGGAATTATAGATTTGGAAGGGTGAAATTAACTTCAAAATCAGTTGAAGTTGAATTTCAAATAACAGAAGGTCAAATGAAAAAGTATACAACTTTGGCTTTTTTTAGAAACTTTCAACTATTTAACTGTTTTATTTTCAGCTAATGTGGGGGCTGCTGCAGGGGGTATAATCTTTTTCCTGGCTTACATTCCATATTATGTCATCAACATGAACTACAAAGACATGACCCTGAGTTACAAGCTGCTTGCCTGTTTATTACCAAATTGCTGTATGGCATTGGGATTTAACCTGCTGTCTCTGGGAGAAGGAACAGGTAAACTTAAAAGATATAGATTGTTATTCTAGTATTCCCAGTATAATAATAATAATAATAATAACAGAAACATTTAATGTTGTGCAAAATTGATAAAAATCCTTTTTTGCCCTGGAATTCAAAAAGGGACAGTCCTAAACAAGGCAAAAGCTATAACCCAATCTATTAAGTTATAATCCAATCTTAAGCACTTGGGAGGGATGACAAAGGTGGTTGGCACATGATAAAATGGGGGGAAAAAAAAGACAAAACAGAACAAAATATCTAGTATTTTTGCAATTACCAAAATTTTTGATCAACTCCAGTTTTCAGTGTTCCATTGTGTGAACACTAGAACACTGTTTTGTTTTTTCAGTTACAGGTCTAGTAGACTTGGAAATTTTTTTTGTAAACTTCTTACACTGCTCCAAAATTGGGACATGAACTTATTATAGATCTTTATAAATCGCGGTAGCTTGTATGATTGATCTTTTCACTTGAGACTAATCAGATGTTTTTGCCCGGGGTTAATGTTTTCACCTATGGTGCACGGAGGGGCGGGTGGGGGGGATGGGGGGTGTGCGGTGCGGCGGGCAGGCAGGCGATGGAAAAAAGTTTGTCCGGGCTGTATTTCAGAAACCGTAAGGTGTAGGAAGTTGATACTTAGTAGGGACATTGGTCGGGGGGTTTAGGTGTGCATCGTCATGATATGACCTTCATTTGACCTTGCCATAGTGACCTTGACCTATGAACCTATGAAATATTATTTGGGCTATATCTCAGAAACCGTAAGGAGTAGGAAGTTGTTACTTGGTAGGGGCGTTGGTTGGGGGTTGTAGGTGTGCAGCATCATGGTACGACCTTGGTTTGAACTTTGACCTTGCTGTAGTGACCTTGACCTATAATAACCTGTCTGGGATATATCTCGGCAACCGAGATAGGGTGTCGGAAGTTGATACTTGTTAAGGACATTGGTTGTAACATCATCATGGTGTGACCTTGATTTGACCTTTGACCTTGTCACAGTGACCATGAGTTTTAAAATCTTGTCCAGGCTCTTGAATTCTGTAAGTTGTAGAGGGTTGATACATGGTACACACATTGGTTAGGGGGTGTAGGTGTGCATCATGGTGTGACCTTTACCTTTGTCTCTGTCAAAGTGTGTTCACCTGCCATATTTGAGACATGTTTCTCTTATGACAAACATATATGGATTACTACAACTGATTATTACTTAGGGCTTGGATGGGTGCTAAAAAATGGATTTGAATTTGAGTGACCGCAAGATATAGTACCTACCATTACAAGTCTTCTATAAATAAATAGTCAATTCTGGAAACAAAACATTTGAAGAAAAACATCTTCTGTTTAACCAGATATAGAATATGGAGTAAATTATACCTTTTAAGCGAAAACCACAACTTTGATTGATATTATGTGACAGAAATGATGAAATGTAGCATATTTTACACAAACGTTTCATTACGTGGGCGATAATACAATACCTCGCGAGTAACCGAGTAGTTAAAATGGACTCGAGTCCTAGCAATGATTGACTCGTCTATCGAAGCTTCAATAACCATTTGTAGCCCTAATTATTACATGTACTTTTACATAATTGTGCTATTTCCATTGACATCTATTCTCCTATTAATAAATTTTACAGCGTCTTAAGTTTTAGTTTACTGATTAATGCTGTCATCTTATCTGTTAAATTGTTTTGTTTAATATTTCATCTTTACATACATTTTCTCTCTCTTAGACATTATTTTCTCTACTTTATTTATTATTATTATTTGGAACTTTATATAACTGACACTGCTCTGAAAGTATCCAGATCTTTGTACTTTTTCACTACTTATATATCTTATAGTGTTGAAAACTATTTCCCCAGGCTGTGCGGTACGGGCATCTCTGATGCTATTTGAGTCTCAACAGGACGAGTTATAGTTCACTATTCATGTTTTAAAATTGGCTCTGTTATAAAATCATTCATAAAAAGTAGAACAGAATTATGCTGAAATAGCTGAAGCATAAAAGGTAGAACAGGGTTATGATGAAATTGCTGAAGCAATTCAAGTCACCACAATACCCTCTGATGAACACAAAAACATCAGCGAAAAGGCTTTTATGTAGATTTTCAATTTTGTCATTGTACCAGACTACCAGTGTCTATGTAATGTATTGTTGACTGCACATTATACTTGTGTGTCTAACTTTCTGTGTTCCCATTACCTCTTAACAATGTAATTCAATTTTGTTTGATGTTCCTTTTATTGGGTTGGAAGTTGCTTTTATTGTTCATTATTTACAATAATTTATTTTCCAAAACAATTCTTCCATATTTCTCCAAAATATGGCCTGAGCATTAAATTAGTTTTAAAATTTTGTATATTGGTTCTAAATTTAATTCTATCTAAGCTACTAAATGGAATGTATAAATAAGCGAAAATAAGTGATATAATATATTTGTCACTAGATTCTTATTTCAACTAAGCATTAATTTGAATTTAGGCAGTATTTTGAAAATTTACGGTATAATTGTTATTATATTGTTACTGTTAAAAAACCATGGGTTTTGTGGAAAGCTATTGTCATGCAGTCTGCAATTTTTCCCCAAACTTTTCTTTTTTCTATCTAGTACAATGGATGTAGATTGCAGAGTACAATGGTAAGGAATAATACCTCGACATTACTTATTCAAATGTCAGGAGAGACAAGGCATTGCAAACAGATGTGGTGCATTAAACTATAGACTTTATCATTTCATTTCAGTCTATTGGGAATGTAACTGTGTTTGTTTGATATTTGTGACTGGCTTAGAGTAAGAAATCTAAAATTCGCCACATATCTGAAATTCGCCACGTGTGATAATACTAATAAAATAAATGAATTGTGGTGAGATTTGTGGACGGTATAGTAAATTAAGGCTTTTTGAACTGAAAAATACCAATATTTAGACAAAAACATCATTTTCTTCATAAAATTAACTAAGGTTTTAGAGGTGGCGAATTTTAGATTCCTGGCGAATTTTAGATTTCTTACTCTACAGTAAAAGCTTTTTGAATGATTAAATTGACTCATGAATGCTCATATATTCTGCCTATCTCATTCGAGTAACCTCAGTCAGGTTATGAAATGGAAATTGTATTGGGACCATTGGACCCATTACTTACAATCATGTGCCAAAGATATTGATCTATAAAATCTACAAGTCCAATTGATGAAGACCAATTTTATATAAAAATGTATAACCAGTTACCGGTAAGAAGTATTGCCAAGTCATAAACGGAGATCTTTATAAATTGCAGCCGGTGCATGTGTGTGCCTGTCACATTTTCTGGGGCATTTTTCACATAATAAGTGACATCAAGGAATCAATTTCAGAGGATTTTTTATTTGTCTTATGAGTGCTGATGAGTGCACAAGAGTTGTTCAAGTTGAGTAACTTGAGTAAAACTACTAAAAGGTTAAAATTTGCTAGGTCTAGTCATGTTAATTGAACAGCAGTATAATGTAGAATCTACAAGTTGAGTTTAGGGCTCCTCTACTCAACAGCGTTACAGTAACATCACAGATTTGTCATCTTTTGGTGACAGATAACAAAATTTAAGTTATTTTGGAGCAATTTTACTTTACTGGCACAAGATCCACCATATTGCATAGTTACAGGAAACTGTTAAGGAAATTTAATGTTAAATGACCAGTTATAATTGGGGGCAAGCCCTGAACCCCCATAAATAGTATGCATGTGTATATCAATTAAACTAAAAGGATTAAATTTGCTAAAAATATAGAATATATAGTATATACTATCGCCCATATCTTGTACAGGTAAAATAAAAACTAGCCGTTATTTTTATTATGTAATAATTTTGAAAGTTGCAACAGTATATCAGTAATCTGCACTCCACATAATCTATTACTCCACCCTTTAACAACCTTACAGTATAGTTAACAAGAGCACTCGGAGAGCGCAGACTTCCACCAAGGGAGCTCAATTCCTGGACTTTCAAAACCTACCATTAGCAGTTCCTTGTCCCATTTTGGACATTTCCTGAAAATTTTATCAAAATACGTCCATATCTTTTCTCGAAATTATCTGTCTTTAAAAAATTCCTGGATCCACCATATCCAGATGGTGATCTGGATCCCTCCCAATCTAACCACTTCTTCCTTTTACCATTTTTAACATATCCTAAAAATATAATCAAAATCCATCGTAAAATTATCTGTCTATAACTTCCTTCAAAAAAAGCCTGGATCCATATGATCCAGACAGTGATCCAGATCTCTCCCAAAATCTAATCACTTGTTCCTTGTCCCATTAAGGACATATCCTGAAAATCTCATCAAAATCCATCCATAACTTTTTGAGTTACCTGCCTTTAAAAGTTACATTTCATGGATCCAGAAGATCCAGATAGTGATCCGGATCACTTCCAAAATTGAATAATTTCTTCCTTTTTACCTTTTCAGACATATCCTGAAAATCCATCCATAAGTTTTGAGCTATCTTGTTCATAAACAAACTCACAAACCAACAAACAAACCCAGGCGAAAACATAACCTCCTTGGCGGAGGTAAATATTACGGAAAGGACAAGGTCAAGGACACAAAAGAACAGAAGAAGGTATGAGAGTAGGAGTAGCAACTTTCAATTTCTACATTTGTTTTCAGGTTACGGCGTACATTGGGAACACTTGACTAAGAAGATAATTCAGGATGAAGAGCTGACCATGGGTCATATCTTTCTTTTCTTTATCATTAACTGCATCATTGCTGCTCTTATCACGTGGTATGTTGACGCCATTAAGCCTGGGGAGTATGGCGTACCTAAGCCATGGAACTTCTTTCTTAAGGTATGGATTTTATGGGGAAATATCTGCAGCATTTAATATATACCCTTGAAAATCTACAAAATATGTAAAATATGTGTAAGCACTAGGGCTGTAATCATTAGTGATTTCTGTAGATCGAGGATCGACTGTTAGATGCGAGTTGAACTCGAGTTGAACTCGAGTAAATGACACAAATATAAATAAAATAACAATGTCCAAATATTGTAATTAAGGGATCCGCCATTACGTACAGATCTATATGAGCACTTTATGGAACAGCCACGTAAATCAGGGAAATAAAAAAACGACCATTGCTCATTGATTTTTACGTCTTTGTGGTTAAAAAAATTGCAAAAGTGGTAGTTTGTAACAAGATTAGTATATCATTATATATTTCTTAAAAACTCGAGTTTAAATTGCGTAAACCGATGTGATCCCCAAATATCGCCCATCGAGTTACGACTCGAGTTTCGGTCAACTCGTTACAGCACTAGTAAGCACCCACTCTTTCCAACAAAATACTTACTTAATGCATATAATTTTAGCAATATTACAACAGTGTATATAACCATGTTAAAAACATTGGATTTCTCCAAACTTTGAGGAGTGATTTGTCTGAGAATGTATTGTGGAGGTACAATATATTTGGTTGGTCACTGTGAGGTCATTTCTTTATCATTAAATAAAAGAGAATACTGGGATTTCACATGTGAAAAGCTTGCCCACGCTGTATCTAAAAAATCATGATTTGTATTGTAAGATGTTGATAATTTGTAGGGACATTGGTAGGGGGGTATTGGTGTACAATGTCAAGGTGCGACCTTGATTTGATCTTTGACCTTTGCCATAGTTACCTTGAGTTTGAAAATCTTGTCTGGGCTATATCTCAAAAACTGTAAGGTGTAGAAAGTTGATACCTGGTAGGGACATTGGTTGGGGGTTATAGGTGTACAATGTTGTGGTATGACTGTGTTTTGACCTTGCTCTAGTGACCTTGACTGCTTGTGTGGGATTCATCTTGGAAACTGTAAGGTGTAGGAAGTTAATACTTGGTAGAGATATTAGTTGGGGTAGAGGTGTGCAAAGTGGCCTTGATTTGACCTTCGATCTTGCCTTAGTGAATGCTGAATTTTTTTCTTATTGCCTATTGCTTTTTTTGCTTATTTCTACCAACATCCAAATGGAAAGTAGAATACATATTATTCTGTTAACCTTGGTCTGGTAAGATAAATTGATTAGATACATACTCCACAGAGGTGGTACTGGTGTGGAGGAGATCAGGAGGACACAGAAATGCAAACTGACCACTGTGCCAATGAGGGGGAGTTCTTTGAAGAGGGTGCACCTAATGCCGGATGTGGAGTCAAGATACAAGGCCTCAGAAAGGTAACTTACATACAATTGAGCTGCACCTGCATCCACAGACATGTTCACATATTGTACTTAAGTTTTAAACCCATCCAATAAAGGATGAGGGTTATAGTCCCCTGCGACGTCTGGGCGGCAGCGGCAGGCATAAAGCTTGCGGTTGTTCCACAGTCTAAACCAATGCACAGATTTTCACTAAGTTTTGAGGATATGTTTACCCCAAAGAGAATCTACAGCTGATCAGGTTTCAACATATCTGTGAACAACAGTTACCATGGCAACACAGTTACAATTTTTTTGGATCCTAAAGTTTGTGAGTGCTCCACAGCCTTAACCAATGCACAGATTTTTACCCTAATAGGATCTAGAGCTGGGGGGTGTGTGTGAGGGTGTGTGTGTGTGTGTGTGCCAACAATTGTTGCCATAGCAACACTATTATGATTTTGGGGTCTTAAAATTACACTATAATTGTATCCCCGATGCGAAGCGGGGATACTATGGATTCATCATTGTTGTCGTCCGCGCCCTCGTCCGCGTCGGCAGAGATTTCTTGTTAGCGTCCTACAGTCCACATTTCTTTCCAGATTTCTTTCATATTTGGCAGGTGGCTTGGTATGCTAGAGGACTCGCCACCCTATCTTTTTGGTAGGCTTTATGTCTAAATTAGGCCTGTGGTAGACAAAAATGTCTAAAATGTGGAATATTGCTTGTTAGCGACCTACAGTCCTCATTTCTTTCCAGATTTCTTTCATATTTGGCAGGTGGCTTGGTATGCTAGAGGACTCGCCACCCTATCTTTTTGGTAGGCTTTATGTCTAAATTAGGCCTGTGGTAGACAAAAATGTCTAAAATGCATTAAAATTCATGAAATCATGAACTAAATCACTTATAACTTGAAAAGTGTTGCATTTAGAGCATTTTGTTAAAATATGTTATTCAGATACTTTTTTCATAGCTACAACATGGTGAGTAACTTGGGTGTCTGTCTCAATAGCTAAGTGAGTAATAGCTACTTTTGGGCTTTCAGTAACTTCCATCATGAGTAAAATCACTTGTAACTTGAAAACTATTGCATTTACAGAATTTCGTATAAATATGTTATTCAGCTACTTTTGGGTCAGCTATAACATAGTAAAATTTCAGACCTGTAGCTCATGGCATAGCTGAGTAATAGCTACTTTTAGGTTATCACTGTTGAGTAAATTACTTATAACTTCAAAAGTATTGCATTTAGAGTATTTTGTTTCAATATGTTATTCACCTATTTCGGAGTCAGCTATAACAAAGGGAAGTTCCAGACCTGTGACTCATTGCATAGCTGAGTAATAGCTACTTTGAAGTTCACAATGTTGAGTAAATCAATTATAATTGGAAAACTATTGCATTTACAGAAATTTGTGTTTTGGGTCAGCTATAACATAGTGAAATTACAGACCTGTAGCTCATGGCACAACTGAGCAATAGCTATTTTCAGGTACTGACTGTTGAGTAAATCACTTGTAACTTGAAAAATATTGCATTTGGAGTATTTTGTTAAAATATGTTGTTCACCTACTTTTGGGTCAGCTATAACATTGTGAAATTACAGACCTATAGCTCATGGCATAGCTGAGCAATAGCTATTTTCAGGTTCTCACTATTGAGTAAATCAGTTGTAACTTGAAAACTATTGCATTTACAGTATTTTGCTTAAATATGTTGTTCACCTAATTTTGGGTCAGCTATAACATAGAAAAAATTCAGACAGGTAGCTCATTGCATAGCCGAGTAATAGCTATTTTGAGGTTATCACTGTTGAGTAAATCACTTATAATGTGAAAACTATTACATTTACAGTATTTTGTTTAAATATGTTATTCACATAATTTTTGGTCAGCCATAACAGAGTGAAATTGCAGACCTCTATGTCATGGCATAGCTTACCAATATCTACTTTCAGGTTGTCACTGTTGAGTAAATCATTGTATCCACTGGATAGCCGCAGTGTGTAGAGAGATTTCACCATTACCGCTCTAACGAAAAAAATATTATAGCTAGCCTTCTCAAGTTTGCAAGGTATATTAGAGGGTGCACCACAGTATTCCATTGGTAGGCTTTATGTCTAAATTAGGCCTGTGGCTAAATTACTTGCCCACTAAAATGAGTAATTTTGCATTTTCTCTAAAAGTATTGCAGATAGCAAATTTTTCTTAAATAACTCATTCAACTACTTTTTGGAGAGCTTTCACATGCTGAAGTTCCAGACCTGTAGGTAATTACTCACCTACTCAAAATGAGTAAATGCGAATTATCTCTAAAAGTATTGTAGATAGCCAATTTTTCTCAAATAACTCATTCACCTACTTTTGGGAGAGCTTTCACTTGGTGAAGTTTCAGACCTGTAGCTAATTACTCACCTACTCAAAATGAGTAAATGCAAATTATCTCTAAAAGTATTGCAGATAGCCAATTTTTGTCAAATAACTCCTTCACCTACTTTTGGGAGAGCTTTCACTTGGTGAAGTTTCAGGCCCGTAGCTAATTACTCACCTACTCAAAATGAGTAAATGCGAATTATCTCTAAAAGTATTGCAGATAGCCAATTTTTCTTAAATAACTCCTCCACCTACTTTTGGGAGAGCTTTCACTTGGTGAAGTTTCAGACCCGTTTGTAATTATTCACCTACTCAAAATGAGTAAATGCTAATTATCTCTAAAAGTATTGCAGATATCCAATTTTTATCAAATAACTCATTCATCTACTTTTGGGAGAGCTTTCACATGGTGAAGTTCCAGACCCGTAGGTAATTACTCACCTACTGAAAATAAGTAAATTCGAATTATCTCTAAAAGTATTGTAGATAGTCAATTTTTCTCAAATAACTCATTCACCTACTTTTGAGAGAGCTTTCACTTGCTGAAGTTTCAGTCCCGTAGATAATTATTCACCTACTCAAAATGAGTAAATGCGAATTATCTCTAAAAGTATTGCAGATAGCCAGTATTTCTCAAATAACTCATTAATATGAAAACAACTTATAGGAAGTCATGGGCTGCGAATCTTTTGATGTGGTCAGATTTGACCTTGGGCCCCTCCTGCTTATTATTGGTCCTAGAGGTTTGCAATGTGAAAACGACTTATAGGAAATCATGGGCTGCGAATCTTTTGATGTGGTCAGACTTCACCTTGGGCCCCTGCTACAGGATCAAATAAGGGTAGCCAAACTTAAAAGTGCTTTCAGCTTGCTTATTAACGAAAAATGCTGTTTATCTTCTAAATTATGTTAGTTGGCATTTGTCGGTGGATACATCCTGCATCTGGCCACAGATGCGTCCTTGGTCTAGTTAAAATTTACCTTTGAGTTGACCAGTTTTTTTTAAAGGTTATTCTTGTTGTCACTTCAGGAATTCCAGAAGGATGGAGCCACAGTTGTGGCAGTGGATCATCTCAACATGGATATGTATGAGGGTCAGATCACTGCCTTACTGGGCCACAATGGGGCAGGCAAAACTACCACCATGTTTATGATTACCGGTAATGCCCTTGTCACACTACAGGTGTTATTGCCTTCGTTTTTTGGCGTTTTGTTAAATATCTTATTCCTGTAAATACTGGCACACTTCCGTCTGTCAACTTGAGAAACTGTAACTTACCTTACTTCACTTGTCTATACACACAGAAGTTTTAAAATGCTCAAAATTGCCAAGGAATATTCAATTAGAACAGGATATTGAAGTGTCAGTCTTTATATAATTAATGGTTTAGCCAACCAATAAAAAACCCATCGATCTGGTTAAATATCTTTCATTTTGTGTGAGGTGAACTTTGATTTTGTCAAATTGAAATTATCTTACAAAAACATTCCTAGTTACCCCACAGCCCTTAAGGGCTGTCGGGGTATTGTTTTCACCCATGGTGTCCGGATGGGCGGGCGGGCGGGCGGGCGGCGGGAAATAGTTTGTCCGGGCTGTATCTCAGAAACCGTAAGGTGTAGGAAGTTGATACTTGGTAGGGACATTGGTTAGGGGGTGTAGGTGTGCAACGTCATGGTCTGACCTTGATTTGACCTTTGACCTTGCTGTAGTGACCTTGAGTTTGAAAATCTTGTCCGGGCTATATCTCGGAAACCGTAAGGTGTAGGAAGTTGATACTTGGTAGGGACATTGGTTAGGGGGTGTAGTTGTGCAACGTCATAGTCTGACGTTGATTTGACCTTTGACCTTGGCGTAGTGACCTTGACCTATAAAATCTTGTCCGGGCTATATCTCGGAAACCGTAAGGTGTAGGAAGTTGATACTTGGTAGGGATATTGGTTAGGGGGTGTAGGTGTGCAACATTATGGTCTGACCTTGATTTGACCATTGACCTTGCCGTAGTGACCTTGACCTATAAAATCTTGTCCAGGCTATATCTCGGAAACTGTAAGGTTTAGGAAGTTGATATTTGGCAGGGACATTGGTTAGGGGGTGTAGGTGTGCAACGTCATGGTGTGACCTTGATTTGACCTTTGACCTTGCCGTAGTGACCTTGACCTATAAAATCTTGTCCGGGCTATATCTCAGAAACCGTAAGGTGTAGGAAGTTGATACTTGGTAGGGATATTGGTTAGGGGGTGTAGGTCTGCAACGTCATGGTGTGACCTTGATTTGACCTTGCCGTAGTGGCCTTGACCTATAAAATCTTGTCTGGGCTATATCTCGGAAACCATAAGGTGTAGGAAATTGATACTTGGTAGGGATATTGGTTAGGGGGTGTAGGTGTGCAATGTCATGGTCTGACCTTGATTTGATCTTTGACCTTGCCATAGTGACCTTGACCTATAAAATGTTGTCCGGGCTATATCTCGGGAACCGTAAGGTGTAGGATGTTTGTACTTGGTAGGGACATTGGTTAGGATGTGTAGGTGTGCAACGTCATGGTCTGACCAGGATTTGACCTTGACCTTGCCGTAGTGACCTTGAGTTCAAAAATCTTGTCCGGGCTATATCTCGGAAACTGTAAGGTGTAGGATGTTTGTACTTGGTAGAGACATTGGTTAGGATGTGTAGGTGTGCAACGTCATGGTCTGACCAGGATTTGACCTTTGACCTTGCCGTAGTGACCTGGAGTTCAAAAATCTTGTCCGGGCTATATCTTGGAAACCGTAAGGTGTAGGAAGTTGATACTTGGTAGGGACATTGGTTGGGGATGTAGTTGTGCAACGTCATGATCTGACCTTGATTTGACCTTTGACCTTGGGGTAGTGACCTTGACTTATAAAATCTTGTCCGGGCTATATCTTGGAAACCGTAAGGTTGAGGAAGTTGATACTTGCTAGGGACATTGGTTAGGGGCTATAGGTGTGTATTATCATGGTGTCACCTTAATTTGACCTTTGACCTTGTCGTAGTGACCTTGACCTATAAAATCTTGTTGCACCTTTGGGTCTCTCTTTTGATACAGATTAAGCACTGTTAAAGTCATGTTAGAATTTATTAAGAATTTTACTTTCATAACTTCCCATTGTAAGAGATAGAATTTCATCAAGTGAGCCACAGATTTTGCTCCAACACCACACATAAGCATTCATTAAATGTATTACCACTTCTGTATGCATGGTAATATTCAAACCATCTAAACCATAATTCGGGTCTTGCAGATGTAGATAAAGAGGGTTGAATTTTAGTTTGCTGATTAATGCTGTCATCTTGTTATTGAATTATCTTGTTTTAATACTTCATCTTTATATGCATGATCTTTCTTTTAAACATTATTTCTCCATTTAAACATTGTTTGGACCTTTATATAACTGACAGTGCTCTGAAAGTATCCTGAAGTTTGTACTGATACAGTACTTCTGTATCTCATGGTGTTGAAAACATTTCCTTAGGCTGTGGGGTACGGGCATCTCTGATGCTATTTTTTTAAATTGTTACACATTTATCCCTACACCCAATTTTTACCATATGAGTAACAGGCAAACAGACAACTAAGTTTCATTCATTTCAATAGCCCTACAGATTGATTTTAACATACAAAAACAATCTGACCCCTCGTAGTTTCAGACCATGATGTACATGTTGTATTCTGAAACATGATCTATGCATATAACATATTGGAAAAAAAAAAATGAAAAAAACAAAACAAAAAAAATGCATATTGATTAATGTTAGAGTAAGAAATCTAAAATTCACCAGGAATCTAAAAGTTGCCACCTCTAAAACCTTAGTTAATTTTATGAAGACAATGATATTTTTGTCTAAAAATTAGTATTTTTCAGTTCAAAAAGCCTTAATTTACTATACATTCAAGAAATCACACCATAATTCATTTATTTTATTAGTATTTTCACATGTGGCGAATTTCAGATATGTGGCGAATTTTAGATTTCTTACTCTACTTGTATCCAGGATTCATTCCTCCCACCCGAGGCACTGTGTTTGTGAGTGGACAGAACATTCGCACCAATCTGGCCAAAGTGCGGCAGTCGTTGGGTCTGTGTCCACAACACAATGTACTCTTTGACTTAATGACTGTGTCTGAACACCTGGAATTCTTTGCAAAGGTAAGCTAGCAACTACAGACACAAATCACTTGTTACCTCCGCCAACGACGTATTATTTCATGACTGTTTGTCAGCAGGATTACACAAATACTGCTAGTTGGAAGTTCATGAAAAAAAATGATGCCATTAAAATTTTGAGACTGATCTGGATCACCATCTGAATGCACAAAAACATCCGGATTTTCCTGTTTACATATTAATACATGCCTTGGTGGAGGTATGCACTCTCCAAGTGTTCTTGTCAATATTAAAATATTTATTTTGGGTTCAATATTTCCCTTCAATATTTATTCTCACTTAGTCTACATGTATATCGAAATGAGTTTCTGGATAAATTTTGGTTATTTCCAAACATTTGATATTTAGTATTTCCCAAACATAGCCATTTCTTTGGAATATCACAGTAAATGTAAATAGTTAAGCTGAAAAATATCAAACTTTGTCGATTTTGATGCCGAGAAGATGATTTCAATTCCTGCTCTTAAGTTAGTATGCCTGGAATTGTTTTGCAAATGTCAGTTTTAGCAACTTGAATTATTATAATATGATATCTTACTTTCAATACACATTTCTTACATTTAGCAAAAATACTCAGTCTTGACTCTAAACAGTCACAAGTTTTATATATTAAATATAAACAAATTACCAGAAAATTTTGAAACGTCATTAACTTTATTCAATAATTTATCTAATATTTAAGAATTGGAATAAGTCGTTCAAATCTTGCTTAAGTTTATAAATTAAGAGAAACAATATAGAAATTAACAGTTGTAGGAGTATAGGTGTTAAAAGTTCAACTTTTTTCAATGGATAGTAAAAGATTGATATCTGACGCCAATATTCATTATATATTCTATTAATGTTGTATTGCTTAAACTCTGTATCATCACTATTGTATAGGGATGAGTCGGTAGCCCGGTGACCAGTATTGAGAACACTTTACTGAAGTACCATGGCAAGATTTTACAACTACTACTTCCCTTTTCAACACATATAATTAAATAATAAAACTTAATATATTGGAAACATTAGTGGTAGAACGATTGTCTACAGACATAGAATGGTTGGTCGAAATTCACTGTAGTAGCGATGATCAATCCGAAAGTAGTGCCCATCGATTCATCATTATCACTGAAGATTTCATAATATTTAGTTTCGTTTCTTTATGTATCTACATATCCATGCTTTTTTACTAATATTTTAGGCAGTTTCCTCAATAAATTGACAGATTTGTCACGAATTTTTGGTTTGTTTATATCTGCCGCCATATTTACAGGAAGTGAGCGTTTTTGGTAGATTCTAAATGCCGGAACACCGTTATTCCTACCGCATCAACATCCACTTCATCCCGGAATGTGTTTTATGATATAACCGACATTGGAATCGATTATGGCTCGATCATCGCTCAGAAAAATGGACGATTAATCGACCATGCAACAGGGAGGCGATTCCCATCACTAGGAAACATACCCTGGATCTGGAGAAATTAACTTTTTTATCCCATATTTCTGTACATTTGCAGTCTTTTACTTTGATTTTGTTGAGCAAAACTGCCATGTTTTGGTAAATATGTTATAACACTTTATAACCTCAGTCCCACTTGTGAACACATATAAATGAAAGAAAACCAGAAATTTGAAGAAATAGCAAACATTTATCCCACATTTTTGTGCATTTGGGGAGTTTTATCATGATTTTGTTGAGTAAACACCTAAGTTTGATTGGGGTGTACTAAAATGTGGAGTCCCGTAATTGAAACGGTTTTACATTGGCAACCTATCATGTACACATTTTGATACCGACGAATCCCTAGTGTATTGTATAAACTTTATACTGTACTCATAGTTGTCATTGTGAAGCAATTAATACCCATTTCACACTACAGGCGGTAAAGGCATTGGGCGAGACACCTCTGTCCTTAACTATCGTCCGAGGTTCATATGGCGAAATGTCCATTACCTTGCAAGTCCCACGATTGGTTTAAAATGAGTAAAATTTCTGCCTCTGATTTTGTACCGTGAGCACGAGTAGACAATTCTGCGCATGTACATATGAATTTCTTACTACGGTAACTGAAGGTGTAGTCTGTGGTGTGCATTAGGTTGTGATTTGGTCGTCTTTTGGTATAATATAGCGACATAATGTGAGTTTGAAGTATTGGACATTTCACCACTGTGACATAAGGTTGTATGTGAATCTTGGACGGCAGTTGAAGGACAGGCACATTTTGCCAAATGCCTATAACTGCAAATTACACAGCCTGTAGTGTGAATAACTTGGACGAAATGGGGTGACCTGGGAGGTGGTTCCGCTGCCGAGTAAAATGTTTAACCGCCAGAGGTACCGCCTCTCGTGTGAAACGGGCATAAGATAATGTGAAAATTTTTTACAGTAAACATGACATTTGCCATTTATTTAATTTTTTTTTTGCAATCAGTGTAAATGCATTGATATTTCACTCACTTTGGATCTTACTCTGCAGCTGAAAGGTTGTCCCAAAGATCAGGTGAAGGCAGAGGTGAATGACATGATAGCAGTGCTACATCTACAGGCAAAGAAACACGCCCTCTCCAAGTCCCTGTCTGGAGGTATGAAGAGAAAACTCTCTGTTGGAATTGCCCTCATTGCGGGGTCAAAGGTTAGTGTTAGTAATCATACCCATATAATCTAATTTAATGTGATATAGACTTTTATAGCGCTTAATCTCCATCATTGATAGACTCTTCTGGGGAGTAAATGACCAAAGAAATGGCCAATTAATTTTATGAATAGGTCCTCAGGGGCTGCAAAAGGTATCAGCTCAGTTGTGTGGGAGTGCAGACCTCTGCCAAAGCATGTCGTATGATTTTTTAAAAAAGTGGTTGAATAATAAGTAAATGGGAAAATCTGGATCTTTGATATATTTTTGTATCCAGACGGTGATCTGGATCACTCTCAAAATTTAATGGAATCTAAGTTGGATCAAGAGCCATCATGTCATTTTTTCATAGGATTTGACAAGTAGTATTTGCATTATCCTGTCAACAGACAGAGACAAATAAACAATTATGAATTTTATACCACCTTGGTGGTGGAGGTAAACTCTGGAGTTGTACTCACTTATCTGCCATCTTCCAAGACCATGGCAACTAGTGGGTAAATCTTTTGGCTGTGGATATTGATATTGAACGTAAAAATATTTCAATATCATTCATGGTTAGTTTCACCCTGTCAGTGACAAGTGTACGAAATACTGGGCCAAGTTTCACAAAGGCCTACTATCTCCTTAGTAGGCTGCTAAGTGCTAGTAGTGTACTAAGCCTATACTATCTGCGTCACTGAGATAATTCTTTTCTGTGGTAATTAGTAGGCTATCCTCACTAGAAGCCCTGCTATCTCTGGAACTTGATAGATCCTAAATATCAGCTCAGTGGAACACTTTTGTAGTGGCTACTAAGGGCCTACTAAGATCTAGATTTAATAGCATACTTTCTACTATATTTAGTAGACCTTTGTGAAACTGGGCCCTGGATGCCACCACTTCCAGCTTCTATGCTTTGACAGGTGGTAGTTTTAGATGAGCCCACCAGTGGGATGGATCCAGAAGCCCGCAGGCAGACCTGGGACATCTTACAGAGCCAGAGAGAGGGTCGTACTATCCTGCTGACTACTCACTTTATGGATGAAGCGGATTATCTTGGTGACAGGATTGCTATTATGGCTGCGGGCAAGCTGGTCTGTTGTGGCTCTTCACTGTTCCTGAAGAAGAAATATGGTTATTATAATCATGTGTCAATATTAGGGATGGGTCGGTAGGCCCGGTTTCTCGGTATCGACAGCATTTTACTGAAATACTGTGATGAGATTTTGCAACTGCCACTTCGCTTGTCAGCACATGTAATGGAAGGAAGAGTTAAAATATTGTAAATATACCCAAAATCTGAAGGAATTATAAGCTTTTATCCCCAGTTTCCATGCATTTGCAGACTTTACACAGCACTAGCAATTATGTTGAGCAGAACTGCCATGTTTGGTTACGACACTTTATAACATTAATCTTGCTTGTCAACTCATGAAATTGAAGGAAAATTTAAAATATTGGGAACAAACAAGAAATATGTAGAAATTATAAGCTTTTACCTTGTATTGTGTGCATTAAGGCACTTTTATTGCGATATCGCAGAAGAAACGTCCATGTTTAGTTGGGGTGTACTAAAACGCGGAGTCCCGGAATCGGTACAGTTTTGCACTGGCGACCTTCCGATGTACACATTTTTGTTACCGACCCATCCCTTGTCAATATTTTGTGACTTACAAGTAAATGTCAATACAAATCAAACTGGTGATGCATAGTAGTGCTGCAAAGGAATTTACTGTGTGCAAACTATTTGTGTGAGTTGAGGACTTATAATTGAGTCAATGAAGTTCTTTTACAGATGCACTTAAATATTTCATTTGACAATGTTTATAATCACAGTACCAATTCAATTCAGCAATTTGTGTTTATGTACAAATTGTGGCATAAATATGTTGGGAAATGCCCCCAATAATTGGTTATTGGATTATTTGATGACCATTGGTCTGAAGATGCATTTGGTAAGACTTATGGTTCTTTAATACCTGTTTTTTTTTTGTTTTTTTTTTTAAAAAAACCCCAATTTTCTGTAAATATGGCTGCATAAAGAATGGTGTGAAATATGATTACATACCTGTTTATTTTGATGTTCATAGGAAAGTAAGATTTCTGTAAAATAACTGATTCTTTGAACTGTTAAATGACCAGCTGCATTTCTTCATCATTAGTGATGATTAGTCAAGCATATGTTGAATTATTTTACACCATTGGTGTAGAAATAAAATTGGAGGGCGAGTACTTTATGACCTCTATAGAGGACAGCACTTCGGATAATTGACGAGCTAGGCAGCAGTGCCTGATTGAACACAAATCCTGACCACGGGTTCCAGAGCCAGACATTTGCAAAAAACTCCCCTCGAAATGATACAGTTCCAATGTGGATCCAGATAAGGTGTGAAGGTACTCACATATAATTAGGTTTTTTCAGTGCCTGTTTTCAAAACTTCTCCAAGCTTGATGTTCCTGTCTTTGTTTTCAGGGGTTGGTTACCATATGGTGATGGTAAAACAGCCAGAGTGTCGTGTGAATGAGATACACAGACTGGTGAGCAAGCACGTACCTGATGCCAAACTAGAATCTGATGTGAGTGCAGAGCTGTCTTTCATACTACCACATGAAAGCTCTGCCCACTTTGAGGAACTTTTTTCTACACTGGAGAAGAACAAATCAGAGCTGGGTATCTCGAGCTTTGGAGCTTCTGTTACAACAATGGAGGAAGTCTTCTTGAAGTGAGTATTACACTTAGAATAAAGGGAGCAATTTTCACTTTACTGGTACGAGATCTCCCATATTGGTTGCAGTAGTTTCATGGTTAATCATACTTGACAAATTTGTTAAAAAAAATGAGCGAAAAAAGTAAATTAAATAAATTTAAGTTATCAATTAAATTAACCTTTTGGAATTGCAGTTTAGGGGGTCTCTACCCCCTAAAAAAATACTGGGGAAATGACATAAAAATTGCTTAATATTTGAAGAGAAGTTGAATAATGTAAATGAATAGTTGACTGCAGTTATTGGCATCCTCTTTCAGCTTACTAATAGTTAGAGATATAATATTTTTTGCAACATGTGAAATTTGACCTCTCATAATAATTAAAAAAATCAGGCAGAGTTCCATAAACTCTTCAGATAAGTTAAATGGTTCATAATCAAAATACAAATAATAACTTTGACACATAATTTCCCATAATTCTATAAAAATATTGGGATTTCCTCATGAAGAATTTCAGAAGTTTTTGCAAATTTCACCTTTTAGTGTACTAAACCTTTTTTTAAATTCAGAGTTGGTGAGGGAAGCAATGGAGATGACAATGAAGAACAGGTGGATGGTTTTCAGAACAGGATTTTTGAAGATCATCCCAGTAAGTGTCCTATGTTTTACTCTGCATATGTAAGTGACTGTGACAAGGTATCCAGGTTTATGACAGTGAGAAATAGAGTACAATCAAGTAAAGGACAGAATGGTATAAGTGGCTGTACTTGTTCCAAAAGTCAAAACTGGTCTCCCAGGTATTGAAATCGAATGACATCCAGTATTTTATTAATTAATATGGCTTATCTAATGGTCAGTTAGCTATTCCAGTTAGTTCCTACCAGTCCCGCCCAATGGTGGCTATAGGAGGCAAATATCCTTCAAGGTCAGCCACTTCACCCGCTCAGCTGTGCTCTTAGATCCTTACTTTAAGGCGCGGGAATTATACCCTGAACTGAACCCAAAATGCTATGTTGACAAGATCAATCTTGGTGGGAGGATATATACCGTGGATAATATCGACACTGTCCAGTACCCAGATTTATTGCCAGAAAGGGTATTCACTCCAGCAAAAGATGGGATTCAGGCTTATTTCACAAAGTTCTCGCCTCTCAGTAATTTTTACCCCTTTTGCTTCCAAGCTGAAGGTAAAAACTTTCCAACATCAGAGCACTACTTTACTTACAAGATGGCACTTCATTTTGGTGACAGCCAGGCAGCAGAGGTAATCCTGAATACAAAAGACCCAGAAAAAGTTAAACAGTTCGGGAAGAAAATCCAAGGCTTCGATAAACGAGAATGGTACAAAGTGTCAACTGAGTACATGTTTCAAGCTATGCTACTGAAATTTTCCCAAAGTGAAAAACTTAAAGGATATCTTCTCTCAACCAGTGGGAATAAACTGATAGAGGCAAGTGCAGCGGATAAGGTGTGGGGAATTGGACTTTCTCTCAGGAACCCTGACTTGTTCAAGGAGACCAAGTGGGCAGGCAAAAACTTGGCTGGACAGACACTGGAAAGGGTGAGACAGCAACTTATGTGAACTATTTTATGTCAGACTATTAATTATCTTGTATAATGACATTTTATAATTAAGACAACTGAAAGAAAAACAGACAGACACTGTAAAGGTTGAGACAGGAATTTATGTGAACTATTATATGTCAAATTGTTAACTGTCTTGTATAATGACAATTTATAATTAAGACAACTGAAAGAAAAACATGCTTTATTGTTACAAATCAATTACTGGTAGTTTCTGAAAGTCTAGAAAAAGATGAAAGTAATTAACCTGCTGAAAGATTATTTAAAGTATTGTCAAATTATGGTATACTTTCAAGCCTAAGACTAGTTAAGAATTTTAGAATTCTTATATATTGTATACATGACAAATTAGTACACTGAATTCAATTGATAAACATAATAGATAATTTTACCATAAAATCTATTTGTATCTTTTGAATATATTTAAAAGGGAAACATTAAAGGGTAATGGCGAGAGTGTAGTTACAGACCACTGGCTATTCTTTTATGCCAATCAAGGGTGAACCAGAAATGGCCACATTAACATGGTGTATGCTCCATAGTATCAAAGATACAACACTGGTAGAATTCTATGTCAAAATATGACATGTGTGAACACACTCATTTATGCTCTTTATATTCTTATACTCTTCATATTTTAAGAGCTTAAATCAGCTTGTCATTAACACTTATAGATTCAGGTTGAAAATGTATTAATTCTATAAAAGTGGGTTTTTTTTTTTTTTTTTTTTTTTTTTGAACCACCATATACTGTATGTTGCATGTTGCCAGCCCTGAGTAATAATTCCCTTTTATAGTTAAAGGGCCTCAAAGCATAATGTTCATAAAACAGCTGATTTGATATTAAAGTTTTCTAAAAAAAAATTATTTCATTGTGAAATCTATCGGTATGACTCAGGTCGCCGAAACATAATATACTATAGAAGAAGGAGAATATACTATTATTTCATGATTATTGTCCTATAATAATTTTGTATTTTTTAAGGTATAAGAATTCCAGTGATGAGTTCATGTTGCAGAAATACTGCTGATTAATGGCTTAATGTTTAGTTATATCTAGTTTTGACATAATAGATATCCACACAACTATAATTAAGTATGTCACACGACAACCAGCTTAACTGCTCAAGTATCCCAGCTGAGGTTATGTTGGCTTTTTTATATTGTATATATGTGTTTGTGTTTTGTTTTTGTCCACTGCATATTGTATTTGAGGTTCAACCTTACCAACTTTTTTTTGTCTACCTTTTATTAATTGATAAGTTGAATACTTACGTATTGACTAGAAACATCAATAAAAATGTTTTAAAATGTAACATCCACGAGATCTTGTCAAGTACTCCTTGTAATAGCAAGAAATTAAAAAGTCTTTCAGGGGAAATACTGTTGTTTAATGTGGTGACTCTTCGGCTCCACACCTGTAGTAAATGTAATTATGTTGTAAACATTTACCAATGGTAAGAAATTTTCTAGATAAGATCAAAGTGTTGTCAGCAAACTGTAGGGGATTAAAAGATAGAAAGAAAAGATATGATGTCCTTAATTACTTGCAAAACACAGAAGCAGATATAATTTGTCTGCAAGACACACATTTAACTAAGTTAGACTCTGTTGAAGTAAAAAAACAATGGGATGGAGATTTTATTTTGAACGGTGTAGCAAATAATGCAAGGGGGGTCGCCATATTTTTTGGAAATAAATTTGAATACGAAATTCTAAGTAATGAAACTGATAATGAAGGAAATTTATTGATAATCAATATGCAAATAGATGAGATAAAATTGAAAATCATAAACATTTATGGCCCCAACAAGGATGACCCTGTTTTTTATGCCTCTGTTTGTGAAAAAATGCACACCAGTAACCATGATTATTTAATTTGGTGTGGAGACTTTAACATGGCATTAAACCCGACATTAGATAGCTTTAATTATGTTTCTATTAACAACCCTAAATCCAGAAGTTTTGTTAACAATTTCATAGAAGAAAATAATTTTGTAGATCTCTTCAGATATTATAATCCAGACAAAAAGAGGTATACGTGGCAAAAAAAGAATCCGCTTAAGCAATCAAGGCTAGACTATATAATAGTATCATCTGGGTTCACTGACTTAACAGATAGTATAAATATTAGACCTGGATATAGAAGTGACCACTCAATGGTAGAGCTTACATTCTTAATTAGCAACTTTAAAAGGGGAAGGGGAACATGGAAACTTAACAACAGTTTATTAAAAGATTCAAAATATATTCACTTAGTTAATAAATGTATAAGAGAAGAATATCAAAAATATGCAGTCCCTGTATACAAACCTGAATTCTTGGAGAAATGTTGTTACCAAGACATACATTTAACAATAGCCCCTGACCTGTTTTTGGAAGCTTTATTGTTAAGGATTCGAGGTGAATCGATTAAATATGGAGCTTTTAAGAAGAAGTTCAATTCAAATTTTGAGAAATTATTACTCTCAGAAATAGAAAAATTAGAATTAGGTGAAAGCACCACTGATCTTGAATTACTGGAGTTAAAAAAGCAAGAACTCCTTGAATTCCGACAAAAAGAAATGCAGGGACATATGATAAGGTTAAGGACACAATGGGTTATTGAGGGGGAAAAGCCTTCAAAATATTTTTGTGCATTGGAAAAAGGTAACTATGTGGACAAAACAATAAAGCATCTTCAAAAACAAGATAAAAGGTACACAAGGGACCAAAATGAAATTTTGAATGAAATAAAAATCTTCTATGCGGACTTGTTTAGAGAAAATACAGAAACTGAAAGATTCAATCTCGATAACCATTTAAGAAAATACAATATTAAAAAACTAAACAAGGAGCAAGCTAGGGAAATGGAGGGATATCTCTCCATTGACGAACTTGGTATGACACTTAAAAATACTAAAAATAATAAAGCTCCTGGGCTGGATGGATTCTCATTTGAATTTTTAAAAGTATTTTGGAAAGACTTGAAATTTTGTATTACCTATGCGATCAATGACAGTTTTGACAAGGGTTTACTTCCACTGTCGTTAAGGCAGTGTGTTATTACATGCCTTCCCAAAAAGGGTAAACCGCGAAATAATATTAAGAATTGGCGACCCTTGTCAGTGTTGTCTGTCATATATAAGTTAGCATCAGCTGCGATTGCTAATAGAATAAAGCCTCATCTCAGCCAGATTATCGATAACACACAGTGTGGCTTCGTTCCAGGTAGATACATAGGTGAATGTACCAGATTAATATTCGATATAATGAAATTTACCGAAGACAAACAATTACCTGGAATGCTAGTCTTGATTGACTTTGAAAAAGCATTCGACTCCATTTCTTGGTCTTTTATCTATCAAACTATGGCTTACTTAGGTTTTTCTAAAGATCTAATAAAATGGATTAAACTGTTTAACCATAATATCAAGGCCACTATAATTCAATGTGGTGTATTATCAGAATTTATAGATATCCAGCGTGGTTGTAGACAAGGAGACCCCATTGCACCATATTTATTCATAATAGTAGCACAAATTTTAACAATTATGATCAAAAACAATAAAAAAATAAAAGGTATCTCAATTGAAAATGTAGAAATCAAACTAACACAGTTTGCTGATGACACAACTTTGATACTAGATGGTAGTATAGAATCATTACATGCAGCATTTAATACTCTGGAAATTTTTGGCAGCATTTCAGGATTAAAAGTCAATACAGAAAAAACACAAATAGCCTGGATTGGAAAAAAGAAACACAGTAAACATAAAATTAATATTAACAATTGCAGTCTTGAAGCAATTTCAAGTTTCAAGTTACTTGGTATTCTTTTTTCTGTGAATTTGGACGACTGCTTGAAAATGAATTTTGTTCAAAAGATGATAGAAATAAAGGAACTAATTTGTAAATGGAACAAAAGGTATCTGACACCATTAGGTAAAATAACAATAGTTAAGACCTTCCTATTAGCAAAACTGAATCACCTCTTTACATCCTTGCCAAATCCTGACGACTCTTTTGTCAAAGAAATAAACGAGCTTCTATTCAAATTTATATGGTCCTCTAAACCAGATAAAATAAACAGATATACAGTTATGTTGGACAAGAAAATTGGAGGTTTAAAAATGATTAATATTAAAGATTTTGTTACATCTCTGAAAATATCGTGGATCAGGCGGTTATTTATGGCCACAGGGAAATCCTTGTGGATAACTTTATTTGAAAGAAATTTTAATGTTGATATAACTAAAGCAATAAACTTTGGACCTGGCTATTTTCAATTGTTAAAAAATAGAACAACTGACAAATTTTGGATAAACGTGTTTGAGGCTTGGCAAAAATTTTCAGATAAAATTGCAGTTAAAACAAACTCAGACCTATTCAGTAGCCCATTGTGGTACAACAGTAAAATGTCTTGTCATGATATGTATATTCCTATTTGGTTTCAGAAGGGTATTAAAACAATATCAGATATTATAAACCCCAACGGGTTAATAATGACAATGGATGAAGTAAAACACCAATACTCGTTTAGTACTATTAACCCATTGCATTATCTTAGAGTAAAGCACAATGTAAAGCAATATATTAAAAAATACAAATTTGATGAAAAGTATATAGTTCAGAGACCTTTTGTCCCATCTCATATTGTACCCATTTGGAAAAATAAAAAGGGTGTTAGTGCCTTTTACAAAACTCTTACAAAACACAACGAAAATGAACATACAATCAAGTTAAAATGGGAAAACGAAATGCAAGTAACTATTAATAAAAGAGAATGGAGTTCAATATTTAATGTAACTTACCAAAGTGCAAATAATAATTTACTAGTGTGGTTTCAGTTAAAACTTTTGTACAGAATCCTTGGTACAAGGGAGTACTTGAATAAAATCAATATTGTTAATAGCTCAGACTGTACCCATTGTCATGAAAAAGAAACTATAGTCCACATGTTTGTTGAATGTGATAGGGTTAAAGTTTTTTGGAGGGAAATTGAAAAATTGATTTATGAAACAAATGGGCTGAAGATTCATTTTTCAAAATTTGATATATTATTTGGCTACCAAAATTTAGACAGAAACAGAGTTCCATTGAATGTGTTTTTGCTGATTTCTAAAAAATACATCTATGACATTAATCGTAATAATGGCATCTTAAATCTAATGGCTTTAAAACACAAGTATCAGCAAACATACTTTGATGAGTATTATTTAGCTATGTTAAAAGATAAACAAGACTTTTTTACAAAACTATGGGAAAAGTGGTGTCCTATGTTGTGTGTGCAGTAACACTTTCAGCTTATCAAAAGCTATTGATGTATGTCAAAGTTATGTATGTAAGATTGTTCATTTATTTTTTGTTATAAACCCATGTAATATGCAGAAATAAAAATATACAAAAAAAAAAAAAAAAAAGTAAAGGACAGAACGGTATAAGTGGCTGTACTTGTTCCAAAAGTCAAAACTGGTCTCCCAGGTATTGAAATTGAATGACATCCAGTATTTTATTAATTAATATGGCTTATCTAATGGTCAGTTAGCTATTCCAGTTAGTTCCTACCAGTCCCGCCCAATGGTGGCTATAGGAGGCAAATGTCCTTCAAGGTCAGCCACTTCACCCGCTCAGCTGTGCTCTTAGATCCTTACAGATGCCTCAAGAGAAGGCTGAGGTGCTCACTTAAGGGTTCTCAAGGCAAGAGGGACCTGGTCCCTGCCAGAAAGCAAGTTGCATATAAACTACCTGGAACTAAAAGTGGTCTTCTTGACTCTAAGAGAGTTCCAAGACCTCTGTGCAAACAATAATGTACTCATAGCAATAGACAGCACAACAGTGGTTGCCTAAACAAGGAAGGAGGCATCAAGTCGGGCCCACTGTGTGTGCTACTGTGGTGAATCCTGACCTGATGTTCCAGAAATCAGGTGACTCTCAGGGGCCCTACACATTCCAGGCTGGCTGAATTTGATAGCATACAAGCTATTAGGCTGGGCTAGGTCATTCAGACAGAGTGGTCTCTCCTTCTAGAGGTCTTCCAATGGATATGAACCAGATGGCACCATCGTGATCAGCCTGATTGCAAGGAGTTTCAACAAGTTACCTCAATTTGTGTTACCAGTTCCAGACTTTCTAGCCTGGGCAGTAGATGCCCCCAGTCTGCCTTGGGAGGACCTGGGCCTGTATGTCTTTCCACGGTTAGCCATCCTGAGCAAAGTGGTGGCAAACTAAGGACTAACCTTGCAGGAGAATCATTCTGATTGCTACAGGGTGGCCCAACATGCCCTGGTTCTGGGATCTGGGAGCCATGTCCAGCCACATCCCTCTGTACATGCCCAACCTGGTGACTCAGCCATTCAGTCATATCCCACACAAGAATCTGTCGAACCTAAATCTTCATGCCTGGCTCTAAGAGCTTCAGCAATCAAGGAGGAAAGTTTCTCTGAGGACATGGCAGCACAAATTGAGGCTCCTCAGAGTCTCAACCAGATCAGTCTATGAAGCAAATTGGCCCATTTTTACAAAGTGGTGCCACAGTAATCAGGTGGACTTCAGGGCATCACTTATTAAACCCATAGCCGACTTCCTCCTGTATGTCCATAGCAGACAAACTGGGAAATTTGTCCATTAATGTCAGCAAAAACAGAAATCTCACTTGCCTTGTGGATGGTTTCAATAGAGACATACCTAAGGGTTGGAGAAGGATCCTTTTGGAACCTTTCTTTGGTCCTACACCAGCTTACAAAGGCTCCTTTTGAAACCCTTAAAAAGCTTCCTTTAAGCACTTGACCTTCAAAGCTGTCTTCCTCTATGCTCTGGGTTCAGGTAAACATAAGAGGGAGATCCATTTTTGGCTCCGCAAAACATCAGACAACAAACACACTGATTTAAGGTATTTGTCTACCCCTCACAAAGCTTTCTCTTGAAGGACCATCTGGCCAAAGAGGGTGCAGATAGTGTGGCCCCAGTAGTTATTCCTACCTTGGCCCAAACTCTGGAGAAATTACTGAAGGCTAATAGGTCACTATGCCCAGTTAAGCCCTGCACTACTATCTGGACAGGACCTCAGACCTCAGGCAGAACAAACGACTGGTCTTGTCTCCTTGAAGAAAGGCTTTAACAATGATATATTTCGTGTAACTAGACCTGTAACTGGTCAACTGGTCAGACCCAGGACCTGATAAGGGAGACTGTATATGACTACTTCCTCCCAGAGTTCTATCTTGTCCCTCCAGTAAGCTGACATTTGGTGGGACCAGCTTGCACCAGACCCATGGTACTTGTATGTTCGGTACGATTTTACTTTATAAAAATTTAATTTACTTAATATTTAATTTTATATTTTATTCCTTTGTGGTTTTTGCTGAATCAAAAATACCATTTCTGTTGAATTTCTGATTTCAGAAACCATTTCCAAAATATGTATCCAACCTTTTACCATGTGAATGTATTTTAATAAAGGCAATAAAATGTCATAATGATACAGAGTATGTTGATAACTGTCACATAAGAATGTCTAATGTTGTAGTTGTGAGAGATGGGGATGTGGAGCTTGCAGTCAGAAATAAATGCTACAGTGTGGCAGGTATTTGTCTCAACTAATTTTTCTCTCCATTGTACATTTCACCCAGCAAAAATAGTATCATTTGTTAGTTGTTAGTAATTTTTAAATATTTTGTGGAGCCCTAATTTCAAATGTTTCAGCCTAATGTCATGGAAATTGACTCCAGGTTTTGAAAAATTCATTAAAAGTCATGGAAATTAAAAGGTATCCTTTCGCGAAATGGTTTTGTTCCTTTCTTTCATCCAACATTTCAATACAAGGTGCATTTATGTAATCAGATCAAATTTTGGTGTCTTCCACATCTTCCTGTGCTGTGAGTGGAACCTTGTGCGTGGTTCTCAAAGACAAAACGGGCTGGAGCTCGTGGCCTCGGCAGGAGCTCATGGCCTCGGTACATGTCTCTTTCATGCCATCAAGCACATGTAAAAGATCCTTGATTTTAAAGCTTTGGTCATGGAGAAATCGTGGAAAAAGTATTGAAATTTAGTGGATACACCCTGGTATAATTTTTAGTGAATATTGTGAGAATGTTGATGACACTGATAATAGTCATTAAACAGGAAAAGAATAATCTTGTTCAACTTTTGGTCTGAGAATAATTCAAAATTTAATTTATTCTTTTGCGCATAATATTTATAGCGCAATTGAAAACAGGCACTTACTCAGCGTTCTGTTTTTTGTTTTGTTGGCAGATTACTTGGAAAACACTGGCTTGAACCTACAGTTACAACAGTTTGGGGGCATGTTTATGAAACGCTTGCTGTATGCACTGAGAAGCCCGGTGGTCACCATTGTGCAGCTAGTACTGCCCATTCTGTTCACTGTTTTTGCATGTCTACTGTTAAAGATTAACATCACAGATTCTCCAGCCTTGAAGCTGAGTTACAGTTATTTTGAAGCTCCCATTGTACCATACATGAAGAACGCAAATGGGTATACCACAGTTAATAACTTGGCTGATAATATGAAAGGGTATTTAGATGGCAAAGCTTCCTTTGTTGATATCAGTGAAAGCAGCACAAATATCTCTGACTATATTGTACAGATTGGAAAAGAAAATCTGAATGAATACACCAATGTTTACTTGGTTGGTGCATACTTTGAGGGAGGATTTAATGACACTACCAATACCCATCTCCTTAAGGCTTTCTTCAATGGAGAATCTTTCCACACGTCTCCCCTGGCTTTGAATACTGTGGGTAATACTCTACTGAGGTACTTTACAGGTACTGTGATGAATGTTTTAATTTTTTAGATCTTGCTTGAATTAGTGGAACCCAAGCTGTAAAATTTATGAATTTGGTATGTGTATTGTTACAGGGGAAACTGCAATCAGGGATTTTAAGAAATCCCTGAAAAATTCTTAAGCTATTTGGGAAATCGCCTATTTCACCTAGGGATAAATATCTATCCAATAAAACACCAGAATAACGGTTAAATTAAGTTAACCAGCTAAATACAGTACTTAAAACAGCCAGACTGTGACCTAGTGGGAAACACAATCACTTGGGAACACAGAGGACTTGGGTTCAATCCCAGGTATAGGCAGATACATAATGGCTCAGATGACCACTTAAAATGGCGGTCCTCTGTCATTGGGTCCTATCCTCACTGGCAGGCTAAAGAATGCCAGGGACATTTGATAAATAGTGATCCCCTAGACTCTGACACTCAGTAGAGCTTTGACTGTAATGGTGCAAGTGGGACAGGTTGAATAGAGTCCAGTGTTTCGGTCATTGTGTAAAAACTTTTTGGAAGTCTCTTCCACATAATATAAGAACCAATGCCTCAGGAATATTCTTTTTGGAAATTTTTTTTAAGATTCACCTCTTCAGCTAGGAACGTCCCCACTTATACCCCCTTCTCATATACACGTTTTCAAGGCAAATAATGGTTATAAAGCCGTCTCCAACCTTCATATGTATATAACTCAGGACACTGTATTTGATTGTGCTAAAGGTCATAAAACACGACTTTTTCAGTATCTTTGAAACAGAACTGTTTTACACTGGCAGTTAAAGGCTGATGCAGTTGACATTTTGTACTTGAATTTTAGCTTTTTTTTTTTTAAGATCCTTTTTTTTCAATTTATTTTTTTTTGTCACTAGACTTTCATGAGAATTGGCATGGTAGGATAAGCACAGTTTCTTCACTGAGGTTAAGTCATACTGGGCCACGTTAGTACTTGGATGGGTGACCATTCCAGTGCACTACTAGTGTCTCTTATGGCTTTTTAGCTTGCACTAGCAGACCGAAACCACTTTCAGCCTTGCCAAAAATGCAAACCAATGCAGACATTTTGTGGCTGGTTAACTGCTATAAAAACTCTGACTAGACAGATTTTAATCAAATGTTATATGAAAATAAAAAAATGTATTTGAAATACACACAAATAAAACCATCAGAACTACACCAAAAGTTAACACTGCGTTTTCACTTTGAAGTTAGTATAACATTAATACTTAAATTAAATCACACAATGCACCATTGTTTGACATAGTATACAGTATTTTATATGATGACATCAGCTAATTCTAATGATTCAAGGCTTTTATCTTTATATAGTTTTTTGTGTATGCGAGCTTGCCTATTGGATGTTGTTTCCTGTCTCATCCCGTGCCTATGACCCATACCTAGTAAAATAGGTGGTTCACTGAGGAAAGAGAGTTTAAGTTCCTTAGATTCACTGTGACAATCTTTCACACAATTTGCAGGGTGTGAGGACTGTGAGATTGAAGTGATTAACCATCCAGTGCCGATACCTGCTAGTGTGAGTGCAGAGACTGAACTGGTGGTTGCTGTATTCAGAGGAGTGTTTGTTTCTATAATTATCACATTTGGCATGACTTTCCTTGTTGCCACCTTTGTGGTTTTTACAGTCAAGGTAAGTTTAAAAAACTTATGGAATTTATTTTTCAGTAAATTTCTGCTCAAATTCCACTCATTTATAAATCATTTTGCAAAAGATACTGCTCCCATCCAAAATTTGGCACAACATAAAAAAGCCTTATGATATTTTGTACTTTCTTTAAATGTTATCAAGTGGAGTGGATTTCCTTTTAAAAAAATAGGCAACATGACTTGCCATGCCAAGTACTATTCGTGTTGACACCGAATAACTGTCAAATTTATAAAATACCACAAATGTAATTTTTATTGCATTAATACCTTACCTAACAGACTCCTGCTATATACTGGCGCGAGCCGGTCCACCAAACGTCAGAAAAAGACGTCCTGGGAATACCCCGGTCGTACTGGTACCGCCCTCTTCACTCACTAGAGGGCTAATGCTTCCTGAACTCGCCAGGTGGCCATGACGTCACGGCCTCTTTTTCATTTGGGCACGAAGGTACTTGGAAGCGTTTCTAAATTTTAAGGAATAATTTCATTTTATATGCTGTTATTGTGTGGGGTTGTGCTAATTTTGTTGTGGAGTTCGTGTATGGATATCATGGCATCATCTGGCCAAAGGAAAGGAGGCTACGGCCACATCATGGCTAGCTTTGACACCCGCATTCATTGTGCGCGTTGTAGAGAAAAGGGTGCTGGATCAGACCCTTGTGTACAAGGAAAGGACGATTGTGCAGCCTGTTTGCTTTTAACTCCAGATCAGGGGAAACAGTTGGCCACTCCCACTTACAAGCTCCGCAAAGAAAAGAAATCTTCTGGTAAAACAGCCGTTTTGATTGACCCTTCACAGGTTAGTGTGGTAGGTCCCATGGTCTGTACAGTAGCCTCTGTTGCTTCTACAGCAAGTAATGTGTCTGTGGATGATTCTTCTGTTAAGAAAGAACTATCAGAGTTAAAACATGAGTGGTCCACTTGTTTTGCATGTATTGAGGCTTTGCTAACCATGGGTTCTAACCCTTTGTCTGCACAACTGTATCTGCAGTAGGAAACATTGTACCAGTGATTTCCCCGGTTAAAGTAAAAGTTGCTCATCCCCCACCTACAGGGGTCTAGTCTTCTTCACCTTTCTTGCCTCACACTGTTTCCCCCCCCCCCCCCCCCCCGCCCCCGGGCCGTTGGACATGGAGGCACCAGTGGACAAACAACAGCCGGGAACTTTCGGTTACCGGCCTAACATAGACCAGTCTGAACCCTCTGCTTCTCAGCCCCATCCCCAGGGTTTTGCTTCACCACTGGTAAAAAGGACCATTCCACTGGACCGGGAACCGGTATCTTATGACCCTCGGGAAAAAGACAGGATTTATTCAGAGGACCAGAGTTACCGCGAGACTGTTAAAGGTGTCAGGGCGTGTATGGAATGGTCATTTATTCCGGACCGGGAGTTTACTGCCCAGTCAAGACATGACAACCTGTGGACCGGCACGAGGAGCCAGCCGGTTGGTAAAATATCTGTCGCCTTTCCGCCAGAAGATTGGTTCTGTAGGAAGCTTGAACAAATGAACTTTGATGGACATATGTCACACTGGGGAAAGGGGTTGGTTAAGAACTGACCAGTTCTTAAAAGTTTCCAAGACGCAGAACAGATGGTATAGTTTGCATCCGGCTCCTAATCCGGGAGACAACCGTCCAGGGAAAGTGGTCAAATTTTGGTCAACTGATGGTCCACACCTGAACAGTTCTTTTAGCCGCATTGCCAAGCCCTCAGGACTGACGGTTACTCCTCCTTCTCGCCCAATAGCCCAGGATACTCTCCGTAAGTGGGACAAGGCCTTACGTGAAGGAACATATGTTTGCAATCATGCTGCTGGTTTTAACCGGTGCATCTCTAAGCTGCAGACGGACATCCAAGATAATGTTAGGTCCCTTGAGGCTGAACTTTCTAAAGGGAAATCATCACAGAAGGCTGAAAAGACTCTGACAGAAATACGGGATCTAACCGCCTTTAACCAGAATGTTAGCTTTTGTATGGGTAAAGCAATGCAGCATCTGGCGGATATCATCTTTGTACAAATGGGAAACATCACCTTGTTTGAGGGATGCCTACTTGGATCACCTTAAACACGGGATAAAACCGGATACATGGTGTGCTCTACGCAACAGCCCTCTCAATTCCTCAGGTCTTTTCCCGGACGATATGGTCCGTAGGGCTGAAGAGGAGATTGCAAAAGCTGAAACAGAACGCCGTGCCACCCAGCCCGGATCGGACCATGGCGGGTACGGTTTAAAAAAGCAGAATAGATACCAACCTTATCAGGGCGGTTGGAACTGCAATCAGGACAATAATAGACCTGCGCCTTCCGCTCAAGATACCAAGGCGCTCCTTTGGTAGGAATCGCAGCAACAGGGGAAAGGGGAGAAGTGCCACCTCAGGTGGTTGCAACCCCAAGGCTTTCAAAGGAAATAACAAAAAATGACAATTATTGTGCAAGTTCTGTTCAAAACCAGGACCTTTGATGCATTGTTCAGTTTGTTTGAAAGACAGTAAATGTTCTTTATGTTTGAAATGTTCTTGTGAGGAGTCAAAATGTAAGTTACATAAATGTTGCAACTCCTGCACATTCTGTGTTTTTGAACGAGCCACCACAAAAGAAAGGTGTAAGTCCCAGTGTAAATTCAGGAAATGGCCTAATAAAGCCTGTGAAAAATGTTTTTTTTTTCTGTAAATCTGTCTCCTTCTGCTACTCCTGTGACAAATGTCCCCAGTGTTGTAGAAGGTCTGCCTGTGGGGGCCCGACTGCAGAAATTTTGGCAAGTCTGGGCCCAAAAGGGTTCAAGTTCAAGGGTAGTATCTATCCTGAGGAGGGATACAATCTTCCCTTCAAACTCAAGCCTCCTCTCACCAGGGTACCTCTAAGGAGCAGATATGCCAATCCCCTCAGGAGCAGCTACCTGCAGGAGGCATTGCATTCCCTCCTTCAGAAACAAGCTGTGGAAAAAGTAAGGGTTCAGTCCTCTCTGGGGTTTTACAACAGGCTCTTCATTGTTCCCACACCAAATCAAAAATGGCGACCAATTTTAGATCTCAGTGCCCTAAACCGGTTTCTCAAGGTCAAAACCTTCAAAATGGAAACCCCAGAGTCCATTCGCATATCCCTGCAACAAGGAGAGTGGGTGACGTCGCTTGACTTTAGCGATGCCTACTTTCACATCGCTATCAGTCCAAACTCAAGGAAGTTCCTCCGGGTCCATTATCAGGATCAAACCTTCCAGTTTTGGGCTCTCCCGTTTGGCCTCTCTACAGCTCTGATGGAGTTCACAATTGTGGTCAAGGAGGTAAAACTTATGGCTCAAGCAAGAAACATCTGCATGCACCAGTACCTGGACGACTGGCTGATCCGGGCAAAAGACAAGGATACATGTTTCCAGGATACCCAAACCCTTCTTGCCTTGTGTCAGGAATTGGGTTGGGTAGTGAACCTCAAGAAATCAGAACTGGAGCCCAAACAGATTATCAACTTTGTAGGCTACCAGTACGATTTGGTCCAAGGAGTAGTCAGACCCACCCCGGAAAGGTGGGAAGCTCTGAACTCAAAAATCAATACCCTCCTAGAGAGGACCAGTTGTTAGGTGAGACAACTCATGTCCTGGATAGGCCTGCTCACGGTGACAGAAAAACAGGTTCCGGCTGGACGTCTGCACATGAGACCCATCCAGTGGCACCTGAAGAACCATTGGCACATCCCGGAATCATTGGAGAAGATCATCCTGATTCCCAGGTCCCTTCATCTCCACCTGCGTTGGTGGTTAAAGGAGGAAAACGTCCTTCCGGGCCAACACTTGCACCCCCTTCATCACGCGGTTCAGATCTTTACAGACGCATCAAACGAAGGTTGGGGCGCACATTTAGGAGACTATACCGCAAGAGGTTGTTGGTTCATTCCGGAAAGAAAACTCCATATCAATTTCCTGGAATTGAAAGCTCTAAAGGAATTCGAACCTCTTTGCCGCGGTTGGGTGGTCCTGGTTGCCACCAACAATACTACCGTGGTGGCTTACATAAACAAGGAAGGAGGCGTGCGTTCAGGATCCCTATGTGCTCTCCTGTGGAGACTCCTGTCTTGGTGCAATCTCAGAGAAATTTGCCTGAGAGCGTGTCACATTCCGGGCCGGCTCAATGTGATAGCCGACAAACTGTCCAGACACTGTCAAGTCATTCAGACGGAATGGTCCCTGCACCCGGATGTCTTTGCTCAGAATTACCACAGATGGCACCTTCCCAAGGTGGACCTGTTTGCGACCAGGTACAATTGCAAACTGCCTCAGTTCGTGTCCCCAGTCCCCAATCCAAAAGCATGGGCCATGTATGCTTTGAGCCTGTCTTGGGAGAATCTGGACCTATATGCATTTCCCCCAATTCCCCTCCTGACAAATGTTCTGACAAAGGCTCTCAGTCATCAGTGCAAAAGGATGATAATCATAGCCCCGGGCTGGCCGAACATGCCCTGGTTCCGGGATCTGGTGGAGAGACATCCCAAATCCTACTTTACCTTCCCAACCGTGCGGATCTTCTGACCCAGCCTTTCAACAGCAACCTTCACAGGGATCTGCAAAAAACCTGAACCTTCACACCAGGCTGCTAGAGCCAAAGCTATTCAGGAACAGGGCTCTCTGACCAAGCGGCAATGAGAATTGAAGCTCCTCAAAGAAGGTCTACCAGATTTGTCTACGAAGCAAAGTGGTCTGTTTTTGTTCGATGGTGCAAGGCGAATCAGGTGGACTTCCATTCACCATCTGTAGAACAAATTGCCAATTTTCTCCTGCACCTGTTTCAGGACAGGAAGTTACAACGTAGTACTATAGATGAGTACAGGTTGGCCATTGCTGACAAAATAGGAAACTCTTCTATTAGTATCAGCAAAAATGAGAATCTCAACAGATTGCTCGATAGCTTCCACAGGGACAGGCCCGAAGGGCGTCGAGGCGTCCCTGCCTGGAACCTTTCCTTGGTCCATCACCACTTGATGAAGACCTCTTTTGAACCTCTCCGAAAGGCGTCTTTAAAGCATTTAACTTTGAAGACGGTTTTCCTTTTGGCTCTGGGTTCAGGAAAGCGCAGGAGCAAAATTCATGCCTGGGTAAACAGGAACATCCGTCATCAGTCGGATTGGTTCAAGGTTTCTCTTTGCCCCTCTCCCAAGTTTCCTGTCAAAGAACCAGCTTGCACGGGAGGGTCCGGGGAGTGTCGCTCCAGTGGTCATTCCAGCCCTGGCGCCGACATTGGACAGATCTCTTAAAGAAGACAGATCTCTTTGTCCGGTTAGAGCTCTGCGCTATTACCTGGACAAAACCCAAGATCTAAGAGACAAGAAAGAGCTGGTGTTTGTCTCCTTTAAGAAGAATTTCAACAAGGATATTTCTCCTTTCACCATTTCTTCTTGGATCAAACACACCGTGATCCTATGTTACCAGTTGTTGGATCAGGAGTCGCTGGCTCTACATCAGGTCAAAGCTCATGATGTAACGGCTTTCGTGGCTTCCAATGTCTTTCAAGGAGGAGTCTCCTTGGAACAAATTTTGTCAGCCTGTCATTGGAAGTCACATAATACTTTCATTCAGTTTTACGTGAAGGATGTGGCTTGGGCTGACTCGGAGTTGTACCATCTGGGACCGGTAGTGGCGGCCCAACAGGTCCACTCCTAGATCTGACTGCCTGGTGCCTGGGTTTTCTGAAGGCAGATGTACATATTGTATATAGTGTGTACATTTAGGTCGTTAGGTTGCTAGTGTTTTGGTCTCTCATCCAGGTCCCATAGTGGTTTGGTTGATGGAGTTTTGGTTTTCCTGACTCCTTCATTGGACTCCTCAGGGCTAAACTCTTTCTTCCCCTCTCTCATCTCAGGTGAGAAAAGGAAAAGGGGGGATGGTCCGGCCGGTATTCTTACACCGGTTATTGGGGTCATTCTCCCTTTAGAGTTCATTGCCTAGTCCCTCAGTCAGCTACCCACTGGGTAGTTATTCTAGCAGGATTCTGTTAGGTAAGGTGTATTAACGCAATAAAATAGAAAATTTAATAGGTAAATTAAATTTAAGTTAATACCTTACCTAACAGACGGTGGAGTCCCACCCAACCGTCCCCGCTTTTCTACCTGCCTGGGGACCTTTGACGGGTGATTTAAACCGAAAAAGAGGCTGTGACGTCATGGCCACCTGGCGAGTTCAGGAAGCATTAGCCCTCTAGTGAGTGGAGAGAGTGGTACCGGTCGGACCGGGGTATTCCCAGGACGTCTCTTTCTGGCGTTTGGCATATAGCAGGAGTCTGTTAGGTAAGGTATTAACTTATAAAAATTTAATTTACCTGTTATATTTTCTAACTTCTTGTTCTAAAAAGGCTGTGTAAATGTTAAATATATGAAGTAAAATGAATATGTATGTCCATAATCTATAAAATTCAATAAATTTGCAATTTTTTGTGACTTCTGGTGCATTTTTCTTAGACAAGAAGTGGACGATATAAGAGTTTTATTGCGTTAATACATCCTATCCAATGGACAATTGCTTTACCGGTCGGCGCGACCGGTCCCGCCAAACGACAGAAAAAGTCATTCTGTATAAAATACCGGCAGGCCCGGTCAGAGTGTACATTCGCCAGGTGTCGCCTCGTGCATACTTCCTGTCTAGTCAGAATGACGTCATCGCGTCTTTTTTCGTTTGGCGCACGAGTGTACGGACGTGTTTTTCTACTGTGATTGGAACGTTTGAAGTTTTAAAGACAACCTTTTTTATTGAACTTTATTTGAAGTTATATATACTTAATCTTCTTCTGGAGTGTTATGGCGTCCCCTGGACAGAGAAGAGGGACTTGTGGCCACGCTATGGCTTTATTCGACACACACACGAAGTGTGCACGTTGTCGTGACAAGGGTGTGGGCCAAGATGATTGTGTGTTAAAGAAGGACTGCTCTATTTGCAATAACCTTACAGCTGAACAGAAGCTACAGTTGGCCACCCCCACTTATAAAGCAAGAAAAGAGAAAGAACTTCAGAAGAAAGCTACCTCTCCCTCCCTGGTTGACCCGTCTACTGTTACTGTGGTAGGGAAGGTTGAGAGTGACAAGGGTGATTCAGGTGATCGAGGCGAAACCCCTAAGAAGAAAAAGACCTCTCACAAATCCCCAAAGAAGACTTCCAAGCCTCCAAAAGCCCCAGATTTCCAGTCTGACCTGAAGAATTTGGATGAAAAATGGTCAGAACGCTTTACGCGTCTGGAGGCTCTCTTCTTATCCAAGACCTTTCAGCTCCCGGTGGAACCGGTTCAGAGCTCCAACGTGGTGGTATCTGAGAAGCCTTTTATCCCACCAGTTGAACATTCTACTCATCAGAGTCCTGCTACCGGTGTGTCCGGTAGGAAGAAGAAGTCAGCCACCCAGCCTGTTGAGGCCCCCGGTGCGAAGAAATTAGCCACCCAGCCTGTTGAGGCTCCCGGTGCTGGGGTAGATCTTCAACTCACCGACCAGGCTGCTTTTTCATCCGTTGGTGCTTCTACTAGTGGTCGACCCGAGGTCCAGCCCCCAGGTCCCACAACCCAGCCTCCCACTACTGATCAACCGGAAGAAGTTACTTCAGAGGAAGATCAGTTCAGTGATCAGCCAGAACTTAGTTTCGATGAGGGTGAACTATCTGAGGTTCTGTCAGTAGGTCAGGATCGCGAAGAGCTTACAGAGACTGACCAGGAACTAAGCACTGAACAGACTTACAGGGAAACCCTTCGCGGAGTGAGATCTTTTATGGGGTGGGAGCAAGTGCCGGAATTCGATTCCTCTTCCTCTGCTCAAGATGACAACCCCTTTGCCGGTACCAAACCTCATCTTCCGGGTAAAGTGTCCTTGAAGGTTCCGGTAGACGATTGGTTGTGCCGGAAGTTCGAGAAATTGAACATTACTATACAGGAAGGATACCCCTCCAGAGCTTCTGAGACTTCCGGTTTGGTCAAGGACCAGTTTGTCAAACCACCAAGAACTCTTAAATGGTACGACATGCATACTGAGAAGAAGGAATTCTCCAGATCTAAAGTCACTTCCTGGACCAACCAACCGGCACGTCTCAACAGCAGTTTCCCACGTATTGCTAACCGGTCACTCCCTTCAGCACCAGCTTCCAGGCCTGTTACACAAGACACGTTAAGAAAGTGGGAGAGAGCAGCCAGAGATCAAACGTACATGTGTAATCAGGCTGCTGCCTTTTCCCGGTGCCTCACCAAAGTACAGGACTCTATGGCTTCTCAACTTAAAATTTTACAGAATGACAAGGGCAAGGGAAAGGCTACCGGAAAATCCCATCAGGCTATCGAAGAACTAGACTTTCTGGTAACTTTTAACAAAAGCATCTCCCAAGCAATGGCCAGGACGATGCAAGACCTATCTGAAGGTGTCTTCATCAATGTAGCCAATCTCACCCTCACAAGAAGGGACAGTTATCTGGACTATCTTAAAGCAGGCATCAAACAGGACACCTTGAACGCTCTGAGATCTGCCCCTCTGCACATGAGTGCCTTATTCCCGGATCACCTCATCAGCAAAGCTGAAGAAGAAATAAGGCACCATGAAGAAAAACGTACAACCGGCTCCTCACATAAGGGTCCACATCGTTTCCACCCTTACCAAGCCACTAAACAGCAACAGCCGGAACAAGAACGCAAGCCTGGTCTACCTGCATGGAAACAACTGGGCAGAAGGCGGGGACAAAGATCTCACCGGGGTCGTACTGCTTCTTTTGTCCAGCGACCGGCCAAGACACAGAAGCAGTATAAATGACAATTACTGTGCTCATTATGTGACAGGAAATTTGATTCCTGTAAATGTAACCGGTCAGAAGATCCCTCATGTTTCAAGTGTGGTGAAAAGTTTGAACGGTGTACCAGTGACCGGAGTAGACTGTTATGTGGACAAAAATGTAAAGACAGGAACTCATTTGACTGTATTATCTCATGTTGTTTCTCATGTACCTTTTGCAGGAGGGTTGCCGCAAAAGAAAGGCGTAATGCCCGACCATCAAGAGTCAATAAAATCTGTGAAAGGTGTTTCTTGTGTCGATCAATTGAGTTCTGTTCAAGTTGTCACAAATGTCCCACTTGCTGTAACAAATCCTCCTGTAGGGTCAAGATTGCACGAGTTTTGGAGAAAATGGGCAGCACTAGGCGTCAGCCCCAAGGTTATATCAGTCCTGAGGGAAGGATATATCCTACCCTTCCGGTCCAGACCTCACCTGACCAGAAAACCCACAGTAACAAGCTGCTATGTAGATCCTCACAGGAACAGCTACCTGTTGGAGGCATTGCATCAGCTGTTAGACAAAAAGGCTGTAGAAGTGGTTCAAAATCCTCAGTCCCTGGGTTTTTACAACCGGTTATTCCTGGTCCCCAAACCCAACAACCGGTGGCGACCCGTCTTGGATCTGAGCAGACTAAACAACTATTTGAAAACACAGTCGTTCAAAATGGAGACACCGGAGACAATACGAACCTCCCTCCAGACAGGGGAGTGGGTGACTTCCATAGATTTCAAAGACGCATACTTCCACATCCCTATAAACAGCCAGTCCAGGAAGTATATGCGTTTTCACATTCAAGACAAAACATACCAATTCAAGGCTCTACCCTTTGGCCTGTCGACAGCCCCCATGGAATTCACTGTGGTAGCCAAAGAGGTGAAATGGCTTGCAATGAAAGAAGGTATAAGGATCCACCAGTACCTAGACGACTGGTTGGTCAGAGCCACCTCCCACCGGGTTTGTCTTCAACAGACCAAAAATCTGGTCTTACTCTGCAGGGAATTGGGGTGGCTGGTAAACGAGGACAAATCAGAGCTGGAACCCAAACAAATTTTCAATTTCGTAGGTTACCAGTTCGACTTGAGGGAAGGCAGGGTCAGACCCACCACAGAACGTTGGCAGACCCTGCAAAACAAAGTATTGGAGATCTTAACAAAACCAGTCTGTCCGGTCCGGAAACTAATATCCCTGATCGGTCTGTTAACTGCCACAGAGAAACAAGTACATTTAGGCAGACTGCGCATGAGACCCATACAGTGGCATCTCAAGAACAATTGGAGGGTACCAGAATCCCTAGAGAAGATAATCCCCATTCCAAAGTCACTCCACCCACACCTGAAATGGTGGCTGGAGGAAGACAATGTGGTTACAGGGCAACCCTTACATCCACTAGAACATGCTCTGCAAATTTTTACAGACGCATCAAAAGAAGGGTGGGGTGCACACTTAAACGAGCATATGGCAAGGGGAAGCTGGTCACTCCCGGAAAGCAAGTTGCACATAAACTATCTAGAGTTAAAGGCAGTTCTTCTGGCACTACAAGAGTTCCAAGCTCTCTGTGTGAACAAAGTAGTTCTCATAGCTACCGACAATACCACTGTGGTAGCTTACATAAACAAAGAAGGGGGAATGAAGTCAGGCCCCCTGTGTGCCTTACTTTGGAGGATCCTCACTTGGTGCACAAGAAATCAGGTGACCCTCAAAGCTCGACATATTCCAGGCCGTCTCAATGTGATAGCCGACAAGTTATCCAGACTGGGTCAGACCATCCAAACAGAATGGTCCCTCAATCCGGAGATTTTTCAAGCAATATGCTCAAGGTGGCACACCCCTCAAGTGGACCTGTTTGCCACAAGGTTCAACAACAAGCTCCCTCAGTTTGCCTCACCGGTTCCAGACCCCCAGGCCTGGGCAGTGGATGCTCTCAGCCTGTCTTGGGAGGGACTGGACCCGTATGCCTTCCCACCAGCGGCCATCTTGGGCAAAGTGGTGGAGAAGTTACAGGACTACCCCTGCAACAGAATAATTCTGATTGCTCCGGGATGGCCCAACATGCCCTGGTTTTGGGACCTGGTGGCCATGTCAAGCCAGATCCCACTGTGTCTGCCCAGCATACCAAACCTTGTGTCTCAACCATTCAACCAGGTCCTTCACAGGAACCTGTCGAACCTGAATCTGCATGCCTGGCTCCTAGAGCCTCAGCAATCAAGCAGCAAGGCTTCTCTGAGGCAGTGGCAGCACGAATTGAGGCTCCTCAAAGAAGATCAACCAGATCTGTCTATGAGGCAAAGTGGACCATTTTTACAAAGTGGTGCCTCAGTAATCAGGTGGACTTCAGGGCACCACCTCTGAAAGCCGTTGCTGACTTCCTCCTTCACTTATTTCAGGACAGGCAGTTACAGCCAGGTACTATTGATGGCTACAGATCAGCCATTGCTGACAAACTGGGCAACGCCACCATTAATGTCAGCAAAGATGAGAACCTTACTCGTCTCCTGGATAGTTTCCATAGAGACAGACCCAAGGGCCGGAGGGGCATCCCCTCTTGGAACCTTTCACTGGTACTAAACCAGCTGACTAAGGCGCCCTTCGAACCCCTTAAGGAGGCCTCCTTGAAACACCTAACCCTCAAGACAGTCTTCTTGATGGCCTTAGGTTCTGGCAAACGCAGGAGTGAGATCCACGCTTGGCTTCATAAGAACATCAGACACCAATCAGACTGGTCTAAGGTGTCTTTTTATCCCTCACCCAGCTTTCTCTCCAAGAATCAGCTGGCCAAAGAGGGTCCAGACAGTGTGGCCCCGGTGGTTATTCCAGCCCTGGCCCACACGCTAGATAAATCACTCAAGGGTGACAGGTCACTGTGTCCAGTTAGAGCACTACGTTATTATCTGGACAGGACCTCTGACCTCAGGCGAAATAAGGAGTTGGTCTTTGTCTCCTTCAAAAAAGGCTTTGACAAGGATATCTCCTCTGCCACAGTCTCCTCATGGATCAAACAAACAGTCATCCTATGTTATGAGCTCTCCGACCAGCAGGCCCTTACTTTGCATCAGGTCAAAGCCCATGATGTAAGGGCCTTTGCTGCCTCTAAGGCCTTCCAAGCTGGAATTTCCTTAGAACAAATCCTATCGGCCTGCCACTGGAAATCCCACAATACCTTCACACAATTCTATCTGAAGGATGTGGCTTGGGCTGATTCAGAGCTTTTCCACCTAGGGCCGGTCGTGGCTGCCCAGCAGGTCCACCACCAAGCCCGATAGGGAGGAGACATTCTTGTAAATATGTACATAGTGTATATACTTAGATAAGTATAAATCAATCAAAAAAAAAAAAAAAAAAAAAAAACTGTGACATGCTTCCTTTGGGAGGTTTATTATTTCTTGGGACTGAACTCATTCCTCTCTTCCCACCACTCAGAGCAGAAATGCTTGGAAAGAAAAGAAAGGGGGGGAGCAGTGTCGGTTAAACTATCCGGTTAACCGGTTCCTGGTTACCGACTTAGGCCATTGATGAGTAGCCTGCTTCAGGTCTACCTGGGCCAGAAAATTGTTAGTTTTGAGTTCACTCAAGTCCCTAGTAACTTACCCGCCAACCAAGCGGTAGTTATTCAGCAATTGTCCATTGGATAGGATGTATTAACGCAATAAAATTGCAAATTTAATAAGTAAATTAAATTTTTATAAGTTAATACCCTATCCAATGGACGGACAAGACCCTCCCAACCGACCCCGCTATCAGCTTACTAGGGGTCTAATAGGTTTAGACAGCGAAAAAAGACGCGATGACGTCATTCTGACTAGACAGGAAGTATGCACGAGGCGACACCTGGCGAATGTACACTCTGACCGGGCCTGCCGGTATTTTATACAGAATGACTTTTTCTGTCGTTTGGCGGGACCAGTCGCGCCGACCGGTAAAGCAATTGTCCATTGGATAGGGTATTAACTTATAAAAATTTAATTTACTTATTAAATTTGCAAGTCTATGGTACTTCCCTAAACATGACACAACAGCAACTTATAATAAACCTACTTTAGCCACCAAAATTCACATCACCTTTTGAAATGCTTTTTAAGGGGCAATTATTATTTCTGCTTGAAATCAAAGTCCCAAATTGACACAAGGCTTGGAATGTATACTCAAAAATTTCTGAAAATGTGTAATTTATTGCAATGTACTTGGGGAATCATCACCTCAGTTGGTTATTTGTCAAATCTTTTATGGCCAAAAATTCAAATTTTGTCAAAAATTTTTCACTAAGGTAACATCGCAATGAAGTTTCACTTTTCAATTCCACTAAATAAAACTATGAATTGGCTCTAATTTAAATTAACAATGTCCTGGTGTGACCTTGATTTAGCCTTTGACTTTGCTGTAGTGACCTTGACCTGTAAACCTTGTCCATGCGATATTTCAGACAGTTCATACTTAGAAGGGACATTATTTGGGGGTGTAGGTGTGTAGTGTTATGTCCTTGATCTGACCTCTGAAATTACTTTAGTGGCCTCGACTTTAATCATGTCTGGGCCATCTTTGAAACTCTAAGGTGTAAGGTGTTCATCCATGGTAGTAATATTGGTTCTTCAGTGTAAGAAATGGCTGTCTGGGGTATGGGCATCTCTCATACAGTTTTTAATATTTTAGTTATTATACCAGTTTCACACTACAGGCAGTATCCCCACGGTAGGCTGCATTTGGGGAAACATCTCTGTCCTTGGATAACCGCCTGGTGACTGTTTGCAAACTTGCAAGAGAGTGCAAACGGTCCATTACCTTGCACATCCTACAGAAAGTTTAAAATGTTTAAAATTTAAACCCATAATTTTAAAATGTTTAAAATTTCTGCTCTGAATTCGGTACCATGTGCATGTGCAGACAATTTTGCATATGTGCATATGTTTTTCTGATTACGGTAACTAAAGGTGTGGTCCATGGTGTACATAAGGTTGTAATTCAGTCGTCTTTAAGTGTAACGCAGCGACATAAGGTGAGTTAAGGTATTGGACGTTTCGCCACTGTGTCACAAGGTCACATACAAATCTTGAAGGGTAGTTGAAGGACAGGGGTGTTTCACCAAATGCCAACAACCACAAATTACACTGCCTGTAGTGTGAGCAACTTGCATGAAATGGGGTGACCTGGGAGGCAGTTCCATCGCCGAGTAAAACTTCCAACCGTGGGACATACCACCTGCAGTGTGAAAGGGACATCACTGTGTTTGTAAATTACAAAATTCTGGTGATATTGTAGGAACGCAATGTGGGTGCAAAGCACTGTCAGTTTGTGAGTGGTGTGGCTGCTCCAAACTTCTGGTTCTCTGCTTTTGCCTGGGATATTCTAAACTTCATGATCCCTGGTGTGTGTATCATCATTGTGATTGCAGCATTTGATGTGGATGCTTATGTCCAGGAAGGAAATCTTGGGTAATTATCTGCATATTGCATGAAGGAAATCCAATTTACTAATTTGTTGGTTAATTTCATTTTTTAAGTACCATAACCAATTAGACATCGTAATATGCTACATGTTCACTTGTGAAATCTAACAGTGGAATTGCATTTTATACTAAAAGAAAAATTAGAGTCATCAGTGTCTTGGTATCAAGGCCATGTAACTGAGGTACTGTAATGACACTTTACAGCCAGTATCTTGAATGTCAACACATACATTTTATTGCGTTAATACATCCTATCCAATGGACAATAGCTTATCCGGTCGGCGCAGACCGGCCCGCCAAACGTCAGAAAAAGACGTCCTGTGTTTCCACCGGCAGGTCGGTCCGTAGTACCATTGCACTCGCCAGATGGCGTGTCGTACTTCCTTCCTGTCTAGATAGAATGACGTCATAGCATCTTTTTCGTTTGGCGCGAACCAGTGCACAGTGGAAAATTTTATATCTGCCAGAATTTGTGTTTTATTATTGCTTTATTGGAAGAACGATCTTGGATTGTATTTTATTGTAATCTTCTGTGTTCCTACTTTACTATGTCGTCACCTGGCCAGAAGAGAGGGAGTTGTGGTCATGCAATGGCCATTTTCGATGGTCATGCATTTTGCACACGTTATAGGGAAAAGGTGAGAAACCTTGTGTTACGGATAAGGACACTGTTGACTGTTCTCTGTGTAACTCATTCACCCCGGAGCAACATGCCCAGATCTCAACGCCTTCTTATAAAATTAAGAAAGAAAAACGGGAGGCAAAACATGCTGACATTACCCAACCCACGGATGAGCTTGTAGACCCTTCCAGCGTCTCAGTTATTGGGGTTGTGAGTGGACCTAGCTCTGATAAGTCATCAGTTCCTCCTGAGAAAAAGGCAAAAAAGGATAAACCTTCTGTTAAACCCAAGAAATCAGCAACTTCAACTCTCTCTTCTGCTACAGAGGACAAGTTTACGGCCTTAGAAGATAAGTGGTCCAAACGCTTTAACAGGTTAGAAGCATTACTGTTGGCCAAATCTATGGAACCTACCTTTTCTTCTGATGTCAGAGTAGCGCCTACTCATTCTGCACCATCTAATGTGACTCGTGACACTGAGCCCTTTTTTCAACCACCTAATCCTTCAGGTGGCCCAGACTCTAGTGCTGCTTTGCAGCCGTCGGCCAGTAAGCTTGTCAGGGACTCTTCATTACATGGATCTTCATCATCTGAGCGCACTGGCCCAGACAATGTTGCTTCACAGCAAAAGTCGGCCGGTAAGCTAAAGGTTAAGAGTACGTCTCAAGGGCGCACTGGTCCAGACACCGCTTCCCAGAAGCATAAGTCGACCGGTAAGCCTGGTACCGACTTTCACCGACCTACCACAGCTCTTGCTGAGAGCTCCAAACAGCCGGTCACCGACCATCCTCCCTCCGACCGACCCCTTGGCTCCACCAGCTCTGCTTCACCGACCCTTCAGAAGAGCAGGAAGGACAGCATTTCTAGCTTAGATTCAGATACGGATAGTCAAATCTCTGATATCCCTCCGGTGGAACTCTTTGCAGAGGAGGGGGACTTTTGGGAAGATCAAGATTTTGAACAGGAACTACTGACTTCAGAAGAACAGACATACAGGGAGACCATGCGAGGCATACGATCCTTTATGGGTTGGTCGCATATCCCTGACATGGACAGTTCAAACCCATCTGACGACAACCCCTTTGCTGGGCCCAAAGCTCCCGTCCCCAGCAAGGTCTCAGTCCAGATGCCTACAGAGGATTATCTTTGTCGCAAGCTATCCAAACTCAATCTCACCATGACGGAGGGATACCCCTCCAGAACTACAGAAGCAGGCAGCCTGCCAATGGACCATTTCCTCAGACCTCCTAAGCCACAAACGAAGTGGTACGGACTGTATTCTGATCAACAATTGGACCCGGCAACTGTCACCAGCTGGAATACAGGCCCGTCTAAATTGCACAATAGCTTTGGTCGGATAGCCAGAAAAGCAGCCTTGGCAGCTACCCCACCGGCTTCCCGTAGAATTTCTCAAGATACCCTGCGTCGTTGGGAAAGGGCGGCCAGAGAGGCTTCAGTAGTGTGTAACCAGACTGCGAGTTTTAATAGATGTTTGTTTAAGGTTCAGGGAGAAATGAATGCACAATTGAAAGTTATCAGAAGTGAAAACAAGGGCAAAGTGTCAAACAAACTGTCTGAAGCGGCTGAGGAACTTCAATTCCTTATGGAATTTAATTCTAGCATCACACAGGCGGCCGCGAAGGCCATGGAACATTTAACTGACTTTGTCTTTCTTACCATGGGGAATATTACCTTGACCCGTAGGGACTCTTATCTCAGCCATCTGAAGAATGGGGTCAAGCCCGACACCTTTGCAGTCCTCAGAACAGGCCCCCTACACATTGCCACCCTGTTTGCAGAGTCTGTGGTTAAGAAAGCTGAGGAGGAAATTGCCCTGTATGACAGCAAGAGTCATCCTGCGCCTACTACCTCACGAACTAAGAACCGTTATCACCCGTGTGAGAAAAGTGATAGGAAACAAGAGGGCCGGTCAGAGGGGAAACAAGACAGGCCAGCCTGGAAGAACATTAACCGACGACAGTTCAAACGAGGCAGAGGCAAGGCCTCTAGTTTTTCATCCCGACCTGCACGTGGTCAGCAGCAATATAAATGACAGTTATTGTGTAAGCAGGGTTTCAAATCAGCTGCTGACCCAGAACTTTCTCACAGATCAGACAATGAACAATTCTTTAATTTCAAATGTAAAATATCATGTTGTACAATCTGTTCCTTCTGCACCCGGGCCTCCGCAAAGGAAAGGTATAAGTCCCGGAGTGTCAGACTGTCACCAAGAAAAGTCTCAATTAAAATCTGTGAAAAGTGTTTCTTGTGTCACTCAATTGTTTTGTGTCAATCCTGCCTCAAATGTTACAAATGTTGTCCCCAATCTGCCTGTAGGGGCCAGACTTCAAAAATTTTGGGAAAGTTGGTTGAATCTGGGTGCCGGCCCGAAAGTAGTTCAGATCCCAAAAGAGGGCTACACCCTCCCCTTTCGGATCTGGCCAAAACTCACAAGGTCTCCCACAGTCATAAGCTGCTATGTCAATCCCCAGAGGAACAGCTACCTACTGGAGGCATTACATCAGCTTATAGACAAAAACGCAGTGGAACCAGTAAAGAACAAAACATCTCTGAGTTTTTTCAACAGACTTTTCCTAGTCCCAAAGCCAAACAACAAGTGGCACCCTATTCTAGACCTCAGCCACCTGAACCCATTTCTCAAGACGGAGATATTCAAAATGGAGACGCCGGAAACCATCAGAACATCCCTTCAACGAGGGGAGTGGGTAACCTCTATTGATTTCAAAGATGCCTATTTCCACATTCCAATACAGGAACAATCCAGGAAGTATCTGAGGTTTCATGTCCAGGGACAGATATACCAGTTCAAAGCTTTACCTTTCGACCTGTCAACAGCACCCTTAGAGTTCACTGTAGTAGCAAAGGAGGTGAAGCTGATGGCCACCTTCGAGGGTATAAGGATCCACCAATACCTAGACGATTGGTTGGTACGGGGCAGATCCCACCAAGTCTGTTTCCGGCATACCCAGAATCTAGTAAAGTAATGCCAAGAGTTAGGCTTGCTTGTAAATTTGGACAAATTGGAGCTGGAACCCAAGCAGATCTTTGATTTTGTAGGTTACCAGTTCGACCTCAAGGTCGGTCGGGTCCGGCCCACTCCGGACCGGTGGCAAAATCTTCAAGAAAAGATTCTAGAGATATTAGGTCAACCGACCTGTCCAGTCTGGCAGTTCATGTCCCTGATTGGTCTGTTGACAGCCACAGAGAAGCAAGTTCACCTAGGTCGGCTACACATGAGACCTATACAGTGGCACCTCAAGAACAGCTGGCGTGTACCGGAATCACTAGAAAAAGTGATTCCGATCCCCAAATCCTTACACCCTCACCTGCAGTGGTGGCTACAGGAAGACAACGTACTATCCGGCCAACCTTTACACCCAATCAAACATGCTCTGCAGCTCTTTACAGACGCATCAAAAGAAGGATGGGGCGCTCACTTAAACGAACGCACTGCAAGAGGCTCCTGGTCCCTACCAGAAAGCAAACTGCACATCAATTACTTAGAACTAAAGGCAGTTCTTCTTGCTCTCAAGGAGTTCACAGATCTCTACCGGCCAGATAGTACTAGTGGCAACCGACAACACCACAGTAGTCTCCTACATAAACAAAGAAGGAGGCATGAGATCAGGCCCCCTGTGTGCCCTTCTCTGGAGAATCCTGACCTGGTGTTCCCAGCGACAGGTAACTCTGAAAGCTCGACACATTCCAGGCCGGCTAAATGTAATAGCGGACAAGCTATCCCGTCTGGGTCAGACCATTCAGACAGAACGGTCCCTCCTGCCGGAGGTTTTTCAAACTTTATGCCAAAAGTGGCACCAACCTCAGATAGATCTATTCGCTATGAGGTTCAACCACAAGTTGCCCCAGTTTGTGTCTCCAGTACCGGACTCCCTAGCTGCAGCAGTGGACGCTCTCACTCTGCCATGGGAAGACCTGGATGCCTATGCCTTCCCACCAACTGCCATATTGGGCAAAGTAGTGGAGAAGCTAGTACACTCCCCGTGCAAGAGACTCATTCTGATTGCCCCGGGATGGCCCAACATGACTTGGTTTTGGGACTTGGTGAACATGTCCAGCCAAGTTCCCCTCAGTCTGCCCAACCTGCCAAACCTGTTAACTCAACCCTTCAATCAGATCCCTCACAGAAATCTGACAAACCTGAATCTGCATTAGTGTTCTCAATAAACCCTTTTTACTAGGGCCGGGTATGCAGTGGTTTCAGCGGGCGGGTAACCCGCGCCGATGGGCGATAATAGGTGAAACTACAAATGTCTCCATATTTACAGACTTAAAACCTACAGAAATAATGGGATGCAACCATTTGCTTTATTTCTTGTTGGCCACGGTTTTGCATTCAAAACAATATTGCACGGAAGAAAGGTTAAATAAAAAAAGACTTCTGTACATTCAAAACACGGTTGTTTATATAAAAATGGAGTCACATGACCTATCACAAGAGCATTACACTACAACTCGAATGTAGTTTCGGAATTGAAACTTTATTTTTATTTCAGGATGTAAGTTAATTTTATTAACGTAAAATTATTAACTACTGTGTGAAAATATTGTACTCTTATTTATTTAAGGAGTGCATGTCACTATATATGGCCAATATACAGCGTTTTATGGACTCGGAATTAAGAAACTGTGTTGATATACTGACGATTTTCAAAGGGTTCCGGTATTTGACAATGTATAAACAACTAAAATAAAAGACAAATAAAATACTATAAATGGTGTACAAGGGTGAGAAAACAATATTATTATGCATTTTAATTGAATAGTTTCATTTTAAAGTGAATTAATGAAGTCCAGATACGTCTGTACTTGGTCAGCCAATGTGGGCGATATTAACAGAAATAAGCTTAGATTCGGGTACTCGGGTATGAGATTTCAGATTCGGGTAAGTATTCAGGGTTCGGGTACCCGGATATCCGGGTACCCGTTGAGATCACTAATCTGCATGCATGGCTCCTAGAGCCACAGCAATCAAACAACGGGGCTTCTCTGAGGCAGTGGCAGCGAGAATTGAGGCTCCTCAAAGAAGGTCAACCAGATCAGTCTATGAGGCGAAGTGGGCCATTTTTACAAAGTGGTGCATCACTAATCAGGTGGACTTCAGATCACCACCTGTAAAGTCGGTCGCTGACTTCCTACTGTACCTTTTTGAGGACAAGAAGTTACAGCCCAGCACCATTGATGGATACAGATCTGCCATCGCTGATAAACTGGGTAGTGCAACAGTCAATATCAGCAAAGATGATAATCTCACCCGTCTCCTGGAAAGTTTTCACAGAGACAGACCCAAAGGGAGGAGGGGAATCCCTTCCTGGAACCTTTCCCTGGTACTACACCAGTTGACAAAGGCTCCTTTTGAGCCTCTTAGGGAAGCATCCCTGAAGCATTTGACCTTCAAAACTGTTTTCCTTTTGGCCCTGGGATCGGGCAAAAGAAGGAGTGAGATCCATGCATGGCAGCACAAAAACATCAGACACCAGGCCGATTGGTCCAAGGTGTCTCTGTATCCATCACCCAGTTTTCTCTCCAAGAACCAGCTGGCTAAAGAAGGTCCAGAGAGTGTAGCCCCAGTGGTCATACCAGCCCTGGCTCCTACTCTGGATAGATCCCTCAAGTCTGATAGATCTCTTTGTCCAGTCAGAGCTTTGCGCTACTATTTGGACAGGACTTCAGACATTAGGCAGGACAAAGAATTGGTCTTTGTCTCCTTCAAGAAAGGTTTCGACAAGGATATCTCACCTGCCACTATCTCCTCATGGATCAAACAAACTGTGATCCTATGCTATGAGCTCTCTGATCACCATGCCCACACCCTACATCAAGTGAAAGCTCATGATGTCAGGGCCTTTGCTGCTTCTAAGGCATTCCAGTCGGGAGTCTCCTTAGAGCAGATCTTATCAGCTTGCCACTGGAAATCTCATAATACCTTCACGCAATTCTATCTGAAGGATGTGGCTTGGGCTGATTCAGAGCTCTACCATCTTAGTCCTGTTGTGGCTGCGCAGCAGATCCACCGATAGACCAATAACTAGAGGAGGAACGTAAGAGTGTACATTTGTATATATATTGTACATATAGTTAAGCAGCAACACACACACAAAAAAAAAAAAAAAAAAAAAGTCTGGAACGTGCTTCCTTCGGGAGTTTTATTTCTATGGGACTGAACTCATCCCTCTCTTCCTTACCTCAGAGCAGGTCTGTAAAGAAAGAAAGGGGGGGGGGGGGGGGGGGGGGGGGGGGGGCAACAAGGTCAATTCTGACGGTTCAATTCCGGATAACCGGATGATGATATTCGACCATAGCCGTAGGGGTTATTGACCTTAAGGTCTGCCCAGGCTTTAAACAGAGGAAATTTTTATTATTTCTGAGAATGAGTTCAATTCTTGTAGTCCCTAGTAACTTACCCGCCAACCAAACGGTAGTTATTCAGCTATTGTCCATTGGATAGGATGTCTTAACGCAATAAAATTGCAAATTTAATAAGTAAGTTAATACCCTATCCAATGGACACACAAGACCCTCCCACCGACCCCGCTATCAGTTCACTAGGGGTCTAATAGGTTTAGACACGAAAAAGATGCTATGACGTCAATCTGTCTAGACAGGAAGGAAGTACGACACGCCATCTGGCGAGTGCACTGGTACTACGGACCAACCTGCCGGTGGAAACACAGGACGTCTTTTTCTGACGTTTGGCGGGCCGGTCTGCGCCGACCGGATAAGCTATTGTCCATTGGATAGGGTATTAACTTATAAAAATTTAATTTACTTATTAAATTTGCAATTGTGGGATATCTTAAAAAATATTAGAAATAAACACTAAATCTGAAAAAATTATAGACTTTAATCCTATATTTTGGTACATATTTAAGACATCTATATTGACTAGTGAGTGGAATCGCCTCAATTTTCATGGTTGATTATTCATCCATTTTTTCGATAGATGATCGACCCATAATCAACTTTTTTACTCCACTGTTGGCCAATATATCATGAACACTTTCCAGGATGAATTATATTTCATTCCGGTAAGAATAATGGTGTTTCCGACATCTAGAATCTACCAAAAGCATCCACTTCCGACCTACTATAAACAAACACAAAATTTGTGAGAAATCTATTGAATTGTTAAATTAAAAATAAATTTAAAATTAAAGTGTAGAAAACTGCTTAAAATATAAAACAAAAAACATGTGGAAATTGAGACACATAAAGAAGGGTAAGATTTAATTGATTTCTAGTTGTCAGTGACCGAACGCGATTGTACCATGACACCGACGATTGATCAAACATTGATCTGATCATCCACCCACTAATAGTGACTTCTTTAAACAGAACTGCCATTTTTTGTTTTGATGAAGTTAACCTCTTATCAGGGTATCTGACAACACCTGTTGCCATGGCAGCACTTTAAATACTTTTTGGTCTTGAACTTTTCGACTGAAAAAGGGCGATATTGAACCAATGTTACTACAGTTGCATTTTATTCTTCTGCTGGCCGAGGCCGGGGTTGGGAAATTATGAAATGCTTTCTGTGCGTGTGTGCGTGTGTGTGCATGGATGTGTGCATTTGTCACATTTTTAAATCAAGCTTTATATCTCATTCATTTGTGAAGATATCTTCACCAAATTTGCAGAGAATGTTCATGGCTGTGAAAATATGTCTTTAAAAAATTATGGTGCTCATTTGAAAAAAAACAACATGGTTGCCATAGCTGATTGCTCGAAAATCATTGATATGTTCTAAAATTAAAATATTGAAGCTAGTTGTGTCAGATGTGCACAAAATGTAAATGGCTAGGAAAGCTTGCCAGAGGGTAATTTTGGCCTTGTTTTGAGAAAAATGGCTGCTATATCACATCTTTTATGTCAAATTGGGGTGGGTGCATATCAAAAACCTCTAATATCTCCCTTATCATTGGTCCTAGGGGTTTGGAATGAGAAAATAACTTCTTGGAAATTGTGTTCTGCAAGTGTCAAATTTGACCTTTTACCCCTGCTTCAAGATCATGTAGGATCATCATGCCAAAAGGGACTTATATTTCCCTTATAATTGGTTCAGTCTATAACATCAAAATATGAAAACAACTTGTAAGAAATCATGGCCTGTGAATCTTACATCTGAAAACAACTCGTGGATTATGTATACTTCTTACAACTGAAGTTGTTCCTAAGATTTTCCCAAATCTCAACGTTGTTGCCCATTTAGTTGTATCTGCGGGCTGGTGTTCTTGCCTGCCAAGGCTGGCTATTTTATATTATTAAGTGACTTGTTAACTTTCTTTTTATTTCAGAAAGGTGTTTTTGGTGATTTTGATGTATGGATTCTCAGTGCTGCCATTTGTTTATGCCTTTTCTTTTATTTTCGATGTTCCATCCACTGGTTACACCTGGATTTGTGTTCTTGGCATCTTTTCTGGTATGTTTTTTGGTATGACTTTTGTAGCAATTTCTTTGAGCAGAACTGCCAAGAAAATAAGACAGCACTTTATAACCTACATTCTGATTATCAACACGGTCATATAATTGAAGGAAAAAAACTTATAATATTGGAAACAACCCCTAAATCTGAAGAAATTGCACACTTTTATCCCATGTTTTTGTCAAATTTAAGACTTTTGTAGTGAACGGCCATGTTTTGTTTTGTGTTTTGATGGGGGATGTAGTCAACACATCTTTTTTTCAGTATACTAGAATCGGAGAGGTTATACATTGGCGGCCTTTTGATGTAAAAAATTTCTGATGCCAGCCCATCTCTAGCTGTAGTGCATGATTGTAATCGGGCACTGATAATTTATAATTATAATCAATTATTCAGCTTAAATAAAAGCTTTCTGTGCATATCTGAATATTGATAGAATTTTTGGTTTGTTTATGTCTAATGCCATATTAACAAGGAGTGAACATTTTTGTTAGATGTTAAATTGTCAGAAACATAGAAAACACTGGAAGCATTATCAGATTGACCTATAAAATATTATATGTGACCGTTCGTGGGTGTAGTGTATTTAAGACCATTTTTTATGGAAATTTCAACAATTCTTAATTCATCCAAAATTTCCTTTTTCTAAGATTACAGAAATTGCCTATTTTTTTGTAGAAAATTCAAATTCTATTAATGACAATTTTAATGAAAAGGGTCCCTGATGCTCTTAATATAATGCAGGTCTGATTTAGTGAAGGGATCATATATCAACACTTCAATATTAATCAACACACCTTTCTGAATTTCAACATCAATCCTAAAAGTGTTAATTCCAATATCTTTTCCAACATCCCACAGGAAAAGTTTTCAAATAGTGTTGTACTTTATCAGTTCCCTATAGTTTGATAATTGGTATTCATACATGAGAAGATTTATTCTGAGATTTTTGAAGAAATTTAATTACTTTGGTACTTTGTAGCAAGCTTGTGTTTAATTCATGGTCAGTTTTGTATATTCTTATGCATTAGCAAAACAGTTTTTGATAACTGAAGGATTAGTATATTATGCTAAATAATGCACTTTATGGTGTGAACAATATTTCAATATCAATCAACATGCAAAGCAAAATTACAGTTTTGTTATTGATGTTAAAATTGCATTTCAATCCCTACACTAGGTCTCATCACCTTGGTGTTAGTAGCCGTGTTTAAGGCTATAGATAGTCTGAGGTCTGCAGGAGAGATCATGGAATGGATTTTTTACCTCCTGCTCCCAAACTTCTGCTTTGCTCATGCCTTGGAGGAGATAAATATGAACTACATCAGCAAGAATCTTTGCAGGAAGTTTGTGGAGGATAATCGGGAGAGGACAGGCAACCCAGACCTCACACTGGAACAATTGTGCAACATGAGGGCAAACGTGAACCTAACCAGCTCATGCTGTCCTGGTAATTTATGTTCTGCATGGTAGTGCTGTCACTCACTCCTAATAATAGATTTTATTGCGTTAATACATCCTATCCAATGGACAATTGCTAATCCGGTCGGCACAGACCGGCCTGCCAAACATCAGAAAAAGACATCCTGTGTTTCTACCGGCCAGACCGGTCCAGTACTATGCATTCGCCAGGTGGCGCATTGTACTTCCTTCCTGTCTAGACAGCGTGACGTGTTAACATCTTTTTTTTTTTGAGCGTGTACTGTGCAGACAAATTTTCACCAGCTTTATTATTTTGTGGATATTTGTGAGAATTTTGTTAGAATTGAAAGTTTAATTGTTCTAACGGATATCAGTCAGTGTATATATCATTATGGCTTCACCTGGACAAAAGCGTGGTGGATGTGGCCACTTAGTGGCAGGTTTCGATAACCACTCCTTTTGTGCCTAGATGCAGAGACAAGGGGAAAGGCAAGGACCCTTGTGTGGAGAGACCTGATACCACTGACTGTAAGTTTTGTAGCTCTCTCACTTCTGATCAATGTGCTCAGCTCTCTACTCCAAGTTATAAGATTAAGAATGAGAAAATGGACTTGTCTTCCACTCTGAGCAAGGACACATTCAATCCCTCCCTTATGGACCCGGCTTCAGTGTCCGCAATCGGGGCTGTGGATGGCCAGGGGATGCTGCAGTCTCCTGGTTTTAGTGGTTCAGAAGAAAAGAAGGCTAAGAAGGTGGAGAAAGAGAAGGCTACATCTTCCGAGGTCAAGTCATGCTCAGACAAGCCTGCCAAGCCTGTCTCAGACAGTAGAAGGTCGGCCAAAGCCTCAACAGACGCTAGGTTTGCAGAACTCAACCAGAAGTGGTCCGACCGTTTCAACCGACTTGAGGCTTTATTGCTAGCAAGAACTATGGACAAGGAACCAACTTTCCAAACAGTTATAGTAGCACCCACCACCGGCCGGTGCAGTGAAATCTACCGAGCCTTTTATCAGACCAACAACCAGCAACTCGGTCTACAGTGACCTCTACAGATTTGACCAGAACCGACTCCTGCTTCCAAGCATCAATCTACTGGCAAATCTTACTCTGACCTGCCTCAGACGGCCGACCAAGGAACTCAGTATCTGGTACCGACCCTCCTACTTCACAGAAACAGTTTTTCAGTCAAACATCATATAAACCGACATAGGACAGTATCTCCAGTTTAGAGTCAGATACGGAAAGTGAACTGTCGGACCGACCTCCATTGGACATTTATTTCGAGGAAGGGGAGTTGTCTGAAGATCAAGATGCAATTATCACAGACCCGGACCAATCCCTCTCTGAAGGACAGACATACAGAGAGACTATGAGTGGGATTCAGTCATTCATGGGTTGGTCTCACATCCCTGATCTGGAGACGTCTGCTGCTGCTTCTGATGACAGCCCCTTTGCTGGTCCGAAGAAACAAGTGCCTGGAAAGGTTTCAGTTCAGATGTCAAGTGGTGTAGGAAATTGAGTAGATTGAGCATCACTTTGATTCTGTAGTTCAGAAGACTCTAACCTACTTGAGGACCAATTTCTCCGACCAGCAAAGTTGCAAGCCAAGTGGTACAGGTTGTAGTCTGACCAGAAAGCCGACCCCTCTGCTGTATTGTCATGGAGTACTGATGCATCCTGTGTCAATAGCAGTTATAGTAGAATCCCCAGACAGGACAGACTAACTTCAACCCCACTTACATCTCGCCATATCTCACACAAGACACTGTGAAAATAGGAGAAGTCAGCAAGGGAAGCCTCGGTGATCTGCAGTCATCTGCTAGCTTCAACAGATGCCTGTTTAGAGTTCAACAGGGAATGCAGGACCAGCTGAAGACTCTGCAAGCTGAGAGCAAAGGCAAAAGTTCCACAAAGGTCAGTACAGCCACAGATGAATTACAATACCTGATGGACTTTAATGCTAGCATCACACAGGCTGTTGCAAAGACTATGGAACACCTTACAGACTTTGTCTTTGTTTCCATGGGGAATCCATGGGGATTCTGACACTGCCCAAATCTTTCAAATTTGAAGTCGGGGGTGAAACCAGATACTTTGTAGGCTGTTAGAAGTGCTCCATTGCAACTAGCCACTCTCTTTTCAGACAATATGTTGAAGTGGGCTGAGGAGGATATTGCCAACTATGAGAGCAAGAGACAATCTTCACTTGGCAAGGTTTGGTATCACCCGTATGAACGGTCAGAGAGAAAGTCTGATAAGAGATTCGACAAGCCCACATGGAAAAACATTGGTAACAAAGATCAAGTGCCAGCTGTCGTACAAATGACAGTAACTGTGTAGACAAGATACAGGCAGGACTGCTAAAAAAGCATTCACAAAGGAAAGATATAAGTCCCGTTGTTGTAAATAGTTGGAAACAAAGAAAATTAAAATATCTGAAAGACGTTTACTCTGTCGCTCAATTGTCTTTTGTCAAACCTGTAACAAATGTCCAAACTGTTGCCTCAAATCTGCCTACAGGCAGAACCTTTGGGAAACTTCTCTGGATCTGGCTGCCAGTTTGAAAGTAGTTTAAAATCCTCAGAGAGGGCTACACCCTCCCCTTTCGGACCCGGCCAAACTTGGCAAGGTCACCAACCATCATAAGCTGCTATGTCAATCCCCACAGGAATCTTCTACCTGTTGGATGCATTACATCAGCTTATGCACAAAAATTTAGTGGAACTGGTTGAAAACCAAAAATCTCTGGGTTTCTTCAACCGACTTTTCTTGGTCCCAAAACCCAACAATCGACCCATTCTTGATCTAAGCAAGCTATATCTTTTCCTCAAGGAGGAAAAATTCAAAATAGAGACACCGGAAACCATCAGAACATCCCTCCAACAAGGGGAGTGGGTTACCTCAATAGATTTCAAGGACGCCTACTTCTACATACAAACACAGGAACAATCCAGGAAATATCAATTCAAGGCACTGCCATTTGGACTGTCCACAGCACCCATGGAGTTCACTGTGATAGCAAAATAGGTGGAACTGATGGCCATACACAAGGGTATAAGAATCCACCAGTACCTAGACGACTGGTTGGTGAGGGCCAAATCCCACCAAGATTGTCTCCAGCATACTCCGGAGCTAGTAGAGATTTGTCAAAAATTAGGTTGGTTGGTGAACATGGAGAAATCAGAGCTGGACTCCAAGCAAGTCTTCAACTTTGTAGGTTACCAGTTCAACCTCAAGTGTGGTTGGGTCCGACTGACACCGGACTGGTGGCAGAACCTTCAACAAAAAACACTAACACTCCTATCCCGACCGGCTTGTCGGACTCCGCTAACAGGTCTGCTAACAGCCACAGAAAAGCAAGTTCACCTAGGCTGACTACATATGAGACCCATACAGTGGCATCCCAGAAACAACTGGAGGGTACCGGAATGACTAGCAAAGGTCATTCCCATCCCCAAGTCCTTGCATCCCATCTAAAGTAGTGGCTAGAAGAAAGCAATGTACTTCAAGGTCAACCATTACACCCACTAAAATATGCTCTGCAGATCTTTACAGACACATAAAAAGAAGGGTCAGGCGTCTTCTTAGCCCTAAAAGAGTTCCAAGACCTCTGCTCAGACAAGATAGTTCTTATAGCAACCAACAACACCACAGTGGTGTCATGCATAAACAAGGAAGGAGGCATGAGGTTGGGCCCACTTTGTGCCATACTGTGGAGAATCTGTGACCTGATGTGCCAGGAAACAAGTAACTCTCAAAGCCCAACACATTCCAGGCTGGCTGAATGTGGTAGCAGACAAGCTATCCAGGCTAGGCCAGACCATCAAAACAGAGTGGTCTCTCCTTCTAGAGGTCTTCCAATCAATATGCAGCAGGTGGCACTGGTTCAAATAGGTTTATTTGCCGTGAGGTTCAACTACAAGTTGGCTCTCTTTGTGTCACTGGTACAGGATCCCCAGACCTCAGCAGTGGATGCTCTCAGCCTGCCATGGGAGGAACTGGACGCATAGGCCTTCCCACCAGCAGCTAATTTGGGCTGAGTGGTGGAGAAAAGTTGCAGGACTGCCCATGCAAAAGAATCATTCTGATCGCTCCAAGGTGGCCCAATATGCCTTGGTTCTGGGATCTATCGACCATGTCCAGCCAGATCCCACTGAGCCTACCAAATCTGCCCAACCTGCTAACAAAGCCCTTAAATCAGATCCCTCACAGAAATCTGACAAACCTAAATCTCCATGCATCGCTCCTAGAGCCTCAGCAATCAAGGAGCAGGGCTTCTCTGAGGCTGTGACAGCACGAATTGAGGCTCCTCAAAGAAAATCAACAAGATCAGTCTATGAGGCAAAGTGGACCATTTTTACAAAGTGGTGCCTCACTAATCAGATGGACTTCAGGGCAGCCCCTGTAAAGTCAATAGCCGACTTCCTATTATACTTGTTTCAAGTCAGGAAGCTACAGCCAAGCACCATTGATGGCTGCAGATCAGACATTGCTGACAAACTAGGAAATTCATCCATTAATGTCAGCAAGGATGAGAATCTCACTCGTCTCCTGGATAGATTTTGTAGAGACAGAGCTAAGGGTCGGAGGGGTATCCCCTCCTGGAACCTCTCCCTGGTCTTGCTCCAGCTAACAAAGGCTCCTTTGAACCCCTTAAAAAGGCCTCTGAAGCATTTGACCTTCAAGACTGTTTTTCTTTTGGCCCTGGGTTCAGGTAAATGCAGGAGTGAGATCCATGCTTTGCAGAACAGAAACATCAGAAACTAACTAGACTAGTCTGAAGTATCCTAGTACCCCTCACCCAGCTTTCTTTACAAGAACCAGCTGGCCAAAGATGGTCCAGACAGTGTGGCCCAAGAAATTATATCAGCCCTGGCCCCAACTCTGGATAAGTCTCTCAAGTCTGACAGGTCCCTATGTCTGGTCAGAGCATTGTGCTACTATTTGGAAAGGACCTCAGACCTCAAGCAGAACTTGAGCAGGTCTTCGTCACCTATAAGAAAGGTTTTGACAAAGACATCTCACCTGCCACTATCTCCTCATGGATCAAGCAGACTGTGATCCTATGCTATGAGCTCTCTGATCAAGAGTTCCTCATTGTACATCAGGTTAAAGCCCATGATGTGAGGGCATTCTCTGCTTCCAAGGCATTCCAGTCAGGAGTCTCCTTGGAACAAATTTTATCAGCCTGCCATTGGAAGTCATATAACACCTTTACACAGGTCCATCTCAAGGATGTGGTTAGGGCTTATTCAGAGCTCTATCACCTGGGACCTGTAGTGGCTGCTCAGGAGATCCACCAGTAGCCCATGTTATTGAGGAGACTTGTACAGATTTGCAAATTTAATAAGTAAATTAAATTTTTATAAGTTAATACCCTATCCAATGGACAATATGCTAAACCGGTCGGCGCAGACCGGCCCGCCAAACGTCAGAAAAAGACGTCCTGTGTTTCCACCGGCTGGCCGGTCCTCACACTGCACTCGCCAGGTGGCGTGTCGTACTTCCTTCCTGTCTAGACAAGCTGACGTCATAGCATCTTTTTCGTTGTCTAAACCTATTAGACCCCTAGTAAATTTATAGCGGGGTCGGTGGGAGGGTCTTGCGTGTCCATTGGATAGGGTATTAAGTTATTAACTTATAAAAATTTAATTTACTTATTAAATTTGCAATTTTATTGCGTTAATATATCCTATCCAATGGACAATATGCTGAATAACTACCGCTTGGTCGGCGGGTAAGTTACTAGGGACTTATGCGAACTCAGAAAATAACTAACAACTCTAAGCCTGGGTCGATCTAAGATTGTCAAGACCCTTAAGGCTATAGTCGGTCAACAGAAACCGGTTAAACGGTCCAAACCGACTCGCCTCCCCCCCCCCCCTTTTTTCAGACCTGCTCTGAGGTAGGGGAAGAGAGGGATGAGTTCAGTCCCAAGGAAATAAACCTCCCGAAGGAAGCACGTTTGATTGATGATTTTTTTTTTTTTTTTTTTTTTTTGATGCTTCTCTCCGGCCTGGGTTACTTGTGGATCTGCTGAGCAGCCACTACAGGACCCAGGTGATAAAGCTCAGAATCAGCCCATGCCACATCCTTCAGATAAAATTGTGTGAAGGTGTTATGTGACTTCCAGTGGCAGGCCGACAAAATCTGTTCCAAGGAGACCCCCGATTGGAAGGCCTTGGAAGCAGCAAAGGCCCTGACATCATGGGCTTAACCTGATGTAAGGTGTGGGCCTCTTGATCTGAGAGCTCATAACATAGGATCACAGTCTGCTTGATCCATGAGGAGATAGTGGCAGCTGAGATGTCTTTGTCGAAACCTTTCTTGAAGGAGACAAAAACTAACTCCTTGTTCTGCCTGATGTCTGAGGTCCTGTCCAAATAGTATCGCAATGCTCTGACCGGACAGAGGGACCTGTCAGACTTGAGGGACCTATCCAGAGTCGGGGCCAGGGCTGGTATAACCACTGGGGCCACGCTGTCCGGACCCTCTTTGGCCAGCTGATTCTTGGAAAGAAAGCTGGGGGATGGGTACAGGGACACCTTCGACCAGTCAGATTGGTGTCTGATGTTCTTACTTTGCCAAGCATGAATCTCACTTCTGCGTTTGCCTGAGCCCAGGGCTAGGAGAAACACTGTCTTGAAGGTCAAATGCTTCAAGGAGGCCTCCTTAATTGGTTCAAAGGGAGCCTTTGTGAGCTGGTGTAAGACCAGGGATAGGTTCCAGGAGGGGATACCCCTTCTGCCCTTGGGTCTGTCTCTGTGGAAACTATCCAAAAGATGGGTGAGATTTTCATCTTTGCTGATGTTGAGGGTTGAGTTTCCCAGTTTATCAGCAATGGCAGACCTGTAGCCATCAATGGTGCTGGGCTGTAATTTCCTTTCCTCAAAAAGGTACATAAGGAAATCAGCCACTGACTTTGCAGGAGGTGTCCTGAAGTCCACCTGATTTGTGATGCACCACTTTGTAAAAATGGTCCACTTTGCCTCATAGACGGATCTGGTTGATCCTCTTTGAGGAGCCTCAATTCTTGTTGCCACTGCCTGAGAGAAACCTTGCTCCTTGATAGCTGTGGCTCTAGGAGCCATGCATGGAGATTTAGGTTTGTCAGACTCCTGTGAGGGGTCTGATTGAAGGGTTGAGTCAGTAGGTTTGGAAGTTGAGGCAATAGCAATGGTATCTGGCTGGACATTTCCACTAGGTCCCAAAACCATGTCATGTTGGGCCAACCCGGGGCGATGATGATCAACCTCCGGTATGGGGAGTCCTGTAACTCTTCCACCACTTTGCCCAATATGGCTGTCGGTGGGAAGGCGTATGCGTCCAGATCTTCCCATGACAAACTGAGTGCATCCACTGCAGTGGCCATGGGGTCCGGAACTGGTGAGACAAACAGGGGCAACTTGTTGTTGAATCTCGTGGCAAAGAGATCTATTTGAGGTTGGTGCCACCTGCTGCACAGGGCTCGAAAAACTTCTGGAAGGAGGGACCATTCTGTTTGAATAGTCTGTCCCAATCTGGACAGTTTGTCTGCCACTACAGTCGGGCCTTCAGAGTCACTTGTTTTCCGGTGCACCAGGTCAAGATTCTCCAAAGTAGGGCACACAGTGGGCCCGACCTCATACCTCCCTCCTTGTTGATGTAGGCCACTACTGTAGTGTTGTCGGTTGCTACTAAAACCATTTTGCCTATGCATAGCTTTTGGAACTCTTTTAGAGCCAGAAAGACTGCTTTTAGTTCCAAGTAGTTTATATGCAGTTTGCTTTCCGGTAGTGACCAAGTTCCTCTGGCAATGAACTCGTTTAAGTGAGCGCCCCACCCTTCTTTTGATGCGTCTGTAAAGATCTGCAGAGCATGTTGGATAGGGTGTAGTGGTTGGCCGGTGAGGACATTGTCTTCTTTTAGCCACCATTGTAAATGAGGATGTAGAGATCTGGGCAGAGGGTTCCGTTTTTCCAAGGATTCCAGTATTCTCCAATTGCTTTTGAGATGCCACTGGATCGGTCTCATGTGCAGTCTGCCCAGGTGCACTTGTTTTTCTGTGGCCATCAGTAGACCTATCAAGGACATAAATTCCCTTACCGAACAAGCCGGTAGAGAAAGTAGCGTCAGAATCTTGTCCTGAAGGCTTTGCCACCGGTCCGGTGTCAGTCGGACCCGACCGGACTCGAGGTCGAATTGGTAACCTACGAAGTTGAAAACTTGTTTGGGTTCCAGCTCCGACTTCTCTACATTCACCAGCCAACCCAGGCGTTTGCACATTTCTACTAAGACCTGCGTATGCTGGAGACAAGCCTGGTGGGATGTGGCTCTCACCAACCAGTCGTCTAGTTACTGGTGGATCCTTATACCTTTGTGGATGGCCATCAGTTTTACCTCCTTTGCTATAATAGTAACTCCATGGGAGCTGTCGACAGACCAAACGGCAGTGCTTTGAACTGGTAGGTCCGTCCCTGGATATAAAATCTGAGGTACTTCCTGGACCGTTCCTGTATCGGAATGTGGAAGTAAGCATCCTTGAAGTCTATGGAGGTTACCCATTCTCCTTTTTGTAGAGATGTTCTGATGGTTTCCGGTGTCTCCATCTTGAACTTTTCGGACTTGAGGAAAAGATTCAGATTGCTTAGGTCTAAGATGGGCCACCATTTGTTGTCGGGTTTGGGAACTAGAAAAAGTCGGTTGAGGCCTTTTTGTGAACTAGTTCTATGGCGTTTTTGTCCATAAGCAGATGTACTGCCTCTAACAGTTTTAGGTTTCTGTGAGGGTTTCCATAGCAGCTTATGATGGTGGGAGTTCTTGACAAGTTCGGCCGGATCCGAAAGGGGAGGGTGTAGCCCTCTTTCAAGATTTGAACCACTTTCGGTCCGGCACCCAGATCTAACCAGTTTTTCCCAAACTATTGAAGTCTGGCCCCTACAGGCAGATTTGAGACAACATTTGGAGCATTTAAAACAGGATTTACATAAGACAATGGAATGACACAAGAAACACTTTTCACAGGTTTTAATAGACCTTTGTTGTAAGTACAACCTGCTGCCCCGGGACTTATTTCGTTCTTTTGAGAATGCCCGGGTGCAGTATGAACAGAAAGTACAACATTTGGCTTTACATGAAAAGTGTTCATTGTCTTTCCTGTGGGGCTCCCGGTCAGCAGCAGAGGCTTCAACAGTGATACACAGTGATTGTCATTTGTACTGCTGATGACCCTTGGCCGGACGAGAGGAGTACTGTTGTTTGCCCTTGTTGTTCTTCCTCCGTTGTGTACGGGACAGATTCTTCCAAGCTGGCCTCTCTTGTTTGTCGGATGTAGTCTCATGCCTTTCATATGGATGATACCTCCGACCCTTGTACACTGAAGCTGACCGGCCTTTGTCAAATGATGTAATGTCTTCCTCTGCCTTTTTAACGACACTGTCCGGGAACAGAGTGTCCAGATGAAGGGGGGCAGTACGGAGTGCGTTCAGTGTATCAGCCTTGACACCGGCTTTGAGATATGCCAGATATGAATCTCGTCTGAGGAGAGTAGTGTTAGCCATGGTAACAAAAACAAACTCCGTCAAATGTTCCATGGATTTCGCCATGGCCTGGCAAACACTAGAATTAAAATCCAGCAAGAACTGGAGTTCATCTACTGCCGATGACACTTTGGCTGCTGTCTTGCCCTTTGACTCTACCCTCAAAGCCTTCAACTGGTTGTTTATGTTCCCTTGAATCTTTAACAAGCAACGGTTGAACCCGGCCGCGTGATTACATATCACTGTAGACTCCCGGGCGGACCTCTCCCATTTCCTTAGGTTTTCCTGAGAGATTGGACGGAACATGGGAGGAGAAGTGGCAATACCGGCCTGTCTGGCTATTCTAAGATAGGTGCTATTCAACCTGGATGATCCGGTAGGCCAAGTAGAAACAGTCTGTTCAGAGTCCTTCTTGGGGTTTGAGTGGAACCCATACCACTTCTGCTGAGACTTTGGAGACCGGACAAATTGGTCCCTTAACAGTCCTCCGGCTTCAGAAGTACGCGTGGGATATCCCTGCACCAGTGTAATGTTTAATCTTGACATCTTCCGACACAACCACTCGTCGGTTGGCAAGTTAACAGAGACCTTGCCCGGTGTGTGAACTTTCGGACCCGCAAAGGGGTTATCCTCAGAGGTAGTAGCACCGGAGTCAATGTCGGGGATGTGTTCCCAGTTCATGTACGAGCGGATTCCTCTCATTGTCTCTCGATACGATTGCTCTTTGGAGAGTCACTGTTCCTGATCTGAGAGATTTGCTTCCGAGTCATCTGAGAGTTCCCCTTCCTCCGGGAAAATGTCTATAGGAGGTCGGTCAGATGATAGAGAGTCGGTGTCAGATGCACTAGAAACAGGGGAATCCCTTCTAGACGTGTCAAAGGCACTGGAAAGTTGTCTCTGAACAGTTTCTCTGGCAGCCGGTGCCGGCTGAGCAGAAGTTGAAGCTCTTGCAGTAGGTCGGGACTGAGAAGAGTCGGTGGCCGGTGAGTCAACAGCAGGGTCGGTGACTTAAAGAGGCTGAAAGGCTGGCTTTAAAAACGGGTCTGGCCGGACCACGTTAGCTGGTGGAGCATGAGCCGGAGTGACCTTCACCGTGCTGAACACGGGGTCTTGAGGTTTTTCTAGGGTCTTGGCCATCAACAGGCCTTCCAGCCTGTTAAACCTGTCCGACCACTTCCTATCTAGATCTGAGATCTTAGCATCTGCAGAAGAGGCAGTAGACATGCTCTGGTCGGTGGTTGAGGAAGGTGGGATGATGACTTCACCGACTTCTCCGGCTTAGTTGACTTCGAAGTTGAAGATGATGATTTCTTGCTCTCAGTCTTCTTTTTCTTCTCAGCCGGCCCACTCAAACCAGATGTTGTCTGGCCATCCACGACCCCCACTACCGACACAAGTGCCGGGTCCACAAGGGTGGGACTGAGAGTGTCTGATGCCTTGGCTGGTGTAGACGACTTTGCTTCCTTTTTCTCCTTTTTGAGTTTATAAGAAGGGGTTGACAGTTGTGCCTTTTGCTCTGTAGTTAGGGCGTCACAATGGGAGCAAGTGGTAGGCGGAGTTCCAATACAAGGGTCAGAGCCCTTTTTCTTGTCGCGGCAACGAGCGCAAACTGAGTGAAGATCAAACCCTGCCATCATATGGCCACAACCCCCTCTACGCTGGCTAGGAGAAGACATAATGGTCTATAGTACTTATAGAATAAAATATAAAAGTTCCGAAGCAAAGTACACTCACAAACTCATAAAATATAAAAAAGTATTTCCAACTCAGAAAATCTGTGCAGGCAGTGCATGCGCCAAACGAAAAAGATGCTATGACGTCAGCTTGTCTAGACAGGAAGGAAGTACGACACGCCACCTGGCGAGTGCAGTGTGAGGACCGCGCCTGCGTCGACCGGTTTAGCATATTGTCCATTGGATAGGATGTATTAACGCAATAAAAGTAAATAATTGTACATGTATATAAAAAAATCATAAAACCAAAAAAAAAAAAAAAAAAAAAAAGAAAAAAAAATTGTTGTGCTTCCTTTGGCAGGTTTATTTCCTTTCCTTATGGGACTGAACTCATCCCTCTCTTTCCCTACTTCAGTGTAATCTGTTAAAACAGGAGGGGGGGATGTTGGTATATATCCCCGGGTAACCGGATGCTGGTAACGGACCTTGACCTTATTGGCAGTTGTCTGAAAATGATGCCATGACGTTACACTCACAAGACAGGAAGGAAGTATGATGCGCCACCTGGTGAATGCACAGTACTGAACCGGCCTGGCCGGTGGAAGGAAACACAGAACATCTTTTTCTGACGTTTGGCAGATTACTCTGTGCCAACTGGATTAGTAATAATTGTTCATTGGATAACTTATAAAAATTTAATTTACTTATTAAATTTGCAAGTTTGTTGTGTCTGTTGTGAGTAATAATCAAATGCTTTTTCTTTCAAATCTGGTAGGGTTGGACCTGTTCTGAATATGGAAACTGGTAGGGACTAGAAACTAGAGCTGTTATCATTAGCGATTTCTGTAGATCGACGCTCGCCTGTTAGATGCGTGTTGAACTCGAGTTGAACACGAGTAAATGACACAAATATAAATAAAATAATAATGTCCAAATATTGTCATCAAGGGATCCGCCATTAACGTATTTAGTACCATTTTATTGCAAGGAAATATATTTTGTTGCCGGTTAAATTGTGCAGATATGTATGAGCACTTTATGGAACAGCCACGTAAATAAGGGAAATAAAAAAACGACCATTGCTCATTGATTTTTTGTCTTTATGGTTAGATAAATTGCAAGAGTGTTGGTTTTATAACAAGATTAGTATATCATAATTTATTTCTTTAAATTGTGTAAATCAGTGTGGTTCCCAAATATCGCCCACCGAGTTACGACTCGAGTTTTGGGCAACTCGTTACAGCAATACTACAGTTATTATTTATGTAGAAACCAAACAAAATTCGTGATTTCAAACACCATTGCACTGATATGGCGACAATTTACCACAAGCTTACATGAAACATGATTTAAGCAACAAGTATTTGCAAGATATTTGAAGCTTATAAACTTCATTTACAATGAATTTAAAGTAAAAGTGTGAGATATTTCTTCATGTTTATATGTTTTTGATTGTTTGGACAAAGTATTAACCAGTAGAAAGCCTGATATTCATGTCTACCTAAACAAAAGAAATATGGTATGCTTGATTACCGTTCACACCACTAAAATGTGGTTGGAACAGTATAAATATATTACAATGTGTACATAATGATGGTATAATAATAATAATATCCTTAAAAGGGGAAGACTTCTACCATTAGTAGCCCACAACATTTGAAGGCTGTGCAGGTATTGACACCCATGTTGCCCAGGTGGGCAGTGGGAAAAATATTGTCTGAGCTCAATCTCTTAAACCATTAGTTATAGAAAGTTCATACTTGGTGGAGACATTGTGCGGGGGATGTAGGTGTGCGACAGTATGATGTGACCTTGATTTCTCCTTTGACCTATAGTAACTGTGAGTTCTAAAATCTTGCCTGGGCTACAGGTGTAAAAAATGTTGATACTTAGCACAGATAGTGTAGGGGGAGTGTGCAGGTGTACAATGTCATAGTGTGACCGTGAGTTGACCTTTGACCTATGGTTTTGATAATTGGCAGATATATTGGTTCGGTGGTGTACGTGCGCAACAGCATGGTGTATTATTGATTCAACTTTTGATCTTGCCATTGTGACCCTGACCTTTGAAACTAGTCTGGTTAGATCTTGAAATGCGTTGGGTGGAGGAAGTTGACTCTAAGCTGAGATATTTTTAGGAGGGGGCATCTAGATAAGCAATGCCATGAGGTGACCTTTATTTGACCTTTGACCTTGTAGTGACCTTGATCTTTTAATCTTATTTGGGTTATATCTCGGATACTGTAAGGTGTAGGGAGTTTTTACATGGTAGGAATATTGCTTGGAGTTTGTAGGTATGCAACAACATGGTGTGACCTTTGACCCTCTGCCAGAATGCTATATAGATTTCTGCAACTAATTATTTTTACGTAATATATAGATCAATAAATACTGCATATGCATATGCTGCATAACTTAGCCATAGCTTCTGTATGATTTTGTGTTTGATTATTTATTGTTTCAGATTCATGTGATGGCTGTCAGGGTGTTACTCACCATGACAATTACTTTGCCATGTCATCTCCGGGTATTGGGAGGGCAGTTCTCTTCATGGCTTTGCAGTTTTGTGTGTTCTTTGGAATAATTTTCTTCATAGAGTCCTCACTGGGCAAGAATTTCAAGCGAAAGATCTTATCCAGTATGTAATTTTTACTTCTTTTTTTTTTTGTCAAGTCATTTATTTTAAAAAATCCTCAAAATCGAAACTTGTTGTTGAAGAATAGTGTTGTTCATGAAATTAAGTATTTGTTCAGCCTTAACTGGCACAAAATTTTATCAGGATTCTGCAAAACTTTAGAAATCACCAACATCACACAGGATGCTGTTTTCACCCATCAATAAAACTTTTATTTTGCATTTTATTGAGGATGTGAAATTTTCCAAAAAGTATCTAGGATATTATGTTTTTTTGTCATATTTTAAACATAGTTGCAAAATCTTATGGTAGGTTTCTGTATTTTGCTGGTTTTGAAAATATTGGTTTGATGATCAAACTAGATCATAGATAGTTTGCAAAGATGTCATACATCACACCCAAAGTTCTGAACGATTTCCCAGCAATAGTGTTTGTACACGTATCTTTCCTGTGGTTACTGTACTTCAGGCTCTCTGTTCACACCTCAGACCACAGCTGTGTCAGTGCTGGAAAGACAGACATCTATTCATCAGCCTCCCAGTGAAGACAGTGATGTAACAGAAGAACGTCAACGAATACTCCAGACAAATCTCTCCGACCTGGCCAGCTCGGACACTTTGATATTACGACAACTCAGAAAGTACTATGGCTCATTCCTAGCTGTGGACAGAATTTGTTTAGGTGTGAAAACTGGCGAGTGTTTCGGCCTGCTGGGAGTTAATGGCGCTGGCAAAACTTCAACATTTAAAATGCTGACAGGAGATGAAACCATAAGCGGTGGCAGTGCTTACATTTGTGGATATAAGGTCACATCTGAAATCAAAAAGGTTGGGAGAATTATACTGCTAAAAGAAAGTAACACTTGTCAGTTAAAGCTTTTATTATCCACCGTGAGCTTTATTTGACCTGTGTAGGGGGATATACAGAGCGGGATATATTTTTTCTTATGCAACGGTGTCTCCGTACCACGGATAATTAGTATCGATAACTTCCTGTTTATTATTTATAGTTCTGAAACTAGGTAACCTACAAATTTGTATTATATATCATTAAAAAGGTCTTTTTATAGCACTTCTGACAGTCTTTGTTGCATAAAAATCCATGCAGAAATGACTGAGAAATTGCAAGTTAAAAGTCGAGGTTTTATATTGACTGGTGCGCCTGTAATACATGAAAGCCTTTTTAACTTCTTTCTTTAAATATGGATTTATTTAGTCATAAAACATAGAAAATGGTGTATAATATATGTGAGAAATTCCCTAATTAGACATATACAAAAAATATCTCGCTCATGATTTAGGCACTCATATAATATGGTTATCTTCATTCATGATATATGTCATTGGGGAAGTTTTCCTATTATCTATACTGTAAGTTAGAGTTAGGGCATATTAGGACATACCCACAGCATTATTCTTTGTGGGAGTGGAACCCACTAAGAAGTGACTGCCTGTGATTAGATGCTAAAGTTGCTAACCACTACATTACTAACTTAAAGGATCTCTGCATCTGTAAGAAGATATTATTGTAGCAATAAAGGACGAGGTTTGAGTATTGTATCGATAAATAAATCACAAACCTCCGGGCGGAATAATGGATGAAGCCCGATAGGGCTGAGTCTATTATGGCCGGATGTTTGTGATTTATTCGCCGATACAATACTCAAACCAAGTCCTTTATTGCTATTATAAAGACCGGTATGATTTTAACAGAAGAATGTCTATTAATTCAGTCAATAAATGTAGTTGTTGTAGGAACTATATCTTTGCTGAATTACAGCCATTTGGTAGTCTGTGGAATTACTTTTACAATCAGATCCCTCGCATCATAATGTACATTAGCAATGATGCGCAGCGACGAGTTTTCTTTTTTAGTGCACATTTCTGGTCTTTATAATGTGTAAATACATCTTAGCTAGTGGACAAATACATATTGAACCGTCTCTGTGTTCCTTTTTGAAAAGGTTTGTAATTTAGGTTTGCTTTGATAATTGTTACTTCAATGGAAAGAATATATTACAAAGGAAGAAAGAGCATTGCAGAATCGCTGCAGAAATAAAAAAATTCAGAGAAGAATGTACAAACTTAAAAAAGTTATCTGAAAAAAAAGAAGGAAGCAAATTTTGGAGATTAGAAATAAGTTCAGGGGTCAAACATATATATGAACAATATTATGGTTTGGTGTGTGAAAATTGATACAACTATCCAGTACTGTCTTTTTTGAATGACTACACCATAAGTGTCAACTAATGCTGGGACAATGTTTGCAAACTTCGGTATTATCACTCGCTGCCTCATTGCCAGTCAATGATCAGTAAAATTTAAGTTCAACCGATATTTGCTAAACTCATTTCTATGTAGCCTTTTTTAACAATAAAGCACTAACTGGAATTATATTTTGTGAAAATCTGTAACATTCATTGGTTAAAATCACAAAACCAGCCGTAAATGTAAAAAAGATCATGTAAACAAAAAAACAATGGGTTTTCCCATTATTGTCAAGGTAATAATAAAATCAGCCAATCACAAGTGAGGATACGTATAGCATGGTCTGTTAGTGAGGGAGACGTTTTTAGGTTATATTTTTTATATATTGGTTATATTTGTGGTAATTTGTGAGTATTTTGCTTCTTTATAATTTAATCTTTCATTTTTACCCCACAGCCCTTAAAGGCTGTCGGGGTAATGTTTTCACCCATGGTGTCCAGATGGCGGGTGTCGGGAAAAAGTTTGTCTGGGCTGTATCTCAGAAACCGAAAGGTGTATGAAGTTGATACTTGGTAGGGACATTGCTTAGGGGGTGTAGGTGTGCAACGTCATAGTCTGACCTTGATTTGACCTTTGACCTTGCCGTAGTGACCTTGACCTATAAAATCTTGTCCGGGCTATATCTTGGAAACTGTAAGGTGTAGGAAGTTGATACTTGGTAGGGACATTGGTTAGGGGGTGCAGGTGTGCAACGTCATGGTCTGACCTTGATTTGACCATTGACCTTACTTTAGTGACCTGAACTATAAAATCTTGTCCGGGCTATATCGTGGAAACCTTAAGGTTTAGGAAGTTGATACTTGGTAGGGACATTGGTTAGGGGTGTAGGTGTGCAATGTCATGGTCTGACCAGGTTTTGACCTTTGACCTTGTCATAGTGACCTTGACCTTTTAAATTTTGTCTGGGCTATATCTCAGAAACTGTGAGGTGTAGGAAGTTGATACTTACTAGGGACATTGGCTAGGGGGTGTAGGTGTGCAACGTCATGGTCTGACCTTGATTTGACCTTTGACCTTGTCATAGTGACCTTGACCTTTAAAATCTTATTGTACCTTTGGGCCTATCTTTTGATGCAGATTAAGCGCTGTTAAAGTCATATTAGATTTCATTAAGAATTTTACTTTTACAACTTCCCATTGTAACAGATGGAATTTCATTAAGTGAGCCACAGATTTTGCTCCAAGACCACACATAAGCATTCATTGAATGTATTACCACTTTTATTGCGTTAATACATCCTATCCAATGGACAATAGCTTATCCGGTCGGCGCAGACCGGCCCGCCAAACGTCAGAAAAAGACGTCCTGTGTCTCCACCGGCCAGGCCGGTCCAATGCTGTGCACTCGCCAGATGGCGTGTGGTACTTCCTTCCTGTCTAGACAGCATGACGTCATAGCATCTTTTTCGTTTGGCGCACATGCTGTGTACACGGAATTTTTCTGCCAGTGGAACTTTTAAATATTTTACTGCCTATTTTACAGAGTGTGTTTATTTAGTGATTTTATTTTGTCACGGGGTGCTTATAGACCTTTATGGACTCAGTTTTTATCAGTTACAATGTCTTCACCTAGCCAGAAACACGGAAGTTGTGGACACATCATGGCGGGATTTGACAGCCATAATTTCTGTGCAAGGTGCAGGGAAAAAGGTAAGGGCTCAGACCCTTGTATATCCCATAATGACTGTAATGCATGCAACTCACTTACTGAGGAACAACGCACCCAACTATCTACGCCTTCTTATAGGCTCAAAAAAGAAAAGCGTGACTCTAAGAAAACTGCTGAAACCCCTAAACAGGACTCCAGTTCCTCTCTCATAGACCCGTCCTCTGTGACGGTAGTGGGAGTAGTGGACGACCAAGGGATTGTGAAGTCCCCTGGGGTTCAAGTTCTGAGAAGAAAAAGAAAGCAAGTGTGGATAAACCTAACCCACATACATCCAAAGAACCTTCAGCTGACAAGCCGTCTAAGTCGCTTTCCAAATCTCACAAATCCTCTCAGGATTCAAAAATAGACCAGTTAGACCAGAAATGGTCTGAACGCTTTAACAGACTAGAGGCCTTACTGTTAGCTAAATCTTTGGAACAACCTGAACCGACCTTTTCAACAGTGAAAGTCACTCCTACACACTCACCACCTCATAGTTCGGTTGTTTCTTCAAAGCCTTTTATCAAGCCATCTACCGACCAACACCGACCGGACAACTCCAAGTCTTCAGATTTGCCTGGTATTACACAGACTGCTTCCAAGTCGACCAGCAAATCGACCACCGGAAGGGTGTCCACCGACCAACCAGATCTGGCAGGTACCGACTCACCCATCTCTCAGCAGGTACCCAGCAGGTCGTCATCTGTCCCCGCAAGAAGACAGAGCACTTCTTCAATGGACACCCAATCTGACAGCGACCTCTCTGACCGTCCCCCTGTGGAACTGTTCATTGAGGAGGGAGATTTGTCCGAACAAGACCCTGACGCTTCTAATGTTGATCCAGATCTGACCCTATCAGAGGAACAAAACTATAGGGAAACCATGAGTGGAATCAGATCGTTTATGGGGTGGGGTCACATCCCTGAAGTAAACACAGCGGCCTCTAAGTCAGAAGACAACCCTTTTCCTGGCCCCAAGGCTCAGCCAACAGGAAAAATTGCAGTGTCCATGCCGACAGACGAGTGGCTCTGTAATAAGATGGGTAAATTGAACCTCACGCTCACAGAGGGATACCCGTCGCGTAGCCCAGAGGCAGGCGGATTGCTGAAAGATCAATTTGTCCGCGCTCCTAGGTCTCAGGCCAAATGGTATAATTTTGTTCCTAACCGACCTTCAGGGGATCAGGATGCAAAGACAGTTCATACTTGGAGTACGGACGCATCAAAAGTGAATAGCACATATAGCCGCATTGCCAAAGCGGCCGGTATTGCATCAACAGCCCCACCCTCAAGACAGATCTCTCAGGACAATCTGAGGCGTTGGGAGGAGTCGGCCCGCGAAGCCTCTATCATTTGCAATCAAGCGGCCGCCTTCAATAGATGCCTGTATAAAGTTCAAGATAGCATGCAGACTCACCTCAAGGTTGTGAAGTCAGAGTTGAGTAAGGGCAAGTCTTCAGAAAGGGTGTCACAGGCTTCAGATGAACTTCAGTTTCTTCTTAACTTCAATTCAAGCATCACACAGTCTATGGCCAAGACCCTTGAACATTTAACTGACTTTGTTTTTGTCACAGTGGCCAACACAACTCTCACAAGACGTGATGCCTACCTTTCTCATCTCAAAATGGGAATCAAACCGGATACTCTGGCTGCCTTACGTACTGGGCCTCTACACATCTCCACTCTCTTCCCTGACGCCGTGTTGAAACAGGCCGAACAGGACATTGCAAATTTCGAGAGTAAAGGGCAAGTTCAGTCCGGTAAGAAAGGACGCTTCCACCCATATGAAAGACAAGACAAACGCCCTGATTATAGAAAGTCCGACCGCCCTGCCTGGAAAAACATAGGAGGCAACAGAGGACAAAAGAAGAGTAGAGGCAAGGCCTCTTATTACTCCTCCCGACCAGCCAAGGGCCAGCAGTCATATAAATGACAATCACAGTTTATGCCAAGGACTGCTGGCCCGGACCCAGGGTGTACTACAGGAAAAGACTTTGAACTTTGTAAATTGTCATGTTGCAAAAAGTGTACCTTCTGCGCCCGGGCACTCGCAAAAGAAAGAGTTAAGTCCCGGGCGGTCAGAGTGTCAGATATCAAGAAATTACAAATTAAAATATGTGCACAGTGTTTCTTGTGTCACTCAATTGTCTGTTGTCCAACCTGTAGTAAATGCCCCCATTGTTGCACAAAATCTACCTGTAGGGGCCAGACTTCAAAGTTTTTGGAAAACTTGGCTAAATCTAGGGGCCGGTCCGAAGGTAGTTCAAATCCTGCGAGAGGGTTACTCCCTCCCCTTCCGGATCCGCCCCCAACTCACACGATCCCCTACAGTCATAAGCCGGTATGTCAATCCCCACAGGAACAGCTACCTGTTGGAGGCATTACATCAGCTTATAGACAAAAAAGCGGTATAAAGGGTTCAAAATCCGAGATCCCTAGGGTTTTTCAACCGACTATTCTTAGTCCCAAAGCCCAACAACAAATGGAGGCCTATACTGGACCTAAGCAATTTAAACGTTTTCCTCAAAGTGGAAAAGTTCAAGATGGAGACACCGGAAACCATCAGAACATCCCTCCAGCAAGGAGAGTGGGTCACCTCAGTAGACTTCAAAGATGCCTACTTTCACATACCGATACAGGAACAATCCAGAAAATATCTACGTTTTCATGTCCAGGGCCGGACTTACCAGTTCAAAGCATTGCCTTTCGGCCTGTCCACAGCGCCCATGGAGTTCACTGTATTAGCCAAAGAGGTGAAACTGATGGCCATACACAAGGGTATAAGAATCCACCAGTACCTAGACGACTGGTTGGTGAGAGCCAGATCTCAACACCTTTGTCGCCAACACACCCGACTCCTGGTCCAGATGTGCCAGAACCTCGGTTGGCTGGTGAATCTAGAGAAATCAGAACTGGAACCCAAACAAGTATTCGACTTCGTCGGTTACCAGTTCAACCTCAGGTCCGGCCGGGTCAGACCGACTCCGGATCGGTGTCAAAGCCTTCAAGACAAGATACAAGCACTTGTATCACTACTGACCTGTCCGGTCAGACAGCTCATGTCCTTGATAGGCCTCCTAACAGCCACAGAAAAACAGGTTCACCTCGGCCGACTACACATGAGACCCATACAGTGGCACCTCAAAAACAATTGGAGGGTACCAGAATCTCTGGAGAAGATTATCCCTCTACCCAGGTCCCTACACCTACAATGGTGGCTAGAAGAAGACAAGGTGCTTCAAGGCCAACCTTTACACCCAGTAAGACATGCTCTGCAAATTTTTACAGACGCATCAAAAGACGGGTGGGGCGCTCACTTAAACGAGTTCACTACAAGGGGGTCCTGGTCGATACCGGAAAGCAAGCTGCACATAAACCTTCTAGAACTAAAAGCAATTTTCCTAGCATTGAAAGAGTTCCAAGATCTCTGTGTAGGAAAAATAGTTCTAGTAGCAACCGACAATACTACAGTAGTAGCTTACATAAACAAGGAAGGAGGAATGAGGTCGGGCCCACTGTGTGCCCTACTGTGGAGAATCTTGACCTGGTGTTCCCAGCGACAAGTAACTCTCAAAGCCCGACACATTCCAGGCCACTTAAATGTGATAGCAGACAAACTGTCCAGGCTGGGTCAGACCATCCAGACAGAGTGGTCCCTCCTTCCGGAAGTCTTCCAACAGATATGCAGCCAGTGGCACCGGCCTCAAATAGACCTTTTTGCCACGAGGTTCAACCACAAATTACCTCAGTTTGTCTCTCCGGTACCGGACTCCCTGGCAGTAGCAGTAGATGCACTTACTCTGCCATGGGAGGACGTGGATGCATACGCCTTCCCACCGACCGCCATATTGGGCAAAGTGGTGGAGAAGCTTCTGGACTCCCCGTGCAAGAGACTCGTTCTGATTGCCCCGGGGTGGCCCAACATGCCTTGGTTTTGGGACTTGGTGAACATGTCCAGCCAGGTCCCTCTCAGCCTGCCCAACCTGCCCAATCTGCTAACACAACCATTCATTCAGATCCCTCACAGAAATCTGACCAACCTAAATCTCCATGCCTGGCTCCTAGAGCCACTAAGACCAAGGAGCAGGGCTTCTCTGAGGCAGTGGCAGCAAGAATTGAGGCTCCTCAAAGAAGATCAACCAGATCAGTCTATGAGGCAAAGTGGACCATTTTTAAAAAGTGGTGTGTCTCTAATCAGATGGACTTCAGGTCACCACCTATAAAGTCGGTCGCTGACTTCCTTATGTACCTCTTTGAGGACAAGAAGCTACAGCCCAGTACCATTGATGGATACAGGTCTGCCATTGCTGATAAGCTAGGTGACACAATAGTCAATATCAGTAAAGATGATAATCTCACTTGTCTCTTGGAAAGTTTCCACAGAGATAGACCCAAAGGGCGCAGGGGAATACCCTCCTGGAACCTCTCCCTGGTACTACACCAGCTGATAAAGGCTCCTTTTGAACCTCTGAAGGAGGCATCATTGAAGCATTTGACCTTCAAAACTGTCTTCCTGTTAGCCTTGGGCTCGGGCAAAAGAAGGAGTGAGATTCATGCATGGCAACATAAGAACATCCGACACCAGTCTGACTGGTCCAAGGTGTCTCTCTTTCCATCCCCCAGCTTTCTTTCCAAGAACCAGCTGGCCAAAGAGGGCCCGGGAAGTGTAGCCCCAGTGGTCATACCAGCCCTGGCCCCTACTCTGGATAGATCCTTCAAGTCTGATAGATCCCTTTGTCCGGTCAGAGCCTTGCGCTACTATCTGGACAGGACTTCAGACATAAGGCAGGACAAACAACTGGTTTTTGTCTCCTTCAAGAAAGGCTTCGACAAGGACATTTCACCTGCCACTATCTCCTCATGGATCAAACAGACTGTGATCCTATGCTATGAGCTCTCTGATCACCAGGCCCACACCCTACATCAAGTCAAAGCTCATGATGTCAGGGCCTTCGCTGCTTCCAAGGCCTTCCAATCCGGAGTCTCCTTGGAGCAGATTTTATCAGCCTGCCACTGGAAATCTCACAACACCTTCACCCAATTCTACCTGAAGGATGTGGCCTGGGCCGATTCAGAGCTCTACCATCTCGGTCCTGTCGTGGCTGCTCAGCAGATCCACCAGCGGACTGATACTTAAGGGAGAATGGCACATATCTGTATATATTGCACATTTAGTTAAGAAGCATAAAAAAAAAAAAAAAAAAAAAAAATCTTCTCAGGTACTTCCTCCGGGAGGCTTACTTCTATGGGACTGAACTCACCCCTCTCTTCCCCTACCTTCAGAGCAGGTCTGCTTAGAGAAAAAAAAGGGGGCGGGAGCCAGGTCGTTTCTGACAGTTCCTTCTGGATAACCGGATGATGATATGCGACCATAGCCCTAAGGGTTTTGACTTCAGGGTCTACCCAGGCTTTATGGGAATCGCCACTATTCCTAACATGAGTTCAACTTTAGTCCCTAGTAACTTACCCACCGACCAAGCGGTAGTTATTCAGCTATTGTCCATTGGATAGGATGTATTAACGCAATAAAATTGCAAATTTAATAAATAAATTAAATTTTTATAAGTTAATACCCTATCCAATGGACACACAAGACCCTCCCTCCGACCCCGCTTTCAGTCTACTAGGGGTCTAATGGTTTAGACAACGAAAAAGATGCTATGACGTCATGCTGTCTAGACAGGAAGGAAGTACCACACGCCATCTGGCGAGTGCACAGCATTGGACCGGCCTGGCCGGTGGAGACACAGGACGTCTTTTTCTGACGTTTGGCGGGCCGGTCTGCGCCGACCGGATAAGCTATTGTCCATTGGATAGGGTATTAACTTATAAAAATTTAATTTATTTATTAAATTTGCAATTCTGTATGCATGGTAATATTCAAAACATCGAAACCATAATTCGGCCATGCCAGATGTAGATAACGAGTACATGCATTATCTTTCTCTTAGACATTATTTTCTCTATTTAAACATTGTTTGGACCTTTATATAACTGACAGTGCTGTGAAAGTATCCTTAACTTTGTACTGATAAAGTACCTCTATATCTCCTGGTGTTAAAAATATTTCCCTAGGCTGTGGGGTACGGGTATTTCTGTCTGGTTTACACTTTTGACTCCATGATCGGAAATGTTCTAAGTTTGTTTACAGATTTCCGATACAAACATTGACAGGTAAAATCCAAGCATCTCCCAGCACTAGTGTCAACTGTCCAAATTAACAATTCAATTTACACTTTATGAATGTTATTGTTGCGTCATTGTAGGTGCGTGAGAATTTGGGTTACTGTCCACAGTTTGACGCTCTGATTGACAAGCTGACAGTACAGGAGACACTATACATGTACGCCAGGCTGAGGGGAGTACCGGAGTCTCAGATCAAGAGGGTAACAGACAACCTCATCAGCAGTCTGCTGTTGGATGACTATAAAGTTAAACAGGCGGGGACACTGAGGTAATCCTTTCAAACTCTAACATTTATGAAGTACAGTTAATTTAATTAAGAAAAATTTTTTTTCTGCAAAACAGGATGTTGTTTTTTAAATACAAAATTAATGATATCAAATCAGTTAAACCCTTATGAATCATTTAAACAATATAAATCAATTTAAATAAGTGAACCCCTTAAAAATCAATATAAACCAATTAAGCCCATGTAAATCCCATACAAGTCAATTTTAATCAGGTAAACCCATCAGTTTTATTAAGCTAACCCATATTTAAATGAATTATAATCAGTTATGCCTACGTTGAACTATATAATTAAATTAAAATTGGTTTATGCTATATATAAACTATATAATGCAATTGACATCTGTTTAAAAAATGTGCAAATCCATTTAAATCAGATACAATACACATCATTGACTTAAATTTTCAATATCTTTTTAAAATCACTATAGTGGTGGCAACAAGCGTAAGCTGAGTACTGCTATTGCGTTGGTTGGGGACTCCCCCATCGTGTTTCTGGATGAGCCCACAACAGGCATGGACCCAGTGGCCAGACGTCACCTGTGGAACACGCTGACCAAAGTGAGGGAGAATGGACGTACTCTTATACTCACATCACACAGGTAAGTCAGACAAAGAGCTGTTCAACATTATTATCTGAAAGTGATAAATACTCCCTGTCATTTGAAAACTTATATCCATGTGTAATGCCTGGCATCAAAATTTGGCACACACTTAAATTTGGCACAAAACAGAATCTGAATTGTATAGAAAATTAATTGACTGATGGTTGCCCTTGGCAAAATGGGTCCACTTATCACACTGAACCATACCATATAAGGCAGAGGGAACGAAGCCTAAGTGATCATGGAAATAAAATTATTATTATTGTTTGTTTTTTTTTTTTTTGCAAATTTAGTTAATTCTTTTTTTTTTTTTTAAATGAAATCTCAGTGACCTAAGGGTATAACTATTTTGGATAGATCACAATGCAAAGTGATTTTTATTTGTATCACATTCAAATGGAAAGCAGAAAACTGGTATTCCATTTAACACTAACAAGTTAGTAACAACTGTATTGTGACAATTTATTCTGCACACTACAAATTGCAAGTATTCCAAAATCAAGCAGAGTTTCCTAGTGCAAATGATCACAGCTAAATGTTGGTAATTTAGGTAATTTTTCCTTTTTTTTTTAAATATTTCAAAACCATAGGCAGGGTAGAATACTGTAAATTCTACTGTGTTTTCAGCATGGAAGAATGTGAAGCACTGTGCACTCGTTTAGCCATCATGGTGAATGGTCAGTTTAAGTGCTTGGGGAGTTCCCAGCACTTAAAGGACAAGTTTGGAGAAGGCTACACATTAACAGCTAAGATTGCCATAGGTGATACTCCCACAGAAACCGAGACAAGAACCCAATGCTTCATGGAGTTTGTAGAACAAAGATTTCCTGGATGTGTGCTGAAAGACCATCATCATGCCCTGGTGATGTACCAGATTAGGAGCACAGAAAACCAGAGCTGGGCTCATGTATTTGGAAGCATGGAGAGAGCTAGGGAGACTTACCATATTGAGGATTATTCTGTAAGCCAGACAACACTAGAGCAGGTGTTTATCAACTTTGCCCGGGCACAGATTGAGCCCGAGCAAAAGCAAATGGGTTGTATGAAAAGGTGTAAAACATTCTGTTTGTGATGTGCTTAAAACTGAAAACAAATTGTACTTTTATTGTATGATTTATGTCCATATTTTTCAGAGCCTGTTGGATAGACACTGAGAACAAAAATGTACCTAAAATAGATTTGCAATTGATTGTAAGTTAAAAACTACTTGCAGTTGTCAAGTTGTCCTTTATACACGATAGTTTTTATTATATAATAGTGGAAAGCATTTTTGTACTTTTATTAATCATTAATTTTGTATAATTGAGTATTCTTCTTTATTATTGCCCTGTCTAATAAATGTTTGTATGATGATTATAAAACAATACTCTCTCTTTTGAAGTATATCAGAAATTGACTGGTTTATTTTAACTTTTTTTTATAATTTCTCCGTCCACATACAATAGACTCTGACTAAAGCCTCCAACATCTTCAGGATTTGATTCTAGTTATGCCTAACTTCCACCTATACACACAAAATTTTGCATTTTCGGATGTCAGGTTTTATTTATAGAGTGCAAGTAAATTATGAGAGTACTCTTTATTTTTTCAGTTTTATCCTCTAGCATACTCATGACGGTACCTTGTACACTTTAAGTGCTTTGTTGTATGCCCACTTTGAACAATGACCCTTAAGTGCTTTGTCGTAGTAGTTCAATAAGTGCTTCAAAACAGGCCCCAAACCTAAATTACAATAGGAGCACTTCTCTAAGGTTTTCAAACAGCCAACTTGTTAGGTACAGTTAGTCTTATATAAACTCATAATGTTCATTTTGGTCTTATAGAATATCAAATTTTAATAAATTATTCTAATCCTTTTCTGTGTCTTGGGTTCCAGGGAAATATTTGCACCTGCATATAGGTGCGGGTGAGTTCATTCCTGGGAACCCTTGATAGTAGTGGCAACTATTATAAAGAATTTCCTTGTCCTTATCATTCATACTTTAGCTGCCTGTGGAGTCATAATGAAATATCCAACCCCCAAGTTAATACTGTTGTTGAATGTTACAAATTGTAGAGCTTAGATACACCCTGTTGCTCTAAACAATCAAAAAATCAATACTTCAATTTATTAACAAGAGTACAGTTAGAGTAAACATTGCGTTATCTCTCATATCCTATCATTGTTGAATCAACCAAAGATCAGAATATAGGTACCAAACAGAAAACTGGATATCTTTATCCTTGATTTGGATAACTTAATATCAGGACAACCCTTGACTTAGTATGTCATTGTTTTTAACTTTAATTATCCACCAAACTCAGGGTTGCCACTCAACAAAAACCAATTTAAAGAGTTAGTGCCTCTAAAATAAAGAGAAAATCAGAACAAAATAAAGAGTAAAAGAAATACCATTTATTGACACAAGTATTTTATGATTCTCAAAGATTTAAATTTTACCACTCACAACACCAGGTTAAAATGCATGTACTTGTATTTTAACCGGCCCTAATGTAGGATTGTGTAGAAATTTCGTACTGGGAAATTTTCCTCAGGGACAATTCATAATCTGACAATTCATACCCAGTGTGGAACATTTAATACCGAAACATTTAAAAATGAAAATTTTAGGATAGCATACATGAGAATTACATGAAATACACTGCATTTTAACAACATACGGAGTTACTTCCATGATATTGTCAGATCAAAATGTATTGTTAAAGCTATAATGTTGGATTTAAACAACTCATATTAAGTAAACAACAGTATGAAAATGACTGTTCTTTACTGAATACATGTATATGACACATTTGTGCTGTAATGAGATTATGGTAGTCATCAAAAGATTTCTTTGGGCAGATTTTTAAAAACAATCATTATTTAGATGTCTAGTTTTTTGACAAATTGTCGTATGAAATATATTTTCTCGTACGAAATGTCCCAGTGCTAAATGTTCTAGTGTAGGCAATATTGGAATGATCTAATGACATCCCAACATATTTACATGCTCTTTTCCATGGTCACATAATATTACATGATCATGTATTTACCCTACAAGAAACATTGATGTACCATTGCCACTTATTCGGATTATGACAGATTTTGAAAAGAAAATTTTATTGCATTAATATATCTTACCTAGTGGACCAATGCAATGCATTCATCCGGCGCGCAGCCGGTCCCGCCGAACGTTAGGAAAAAACGTCCTGAGCTGGGCTCAGACCGGGACCGGTTGTGTCGTCTTCATTCACCAGGTGTCTCCTCAGCACCCAGCTCCCCTACTGCGCGTGTGCGCGCATGCGCACTTCCTCTTTTTGTTTGGCGCGAGAGTGTTAGCTGTGAAAATGTTTTACAAAAAGAACTTTCGGATATATTTGTGGTTCTAACAGTATTCGTCACATATTGTTTATATATTTTACAAGTTTTATTGTCATGGCATCACCAGGACAAAGATGTGGTAGTTGTGGCCATGTTATGGCAGGATCCGACCTTCATAAAAAATGTGCCCGTTGCAGGGACAAAAAATTAGGTGATGACTTGTGTGTTTGAGGAAAAGTCTGTATTCTTTGTGACAATTTGACGGATTCTCAAAGAAGCATGTTATCCACCCCTCAATACCAGATCCGTAAGGACAAAAAATCTGGTTTACTTGTGTCACCTAGCAAGGTTACAGTGGTGGGTCCGGTGGACTCTTCTGATGAATTTGCAATGCCTAAAGACGATGCGCATGCGCAAGTTATGGCCGGTTCCGGTCCATCACCGGTTCCCTTTGCTCAACAATCCACTGATTTTGTTTCCCAACAGGACTTTGAAGTTTTAAACAACCAATTGGAGGAGAAGTTTGAACGCTTTGAAGCGCTTTTGACAAGAACCAACATATTCTCCACCTCTAAGTTACCGGTCAATGTTGAAAACCCACCGGTTTCTGATACTCCTTTCATAAACCCTTCTCTTGACCCCAGAGCCACCTGTCCGGTGAGGCCTCCGGGTCAGGATACAGAAAGTGGTACAGACAGGAAAGATAAAGGATTGGGTAAATCCAACACAAGAAGAAATCTAATCCGTCTGCTGCTGCCGGTTCGGCAAGCCAGAGTTCAGCTTATGACATGTCGGCTATCAAGATTGATGTACCCGGTCCGGGTAGTAAACCTCTTGATAAGCCAAGTTTTTCAACTTCAGTGACATCTGATCAACCGGTTCCCACCAGTCCCGACATGTCCAGTATCTCCGGTACCGGTGCTACTAGTTCCTACACTTCTGCCAGTCTTTCTCAACAGGAACCTGTCCTGTCAGATGTGGAGGTGGATCTTTTTCCTGATCACTCTGACAAAGACTCTGGTGAAGAAAGCGAATTATCAGTTTCCGAAGTCACAGAAAAGAATGAAGAGATGAATTACAGAGAAACGGTCCGTGCAGTGAGAGCTTTTCTGGGTTGGACGCACATTCCAGATTTTGAACCTTCTGTAGGAGACTGATAATAGAACTCATAACCCGTGGAAGGGTAAACATCCCAGACGTACTGGGAAGGTTTCCATTGAATTACCGGCTGATGACTGGCTCTATTATAAAATGGAGAAACTCAATACTAGAACGGCAGAAGGTTATCCATCACGTTCTCAAGAAGCCGCAGGACTCAAACTTGATAAATTTATTAGGACTCCCAAGAGTCAAGCAAAATGGTATGCCCAATCTAGGCTTAAACAGGATGGCACACAGAGACCAGGGAAGACTATTTTTGGATGGTCCGGTTCAGAGGCTAGACTGAACTCTCAATTTTCGAGGATTGCAAAAGTGTCTGCTTATCCCACTTCTGGACCGGCCTCCCGACCTGTTCCACAAGAAATTTTAAGACGGTGGGAAAAATGTGCACGGGAAGGATCCCTCATTACTAATCATGCTGCCGGTTTTAACCGGTGTACTAGTGAAGTACAAGAAAAAATGAATCAACACATCTCCTTGCTTCATGAGACTGTTGTAAAAGGGAAGGCACCCAAGGAGGTAGTGGAAGTCATAAAGGAGTTGAAGGATCTATCAGCCTTTCACACAAGTGTGTCTGTTGCTCTAGGCACGGCTTTCCAACACTTAGCTGACAGCCTTTTTGTCCAACTAGTCAATTTTGTACTTTTGTGAAGGGACTCGTATTTAGAATATGTGAAACCTGGACTGAAACCAGATACGTGGAACAAACTGAGGAATGCTCCCCTGTTCACCTATGGTTTGTTCCCAGATGATGTTCTAGCCGTTGCCGAGCAGGACATTCTTAAACATGAATCATCTAGGGGTGCTTCTGGTCCCGGTTCGGGCACATTCCAGCATCCCAAGAAACAACAATTTAGATACCATCCCTATGAGAAGAAGGACAACAAACAGTCCAGTTACTCTTCCTCCCAAACGCAACAGGCTTGGTGTCAATTTTCAGGAAGAGGTAGGGGGAGGAGCCGGGGAAGAGGTGGCTCTGGTTCCCCATATTTTTCAAAGTCTGCAAGGAATTCCAAGCAGTATAAATGACAATCAAAGTTCGCTGAATCCCCCAGTTCAGTTAAGTGTAAGTTCCGGGGATTTCAGTCAAGTGCAAAGATCAGCAAATATGGACTTTCAAGAAACTGTAAATTGTCTTGTTGTGGCTCCTGCTGTTACTGTAACCGGGCAGTCGCAAAAGAAAGACGTAAGCCCCTTTCAGTCAAATGTAGCTATAAAATCTGTGAAAGGCGTATTGTGTTTTAATCATTGTCTCTGCCCCACTTGTCAGAAATGTCCATCATGTTGTCAAAGATCCACCTGTGGGAGGCCGTCTGCAAATGTTTTGGCAAGTCTGGCTCTCCCTGGGTTCAAATCCAAGGGTAGTGTCCATACTAAAGGAAGGGTATTCCCTACCCTTTAAGGTACGACCCCCTCTGTCAAGGTCACTGGTGATCATCAGTCATTATGCGATACCTTCATCTCTGGCTTTTTACAACCGGTTGTTTCTGGTACCAAAGCCCAACAACAAGTGGAGGCCCATCTTAGACCTCAGTCAACTGAACCTTTTGCTAGCGTCAGCCTCTTTCAAGATGGAAACCATCAGACTCTCCCTTCAACAAGGGGAGTGGGTTACCTCGCTGGACTTCAGCGACGCCTACTTTCATATTCCAATAAGTCCAAGGTCGCGGAAGTATTTGAGATTCCATCTCAACAGTCAAACTTACCAATTCACTGCCCTACCTTTCGGCCTTTCGACGGCTCCGTTGGAGTTCACAAAGGTCATCAAGGAGGTCAAACTTATGGCACAGTCTCAGGGTATTCAAATCCACCAGTACCTAGACGACTGGTTAGTGAGAGCCCCTTGCCAGGAAACGTGCCAACGACATACCCAGACCCTTTTGGACCTATGTCGCAATCTGGGCTGGTTGGTCAACATGTCCAAGTCGGGGCTGGTTCCCCAACAGGTGTTCAACTTTGTAGGCTATCGTTTCGACCTCTCTCAAGGCCTAGTCAAACCCACGCAGGAGAGGTGGACAACTCTATCTCAGAAGATCTGATTTCTCTTGGGACGAGAGGCCTGCTCGGTCAGGCAGTTCATGTCCCTAATTGGCCTTCAGACAGCCACAGAAAAACAAGTGGTATCGGGATGTCTTCACATGCGCCCTATCCAGTGGCATCTAAAGAAGCATTGGCATGTCCCAGAAACTCTAGAGAAGATTATTCCCGTTCCAGAGTCTCTCCATGTTCACCTGAGGTGGTGGTTGGACCCAGACAACGTTCTGAAAGGTCAACCGTTACACCCATTGCAACACGCCCTCCAGCTGTTTACAGACGCCTCAAACGAAGGCTGGGGCGCACACTTAGGAGACTACACTGCAAGAGGCCTCTGGTCCAAGTCAGAAGGCGACTTGCACATAAATTTGCTAGAACTCAAGGCAGTCCTGCTGGCCCTGAAACGGTTCGAGCAGTTGTGTTGGAACTAGACCATTCTGGTTTGCACGGACAACACAACAGTGGTTTTGTACACAAGGAAGGGGGTATGAAATCAGGCTCTCTTTGTGCTCTCCTTTGGAGACTCCTTCTATGGAGCAATCAAAGGGAGATTAAATGTCATTGCCGACAAACTGTCCAGACACAAACAGGTGATTCAGACAGAGTGGTCTCTCCTTCAGGAGATTTTCGACCTTCTCTGTCGGCGGTGGCAGGTTTGTGTCCCCAGTTCCCGACAAGTTAGCCTGGAAGGTGGATGCGTTGAGTCTCCAATGGAAGGACCTGGATGCTTATGCCTTTCCTCCGACGGCTCTTCTGGGACAGGTGGTCACCAAACTCTTGGACCACGGTTGTCGCCGACTCATTCTGATTGCTCCAGGGTGGCCAAACATGCCATGGTTTTGGGACGTGGTCAGCATGTCGGTTCAAATTCCACTCTCACTTCCCAGGGTAGAGAGTTTGTTAACCCAACCGTTCAATCAGTGCCCCACAGGGATCTCTTCAACCTGAATCTACATGCTTGGCTCCTAGAGCCACAGCCATTCAACAAGCAGGGTTCTCTGCTGAAGTGGCAGCATGAATTGAGGCTCCTCAGAGACGCTCAACCAGAGCGGTCTATGAGTCAAAGTGGGCAGTTTTTGTCAGATGGTGTGAGGACAATAAGGTGGACTTCCGGTCTCCATCTATAAAACAGATCGCGGACTTCCTCCTTACCCTGTTTCAGGAGAAGCACCTTCAGCCTAGCAATATTGGGGGCTATAGAACGGCTATAGCTGACAAAGTGGGCAATGACAAAATAAACATCAGCAAGGATGAAAATTTGACTAGGTTGCTGGATAGCTTTCATAGGGATAAACCTAAAGGTAGGCGGGGTATTCCTTCTTGGAATCTGTCCCTGGTCCTCCACCAGCTTACTAAACCTCCCTTTGAACCTCTTAGGAAGGCTTCCCTGAAGCATCTCACTTTTTAGACTGTCTTCCTTCTAGCTCTAGGCTCCGGGAAGAGAAGGAGCGAAATCCATGCATGGGTCCACAGAAACATCAGACATCAAGAGGATTGGGCAAATGTTTCACTCTATCCTTCACCAGGTTTTATTTCCAAGAATCACCTGGCCAAGGAGGGTCCAGGTTGCGTGGCTCCGGTTATCATCCCGGTCTTAGCTCCTACTCTGGACAGATCTCTTAAGGAGGATAGAACTCTTTGTCCGGTTAGGGCCTTGCGTTATTATTTGGACAAGACCAAGGACCTACGGGCCGGCAAGGAATTGGTCTTTGTCTCTTTTAGGAAGAGTTTTAAGAAGGACATTGTCCCTGCCACCGTCTCTTCTTGGATAAAGCAGACAATTGTCTTATGCTACCAACTTTCAGATGAACAGGCTCAAACCTTGCACCAAGTTCGGGCACATGACGTCTGTGCCTTCGCGGCTTCCAAAGCCTTCCAAGGAGGTGTTCCCTTAGATCAGATCTTATCAGTCTGTCATTGGAAGTCTCACAACACTTTTACTCAGTTCTATCTGAAGGATGTGGCCTGGGCCGACTCGGACTTGTACCATTTGGGACCTGTAGTCACTGCTCAGCAAATTAGGGAGTAGCCTTGAGACTTCCATGTATGTATATATATAGATGTACATATGTTGGTTTCAAAAACAAAAACAAAAAAAACGTCCCTGCAGTCTGTCTTGCTCCCACAGGATGGATGAGGGACTAGTCTAATTTTTCCCCTACACCACTTCCTTAGGAATCCTTGGGGCAGAACTCCTGTTCTCTCTCCTCCTATCTAGTACTTCTCAGATTATTCTGAAAAAAGAAGGGGGGGGGGCAGCATAGCCGAGGTTGTTGGGACATCTGTCTAGGTGTACTTATCCTCTGGCTTCAGGAAATTTTTCGGGAGTTCGGGCTTTAGCCCCCTTTTACTTAGAGCTACCCTCCAGCCACTGGGTAGTTATTCTGCATTGGTCTACTAGGTAAGATATATTAACGCAATGCATTCATCCGGCAAGCAGCCGGTCCCGCCAAATGTTAGAAAAAAACGTCCTGAGCTGGGCTCTGACCGGGACCGGTAGTGTCGTCTTCATTCGCCAGGTGTCTCCTCAGCACCCAGCTCCCCTACTGCGCGTGCGCGCGCATGCACACTTCCTCTTTTTGTTGCCTACCTTAGAATGACCCCTTTTGAGCTATAAGCGGGGAAGGTAGGGTGGGAATCCCCTGGTCCACTAGGTAAGATATCTTATAAAAATTTAATTTAACTATTAAATTTTCCAATTTGCAACATATATTTATGATTAAAACTTAAAATTTTTTATAAAGTACATCATATAACAAATAGTGCTATCTTTAATCCAACATTTTCTTTAATACAAGACTTACATTTTTAATAAAAATAACAAATTTAAACTTTAGAAAAAGAAAAGAATGATTAAGATGCTTGAATATTAATGTACTTTGTTATTGAAATAATTATCAATGCACATGACCAGTTACACTATTAAATTATCCTTTACAATGATACACTAAATAAAAAACATTTACTAAATTGACATGTGTTAAATAAATTACATAATAACAATGATTCAAGTAAATAATCCTTTTATTGAATTCACTGGCCCTTAATTACTTTAAAAGTGAATTAAGAATCACTGATATGATAGACTTCATGTTTGATGAAACAAAAAAAAAAAGAAACACTGATATGATAGATTTTACTTGGTCTCATCACAGTGGAATACTTATAATTAAATGTTTTATTGTCTTAAACAATTAGCAGCTTTCAATGAATATTTCTCATTGTAAGATATCCCAACACTTAAATATCTGAACATCTCCAAACCTATACAAAGTCATCTCAATTACATTTTGATTCATGTTTACTTTTTTCTCTTGGTTTTTGTGGTGGTCTCTTTAGCTGCTCTTTTGATTGTTTTGTTAACAATTTTATTTTCTTCCTTTCTCAACTGTTTTGCTGCCTCTTCTCATTCTCTTGCTGCTTCTTTCCCCTGCTTTTTAGCTTCTTTTAACAATAACTGAGCTCTCTCAACCATTTCTACTGCTTCTTTCCTCCTTTTCTGTGCATCTTGCTCCTTTTGAGATGCAGAAGATGCACATGCCTTTGCAGATTTCAGTTTGTTGCTTTTGTCTTTTTCAGTTTGAATCATCTTGTTCAGTGCATCAATTTCATCAGTAATTTTCTTTGAGTTTTGTTCACTTTCTCTTTCCCTCTGTTGCTGCATTTGTCTCTCATTGTATGACTTGCGGGCATCTCTTGCAAGAGACAGGAGATTTGTATCAATTGTCATAGTGGTACAATTTAGTCCATTAACATGGAGATAATTCCTAATAGATAGAAGAGCATTTAATGTGAGACATTCCAATTGAGTCCTGTGGTTTCTCATTATATTGGCTCCATCTGAGAAAAATCGCTCTGTGTCTGCATTACCATGTGCCAAGGCCAAACATGCCCTGGTTAGTTTACAAATCAAAGGATACTTTAAATCTCTTGATGGACCTTGTAACTGATGCACTCTTGACCACAAAACATCTAACCTTGGCTTGTCTTGTAAAACAGATGACTGATCAGCAGGAGATAGTATGTTTCCAACACTTGAATCTAGAGTGAATAATTTCCACTCATCCATCAATTGATCAACCTCTGATCCAGATATCACATTATTTTGGCAATTTCAATGCTACCCTCTTTACAGCAGTCACAACCGAGATCTTCCAGTATCCGAGTATGGAACGTCCGGTAGTACAATACTTCTCAAATGCTTTAACATAGGAAGCCTGTGCCTGAGAGTGTATTTCTTTAACACTAAGTTCAGTGAGTTTATCTTTGTTGTGTTTGAGAAGTTCCCTAGTACTGTTGCCCAGGCTGAGTTTAGAATCATCCAACTGATTGCCCAAATCAGCATACTTCAAATCAAGAAAATGAGTGGCATGTTTAATCTTAGCAAACACATCTGGTTTGATGAACCGGGAAGCAAGACATTTAGTGCATTCCATCATTTCATAATACAATGGATAATTGGTTGCATACACTGAAACATCTTTTCATTATGGAGAAAAGCCTTCAGTCCGTGGCAAATAAATGTCAGATAAACTGGTAATCCTGGCTTGTTCAAAGCGCACAAGATACGCTTAAATCTTGGTTGATTTTTCAAAGATTTGTTGTCCTTTCTAGAATTCAAAGACTTGAATAATTCCATTAGTGCTGCAAGCTGCTCTAAGACTCTCTCTGCTACAGGCAGGATACACGGTCATCTTGTTTCAACATAACATAGAATCTTGTGTTGCTCCAGATCCAAAAGAATTTGATGTCCTTTAAAATCTTCAACTGCTGCAGGGTGGTTGCGAAAAAATAGAATAAGTCCTGAAGGAATTCTTCAATGACCTCTCCAAATTCCTTTGTAGTATATACTACTGTATTGCTAATATGATGAGAGCAGCCTCCCAAATCCAACAAATGAGGAGCATGCCTATCCTTAATAAGTTTAAGAACACCTTTGTGTTTTCGCCTCATCACATTTGGACTGTCCGACATAATTTGAGTTTTTCCCAAGGAACTGAATCCTCCTCAAAACAATTGACAACTGCTTTTGTGATGTCTTCAGCCCCTGCATGTCCCAGACTGACAGTTCTATAAAAACATACACAAACTTGATTTTGATCAGGATTAAATAACTGTATGAGCATATTCAAGTATTTGCATCCAAATTCTTATTGCTTTGATCCACCATCAGTGAAAATTGCTGATTTTTCATCTTTCTGATTAAGTCATCCTTCACCTTGGGATATAAACCATCAGTGATGAGATATGCCTTGGTTCTTTTAGATTGGAACAGTTTAGCAACTTCACTATCACGTAAAGCAGCTTTCAAAAGTAAATCAAGATGATCAACAAACAAAAATAGTATGTTATGCTCTACATATGCAACTGAGAAAAGAAGCTCTGCTTTAGTTGCCAAGTTGTCATGATCAGGTAGGTCAGATTTTCTGGAAGAAAAAGATTTGATGGACTTGGACTGTGTTACAGTTTTTGAAACAGTAAAATGCATTTTAGTCTTCACGTGTTGCAAGAGAGCCACTTTTCCCAAATTAGCAACAGAAATATTACGTTTGCACCACTACATTGTACGCATCATCTGGAATATCTTTACACCATTTTTCTATGGTATCACCATTATCATCCACTATACATTCTAGGGTTGCGACCGAGCAGTGGACACTCGACGAGCGAGGCAAATTTCATAAAAATTCGATCCCAATTCTCAGGGCCGAGTGCTCATGTATATATAACAACCTATAGAACTGGTTACGTTTTTTAGTTAATAAAACATAAATAACACACCTTACTTACATTAAATCATATAATCCATCATTTTAAAAATAATATTATTGATATTATGTGCTGACAATAGCTAATTGGATACTAAACTTCATGAAGGCTCGATGTCGAGTCGAGTTTTTATCTGCGAGCATTCGACCCAAATTATTTGTACTCGTCACACCCCTAATACTTTTCCATTCTTTTTTATACTTATGTTTATGTACTGGAGGCATAACTGTCCAATTAACTTAATCTTGAAAAGAAATGTCACAGATTATAACGCATCTGTCAATCGTCTGTAAACCATCCATGTATCCTCAGAGCTGCCAACAGACCTGTTAATAGAAAGGGTAAATCTGGTCAATAAAGTAGAGTTTTTCGAAATGGAACATTCAAATTGCAATAGCTTTTCCAATTAGAGGTCACACTATCAAAAGTGAAAATCTCCAGCCTAGGTGTAGCTCAATTTTGCACACAGCTGAAAAGGTAACATCCTACCCCAAAAATATGTAAATAATATAGGTAAAAGAATTTGTGTAGCTTTAATACATTTAAGATATTAGAAGTTTACTCTTTTTGTCAGTTTATTATGAACAACAATATTACTATTACTCAATTATATACTTCAAAATAACTGTTCACTTATAACAATATTCTAATTAAGGATAAAGTATCTGAATGAAGTATTTTATAATGCTATGAATATTGTATTTTAGAGTTATAAGTCAATTACCCAAATTAACTAGAACGTGTAGAGTTTGAACCTATCTTTAACACTTAAAACATGTTAAGTAAATCCCAAAATATATAGAAAAATTTTATTTGAAACTGAAGACAGTTTTCATATGGAGTAACAAAAGTATTTCTAGCCCCTCAAATAGTGCATAGACAGCAACAAATCCATGCATGACATATATTGGGGCGTTTATTTTAGCCCTGTTTATTTTAATCATGGTTGATAAGGTTCACATATTGTTGGTGGTAATATATTTAGGATGCCCAGTGACATCTTATTGTAAAACTTGCATGGCCTATTTTTCTTGTTAATATCAGACACATTCAGAAAAAATTATAAATAATCATAAATAAGTGATGCAGATTTACCATTAGTAAATTCAGCATGTCCATTTGTTGCATATGGTATACGTAAATGTACTGTCCATATATATTATGCAATAAATACATATGCACAAACTGTCACAATCCATTTAAAATTGGTACTACAGCAAGGTGTGCCAAAGCATCGCCAAAAAAATAAAGTATGGTTTTCAAAAAATTTATAATTTATAATTTACAACTTCCACACCAAAAATAAAGAGTATATAGAGAGCTTTCCTAAAAATAAAGAGTAGTGCCTGAAATAAAGAGTAATAAAGAGTAAGTTTCCATTTTGCCAAAAATAAAGAGTACTCTTTACAATATAGAGTAAAGTGGCAACCCTGAAACTGGACTGCAAACATATATGGAACACGTAACAAACATGGATTACTGGGTCATGTCACTTTAAATCACACTATACCTTTCCATACTTATCTCCTATAAGGAATCTTATTTAGTACAAATCAATTCATTTGCATATGGCAATGTAATTTCAAGTCTTTCCACATATAATTTCTCCAGGAAGGTGCAACACTAACCATTGGGATTTACTTCTGTTCTGGGGTTGTTTCCCCCCTACCCCCTCTTTGGCTTTTGACATTTACTTGGACAGATCTGGCTTAATTCCCCTCCTTTTGAACAAATACCAAGAATGTAGTTCCACCTTCTTATAAAAAATTTGTTGGCTAAAGGAGTCATGTTACCGGGACTGTTGTCTACATTGTGATATAAAATATTTTCTAAATGAACAGTCAAAAACAAACACGTGCTTCTTTAAACTTTCTTTGACAAGAGAATATGCTTTACTTCGTGTTCAAGCTCGAGGTCATAATGGCCCAGAATATATCAGTTATAACAGAATCAAATATATTCTTTGACATTTGAATTCCTGTTAATAGGAATGAATGTTATCGATTACTGAAGTTTGAAATAGTGCATCTTTAACTTTTATAAATAACTGAAGTAAGATTTAAAAAGGAGAAGTCACGGCTTTCCTTTTTAGGGCTAAAATAAGGAGGTTTTGGCACTTTTGGTGCAAAACAATGAAAAACACTTTTCAAAACTGGACTTTTCATCACCTAAAATTTAAATTCCAGCCTTTCAATGCCAAGAAATTATCTAAAATTGAAAAAATGACTTTCCAGAAAGGATGTGTCCTTTTCAAAGAAGCTGTAAATCTACACTTATCTGAAAAGGATGCATACTTTTTAGATAAACTGCAAATGTTCACTTTTGAAAAAGGATGCATCCTTTTCAGAGAAACTGTGAATCTTCATTTTTCTAAATAAAAAGGATGCATCCTTTTAAGAAAAACTGCAAATCTTGACTTTTCTAAAAAGGATGCGTCCTTTTCACAAAAACTGCAAATCTTAACTTTTCTAAAAAGGATGCGTCCTTTTCACAAAAACTGCAAATCTTAACTTTTCTAAAAAGGATGCGTCCTTTTTACAGAAACTGTAAATCTTCACTTTTGTAAAAAGGACGCGTCCTTTTCACAAGGTTTGGACTTAGTACTATTCTCAGTCGTCTTCTTCAGAGGAAGATCAGTCCTCTGTCCCTATCAAAAAGTCTACTTAACCTTCTCCTTCTGAACCTGAACATCTTCAGGATAGCACAGACCCAGTTTTCTACACGGAGGTAGATATGTCTGACCTCCCTTCACAATATGCTGAGGAAGTGGAAACTTTTGCCTAGGTCCTCTACCACTGTGCTAGGCCAAGACGAAGAGAAAGGCCAACAGGAGCTTAGGCCAAGAGGCCCTACAACTATGCTCCCTTTAAATCCCATTCTCAAAGATGCTTTTAGAAGTTTGAACAGGATTTCTTGGCTGCTAATTTACCTGAGGGTAAGTATATTAAACCCCCGGCTTCAACAGCCAAATACTACAAGGTGGGTCAACCTTGTTTTGAAGACAAAATTCAGGAGCTCAGTACACAAGTTCTCAAGGAACTTGAACACCAAGCTAGGCAGAATCTCTCTGCCATCAATTTCACAGCTACTTTAGCTAAGACTGCCTCTTCTTGTAACACTGTTATGGAGAAGTGTCAGCACAGTATCAAGGCTTCCTTTAAGAGGGTTAAAAGCCAGATTCAGAAGGGTGCCCATCCTGAAAGAGCTGTCAGGCATGGCTATGAAAATGCCTGACTATTTTGAGATTATGAATAAGAGAATTCTTATTCAACAGAGAGCCTTAAGCCTGCCTCAGCAAATCTGTAGCCCATATACGCCAGAGAGAGCTGTATACCATGGGCAACATTGGCCTGCTAAGACACGAGGCTGGGATGACCCTCCTTCAACCACATCTAGGGGACTCTAGACATCAAGAACTGAAGAACTCGCCTTTTTGGCCTACTCCTCTGTTCAGGTCACAATTATGTTAAAGGATGGAGAAGACTTCCTCCTTAAAAAGGCACCCCTAAAGATTCACAGGGTTTTGGACCTTATCAAAACAAGCCCTTTCGTGGTCCCCACCACAATAAGAAAAGAGGCTCCTACAGGAAATGTCCCTATGGGGGCAATTCCTCCCAAAGCAGTAATCAATCGTTTTCCTCAGGTAGGGGGAAATCGAACAACAGAGACTTCAGAGGTCGTTTTGGACCCCACTCAAGGGGATGAGGGTGTGGAAACCCCTCCCCCAATGACTCCTTACAAGCCTCCCTCAGTCCACCAGTAGGTCGCCTCTGTTCTTTCAGAAGAGACTGGCTAATAAACAAATGTTCATACAACATGTTAAACATTATCACCAATGGTTACGTTCTTCCATTCATCTCAAAACCAAATTTAGTCAGAGCTCCCCTGATTCGATCAGGTTACAAGGCCCTTCAAAATGACCAAGCTCTGGCCTCTTGTATCCAGTCTTTTCTGTGAAAGAACACAATAGAAAGGGTGGAAAATGTAAAATCTCGGGTTTTACAGTCGCCTGTTTCTTGTACCCAAGCCTTCCCAAAGGTGGAGGCCAGTAATAGACCTAAGCAGGCTCAACACCTTCCTACTTGTAGAAAGGTTCAAAATGGGAACACCAGAGTCCATCAGGGCCTCTCTGATTGGGAATGGGTTTTGTTGATAGACCTTTCAGATGCCTACCTTCACACCCCCATCCACCCAAACTCAAGAAGTACCTAAGGTTTTGCCACAAGTCACAGGTGTTCCAGTTCACCTCCCTTCCCTTTGGGCTAGCCACGGCCCCTCAGGTCTTTACAAAGATTGTAAAAGCAGTGAAGCTGATGGCCCTGACAAGGGGAATCAGACTTCATCAGTACCTGGACGACTGGCTCATCAGTCTCAGGAAGAAGCACAAGTGAACGCTCAGACAGTGGTAGATCTGACCCAGTCCTTAGGGTGGATAATAAATGAGGAGAAATTCAAACAGAAACCTACTCAAGTGTTTTCGTTTATAGGCTACGAATACCATCTAGATTCGACCCTTGTAAAACCCACTCAAGTCAAAACATGTTTTGACTGCAAGATGTTTGATGTCATCAATTGGGTTGCTTGCTTCAATGGAGAAAATGGTCCCAGAGGGACACCTTCACACGAGGCCCTTTCAGTTTCACCGCATGGAGCACTGGAGATTTTTTCAGTCGTTGGACACCCTCTTTCCTTGGACAGAAACCATTTCAGCACACCAAGAGTGGTGGCAGAATCCCTCAAACGTGATGAAAGGTGCAGACCTTCATCGAAAAAAACCACAGTATCCAAATCTTTAACAAACACCTCAAACAAAGGCTGGGATGCTTACTTAGAGCAAGCCTCTACAAAGGGTCTGTGGTCAGACACGGAAAAAAGGCTACACATAAATGTTCTAGAGCTGAAGGCGGTTTCTCTGGCTCTTCAAAGGTTCAAGAACCAGTGTCAAACCCAGTGTTGGTTGCTACAGACAGCTCAACAGTAGTAGCCTACATAAACAAACAACTTGAAGGAGGAACTCACTCGGCGGAGATGTGTGCTCTCCTGTGGAAGATCATGACCTGGTGCCATCATTACTAGATAACATTAAAATCCAGACACATTCCAGGGTGTCTGAATGTGATGGCCGACCTTCTGTCCAGGTCGAACCAAGTCCAGTCAACAGAAGGGTCACTGCATCCGCAGGTATTCAAACAGATCTGTCACAAGTGGTTCACTCCTCATGTAGATCTATTTGTCACTCATCTGAACCACAAAGTTCCACTGTATGTATCTCCAGTCCCAGACCAAAATGCTTGGGACATAGATGCTCTGAACATAAACTGGTCAGGTCACACTGCTTATGCTTACCCTCCCACGGCTCTCCTTCACACGGTGATCCAAAAATCAGGCAATCCTGTTGCCTGATCATTGTAATAGCCCCAGGCTGGCTAGGGATGCCCTGGTTTTGGGACCTAGTGCAGCTCTCAACAGAGATCCCACTACCAATGTCAAGAACTCTTCTCAAGCAGTCCCACAACTATGTGTTTCACAGCAATCCACAAAATATCAACCTCCATGCCTGGTGTCTAGGAGTGGAGAGCTCCAAGAACAAGGCTTCTCTGTGGAGGTGGCAGAGAGAATTGCTGCCACTGCTTTTTATCTCCTTTAAGAAAGGACATACCTCAGACCCGCTGCACTCTCTTCTTGGCTAAAACAAACTATCCTACTTTCTTACAAACAAGCCTTGGACCTGGTCCAAGTCAAAGCGCATGACATTAGGGCCTTCGCAGCCTCTAAGGCCTTTTACGGTGGGGTATCGGTGCACCGAATCATGCAAGCGTGTCACTGGAAAGCTCACAACACATTTACAAATTTTTACCTAAAATACCTTACTTGGTCAGACGACAACAATATGTAGAATAATAGAAATTTGTGTGTCAGTGACAGACTGTTAATCCCTCAATTAACTGCCTTATATTGACCAATATGCCATGGCTGGCAATATTTCGAAAAATATTTGATTTTTCTCATCAGAGGCTGAAGACTCATCCCACTTTGGTTCTAAGGTGCAAAATACCTATCCGTTATGATCCTCTAATTTGAGAGGATTATCCTCTGGATTGATCCTTTTACTGGAGGATCAGGAGGATAAGTCCCAAATTTGCATTTTTTACTAATAAAATTGCAAATAATATGACATAAATTAGGATTATTTGTCTAATTAAGTCATATTTGAATGACAAAGTAAATAAAAGTACTGTTGAAATTCAAGAACAATCAATACACTTTCCATGTTAAGTATTGATCAGGCATTCCTAATTATGGTAGCCATGTTTAGAATAAATCACTGGAATTTCAACCGTGATTAGGGATTATAGGAAGATAGTGGGTGATAAAAGCATAATAACTTCATTTGATTGTAATAACTAATAATGACTATAAGTCATCAAATTGTCTCATCAGTGTTATTAGACTACTGAGTGATTGACTGCAATGTGCAGTTTTTAACATGTTAGACTTGCAAATGCGCCATAATAGTGGTTATAATTACTCAGTTATACGTGCGTGATTGCACTAAACTGAAGATCGGGACTAGTGTGTCTGGAATGTCTCAAATATTAACTAGTTGGTACCTAGTATAGATAAAAAATGTCAACTAAAAGTTGATAAATCAGTTGATGAAGCCAAAATTGATGCTATTGGAAGATTTTATGTTTACCCTTGTTTTCTCAATGGCAGATGTGGAAAACTGCGTGATTTTCCAACAAAATGGCCATTTGGGGAAAATGGGTAGTTGTCAAAAACCTCCAATTAAGTGGGGTAATTGGTTAAATTTCTTGATGAAACCAAGATACCATATTAATAACCTTTTTTACTTTATGAAATAGTGGTTTTTATATGTAAAACCAAAATTACAATATATGAAGAAAAAACTTGTATTTTCATATTTTGGCACATAAAGTGTATTTGTACACTATGAATGTGCCTTATCAAATTACATTTTAAGGTATATGTCTTCTGGCATATATGACATGTGAACCACATGATAATAGTCGCACTGTAATTTGAAAAGTAAAATATCCAATATTGGTAATTATCGGAAAATTGGGTGATAACCTCTAATTTCAATGATTTAACATAAACACCATCTAAACACTATCACTGACAAGTGGTAAGTGATTTAAATTCAGCCTCAAAAATTGAGGTAAAGAGGGTAACCAGGTTATGGGCTAAATTTACGAGAGAAGAAGGGTTAGACGTGCGATTACACTGCTTTGGTACACTGTCAGCATGGGGATCCGGTCAATACTAAACGTCTATTTTTCTTGGACATTGGCTGTGACTTTTCCTTTTTAAATCTGACTTCAGTTAAATATCATTTACTAAAAGGTTGCATGTGCTGATGTTAACTGGAATGAACTATGAACTTTTAACATGTTGAAAAATTAAGCTTAATTGTTATATGTGCTCATAATGTTATTTGTGCTTTGAAAGAATATGTTGAAAATTTTAAATAAATCTAATCACATACTGTGTATCTTTGATTCCAAGGGAATGACAATAAGGGCACTTCTCCAGGATATCTAGCAATCAAGTTTTAGGATGAACTGTTAATAGATGAAAACTACAGAGTTCTACAGAGTTCTGCATTGCAAACAAATTTATGTTTAATGAGGATATCCTCTTTTAAAGAAGAAATGGTGAAAATAGTTGGACCTTTGACCTTGCCATAGTGACCTTAACCTTGAAAATTTTGTTTGGGCTAAAAATCTCAGAAGCTGTAAGGTGCAGGAAGTTAAGCTGGGTGGGTACATCAATTAGTGGGCAAAGGTGTGCTACGTCATATTGTTACAACGTTGCTGTAATGACCTTGACCTTTAAAATCTTGTCCGGACTATATCTTGGAGACTGTAAGGTGTACAAAACCGATACTTTGTAGGGATAGTTTTTGCGGATGTAGATGTGCAACGCCATGGTTGGGCTTTGTGTGACTTTTTTAACTGCCACATCTGAGACATATTTCTCTGATCACATAGCTGTATGGATTGTTGCAACTGATTATTTTTACCCAATTGAGCAACCTCAATGACAGCTACATTTCACAAATAAATAGTTCAATTAATCAATTTTACTGCTTTGTAAATTTTACTCTGCAAATTAACATTGTACTCATGCTACTGATACCTAATCTTTACAAACATGTTTTTCTTTCTTAAGTGTTATTTTTCCTGACCCTTTACATAACTTATAGTGTTTATTCCGAAAAGACTCCTCATCTTTGTACTTTTTCACCGCTTCTATATCTCATGGTGTCTAATGCTATTTCCGTGGCTGTGGGGTATGGGCATCTCTGACGCTATTTTTTTTTAAACTTTGATACAATAAATTTAACAGTGTTGTAGGTGGCTATGTAGAGATTCCAATATGATAGTCATATTTAAAACATGGGGGTAGAAGAAACCAAGTTAAAATAATACACCCCTATTGTAACTAATGACCCTGTCACCAACACATATTTTTTTACCGGCCTTCATCAAAATGTGTTTTTATTGCGTTAATACATCCTATCCAATGGACAATTTGCTAAACCTGTGTTTCCACCGGCTGGCCGGTCCGTAGTACTGTGCGCTCCCCAGATGGTGCCTCGTACTTCCTTCCTGTCTAGACAACCTGACGTCATAGCATCTTTTTCGTTTGGCGCGTGTACTGTGCAGACGTGTTTTCAACATCTCCAGATATTTTAAGGAAAAGTGTGTATTATGACGGATTTTCAACCTTATATGTGGATATGTTCAGTGTAGAAGTGTTACCTACTGATCAAGCACGGATATACATTTAGAAATCTGCTGGAAACGCTCCCTAGCTGACTCAATTTAGTGTTGATGATAGGGCAGTTACGACGCAAAATATAAAGGCAGCCATTGTACTAGTTTCCTCCCACTCAGCCATTGGGTTGTTAGGGGCAGATCGACAATATTGAGGAATTATGTATATACTACTTCCAGGTATTTTTATCTGTGTCTTTTGTTTGAATGTTCCTTCTGTAATCTTCCAGCTACAGTCACCATAGAAACGTCTTTTCTAGTACTACGTACAAATAAAAATCATGGGTAATTTCCGTCTACGTAGTTTTGAACACTGTAAATGGAAGGAATTCCCCAGGCAAGTGATGCATTCTTCAGATTTCTTCAGAGCGCACTGGTACCGACTTCTCTGCTGTATAGCATCAGTCACACCAGCCTAGCTCGAGTATTCAGTGTTTTTCATCAGAAGCAAGAGATGCATTCTTCAGATTTCTCCAGTTCAACCGACTTCACAATAGAAGGTGATATCACTCCCTCCCTTGCAGACCCGGCTTTGTTGTCGGTAGTGGGGGTTGTGGATGGCTAGTTCACTGGTTTTATCATGAAAGAAAGAAGGAATTTCATCTACAGAGCGCACCGGTCCAGGCTTCCCTGTTTTTAAAGCATCAGCCGACTGACCAGCTCAAAAGGACGCGACCTCTGACATCATATCCAGTGTCCTTCCTACCTAATCACGAAGCTGGTCATGTGTTGTCACCGACCAGGAAGGTCGGAAGTGCGTTCTTCAGAACTCACATCTACTGTGATTACAGTCCCTGCTTTGCAGACCCGGCCTTGTTGTCAGTAGTGGGATTTTTGTAGACTGTAAGTTGCTGGTTAAGTATCACGCAAAGAACGCGACTACTGACGTCATCTCCAGTCAGCCAATCGCGTGTCCTTCCTACCAAATCCGAAGCTGGTCACGTGATTTCACCAACCAGGAAGGTCGGAACTGCGCTCTTCAGAACTCGCGTCTACTGTGACTCCAGTCCCTGCTTTACAGACCCGGCTTTGTTGTCGGTAGTGAGGTTTTGTGGACTGTTCAGCATACTGTAAAGTTGCCGGTTAAGTGTCACACTAGAACGCGACCACTGACGTCATCTCCAATCAGCCAATCGTGTGTCCTTCCTACCAGCAGACTGGTCACGTGACACGCCGAACAACAAGTGCTTCTAAAAATAGATCACAAGGGCTTTCCCAGCAACTGTCAAATCTACAAATAAGACGTGCGATTAAAGAAATACTTAATTAATGGAGGAAACCTGCAGCAAGCTGAATTCAACACAAAAGATAGTTGTACACTTTCTTCAACAACTGGTTACAGAGTGTACCGCTGGTACTGGCTACACAGCCTTGTACACTTGCTTCAACTACTGGTTATAGAGTGTACCGGCTGGTACTTGCTACACAGCCTTGTACACTTGCTTCATCAACTGGTTACAGAGTGTACTGGCTGGTACTGGCTACATAGCCTTGTACACTTGCATCAACCTACCGGTTACAAGTCTACAAACAGGGTGCTGGCTACACAGTCCTTACTGTACAGGGCTTCACCACAACTGGTTACATAGAAAAAGCTGGCTAAATATAGACCAGTAGCTGTCTAAATTCATTGGTGACCCCAGCCTGCCAGTTTTTTGTGCCAGTTACAGAGACTTAACTGTTTACAGTGAATTACCGGTTATGGAGTCTTGGTACCGGACAGAATCTACCAAGGTAGATTTGGTTACAGAAAATTCTTAGACCAATCAGTGGCCTTAGTGATATGACAGTGTCCTCAGCTACTGCCAGGCAACCTTCCCTTATCACACCTCTCATTTCACCTTGACAAACACAGACCTGAATAACCAGCATGAAAGGAAATAGGCCTTAATCATATATAAAAAAAAAAAAAAGTGGTCGATAGTCAGACAAGTTCTTCATCATGTCCGCCCAAGGGTCAGCCATCTCAATTTCTTGTAAATGCTGCACCTAAAAATCTCAGAAGCTGTAAGGTGCAGGAAGTTAAGCTGGGTGGGTACATCAATTAGTGGGCAAAGGTGTGCTACGTCATATTGTTACAACGTTGCTGTAATGACCTTGACCTTTAAAATCTTGTCCGGACTATATCTTGGAGACTGTAAGGTGTACAAAACCGATACTTTGTAGGGATAGTTTTTGCGGATGTAGATGTGCAACGCCATGGTTGGGCTTTGTGTGACTTTTTTAACTGCCACATCTGAGACATATTTCTCTGATCACATAGCTGTATGGATTGTTGCAACTGATTATTTTTACCCAATTGAGCAACCTCAATGACAGCTACATTTCACAAATAAATAGTTCAATTAATCAATTTTACTGCTTTGTAAATTTTACTCTGCAAATTACGTCAGGTTGTCTAGACAGGAAAGAAGTATGAGGCGCCATCTGGGGAGTGCACAGTACTATGGACTGGCCCGCCGGTGGAAACACAGGACGTCTTTTTCTGACGTTTGGCAGGCCGGTCTGCGCCGACCGGTTTAGCAAATTGTTCATTGGATAGGGTATTAACTTATAAAAATTTAATTTACTCATTAAATTTGCAAAAATTTTTGTGTTAATATATTACTTAACAGACAACTATTGGTCTCGTGTGGCACCTAATGTCAGAAAAGATATCTTGAGTATTACTCCAGCAGGACCAATAAGGTCCCCTTCACTCCCTAGTTGAAAAATGCCTCCACCTGTCACTAGCTAGATGTCCTGTGACTTCATCTTTTTGTTCAGCGTGAAACGGGAGGAAGTTGTTATTTTATTGCGTTAATACATCCTATCCAATGGACAATTGCTAATCCGGTTATACTGGCCCACCAAACGACAGAAAAAGTCGCCTTATATGTGTCCATTATGAACACACAAGCTGGCCTGTCCCACTGTGCACTCGCCAGGTGGCGCATTGTGCTTCCTTCCTAGCATCTTTTTGCGCACACTGTGCAGATGGAAATTGGTGAAAGTTTTAATTTTGAAGTATTCTCAAGCAATATTTTATAAAACAAACTTTATTTTATCTCAAAGGGTTTCTAACAACTCGTATCCTAATATGTCTTCACCTGGACAAAGAAGAGGCATTTGTGGCCACGTCATGGCTGGGTTTGATAAACATGTACACTGTGCAAGATGTAGAGACAAGTTAAAAGGTGACAATCCGTGTGTCAACAAGTAACCCTGCTCATTTTGTGACGTTCTAATGCCTGAACAGAAGTTGCAAATATCATCCCCGTCCTACCAAAAGAAAAAAGAAGCGACAGCAGAAATCTGCTATGGCTGATAAGAGTGCTGAGAACATGTCAGAAACATTGGTTGATCCCAGTTTAGTTTCTGTGGTAGGGGTTGTGTCTACTGATCTTAAGGCTATGAAATCACCTCAAAATGCAACTAAAGACAAGCAGAAGAAACACTCTACTCCAGTCAAGAAGAGCTCTTCAACTGACTCAAAACTTGAGGCAATGGATCAAAATGGTCTGAATGTTTCAGTCGTCTTGAAGCATTATTTTTGTCCGAGTCCATGGGAAAGTCAGATCCGACTTTTCAAACTGTGAAGATGCCAGCAAAGAGTCCACCAGCTGGTGCAGTAAAGGGTTCTGAACCTTTTATACTTCCTGAGCGAGCTGACTGACCTGTGATGACTACCGACCCAGCTCGTGTTGAGGCTCAACATGATTGACCTACTATTGTCATCTCTCATCAATCGACCGACCAGATCCCTGTTACTTATTTCAGTTCCCAGGCCCGTCTGGCCTACACACTACCCAGGACACTGGCATGGATCTGGACTCAGATTCTGATACCGACCGGGACAACCGACCCGTTTGATGAGGAAGGGGAACTGTCTGATCCGGATCAAGACGTAACTACTGCAGAGACCGACCAGGCTCGTTCAGAAGAGTAGACATACCGGGAAACTGTACATGGCATCAGGTCTTTCATGGGGTGGACCCATATACTGGACATGGATATGTCATCTTCCTCTGCAGATGACAGCCCTTGGGCAGGATTAGTGCCAAGTTACCTACAGATGAATAGTTGTGTCGGAAAATGGATAAGCTAAATGTGACTCTTGTGGAAGGATACTCCTCTAGAGCTTCAAAAGTCAGTGGTTTACAAAAGGACCAATTTGTGAAAGTCAGTAAATCACAGTCAAAGTGGTACGTTACATAATTGTATCTATGCTATAGACAGACAAACGAACCCACGGAATTACACCAATTTCGAAAGCAACTTAGCTATGATGGTTATCTGTATCCTTGTCAAGTCTGAATTTGATTGGACAAAGCATTTTCAAGTTAGAGTCCAGAAACGGAGATGTTGACAGACAAACAAACAGACTGAATTACACCAATTACGAAAGCAACTTAGCTATGATGGTGATCTATCTCCCTGACAAGTTTGAATTCGATTGGACAAAGTGTTTTCGAGTTAGAGTCCAGAAACGAAAATGTTGATGTACAAAGAGATAAAAAACAGACAAACAATGGACGGAATTACACCAATTTCGAAAGGAACCTAGCTATGATGGCAATCTATTTCTCTTTTCAAGTTTAAGTTCAATTGGATGAAGCATTTTCGAGTTAGAGTCCGGAAACGAAAATGTTGAAGGACAAACGACACCAAGTTCAAAAGGAAGCTAGCTATGATGGTGATCTGTGTCACTGTCAAAACCTTCAAAATGGAAAAACCAAAATCGACAAGATTGTCCCCACAAAAAATAAAGTGGGTAACCTTGCTAGACTTTGGTGATGCTTACTTCCACATCCCTATAAACCCAAGGTCAAGGAAATACATTAGGTTTCATCATTAAGGACTTCCTTCAAACCTCCCAGTTAAGGAATCTTCCCTTTGGTCCGTCAACAGGGTTGATATAGTGAAAAGTGAATAGTAAAAAAAGTGAAACTTGGGGCTCATGTAAGGGTTACACGAATCCACCAGTAATCAACCCAAAATATCCTAGCCCTTTGTCAGACCAATCACAGAAAGTAGTAGGCCCTGGTTTAAAAGTAAAAGCCCTCCTGTAGAAGCCAGATTGTTCAGTATGAATAGTTTATGTCTATCATTGATCTGCCATGGAGAAATATGTGCCGTTGGGCCTTCTTCACATGAGACCAATTCAGTGAATTATCTGAATAGCAACTAGCATACGCCCAAGTCCCCGGAGAAGAATATTCCTAAGATCTTCCACAGTGCCAACATCCCTCTTGGCCAACCTCTGCACCCCCTTCAACATGCTCTGCAAATATTTACAAATGGATCACACTAAGGTTGGTGTGCTCATTTAGGAAACCGCAATGCAAAAGATGTCTGGTCAGTTCCAGAGAGCAAGCTACACATCAACATCTAAGAGCTAAAGACTTGTCTTTCTGGCCCTTAAAATTAAAAAATTTGAGCACTTGTGTTGGGGCCAGATTGTTCTGACTTCCATGGACAACACCACAGTTGTTTCGTACATAAACAAGGCGGTAGGTACAAGATCAAGCTCTTTCCTTGCTCTCCTTTCGAGACTCCTGCATGATGCAATCTCAGGTGGTGTTGAAAGCCCATCACATTGTGGGTAGCTTGAAAATGGTTTACAGACAAGCTCTCGAGACACGGGCAGATTACCCAGAGAGAGTGGTCACTCCTCCATATTTTCAACCAAATCTGAAAGAAATGGCACCGTCCTCGGGTAGACTTACACGCCACCAGGTACAACAAGCTGCCACAGTTTGTATCCCCAGTCAGATGTCATAAAACCCAGGAGGGTGGATGCTGTCAGTCTGTCATGGGAGGGTCTGAATCTATATGCATTCCTTCCAGTGGCTCTTCTGGGCATAGTGGTTAGCAAACTCTTGAGCCATAGTTAACAAATTGCAATCTTGAGAACAATCTTGCAATCAGGTTGGGCCAACATACCTTGGTTTTGGGATCTGATGATGTTGTCTTCCTAGATATTCTTCCAAGATTATCTGTTGGCTCAACTGTTCAACGGGAACCTCCACAGGAACCCTCCAGAACCCGAATTCACATGTTTGTCTCTTAGAGTCGTTACCATAATAAACAGGTCTTCTCCAAACAGTTAGCAACAAAAATTAAGGCTTATCAAGGAGTCTAACTGCCCCCCAGCCTTTGGCTATTTATTCTTGCAGATGTCTGTTAGGAAAGACCTATAAATGCAAAAAAAAAAAAAAAAAATTGCAAAGATGAGAGATCAGAGAGTGCATACCTCCAAGGTATATAACAATAAGTAGATGAGAAAATCTGGATTTTTTTTGTATCCATATGATGATTCAGATGATTCTCAAAATTTAACTGGATTTCAGCTGGCCCAAGTCCTTTTTTTAGGAAGATCCAACCATTTGCTTAACCAGTTATCACACAAATGGTAATGAAAATAATACCTCCTTGGAGAGGTAATTAAAATTTTGTAAGTTAATATCTTACATAATAGAAAAGGGATTCCCACCCTACCATTTCCAAAGTGAATGGTGGAGCCATTAGCCACCTTGCACGTGAAGGTCTATAGCAGTACTTTGGACATCTTTTTCTGATGTTTGGCTGAACCAATGGCTTATGTCCGTCATGTAAAATATTAACTTACATAAATTATAGTTACAATTTTTTCATATTATGTTATCACTGCTATTCCCAGGTTACTGTCACAATATTACTCTGCTGCAAGTTCTTTAGATTTGGTAGCAGCAGCCTTCACTGCAGCCATCAGTGCTGCCCTAAACCCTCCGTCTTCTAGAGCCAGAAGAGCTGCTATAGTAGTTCCACCTGGGGAAGTTACATCATCCTTCAACTGCCCTGGATGTCTCCCTGTTTGTAACACCATTTCAGCTGCTCCCTGAGATGGAAACAAACTTTTAACTTACTTTCACAAAGATTAACTGTGACTTGGATTTGGTGACAAAGGTAACTAAACATATGCTATTGAACTGGAACTGGACAGCTTTTCCTATTTTTATACATGACAGATAATTATAATTAAAAAATTCAGTTCTACATTTGAGTTGATATGTGATATTTTTTCTTAATAAAGGGATCAAGAGATCAATACTGAAATAGTAAGATGAAAAAAATTGCACCATATTCTATATATTTTTGATGATCTATCTTCTGATTTTTCTTATTGCTCAGTATCTTTAATTAATGGTGTTTCCCATGCTGATCTGAGGTAGATAATGTATGACAACTTGCAGATATATTTTTAGTATACCTTCAATGTGCAGGCCAAAGGCTAAAAAAAACCATGAATTTTTAAATGAAAGTTTAAAAAGCTTTATAAAATCCTCACTAAAAGAGTCTGTGCTGCAAGTTTTGTGGCCTTATCCCTTGGTAGACCCATCAATACTGCACCATCTGACAAAGCTTCGATTGCAACAAATCCATAAGCTGGCCCACTGCCACTAACACCAGTGACTGCATCTACATATATGATGACACATATGAAGGTATATTTTCTGTCCAAACTATGAACATAGCTACATATAATGGTTTCCTACATAGCCACATATATTTGTATAAGTATGCATTAAAGTTGCATTAAAATACAAATTTGATACCTGATGTATCAGTGTTATCACTGCTTAGAGATTTGTATTTTTTAGATTTCATTTTTATATGATTTAGATATACAAGTACAAAACATGAATAGTTACATATAATCAATGTAATAATACACATCTTGTGATCTTAATTCAAACATTTATTTTCGGAGATCATTAGTTCATTTTAAATATCAATATCCAATATGATCAAACAGGTTTCCCCAAAGGGATTTATCTTTTTACTTCTAAAGGCCCTTAAGTGAAAATGACAATAAACACTTTATCACAATAAAAAACTATTCACATCTTCCTACACTTGAGTGGATCACAGTCCCTGTTTCACAATTCCCGATTAAAATATCAATTTTACTGGATATAAAGTAATCAATGTCCCACATTTTTATTTGAAGTTCTCTGAAGACTAGCATACTTTTTTGAAAACTTACCTAGGTATGTTTCTGGAAGCATTTCACTCATACCAACAGTGGAGAACATTTTATGAACAAACTGGCCGTCTTCTTCCGTTGCCCATTGTCCTAAAGAGAATACTGTGGCTCCTCTTTGAACTGAGGTGGGTGTGTTTGTCATCACCCGGATCACTCGACACTTGCCATCCAAGCACTTAAACATAGATGCAAATGTTTTATATCAGTTTGATTACCGTTTGATTTTGGAGATATACATGTAATATAAAGCTTGCTTCTGGTCAAGTTAAATGAAAGACCTGTATTTTCAAAAAATAAAACAATAGAAGAGGAAAAACATCAAATTTGATAGATTACAATATACGTGAAATAATACAATATATAAAGCTTCATCAAATGAGGACAATGAACTGTGGTTGTGTAGCCCCCAGCTTCCCTGCCGCAAATGTGCGCGCATGTGTACTTCTTTTTGTTTGGCACAAAAGTGTTAAGTCGTGTGTGTTTTCAAAAGAAACCATTTCTTCAATATTTAGTGTTATTCAGTGTGTTACTTTATATTTTTTGAATATATATCAATATACCTGCTTAACGTTGTGGTAGCTGTGACCATATTATGGCTGGCTTTGACCACCACAAAAAGTGTACCGGGATAAGTGGAAAGGCTCAGACGATTGTGTGGTTAGAGATGATTGTGACATATGTCAAGAATTTACTGATTCTCAATGCACGATGCTTGCTACTTCACAGTATCAGATTTGTTGTGACAAGAAATCAGGTCTGTTGGTTTCCCCATCAAAAGTCACTGTAGTTGGTGCTGTGGATAATTTACAACAGGTCCCCTCTGAGTAGGATGTTGCGCATGCAGACTCGTCAGCTGGGCCTAGCCAGGAAGTTTTCAATGTGCCTCATCAGTCTAGTACAGACTTCGTCTCCAGACAGGATTTTGGTTTGGTGAATAACCAGCTTGAAGAAAAGTTCGCAAGGTTTGAAGCACTTTTTACTAGATCAAACATTTTTTTAATTGCCAGTTTTAATCACCAATCCTCTGATTTCTCAACCCTTTATCAACCCATCTCACCCCAGAGCCACCGGTCCAGTGAGGCCTTCAGGGCAAGACAAGGACAAATCTGAGGAGAAATAAAAAAATACGAACAGTAAGGGTGCCGGCAAGTCCAAGGATAAGAAAAAAGTCAACTATGTCCTCAACCGGTAAACCTGGTGTGCTTGCCCCAAAATAAGATTCACCAACCACCAAGGTAGATGTGCCCGGTCCAGGTTCTCAACATTCCCTTGGTCAGGCTGCTTCTACAATTGCTGCTGGTTCTGCCACTCTTTCTTCTACTGCCACTTCTGATTCTGTTCCTGTCTCCAGCTCCGGTGCTACCAGTACAGACCACTCTATACCACCGGATCATGATTCAGAGTTGTCTGAGGTGAGACTGTTCCCTGTCTATCTGACATGGAATTGGAAGAAGATGAAGTCTCTGATACAGAAACACAGAACACGGGACTTTGAATCCTCAGTGGGTGATATAGACAGGTCAGATAATCCATCGAAGGGCAAGCACCCCAGAAAAACAGGATAAGTTTCTGTAGAGTTATCAGGGGACGATTGGCTGTGTCATAAAATGGAAAAATTGAGCTGCTGAGCTGCAGAAGGTTATTCTTCCCATTCACAAGAGTCTGCAGGCTTGAAAGCTGACCAGTTTATTTTGCACACCCATTAGCTTGGCAAAGTGGTACCAGCAATCCCGGCTGAGACAAGACGTTCCTCAGTGCCCTGGCCAGAATGTTTCGGTTGGTCAGACTCTGAAGCTAGACTCAATGCACAGTTTTCTAGAATAGCCATGGTATCGACCTACCGCCAGATGAGCCCAGCTTCCAGACTGTTCTCCAAAGAAATTTGTGTCGGTGGGGAAAAAAGTGCACAGAAGGGGTCGTACATCACAAATCATGCAGCCGGATTTAACCACTTCACTAGTGAAATGCAATAGAAGATGAGTGACCATTGGGTTTCTACATGACATGGTCATCAAAGGCAAAGCTCCTAAAGAGGAGGTGGAAGCTATGAAAGAACTGAAAGACTCGTCAGCCTTCCACACTAGTGTCTCAGTAGCATTAGGGACAGCTCTTCAACACCTGGCAGATAGTTTGTCTGTACAGCTAGTCAACTTTGTACTCCGACGACATGACTTTTACCTTAAGTGTGTCAAGCCGGTTTTACACCGGACACCTGAAATAAACTCAAGAATGCTCATTTATTCAGTTCATGTCCATTCCCGGATGACATTTTTTCCATCGCTGAACAGGATATGATCAAGCACGAGACTGCACTAGGTGTTCATGGTCCCGGTTCGGGAACATATGAGCACACAGGAAGAAAAGGTCAGTATAGATACAAACCTTATGACAAGAAAGACAGTAGACAGTCAGGTTACACCTCCTCTCAGTTTCAAAAGTCTTGGCAGCAGTTTTCCTTTAGGGGCAAAGGTCGTGGGGATTTAAACTCCCCTTACTTCACCAAGACCTCCCGTAATTCTAAGCAGTATAAATGACAATTACTGTGTACTAGATCCCCAACTACTAGTATCAGGAAATTGAGAGGATCAAAAGCAGTTAAGATCAGGACAGACTGTAGACTTATATGTTATGGATCGTGCACTCTGTGTAATAGGATGGTTGTAGAAAAAAGGTCCCTCAATATTACAGAAAGAAATAAAGTTTATCACTGTTCACTGTGTAAATCCTTGTCTTTCTGCCCCACCTGTCACCAGTGTCCACAATGTTGTCACAAAATCCACCTGTGGGGGGCCGTCTGCAAACGTTTTGGCAGTTCTGGCTCTCCCTGGGTTCAAATCCAAGGGTAGTGTCCATACTGAGGGTAGTGTCCATACCAGCTACCCTTCAAAGTGAGACCCCTGTAACCACTGTAACCAGGTCACCCTTGATAGTTAGTGGGTATGCAAACCCTCACAAAAACACAAATTTGAAGGATGCTCTTCAGGTGCGGATCCAAAAGGAGGCCGTGGAAGTAGTCGTGGTTCAATCCTCACTAGCCTTCTACAACAGGTAGTTTCTGGTCCCCAAACCCATCAAGTGGAGGCCTATTTTAGATCAGCCAGTTGAACTTGTTCCTAAGATCAAGCACCTTCAAGATGGAGACTCCAGAGACCATCAGGCTCTCCCTTCAACAAGGGGAGTGGGTCACCTTTCTGGACTTCAGCGATGCTTACTTTCATATTCCAATAAGTCCAAAGTTGCGCAAGTATTAAGGTTCCATCTGAACAGTCAAGCTTACCAATTCACTGCCCTTCCTTCAACTCATGGCATGTCTACAGCTCTGTTGGAGTTTACAAAGGTCATAAAAGAAGTCAAACTGATGGCTCAGGCAAGGGGTATTTGAATCCACCAGTAACTAGACAACTGGTTACTCAGAGCCCCTTCCCGGGAAACTTGTCTACAACATACCCAGACACTCTTCAGCCTTTGCTGTGAACTGGGTGGGTAGCCAACCTGCCAAAGTCAGAACTAACCCCTCAAGAAGGTCTGGTCAAAACCCACTCACAAGAGATGGATCACTCTGACACAGAAACTAGAGTCCCTTCTGGGACAGGAGACCTGCTCCATCAGGCAATTCATGTATCTGATTGGACTTTTGATAGCCACAGAAAAACAAGTGGTATCGGGACTGCTTCATATGAGACCCATCCAATGGCACGTCCTGGAGCTCTTGGAGAAACTCATTCTGCTTCTGCAAGTCGCTCCATGTTCACCTGATGTGGTGATTAAACGAACAAAATGTTCTGCAAAGTCAACCCCTGCACCCACTTCGTCACGCTCTTCTTCAGCTTTTTACTGACGCATCAAACAAAGGTTGGGGCGAATATTTAGGGGATTACACAGCAAGAGGGAAATTTACACATAAACTCAAGCACTTCCGAGTGTTTGTGATGGAGTCAGACCATCCTGGTTTGTACAGACAACACAACAGTGGTCTCTTGCATCAACAAGGAAGGCAGGATGAGGTCTGTCTCTGTCTGTGCCCTTCTATGGGGACTCCAGTCCTGGTGCAACTACAAGGAAATAGTACTGAGAGCCAGGCACATCCCAGGTGTCCAGACAGAAACAGGTGATTCAGACAGTGGTCTCTCCTTCAGGAGGTGTTCAACTGTCTCTGTTTGAAATGGCACACTCCCAAGCGTGGACTTGTTCATGACCAGGTTCAATCACAAACTTTCCAGGTTTGTGTCACCAGTACCGGACCAGTTGGCCTAGCACGTGGATGCGTTGAGTCTCCCGTGGCAGGAGCTAGATGCTTACGCTTTTCCCCCTGTAGCAATTCTGGGCCGAGTGGTCACCAAGTTGTTGGACCAAGGTTGCCTCAGAATTATTCTAATTGCTCTGGGGTGGCCCAACATGCCATGGTTTTGGGATCTTGTCAACATGTTGGTGCAAATCCCTCTCTCACTTCGAAGGTTGGAGAATCTCCTGATTCAGTCATTCAATGAGTGTCCTTAAATCTACATGCTTGGCTCCTAGAGCTGCAGCCATTCAACAGGAAGGTTTCTCTGACAAAGTGGCAACAAGAATTGAGGCTCCTCAGAGATGTTCAATGAGAAATGTCTATGAATGAAAGTGGTCCCTTTTTGTCAGATGGTGTGAAGCAGATCATGTGGACTTCAGGTCACAAATTGCGGATTTTCTGCTGTATTTGTTTTAGATGAAACTCCTTTAGCTTTGCACTATTGGTGGGTATAGGACAACCATAGCTGACAAGGTTGGAAACACCGGGATTAATATCAGCAAAGAAACTTAAACAGGTTGTTGGACAGTTCTCATCAAGATAAGCCCAAGGGTCGTATAGGCATCCCCTCTTGGAATCTCTTCTTAGTCCTACACCAGCTCACCAAAGCTCCATTTGAACCACTTCGGAAGGCCTCTCTAAAGCACCTAAACTTAAGACTGTCTTCCTTTTAGCACTAGGTTCAGGCAAAAGGAGGAGCGAAATCCATCCTTGGATCTGTTCTGCTTCTTCAGGAATCCTTATGGACTGAACTCTTATCCCCTTCCCAGAGTACTCAGTTCGAGCAATAAAAAAGGGGGGCAATGGAGGGTTATGGCATCTTATTCGATGATTCTAACCATTAGAGCCTGATATTCTTTAGAGTTTGGGTAAAGGTACCTGCTTTAGAGCTACCCTCCATCTACTGGGTAGTTATTCTACATTGTTTCACAAGGCAAGATGTATTAACTCACTGAAATGGGATATTTAATAGGTAAATTAAATTTTCATAAGTTAATACCATACCTAGTGGGCAAAAGGGATTCCCACCCTACCTTCCCTGCGACTCTAAGCTCAAAAGGGGACATCATAAGGGTAAGCAACAAAAAGAAGAAGTATCCGTGCACACGCGCAGCAGGGATACTGGGGACTACAGGGCCACCTGGGGAATGGACATTTTTTTTCTAATTTGCTTCCAGTCACAAATATAAGGAAAGAGAAAATATTGCAATAAAATAAATTGATAAATTTATTTACCCCTATGTTTGTTTGTTTATTTGGGGTTTTACGTCGCTTTCAACACTGTACAGGTCATATCACGACGGGTAGTTGGAAGGGCAGAGGAAACCAGTACATATAGTTCGCTAGGGTTGTGTACTGTAAACTGCCGACCAACGGCAAGCAACTACCAGCTTTCCCACTTACGGCCATGACGGGGATCGAACCCCGGCCGCAGAGGTGGGAGGTGAGAGTGTTACCACTCTGCCACCGTGGCCCCTATATTTACCCCTATGATCATTGTACAATATTATATTGATTCTACAGACTTTATGAAACTGCTTGATCTTCTGTCTTAGAAGTTACTTTTAGTTTGGTTACTAGTATTTTTCAAGGGGCCACGGTGGCAGAGTGGTAATACTCTCGCCTCCCACCTCTGAGGCCGAGGTTTGGTTCCCAGCACGGCCTCAAGTGGGAAAGCTGGTAGTTGCTTGCCGTTGGTCGGCAGTTTACACTACAGATCCCTGATGAACTCTATGTACTGGTTTCCTCTGCCCTTCCAACTACCCGTCGTGATATGACCTGTACAGTGTTGAAAGCGACGTAAAACCCCAAATAAATAAATAACTAGTATTTTTCAGTATATTGTTACTGTTTGTGTTACTAAGCTAAGCATCTCAAGAAATATCTCAAGATATATACAAGGTTCACCTTTTCAATACTTTTTATGTGTACTCCAGCTGCCACAGACACAATGAGGTGGTCAGTAGTGACCAGGTGTTTGATCTCCGCCAGTACTGTGGGTACAACCTGAGGTTCCACAGCAACCACTATAACTTGGCAATGTCTGGGGAGGTCTTCGTTGTCTGAGGTTGTGTGCACTTGAAAGAACTGTTCAGTGACAGAATAAATTAAGCTAAATCAAATAATGTAAAAAATATATTGTCTTATCTGAATTATGCATGGGAAATAATCCAATATCATTTGTTTCAAACAACTATTGCGCCTCACTTGCTTTACTTCTCAAATGTCTCTTATGCTTTCTGATTATACCCGTGGACTAGGGTTCCCACCTGCCGAAGCTTGTTAATTCTTTCATAATTCTTTTAAATATGAAAGCAGAATATATATGCATTTATATTTTACTAAAATGATTACCAGCTATAAATCTACACGACTAAGATGTAGTCTATTTCCTTATTTCTTTGAATGAAAAAGGTATGATAACAATACATATCCCGCTTATATATTTTCCATCTGCTTATCATTTGGAATAGCAAAGCTATGTTACCTTTACTTTTTCCAATGTGGATGAGCTGATATCACTTGCATGAATCTGACTTGCGCTCAGCAAATCTAAAACAAATTGAAAGCATCAACATCACACCAAGATTCTTAACATTTCAGGAGGATGCAAGTTCCATAAATTATTAACGGTGTTTTAATCTAAAAATCCAAAAAGTAAAATTGTCTTTATCTAATGAACTTGTTATCTTTTCTATAATCGACCTGTTATTATAAGAGACTCATTCTTGTTTGAAGCCACACTGAGATTTAGTAAGATTAGCAGTGTTCAGGTGTCTGAAGTAATCATAAGACCTAACTGATTTTAACTCAGAGAGCTGCTATGACTGATCACATCTAAAACACTGGCAAACCACTTGAATTCTAACTAGTGAAAAATGGGTCGTATAGCTAAAATGATTGACTGTACGATCTGCTCCCAACTGATGGTCCATACAGATCATGTGTAACACTAAGTTTTGATTAACACAAACAGTCCCACAACTGATTTTCCGTTGGGACAAGATCTCTTGACTCCACTTTCATAATGGGGCTATTCCTTTGGAGCTGGCTTGTCAGTAACTTGGTATTACAAGGACAAGAGCCGACAACACATCACAAGCCGTAAATAGAAACTGCCAGTGCAGTATAGCAACAGACAAGCTGGGAGGTGTGTAAGACAAGCCAGCCTCATTTTTCTGACACAAGGCTTGTCGGTTATGAAATCTCTGTCTGTATAAGGTGAGTCGGTTTGCGCAATGCATCATTTGGAATCTGCCATCTCACAGCGTTTCAAGATAGGGGTTTGTTTTTTACAAATTAACAAGGATTTAGTGTTGAGATACAAGTGGGACTGGCATCTGATTAAGATTTTGTTTTTTAACAAAACGCTGCTTTTACAAAGAAAAATGGGTCCTAAGGAGAGCAGAAGAGTGAGGAAGTTAGAAGTCCCCGCAAACAACCCACCAGAATTTGAGCTTGGGGACATGGCGTAAGATATACATCAGAGGAGGGAGGAGAGGGCAAGAGAAAGGGAGGACGAGGCACAGAAACAGAGAGAGGAAGCCAGGAGGGAGGAAACTACACACTCAGGAGAGGAGGGAGTGGCAGAAAGGCATGCAAGTACAGACAAAAGTGACACAGAAAAAGATACAGAGACTGCAGAAGAGGCGGGCACATCTCAATCACACTCAAGACAAAAGAAGGAGCACATGACCAACATTAAGCTAACGGATTCAGATGAGGAGGCAATTGTGTCAAGGTGTGCAAGACCTGGTTTGAGTCACAACGGATATGTTACCGCCAGCCCATGCAATCCAAGTCAGTTCAGGCCCCAAAAGAGATGACGGAAAGGAATAACTGGATTCAGGATAAACTTAACTTCTTAAAGATGCACATTAGGGGGAAGGGACTCAACAAATCATCATATCAGGCTTCAAGTCCCCAGCCCAAGGAGCCAGTGCATTCACTGCTCAGCACACGACATCTCCAGACCTTCAAACGACATGGATAGTATGGAGATTGGCATGAGGTCAGATACCACAATACAGACTTCAGTTACAAGCCCCAATGCTGTTTAAGCGTGTTCTTTGGTTGACCTGCAGCCTTAGAGGATAAAGACTTTCAATCATTCAGAAACGAGATGGTGAAACTTCTAAGCAGCATCCAAAGCAGAGCAGAGGAAAGGAGCCGTCAACCCCAGCAACCACAGAAGCAGACATTCTCTAGGAGCTCACGTGCAACTTCAACATTTGTGCCACTGATATTTCAACAGCCACAGCAAGCAGTACCAGCTGCAAGGGAATACATCTTAACCATCCAAGAGACTCGCATGCCAGCAAGCCAGGTCATCCAACCCGCTCAGCAGAGACATGTGGCAACCAAAGAACAGCAGCAGCAACCCAGAGGGCAACCACTTCCTTTCTAGTAGTTATTCAAGACCACTTACTTTTACAATGACCCTGACAAAGCAGTTCAACCCACCACCAGTTGCCTCTGCCACAGGCAAAAAGGTCAATGCAACATATTAGGACTCTCAGGCTTCTTTGGGAATTTAACCTCAGTGCTGAGTTGCCAACAGATCGACACACTGCAATCTTCAAAAAACAATCAATAGCTGGTGCTTAAAAAATCCCAAAACAACAAGCATTACATCGCCCCCCACAAAACACTTTGGCCCCAAACACACACACACAAATTTAATGAATGAATGTCTGATGTGAAGAAAAAAATTGAAGTTAAAAAAAAATAAAATTTTGGATTAAGAACTAATGATACTTTGATACACTCCAAACTAAAAAAAAATGCAAAAAAAGAAGCTTTGACATTTTGGGTAAGTATTTTGACCTTTGCATCCGACCTTTTGAATTTTGACCCTTGAAACTTTTGAGGTTCCCCATAGATTTTGATGATTTGGAACTTGAAAAGTTCATGCAAATTTGCAAGAAAAAAAGTTTGTTCTTTAAAGGTGTATAAATTTTGACTTTTAATGGGAGACATTTTTACATAACTTGGGTTGAAGTTTTTTAAAAGGGGACTTGTAATTTGGTTTGAATAATTTTGAAACTTGTTGGAAATGGATTGGATTTTGTTTGAAAATTTGTTGGACATTTGAGCAACACCAGATTAAATAAATGTTCTTGGAATAATTGGTTAGTCCTGAAAAGGACTGATAGATGCCAGCTTCTTCTGCCCCCAGGATTGTTGGTTGGCACATCTCAGATCCTGTCCTCCTTCCCAGTAAATGCCCCAACCTGATTGAAGTAGTCTTTCAGTAGGTCTCGCTGATGTTTGGCCTAGAAGGATTCTCTCCAGATGTCATCTGGCACATACACCACCTATTCGCTTCATAGGGCCGTTACATCCTTTGCTGGGGTTGGTGCCCTGTCTGTACCGCCCTGGCGTGTCCTCAGCATGTTGTGCAACACCACACATGTAAAACCAATGTCTCTGACAACCTTCAGCCTTTGCTCCATGGAGCCCAGTAGTACCCTGAATCTGCTCACTAATATCCCAAACACGTTCCCAACCATCCTCCTGCCTCTCGAGATCCTGTAGTTGGCTATTCTTTCTTCCCTTGTGAGTTGTTTTCTGCTGTAGGGTTTGACCATCCATGGCATCAGAGCAAATGTGTCGTCACCCAGGAAGAAATAGTACAAATCTTGCCCTCCCTACCAAGTGGTTCAGGTGGCAGAAGCCCCAAGGTGCCATCCTTGATCTTCTCCCTCAGATCAATTCTGTTGAAAATCAGTGCATCTGAAGATCCACTTGACCCCACATTGATCCACAGGAATCTGTATTCTGCGTCCACCAAGGCTAGCAACACCAGGGAAAAGAAGCCCTTGTAGTTGTAATATGTTTCCCATCTAGTGCCCCAAGAACTTGGGGGACATTCCATCTGGTTCTGAAATTCTACTCCAGCTTTTCCAATCTTTAGAGTCAGTAAGGTAGCACAAATATTCATCCTGGAATTCATCAAGGATGGCTTGGTATACCTGAGGGATGAATTTACAGATGGTGGTTCGTCCAACCAGCCATTGATAGTGCAAGGATGTGTAGGTCTCTCCTGTTGCCAGGTGTCTCAGCGTTATTACCAGTTCAATCCAACTTTTAAGGGCTTCCTGAAATTGGTGACTGATTTCTTGATTTGGTGGAGTATGCATTCTTTCATGAGATCACAAAAGGCAGGTGGCATCCTGACAAAATTATGGTACTGCTGTAGCACCCTTCTCCTGGTCTTTGAAGGATCCAGGGCATGACCAAGGCTTTTGGTGGCTTTCTTCTTCTTTTGGGTCAGGCTGGGTCTGTGGCTGTGGTGCTGGCAGTTGGGCAGGTGCTGCTCCTGGGTTCAAATGTGTCCTTTACTGTCTGCAAATCATTATGAAAAGCAAAATATTAAACTCAATAAACACAAAAGTATCCTAAGCTTATGTAGAAAGGTTCTCTGATGTGTAGCAAGCATCTTTCCAGTGAGAAGTAATGTTTTTTCATGGCCAGCGGGGGTTTATATAGTTTTGGTTCGATCCTGTCTCTTGATCCTGACTCCAGGAATTAATAATTCCAGTCTTGATGAGTTTGGAAAATGCTCCAGTCTTGTCTATCAGTAGTTGTCAGTTGGCGGTTTATGGCTTGTCCTGGTAGTTTACTGTCTTGTCGTGTAGAAAATCATCTCTATCTCAAGTAAGGTCGGGAGGTAGATCCAGACAAGCCAGGATGTACTACATTCTTTTGGGGAGATGAAACTGACCCAACATTTTTGCGTGCTTTTTTCTGGATTTGTGTCCCTGACTCCCGACTTTTGCAACTGACCCTAGAGTTGTAGAGTCGGTTATATGGTCGGTTCCAGTGGAACACCCCCATGAAAGAGCACACAAGATAGGCCATTGCATATAAATGATCAGTTGTAGAAACCTAAAAGTTGTTGCAACTGCCTTACAAGCGAATAAAATCAGTTTAAACTATTTGGAACATAAATGCTCGCAATGGTTTTTTCAAACATGTTTAGTATTTTCTTGTTATGCTCCTCACCTCCATGCAATAACATAAATCCGCTGAACAATGAGTTTTATAAGGGAGATGGGGAGACAAATGTACAACAGTGGAACAGGGGTACAACTGTGTTTAGAAGAGAGCCTCTACCAAATTATATTTTCAATAATTACAGGCTAACTGCAAAGTGCATATCACTGTGGCATATATATTAGATTATCCTCATTAGTGGGAGTGAAGGAATTGATTTAAAACCTTATTTGAAATATTCTTTCCTTATCATCTATTCCTGTGCAACTTTTTTTCCTTTTTTTGCAAGTCACTCCAGTTATATTTACAACATTCTGGTTCATTTATTAAGAATAATAATTAGTATCTGTCAATAAAACAACGAACCTTTGGTTAACTTTTACACATTAAATGGAAATTAAAATGTATTTTAAAATATCTTACTTCCATTGAGAAAACCCTTGATCAATATCTGTGCCAAGTTTCCTGCCCCTATAAATCCAATATCTACAGTGTCAAAAACAGGTTGGTTTCCACTCATTATTAAAAAAATATAACAATTATGTCCTCTTTAATAATGTGAAATAGAGAAATGTACTGAAGCTTCTTGTGTGAAAAAAGATTAACAAGGTTTCCTATCACAGTAAATCAATAAAATACTCCAAGTAGCCCATTAACTGCATGAAGATCTGTCGATATTAAAGCAGTATTTTGTGTGTACATGCAAATATCTATTGATATTTCAAGCACAACATGAACACCTGATCTGAAGGATATTATAAGTTTGATGTTCTCTGTTTGTGTTTATATTGCTTAATTATTTCTATTGTGTGTCAGTCATGTATATAAACATTTTGAACTAAAGTACATATCAAAATACATCCTATGTCTTCGTTTTTATAGCCTCATTAATATGATCGGTTTGTTTATTTGTTTATTTGGGGTTTTACGTCGCTTTCAACACTGTACAGGTCATATCACGACGGGTAGTTGGAAGGGCAGAGGAAACCAGTACATATAGTTCGCTAGGGTTCTGTACTGTAAACTGCCGACCAACGGCAAGCAACTACCAGCTTTCCCACTTACGGCCATGACGGGGATCGAACCCCGGCCGCAGAGGTGGGAGGCGAGAGTGTTACCACTCTGCCACCGTGGCCCCCATTAATATGATCGGGAATACTTATGCAAAAAGTATATTGTAGACGGGAAAGTAGTAATACATAACTGATTTACAAACCCAACTTTTTCGCCTAAACAACTAATTGATGGTAAATAATACACTTTAATGCAGCCAATACTACAGGACAATTAGGTTTTAATCAGACTGAGATAATTATAACAACTGATATATGCAAGATTTCTTCCAATAAAAATTATTTTTCTAAGAAGCCTCAGTGTCAATGGCCTACTTTTGCACCTTCTATTTCCTGTTGACCAATCATATCACTCCCAACATTTCGCCAGATCATTTATTGAATCACATCTTTAATTGCCTCCACTTCAAATATAAAAGTCTAGTGTTTACATCGAGTAGTGTTGGAATTGAACCTCCCTTTTCATTTACCTTGGCTTTGGATCCAATGTTTCCACGGCTCTATTCCTCTTATTCTTCCGTTTGAAATACTCTTCCAAGGTAATAGCATATTTCATGACCTCGCCTCAACTCATTTTAAAGCTCCCTACCTTGTCTGAAACAAGTATAACAAATCCATTGGTGTTTTCTTTATGAATGTTTTTGTAAATTTTATTTTTAATATGGATAAGCTCTATTAATCCCATTTGTGTTATAATCTCCCAAAGTCAAAGTTGGGGTTTTCTGCTCTTTCAACAGCTAAGGTTATTTATGGCCCAAGTCAGAGCAGTAGAACCGTCTACAAGGATGCCTCATACCTTCCAAGATTTGGTGTTGTCCATCACACTACAGGCGGTGAAATTCACGCTTGTAGACATTGGATGAAACGTCCCTGTCCTTCAACCACCGTGTGAGGTTCATATGCAATCTTGAGACAGTGACAAAATGTCCATTTACGTCCACTTGGCTTTTGCTGATGTATAACATCAAACGATTCTGTAAGTACAGCTGTTAATAGGATTTCATTGAACACTTACCACAAGATAGTATACCTGGCATCCTTGCCATGCTATACAAGCTTGACGCTTCCAAACAGGCTTTGACTGAAAAGAATTGACAATTTTGATTTTCATGGTAGTATAGGCTGCACTGATATAGTCTATTATATGTCATATTGCCCTGGGGTGCCTCAGGTAGCCAATACATAGCAGGAAAGAGTTAATGATGCATACATGATTCAGTCTTTTAACCGGAGTGGTGAAGCATTACATGTTTCATGCTGAGGTATCGCTTATAACACCAGGGATTACTGCTCCATCTGCTCAGGCTACATTAGGCATCACTGCCCAGTAAACATTAGAAACGTTTTTAAAAGGTCTAAATGTTTACTAAACGATTTTAATACCTATTTAAACCCTATCTTTAGGTTTTCTAAACATTTCCAAGCAAACGTTTACGCTGTAATGTTTACAAAACAGTTTATAGACATTGTATACACAAATGTTTTTACTGAAAATGTTTATTAAACGTTTATAAAATAACTCTGGGTTATTAGAATAAAGCTAAGTTTGACTGGAAACATTTTTGGTACATTTATAAAATAGCTAAAGAATTGAAGGTTATATTAGAAATATTTTTCAAATATTCACCATGAAGTGTTTTATAGACAGCACACATAAAATGTTTAAAAAACATTGTTGATCAAATGTTTTAAAAACATTCTATCAAAAATGCTTTTTCAACACATATTGTCACAATGCTTATTAAACCTTCACCTTCAACATTGTCCAAACAAAGATGGCAGTGAGCAATAATTGGGGATTTTAGAGGACTTTGTCAAAAATTGTCCCACATTCAATCCCAAAAAGTAAGAATTGAATGGGGGCACAATTTTTAAGCCACTATCTTACAATTTTAGACATAGAAATAATATTTACATTAGTGAGCAACCTTAAAAGGTATTAAATTTGACCTCTGACCCCACAGTTATTAAGATATTAATGTGTTCATTTGTAACGTTTTTCTAATATTTATCATTAAACATTTAATAAACGGTATACATAAACTGTTTTAAAAACATTCTATTTATTATAAATGGTTTTTGTACCCATCATTTTTAACCTTTGCAAAATGTTTCCTATCAAACATTTGCAAAACCCCAAAATGTTTACTGAATGGGAATCAGGGTCCAGCTATGATTGATGCTATGGTGCCAAGAGTGGAAGTGATGAGGTCTATCCCCTCCATTTCTTCAGCAGTTTCTCAATTTTTGGTGCGATATGATGACCAGGCTGATCAGGAAGCTCTACCAGGTAAGAGCAATAGCATTGGAAAGTGGTCAAGTCGGTACAATGTTACAGAAACATCATCAGTTAGCCCCAGTACATGTGGCCCAAGGGTCTGATGTCAACCTCATATTTTAAGAAGCCCAGCTATGATGATCTCAGCATGGCCCAGTGGATCTCAGCTCAGCAAAGTAAAACTTTATTGATAGAAGATAAAAGGCTTAGCTCATGTGGCCATGGCCATGAGAAATGCTGTGTCTTTGCCTTGGCCAACAATTAGACCTACCTAGGTAGTATCAATGGCAGACATTGAGATAGGTTGGTATGGACCGACTTCATGCAGTGGTTGCTCAAAGAACCAGTAATTCACATCGCTGTACTTAGCACTCATAGTGTTGCTCCTGGTGTACAGAAGGTCAAGATTTGCAAATTTTCACTGAGAGAACTTGTACCAATGAAAGCCAACATGGAACTTATAAACATTTTTGTATCAGTTGCCATAATCAAGGATGGTTACTCATGCATCCGTAGTTCTGTTAGAGTGCTCAGGAGAAGAAAGCCACAACCAAATAGGATCTAGGTCAGGCCCCTGGCCACCTGTTTAGGCACACTGTGATAATAATGGTTATCATTATGACTTTATTAATTTAAATATATAAATGATATAGTATAGCTAACTGTAGAAGTCGCAGTAAATTCGGATGGAACAAGGATTATCTGATTGCTAGCAAATTTTTTTGTATTTGTGGTTGTATTGATACAGTGAATATTTGTATAAAAATGAATTTAATTGCGTGAATGTTGATTCTAATAATTATGAACTTGCTTGATGATAAAATGCCACCAAAATAGTGGTTACTTTTATGGGGGCTCAGATTTAAAACTTGTGCACCTAAAATGATTAACATTATCACTGTGTTAAGAACTTGGGAATGGCTTAGTCATCACAATATTTGTGATAAACTTTGGGTGCTTCAGGTGGCCAGGACCAGAAAGACTAGGTATCCTTTCATATCATTTTTATAGAAGAAATATCTAGATCATTTCTGTTTTTTTTGGGACATTCAAGTGGAGATTCACCACACTGAAGGTACTCATAATATAAATACAGATAGATTACTCGAATAAACATGTTAACTATGATTTGATTGAGTTTCTGCAAAATAATTATATTTGAGAAAATATACCTTGACACTATTTTAATCTCACTGTGGAAATTGTAATTTCCGATGTTCTACTTTGCACACTTGGCCCTTCAGTGGGAAAAATGGATTATAGACCTGCTACTAGAAATGCTCATTTGACTCATATCAAGACATACCTTTCTTTTGCAATGTTCAAGTCACTTCCGGTGGAGCTTACTGCACATACAGTTTTATCATTTCTATAGTATACCAATTCAAGTTTATACAAAGTGATTTTAAACTACATCTCTTCTGTGAGGAAAGCTGCAGCTGCTATAAAGTACTAATGGAATCCTGAAGTACTTTCCCACAGATTAATCACAGAATATGTAAAAAGCATATCTATAAACTCTTGGCTAGCTCCCACTCCTAGGGGATTTGTTGATATTTCTACCTAAGCTTCAATTTCCAGGAATTGTGACATCCTGGAAGATTCCCTTTATAAAGAGCTGCTTTTCTGTTTCCTGCATTCTTTTCGTTTTTAAGAATGCCCAACATTGCCCCTCATTCCAGGTTTAAATTTAACCCTAAGACCTTGCAAGATATTGCTGCTCATCATTTTGCCCAAACCCATTCTCTAAAAAAATCCCATTCTTTGTCCAGTTTTGGCTTTACAAAACCTTATTGATTTTCGCCCACTCTCTCCCTTTGACCCTTCTTTTTGTCCACCATTTTCTTTAAGAAATTGACACTAATTTAAGGGACGGGCTCATGTTAAAAAAACCATATTGGCATCCCTTTGATAGGCCATGGATTTCATACCTTCAGGCGTTGTGGGGCAACTTTTGCTTATGACAATAGCATTCATCTTCAACATATGCCGAATGGACTTCAGCTGCCTGGACATATCTCCAGCACGCCTCTTCAGCTCCTTCCTTCCATTATCCCTTCAACTTTTGTTAAAATTATCCCTCCTCGAATCTAGCTTGGCGTGGTGCTTTTAAATTTGAAGTTTTAACCCTCTTACAATTTCTCTCTACACAGCTACAACCCAACCTTTTATCTCACATGGGACCTTGAGCTGTGACGTCTAGCGACCTATTCCTCTAACTTCATTTTGTTTTGTTTACCTTTATGAAGAAACTGTGCATAGCACGGCCTATCAGGGGCCTGCTACTTCAGTTTCTGCCAACCTCAAATTTTTAGGTTCACACTTCATTGTTATGCACAACAACCAAATGTACTTGTTGACCTTTTTAGTTGGGGTTCACTTGAGGGATAGCCATTTTGAATCAAGATTTTAAAGGAACAACAGCTGTAAATAGGCTTTCCAAACTAAATCCGGCACATACAGAACTACACCTCATCTTCTCTGGTCCCCTAGCCTAGGTCATACCTAGGGAGTTCTTTATGAAGATGTTCTTTGACCTCGGGCTGTCCCAAGATGACCTTGGGTACTCTCGATTTAACATGGCATCATGCTGATGCATAAGTTCAAGGCAGGGCCAGGCATTAGCCTCGTAGCCCCCCTATCGAACTCTTCATTTGTACTACGAAAGTGATAATTAAGATCAGGCAGAGTTAGGCAAGACCCTAACCCCCCTCCTGAATATGACTGAATCACTGATTTATGTTCGAGCATTGCATGTAAAATACAATTTAGTTAAATCCTTAGATACATGGTTACTGTGATACAATTGTGGTTTATGCCCGGGATGCTGTCTTTTTATTGGTACTAGTCTGTAACCACTATTATGTTGTAATAATATGGAGCTTTTAAATTACCAACCATTTGAAAATTTTAAAGTTAACCCTCTACACTTTGTAAATTAGTGCTAACATGTAAATAAAGTTCTTCAAACTACAACCTAACCTTTTATCTTACATTGGACATTGTGCTGTGACCTCTATTGACCTCTCACTTCTAACTACACCTTTGCTTTTTTAAGTTAACCGTGAAAAATTAGCAAAACAACTCTAAAAATACATTTCAGTTAAAATCTCTGTTTTGAGTGAGGATTTATGAGCCACTGTTGCCTAGTAAATAACATGTTAATCTGGAGAGCCTGGATTCAATCCCAGGTAAGGTAAATGCATTGTGGCTCTGATTCCCGCTTGAAGTTGCCATTCATTACTTTTGGGTCCTATATTTAGTGGCAGATTAAAGAACCATAGAGATGTTGACAAATGGTTAAAAGTTCATTTTCAGTTGATTTTATATTCTTTTTACATTTACAAACTTTTCGTATATCACTGGTCTATTTGGTGATGGGAAAAACAGGGAGTTTGTGGACCTAAAATGGTGGGGTTTGATCCCCTCTGCCGGATGCAGGGATGACAGCTCAACAATTCAGACAGCTTTTGTGATTTTCACCAAAGAGTGGCCATGCAAGTGGCTCAGATGTTTGGGATCTAATCACAGCCTGTCACTTCTGTGAATGTTCGACTCCCACAAAGGATAATGCTCAGAGCCTGTCTCAATATGATTCGAGCAGTAAAACGTTACTGCACACCTCAACTTCTACCTGCGTACCAACAGTGGATGGAGACAAAAGCAGCCAAGTCTTTGAAATCTTGAATATACAAAGATACTACACTCTGTGCACTCACCGTTGTCAGTTTGTCTATGTACACTATTCCAGCTGACAGGATATAAACCACCGTCAACTGTTCCTGCCTAGTGTGTTTTTTCTGCATACCCAAATCCCAGCCCAAACGTAAGTTTATCCATAATAGTCTTTCCAAAGTAGGCCTACCAGTGGAAATATGAAAGACTTTCATAAGAGGAAATCCTTTCATTGTGCGACGGTAGATAAGTCATGGCACTTTCATCCAATTGTATTTGGAGGATGTGATAGGTATTACAAGGGATTGTGCATTTAGTCCCTGTAGTAGGTGTTCAAGAGATTAACCGCTCAGCCCCTGAGATATATATATTTTTATCAGGGGAACGTCTGATACCTTGTAATTACTTCAAACTTCTACATATGTTGAAAGGTTATTTTACTACTGTGCATGTGTTATAGCATGACTCGCCTTTTCCAAAAACTTTTTCCTAAAATGCATGTTATAAACTTATTTGAGTCCCTGACTGATTGGTCTCTGTGGTCTTCTCTCTACAATACTCTCAAGAAGAGAACAAGGTGGAGGGAAGCACCCTGGTTTAGTACCAGTCTTGGGATCTTAGCAAAAATTTGCCATAAACATTGAGATTTCTTTTTCCCTGATGCTTCCTACCCACCATAAGGTAAATTGCTCAGGCTAAAATATGTCAGGTATACAACGATTTGCCAAGGGCCGATTTGGCAAAGGGCTGATTCGTCCAGCTCCTGCTGGGGATCAATTGGGGTGACAAGACATTTTTATCTGACATAGTTATGGTTGTATCTCGAGTAGTTTATTTTACTATGCTCAGGTTACATCTTTCTATGCAGAAGTAACTGTACATATTTACCTCCCACGCTTAACAACCTAGTCTGAATAGAGTTCTCTTGTAGTACTCACTGAAGAACAAGCCGCCCCATACATCCATCCCATACCCCGTCCTCTTCACCCCTCAATCATGTAAACTGCACTGCCCCTGTACTAAAAAATGGTCCCTAATGTGAAATGCATTCAGTGTTGTTTTAAGGTGTTCTATCTAACTGTGAATCCAATTGAATCATGCTGAAGATGGCCTACCAAGACACGAAGCTGATTGTATCCGAATGATCGACAACTGAATGTGTAACTTGTGCCCTAAAAATAAGAGGTGTGATCTAGCTATCATAGCCATAACCATCCTGATTCGATGGGCACTTGAAGCGTAACAGCAACCACACTGAATCAGATTGCCTTAACAAGAAAAAGCCAGTAACGACTAGGAGTTATGCTGCTGTACTTTCATTAGCGACTATTTTTAAAATGTTGGTGATGGGTCCATTTTTGGTACTACGGTGACTTTTGTCCTGGTAATTTCACACATATGTACCTCTTATAAATGTCATTTCCTTATGTTTATAAAGCTCACATGTTGGGCCAGTTTAAAAATGTTGTAGAAAGAAGGTTATGCTGTTTTGTCGGAATTCCTTTGATACAGCTGACGGTACAGCAGGGCAACACAATTGATCAGAATATTAAGGTCAGTTCTGAATGTGTGAACCAGGAGAGCAGGTCTCCCAATGTCGAAGTCTGTAAAAGAAATGTTATTTGATAAAAATGTTGATTATGTTACTTAAGATACTGACATTTTCCACTTATCTGTGTCAGATATTTTTTATGCAACTGATACAGGTGCTTATTTGCCTTTGATTGACCATGTCATTACCCTAGGTATTCGATACTACAACATTTGAATTTCCGTTGGGTATAAAGAAAAACTTTGGAAATAAAGAATAATGCGACTGATAACTATTATTCTGTTAATGCTTTGCCCAATGATATTAACATTTTTTTTCATAACAAGATTTCATGTAGTGCATTACTTGGCCCTTTTAATGCTCACCTTCATGCAGAATACAAATTTATGTTCCATGTTCTTGGATATAGCCATTGATGTACACTCTGCTACTTTTTATATTAAGGCCAATAAGAGGCACAAGATCTTATATTTTGAGAAAAAACTGACAAGGCGAGAATTACAGAAACCACTAGGAAAGGTATTTACATCTCTTGATGCCTGGAGGACAGGAGAGTCTTCTTAAACTGTATTTTAGAAGCATTGTGAGAACACAGATGGGATAACCATATTGTCCCAGATCATGGTTTTTAAGCATGAGCTCTATCGAGGTTCACGCTTCTAGAATTGACTTTTTTTTTCTTCTCCGGACTTACATGAATTGAGGCACAGTGTGATGAGTATATGTCTGTTAACTGAAGTTAGCGGCAATGGGCTACATTAGTATTGGGATGGGTGATTGCTTCGGTGAATTACTTTTGTCTCTGATGGCTTTGCAGCTCACACTTGTGGACTGGAACCTCTTTCAGTCTTGCTATCAAAGAAGACCTGTCCTGGTTTCTTACATTTGTAAAGCAATTAAACAGAATTGTCCAATTTAAAATAAATGTTGTTTCCCAGGAATGTTTGCAGATGCAATGTTAAAGGATTTGGGGTGTGTAGGATTTTCAGTTGTCTTCTGATCTGCTGCTTTCAGATCTCATAGAAAATTACAGCATATATTATCCCTAGATGTACAATATATTAATTGCTTTGAAACTTTAAGGTCCTGAGTGGTGACACCAGAGCATTTGTATAAGGTGTGACAATGAAAGTGCATTCAGTGCAGACGCGAGATCCTTTCTGAGCTATTGTCTTAGATAAATCTTATTTAATACAGCTATGTATAATACTGACTTAAATTTTTAAATAACATTACAGCAGATGCCTTATCTGGGGGAAATTTTGAAAAGTTGGGGACATAAAGTTAGACCCAGCGGCGAATGTATTGCATTTATTATTTTAGAGTCGTGGGGAAGTAATGACATTAACGCAGCCTTGGTTAGACAGCAACAAAGGTTTCACCTCACACTTCATACCAATACAAGAGACAATTCAAAACTTTTTTAGCATTTGTAACGTCTCAAATTTTTGATAAATTTGATATTACTACAGAGCTGCCGTCCTAACCAGCAAAGGTAATATCCAAGTCATCTTAAATTAAATATCTGTTTTAATATTTGCTTTCAATACTTATGAATGGTCTTATCAGGTTCTTATTTATCCACTATGGGCCTTTCAGTTCTTTCTAATCCCTCCCAAAAAGGACTGTTTTCGTTTCCTCAGATGAAAGAAATCCCATATATGTGTGGACTCTTTGAAAGCTCCTTGACATATAGGCCTCCTGTCTTCTTGGGATTTAATGATTTGTTCAGGATCTGAAATATTGTACCAATGAGCCACAAAGCCTTTGATAGTTATTTGGATACGCCTTTGATAGTTACTTAAATATTTTGTACCATTGAGCCACAAGGCCTTTGATAGTTATTTGGATATGCCTTTTATATTCATTTGATAGTTACTTAAATATTTTGTACCATTGAGCCACAAGATCTTTGATCGTCCTTTGATAGGCCTTTTATAGTCCTTTGATAGTTACTTAAGCTTTTTTACCATTGAGCCACAAGGTCTGTGATAGTCCTTTTATAGGCCCTTGATAGTAAAGCATTTTGTACGATTGAGCCACAAGGCCTTTTATGTCCTTTGATAGGCTTTTGATTGTTAGTTAAGTATTTTCTCAGGAGGGATGTGAATTTTGCCCATCCTTAAACTAATTTGCTAATACAGTAGGCCATCATTCTTCATGCCCAGAGAGATTCTTGTTGTAAAACTACCCTTTGTTCAAAATCCTTTGTAACGCCCTACTCATGCTTTGTTACACGAATTTGTCTTGCCCCTTTCTGAACCTCTCCTTATTTTGGATTACTTTTTGCTGCTTACTCTTTCCAATTTGAGAAATCTTACCACATTCGTCTGTTCAATGAGATTGTCTGTCCTGAGATATGGGTTCCACACATTCTGTAGTTCGAGGCTACCATTGCTTTTGATGCTAATACACCCCTCAATAAAAATATTTGGCCTTTGGGAAAGTGATACCGTTTGGTCATATATTTCGTCCAATAGCTAGCACTCGCTTCATTTTCCACTTGCCCTACAGCCTCAGGCAAATTCCCTATCATAAATGTTTTTTGGCTTGGGACTATTTTATTCTCATTTATATTTTTGTAATTCTCATGTAATATATAACATGTTAGAATTCTAATAAAAAAGAGACTCCCAAGTCTCGTTTTGTGATTTGTGGTGAATATCTTATGGACCATCCAAGACACCCTTTGACTGCATGAAACTACTCTGGCTACTGTACTTACCGAATAAAAGAATTAATAGGAATTTAAATGATATAAGGCTGACTTGTTAGTGGCCTTTTACTATATTTTCAACTGTTGCCCTACCCACAAATTTTGGGCTGATTTTAAGGAATGCCAAATGAATGTTCAGATGGCTTTCATTGCATTTGTGTTTTGACGAGGTTCTGCAGAAGCCTGACGTGTATACTTTGGATTGTGCCTGAACTTAGTCATAGATGTCCAGCAATACCTCACAGTCCCAGTTTACTTAACTTTCAACAAAATAATGATTTGTTCCATTCTAAAACTTCTATTTCAAGTTCTACTTTTCCCAGCTAGTTTCAATCAAAATGAAAATTAACAAAAAGATGTATAGAGTTGTCTTAAATTTATTGGCATCAATAATGATTGATGCTATATGCATTGTTCTTCCGCTTGTATTGTAAATATCATTCTGATAGTTTTACATCCATAATGAGCAAATCGCATGTTGATGTATCATATACATCAATGACTTGCTAGAGATATCCATTAAATGTATGATCGGAAGAATTAAGACAGACCCACAGTACATTCTGCATGTTACAATAAGTTGTATGAAAAGCCTGACCAGAAAGGTGAAAACCAAGTAAATTTCAATGTTGGGGTTTTATAAGTCAGTTTCAGGACAGAAACTGGTTTTCCATGAGCTGGTTTTCAAACCAATGACAACAAAAGTGAGAGTCAAGTGGTTTAAGTCCAGTATTATTACTGAGACTATGGCCTTTTCATCATTCTAAATGCTTGATCCATCATCAAAGAATAATATCTAATTCACACCATTCTGTGCCGGCCTCACCGGCTACATACGAGCTGAAAGTATATATAACTTTTTGAGGCTCTTTTTTGGTATTGGGCTCTTGTATTTTATTATTATTCATTGGGTTTCATAAGTGTCCATCGCTCAGGATTTGTATAAAAATAGTGGGGTGATATATACCAGAGGAGTAAAGGGTCGGTGGAATGACTATATGGGTCGGTTCATTTTTAAATGTGCACTACCAACATACAAAACCATGAACAGGCTTTGAATTGGCCTTATTTTGAAATAATATTGGATAGGGCCACAACTTAAAAATTCTAACCAAAAATAGTGGGTCCGTTTGAACAAGTAGTCGAATCTTAAGGTCAGCAAAATTCTTTTGAGAATCAATAGCCTTCTTTAATTTCAAATGTTTTGCTGTGAATGTAAAAAAAAGATTAATTGACTTTTAAAGGTAAGCAATTACTAAAAAATGACAGCCTAGCTTTAGACTGTTCAAGAACCAGAGATGGCAAACTTTTGTTTTCATCCACCAGCTATAATTACTGGATCCCTTTAATTATAAATGTGTTTGATCTCAGTACATCTCAGTTTCCTATATTTATTTGATTTTATAGGTTAGTTCAGTTCAACTGCTGTCAAAAATATAAGATTGTGCCTTATCTAAAAGGGAAAATCAATCCACACCTGGTTATTTAAATAAGTTTTAATTATTTGTTTCTATACCACAAAAACTACAAGGTATGACACAACAAAAATGATAACATTGATATACCTATCTTGTTTAACGTCAATATTTCTCAAGAAAAAAATGTATACGTTTTAATGACATTTGAATTCTTTTATATTTTACTCGTATCAATAAGCTTTTATATGTATACATAAGTCAGGTAGGATGCATTCACTACAATATGGATAGTGTTTCCAGCATGTGGTGGATTTAAAAAAAATGTTTGAAAAGACTACGATGGGTTCACATGACTACAAAAGACCACACAGAACTATAGGCAAGAGTAAGCTGATCTTAGTCCCAATGGGCCTCAAACATAGCAGACCAAAGCTAATTTAACCTTGTATTAAAGATTTTATAATATGCAACATGCTTTGGGTTTATTCCATTAAACACACATCAGTCATTTAGTATTTGTTACATGCTGATTAAAACATTCACCAGCCTACAAATCCTATTTATAGGGGAGTCCTGTAGTCGATAAAATTACTTGATAGAATGCCTGTTCGTCTGCCAGGACCATTATTTATCATAGCAGATCCTCAATATTCCAACTAAAATATCACGTCCGTTTGAACACTAACATGTAAAAGGTCATCTAAATTATATTGACAAAAAAGTCATCAGTTTTTATGTAAAATATATAAATTGACTTTTAACTAAAAATATGTAATTACTGAACCTGAAAGTCTGGCTAAAAGTTTTCGTCTGTTCAAGAACTAGACTGCAAATTTTTTATGTCTTTATTTGCAAGTTATAATTATTGGACCCCCAAAATAGTTCTAACCTCAGTACATCCATTTCCTAAATTTACTCGACTTTAAATATTAGTTTAGTTTAACTGCTGTCATAAACCTAAACAAATGGAAAAAAAAACTAGGAACCTCTATATTTATGGTGAAATGTACACAGAAGACAAGTTGAATTTTGAATATTTTGGTTTTACTATTTTACATTGGGGTATTCTAGTTTCTAGTAATACTGTGCTTATATTTAGGATGGGATGAAAGAAAACTGTTGTGACCAAGACAAGTTCAGCAAAGGGTAAAAGTTCTGTGAAAAAGACTAGTAATAAGAATATGACATTAAACCAAAGTATTGGTGGGTCATACCTACAATCTCCACGGTCACTAGTACGATACATCCCACCCTACTTACAAACTGTGGATTTTCCAAGATAATGGACAAGTTAGAGCAGAATAATTAATCGAATTCAACATCTTTGGGCTCGCCTCACATGCAAATCAGGGAAGCTGTGACTTTTGATCTCTCTCAGGAAGGAGGTTGATCTCCATCTGTTACCGTTGCACAACAGCAGATGGCTCAAATGGGACGGGCATCAGCTAACAGAGGTCATCAAGATAATATGGATCCTAATCATCTGGCGAGACACTAAGTACTATGTGCAACTAAGTGTGATGGTGAAGTTAACAGTGAAAGCATCATTCCAAGTCTATCAACATCATGTAGTATTCCTTGTGTATTAACAGCAGTGTCCAATTTATAGGCGAAATGTTGAGGAGCAGATCCAATAGGAGGCTACCCCAGGTAAGCCTTATACATTAAAACGAAAATCAGTTATATATTACAAGACCAAAACATCCAATGTGAACCCTGCATTGAAATGGTCAAATGAAGGTGTTATATGAGCATCCCTAACAAAAAAAGCCAAGTTATGACCAGCTCACCCTCTCATGGCGGGTAGCAGGCCAAGTAAGTAACATCTTGCAAAGTCAAGATCATGTTTAAATGCGTCAGGTACTGACTAGTTATTTAAAGAAGTTCTATTAAGTTTTACTACACCCCATAAAAGCGACAAGGTATGACACGATGCAAAATTGATAACATTTATATTCCAGTTTTGTTAAACCTCAATATATTTCAGGCAGAAGATATATATGTTGAAACACCTGCAGAATTGCAGATTCCAGATAGCAACTTCATCCTGCAATAATCCAAATAACGATTTTAATGACACTAATTAACAGAAAAACGTTTGTTCAGTGCAATTTCTAAAGGCTTCAGATTAATAAGATGTAAAGGGCATGATCTGTTCCGTTTCAATTTAAAGTACTCTATGCCTTTTCTCATGCACTTTATGGTATCTTCCACTCTACGCAAATGTAATGCAATGGTACAGTTATATACTGCAGCATAGTGACTGCGTGTGAAAAATGTATCCGAGTATGCATGAATAAGGGACACACCTTGGGATGTAGCTTCATCGCAATGAAACGTGTTACCTGGAGAGCAGGTTGCATCCATTGAACCTCGATAGTTCCACTTACACCCAAGTGTTAACAGTTTATATGGGTGTTTATAAAATAGAACATTCAAGACGTTCTGATCATCATTCATTTTGATATTTTCAGTTTCCCCGTTTTGATAATATTTGCGTTCTTTTGCATACTGAATATACTTTTCTTCAAAATTAAATCCTGACAGATGGCCCAGGTGGATAAGTATCACTCCAGAGTTTGCCCCGTAGACTCTGTCATACATGTAATGTGAATACTTCAGCTTGATGTAACGGAGGTCTGCGCGGGACATTGCCATGACATGTTGATCATCAAATATGTGAAAATGATTCCATAAGAGGACAATATTATCTACCACAAATATATCAAGATCAACAAATATCATTTTATCTGTGTATTTTGTTAAATTCATATTTTCGATCCCACTAAATACACACTGCTTGATATGGATTCCACCGAGATGAAATGAACCCACATGGTTCATCCATTTCAAACAATGCAAAGCAGGTTTTATAACTGTAAGACGAGTCTTCAAATAATCTGGCCACTCCTTGGTCGAGTTTAAGATAATATCAGCAGAATCATCAGTGGTGAACACATACCATTGTAAGTTTGCCTCCGTCAAAAGTAAAGTTGTCTGAATAATATGAAGAGTCTTGTTCACATAAACCTCCCCATATGTCACAGCACCCATATGAACTGTGACAGATTTATCCCTGAAGATCCTTTCAGAATTAAGGTCTGCAAAATAAAAATGCTGTGGCTGATGATAAGACACTTGACTTCTGCAAACCCACAATATGTAAAAACCACAGATACACAAAGAACCAAAAAACTGCCATTTTGTAGGAAACTTCTTGAACAAACCCATGTCCTATCAAATTAAAAGTAATTCCGTATATAAAAATTCTAATGTGAATAAAGGAAATCTATGAGTTTGTTTCAAAGAAACATATTGTCTGATTACAATAGAGAACAAAAGAGCAGCTAAAGGCCAAATACACAGAATACAATATCTAAAGCAGCAGATGTTTGCACTGAAATAACTTGCATTAGGGTTCTGTAGTATCAACAACATGCAAAATATAACATGGATTTATTCGACTTTAACCTCAGATTGTAGGACATATTGTGGTGGGTGATTTAATAGTTGGAACAATGTAATACTAAATGCTACTGAGCTTGATTTTTACCACTGAGTAATAATGTAGATTTGAAAGCATTTTAGTTCATGGTGGTTGGTCCAGTGATTGCATCTGGACTTACCTCCAAAACATCCCTTCTGCGTCATCTATCATTGCTCGAACTTTTCAACACTATATAGGCTTAAACAGGTTTGGGTTTAGGATGCTAGATAATGATATTAACAAAGGTAGTCTAATTTTTAGAAATGTTGTTTTAACAATGTACTAATAATTAATAAATTCCCCAAACCTTTTATTCTGGTAAAAACTTGTGTTTTGCATCTTAAAATCTTTGATTGATATCTTGGCAGTCGACATAGTTGCAACATTATGAATATTATTTTGTGACGTCTTACAACATCTTTACCATGTTATTTACAAGAAATCAGTTTGACGTTTTTGAAAGACGCTGTATCTGTAATATTAGCGGTTATCCAGTACTCTGTATATTATAGGAATAACCCCAGACCAAACCATGGTATATGCAGAATTTTTCCATGGTTTGAGTTATAAACCCTGAAAGGTGTTTGTCTGTGGGTAAGAGTGGACAAATTTTTTGTTTACTATATACTGCAGTCTTGCACGAAAATTCCTAATAAGGGCGTTCCACTATGGCTGTCTTGTTGCTAACTAAGGATTTTTCGAAGGTTTGGAGCAATGTTTACAGAGTGTCTCACTGGCTTGACTTGGTGTGTCAGCAAAACGTCAAATGTTTGATATGTCACCAACCCTCCACAACTCTTGATCGGGACAGTGGTTCCGCCCACCTAGAAACTGACTTGTCTTATTTCTTCCTGTCTTGTCCTAATCACTTTCAGTCTTTTCCTGTCTTTTTCCTGTCTTTTCCTGAAACTGGCTAGTCTCTGTCACTTATGTCTTGCTCTTTTGCAGTCCATTTCCAGCATCATGTGAGGTAAAAATATGACAAGATTATGTTAAGAATGTGAAAAAACAGTGCAAGTAATCATAATTTTGAAGTTAACGGGTAGAGAAGGTCCATAGTATGTTGTAAATAATTACGAAGCCTGAAAAAGTGTTTCTATCTGGTCATACAATTATCAAATTCCCAGCAATTTCTGGGAAAAAGGGATGATTTGTTGACCAATCAAAACATCAATATATTGGGTTCAGGACAGCCAATCAAATATTTGGATCCCATCATGTCGCCAGAAATACAGCATGTTTTACTCTTACATACAAAATATTGGGTCTTTCCCAGATTAAGCTAAGATTTTATTTATATTAACGTGCAGAGAAATTGCTCACAGTGATGAAATTTTGAATGTGGCTTTCCAAGTCCGAAGTTTGAGCATAAAAACCAGGAAAAAGCAAGAGGATTTTCATTGTTATGCGAGATATTACTCTCTGCATGTTTGAATAGGATGCAATACTGTGAAAGAAATTTTCTATTTTAAGTGGCTTTTGACATAATCAGAATCTGAAATTGATTGATTTCTTATATAATATTAAAGTGCAAACCTGAAAACCATAATTAAAAACACAAAAATGTTAATGCTGTACTGTCACGTGATGGGATCCAAATATTTAGTATTGACCAAGTTTTCAATTTGTTGATTGGTCTACACTAGATCCTTCTTTTTCCCCAAAAATCATCAAAACTGGACTAGCAATACCAACCACAAGTTAGTCGTGGTGAATTGGTAAACTTTGTCACTAGAGCTTGTTGTGACAACCTACTAGTTTCACACCTGTTCATTGAGAAAAACAGACTGACCTCAGGTCAGCTCGGGATCTAGATTCAGATAAGATGCTATGTACTATGTCCTGTCGGGGAGGTCCAACTGACCCATATTTTTCCTGCACTTTTTCTTGATTTTTGTACCCAATCCCCGACTCAGTTAGCTGAGTCGGTAAGGGTCGGCTCCAATGAAACACCCCGTAATTAAGAGGAATGATTAAAACTATCTCAAACGTGGTTTGGCTGGTTGTTATGAGTACTTGTGATAACTAGTGGGTGGACGATTAGACATGTGGTTGATTAATCATCGGTGAAAGTAAAGAATCAGAGTTGGTCACTTACATTTTCTTACAATCGATTATTCAGCTAAAACCTTTCCTTATGTCTCTAAATATGCACATGTTTTGAAAATATTTTAGGTAGTTTTATTCAATAAATAGACAGATTTATTATTAATTTCCCGTTTATTTGTATCTACCACCATTTTCATGAATAAATAAATAAATAAAATAAATAAATAATAGGACTTTTGATATACAATGAGGCCCTGTTTCAACAAATCCCAATTTATGAAATGAAACAATAACTAGGCTTTTGGTGTAGACTGTGGCTCAGCTTCAACTAATCCTAATTTATGACATCAAAAGAATAAACTTTTGATATACACTAGTACCCACTTTCAACTAATCCCAATCAATCAAAAGGATAACTACACTCGTGGTGTGTAAAATTAGGCACTTCATCCACAAGCTTAATTGAAGAATTCAAAGGAATTAGTGGAATAGCAGATTGCTCTCACAAAAGATCAGTGATGTGACTCAGTGGCATAAATGCCATTAAATAGTAATAAAGTAAACTGTTACTAGTGTGAGGGGTTTGCTTAGCAGTGTATATAAGCACATAATTTAACCTTAGCACTATCATTTGTCAAAATCCAAAAATGGATACTTGTATGCAGATCTTGGGAAAAAGTTTACCTCTACGAATAGTGGGATAAGATAGACAAATGTTTACAGAGAGTATTACACAAATATACTACACAAAATGTATCACACAGCCTTAAAGAAGGTGTATAAGTCAATTAAAGTAGTGTGTATAAAAATTGTGAGTATTATGTTGTGTGCAAACAAAATAATAATGAGCCCTCCCCGAATCTACCGGGGAATAAAATGAAAGCTGGGGGGGGGGGGGGGGGGGGGGGGAATCTAGGGGCTTACACAGGTATTTCACTTGGTTTAGTATTTGCCCGGGGAAAAAATATAGACCTTTGTACATGAGACATACCTATGAAGGAAGACGGGAACGAGAAATATTTTAAAGCTAAGAGACAGCATATTTAACCATTTTGAAGGTATTTTATTAAATATTTCATAATATTTACAATATTTCTTATATTGTCAAGCAATGTAAACTGTCAGGAATGGTGTAAAAGGCATCATGAAGGTCAGTCCCCCCTTCTTGGGACAGGCGGGAATTCCAGGTAGTTCTGGGGTATAGTAGCCCCCAATTGGGGTTCACATTGGCAAAACAAAGGGCATGTATCAAGCAATCTGATTGGTTGGGCAATTTAAAGGTGGGAAATTTGGAAACAAGAAGCTTCAGTTGGCCAGGAACAATGAAACTAGGAGGACATATTTGAAAAATTTGAAACATAGCAAATATTGTGGAAAAAACTGACTTTACAAGCTTGTTTTATTAACTTTGATTTTACAAACTGTTTTATTATGGGCATAGTCTACTGCCCGCTTTTATGGTTTTTATGTGTGAATGTCATTTGGACGGTCATTTAGATTATATATTGCCATTTTAAGATTATGTGTGTTATGAACTGTGAACAATCTGTCAACACTATCAAACTGAGTGGAGTCATCTGTCAACACCTTCTGTGAACTGCTACCTGGAAAGTCACCGAGACAACCTCAGGCTTTATTTGGCTACCCTCAAGGGACGGTCTACCCCATGTTTCTAGTTCCTTCGCAGTGAATAGCCAAATTCAACCTAAGGATTGTCGTGTGCACATCACCAGGAAGCAGGGTCTGTGTATTTTCAGTAATAAAACTTGACATAAAAAGCACAAGTATGGGAAAAAATAAAAATAAGTGCTGGGCTTGTGGTGAAAAACACTACCCACCCACGGGTAAGAACTGTAAAAATGCCCAAAATCCAGAGGAAGAAGCTGAATCAAGTGTCAGTGTAGATGTGAGCCTTGATGAACGGGACTCTCCAGCAAGCCAAGTGAAAAGTCATAAAAAAGTTAAGAAATGTGTAAAGAAGCCAGGTGTCACAGTAGAGAAGGACTCTGCCGTCAAGAGCCATTATGGCCATGGTGACACCACAGATGAAAGAGGCTTGGTGGAGGAGGCAGCCGGACAAGGGGTGCAGCTACAGATTCTGGCAGAACTAAGAAGTATGTCAGCACGACTGGAGGCGGTTGAAGGGCAAGTGAACAAGCAAGGCAGCGTCCATGGCAGCACCAAGACAAAAGGACAAAAGTTAAGTAGTTGTACTAAGTCAAAAAAGTTTGTTAAACAATCTGATACCAGTTCAAGTGAGTCAAATGAAAGTCTTGAGTCTTCTGACGATGAAGTAAAAATCCCACAGTTATCCCATATTTGAAGTTCAAAACAGGTCCAGAGGCAAATTGATAGAAGTATTGCAAAGCTTAGTAGGAAACAATTGGAAGGTAATGACATATCCCAAAAATTGAAATCAAAAAGGGGGGGTCCTGTAGAGGTTGCAGTGCAAAAGAAGGTGGCCTGGCCACACGAACATATTTTGGGAGGTCAAACCAGGCAAAGAGTGACCTATGACCAGTTGACCATGCCTCAATTTGTCCAGGGTTTCGTTAAAAACATTCTTGATGAAAAAAATTTAGATAACAGGGAATTTATGTTGAGATATCTGGGGGATATAATGGAAGATACCTCAGACTTTGCATGGGTCAGTGCCAAGGCCAGTCACGCAGTTGTACTCTGCGAAATGGAAAGGGGGCAAGTTGTCTGGTCAGATACCGCCAGGATAGACCGAATTAGAAGGGCTCATGCCCAAAAACATCAAAATAGACAAAATTGGGGTTTCAGGCAGCAAGAAAAACGCCCATGGTTCTGTAAAAATTTTCAAACAGGGTCTTGCAGTTTTAACAAAGATCATGAGGTTGGGGGGAAACTCCACAGGCACATTTGTGCCTATTGCTTGTCACAAGGCAAGCACTTGAATCACTCAGAACGTGACTGCCATTTTTCAAAAAAATCGGGTCCAAAAAACGACCAGGGAGCTGCCCACCTATAGGTACAGGGGGCAGCCACAAAATAACAAAGGGTAGTGAATTCCTGCAAAGTGTTAGTACTCAAAATACGTGTGTCAATGAAAATGAAAAGTTAACATGCTGTATGTCAGAAAATGATACAGGCAAGGGTCCTGTGATCAGTAGAACATTCACTAACTCCAATTTCTCTGTTAAAAGTGTCAATGCCTTGATGGCTAGGGGTAATAAATACAAAACACTTCAGAACATGAAGCGAAAGCATATCACAGGCCAGAAGGCAAACCATTCAGTACATGGTCACCATTATGATAGTGACCAGGTTAAAACAAAGGTGTTTAGAAACAATGTAAGTCATAGTGAACAGAAAAACAGCGGTAATGAAGGTAAACAAGGGGGACACTGGCCAGTTAAAACATGGGTGAGAACTGACCAGTGCCCCCAAAGTCGAGAGACCGTCGTTTCACCAAAACAACCCCCAAATGTAGTAACAGAGATGGCAGATCACAAATTGCATGCTCCAGTAGTTACAAGTGTCCCACAAGAACGCGTCAATGTCGACAATACCCAGGCTTTGTTATTCGACATCAATGGCATTGATGAGGACAAATTTGTTAACACAATGTTTGCAAAGCGATTCAACCGTCAACTTAGGCATCAGGCTGAGTTGAACTGTGATAATTATAACAAATGGAAATGTCAAACCTCGTTCGATTTTGGTTTCACACCTCTGGGGGAATTTGTAAGCTCTGACACTTGTGTTCAATCAGAAAGTGTCACAGATGACCCAATTCAGCTACACAGAATTATAAAAAATAGTGGTACATACAACTATCTGGGATGCAGAATTCCCATCAAGTCCCAGTTAAAAGTTGACGTGTGGGCTCAACAGTTGCAAGGTTACTGGGACACCCAGTTACTTGAATTTTTAGCATATGGATTTCCACTTGATTTTAATAGGGACTCAAAATTACGTTGTGAGGGCAATAACCATAACTCTGCACTCCAGTTCCCCAAGGACGTAGATGCTTACTTGCAAGAGGAGACACACTTTGAGGCCATTGTAGGTCCTTTTGGGGCTAGCCCCATAAAAAACTTGCACTATTCACCATTCATGACCCGTGAAAAAGCGAATGCAGCTCATAGGAGGGTCATTATTGACCTATCATGGCCAAAAGATGCATCTGTAAATCTGGGCATAGACAAGGACTCATACCTGGCCACAAATTTTGATCTGACCTTCCCAACTGTGGATCACATCACTGACGCAATAAAAAAGGTGGGCCCTGGGGCCCATTTATTCAAAATTGATATAAGTCGCGCGTTTAGGCACGTAAAAATTGATCCTTTTGATCTGGACTTGTTGGGCTTACGTTGGCGTGACGTCACGTACGTGGACACCTGTCTCCCGTTTGGGAGCAGGCACGGGACGCAAATTTTTCAACGTATAAGCGACGCCGTACGCTTCATGATGCGTCGTGACGGCTATGACGTCATAAATTACGTCGACGATTTTGTCGGGGTCGCGACGCTGGGCGTCGCGAGAAAATCCTATGATCATTTGACCCAATTACTTCAACGCCTGGGACTCGACGTCAGCGTAAAAAAATTGGTATCTCCGTCTACCTCTGCAATTTGTCTGGGTGTCGAAATTGACACAGTTGCAAAAACTATTGCTATTCCACAAGAAAAATTGGCTCGTATAAACGTCATCCTAGCTGATTGGCGTCAGAAGCGTTTTTGCTCAAAACAACAGCTACAGTCACTATTGGGCAACTTACTGTATGTCCATAAGTGTGTACGTCCTTCAAGAATTTTTGTGAACCGTATGTTGGAACTTCTGAGGCAGAACTATGACAAAAAATCTATCACCCTCACCCCAGGTTTCAGAAGAGACTTGCGTTGGTTCGAAAAATTCTTGGCTAGATACAATGGCGCATCTTTCTTTGACCACCAGCCAATTTTTGGCACCATCGAACTGGATGCATGCTTAACTGGTTTTGGAGGTTGCTGGGAGAATCTCATATACCATGTAGCAATTGAAAAACACTATAATAACTTAGCCATCACCCAGCTCGAGATGCTAAATATTTTGGTAGCACTGCGAATTTTTAGCACATTTTGGCAGGGCCAAAGGATTCAGGTCAAATGTGACAACATGGCAGTTGTGCAAGTATTGCAAACAGGCAAGGCCAGAGACCCATTCTTGGGCGCATGTGCGCGTAATATATGGATGGAAGCTGCAAAAGCAGACAGATATTGTATACACCCATATACAAGGTAGAAAGAATGTAGTGGCTGATTTATTGTCCAGGTGGAAAAACACCCAAAGTCACCACCAAATATTGTGTCAACATGTTAACAATCCCATATGGATGGTCATTCCCCACAATGTATTGGAAATAGACAATGAAATATAACACAAGTAACAAATGCTATACTTTGTTTCAGGCCAGAAGGCGTTAACAGAATTGAAGTCAAAAGCAGCCTCAAGGGTCTACCAAGCCTTTCGCCCCAAGACCAGGAGGTGCTATGAACTGTTATTTAGAAATTTCATAGGTTTCTGTGTAATTAGCACCTTAAATGTGCAGTCCATTCAGGTCCAGGACATTATGGCGTACCTGGAATATCTAGTGGAAAATGGAGTTTCATATAACATGATATGTAACAATGTGTCAGCTTTAAAAGCAAACTTTATTATGTACGACCTCGAGTTTCACCTGTTAGAACACCCTTGCATCAGGTTCTTCACAAAGTCTCTAAAAATCAACCGCCCTATGTCCCTGGTGAAGAGAAATATCATTTCCCTTCCAACTTTGCAACAATTAGTCCAAGCATGTCACGACCTGGTGTCCCCTTTCACTTTCAAAGCAATTTTCCTAGTTGCGTTCTTTGGATTTCTCAGGATCTCCAATATAGCTCCACATTCAAATGCACAATTTGATAATACTAGACACCTCACCAGGTCAGATGTGGAATTTACCAAATCTGGAATGCGCATTACCCTAAAGTGGTCAAAAACAATGCAAAGTCGAGACAAAGTACATATCATCACCCTCCCTCTCCTCCACCCCTCTCCACTTTGCCCTGTGTATGCCCTAAAGAGGGCTTTGGCCCATTATAAACCAGCTCCTCTCCAACCCTTGTTCCAAGTTAGAACCAATGATGGTTTTAGAGTTGTCACAGAATCCAGATTGCGAAAAACCTTGTCAAAACTCAATGTGAAATTAGGTCTCCATCCTCATCATTTTTCCTTTCACACTTTCAGACGCTCAGGAGCCTCCTGTGCGTATAATGCCCATGTCCCTGTTCAGACTATCAAGTCCCATGGCTCCTGGGCGTCTGACTGTGTCTGGACTTATATCCAGCAAGATTCCTCTCGAAGTGCTGAGATAGCTGCTTCTTTTCAACACCTAATAAATGCTTCATAATGTTGCAATTGGGCTTGAGGCAGTTGGCTAAAAAATGATGTAGAAAAATCCAGTACTTACAAGTAATAACACCAAAACCCTTTGACCTTTGACCTCTGGGTCCCCTCGTACGGCACTTAGTTAGGGTCAAATTTGAACAGGGGAGTTAACCTTACTTTTACTCTGACCTTGAGGTCAAGGGTCAAAGTGTCATTCACATGTGGGTTCTGTGATTGTATCATATCTCAGTTTAAACAAATGTAAAACATCAGAGATGTTAAAGAATTGTCTGTATTTACATTTAACCTTTTAACACTCTGCTTTATGTTTAACTTAACTTGTGTTATATTTAATGGATTCACTGCTGCATTATGGCAATTGTAATCTGTAAAAATAAAGTAGATTTACATATTAACCATTGTACAACTGTAATTTACTTATGTTATTGTATATCAATAAAATGTTAACCCGCACTGTCTTGTTGCTTGGACTTGGAAGGGTGGGGACTGTCAGGAATGGTGTAAAAGGCATCATGAAGGTCAGTCCCCCCTTCTTGGGACAGGCGGGAATTCCAGGTAGTTCTGGGGTATAGTAGCCCCCAATTGGGGTTCACATTGGCAAAACAAAGGGCATGTATCAAGCAATCTGATTGGTTGGGCAATTTAAAGGTGGGAAATTTGGAAACAAGAAGCTTCAGTTGGCCAGGAACAATGAAACTAGGAGGACATGTTTGAAAAATTTCCCTCCCTCCCTCCCTTTGCCAGGGCAAATGCTCTGGTAGTAGCTGGTTTTTAACACGGTTTTATCAATTTTACATAATAATTTTAGTGTGTTTTCGTATTAGGCAGTTGGCTAAAAATGATGTAGAAAAATCCAGTACTTACAAGTAATAACACCAAAACCCTTTGACCTCTGGGTCCCCTCGTACGGCACTTAGTTAGGGTCAAATTTGAACAGGGGAGTTAACCTTACTTTTACTCTGACCTTGAGGTCAAGGGTCAAAGTGTCATTCACATGTGGGTTCTGTGATTGTATCATATCTCAGTTTAAACAAATGTAAAACATCAGAGAAGTTTAAAGAATTGTCTGTATTTACATTTAACCTTTTAACACTCTGCTTTATGTTTAACTTAACTTGTGTTATATTTAATGGATTCACTGCTGCATTATGGCAATTGTAATCTGTAAAAATAAAGTAGATTTACATATTAACCATTGTACAACTGTAATTTACTTATGTTATTGTATATCAATAAAATGTTAACCCGCACTGTCTTGTTGCTTGGACTTGGAAGGGTGGGGACTGTGCATTGTGGGTAGATAAATAGATTTATACATACCGGTTATCATCAGCTGATAGTGGTTGTTGCTATTTTAGTCCCAAGTGGAATGAAATGCGGTATAACAGTATCATGTTAAGAACACTATTATTTTCCCAAACTGAGTTCTCAATTATATTTGTTTATGTGAAATGTGGAACTTGTTATTTTATGAGGTGAATCCATTTGATGCTTACAACATAATTTATTTTAAATATGATTTGAATATTCCATTTTGTTTATTTTTAAATATTCAGATTTCCCACTTATCACAAATTGAAAGGTTTGGAACAAAAGACTGTGTCAATAGAATCCCAAACAGATTGTTTATATCAATTCACTTAATAGCATTTTCACTTTTAAAAATATTTAATTATGGAATTGCTGATAATAATAAATATCATTATCTGTGGACAAAAAGTATACATTGTATTGATATCAACAACTTCAATAATATTTCAGAACTATAACATGATGAATATGAGATAATGGTAGTGTTAGACTTGTAGTTTGCATTATAAACAATGGAAAAATATGCATTTCATTTCAGGCTTATGACTAATGAACTCATGGGTGGATTTAATATGAAGGGTAAAATAGGGAAAATGGCATTTCAGTGTATACATTTGTTCAGTCATAAAAGGTAAAATTAATGTTGCACAAGTGTTTTGTTTGGGATTTTTTGCTTCAGTATTCTGTTAATAGAAAACCATTCCGATTCCAGTATACTGAAAAAGAGTTGAGTACTTGAATAACCCCAATTGAATTGGCCCGCCAACTAGAAGTGAAGTCCTCTTGAACAAAATGTGATGAAAGATATGGCGGTAAAATAATATCGTCAGATTTTTTATTTGTATCTTAATATATGTATCTCATACTTAAAGACATCCCCCTATATATGTACTGAAGTTAAGATGTTTGGTTTCAGTATTTCAGTAAAATTCTCTTGATACTCTGATCCCTGATGACACAAACTCATCCCTAATTATTATAAGAAAAATATCATAAACCAGCATAAAAATATATTAAGCAGTTGATCATACGATTTGAGCCATGTGGGACAAAGTCCCCATGACCTTCAAGAGCTTATAACTTTCAAAACTGCAACATGGATTTGGTTCATATTTGGTATGCAGGTGTGCTAGGACCTTAGTCCACTTTTTGGTTACCTTAATGTCTCAATAAATTTGATGGCAACTTTAAGGTTACCAATTCAAATTTTGCAAATATTTGGTCGCATTGCCCATGGGTACTTCAGAGAGTGGCAACGGTATATAAACCTACAGAGTGAAAAATAAAAAAAATCCCACTATCAAATATGGCCCACTGCATGCCATTTGTTCCATTTGGCTTAAGCCACATTTTCAAAGTGTAACATCAAACACTTAATTTTATCAATATATAAAACATTTGTTATGAAATATGAGAAATCCACAGCATAAAGTCAAGGTACGGGAGAAATGCCAATCTAGGGGATATTATGAAGTTTGTGGACCTTGCAGCTGATGAGGTGTCAGATCCTGTGTTTGGAAGGATAGCTCCAAAGACCAAGATTAGAGGAAATAAAAGGAACGGCTATATTAGCTTTGCTGTACAAGACAAGGGTAAATCAGACAAAACAAATAATTCAAGGGTTTGCCCATGTTGTGAGCAGTCACATCGACTGTTTAAATGTCAAAGATTTAAGGCTTTAAGTGTCAAGAATAGACTTTCCTTTGTTAGACAGAAATTGCTGTGTGAACTGTTTTGGTGAAGGTCGTTTTGCTAGAGACTGTTGAAGATAATTTACATGCACCATTGATGGATGTGGAAAGAAGCATAGCAAGTTTCTCCATCTTCCTCAAAGAAAACCAAATGATGAAGATTATAATAAATATACATCACAGATCCAGCCAATTCCACTGGCAGGAACAGTGACACCTCAGAATCAGATGAAGCAAGTGTCAGTACCATATGAACCCAATTCCAGAAACATCTTGGGGAAAATTACAATGCCAATGATACCAGCAAGAGTCAGATTCAATGTTATCCTTGCTGAAGGCGTAAGTTTCCTTGCAGTTAGGGAAAATTCTCAGTTCAGATAATGGAGTTTCAGTTTCTATAACATACTCATACATATACTGACTTTAACAGCAGCATACAGCTAAGAGAAAGAGCCTTGTAAATTTTGCTTGAAGTCAAATCCCTCCTAGCCCCACCTCTCTACATGCATTCTGTTTTATTTATATCTACAAAAGCCTAACATAAAAAAACACATAGTGACTTAATATGGCCTTTTATCTCCACAGACCCAGATCACAGCAAATGTAAAATGTAACACCTTGTAAAATGTACCTGTCTTCACAGTAAAAAATAAAACTGATGCTGTTTTTTGTGGTATATAAATTGTTTATAAAATTGATTCTGCTTTTCTGTTGCCTTTTATAAACTTTGTGAAATGTTAACTCCAAAATATTTTCTTTTTAGAAAATATTAATGAAATACCCATTTATTCCTATGGATACTATTGCAAAAAAGATCTTACAAATATGTGTCACACCAACAACCAACTTTTCCAAAGTTATATTATACAGAAGAATAATTAAGAATTTAATTTCTTTTGTAAATTACTTTTAATTTTCATCTGCTGATAGCTGTGATAGAAATCTAATTCATCACAGTGCAACCAAATATTGATTTTAAATTTCATGTGAATAATCCAGAAAAAAAGGGTATTTTAACTAGACTTATGCCGCTTGCTTTATTGCGAGCCGGCGGTGTATCCAAGAAACATAGCAAACTGTAGAAGCAATAATAAAAGACATAGAGGCTGAAGAGTCCTGAAGTTATAAGTATCCACGTCGTAGATATTTCTTGTGTTCGACCTACAAGCCACATTTCTTTTGGGGTTCCTTTGAAACTTGGCAAGTGGCTTGCTATGGCAGAGATCTGGCCACCCTATTCTTTTGGTAGTCCAGGAGTCAAAATTATGCTCTGATGGGTCAAAAATGTAAAAATTTTGACTAGTGCTTGTATTCAAGCTATAGGGCACAGTTTCTTTCAGATTTATTTTATATTTAGTGCATGAATTGGTGGGTATGATCAAATCACCACCCTATCTTTTATGCAGGCCTGGGGTCAAAATCGAACGAGTAATAGCTATTTTGAGCCAAGGAGTCAAAATTATGCTCTGGGGAGTCAAAAAGACATCAAAATTTTTGACTTGTAACTTGAAAACTATTGCATTTAGAGAATTTTGTTTAAAAAAGGTGGTAAGCTATAACATAGTAAAATTGCAGATCTGTAGCTCATTGCATAGCCGGGTAATAGCTACTTTGAGGTTCCCACTGTTGAGTAAATTAGTTGTAACTTGTTATTTTTGAGTCACTATGAATACAGAGTAAGGGGGTGTTTCACTGGAGCCATCTCTACAACCGACCCTATGACCCCATAGAGTCAGTTAGGTGAGTCAGGGATCGTGCACAAAAATCCAGAAAAAAGCATGAGGCAAATATGGGTAGTTTCACCTGCCCGAGCGGACGTAATAGACTAGGAGTTTTATTACTGTGTAACCAAATAAAACACTTCATCAGGTTTCTTAATATATTACAACATACATGTGGACTTTTTCTTCCTGTTACCTTTAAGATTACAATTACATGCACTGTTTTTTCTCATTCTTTATATAATTCCTGGTCATATTTTCACTTTATAATGTACTGGAAATGAACTGCAAATGAGCAAGACTTAAGTGAAAAAAAAACAAGCTAGGATAACGCGTGCAGTGATAATGACAAGACTAGAAGTAATAAGACAAGACTGGAAGTAATAAGATAAGACTGGAAGTGATTAAGACAAGACAAGAAGTGACTAGAACAAGCCAGTTTCCAGGTGGGTGGAGCCACGGGATCAAGAGTTAGGGAGGATCGGTGAAATATCAAACATGTTGAGACTTGGCTGTGTGTTGAGGAGAAACCCATATCAACCGGTTACCTAACCGTTGAAGATTTACATGCTGCAGAAAATGCTGTGATTAGGCATGCTCAAAGGAAGCATATTAATCCAAGCTGCAATCAGTTGAGGAGGCTAAAACCAAAGAAACACTCAGAAAATATACTGGTAGTAGTTGGGTGCTTAGTAAAATTCTTCATTAGAAACCTGCTCAAAACATCAAGTCATTCTTCCGTATGAACATCCAGTGTCAGTGCTAGTAGTAGAGTATTACCATCATAGAATAACGCATGCAGGTGTTGAGTGTGTTTTGGCTGAGACAAGACGCAGATTTCGGATACTAAAGGGAAGAAAGCTGGTGAAGAAAATTGTATACAAATGTGTCAAATACAAGAAAATTAGAGTCAAAACTGAAACACAACAGATGAGCAACTCGCCAGAATCCCACTTGATTCTGCATGAACCACACCGGCACCAATGTTGGGGTGGATTACCTTGGCCCATTTGTTGGTAAGAGAGCTCGCAGCCATATTAAGAGATGTGCCTTTACTTGTCTTACCACCAGAGCTGTACATATTGAGGTGGCACATTCACTGGACACCAGTAGCTGCATAAATGCCCTTGAGCGATTTCTGCAAGAAGAGGTGAACCAAACGAGATATGGTCAGACAATGGTACCAATCTCAAGGGAGGTCACCAAGAGTTGAAACATTCAATTCAGGAGTGGAATCAGGCTCAAATACACAAACACCTTCTGAAAAAAGAGATTGCCTGGACGTTCAACCCTCCAGGAGCCTCATGTATGGGTGGTGTCTGGGAGAGACAAATCAGAACAATTTGAGCTGTATTGACTAGTGTTTTGAAGCAACAACTGTTAGATGATGACAGTCTGATGACATTGCTAACAGTTGTGGAAGACATCATTAATGGAAGACCAATCACAAGTTTGTCAAATGACCCCAAAGATAACAGACCTTTGACAATAAAGACTGATGTCACTTCTTGAATATATTCAGTTGGCAATGGACCATAAATTGTATGAACATAATTTGATCAACCCTTGTCAATACTGATTTATTGTTACACATTACCTTGTTTACAATCTGAGATTGTTTGTGTACTGCATGGTGTTAGATTGGTATGTATTTGTTGTCCATCTATATTGTATTATCCGATCAATTGTAAGTCTGTGTTGTGTATTTTTGTGTTTCAACATAATTAACGCTCGACGATAGGAGAGGGTTATTGTGATCAGTTTGTTTCTGTCTGTCTGTGCACCGTTTCGCCCTTATAACTCAAAAACTATAACACCAATCGAGCTCAAATTTGGTGGGCAGGTACTTCATGGGGTACAGACGGGTTCTACCGAATTTGATGTAATTTGTTTGAAAATTAAAGCCAGGAGAGAGTTTTTCTTATTTTTAATTGGGCTTTTACAGTGAAATCTGCTTCTCTTCCTCACAAACGTAAATCAATAATTCACACACAATCAGCTTTGCTTCCCCCAATGCTTTTTTATGTGTGTAGAATGCCATGTGTATGTATGCCTGTTGCTATGTTTCATGGCTTTTCTCACTGGTAGTTTGTAGTGTATGTGGTGTGGAGAGAGAGGGGGGGGGGGATATGTGCAAATGTTAGCCTTTCTGCAAGTGGTTATTTTAATGAGACAAAAAATAAAGTAGTGTAAATGCTATTTGGAAAATTACATATTATTTCAATACACTCTCAGTCATACACTTTTTATTTTCAATTAACAAGTAGTTTAAAAGAAATTATTTAACTCATTATTTCTATAACTTCATATTTTAACAACATTAGCAATATGGTTTAAAAGACTGAGAAAGGCTACAGATTACAGAGGTTATTGTGATCAGTTTGTCTGTCTGTGCACAGTTTTGCACTTATAACACAAAAAACTACAACATCAATCGAGCTGAAATTTGGTGGGCAGACATTTTTGGGGGTACAGACAGATCCCTCCAAATTTGGTGAAATTTGAATAAAAATTAAAGTCAGGATAGAGTTTTTCTTATTTTCAATTGGGTTTATACAGAGAAATCTGCTTCTCTTCCTCCCATACATAAATCAATAATTTGCTTTCTGATGATGTCATTACTTAGTGATGTCACAATACAAATGTCATTGTGAGATCACAAACCTAGCTTGTGATATTTGCTGTCTTTAGTTAAAAAACATTTCTTCTCATTTTATATCTTAAAATTGATAAAGATAATCAAGAGAGTGGTGGTGTATTCATGATTTTTATAAATTTCTGTTTTAAATTTTTTTCCATCTCTTTCAATTCCCTGACAGGCCATCACAAAAAGTTTACCCTGACTGATTTTCACCAAGAAGTGGTTTTTATCGGGAAAGATCTGGATCATATTTTGGATACAAAAAAAAATCATGAATTTTCAAACTCTGGTAGATGCGAGTGCTTGTGGTTTCTAGTACACTCTAATAATAATATGTATATCGATATCAAACCATATTTTTGCTTCTGTATCGATATGGGTGTTTTCCGAGAAAGAGCTTCCAAACCCTTTCACGAGTTTTAGAAGTTTCCCAAAACGAAAACAAATATGGCGCTTCCGGGTTTAGCGGTAAGTGAAATTTGACAAAAACTGAAAGGAAAACCAATATATTTCTTAACTTTTATATTTTATTTACATGGAAAACAGCTTAATTGCATCCATTTAATAGTATGTTCTGATATTGATATTGTACCCTACATTATCAATATCAGTATATTTAGCATGGATCGATAAACATTTCAATATCGATAAACAATACCAGCACTAGTACACTCTGCCTATTTTATCAATTAACACTTATAATTATTATGTCAAGCTAAAGCATGGGCCATGCCATTGTGAACTGATTTAATATCCACAAAATATTTATTCAGTGTCTGGATGTGTGTTCAAGTATGCATGAGTCCTCAGTGGGGAGAAATTCACTGAAAATTAATTAATATTTTTCATTTCATTTTAATATCTTCCATCATAGCTTCAAACACAAACAATAGATGGTCAATAATACAAAAGGTTTACACCACTTGTGAGGCTGGTCATATGGAGTCGAGCGTTTTGCTCTCTCTGAGTGCATCTTGTTATCCTTAAGCTTGGGTTGACTTTATTGGACAATTTGGCAAATTAAAAAAAAGAACAAGGAATTACTCTATTGAATAAAATTCTTAAATTGTATGTGACTGACCAGTTTTTTTTTGCAAAGCCCATAGTATTATGTTGTCATGATAAACCAGGGTCAAGTGTGGCTATGGATCAACGCCAGAAAGTTTTAACAGAGGATATGCTTTAGTTTGATCAGGATTCTGTGAAAAATTTACTTTCATTGTTTTAGTGGCTGTTTTGAGGAGATGTGGGATTGGACAGTGTGTTTCCCACAGATTAGGTTTCGATTCACTGCTCTCCTGTTAGGACCAAGAAACATCCTTACGTGGAGCAAGTAGTACAATTTTTAGCATCCAGCCAAATTCCCTTAAAGACCAACACGTCCGTCTCAAACCACCAATGTATAGCATTTTTTTTTTCAATAATCCATATGGATTTTGGAGGTAGCTCAAAGGGTTGTTGTGTTGAAGGATGTGCCACTGCAAGAAATGCTAGAAGTGTTGTTATCTATCAAGATTAATTGCTTAGGACTGTGAAATTGGCAACATGTCCAGTTTGTGACAAGAGTTTCTATCATATCAAAATGTGTGTTGCTGTTCTGCATCATCTACAGATTGTTCAACATAGACCTGCGCCTCCAGTCTTCAGTGTCACTCTCTCATGCAACATCTCAATTAATTCTGCCCTGATCAACGGACTTATTGATTGATTGAATATCACCCCTGGTGCCTAAAGAAAGACTGGAATATTGTATGTTTTCTCATCGTCCATCCATTAGTTAGGATATGGTAAAATAGATGATCAAATCACTCTGATATCCTTATTATTTAAAGGCACACTAATACAGTTTCTGTTGGTTTTGAAGAAAATCTATGATCACTTTCCAAACATACACTGTTTTGGTACACCCACTGTGAAAGGTCAAAATTGTGGTTTTACATACCATTCAAAGCCAGAACACCCACTATGAATGTTTTACAGATGTCACAGAAAGGATTCATTGGATTAAGAAACCTGTAAAAAGATGTGAAATTTATTATATTGTTGGTTTATTGGAATATATAAACAATTCTGAGAACAATTATCTAATATATGTAATACTTCCAGGTCATATATGGATTTAATATCTTTAAGAAATGTACTGTAACATAGATATAATCTGATTTTTAAAAATTTCGCAGTTCTGGCTAAAGTAATATCATGAATCTGGTTGTTTTGGCTTGGTAGGGCCCTGACGTTCCAGTTTTGTGCTACCTTAGTTTTTTTACCTGTTGATTCTACTATAGTTTAAGGAGGTCAACTACTTCGATCGTCAGTTAAAGTTAAATAATTCCCTGCCTATGGGGTTCATTTCTCAAAAGTTGTTTATCAGTGTACATGGTAAATTAACTTCCCCAGCAGCCGCTCTAGCACTTTATAACATACAAGTCAGGCTTTTAAATTTTACTATTGTTTTACTGTTTCTATTGACTATTTTAACAGCACATATTATTACCAACACAACAATATATTTCTCAGTCTCATCTTTCATTTCATGGAACTCGCCTCCCTGGTCTTCGGGTGGCATTGACCTCCTCATTTGATGTCTGAGGCCACATATTCACATTCTGGAATTTGAATTATTTGCCTCTAATAAAATATTGGTTGGGGTAAGAAGCTGGGGGTTCAGCATATCATTTCAATGCAGTTGAGCATTGTTTTTACTTTCTTTTACATACTAGTTTTTTCTGTAATGTTTTACTTTTGTCTCATAGGTGTAATGTTGTTCCGCTTGTGTGAATTTATGTTAAGTCCATCAATTTTGAAAATGAAATGATAAATTGACTAACAACATGTTTATTGTCAAATTACATTGACGTTAATAAGTATAAACCTGCTGCATGCGCAGAAAAGGAAAAGAATGTGTGATATACCCATAAATGGGCTTTATGCAGGGATGATTAAAATCCTGACTAAATATCAATGAAAGCATTGAAAAATTCAAGGGGGTTAAGAACAAGCGAATATATAGATAAAAATATATTTACAAACTGATGACGTAACTGTCAAAATGTCCGATGGAGATGGTGACAGATCACAAAAAAACCCCCAAAAAACAACCACCTCAATACCACAAGCTGCCAATTCTTCAAATAAAAAAAAGAAACAAGTGAGTGGAATGGCGCATAGGTGTGGCAAAATCAATACACCTGTTCACACTATTCCTAGTAATTTCTCCTTCATCGGAGTGGTATCATTGAATCTTCTAGAAAATGTCTTCATTTCTGTTGGTAATGTAACCATCAGTACAAACAAGAGGCAGATAACAGTGTGAAATGCATGAATTGGACACTGTTAACAAATTTTATATTAAACAAGAAATATAAAGAACTGGTGTTTAAAATATCTATTTACCTTTTCTTGTTTTCAAATAGGTAATAGACATTTTTTAAGATCGTGAATTCTAATTCTAATTGGACTTTTATAGTGCTTAATCTCCTTGTACAAAAGGACTCTAAGGCGCAACAAACCCATGAAAGCAGTCACCCAAATTTCAATATCCAGAGACAGAAGAGGGGTCAAGTACCACGGAGAATGCCAGGGGATGAACAAGGCTAAGGTGGGTATGTTTTGGTGTACAGGTAGGTTTTAAGCTGCTTTCTGAAAGAGGCTAGGGAGGGCGATGCATGAACCTCATCTGGAAGAGCATTCCAAACAGTTGGAGCATCAAAAGCAAAACTATTACCAAACTGTTTGGCAGATTTATGAACAGAATGATAGCACTTTGGAATGACAAGGAAATTGCCACCACTTTGACTGTGCCTGGTATGGTAAGAACTGCTGTAGGATGAGAGATATGGAGCAAAAAAACCTGTGTGAAGAAACTTGTAAACAAGTGTGGCTGTCTTAAACATTATGCACTGTTCAACAGGAAGCCAATGCAATTTCTTAAGCACAGGAGTTATACTGGTGTATCGACTGGTGTTTGATACAATTCTGGCTGCACTATTTTGGATGCACTGTAATTTATGTAGATTTAACTTGGAGAGACTCCTGAAAAGTGAGTTGCAGTAATCCAACTGACTACTAATAAGAGCATTAGCCACAAGTACAAACATCATGAGTAAGAAACCGCCTGACATGTCTGAAGTCATGGAGTTTCACAAAACAACTTTTGTAGACATTCTGAACATGCTTGGACAATGACAAATCAAAATCGAACCATACACTTAAATTCTTGACTGAACCAACAGGGCAGAGTGGACTGCCCAAAATATTGATAGGAAAACATGCTTTCAACTTGTCTCTCTGCCTCTTCGAACCAAAGATGATAAACTCAGTCTTGTCAGGATTCAGTTTGAGCTTACTAGTAGACATCCAATCTTTAACATCATTTAGGCACCTGTTCACCTGTTCAAAGGCAGAGGAAGATTCTTCTTCGAAAGATGCACATAAACTTGACTGTCATGTGCATAAAATTAAAACTTTATTCCTTTATATTTACTGATAATCAAACTGAGGGGGTGGTGTACAATGAGAACAATAAAGGGCAAAGGACAGAACCTTGGGGGATGCCAAATAGGAGTTTTCAAACATCTGACAAAGTAGAACCAATTTTTATTGACTGATAATGGTATGTTTAGGTAGGAAGTGAACCACTTCAGAACAGAGCCACTGATGCCGAACCAGATATGAAGGCAACTAAGAAGAGTGGAATGATCTATGGTATTGAAAGTGGTGGACAAGTCGAGCAATACTAATGCAGTGGGTTCACCTCTTTACAAAGATAAGTGAACTTCATTTTTATGGAGAGAGCTATCTCAGTTGAGTTACTGGCTTTATATGCTGACTGGTATGGGTTGTCTAAGTTATAGACATGGATATGTTCTGACAACTGTTTAGCAACCATGCATTCTACCAGTTTTGATATGAAACTGAGGCCAGATACAGGGCAATAATTCTTAAGGTCGTCTGAAGGAAGATTTTCCTTTTTAATAAGAGTAGTGACCACAGCAGTTTTGAAGGCATCAGGGACACAACCCTCCTTGAGAGGCAGTTGACCAGCTTTGTAAGTGATGGTAGCAATATGCCAATGCATTCCTTGATAAGAAATGTCGGCCAGGGGTCTAACAGGCAAGATTTTGTCGGTGAGCTTTTTATTATTTTATCAACATCATCTTCGGAAACTTGCCTAAAGACAGTAATTTTTGGAGGATCTGAAGGAGGGTGAACCTCATTTACGGTATCAGAGGTAGGAAAAGTGTCTAATTTCCTTAATGAAGACATTTTTTTATTATCCCCTTTGTAAAAAATGTTTTATACTGAGGCAGATGACGTTATTCAAAAGATGATATTATTCAAAAGTAGCTGCACAAAATGTGACAGCCTGGTTTTCTTGTAACAATTTTAGAAGTTGATAAGGTTTACCATAACTGATTTGCAATATAAGGTAAGTAATTTATATTTTTATTGGTTTGTCATGTTTCACCTGAGTGGTTTATATTTATTTTTGGGGGTTTTATGTCGCTTTCAATACTGTACAGGTCATATCCCAAAGGGTAGTGGAAGGACAGAAGAAACCAGTACATACAGCTGGTCAAGATTCTGCACTGTAAACTGCTGACCGAGGGCAAGAAACTACCAGCTTTCAGACTTGAGGTTGGGCTGGGAATTGAACTCCAATCTCAGAGGTGGGAGGTGAGAGTGTTTCCACTGAGTGGTTTATAATCTTGAATCATAATAAAAATTTTTTGTATATCATTGTTTGCTGATGAAAATGATTTTAAATTTTCAAAACCTCATGTACTATGTTATCCCTGAAGGTGGGAAAAATAATCCTGACAATTCAGATTATAATTTTGTTTCTTACCCCGAGCTGGTGTATACTTAAGTTATTACCACCCCCTTTTAGAGGATATTTTTAATTTTTTGATGATTGTTGATTGGTCAATAAGTAATTGATATTGTTTTGATTCAAGGTTATGTAGGTATTAAGGACTATGGTAACGCAGATGAGCCTATCAAACAGGTTTTAATATTTTAGCCTATAAAATCACATTATCAGACTTGAAAGTAAATGTAAACAGCATTTCTTAAATAGAAGTTACAAGCTCAATAGAATGTGTGTCTAATAAATTATTTTAAATTAATCCTACTATTTTTATATTTGGACAGGTTTGTCTCACAGGGTAAAAATAGTAGTCTGTACATTTCGCTTTCTGATTGACACAGAAACATCTGAACTGAAATGAATGGCACTTCTGACTGGTCTTAAACAGACAGGTCTTTGCACACAGAGTTCGTCACATCTAGTATATTTATTTATTTATTTCGGGTTTTACGTTGCTTTCAACACTGTACAGTTCATATCACAACGGGTAGCTGGAAGGGCAGAGGAAACCAGTACATACAGTTTGTTAGGGTTTTGTACTGTAAACTGCCAACCAGCGGCAAGCAACTACCAGCTTTCCCACTTGAGGCCGTGCTGGGGACTCATATAGTTGAAAGACAACCAGAGGCAAATTCTATCAATCAATCCCTGGAAGCACTTAGAACCAACCCATTTATTCAGCAATTGGTGGAAGAGAGGGTGGCGGTCCTGGAGTCCAGGATGAAGAGCGAGCTGCACCAGGGTAACCATTAAAGGAAAAAAAACGGACAATACAATATTGCAGACACACCTCTGTGCAGCACATCTCCATTGGCCAAATGAGTCATATTTAACAGGAAGTCAATGTAAACGTACTGCATATGAGGACCTAATACTGGGCCAATTTGTGACAGGATTTATTGCGAATGTGTTGGACACCCAACATTTTGCCACTGTTAAGAACTGGCTTAAGGAACTTGGAAAAACCATCAAACTCATGGAGCATTTATCTTGGCTGATAGCACGGGGAGCTTTCACCATATCAATGCATAAAATTGAAGAGGAAACAATAACATGGGCTGACAGCCGTGCATTAGCCAACAACAGATTGACCTACTCCCAGTCGGCTGCATTTAGTGGCAGTGTCACTATGTTACCCAGGAATGCCGGATCTCCACAGGTTATAAGGGGACCTAAGAAGATCATTTGCCATTGGTTTAAAGAAAGTTCTTGCCCACACATACAAGACCACATCAACATGACGGGGTCAACGCTTTTCAGACACATTTGCATGTACTGTCACAAATATCTTTAAAAGGAGCAATAATCATGTTGAGTCAGATTGTCTGACTGGTAGTAACTGAATAGGGCTATACTGGCCGTGATTTTTGTTGTTCTCATGATACAAACTGTAATAATGGTGTTGGGTCTAATGTTAATATTCATACTCAAGTTCTCTCCAGTGAGGTGTGTCTGTAATTGTATTGTGCCAATTATTGTCATGTTTCAGAGATCCATAAATTGGGCCCATACAATAATCTGTTAGATAGGAAAGTTAAGCACTATATTGGTGCCCCTTTGTTGTTTATCAGTCCTGAATATAAGGGTGAGCTTAATTTGAATGTTTCCACAGTGAGTGGTTCCCTCTCTTGCCACCAAAAGAGCCGGTCTCCCAACAGTCTTGAAACAAATAAAGAACCAGTTAAGTTTGACAAATACCTTGGCTTTGTCACTGACTCCTTTGAAACATCTAACTTACCTTCACAAACCCCATTGGACATGGATGACCCCCAGGCTTAATTGCAAGCTGTAGACCTTATAATTGATTCGGGTCTCCCCAATTATAAGGCAGTAAGGATTCCTCTACCTTCTGCTTTTGATTGGAGATATCTGGAAGAACAGATTGCTATCATGACAAGATAATATTGGACTATATCAAATTTGGATTTCCTTTGGGCATCTCACAAAGAATTAATATAACTTCTCATGCAAGTGATAATCATGCATCAGCTAAGGCATATCCTGATGAGGTCTCTTTTATTAAAGATGAATTATCTCATAATGCACTGTTAGGACTGTTCGAACAAGCACACCCCTGCTTTACTTGGTCTCCATTAATGACCAGACCCAAGGGTGCAAGCTGTCGCATTATACTGGATCTTTCCTATGGATATAATTCGGTTAATAAAGCTACGGATAAGTATTTGTTTGATGAGAAAACATTAACGTTGAAACTTCCTTCATCGGATGCTTTACTACCAACTTTAAACAAACTGGGTCCTGACTCTCGGGTATTTAAATTCGACATTTCCTGAGCCTTCAGAAATGTTAAGAGTGATTCACGAGATGTTATACATCTTGGGATTATATGGCAAAACTATAAATATAAGAACTTGGCCTTTGGAGCTGTACATGGCATGGACATATTTGAGCGAATCACTGACTTTATAAGCTTCATCTTATCCAAACAAGGGGTTCAGGTCTTTAATTATATTGACGATATCTATGCATGTTGTCATAAAGATGTGGCTCAGGGAGCTACTGAAGCTTTAACTTTGGTGGTTGAGAGTGTTGGCCTGCCTATCAATCCTGCCAAAGTATTTCCACCTACCACTAGGTTGTCCATTATGGGCATCGTTGGTTGTGAGAACTTTAAGCATACCTGAAGAAAAGTTAAATGAGATTTTACAACTGTGTCATGAAATGTTCCTGCAAGATCGGTTCATAAAGCGAGAGTTGCAAACATTACTTGGGAAGCTGTTGTATATTTCAAGATGTGTCAAGGGTGCCCACATTTATTTAAATTGTCTGTTAGCTATCCTTAGTAGGAACCATGACCAAAAGAACATTCTACCTGATGAAGGGTTTTAATTAGATTTACTCTGTTTCCTATCTTTCCTGAAACAGTTTAATGGGATTATTACATTTCATAAACCGGCATCTGAAACAGAATCTGTTGATGCAACTCTCACAAGAGTTGGGGGGATATGGGGCAAGAGGACTTATTCGGCACAAATCCTGTCTCAAATCTTATGCAACAGCTCTATCTCACAATTAGACTTATATAATAATGTAATAGCAGCTAGACTTTGGGGTCCACATTGAAGGGATAACAGAGTTTGTATTAGGATTGACCATGAGAGCGTGGTGTCGGTTTGCAACTCTGGCAAGACGCGAGAATTTGTGTCTTTATAATTTGTGTCAAACAGTTTCTCAGTATAATATGGATCTTAAGGTTGTACATATCAGACGCAAAGATAATGACTTGGCGGACGCATTATCCCCTAATAGATTAGATAAAGTCAATTCTTTACATTTTGAATCTCTGTCTGATGCAACTTTGTCTTTATCATTGTAGATTTACCAAAAAACGTCTATTCATTGTTGTATGATGGTATTGATAGGAATCAGAAGGGACTTCATCCTCATATATTATACCAGTACAAGAAACAGTTTAAATTGTTTTTAGCTTTTGTAATCTCGCATCAAATACTCGATTTGGACAGTGTGTTATGGTGTTCTTTTTTAGCTGCCAATGCAATTACATTCAGAGTTGTAATGAATTATGTATCAGCCTTGAAATACACATTTGCAAGGTATGTAAGGTCACTTAGGGTTTTTGAAAACTCAATGATAAAACGCATGCTTAGAGGTATCAGTTACACTGTGCATGTTCTGCGTCAACGAAAGGGTTTGTTCACACTTAAACAAGTTCGCGAAATTTCCCGTTTGTGTGAGATCTCCCAGACCTCCCAGTCTCTTTAAGTCCCCCTTGTATTTCAGTCACTTGTCAACTCCCCACAATAATGCATATTGGGCTTGGGGTTATTTTACCTCTTTTATACATTTTAGTCTGCATGTAACAACTAATGTGTTAGAATCTAATAAACTAGTGTGCCCAAATCTCATCTCCAATACTAGATCTCTTCCCTACTCAACTCTCGTTCAGATCATAGTCTCTCACCACGGCTACAAGACTGACTGTTAAGGCAATCACACCCCGTTAATTGTATATTACTCAGTTTGGACCAGTCCGTGCAAATGAACTCTTCCAGTTACCCTCATTAGCCAATCGTATGCTATTTTACAAGTTGGCCAATCAGATCACAGCTTGTGTCTTCATTCTCTTTCGCTTTATTCCTTAGTCATTTTATATGTGTATGTTGATCAGAACACACGGAAAATTGTTTTATTGCTCTCCCACCAACCCATGTTATCTTGTCAATGTTGTTGTGTGGGGGTTATTTTACCTCTTTTGTATATTTTAGTCTGTATGTAACAACTAATGTGTTAGAATCTAATAAACTAGTTTGCCCAAATCTCATCTTTAAATTCTCTACTATAACGTAAAACTGGTATTCTCGTTAACAATATTTCAATACTAAATCTCATCCCTAGTCAACTCTCGTTCAGATCAGAGTCTCGCCACAGCTACAAGACTGACTGTACTCTTAATTCGTTGTATCCAGGGTGTAGAATAGGTGTGTACTTCCAAAATCTCACATTTAAGTGATTGTAGCAAGTCTGTATACTCAAAGTTTGTCATATCCAGCATATGGAATGACTCTGTTCTTGAACGAATGTCACATCAGAGTGGTATGGAAGAGGTGTGTGCACCCTTAGCTAATTATATTCAAGGTATGCAATAGGTCTATTCTTCAATAAAGGTAACATCTCTGGTACTGCCGAGGTTTGTGTACTCATGTTTCGTTATATCCATGGTATTTGATGATTCGGTGCTTAAACACATCTCACATGAGTGGTATGGAAGTGGTTGTGGAATAGGGCTGCACTTTATTAAAGCTAACATCTGAATGAAATGACAAAACCTGCCTGATTCTAAATAAAGGATAGGTGGCACTTGAGTTAGGGGTGCAACAAGATGACACCACGTCACACTAGTACATCATAATATATGATAGTACATCATAACAGCGGGGCTTTTTACTATCTATATGGAACAGTTACATGGCTCTCCGTTGAATTTAAATAGGCAAGGAAAAAACTTTTCTTTGAGTCTCTGGCCCTATTTTGCTGGTTACTGTAACATATGAAACTTTTACTTGACATTTACTGACATTTCAATATGTTTTAAGCCTCATTAAAAGTTTTTTATTAAAAATACTGAAAATGAATTTGTATGTAGCCTTAAGTGCCTAATGAGCAGCTTTCACTCAGGTTTACTATCTCAACATACAATAAATAAATAAAAAAAAAAAACCAAATTAGTCTGATTTTATTGATTTTTATAATTATTTTAATAATATAAAATAACATATTTCACATATATATTTTTAAAAAACAGAAAATATATTTTATATAGCCATAATATAGTGTCCACAAATACACTAGATACACTAATGTACTTTCACTAACATATTAGTTACTGCATTTGTATTCTCAATACAAGTACTTGAAGAGTGCAAACAATGGCACTAATAAACACATTTGTAGCCATTTATATGCTATAAAAGTGAATCTTATCTACTCCTTTCAACTTTTTGGGAAGTTTTGTATCTAGAGCCCCAAACTGGATCCTCTACTCCGCAGGAGCACAGGAGCAGCTCCCCTGATCAGGCTGAGCCCATGGAGGCAATTTTTCCACCCCAGGGGGTGAAATTCTGACTCTTTTGAATTATTGCCTCTGATGAGAATATGAAATATCAGTATTCGAAATAATCAATCATACAGAGAGATTATAAGGCAGGAGTCAATTCACTTACACATTTCAACTTTAATCTGATTCTAAATAAATCCAAGAAACATAGATGTGGCTAAAATACGAATATGGGAGTAGTTTTACTAAGAATTCAGTCCACTTCATGAATGTTTTTTTTGCAGATATTTTTCAAAGACTTTGAGCAATTGAGAAAAGCTGGTTATGCACAATTTTTTATATAATGTTACTATTACTTTCTTCTCTTTGTGTGCCAAATATAGTTTTTCTTTCTAATGTATTTTTACTGAACCCTAAATATACCTAAAAATCCACCACGTCATGCTAACTCATGTATTGGTCTGAATAGTAAGGAATTACTATCTTACATGTACAACGTTAGTGATAAATTGAAATTTCAACACAGATTCTAATGCTATTGGTAGAGAACACAATACATTCTTGGCGATCTTATGATAACTTAGATGTAAGATGCATGTATTTCTAGAGTCTGTTAAACAGAAAATGTGTCCCGAATGTGTCCCGAACACTGTTTCCCACGTGTCATTCAGTTTTCTCTGAAGTGAAGGGCAAAAACTGTGGAGTGTATGGGAAACTTTAAGCTGCATTGTTAGTTTAAAAAAGACTAAAAGAAAGGCAGGGTACCAGACTGTGCATGGATTTGATATTCTAAGTTTCACATCCAGTTTTCTACGTTATTTGATATTCTGAATTTCAACATTGTACTTCTAGCACATGATGGAATATTTAAATTCCCATATATCAATATAACTGTCTGAAATTTCATTTGCAATATTTAATAGCTTGCAAATTTGATGCTTGCAAAGAGATATTTTGCCTCACTTGAACATTTGACCTGATGTTAGTGTATGTTGCGTCAAAACATGAACCCATTTCTGCACATACACTGCTGTATTATATATGATGTTACAAGTATTTTTCAATCTGTTTACTTATATCTTCATGAAAATGTGAAATAAGCATTAAAACAAAAACATCAACAACCGAAATAATATTTTAACTCACAGATGAAGTTTAGCAGTTGACTTATTTTCTTTGGTTTTATCGTAATATGTATATTGTTAATGAGTACTTATTTCTGTTATTATTTCAGATGTAATGCCAAACGATTTATGTGGTACTCTTTAAACAGTTTGCAGTTCATAGAAAACAGTAGTTCCTAAAGATGTGCAAACCAGTAAACGCAAAAATGGGAATTTCAAAATGGAGCTGGAGGAAATCAAGACATATTGATAACATCCTGTTATTTTCGGCAAAAAAATCCTATACCTGCTTCACTACTGAATAAATGTAAATCTGAGTGGATGCCAATTATAACTGAAGTAGTTAACTTGTCCGTTGAAACTGGTGATAGGTCAAATGACTATTCACATTCGGCAAAAAGATCCTATACCTACTTCACTACTGAATAAATGTAAATCTGAGTGGATGCCCATTATTACTGAAGTAGTTAACTTGTCCATTGAAACTGTTGATAGGTCAAATGACTATTCACATTACCCCTTCTTATCCAAAGACATTGAAAAGGTTGTATCACTGAAGTTAAGTAAATATATCACTGCTAGTAACTTAAATGAACAATATCAGTTTGCATATAGAAGCCAGCACAGCACAAAGATCCTATACCTACCTCACCACTGAAAAAAGTAAATCTGAATTGATACCAATTACTATCAAAATAGTTAACCCTTACATGGAAACTGGCGAGATGCCCAGTGACTCTAAATATGCTGCCATTACTCTGCTACTCAAAAGGAAGGGTATAGACCTTGTTTACAAAACCTTTCGTCCTGTGCCAGGATTACCCTTCTTATCCAAAGACATTGAAAAGGTTGTATCACAGAAGTTAAGTCAATATATCACTGCCAGTAACTTTAATCAACAATATCAGCCTGCATATAGATGCCAGCATAGCAAAGAAACTACACTCTTGAATTAGATTGAGATTTATTTGTTGTTTTACATTGCCTTCAACAGCCAGGGTCATATTGCGACGGGTAGTTTACAGGTGGAGGAAACCAGTGCATACTGCACTGTAAACCACTGGGCATCGGCAAGTAACTACCAACAAGTAACTCTAACCGCTACACCACTGAGCCCCCTTGCACTGTTGAAGGTAATGAATGCTTTATTGCTGGTTGATAACAACAGGTGGTACGAATGGCTTTTCTTGGCTAATCTGCAGTCTTTGATACTGTTGATCACAGCATGCCATTGTTCAGACTGCAATCCATGTTAAATGTCCATGAAAAAATATTATTTTCAAAATTATTTTCAATTTTTATTTTTAAATACATCAACATTAGATCTTTAATAATAAAGTATGTTCACAACATAAATCTTTAGAAAAACATTTCACAAAAAATTTAATCCACTGCTTTATAAAATACTACTGGCATACAAGCAGAACATATACACTACAGAAAATGTGACACGTGTATCACTGCTGTTTTACAGCCATTTTTTTGGAAAGGCAAAATAGTGGGATAAACTTGTGTTTTCAAATTAACTGTGGAATGCTATTTTTGTGTTTGGTGGGTTATATGTACAACTCACAGAAATATATCCAGTGTTTAACCAGAATTCCAGTGGGATGGGTGAAAATTATTAAATAAACTATTACACAGTATTTTGTATGATATAAGCAATATGAGTATGTACATTTTTGAAACCTTTGGGGTAAATTACACGGTATGTTGCAGAAAATACTGAAATGGTATGTTGCAATAAAGCTTCAGCAAAATATATAATTTTATCATAAAGTCATAACTATTGCTTCATTTTCTTCAGTACCTGGATTTGTTTTCACATGTATATCATTTGTCTTAGCTAAGTAAAAGTAAATGCTGTTGTATTAACTACCCAGTGTACCCATTTTTGTCACTGCAAACAATTTAACACTCTTACGTATATTCTATCATTTCAGACAGTACCGAAAATACAACTTTTAATTTTTAAAGATTCGTTTGGGAGATTTCTGTGGACTTGACAAAAAGGAGCTCTGTATCAAGTTGCAAGAAAATTTTGACCAGGAAACACACAGCTGATAGATTGTTACGGGACTGCCATATGAATCAGCCAGATGATCAAGTGATGATTTTAAGACAGTTGCAATATCTCTGGAAATTTTATCCAGTATCTACAGATTCTTAATCTCAAGTGACATACTTTTGTTTTTTATCTCATAGTTTGAGATATCTCCTTCAATAAATTACAATGACAATGTAAAGATTGCTTCCGTAGGTCAAACTATAATGTCACTTACTCGTCAAAGTATAAAATTAACCACATTGCAGCTTGCTTCAGCTGTAGAATTACACCATCATTTTCCTCTTATTTTCTCACTGACTCTTTCCATAGTTTGGAATTTTGTATATAATATAAATAAGGTACAAAGTTAGAAAGAAACACGTCAGGTTTTCATGGGACTGACATTATCAGCAATGATGGAATCTAATATCCAGCAATGTCCAGTATGCAGCAGATAAAGTTGATCACAATATTCGAATTTTGGGTGGTAATGGCACATTGCATGGTATGGCTATGTTTCATACAGATACACCAGGAATAAAAGATGTCACACAAGGTGATATATCTAGTATAAGTTCCAATCATGTTTCATCGATGCTATTTCAGAGACAATATATATGAAACATGGATACAGTTGCAGATCCAACATCCAACCTGGAACTCTCATGGCAATAACAACTTCTACTTCCCATGAGTTAAAGTAATGCGACTTTTGTTTACTCAACATTACATAAAAAAGCTCACCATGCAAATCAATACAAAATTTCAGGTGTTGTCACATTGTGCATTTGCTGGTTGATTTTTTGTTAAACAGACTTTATTAGCAATGGCTTTCAAAGGGCCATTAAGAATCCGCAGTCAACAAAATAAAGCAATTTATCGAAGATGACACTTAGGAAAACTTGATGTAACATCCAGAGCTCACTCAAGTAGATGTATTGTATGAGTGGCTGACGACAAACCTTTTTTACAGCATATGCAAGAAAGAAAAAAAAATTATCCGGAAATTAAACACCAAAAATGTGGTTGCATTATACAAATATGGTAAAAATTTTAAGAACATAAACTGAAGCAGAATGCCTGAGAAACTGGTTTCTTCTCTATCTGAGATGCTACCATACTTTGCAGCATCTGGCTACTCTCTGTGTGTGAAATCAGCAAGACTCTATTTATTGTTCATGATCAAGCTGAAGTATGACCATACAGACATTTTCAATCATTTTGCACAGGATAACCACATTGTCTACAGGCCCTAGTTAGAGTTAATTATCAAATCCAGATGATCATCCAGATATCTAGAATCCTTTTTCACAGAGTAGCCATATTGTTTAATGAAGTGATAATATCTGCACAGGCTTGTCAACGGATTTATTAATTGAGCAAATACTTACAAGAAGTATTAAAACAAGTGGATGTCTCAAGAATGATGGAACAGCAATGCATGTCTTGGCACTTATTTCTTCTAGCCTGTGCTGAAGCAAATAGAGCACTGCAAAAATGACAAAAGTTGATTTCAGTTGTGGTGGTCCTCATACAAAAAAACACGAAATCCTGGCAAATTAGGAACGCAAAGACAGATACTTTCCACTAGCGGATACGGGGGGATCCCCTTGAAAAAAGAGCTTTTCTGAACCCCAGCAAAAAGTTTTTACAATACTAGGATAGAGGGTGCCACAGTTTATTCCATGTGTTCATAAGTCAACTAAGCAATTTAGCTTAATTTTTGCCTATAATGCTCCCAAGGTATGGAATAAGTTGCCTGATGACCTCTGCTCTGCACATCTCTTCTATCTTTACGTAAGAAACTGAAACTTATCTGTAACTGAAGCCTACCCATTCCAGGTTCTATCGTGTTTTCCAATTGTCTCTGTGGTGACTGTGAATTCTTTGGACTTGTTTCTTGCTTGTTGGGCATATAGAATCTGTCTTTTGATGGAGATTTAAGTGCTGTAAAAGTCATATTAGAATTAGATGATAAAGCTATTTATGTCATTTGTGGCTCAAGACTGTTCAGTGAGTAAGTAAATTGAAGAAGTGTTTTATATATTTTGACTCAAATGGACGAGTAGCCATCTGAATTATTTTTGTCGGATTAATCCCTAGCGCCTTTTAATCTCTTATGGGCCAGTTTAATATACTAATATGACCTTGTCACACTCGGAGCCTTTTTAGTCGGACCCAAGCAGGTACCTTACATCTATCACGCTCACCAAAAATGAGAACTATACAGCAAAATACTAATGAGATAAAGTAAGATAAGATAAAAAAACCATGTTAACAGCACGGACAATGACTGACAGCATACTTATATAATATTTACGGTTTTGTCTACTTTTCATAAATTCAAGCAAAAAGATCAAAGTAAATTGCAACAGGTGGATATTTATTCCTATTGTACGAATTATTGTAGGATTATTACAAACAGCTCAAAACTCCATCTAGAGAAGAGGGTAATATTTATCCAGTGTCAATTCCAAAGGTTGGAGGTTATTAAGTTGCACTTGGCATGATCTGTTTCGCTGAAATTTGAAATACTCAATACCTTTCCTGATGCACTGAACTGTGTCTTCCACTCTCGACATATCTAAATTCAAGACACAGTTATACACACCAGAATAATGACTTTTTGGAAAGAATGCATCTGAATAAGCATGAATGAGAGAAACACCTTGGGAATTAGCTTCATTACAATGGAAAGGATGGCCCGGTGAGCAGATATGATCCATTGAACCCCTGTAATTCCATTTACACCCGAGCGTCAACAGCTTATGTGGGTATTTGTAGAACACAGCATTCATGATATTTTGATCATCAATATGTCTGATAGGTCGCTCAGGGTTTTTTTCATAGTATGTGTGGTCCTTTGAAGCTTCAATATACTTTTCCTCAAAATTAAATCCAGGTATATGACTTAGAAACATAAGTATCACTCCCGTATTTGCTCCATAGAGTTTGTCAAACATATATTGTGAATAGTTGGACATAAAGTACCGCAAGTCTGCCCTGGACATAGCCATAATATGGTGATCATTAAAAATGGGAAAGAAGTTCCATAAATTAATAATGTCATCAACAACGAAGATATCAAGATCAACAAAAATCAGTTTATTTGTATGGCTGGTTAAATTCATATTTTCAATTCCAGAAAAAACACATTCTTTCAAATGACTACCACTTGGGTGGTAATCGTGAATATAATCACACCATTTAGAACACCCTAATGTGGGTTTAATAATCAGCAATCGCTTCTTAAATGCGTCCGGCCACGACTCAGTCATGTTCATCATAAACTCAGCAGAAGCATCTGTAGTGAAGACATACCAGTGTAGACTGGCTCTGGTGAACAGAAGGATATTCTTTATAAGCTGAAGACTCTTATCTGCAAATTTTTCCCCAGTTGTCACAGCACCCATATGGACTGTTGGAAATGATGACATGTGTTCTGAGATCCCTTCAGAGTTGTGTTTCTGAATAAAATGTTCAGTGCCATTCTCCATATTAGGCCAAAACAGCCAGTATATTACAATGGAAAAGAAACACAAAAAATATAACAGCCGCAGCAATTTCTTTGGTAGTGTCATAATTTATATCAACCAAGAGGTGTATTAAGTATGATTATAATGAAATGTAAATCAATTTCCTCAAAAGTATACTAATTCCAACAGAGTTTATGGGGTTTCACTTTAAGATATTATGTCACAAACATTGGCTTTCCTACAACTTTGCCTCGAAGATACAACTGCACATAACAGTTACATACCAAATGGTGTTAAAATAGTATTTTAAAATACTTGCAAAATGTCAATGTTACATATGTTCACACAGGTTGAATCATTTTCAACTATTTTACATTGGTATTCAATATTTTCAGAATTTTTCATGACAATGTTTTGCTATTTGAAATCAATGAATATAATTGACAATGACTGTTTTTTTCATTTTCAAACCAACTGCTCATCTGCTCATCACACCATCTTCTCACAAAAACAATAGAAATGTAGGTGATTGATTTAACATAAATTTAATGTTTAATGATTAATGGCAGCTACTATGGATTATCTTTCAATATTTCTCCAACATATTATACAAATTTATATCATTCTTTTTTATGAATTATGTCTCTCCATCAGAACCACATCGGTCCCAAAAAGCTTGCAAGGGACCCAACCTGAAAATACTTCAAAATTTGTACCTTTCCATGTAATGTTTCCTTTTGAAACATGACAAGTTCTGACACCAACAGAAGAGCATATTCTTTTGTCAATGGTATTAAATTTATTTTCCAAAAACGAAAAGAGTGTAAGTGAAAGGCCTAGTTGCTGTAATGTTCTTGGTGTACTCCATTTGTTTATACATAGGCCTTTGATATAGGCTGTGTTTTGGCAAGAATGCTATCAGATGGAGGAATTAGATATCTCATCCAAAGAATTTATTCACTGCTGCTGATATAACAAATGTTCTGCTACAACATGGTGATGAGGATCTCTGCAAAATTTATGTGACTCTAGCTGATCCGCTACAAGAGTTAGAAGCCATCCTAAATATAGTAGGAACAGTAGCAAAAAGAGTGACTGATTGTGGACATTGAAGTGGATGTGGATTGAAGGAGATTTAATGTAGCAGGAGTCTTGAGTATATATCTTTTTTGGTGGAACTTTTTTGTATTGTTGTTCCGTGTCGAGTGATAAGGCTGGGAGGTAGCCATATTTGTTGTGGAAATTTTCAAGGTATTTATGATTTTTGTCATCTTATTATGTACATTATGTTGATATGATACAGTATTTGAATATGTAGTGACATTATATAACTGTCAAAGAACCTTATGAGTTGCTTGCCGTTGGTCGGCAGTTTACAGTACAGAACCCTAACAAACTGTATGTACTGGTTTCCTCTACCCTTCCAACTACCCGTCATGATATGACCTGTACAGTGTTGAAAGCGACGTAAAACCCCAAATAAATAAATAAAGAACCTTATGATGTACTTATTGTATGCTGGCAATCTGCAATAGCTGAGTTTCTTTAAAACCATGTATGGGTACTTTATATTATAAACATTATAAATTTGGCTCCATTTCTATTTTTACCATTGATATTAGGATATTAATGTACATTCTTTTAAAAGTGTCTACTCCTGTTATTTTTAAAGTCAGAGTGAGTACAGTAAACATTATAAATTTTGCCAGTGATATTAAGATTGGAAATTGGAAAATTTAGCTTTCATTTGTTATTAAATAGGCAATGTTAAATTTAAATCTACAAATTGACAATATTCATTGTGAAATTAAATGTTTGTGAATGCAGTTTTCTGCATGTGACCTTGTCCAGTAGTTAAGGGTTTATTTTGTATTTGATTTATTTTCAATCATGACTCACAAAGTAGAAACATTGTCTTACGAACTGTTGAAACAGTTAGATGGAGTAATCAGTAAGGCTCAAACTACGGAGGCTTTGATGGAAGAGATAAACAGAAACAATGGTAGGTGGACTTTACTACAGCTTCTTGCTATACCAGCTTCGAAGTTGTCATACAAAGGTAAGGTTGAAATTTTGATTTTAAATCAAATTCAGTTTTCTTTGGAAGAGAATTTGGTATGGGATAAACTTGATAACCTTGCAAATACAGTGCATACACACATCCTTGAAACCAGAGAAATACAAAAGGAAGATTATGCCTATGAACTATCTTGATATCCCGGATGCTTCCGATATTTCCAGTGAAGTCACCTTGGGTGCGCATGCAACAGGGAATATAGTTGACTCTCATTGTCACGTGGTTGAATGGCTGGATCACCATTCAGTACCAAGGGGTCATTTTGAGCATACTTTGGCAAGAACTCGCCCGACTAAATTACAGATTGTGAGGATGACTCACATTGTGAACGTTATGCTTTTTCAAATAGAGAACCATTTCCAGCCGTGAAAAAGATACATCAGCAAAGGTCCCATGAAACAACAGTTATGGTCTACGTGGATATACATCCAAAGGTATGTAATATTTACCAGCAGAAATATCTTGGGAGAAATTGGATAGGAGTATTCATTAGTTTCTGTAATCAGAAAAATGCTATGAGAGATGTCATCAGAACAATTTAGGATGGCCAGAAACAACTGCCAGTTGTTCTCCATTGCAGGGAACTGGGTACTAGAAATCAGGATAGAGTTTTTTTGTGATTGTGTGGATGTTTTGAAATCTGTTCTGACAAAAAGTATACTATTTATATTCATTGTTATTTGGGTGGGAGACAAGCATATGATCAAATCTCTAGGAATTTCCAAAATTGCTATTTTGGGATTTCAGCAAAATATTTGAGTCAAGATCCAGGTACTGTATTTGTTAGTGAATCTGTATGTACCACTATGTATATGTATAATTTGCATAATAAAAGAAATATCTTATTCATAAAATTTTGCTTTCATTCCATTGTAATTTTAATTTACCTTTTATTTAAGAAAATTAGCTGTGTATTTGATAAGAAATATTATTGTTTTGAACACCTGCTGAAAGTAATGCAATTTAAAAGCAAATAAAATTTATAATTAAAAAAAAGATCCAAGTACAGAATACGTTCACTTAGTCAAAATGTCATACCTTTATGCTGTTTATTGTTGGAGTCTGATTCGCCTTTTATGCCAAGTAGAGACAATCCACTTGGATAAAACAAACCTTAGGACATCTATGACGTGATTAAGGTGACTACTGACAATGCCACTGAATTCTTCAGATTGACTTAAGTTGAAAATTCAGTAAATACTATCTCGTCACAGAAGACATGTGTAAATTACAAATAGAATGCATGTAAGTGTCTCTTACATAGAGACAATGGTATGCAGGGATAGTTGAAACATCTAATGCAAATTGCTTTGTAAATAATTCCAGTATTTTAAGTTAAGAATTTAAGAGGTTCATATAAATTGTGCTAAACATGTATTTCAAAAGACATTTCATTTCAAGAGACAGGATGAAGGAGATAGTAAAGACAGGAAGTGTTTAGTATGTGAAAAAGGGAATCGAATTATTGAAGAGAGTGAAACAATCGATGTGTTGGGGGTAGTGGCTGGTGTAACTGTGTGGATGAGGTGGTCTTGCAGCTGGTATTGCTGTGTAAGAGGTTGGAATGGTAGAGTTGAGGATGGGGTGGATAGATGTTCTGTTGTGAGGATTGACGTTATGAACAGGATTTGTGGTTTTGCTGTTTTGGATTATTGATAAACTATAGTGAAGTGTAATTTTGTGCTGCTGTGGTCAATGATTAATGGAATAGTGTTAGCAACATCCACTCTCCTAATCAGTTATTTAATCTCAGTTCTGTTTTTATAACCAGAAAAGAACCCACATCTGGATGCAATGCCTGTTTAGCTGTTGACAGGAAAGCTGCCCAAAATTCATCATTCTGGTGTGTCTTCAAAAAGAAAAGAGGGAGCAGTGTAGAATAATTCTATCGATGATTCTGCTCGTTAGTGAGTATTCCATAATTTAGTACCAAAGAAGTGATGCATGCTGTCTTAAGGACATCAACGATATTCATACACCTGGCCTTCCTGCAGGACGGACAGAAATAACTAATCTAGCAGCGAACCAACAAACATGTAAGACAACATTTCTTAAATAATATTATTCCACAATAATTTCTTTTATAATCATATAAAACACCCACACTTAATAACAGTAAATATTATTTTTGTGTTTTACTAGCCTTTGGGATAATCTATTTTTGAATTTTCTTGTTTTCAATCTGTTTGGGGAATCTAATGTAGAACCTGTGACTGTGGATCAGTTGATGAGCCTCAACATGAGCTGCTTATGATGAAGTAACTAAATATGTTACACCTTTTCTTGAGAAGGCACCAGGGCATCTCAGATAGGAACTACAAACTCAACAATAATATATTACTGAATGATGAAGTATATCAAGTTTCAATGTCATACTAACTATATACAACTATTCAATTTCTAACCATTTTAATAGATGGTTACTTAAAAATTATTGTTGATGTAAAGAGCATTCATTTTGAAAAATTCAAAGGAATTGAGAAAAAAATTCATATTACAAGTCACTTTGCTTGATGGTTTGGGCCTTATAAACTGGTATATTTTTTCATTATACAAGAATCACGATCAACAAAAACTATATTAAGGTCAAATAGAAATGTGAATTTTGAAATGCCCTGTGTATCATTTGTTATTACTACTTCTAGACATTTGAAATTTTGAAACAACCTGAATCAAATCGAAACAGAATCAGATATACCACCTCTGCCTTTGATAAATTAAATTCTTGTCTTCAGGGTGTTCAAGAATGGATGTCGTCTAGCATGCTTAAATTAAACCCCGAAAAAAACAGAGGTCATATTTGGGTCTCATGCTCAGCTAAAGAAATTAGATTCCCTGTTAGGATATTTGGTAAGCTTTTGCGTGCATCAGCTGTTGTAAACAATCTGGGTATCCGGTTTGATGCTAATTTTTCCTTTGCTAATCATGACTGCAATATTTGTAAGGCTTGCCTCATTCAAATGCGTGATCTCAGGTGGGTCAGGCAGTACCTGATGGATCATGCTGCTGTCCTAGCAGCAAATGCCCTGGTGAGCAGTCGTCTTGACTACTGCAACTCTCTTTTCAGAAGTCTATCCAGTTTCCACATGTGCAAACTGCAGTGTATTCAAAATACACTTGGGAGGATTGTCACAAATTGCAATAGATACTCATGGGCTAGTTCTATTCTAAAAAAGCTCCATTGGTTACAAGTTGAATTTCGGTGTATTTTCAAAACAGCCACTTTGGTTTATAGTTTCTTGACAGTGGTCACCCAAACTATTTCAGCCCTCATCTGTCTATTCATTGCAGAACGTATGTCACAAGATACAACCGCCAAGATAAGAGGTTCCTGGAGATTCCTCATTCTACCCATCTGTACACAAATAAAAAAACACTTTGGTCACAGTTTTGCTTTTAATGCTCCCACACCCTGGAATGAATTGCCTGATGATGTACGTTCTGCTCCAACTCTTACCTGTTTCAGGAAAAAACTAAGATCCTATCTCTTTGATAAAGCTTTCCCACCTTAGCATCTAAATTTCCTGGCATCTCCGTGGTGTTGACCCGGCTATGTCTCTGGAATGATGATTATTGAATTGGACTTGGTGTCATTCCTTAGAGTCTGCCTTGGCATAAATTAAGCACTATAAAATTATAGAATAGAATATTTTATATTAACATCAGGCACCTCCTTCATCGTCAGATGTATATGGTAATAGTCACAATTGTTACAACATCTTGGGGTAAAATAATATTTGGTGATTCACAGGTTCCTCTTTCACTTTCAAAAGTTGTAAATGAAGAGCCTTTAAGTGACCTTTCGAAACAAATTTTTCTCTCATTTAATTTATAGTGCGGGCACTAAGTTTCTTTTATGCCACATATCTGAATATTATAGTTGCTGATAGCTATCTCAATATGGCCTAACTCCAACAAATGCAAAAACCCAGCCTGCCCACATGTTGTAATTCAGTTTGCCAATATATCAGTTATCCATAGTTTTAATTTATTTATTTGGGGTTTTACGTCGCTTTCAACACTGTACCGGTCATATCACGACGGGTAGTTGGAAGGGCAGAGGAAACCAGTACATACAGTTCATTAGGGTTCTGTACTGTAAACTGCTGACCAACGGCAAGCAACTACCAGCTTTCCCACTTGAGGCCGTGCTGGGGATCGAACCCCGGCCTCAGAGGTGGGAGGCGAGAGTGTTACCACTCTGCCACCGTGGCCCCATCCATAGTTTTAAAATATACTTTTGTAATTTATAAGAAAGTGATTACAAAATAACTTTATTACATACCATACAGCTTTCGTTTTGTCAGTTTCTGATTACTGAAAAGGAAAAAAAAATGGTTTGAATGATATTATGTACTGTTGAAGTTGAATTGTAAATTAGGGCAACAATTTGTGGCACCATTATTCTACTTGATACAAATGATGTACAAAGGAGAACACAAAAATGTTACAAAATGTTCTTGAAATATCCCAATTGAAACTATGCACTGTGGGTACTTGTTTGCTGTCACTTGTTTGAAAGCACGCCATCGGCCAGGTGTATGCGAAACATATGACTCACACATCACAACACAAAACTATGGGAGATGAACGTCATACCTGTTTTTCAACATAAGATAGCACAGCTACCATTTCTGGTGAAGAACCATCCACTGTCCCATTTTTCTCTCAAGTATATGAAAGCTGTGGATGCTCAGAGGGTGGTAGAATCCATGGACTATTACCCACCATCTCCATCATATACAATACAAGTACAACCAGTGAGAAAGAAAGATTGTTTGCTCTGTGCTTCCAGCAGTTCATGTTACACTATATGGCGGTATTCTCAGGGCGAAAGTCGCCATGTGGGTGCGGGGAAGTAGAATAGGCCCAACATATCCTCTGGCATGTCATAAGATGACTAATTGGGTGCAGCCTGTTTACCGTGGGTTGCGATCCGTGTCAGTGTGTGAGAGTCCCGGCTGTTGAGCCAATATTTTGTTGCGGCATTGAGGTGGCAAAACACAGCTTTGGCCTCAATTTCACTTAGTCGGAAGGTTAAGATCGCCTGGCTTAATCAATCGGCTGGCAATGCAAAGCCCTAGTGATGGCTTGTTGATTTAAATGGTTATGCTGTTGTTCTTAATTGTTGTATTCTGATGGTGTTTGGTTTGTGCTTTTGTTTGGAGTATCTTGAAGGCGGCTGCTTAACAGGTCAATCAAGGTTCACTGTTGCGTTATTTGAGTATATTACAAATACATCTCTAATATCAGTTTGCAGGGCTCAACTTCACATTATTATGATATCCCCTTGTTGGGCACAAAGGGTGGGTGGACAGCATTGGCAACCAATAACTACTGTTTTACTATGGCCACTCAACATTCTCAGCTAAACTGATAGAGAATAATCTAGAACCAATATCATGACTACAAGCTTGGATTCTGCACAAATTTGTTCATGGCAACGTCTCTTGTTTATCAATGGCAGAGACAATGACAGACCCTTGTTTAAACTGTCGCCATTTGCTATAAGCAAGGCCATTGTTGCTGTTTTAGGGTCTGATCCCTGCAACATTCAGAAATTAAGGAATGGACACATTATTGTCGAAGTTGACAAGGAAACTTAAACTAGCAAAATAATGAAAATGACTAAATTGAACTTGACTATGGACAAAGTTATCCCTATCCCTGTATCACCACTCTGTAGCCTGAACACAAAGAAAGGGGTCATTTGATGGCCAGTTATAAAAGATTGAACTGATCAGGAAATATTAGAAGGTCTAAAGGATGAAGGTGTCATCGAACTGGACAGGGTATCGTTATTTAGAGATGAACTAAGGAAACCAACAGGGACATTTATATTGATATTTCAGAGCCATACCTTAACAAAATACATCAGGATGGGTTACTACAGGGTGGCTGTGTCACAATTTATCTCAACTCGTGTCGGATGTAATAAGTGTCAGAAATTTCGTCATACTAAAGTCAACTGCAGAAAGGATGAAGTTTGTAATAAATCTTGGCAAGAAGATCATACATGCTCTGAAAAATGTAAGCACGAAGCCAAATGTGTCAACTGCCAAGGAAACCATGCCTCAAATGATAAAACAAGTCCAATATAGAAAGAAGAAAAAGAAATTCAAAGAATAAAGGCAGAACGAGGAATTTCATACACAGAAGCCAAGAAACAAATAGATACATTTAATTCTGTCAAGTCCACATATGTCCAAACAGCTACAGCAATAAACCAATAGAGAAAACAGTGAGAGTAGAATTGTTTATTTGGGGTTTTACATCGCTTTTAACACTGTACAGGTCATATCATGATGGGTAATTGGAAGGGCAGAGGAAACCAGTACATACAATTCGTCAGGGTTCTGTACTTACATACATACATACATATATACATTTATATAGCGCTAATTTCAGAGAACCTGTTCATTAGCGCTTTGGCAGTGATTTTAACAGAACTGATTTTTATCTATGTACAAAGAATGTGATAAAGTTCCTAGTTGACAGATTGTATTGAGTAAGCTTGTTTGAAGAGATAAGTCTTTAGTTGTTTCTTGAATGAGCTGACTGATGAACTGGTACGGATATAAATTGGTAGGTGATTCCAGAGTTCAGATGCTGCCTTTTCGAATGCTTTATCACCGTAGTTTTTTAGTCGCGTCCTTGGAACACGCAGCAAGAAGCTGTCAGCTGATCTGAGAGCACGTGTTGAGGTATAAGGAGTGAGCAGTTCAGAGAGGTATTCTGGACCTTGTCCATTTATGCATTTGAAGGTAATCAGTAGAATTTTGAATTCTATCCTTTGTTGGATTGGGAGCCAATGAAGCTTTTTTAAGAGTGGTGTGACAGAGTCGAATTTCCTTTTGTGAAAGATGAGCTTGGCAGCGCAGTTGAGAACTCTTTGGAGCTTATTTTTGAGACCCGAGGGACAATTGTAGAGCAGGCAGTTATAAAGGTCAAGGCGAGAGGTGACAAAGGCATGTACCAAAGTGACACATGCACTTTTGGTGAGAAATTTCCTGATCTTGAACAAGTTTCTTAGATGAAACCAGGCTGTTGATGTTATTTGATTGACATGCTGTTTCATTGTCAGTTCTGAGTCGATGTATACACCAATGTTTTTGACACAGTCTTTTACTTCAATATTTGTGTTGCCAACAAGTATGGTATGGATGTTCGATTTATGTAACTGTGATTTGGTTCCAACCATTAAAACTTCTGTCTTGTCATCATTTAATTTTAAATAGTTGGTGGTCATCCATGATTTGATTTCTTTGCAGCAGTCTTCAATTTTATGAATAGCAGATTGAACTGAGTTTTGGTCCTTTGGATTGCAATGGACATACAATTGTGAATCATCTGCATAAAAATGAGGAGATACTGATTTCGACATGATCACTCGACCCACTGGCTCGGTAAAATCGGAGTATTCACTAGGGCCCAAAATGGAACCCTGCGGGACATTCAGTGTTAGTCTAACTTCATTTGAGACAAAGTGTTCTACCATGACCTTTTGACACCTGTTGTGGAGATAGGACTTGATCCATTTGTGTGCCTTTCCAACTATTCCAAACTGGTTTTGAAGCCTTTCAAGGAGAATTTGATGGTTTACAGTGTCGAATGCTGCTGAGAGATCTAGCAGGACTAGAATACTGCATTCCCCTCTGTCAGCAGCCATGAGCAAATCGTTCATGATCTTCAGAGTGGCAGTTACTGTGCTATGATTCCGTCTGTATGCAGATTGGAACTTTTCTCTCAAACAGTTTGAATCTTTATAATTGTTCAGTCTGTGTGCAACCACCCGTTCTAGAAGTTTTGAGGCAAAGGACAAATTCGATACTGGGCGGTAGTTTTTAAGTATTTCTGGATTCAAAGAGTTCTTTTTCAATAGTGGAGTGACAATAGATTTTTTGAAACTGGAAGGCACTATTCCTGAGTGTAGTGATGCATTGATTATCTTGGTGAAGATAGGAGCAAAGGTTTTGCTGCATTGTTTTACTATTGCAGTTGGGACTGGGTCGAGGCTGCATTGCTTGTTAGGACATCCGAGAATCAGCTTCTGGATTTCTTCTTCATTTGTGGAACAGAGTGTCTCTAATCTAGAAGTAGCAGGGACATCAAACTCATGTGGATCTGCACCTGTTTGTTCTGCGTGTAGACCTTCCAGAATTTTGTCAATTTTCTGGATGAAGAAATCATTGAATATCTGGGGGAGTGAGGATTTGTCGCCACTTGGTAAGAAAGTTATTTTTTTCTTTTGCAGGAGAGAATTTAAAATACCAAAAAACTTCTTTTGGTCACCTTTACACTCATCAATGCTCTTTGTGTAAAACAAAGTCTTTGCACGTTTGATCGCTTCAGTCACATCATTTTTGGCACCCTTCCATGCTATAAGATTTGAAGGGGTTTTGTGAAGTTTCCACCGTCTTTCTGCTCTGCGTCTCTTTCTTCGGAGATCTCCTATGGAGTTGCTGTACCAAGGTACAGTTTGTCTATCTGATACAAGTTTTGTGATTTCGGGGGCATGTTTATTGAGGAGATCCTTTAAAGTGGTGTCATACAGATTGGTCAAGATATCAACATCTTCAGAGTTGCAAAGAAATAGGTCAGAGTTTTTTAGGTCCCTTTCAAAGCTATCAAGGTTGATAGCTTTTAGTTTTCTATACTGTACCTTCTTTTTCCTATACTTAACTAACTCAGTATGTAATCTGAAAGAGACCAGATAGTGATCTGATAGTTGTGGATCAGTAACATGGACTTCAGTGATATGCTCTTCTGATCTGGTCATCACCAGGTCAAGAGTATGTGACTTATTATGAGTGGCACATCCTACGTGTTGCTTAATTCCAAAAGAAGTGAGGGTATCTTGTAGAAAGGATGCTAAGCTGTCGTTTGTATCTTCAACATGAATATTGAAGTCACCCATAATCAGCAACTGTTCGTTTTGGATGACGAGTGACTCTAACAGTGTAGGGAATTCTTCTTTGAACTGTGATATTTTCAGGTTATTGGATTGGGAAGGAGGTGGTCTGTAAATGACAATAATCCTGAAGGTTTTTGAATTGGAAACAAGAGTAGCTTCAACCAGCTCAAAGCTATGGAAATTATCCCTGGTGTTACACTGAGTGATATGCAGGTGTTCATTGTGAACTAGTGCCACCCCTCCACCCTTTCCAGCTTGCCTGGGTGTGTGAATGATGTCATACTTTAAAGGGCACATTTCACCGGGAGTGATGTAATCCTCATCTGTAAGCCAAGTCTCTGTGACAGCTATTAGGTCTAATGAGTTATCTAAAATCATTTCCTGGAAGTCAATGACTTTGTTTCTTATAGATCTTGTGTTGATCACACCAACATTGATTCCTTCATTTGTCACATCAGGTCTGCTACTAGCCCCAGAGGGTTGATGAACTGTGACATTAGAGTTTCTTGCACATTTCCTTTTGCCAGCCCTACACCCTCTCCTTTGTCCCTGGAGATTTAAATCTTTAATCAGCAGATGAACATTTTCATGTAATAATAGTTTGTTTGGACCTTTGGGTCTATTGGCATTTATAGTAATTAGTTCTTTCCTTGTGTACGTGAAAGTCATTGTTGAAGAAAACAATATCCAAGAAAAGACCAACAATAGTATCCAATTAATCTGAGAATGACACTTCTGAACTGTTTGCTTTAGCATTGTGTGAAAATGGCACTTGCACAGAACTCTGGAATTTTATATTCAAAATTTAAATTATCATCCTGAATTCATATTCGAATTGTATCCAAAGCATTTAACCAAAAACACTAAAATTGTAGTCCATATAGTCTCTGATATATCTTAAAGCCCATGTATGTTTTGCACTGTGAAAACTTTTCTAGAAACCACACAAAATAACACTTTTATGAGAGCCAAAAAAACCGCTGCCAGCCAGGCGCATGAACTGAACTAAAACAGTACTGTAAACTGCCGACCAACGGCAAGCAACTACCAGCTTTCCCACTTGAGGCCATGCCGGGAATCGAACCCCGGCCTCAGAGGTGGGAGGCGAGAGTGTTACCACTCTGCCACCGTGGCCCCTCAGTGAGAGTAGAAACACAGACAGATGGATCAACATAACTACTAAACATAAGGGATGTAATGACCCTATTATACAAGAAATATGACACTTTGAGTGATTGTGTCAATGAAAGAGTGTGGATGAATCTCCAATGACAAATGCTCAAGGGCGGAATAAAAAATAAAAATGGAAAAAATGGAAACAATAAATTAAAGTATACTGCAGTATCTCTGCATAACTCTTTGCAATGTTTTACTCCACCAAGTATGCTTTCAAATTGAGAAGTAATCATGACAATTCAGATGATGATGTTTTTAATCCACAGCTTTATGATCTTTATTACAAGAAGTCATCTGCAATAAAGTCTTTTCGGCATTGTGCATTGTATTTGTCTGTTGTCATCCTTGCCAGATGACCCTCCCTGGACTATACAGAAACCTCACATAGACTTATATCTCACCCATCAAAAGAAACACCTTGGTGATGATTGTATGTTTCGAAGTCTATTTGCTGAGTTAAAAAGCCATTATTCTGACCATAGGGCTAGATATACTCATGGACCAAAAACAGAAAATAGGGTTGCTGCAGCTGCTATATCTGTTGGCCTCAGTATTCATGTTCGACTTCCTGGCAATGCTAGTATATTCACAGCTGAATTACAGCCTCTTGAAATGGCATTAAATATTGTGAAAAATTGAGATAGGGATCGTTTTATTATATTTACTGACTCCTTATCTAGTTTGCAAGCTCTTGATAGAAACAACTGTGATCATCCTTTTATTCAAGATATTTTAAACCTCTAATGCTTGTTGTTCAGTAAATAAGAAAGTTGTTTTAGCTTGGGTTCCATATCATGTAGGCATAAAGGGCAGTGAAAAGGCAGACAAGCTTGCTAAACAGGCATTGAATTTTAATGTTATAGACTTAAAAGTCCCATATTCAGACTTCAAAGTAAATGTGAATAGTGTCTTTAAACAAAAGTGGCAAGCTCAATGGAATGCATGTCCTGATAATGTCCAAATAAACCCTGCTGTAGGGGATTTTTATGTTTACAAAATCTACTTCAGTCAGAAATGGAAAGGATTACTTGCAAACTACAACCAGAACAGAGGAATGGGACTGCAACAATGGAAATCTGAACAAGACACTGATCAATTTGTAGCTCATGGTAGGAACACATCATATATGTTTTAGTTATAAATAGCAAGGAGAATGGTGTACCATTTGGAAGACTTGATAATCATTCTATTGAACAACCGAATTTAAATTCTTAGAAATACCTGAAATGACTTTTTATGAAAAAGCAATTGTCATAAAACATGGACAGAAAAAAATGGCTTCACTGAGCACAAACATGTTGCAATCAAAACCTGACAGACTGACCTGCATACCTACTAAGCATCATGTTTGCCCAAAGGATGACATAAAACCATCAACTAAGTACTAATCCTTATGTGGTGGTGGTAATATATATAATACAATGACAAAGTTCTTCAGTGTGTTGGTATTATTTTCTTCCATCCCTGTGTTTTGCAGACACACACTCGCCACACTGAAACTATGTTAGTTGTTGAATGATGTCAATGTAAGGGCTTTGTGGTACCACAATTAATGTATTTGAAGAAAGTCTTGGCTTGTGATGTCACAGTTTAAGTATCTGAAGGAATTTTCGCACAGGTTTCCACTGGTATTATCAACTGTTTCTGTGTTTTATGGCATTATAAAGATTTAATATATGAATAATCTTGTGTGAATAGCTTATATTTTATATGTGGCAGTAACTACAAATAAATGTGGCTGTTATTTTGGTGCTAAGCAACAGAATATATATATATATATATATACATATATATGTGTGTGTCACACCTGACATAAGAACTTATACAAGAAAGTAATCTCGCAAACAACACTCTTGTGGACAATAATGGAAACATAACGAGCCTAGAGGTTTTCACAGATATTCTGTCATTTTAAGAGTTATTTGTAAAACTGACTTATTTGGCTTCAAAGCATAAGCTATCAGTTTAAGTTTTTGTAAGTTATAGGCCAGATCCTCAGACTGCGGTGATAGATACATTGACTGTAACCTTAAATGATCTAAAATTTGATGTTTTTCAACATTTCAGCATAATAATATTTTGTACTACAAAATTCAGTGAAGATAGAACTACAGTACTTGGTACGAAACAAGAATTATTACAAAGATCAAAGTTAGGGTTTTATGCCAGAAGATTTATTACAGCCCCAATCTCAACCATGATTACAACAGCCACTTGATCATAAACTGAATTTGGTGACATGTGTCTTATCATCAAATCCCTACAAAAATAGGGCTTTCTCAGCTCCCAGGCGAAATGGAAACCATAATTGACCATGGACTGCATGGTTTTTGATGGTCGACCATGGATATCCATGAACGACCATCAAAATCCATGTATATATGAAGGACCGGACCATGAAAAACCATGGGCATAAAGGTTTTTCATGTCCTGACCATGGTCTTCATCGAAGTGTCCATGGTTGACCATGGACTCCTCATTTAAGTCCATGGTAAACCATGGACAGTTTGATGAAGGCCATGGTTGACCATGGACTTTATACACTTGTTCATGGTTGACCATGGACTCTACCGACTTGTCCATGGTTGACCATGGACTCTACCCATTTGTCCATGGTTGACCATGAACTCTGTTTCCTTGTCTATGGTTGACCATTGACTATAACCACTTGTCCATTGTTGACCATTTTCTTAGTCCACCTGTACGTGAAAACTTTCAATCTGGCCTTTGCATGAAAACTTTGGGGTAATACGAGGCTCAAGTAAAACAAATGATATAAAGTTATTGCACATATCCAAAAAACATTGAATTCAAACATTTTCAGATTAATAACACCTAGAAATTATTACGGAGAAAGCATATTTGCTATCAACTTTATGGAATTAGGTTAAAAAATCTATAATTTTAGTTAAATGTCTTCATTTTATTGTTGAATAATAATACAAAATTATTGTATAACATCATACAAAACAAATAGAAGCACTGATCACTTTACAGGTCTAATTTTGGTGATGTTTTTCACTTTGACATACAACTTATAGTGTAAGTTATACAAAGGTGCAGGACAAACAACACTTAAGAGAGAGAAAATGTATGCAAAGACAAATTATCAAAACAAACAATAATTATTAATTAGTAAACTAATTTATTAACTAAGGTATGGCTGCCAATGGTCATAACACAACTATGTAAAAGTACATGTAAGACGAGCACTTGGGTATGCATACTTCTGTCAAGGGTATTTTTTTTGGTGTCCAGATGATGATCCAGATCGCTCTCCAAATTTTGTGCGATCCAAGTTGGACCAGGACCAATCTCCTGATTTTTTTCCATTAAGATCCAACCAGTGGTATTTGTGTAATCCTACTAACAAAGAAGTAAACAAACAAAAAGACAAATGGTCATGAAAATAATACTTCCTTGGTGGAGGTAATAATCAACTGAAACAATCCATATGTATTTGTGATAAGAGAAATATACCTCAAATATGACTATAGCAAACATTCTGGCAGAGTCAAGGTCAATAGTCGGACTTAGGTCAAAACTATGACATGGCATATCTACAACCCCAATCCAATATCCCTACCAAGTATCAGCATCTTACACCTTATTGGGATACTTTCTGAGATACAACCCAAACAAGATATTTGCCCCTGCCCATCCAACTGCCTGCCTGTGAGCTGGATGCCATGGGAGAAAAAATACCTACATGTGGACAATGCAAAATTATAATTTGGTCACTCATCAGTGACCACAGGTCACAGTACATACATAAATCTTTGAAGTAATCAATCAAGTGTGACATTTTTTTTCAAAAAATAGACCCATAAAGTGATAGCAATTGAAAATATTACTACAAATACCTGAGAAAAAAGATAAACCAGTATTTTTTTGGCAGACAATTACACAACTGATAATTATGTATGCCTCCCCTTTGCCATCATGTACACTGCCAGCAAATATTCAAAAATAAATTGAATCTACTTGAACACACCATGACCTATTCTCTTGGGCACACATGCTATGTAACTTTTGTCATCAACATCCATTTTTCTATAATATCTTCAACAGGAAAAATAACTTGGTCAGTTGTTTTCATGACTCTTATAAGATGTTGAGGACCAATGTCACATATGAAACTATCTGCATGAACCTGGATTTTGTGAGCCAGTGCATAAACTGAATTGAGCAATGGGTTAACAATGAAATATAAAATATCTCGAATGTCACCATTCTTACAGCGTACCACATAACAAATGCGTTTTTTCATTCGAGTGTACAGCTTGGAATACAGTTTCTCATTGTTTAATCTCACTCTGGCACATTTCCTCAGAGTTTTAATGTTATCAGTCCCAGTTGCTCTCAAGATTTCACAAGGCAAGTCATGCAAGTTCAGAAGACTTCCTGCGACCTTGACATTATTCACAGATTGTACTGATTTCCACATCTTTCCTGTTTTGGTCATTCTTTTGAGGAAATGACCTAGTGGCACCATTGGGTATAGAATCAACATCAGCTGAGCTTAGTTTAAGTTGTATTTCTTTCATTTGGAGGCACTGTCTTGTTACATCCCCTGTACCATGCACAGACTGCAAGAGAGCAGCATTCCAATCTTCAAAACCAAAACAGCTCCAGGTCCAAAGAGGTCCCCACATTCTTACATAAAATGTTAAGTGTGCACCAATATTGTGGACATTCAAGCCACATGATCCTTTTCCATAGAGATTTGCAAACTGGGTGTAGAAAGAATCCAGCAGATTTTCTGCTTTTATTAGTTCATTTTCTGTTATTGCATCTCCAAGAAGCAGATGAATCCCTTCAGATAACAGAAATAGATGTTCCAGATAATCTTCTCGCAAGTAGCCTTTTAAGCAAGGTAGTGCCTAGAATAATAGCCATGACTGCAGCTCCGAGGCCTTGAAATGGTTGTAATTTTTTCTAAATCACATGGCATGCGTTCAATGTAGTCAGGAGGACACATACCTTGCAAGCGTTTTGAAATTTTTTTCAGATACTTCCCAACAAAATATGGCTTGCCGATGTTTGTTGGGGAAAAGAATTTATGCATTAGAGTTTTTGTCACACCTAGTAATACACCATGCATGTAGTCAGGCACAATACCAAGAACCACATCAAACCATGGCATTACAGTCAGTCTAGTCATTCCCGTGATACCTTTGACTCTTTGAGAAGAAGTTAAGTTTGGCCCCTTTTCATATTTTACATCATCTGAATTGCGAATCTCCGGTCTTGCATGAGGTGGTCGATAAGGATAATGGCGTGCAAAGCCCTTGCATTGTTTCTCAGTCTCACCTGGTTCTTCACATGTGCTACAACCATACTTCCCATTGTGCATCGTCATGCTCAAAACATACCCTTTTGCCTGAAGATCCATGGTTGCAAGAAAAACACCTAATCTCACAGTGAAAACTGTAGAATTCCCAGGAATGGATACTGGGAATCCCTCAGAATATAACTTGCACATCTCTTCACCAAAAGAACACATATATTGAGAAAAGGGTGGTTTACTTTTCCCCTGCCACACTGCAGCTAATATCATATTTTCCCTGGCAAACCTGACTGCAGGGGGTAACTCATTAATAGCCAAAATAAATAAAATAAAAAATATATATAATATATATAATAAAAATAACTGGATGATGAATAAAGTGGAATACCATCATTATTGAAAACTGCACTAATATTATCACTGCTGTGTAAAAATTCACCTTTTCCACATAAGGTGCGATAGTATTTGCTGTCAACAATGTCCGTCATAACTGGTACTCTGTCAGACCCAGTAACTCTGTTTTGTTTCTTGAACAGATTTCCATATATTCTTTCTCTGAAACAAATACTGCAACTGTTTTCTGATGTCAGCGATCATAAAACAACTATTTGGTTGGCGACATTTTTTCATCTGTGAACTTCATGGTTCCTTGTACCTATAACCAGTGCATCCATTGGTTGAACAAGAAAAATTGTCAGGATCCTCAGGAAACCTAGCAAAACAAATGTTACAATAATGTACTGTCTTGTAGCTGGTACCACTGATCACTGATGATAGTTGTTCATAAGTAATATTTTGAAGATTACAAGTTCCTTGGTAGAGTAATGGCAGTAGTTTTAAAATGTCTTTGGATGCAGTTCCAGACAGGTTGTACCTAAGTATATAAGACAAGACACACAGGATTTGTATTTCATTCTGTGAGATATCTGTCCCACTTGTGAACATGCTTTCTGTGAATGACCCTGATAATTGGTCAGATTCCTCTGAATCTGTCATTTTTGAAGGGGAACTGTAGGATTAATCATTTTCTGATGATGAGTCAAATGAGCTTCCAGAACTCTGTTCTGTTAGACTGTTGTCAGATGGATCTAATGTACTCTCAACGTTTTGAGAAAATTGATAGCAGTGAACAGGACTGTCACCAGAGGCTGGTGTTTGAGTGACATGTGAGTTTGAAGTGGTCTGTTTGACATCAGTATCATCTGAATTAGAGCCATCTTTCACAGACACTAAGTCCTGTTGGTAATTTGATTCACAACTTATATCACCAGCTGAATTTTTATTCTGTCCTGTCATATCAGATTCTACTCTGCCAGTTGTTGAGAATGCTAACTTGTGCACAGCAGCATGGCGAAAGGCTGTTCTCACTGGGACCGGAATCTGTACGTCTTCTGTATACTTTTTGTACACTCTCTTTAATGGGCCTGAAAAGTATTAAACATTTAATGGAGTGGCTGTTGGGACTTTGTTATAAATGTCAGTGTCTAAGTCACATTTTAACTTACTCTTCATAAGGTTGAAGTTGGTTATCATGCTATTTAACAGTTAATCAGTTATTAGCAATTAATCCAAGTGAATTGCAATCAAATCAAATCATTAATACAGGTGCAATATCAACAGAAACACATTATAAACAATTGTACTGATAGATGTTGAGAGCCACAGATGCCATCAATAATTAGCTGAGGAAACCATTTTTTGTGTATACTCGAAGAAAAGAACATTAAAATTATTACTCATACTAATAATCTACCTGTTTTTCTTGGATTTTCACATTCCTGCTCAAAAATATAGCAGAAGTAACATTAACATTTTCAACATAAACATGCAAAATGCAAAAAATGCAAATCATGTTACACTGCCTGAAACATTAACTTTTTCACAAAGACTAATTGATAAATTAATACTGATTCATATTTTACACAATAAATAAACTGATATAATTTCATTTTTAATATCAAAATAACAGTTTTAGACTTACTTTTGTGGTGTTTCTTATGAAGATGGGTAAATATCCTCTGCTTTGTACTCAGTATAGAAGTACATATATTGCACTGGAAGTGAACTTTACTATTTTCTTTTTCTTGTAAAAGCTTTCCTTTGAGATTGCGTTTGCTTCCATTGTGACACAAATTGTTAAAAACAATCCAAATTTTAGAGCCAATTGTCCACTGCCTATATCTTTCATTTTAGTTATATCATGTTACCAATGAAAATATGAAGTAACAAGCTTTTCAAAGAAACCTCAACATGTATACACATGGTAAACGCCAGTATGATGGAAAATTTTGAAACTAATGTGTTGGACACAGTTGAACAGTCTTTCAATGGGCTCCTCTTTTCAATAAATTTGTTAATTGCTGAAACTTAACTCATGCAAAACTGAGAAAAATCACTCTGTACACTACGACAGCAACAATTGTTAGGTTTCTTGTTGAGGAAGCAAATCAGTTATAATTATCTATAATTGAACAGACTCTTCATCAGAAATAAAGATAGGTTCCAAATAAACAATATAAGTGGGAATGTAAATAAGTGATTATTTCGCATTTTTCTTATTTGAAGTGTTTTTTTCTTTGTTACTTTCAATATGAATTCTGCAAATATGAATTTAAAACATAAATATATTATTATTAACCACTATTTTTTATGACATATGTTAAAGAAATCTCTTTTATAATGCACAATTATGTCCGTATAAATTCTTAGCCAAATAGTAAAATATTTTTATAGTTTGCACTATAACTAAACCTTAATCTCATAATTTAACAAATTATCAATATTATCTTGCATTTTATTAATTTTTACTATTTTATTAGTTGTATTATGAAACCTTTTATTTTGCGGACAAAACTCAAGTGAATAACTGAGTTCGAGTTGCTTCTTGCTTAGTAAGGAATCAAGTCACATTTTCTGGCTTGCTTGCAAAAGTACTTTGCACATGAACATAATTACTCTGTGAAAAATATTGTACAAATATGATTGTGTCAAATATATGTGTTGTAGCTTTCATAGCCATGATAATTTTTTTTAAATAAACAAGAAAGTCTTGGAGGAAGGCTAGCAATGTTGATAAACACACAGCTGGATTGCCAGTGAACCATTGTAAGCTGGTCTGTTTTCTGGTGTGTGTGGTAACCTGTTACTTGGATATTATGTCCAGATAATTAGGGGTAACAAGAACTCCAAATCAGGAGAAAATGAGAAAAAAAGCTGCAAAAGTTGGCCTCTGTTTAAATATTTTCAATTATGCTTATCTCTTTATACTACAAAGTTTTTCAGTTTAGAATAGGTCATATATATTGATCAATACAGCATTTATCTTTCATAGATCCAGTTATTCCACCTAAATGTAATAATTATTATTGAACTGAATATACTTTTGGGCACAAAGTCCACAAGTTACTCCAGGGTGAATCTGCTTGTCACATAATGTCATTAAACCAGACTAAGTTTACCTTAAAGTGTAAGAAAATATGTGGTATGAACTTTCCTATATATCTAATCTGTGAATGATCAGTAAATTATATAACTACATTTTATGATTAACTGTCTAATATGAGAGTTATACATCAGTATATTATTTTTGTTGAATTTTTGAGTTATGAATTTAACAAAACTTTTTGCTGTATACATATATATATATGTATGTATGGGGTGGCAATCTTAACTAATTGCCAAAATGCTATAAGGGTTGAAAAAGTGGGCTCATGTACCAGAGAGTGCCCGTGTTCTTTATTTTCATTTGCTGGATTTTGGCTCCAAATCTATTCTGAGGAGATTTGAGGAAAGCCAAGCCAAGCCATTTACAGTTTTTTTTGAAACAAAGAATTTTTGTTGTTAGAATTATTTCCATAGAATCATTCTATGAATTATATTTGTTGTTCAACATTTACTGTCTACAATGTCTACTTGTGTTCCACTTGTTGTTTTGGATTGGCTCATCTTTTATGATTGTGGGAATATTATAAGGGAAGGAAAAAGTAGTGTGAAAAGCATGTCCAGTATACTTTCTCCAAGGAGAGAATGTGATGATTATAAAATTGGAGATAGAGTCCTGGCAAAATTTGGACCGCAAAATTTGGATCGCTATTGGGACCTCAGGTATGTATTTTTTATTTTGCTGAGAAAAGTAAGAATGTTTGTGGTTAAAGGATCTATATAAATATTATATATCAGTAAATGAAATCAACATATAATAGATAAATAACTACCAATAAAATCTTTACAGCAAAAACATTTTTGAAATTGTATCTATTAAATTCCCACCTACAAGTCACTGTAGCTTCACCTTTATGAAGGTTTAATGATTTGTCAATGCTTTTATTTAAGAATTCTAAATATGTACATATTTAATGCTATAAATCATTTTTAACTTCATCATTCATTTTTAAAAATACATGTCAATAGGTTATATTGTTGAACCAATCATAATTTGTATGTAATGTCTATGCTAAATTGTACAAAAAGGAAACTGTGCAATTGAATAAGCTATTTCTATATTTCAAAATAATATTAAAAATGTAAGAAATGATTATACTGAATCATGGCTAGAAAATGGGACCAGAAAAATAAATTGTCTCGGACAGTATGATTTTTTTCTTACTTCTTATAAAAACTCAGATACATATGTATTTGTGTCCCTGAATTTTAAAGCAAAGATAGCCTTATCCTTTTTATTGTTAAATATAAATGATGTATAATTGTGTATACTCTCATCAGATATGATGGACAACCATCTTTTTAATCAAATCACTGTCTTCTAAGGCTATCAGAATACCCCTTTAACCTTTTTTCAGATGACAAAGCTCGGTTAAACAGCATTGCTGAGGGGAAAATCAATCCAAGTGACACACTTGTAGGGCCAACAACAGAAGCAAATAGATATAAAACTGCCTCAACTGGTAATACCTTGACACTTATTGAAACTATTGTTTGGAATAATACTTTTTTTTTATTCACTTGCTGTATTTATCTGTATAAATGCCCCGGGGGTTTTCAAAAAAGGGAAGGGGGTCAACTTTTACAGATAAAAATATTCTTATGGGGAAGTACTAAAACACATCTTTTTCGGAATCCTGGAATCACAAAGGTGTTGCCTGTTGAATCCCAAAATATGAACTTTACAAATGATGAGTTGAGGGGGGGAAATAATAGGGAGGTTATGTTAGTACAGATGAATACGGTAGTAGAGTATTCAAACTGTTAAGTGAATTTGACAGTACACTTTCTAGCATGACAAAATAAACCTGTACTTGTGAGTTTCACTTCTTGAAAATGATGTTTTTGCCTTGCCATATATTACATACAGGTAATTAACGGTTTCAGTTTTAAATACAATGGTTCTACAGTTTGTGGAAAAATATCTCTATGTTGAAATTTGTTCTATCTTTTTTCATATTTGCAAAATTAATCTTTCAAGAACAACTATTTATGTTACTCGTCCCTACAAATTTACACTTTTTTCATCCAGCAGAGCTACACTTTTGAAGTAAAAATGTGACTAGCATTCCACTTATTAAGTGTAAGATACAATCATGAGCAAAATGTGTAATTTGCCTTTTTGTTGAATTAGGCTGTATTTAAAATACTACCTGCTTTTGCATACTTAATTTATCAAAATATCAATCAACCAAGAATTTGTCATTTTAAAATAGGAAAAGAAGTAAACAAAGCAGTGTCAAGTGAACCAGCAGCTGATGTGGCAGCAGTGAATAGTCAAAGGTCAGCAGACGAAAAGGAAAATTCTTGTCCTGTCAGAAACAACACCAAAGGTATGTATAATTGAGAATTTACAAGTAGTTTATTTTCAATACTAATGACTGCTGTTAAAACACACTCTATGACATACCGTATTTATCCATATAAATGCGATGCATTTTTAAAAAGGGGGGCTACTATTACAGATAAAAACTCTCGAGTCCAGTGGCAATGGGTGATAATGGACACTTACAGCCTTGATCTCGCTTACCAGCATGTATAATTGCGGGAGAGCTTAAAATATTAGAAACCAACCTTAAATCTGAAGAAATTATAAATTTTTATCTCGATTTTTACAGATTTTAATGCGTCTGTGATCAAAATTGCCATGTTTTGTTGTGATTTTCTTTATTTCTCGTTAGCGGTATTCTTTTTTCTGAATCCCGGAATCGTAAGGCTGGTGGCTGTTGAGAGGGATGTAAAACCCCGAAATATGAACTTTGCAAATGTTAAGAAGAGGGGGGGGGGGGGGCAATTAATAGGGAGGGAGATTTTATATGGATAAATATGGTAGCTTCCTAACCACTAAGTAGAGTTTAAGGGTATGAATACCAATCAATCAATCAATCAGTTGTCCAGGTGCTTAATCTCCGTATCAACGGATTCTAAGGCACACCATCCAATCCGTAAGGCATAAATCATGAGACATTAGACATGTTCCGAGTCGTTGCCAGGGAGGCGGTCCGGTGTTCCGTAGTAAGAAGCTATGGTGGGAATGATTTCTGAAATAGGTAGGTTTTGAGTCGACTTTTGAAACTGGAGAGATTTGGAGCACTGCGTATATCATATGGAAGATCATTCCATAACTTAGGGGCATCATATGAGAAACTATTGTTAAAATGGACCTTTGATTTATGGATGGAAGGACAGTAAGAGGGAACCAGAAGGAACAAATTTTTGGGATTGGAACGTCTTGTATTCACGGCAGATTTGTACAAGGGGAGATATGGTGCAAAATACTTAGGCTGGCCAGTGGTGAGGTACTTATAGACCAAAACTAGGGTTTTGAAGATAATACGTTGTCTAACGGGTAGCCAATGGAGTGTCCTAAGGGTGGATGTAATGTGAGTGTACTTTGAAGCACCAGTGACAAACCGTGCAAGCGCAATTTGAACATATTGGAGCCTTGTAGCAATACAGGATGACAAACTGCGAAAAAGAGAGTTGCAATAATCCAAACGACTACTGACCAGAGCATTTGCAATCACCACTGATGTATCCACAGAAAGAAACCTCCTGATACGATGAAGGTCCCTGAGGCTGATAAAGCAGGATTTGATAACAGAATTTACGTGATTGGTGAAACAAAACTTTGCATCAAACAGAACGCCCAGATTGCGTACAACATCAGCGGGAGAGAGACAATTACCCAGGATATTGACAGGTAGTGAGTCACTGAGCCATTTGTGTCTGTCTTTGGCACCGAAGACTATGAATTCTGTTTTATCAGGATTTAGCTTGAGTTTGTTTTCAGACATCCAGACCTGAATATCATTCAAACATGATTTAAGACGGTCAAAAGACGTGAGACTATCATCAGGGGATAAGTGAATGAACAACTGAGTGTCGTCCGCATAGAAGTGGTAACGGACTCCGGTATATTTTCTGATGACTTGACTCAGAGGTGTTGTGTAGAGGGAAAACAGAAGGGGACCTAAGACAGAACCTTGGGGGACTCCAAACTTCAATTTGAACAAATTCGAAAGACTAGAACCAATCTTGACTGACTGAAAACGATCCTGGAGATAGGATCTAAACCATTTTAATGCCGATCCAGCAAAACCAAATCTAGACGACAGACAGGATAGGAGTGTGTCATGATCGATAGTATCAAATGCCGCAGACAGGTCGAGTAGCACTAGTGCTGTAGGCATGCCCTTGGACAGAGATAAGTGAATCTCATTTTTGATGCACAGCAAGGCAGTTTCTGTCGAGTGCCCTACCTTGTAGGCTGACTGGAAAGTATTACCAAGATCATGAGAATCCATGTGAGATCTAATTTGGGCAGCCACAATTCGCTCGACCAATTTTGACAAGAAGCTAAGACCGGACACTGGTCGGTAGCTCTTCAAATCCTCTTTTGAAAGGGTGGACTTTTTGAGGAGGGGAGTGACAATAGCCTGTTTGAAAGGATTAGGGAAAATACCGTTTTTGAGGGACAAGTTAACTAGTTTAGTCAATGAAGGGAGAAGAATGTCAATACATTGTTTCACAAAGTGAGTGGGGCATGGATCAAGGGAGCAAGTTTTAGAACGGGATTCCTTGATAAACTTAAGGACTTCAGTCTCAGTGACAGCTTGAAAGGAACAGAAAGTCGGCGGCTCCTTGTCTGGATGAAGAACCTGAGATCGGGTGTATTTAAAGGTGTCTCGAATCTTTTTAATTTTATCAATGAAAAACGAACCAAATCTGTTTGCTAAAGACTTTTCATCATCAAAGGATGGGAGGACAGTGGAATTTGACTGACTCCATGTTCTGTTTAGTGCATGCCATAACCTCTTGCTATCGCCGCAATTTTCACTGACTAGATCACGATAGAAACACCCCTTGTTTCTATTTAGGATGTGGTTACATCTATTTATCTGTAGTCGAAGACGGGAACGATTTTCAGGGGATTTGTCATTTGCCAGGTCATCACAGTTTCTGTTGTGAATCCTGTAGTAAGGGCATTTTATGCATATTTCACATATTTGACGGGTGGACAATAATGTGAAGAGGAGTGGGATTACAGATACTAGTAGCTTCAGCATATCACAAATATGTGTAAATATTTCATTTAGATATATTAAAAAGTTGCAGGCAGATTTATTCATTTTAAAGATCACATTTTTACATTTTAGAAGTTGGCAGTTTGGTTTCAAGCAGTGGTCTGGGTGAGACAGCATTGGATGAAGTAGATATACCCAGTATAACTCCTAGAAAGTGTAAAACTGTATCCATGCCAGGTATGTTCACACTTTGTAAGTGACCAGAAAATATGAAGATTTAAATTCAATAAATTTATTACAAAAGGTTTCCACACACTGGTATCCAGGGAATACAATTAAGCATCCCTTGAAAATGGGGATGCTTCTTTGATTTTGAAGGCTGTCAGTCTTCAGATAGCCTATACTGCCACACTGCCACTGCAGTATCTTAAGAGCTGAATATCTCCTATCAACATGATTTTATAGGTTATCTTATATAAGTATGGGACAAATTTTGGCCAGGTATGAATTTGACCTTTGACCATTTTCTAGGTTACAGGATAAAACGTTTTTTTCTTGTACTTCCTTTTCAACAAATTTTCTCAAAAATAATCCAAGATATAGATCAACAAAATTTGACAAGCACTTTCTTCACATCAAAATCTTTGAACAAGTTGACTATCAATTGAGAGATTAGGGCCATTTATAGTCTAGTGAAAAACATGCTGAAATTGACACTTTTCTACATATTTTGTCTATATGTACTCACATTGAGGACCTTAACCAGGTTCAATAAAAACTAGGTTAAAAATTCAGCACATAGACAGTTATTGTATTCCCCAAAAGCAGGGATACTATGGATCACGCACAGTCATCCTCCACATCCACAGAGATTTTCTTGTGTTCAACATACAAGCCACATTTCTTTTGGGATTTCTTTTAAACTTTGCAAGTGGCTTGCTATGGTAGAGATCTGGCCACTCTATTATTTTGGTAGCCCTGGAGTCACAATTATGCTCTGGGGAGTCAAAAACATCAAAATTTTTGACTAATTTTGACTATTGCTTGTGTTCAAGCTGTTGGGCACAGTTTCTTTCAGATTTATTTTATATTTAGTGCATGGATTGGTGGATATGACATCTCACCACCCTATCTTTTTTGTAGGTCTGGGGTCAAAATCAAGCAAGTAATAGCTATTTTAAGGCTAGGAGTCAAAATTATGCTCTTGGAGTCAAAAACCCTAAAAAAAATTGACTTGTAACTTGAAAACTATTGCATTTAGAGAATTTTGTTTAAATATGTTATTAAGCTACTTTTGGGTCAGCTATAACATAGTAAAATTGCAGACCTGGAGCTCATTTCATAGCAGAGTAATAGCTTCCCACTGTTGAGTAAATCAGTTGTAACTTGAAAGTTATTGCAAAAGTGCTTATAACTCACTCATTATTGGTCCTAGAGGTTTGCAATATGAAACCAACTCATAGAAAATCATGGGCTAAGAATCTTCTGATGTGGTCAAATTTGACCTTGGGCCCCGCCTTCAAGGTCAAACAAGGATAGCCAAGTTTTAAAGTGCTTACAACTCGCTTATTATTGGTCCTAGAGGTTTGAAATGAAAAACCAACCTATAGGAAATCATGGGCTAGGAATCTATTGATGTGGTCAGATTTGACCTTGGGCCCCTCCAAGGTTAAACGAGGATAGCCAAATTTAAAAGTGCTTATAACTCGCTTATTATTGGTCCTAGAGGTTTGCAATGAAACCAACCTATAGGAAATCATGGGCTAGGAATCTTCCGATGTGGTCAGGTTTGACCTTGAGTCCCTTCTTCTAGGTCAAACAACAATGGTCAAAGCTTAAAGTGCTGATAACTCGCTTATTATTGGTCCTAGAGATTTGCAATGTGAAACCAACTTATAGGAAATCATGGGTTGGGAATCTTTTGATGTGGTGAAATTTGATCTTGGGCCCCTCCTTCAAGGTCAAACGACAGCCAAACTTAAAAATGCTTATAACTCCAGGATTCTTCAGCCTCTACGTCTTTTATTATTGCTTCTACATGTTTGGGGATACACCGTCGGCTCGTAACACAGCGAGCGGCATAAGTCTAGTTGTGAATTTGATTTTCCATAGGTAAACTTATTTTAAGAGACATGCTTTTGCTACATTATAAATTATTACATATATATGTACTCCTTCATTTACAAACTTGGGTAAAATTTAGTTCCCCTGCCTCGTCATCAAACTAAAGTTAACGGATAATTATATGGATATTTTTTCAGTGCCACTTTAATCTCTGATATGTCATTGTAGAGGCTGCATCCAGTAAAGACCTAGTGGATGAGGTACTGAAAAAGGTTCGCAAGCCTACATTAGAAGAGACTGTCCTAAGTGAAGGCCAGATTCCAGTCAGATGTAGTTTTGAGTAAGAATTTGATTTATATTAATTTATTTTAAGTTATTGTTTTACATTTAGAATACCTTTCACTTTAACTAACATTTTTTTTGTATCTGCCCATTTCAAGGTAATTCTGGTTGGATATTGTTTCTCTATGAGATATGTTGTAAAAACTATCAGAATTTAATGCAAAATTAGTAATAGCCTGTGTAATATTTAATGTTATGATAAAAGAGCTATGGCCTTAAAAAGATCATAGTAAACAAAACTAGCAGTTTTATTTCCAGCTGTGAAAAAGTTCAAGAAACTGCAACTGGAGATGACCAATATCAAAGAAGAGGTAAGGCGGTTGAGGCGAAAATTCAGAGAAGGTCGACAGGAGATGACTCCTGCACATGCAACATCATCCTGTGCAGCTCCTCAGATTGCCACTGCCCAGGACTCTAATGCAGCCATTCCAGTCCCAGCACCATGTGAAAGCAGTCTGTCAGAGACTGAGAATATATATCGTGGGCACAAAAGATCAGCACTGCAGGACTGCATCAGCCACACTGACAAGGTGTATGATGCAGTGAAGATCCTTCTCAGAAGAGTACATTCTCAACAACAGCATATCAGGGAAAGCAAGTAATTCAAAACTTTTGGCAAAGCCTGCATTTGATATGAGACTGTACTCAACCATGCTGTTGCTGCTGAAAGAGAAATTTGAAGGACTTACTTCCAAAGTAATCACTGAAAAAGTGCATTCTGTTCAAAAAATTCTGATGAGGCAACATAAGAAGTGACCTACCAGTTTAAGAACATTTAAAACATTTAAACAAAATATGAAATGATATAGAGGGACAATTTTATGAACATTCAAAAGCATTAAAACATTTTCTTTTATGTTATTCTCTTTGAATATGATGTGTTTAATAAATCTTTGTTCACAATAAAAGAGTAATCTAAAATAATAAAATAGTGTCATTAAAGCAGTTTAAACAATAGTTTGATCTTTGGTAATCTATAGTCATGTCAATGATTGTCATTGACTGTGAAATTCTTAAAAATATGTAAGTCCATGGACTCTGACAGTGGACAAATCTTTGAAGACCATTTTGTCTGTGATTCCATGTTTTTCCAGAGGCACAAGCCCATGGTAATCCATGAATGTCCGTGTTTTGTTAAATTGCATCATGATCAATGAACAATTGGACTAAACCAGTGTAAGTGACTCCATGAAGTTTAACCATAGCCAGAGTTCATGATCTTTGACACAAGTCCATGGTGTTTTGTTAAATGGCATAATCGTCAAAGACCATGGTTAATGAGTCAATGGAATTTGACGATGATAACTTTTGCCTTGGTCAAGGCCATGATCAAAGCAATAAAGTCTATGGACTATGACCATGGTCTAAGTCCGTGAATGTCCATGTTTTGTTAAATTAAGTATCATGGTTAAAGACCATGGATTAAATGATGGTTAATAAATCCATGGATTTTGGCCATGGTGAGAGTCTATGATCAAAGTCCATGAACTATGACCATGGTTTCAGTCTGTGAATGTCCATGTTTTGTCAAACAGTATCTTGGTCAAAGACCACGGACTAGACCATGGTTAATGATACCATGGACTTTGACCATGATTTGAGTCCATGGTCAAAGACCATGATCTATGACCATGGTCCGAGTCCATGAATGTCCATGTTTTGTTAAATGGCATCATCGTCAGACCATGGACTAGACCATGGTCAGTTATCCATGGACTTTGACCATGGTCAAAGTCCATGGTCAGAGTCCATGGTCTTTGACCATGATGCCATTTAACAAAACATGGATATCCATGGACTACCATGGACCTGTGCCCCTGGACATCCATGGATATCCATGGACATCCATGGTCAAAATGAGTTTCATTCGCCTGGGTGAAGAAGATACAAATATCAGAGATGGAGAACTGGTACAAAAACAGTTAACTGGCCACATCAACAAATGGGTGCAATTTTGTTGTGCAATGTGTGTCTCTCCATTCCCTGCATCTGTAAATGTTAATTTAGAATACTTAACAGAAACACTTACTGAGGGCTTAGGTTTCAGTTCAATTAGAACTGCCAAATAATCTCTCCATCATTGCTTTCCACCTAACACTACAGTGAACACCTCCCTTGTCCAAGTTTATAAACAGTACCCTTGTTATTAAAATATACAAGCATATGTGATGGTAAATGAATGATTATTTCCAAGACTATATAACTAGATGACTCTTATAAGTGTTATCAAAGAAGCATAACCAAATTATTATGTCAGCCTGAGGCTGGCAAAAATGATATACTCATGCTATTAAGTTAACCAATATTGAAAAATGAGAGATACTGATTGTACATTTTGGTGTGTCAAACTTAATTTCAACAGTAATTGATGCAGGTGTGCAACAGGCTAATTGTCACTGTTTACATTTAACAGTAATTTGGATTAATTGTCTCCTCTGTACATGTTACAACAATGACTCACTAGGAAACATCTCCCAGAGCACAAATTTATGTGCATGTTTTATCAAATATTTCTGTTGTGGCTTTGTCACTGCCTAATAGACAACTTCTTCTGTAACACTTTTTAAATACTTTTACTTCAGTTTGACAAGCACACAAACTAAAACATGGTGTCAGAAGTGGGATTTAATTACACAAATAAGAATTATCATCATTCACACAAAAGTAACAGGATTAACAATTGCCCATGTTGCAGCATATTCAAAAGACAGTTTAAAAATACAAACTGTGGCATACATATATATTTGACTGTGTTTCCTGTTGATGTTATCTGTGTAACTAATCTGGATATTCAATGCAATAAGACAAGATAATCAAAATTTGAGTGCAAAAAGATGAATGTGTTATACTGCATTTAGAAAATACATCACTAAATATACTAAGCAATATTTACAACTAACAAATACACACAAATACACAGTGATTGGCAAAACAAAAAGACAATCGAAATACACAAAAATACATTAAAAATAACTATACTTACAACATATAGAACCAAACCTAAAAATAATAAACAAGTATAAATATCACAATATAATTAAGAGACATTAAAAAAAAACCCACGATATTCATATCATGAGTGATCATGAAGAAGCAGCTGCATCAACAGCTCAACAAGATACAACAGCAGCTGCTTCAGCAGTTCCATATAATTTCCCTTTGCCTGCTCCAGTTAAGCCTTCTGGGGATGTTTATCAAAACTTCAAGTTCTTCAGGATGCAATGGGAGGACTTTGAAGTGGTAACACGGCTGACAGAAAAGTCAGATTCAAGAAGAACTTGTCAGTAATAGGACAAGATTGTTTGCAGATATATCAACACCTTCATATTAAAGAGGCAGATAAAGTCAAGGTGAAGCTGTCCCTAGAAGCATTGCAGAAACATTTCTAACTCACAACAAATGTTGTGTATCAGCATTATTTATTTGGCTGTGAAAATCAGGGAATGCACGAGATTGCAGAGCAATATATTGCCAGACTGCGAGATCTCATTGCAACATGCAGCTACGGCACTTTGTCAGATGAAACCAAATACAAAGATGTGCATGCGAGGAATGTTTCGAGACCAAGAACTGACATTAGCCAAAGCCTTGAATATATGCAAGGTCACTGAATTTTCTCAATAACAACTGAAGCAGATTACAGCTGAGGATTTGGTACACCACACAAAAAAGGACAAGCAGAATGTAAAGGCCCATAAAGGAAAGCAAAGCAAATGTAAGTACTGTGGTACATATCACAAATTCTCCCAACTCTAAATGTCCAGCAAGTAAGTAAGTTAAAATTAAAGTGCAAAAACACTTACGTGTTATGCTGCACTATTAAAAACTAATACATACATTAACTAATATTTACAATAATAAGAAAAAGTAAATATACAAATAACAAGAAACAATTAACAAATGACCAAAAAAGACCAAGAAAAAAAAACAACATTATAAGAAATGACTAGAATAAAGACTAGAGTAAAAAAGCAACAAACAACAAGTAAACAAAAGTAAATATAAAACAGAGACAAAGTATGAAATTGACAAAGTATAATTTTAACCAAGACTAGAATAGACAAATAGATGAACACAAAGGACAAAACATAAAATAAATTAATTAAAACTTTTTAAACAGGCCACATTCTTTTAAATAATTTATAATGTTACAAACATTTTCATTGAATAACTCTTTCATTGTATCTATATTTCTATAATATTTTATTCTGGAGTCACACAGGTCGATACAGTCTAATAAAATATGTTTGACTGTATCAGGACAATGGCATGGAAGGCACCAGGGCATCTCTTCACCTTTTAACAGATAACTGTGTGTGAAATAGGTGTGTCCTATATGGGCTCGAGTAATTACTATTCCTCCCTACAAGATAAACCCATCCAAACATAAAAATCTCCTACTGTAGGGTTTATTTGGAATAGTTTGTTATCAGGACACACATTCCATTGAGCTTGCCACTTTTTAAATCTCCAGCATATGTTAAGACCTGCTCAAAGTGCAAGAAGCCAAATCATTTTGCCACTGTTTGGTTAACAGAAGGGTAGACTGAAAGCACCAAGAATAGCCAAAGTTCATGCAGTACAAGATGAAATTTCAGGTGATAATCAGTTTTCAGTATGGAGTATAAAGTGGTATCTGCGAAGGCCAGAGGTAAGCAACAATCAGTAAAACTCAGTTTTGACACTTTGAAGAATGATGTACTAGAAAACCTTGAATATCAGTTGGACAGAGGGACAACCTGTAATATCAATAGCTTCGAGGACTACTGCAAAGTAGCAAAATAAAAAGAAACAATCTGCAAGGCAGTGATGCGAGGCTAAAATTCTATGATGGATCATATGTGAAACCTTTCGGCCAGGCTACCCTTCATATGAACTACAAGGGGAAACACTACAAGCTGAGATTTCAAGAGCTACCACTGCTACCAACATATACCTGTGAACTTTTAAAATTGCTGACCATAAATGTTAATATGTCAGAAGAAATATAAAGCCTCACAAGAGAAATGATTCTCCACAAGTACCAAGATGCCGCATGCTCCCCCGCACACTCCTGTGGCAATTCTAGATAAACTGGAAATCATAAAAATGGGAACAAATAGCATTCTGGCTAAAATAACAGAGCCTACAGAGTGGCTTAGCAGCCCTGTGGTAGTGAACAAGCAATCAGTGAATAAATAAATTTGTCACCTAGAGAGTTGGGACAGACCTTGATGACTTACAAGAACTTCCTACACCTTACAGTTTCCAACATATAGCCTGGATAAGATTTTAACAGTCAAGGTTACTGTGGCAAGGTCAAAGGTCAAATCAAAGTCACACCATGATATTGCACGCTTACAAACCCTCACTTGTCCCTACCAAGTATCAACTTTCTACACCTTACAGTTTCTGAGATATAGTCGGGACAAACTTTGAAAGGTCAACACCACTACAGCAAGGTCAGAGGTCAAATCAAGGTCACACCATAGTAATGCATACCTACATCTCTCCACGAATGTCCCTACCTTACGGTATCTGAGATACAGCCGAGAGAAGATTATTGTTCCCAACACCAGTCCGCCATAGGTGAAACCAATAGATAGCCTGGACAATATTGTAAAGGTAAAGGTCACTGCGGCAAGGTCAAAGGTCAAATCAAGGTAACACCATGACGTTGCACACCTACACCCCCAAATGTCGATACCAAGTATCAACCTTATGGTTTCGGAGATATACCTAGAACAAGTTTGTTGAACGTGACCGACGTAAAACAAAAAATAAATCACAACAAAACATGGCAGTATTGATCACAAACAACTGAAAATGACAAAAGCTACAAAAATATGAGAGTATATAATTTCTTCAGATTTAAGGTATGTTTCTAATATTTAAGTTCTGCTACAATTATACATGCTGGCAATTGAGATGTAAGGCTGTTAACTATCCAATATCGCCCACTGCCACTGGACTTGAGAGCTGTTTTATGTACCTGTAATAGTCACCCCCTTAATAAACATGTATTGATGCATCATCTGGTGAGCACAAGTACCATTCTAATTATATAAAATGTGCATATTGTTGAAGTTGTTTTTACTGCGCTACCTTTAAGTCATGCACGCCTTTTGTTTTCGCCCATGATGTCTGAATGGGTGGGGGATTGCGAAAAAGTTTGTCCACGCTGTATCCAGAAAACTGTAAGGTGTAGGACATTCATACTTGTTGGGGATGGGAAGTAGGTGTGAAATGTCTTGGTGTGACCTTCATTTGACCTTTCACCTTGACATAGTGACCTTGCGACCTTTGACCTCTAGGTGTTTACTGGTAGGAAGTCACTTGGGTTTTTTTAAAAAGATGCACGAGTTAGGGTAGGCTGTCTAAAAAGTTTTGAATGAATATTAATAAAATTTTCAGTTAGACAGTTGCATAAGGAAATGATGATAAAATATTACAGGTGATACAGATCACCATCTGGATTAAAGAATTTTTTTATGGATTTTCTTTATCATTCCAATGCTTCTTTAACAAGACAGGAAGGAAAAAAAATTCTAAAGCCAAAGAAGCTCTTTAAGAGACACCATAATCCAGCGGCAGTGGCGATCAGTCAACCTGACATGACAACAAATTATGTGCATCTATTATTGGATGTTCTAACAATATAGTATCCAGATGTTTTGACCTTTCATACATTATGACCATCTTTTTCAAATACAATTCAACCCAAATTTTTGCCCAAACCTCGTGTACTTTGGTACTTTGGTACACGATATTGCTTGAAAATCCCAGAAACTTCTGTGACCTCATGTTTTCTAATTTGCATAACATCAGTGAGCGGGATTTCCCGGGAGATTCCCTCCACAAAGGACTCTATTTTCAATGCTTACTTTTATACTTAACATTTTAAAAAGGTCAAGAATGTAGCACATAGTGATTAAACTGATAAAATAGAAGTATTCAACACCACATATATCGACTAATAAAAGACAAAAACCATCTGTGTAAATGTGTATTTGGTACCCAATGAGAAGAAGGAAGTAGTGTACTACACTACCTATGGACAATATATTATTGGATGTGATCCGGATCACAAACTGGATGAAGGAATTTTTTACAGTTTATTTTATCATTGTTTTTCATCATTGCACTAATACACAATATTCAAGCTGCTGGACCTTGGTGTAGGTCTGCACTCTTTGAGTGCTCTTGTTTGCAAGATGGTAAGGAAAAATTTCTAAAGCCAAAGGTTTTCCAGAGACACCATAGTCCAGTGACAGCGGCGGCAATAAGTCAACCTGACATAGAAACAAGTAAGTGTATCTATTATTGGGATTTTAACAATATCTGCGGTACCCAGGATTGTGGGGTTGCGATCTGAGGTTTAGCAGTCACCGAAGATCGGGGACCAGCTTGTAAAACATGAGTACAGGAAGTACGCACTCTTTGGTTTTAATTTGTCACAGCAAGAAGTATTTTATACAGATTGTTATGTAATTCAACTAAAGAATGTCTGGCTTGTGTTTCCTAATACAGTCCAGGTAAATACTGAGAGTATACGAAACTACTGGTTGTGAAGAGTATCCTGTGATAAAGCAGGGTAAGTGGCAGTTTTACTTTACTGGTACCAGAAGCAAATTGGCGTGGATTTGTGACCTTTTTACGACTGGTAGCCATATTGTCACTTAAAAAATATTATGTAACAGAGTTGATAGTAATTAGAAATACATTTAATTAGTATATTTAGCGTTATTTCCACATATTAAATTATCGTGATTTGCAGTAATTCACACATTAAATTACCGTGATTTGATAGTTCAGATTTGTGGTAAAATCATATTCATCAACTTTGTCAGTAGCAGATAAATATTATATGTGTGATACTTGATACTGTAATTGAAAATACAGTGAGTTATTATTTAAATTCATACTGACTGTTTATTTATATTCATACTTTGGTGTGAATTTCTTCTGAAAAATAATTGGAAAAATATTTACAGTGAGTGACATTGGATTATTTACTGTTATTAATGTAATTTAAATTCATGCTGATATAGTGTGAACTATTTATAATTCAATTTATTCTGAATTACTGTTGTTGGTAGTTCAAGTTCTGTGGAAAAAAAGATAGAATTAGTGTCGACTTTGACATTTCTCACTGTCACACATATAGCTACTGTGTGGATATTTTTATTTATACCATGTGTGTAAATTATTGAAGTGATTTAAAGTGAATAATTTGGTTCATATTTGGAATAAATATCTTGCAGCTAGTTTGTCAATTGTGACATTTCTAGTTTAAATATTTTTGATACTGTTAGTAATTAGAACAGTAGTTTGTCAACACTATTTCATTGAAAAATAACATTAAAATAAATATTAACTGTGACCACAGATTGGTCATAGTTCAGTTACATTAATATTGTGTAATTTCTGAGCTGTCGATATTAAATTTATATTGGAAAATATTGAATTGATATTGAATTCTTGAATACAATCATTGAATATTTTGTTTGTTTCATACAATCATACTGTGATTGAAAAAATACTAATATATAAATAAGAACAATCAGTGCTTATTCCTGAATAAATTTAATTCCCATTTTGGCAACTTTCTTTGTTGTAAAGGATTCAGCGAATTAAAAAAAAAACCTTTTGGTTGATTGTGGTTGTATTGGTGTGTAACCATTCAGACCACTATTAAAATTTGGTTACATTTTTAATTTGATTGTAAATTTGGAATTTTATTGTTGCACAAATTGAGAATTTTGAAATTGATTTGCATGAAAAATTGAAATCAGCTGATTCGTGCATCAAATTTTGATAAAAAATTCTGATTAAATAGTCAAGTTGCATGTGGTGACGGTTGACACGTTTACAGGTCTCAGTTCGCGGGAAGGGATAAGCAATCAGCTGATCAATGACTAGTTAATTATACAAGTTGCATTATTTACAATTCTGTTTACTTAAGTCTTGACTATAAATTTTTAGGTATTTTGGTTACAGTCAAATGTAATTATTATTGCTTAATTATTGACTTTGAACTATATTACAACTTTGTAATTGTACTTCGAAAATAAAGTTTTGAAGAATAACTGACTTATTTTATCGAGTTGCATTTGTGTAATAAGAAAATTTATTGTCAGTAAAACAAAATTCATCTTATATTGCATTGTATGTAATACATATGTTAGATGAAATAAAGTTGAGAGAAATAAACAAATTTTTATCTGTGTTTAAACTGGTTGTTGAAAGATAACAGATAAAAAACAAGACAGAAGCGAAGCAGTTCCACATCAAAACTGTTACAGTTGAAATGCTGAAGACAATCCATGGAGTTGGAGATGTCAGAGCTGAAACCATTCTATCTGCCTGGGGGCGTTATGACTGCAGAACAGTTTGTGGAAGTTGAGATTTCTGATAGTGTCAAGGATATTGTTTCCACAGGGATCATCCAGTTCAGTGATGGTGATGTCAGTTCAGGACAAGATGTCACACCATGTGATGGTCAAGTCTAGATGTCAAAGTTGTCACCAAAAGTGGATGTTGATCCACAACACAAAGTTGCATTGCCACTGACTGTTGAAACTCGTTTGGATCAAATGTCACACAGACTGGACAATACAGTGAAGTCATTGGATGAAATGAAAAAGAAAACTGAATCCATTGATAATAGAATGACAAGATTTCCTGAACAACAAGATATCTGATTTCATGAATAAAATACTTGGCGGGTTACAGGCCAAGTGTGATGAAGCCATAAAGCCAGTTGCAGAAAAATGTGATGTGGTGGAAAGTATGGTTGTAGAATTGGAGCAGAAAGTTGACAAAAATCAAAATGATGTCCAGAGTAGAATTGACTCCACTAAAGAGCAAGTCTGTCAGCTAGAAAATAAAATGGACCCTGAAGAGCAAATAATGAGAGATGTGACTTCACATGTTCAGAAGGTTGAAGACAGTCTGTCACATGTACAAGTGGATGTTGAGGAACTTGATGGTAAAGTCAAGGGTGTGAGCCAGGATGTCACAAAAAAGATATCCAGGATGAAGAATAAGGTGGGTGTCGTTTCGTCATCCATAAAATCCAATACTGATGAAGTCCAGTAGGTCAGATCCCAATTTGACTCAAACCTAATTTCTATGCAGCAGAACTTGGGTGATGTTGAGAAAAGCATTCAGACTACTGATGAGAAAGTCAATCTTTTCAACTTGGAACTTCATCAACATATCGCATCAACTCAAACTGAAGTTCATCATCTGGGTGATAGCATTCGAGGAGTGCAAACAGACTTAACCTCCGATATTGAAAAGGTTGAAGGTGATGTGCAGAGTAATACCAAGCAGATCACGGGACTCCAAGAAGAATTGAGTGACATGACATTGCACATTCAATCAATGGACCAGAGGGTGGTGGACCTTAACCGTAAAATGGAAGTCCAACAACAGGCTATAAACAAAGATCTGGTGAATCTCAAGCAAGATGTTGGTGTTCTGAAACTGGATGTTGATCACCTTAAAGCTCGAACACACACACACCAGACCATCAGATGTCGCAGCATAGAAACTTCAGGATCCCGATTATAGGTCTCTTCAAGATGATCTTAACAAATCCTTACAAGAATTGTCTGACCTGAAGGCTGAACGTGACTCCGTTGTAGGGCGTTATCTCCAAGAAAAAGAAGCCCAGATAAAGCGTGTACAACAGATGCAGGGAAATAGAAATGAAATGATTGCAAAAATGACTCGGGCCATTGATCAAAAACATACAGTGAAGAAGATATACTTTCAGTGTTGATTCTAGGAATTTCAAAAAGTGGGGGCGATCCCCCATCACTACACAAAATGTGTGTGTGTGTGTGTGGGGGGGGGGGGGGGGGGGGGCTAAAAATTCTGGGGGACGACTTTATGATGAAGTTTAAACTAATTAAAGATACATTTTCACTTTATTTAGACATTTTTAACTGTGGACTTCTATTAATTAGTGGTCATTTTTTATTGTCTTGCCCAATAAAAATAAACTTCAAGGCTGGTGATAGAATTTTTAAAAATACTGAAAATGGTTATTAACATCAAATTGGCTCCTGTCATGGCATCGTGGTTTTAAGTTTTCATCTAAAGTCATGGCATCACAAATTCAGTCATTACACCATCAATTCGAACAAATATATGTTGGAAAACCACACAGAATACCATGACCTCATGAATATTAATGAGTAGTCTACAAATTCTTCAAGTAAAATATTGTTAAAAAATCCAATGGAATTGTCAAATATTTTTATGCATATATAAATATTCATGAGCTCTGTACAGTAGTCCATCTAGTATTTGATCTTAAAGCAGAAAATATTAAGAAAACACCATGAAAATCTGTGACCTCATTAATATTAATGAGTTGCCCGTGAATTTTGATCAAGTAAGATTTTTTTCTAGACATACATTGTACGTAGGGTCAGCACCGGCTTCACTGCCATGGCCTGTTGTGGTAACTATCCAGTCTACTGTAAATTTCGTTTTTCTTGCAGCCATTTTTTATTTAATCATTTACTTTCAGCTTAATTTTATGTTTTTGGGTATAATATGTCCAAATACTGTCTGTATCTCATAATATATTTGAGTTTGTATAACGACCACGACAATAGGCATTATTCGAAGAACATTTCGACGGAAAAATCAAAACCTCGACAAACTCTCGCTCCACGTATCGTTTCGATTTCCTTGATCTCTCGTCTTTTCGCTTCGTATATATATCCCGCATTGCCTTGTGGTGAATGCGTTCTCTTACAATCTTGTCCCCGCATACTTCGATGAAATCCGCGAACAAAAGCAAATTAATGCGAGATATCGCATAAAACGCATCCTAGAAGCAACTCTGTACTTTGTGAGCAAGTCAAAGAGGTCTGCAATCATATTACTGGTGGTGTAGCTGAAATGAAGCATAAACATGGGGTGGAATTCACCTTACCATCTGGATGGCAGAAGGACTTAGAGTGGACCGGATACGAGTTACCCCTAGTCTCAATGACTCCAGCTAAGCCAAACACAACACCTCATCCCAAAGTGAAGCAAAGCAATATGTCATCAACTCCAAGAATTGACCCAGTATATGACAAAGTGTTTGCAGAAAAAACGGTTGATTCTAGATTCTGGGGTCATCCTCATGTAGTTGGTGAATCCTGGAATATCTGTGGCATACAGATCAGCCATAATGTTGTGGTAGGCCCCCCTCTCCTCTCTCTGCAGTAGCCATGGCCTGACCCACATGTTGTGCCTTCTTCTAGGTCTCTGTATGGGTGGTGGTGGTGGTGGTGCTGGTTGCTGTGGTCGACGTAGAAATAGGAAATACATGATTATTTGTAACTGAATAAAAACCAAAAAGCCCTAAGTTGTTGTTGAATCTGTCTTCCATTAAAAGGTGGCATCCTGCTGTGTTCCTAGAAAAGCAATGGTGATTAGATCCCGGATTTTATATATATATACCCAGAAAATCCAGCAACTTTGCAAAACAAGAATCAGCGATCCTGGTCTGGGGAAGACTGAGGAGGCCTGAGGACGCCTCAGGACACCTTGTGGGGTCGGGACTTAATCATGTGTTAGTTGTGGCTTAGTCCCAGGAGGCCTGAGGCGTCCTGGGACCCGGTCGGTATGTGTGCGACAGGATCGTGGTTGAAACCGACCAGAAACGTGGCTTAGACTGTCTGGGGCCGCCTGAGGCGTCCTGAGGCCTCCTGTGGACGATCTGTACTTAATCCCAGACTTCACTACCGACCCAGTATTCCCGCCCATTTTTGCTTTTTCTTCACCGACTGTCTACGATTAAGGGTCCCAGGCAGGATCGGGGCTTAATCCTTTGGTGAAACAGGGGCATTAACATTTCTTTCGGAAATCAGAGCTAGAAATTGAATGTTTGAGTGGCATCAATTAAAGATCCATTAATTATTGGAATAAACTTTTTATGTCATTTTGGTGCCGTATTGGACTTTGATAAAAACACTTTTGGACAACCTGTCCACAGAAAATACTGAAACGAGGAATAAAGATGGTGTTCATTTTGAAAAGTTCAAAGTGAAACTTAGTGTGCCACCTATGAGTATACTAAGGATTGCAGCTATCACTTCAATTCCAAGTACTGGGGAAATGGTCATTGTGTCAAGCGGGAACAACAAGGGACTATTGTTACCAAACACTCTTGTGGACTCTGATGTTACTGTGCCGATACAACTTGTGAATGATACTGACAGTCAAATAGTCTTGCGTCAAGGTCATGTGTTTGGCTATACTGTTAATTGTGATGTCATCATGGATGATTGTGATAGTGATTGGCCAACTGTCAGGGAAGTGAATACTATATCTTCAGGTGGGTTACCAGAACACTTACAAGGTCTTTATCAGAGATCTGTAATGTCTTTGACACTGCAGGAAGCTGGAAAACTGAGAACTTTGTTACTGGAGTATCAAAATACTTTCTCTAAAGGAAGCCATGATTTGGGATGTTTTTCAGAAATCAAACACACCATAAACACAGGTGACGAGCATCCCGTGAAGGAGGCTATGCGTCGAACCCCTTTAGGTTTTGAGAAAGAAGAGGAGGAAAACTTGAAGTTGATGTTAGACACAGGAATTATAACAGAATCATCCTCAGACTGGGCTTCAGCACCAGTTTTAGTCAGGAAGATAGATGGAACTTTCTGTTAATATGTTGATTTCACGAAATTGAATGACAGAACCGTAAAGGATCTGTTTCCATTACCTTCCATTTCGCAGTGCATTGATCAGCTTTCTGGAAACAAGTATTTCTCAACCTTGGACATGACCAGTGGTTATTGGCAAATTGAAATTGATGAGAAAGACAGGCATAAAACTGCATTTATAACCATAAATGGTTTATTTGAACATAAACGGATGGCTTTTGGATTATGCAATGCACCAGCTACATTTCAATGTGTAATACAATTTGTATCACGTGGGTTAACTTGGGATAAGCTACTAGCATTTTCAAATGATGTCATAATCTTAGGAAAAGACTTTGAAGATCATCTGGCAAACTTGAGAACCACATTTGCTAGGTTCAAGAAATATAAGCTCAAGCTCAAACCCAAGAAGTGTAGTTTGTTCCATACCGAGACTTTATTGCTTGGGAGAGAAGGTATGTCCATTAAACCAGAGAATGTGGAGAAAGTGACCAAGTGGCCAGTTCCAAAATCTGTGAAGGGTGTTGAAAAGTTTCTCCGATTTATTAATTATCACAGAAAGCATATTACGGATTAACATCTGTCCTTTATGAACTGACAGGGAGTCGAGAAACTTTTAACTAGGAATCCAGACATCAAGATGTGTTCGAGACTTTGAAACAGAAAATGGTCACAGCTTCTATCCTTAGTTATCCTAATGCTTCTGATATGTTTGTGTTACACACTGATACCTCAAATCATGCCATTGGAGCCATCTTATCTCAAGTATATGATGACGTTGAGCGAGTTGTGTGCTATGGAATGTTCTTACACCAGAACAGAGATGGTATTGTGTCAGCAAAAATCTATCTACAGTGCCACCTGTGCTAAAATGTTGTTAAACAAGAAGTAACACTACAGTGTGACTGCAGTGAGAAAGCTCTTGGTACACCTTGACACAGAATAGACAACCAGTAGCCTATGCATTACGTGCATTATCCAAAAAAGAGCAAGCCTATGCCCAGATAAAGAGGGAACTGTTGGCAATTTGTTTTCGGATGTGAGAGGTTCAGCCAATACCTCATTGGTAAGGAAGTCATAAATGTAGAGAGTGGCCACAAGCCCCGACAAGTTATCTTTCACAGTCACTCCTCTCTGCCCCAAAACATCTACAGAGAATGCTTTTAAGGCTGCAATGCTATAACCTTAAACTCACAAATAAGCGTGGAGTAGAAATGTATATTTCAAACCTGGTGTCAAGTGTACAAGTGTAAGCAGCTGCAGCAACCAAACCTGTGGTAAAACCAGTGAACGTAGAAACACATACAGAAATGACTTGGCCAGAAGGCACAAAACAACCAAATAAGAGCGCAATTGGGAAATAAATAACTAAAGCGAATAAAACCAGTGCATCAAGTAGGATAAGTGCATCTCAAAATGACCCCATTAAATTAAAAATAAGACAAAGCAAAGTATATTTGACCAAACTAACATAAGGGATCTAATGACCCTTTTACACAATACAACTTATATGATATATTAAGTGATAGTGGCAATGTCAAAGAATCCCGAATCACAAAATCACAAGCGCAGAGTGGGAATAAAAATGTAATAATAGAACCAAACAAAAATACAAGTATACTACAGTGGAACTGTCATGGCTTTAGACTAAACTTTGAAGAAATTAAAAATTTAATTTCCAATTTTAATCCCTACATTTTAGCGTTGCAGGAAACCCATTTTAAAGATACAGATAATGTAAATATTAGAGGATTTGATCATTATTTCAAAACATGTGTGTCAGAAGTAGATGGGAGAGCCACTGGATGCTGCTCGATCTTTATAAAGAAAGGTATACCCCATGACGGACTTAATGCCAGCTACACACCAAGCTCCCATCACAATCCTTCACCTTCAAAGTGGGTTTTCTGGTATAAAGGGAGAAATGATGTTTGTTAAGGGAGCATAAGTGTGATACTGCAGCCCCAGTAAGCTGTAGTTTGCCCAAAAGTAAAAATTTTTACCCATTTCTTACCATCGCCCCCAACAGTTACCTCTCTCTGGAAACAGGATTTGTGGCACTAGCCAACGTTGAGCAATGTGTGAGGACATTATGGAATGTAATGCCAAGTTTCTACAGGTAGTGGCAATAAATGGACGTTACTTTATGCATAAAACCTTTTCATTACATCACAATATGCTTGAAAACACATTTTAAAGTTGCCACGGGCCCACCTTCTCTCCCCTTTCCTTTTCTTATGTTCCCGTAGTTTAAAATTGAGTCCCTTTTATACCTTTGACAAACACAAGATTTAATTTCTCCTGTTGACAAACCTCATCAAATAGTTCATCCTGTCTGTTTGCCCGAGTGAAACTTTGTTTACTGCATTCAGGTTGCCAGGGGACACTGAAGTAGAACAACATAGTGTGACCTTTCAAACGGTTTCAAATGTTCAGGCTTGTCAGTTTAAATTTGGAGTTGGTGAAATTAACACCAGTTTTATGAAATCTCTGCAACTTTGGATATTTTAAATAATACATTGAACTCTGATGAATTGTTTGGAATAATAATAAGAGCAACAATAATTCTTCTGGATACTTCTCTTGTGAACAGCAATTTTGTAAATGTGACTGTAACTTGTTTTTGCTTGTTTTTAACTCAAATATTTGTGGACTAAAATGTAAGGGAAAAGAAAGGCAAGGAGAAATGTTCGCGAACTGCTGAGAAGTCACCCTCCACAGAAATCCCCCAAGAACCACCCCCAGATGAAGAACAAACCAGAGCCACCCCAGAATCATACCCAAAGGCCTGCCAAGAAGCAGAAGATGAAGCCATTGAATTGTCACAGTCACTGTCACTAGATACACAGTGCATCCAGCCCCCACCTAAGAGAAGGAAAAGGAAAGAGGGACCCAAGTTACCACCCATTGAATTCCCCGATTATGTTCTGGACAAATTTTTAATTCCATGGAAAAAAATTAAATACTGTGGTCCAATGACAAAGAGTATGCTTTCAACAAAAACAGTGGAGACAGGAGGCTCGGAAAGAGCTGCAGGCTTTCCTGATCCAGACTTTCCCACAGCATGTAGTAGCTGGTAGTTGCTTGCCGTTGGTCGGCAGTTTACAGTACAGAACCCTAACAAACTGTATGTACTGGTTTCCTCTGCCCTTCTAACTACCCGTCGTGATATGACCTGTACAGAGTTGAAAACGACATAAAACCCCAAATAAATAAATAAAAAGATCTATTTCAGTTAATCGAAAGGAATCCTGGCATTCTAAACCCAGAACAGAGTGTAACATGATAGTTAATACAGGTAAAACTCAAGAAAAATACAAGTAAAAGTTTTGGTTACCTGAAATTGAGCATGGGTAAATACAGTGAAGAAGGTATCACATCCAGTTTTGATAAACAAAATAAGATTAGATCTCCCATCCCCGAGTGGTACCTTATCAAAAAATGAAACATCTGGACAAAAGCAATTAACTGGCAAGAAAAGCTATTGGATCAGTTTTTACTTTGGTTTTAAATGTGTAACATATGAAGTTGAAATTATCAAAATTATTGATTTTTGAACTGCCTTTATAAATATTATAGTTAATAACATTTCTAAACTTATACATGTTATTAATCCTCCTGTGCTTAACTCTTGTCAAGACTACAACTTCAGTTTGGGTTCATGTGTATTTGACTCCTGTGAAGACTACAACTTCAGTTTGCGTTCACAGTCTAAGAGAGTAACCATACAACCTTACAATCAATTGAAACTGCATAAAGAAAGAAATAATTTACTGATAATGATTAATAAGATCTAATGTGGCAGAACTATATTGTGGGACTTTGGGATGTAAACTATGACATTTAATGGAAAATGATCTTCCATGCTCAAGGACGGACTGCTGCTGAACAATTACTATTTTTGGGAGTGCTACTATGACACTTTTAGTTCTGTGATTATAACCAATAAAGCATATTTGTCTGTGTACCAACCAAAGACTCAACCGTGGGTAACCAGTGAAATTTATGCAGTGATTGCACTTTCTGCTCTTGTGATTAAATCAGACAGGGCATGAGTTTCGAGCTACTGAACACCAGACAGTAAATTAAAAAGACATTGTAAATAGTCAGTGAGTACTAGTTTCCTTTTCTATTTATAGCACTATGGTTTATAATGTTTTTTCATGTGAGATAAATTAAGTAGCACCACCTATAATTAGTTTGAATACATAAGTTCTCTTTACAATTGTTGCTTTATTAATTTTAAAAAGAAAGAAAATAAAAACAGTAAGGTAGTTATGGATCCTGCAAATGTTCCCCTCCTGGGTGAGATTAATCCCTGTGGCTATGATACAAGACAGTTTTAAACAACTACAGTTAGAAATAAGAGCAGACAGTTTGTTCAATCATGTTGGGCATTTTAATGTTGAGGGAAGCAGAAGATTTATAGAGTGGATGAGACACATAGAGCGTGTGGGCACAGCTTTACATGCTGATAAGGAGAGGTATAGGGTGTTTGCCGTACAAACCTTGAAAGAGCCATCAGCAGATTTGAATTTGCTAAGTGAGCAGTATTTTTAGTGTGCATTTAGCCCAACAAAAATTGCACAGATAGACCCAGTAAAAGGGCTGAAGTGTCCAAACTTTTCTGAGAGAACATTGAGCTTAGCAGATGATACATATCCAGGGCATAATATTACCAATCCGTTGATCCAAAGTTTCTTAGTCAATGTATTCACTGATGGGCATTCAGATGATCATATTGCTTGGAGACTGATTCGAGAGGTGCCAAATAATTTAACCAAGTGATCCAAGTTGCTGCTGAAGAACATCAAGCATCACACCCTTTTGTGTTCGATGGAGAGATGAGCCCAAGCAAGTACATAGCATCGTTGTTGAAAATGGCCAGGCCATCAGCGTGCCACAAAAGCAAATGAAAGTACTTAGCGCAAAAATAGGGGAAGTAGTGCAGAGAGAAACAAGCACAAGCAGAAAATTTAATACCAGGAAACCAAAATATGAGTGGATTTTATATGCTAAACCCATATGTTGTAAGAAAATTGGTCATAAGCAGTCACAATGCTATAGCAAAAAGCAACAGCAGCAGCCCTTCCAAGCAAATAAGAAAAACGAGAAAATCTCAGTTTTCAAGGAACCACGGGTCTGAGACATGGCATTTCAGGTTCCCACTCAAAAGTTTGTATTCTGGCAAATTATGACTCTGAAAGTGGGACAAAATTTTGTGAAATAAATTTTGGAAAATTTGGAACCCAAGCTCTTACTAGTAGATTCTGGAGCTCATATTTTATTGATAAGTTCAAAAACTCTCGAAAGAATTTGACCAGAGTTTGTTCTTCAAAACCATGCCCCTCTGGTTCAGTTAAAAAGAGTTACAGGACACAGGTTAAACGTTTGGACCCGGTTAACTTGTAAAACTCAAAACTGTTAAAAACTTCTGACTCATGAGTGCCATGTAGTACAAGATTTGAGTAAAACTATGAAACATGGGATTGATTTCACGGAAACAAAGCCACTGTAGTTTTGGCAGAAAAACAAGAGCTATTGGAGACCAAATAGTGGTGTTAAAAGGCAATAGAGCTACACAGAGTGAGAACTGTGCATTGTCATTTGTAAATAAGAAGCAAGTGACAAAGCCAATGACTGTGTCATTAGTGGAGATAGTGACGAGACTAAGGGGACTGGTAGTTGTGTTATTTGTACTCTAGACAACAACCCTGTCTTATTGGACCAGGCTGGCTTGGTTATGCCAAATAATATTTCCAATGGTGCACTCAAGGTAAAGGGTACCATTAGAGAATATTACAAACACAAGGTTTTCACTGAGATAAAAACAAGCCATAGTATTTCAGTCGACTGCTAGCCGATAGACATGGTACTGTAGAATACACATTGCTGTGGACTGGTAGCCAACAGATAAGGTCTTTAAGGGGTTAAAACTAGCCCTTTCCATCCACAAACCAATGGCAAAACTGCAAGGTTTCAAAGGTACATGAATGATGTACTGGCTAAGTATGTACAGAGAGAGCTATACAATTGTGAAAAGTTTATCCCTGGAATGTTAATTGCTTGCAGAATTTTTGTGAACTAGAAATAGGACGCCCTGTTGCTTGTAGCTGCGACATATGAATAGAAACAGGATAGCATAGAAGAACACACATTATCATGTGTAATGTCCACCCTATCAACCTTTTGTTAAGAAGATAGAAGCAAATTCCTGTTTATCTATTTTTGGCAAAAATTCGAAAATTCAAAATGGCCGCCATTTTTGGGAAAAGGAAAATTTTTTGAAAATTGCCAAGAGTACATTTCTTAGATAGCCTATGGGTCGAAAATTTCAACGAAATAACTCTATTTTGCACGGTTAAGGCCAGTTTGTGTTTTTCCATTTTTTGCAAAAATACGAAAATTCAAAATGGCCGCCATATGTGGGGGGGGAAAATTTTTGGAAAATTGCAAAGAGTACATTTCTTAGATACCCGTTGGGTCGAAAATATCGCCGAAATCGCTCTATCTCGCACGGTTAAGGAGATAGAAGCAAATTTGTGTTTTGCCATTGTTGGTAAAAATTCGAAATTCAAAATGGCTGCCATTTTTGGGGAGGGGAAAATTTTTTAAAAATTGCAAAGATTACATTGCTTAGATACCCTGTGGGTCTAAAATTTTGACGAAATCGCTCTATCTCGCACGGTTAAGGAGATAGAAGCAAATTTGTGTTTTGCCATTTTTGGCAAAAATTGTAAAATTCAAAATGGCCGCCATTTTTGGGGAGGGGAAAATTTTTTGAAAATTGCAAAGAGTACATTCCTTAGATACCCTGTGGGTCGAAAATTTCGACTATCTCGCACGGTTAAGGAGATAGAAGCAAATTTGTGTTTTGCCATTTTTGGCAAAAATTCGAAAATTCAAAATGGCCGCCATTTTTGGGGAGGGAAAATTTTTTGGGAAAATTGCAAAGAGTACACTCCTTAGATACCCTGTGGGTCGAAAATTTCGACGAAATCGCTCTATCTCGCATGGCTAAGGAGATAGAAGCAACTTTGTGTTTTGCCATTTTTGGCAAAAATTCGAAAATTCAAAATGGCCGCCATTTTTGGGGAGGGGAAAATTTTTTGAAAATTGCAAAGATTACATTCCTTAGATACCCTGTGGGTCGAAAATTTCGACGAAATCGCTCTATCTCGCACGGTTAAGGAGATAGAAGCAAATTTGTGTTTTGCCATTTTTGGCAAAAATTCGAAAATTCAAAATGGCCGCCATTTTTGGGAAGGGAAAATTTTTTGGAAAATTGCAAAGAGTACACTCCTTAGATACCCTGTGGGTCGAAAATTTCGACGAAATCACTCTATCTCACACAGTTAAGGAGATAGAAGCAAATTTGTGTTTTGCCATTTTTGGCAAAAATTCTAAAATTCAAAATGGCCGCCATTTTTGGGGAGGGGAAAATTTTTTGAAAATTGTAAAGATTACATTCCTTAAATACCCTGTGGGTCGAAAATTTCGACGAAATCGCTCTATCTCGCACGGTTAAGGAGATAGAAGCAAATTTGTGTTTTGCCATTTTTGGCAAAAATTCGAAAATTCAAAATGGCCGCCATTTTCGGGAAGGGGAAAATTTTTGGAAAATTGCAAAGAGTACACTCCTTAGATACCCTGTGGGTTGAAAATTTCGACGAAATCGCTCTATCTCACACAGTTAAGGAGATAGAAGCAAATTTGTGTTTTGCCATTTTTGGCAAAAATTGTAAAATTCAAAATGGCCGCCATCTTTGGGGAGGGGAAAATTTTTTTTAAATTGGCAAGAGTAGAATTCTCAGATACCCTGTGGGTCGAAAATTTTGCCGAAATCGCTCTATCTCGCACGGTTAAGGAGATAGAAGCAAATTTGTGTTTTGCCATTTTTGGCAAAAATTCGAAAATTCAAAATGGCCGCCATTTTTGGGGAGGGGAAAATTTTCTGAAAATTGCAAAGATTACATTCCTTAGATACCCTGTGGGTCGAAAATTTCGACGAAATCGCTCTATCTCGCACGGTTAAGGAGATAGAAGCAAATTTGTGTTTTGCCATTTTTGGCAAAAATTCGAAAATTCAAAATAGCCGCCATTTTTGGGGAGGGGAAAATTTTTTGAAAACTGCAAAGATTACATTCCTTAGATACCCTGTGGGTCGAAAATTTCGACGAAATCGCTCTATCTCGCACGGTTAAGGAGATAGAAGCAAATTTGTGTTTTGCCATTTTTGGCAAAAATTCGAAAATTCAAAATGGCCGCCATTTTCGGGGAGGGGAAAATTTTTGGAAAATTGCAAAGAGTACATTCCTTAGATACCCTGTGAGTCAAAAATTCTGTCCAAATCGCTCTATCTCTTACGGTTTCTGAGATATTAAGATTTTTTCGTTTTTCGCAAAAATTCAAGATGGCCGCCAAAAGTGGCGAAAATTGAAAATTTTCAATTTTGTACAGAATACTCTTCTACTACCCTGTGAGTCAAAAATTCTGTCGAAATCGCTCTATCTCTTACGGTTTCTGAGATATTAGCAAATTACTCAAAAGTAGTACTGAAAATACACAATGAAGTACCTAAATGGCTATTACTCATGTACTGACAAAGCTATCAGTCCCAAATGCAATACCAAGCGAGCTATGGACATAACAATCTTGTATTCAAAATTGTAGTAAAATATCTTTAATTATCTTGGCTTAAATGCACGGAAACCAATGGGTACTGAAAATAGCTGTACTTAAGTATTACTCAGTAAGCAAAAGAGGTACAACAGCCAAAAGCAATCCCAAGCAAGCTACTGACCCAATAAGCCTGCATACCAAATTTGGTGACAATAGCTCTAATACTTTTCCTTTAAATGAGCGGAAACCATGCGTGACGCCGGACATCGGACGCCGGACATCGGACGCCGGACATCGGACGGCGAAAAAAGCAAAAACTAGGGTGAAGTGGTTGGCAGAATGCCAACCACAGAGTCGAATCTTGGGACAGCAGTGGGTGTTGAAATCTATAAACTTGGTATTATCGCCCGCAACACAGAGTGAGGTACAGTGACAGTAAAATATTGCTGGATTATATATTTTGTAAAATGTTGTTAGAAACACCATTGTAGCCTCACGTTTTCATCACTCTGTGGGTGTACAACTACCAGCATTTGATATTTTATTTGTTTTAAATATTGCGAGAAGACAGAGTGAGGTGCGGTAAAATATTGCTGGATTATATATTTGTAAAATCTGTCAGAAACCCCATCGTAGCCTCACGTTTTCATCACTCTGTGGGTGTAAAACTACCAGCATTTGATATTTTATTTGTTTTAAATATTGCGAGAAGACAGAGTGAGGTGCGGCGACAGTAAAATATTGCTGGATTATATATTTGTAAAATATTGTTAGAAACACGATTGTAGCCTCACGTTTTCATCACTCTGTGGGTGTAAAACTACCAGCATTTGATATTTTATTTGTTTTAAATATTGCGAGAAGACAGAGTGAGGTGCGGCGACAGTAAAATATTGCTGGATTATATATTTGTAAAATATTGTTAGAAACACCATTGTAGCCTCACGTTTTCATCACTCTGTGGGTGTACAACTACCAGCATTTGATATTTTATTTGTTTTAAATATTGCGAGAAGACAGAGTGAGGTGCGGTGACAGTAAAATATTGCTGGATTATATATTTGTAAAATGTTGTTAGAAACCCCATCGTAGCCTCACGTATAGAAACCCCATCGTGAAAACTTCTAGGACATACAAAAGCGCCTTCTAGTGGTTGAATGTAGAACTACGGAGTTTGAATTTTCATTGTCTCTGCCAGAGGTGTCCTCGATTTTGATTGGCTGAATGACAAATGTGTAGTACTACCGTGACGTCACTTCATTCATTAATTTCTTTGCGGTTTATTTGTTTGACAAATAACTGAGTACACGTAGATGGGCAGACAGCAATTTTACATTAACAGTGACTGCGTGATAAACCCTGCAGACAAATAAATTAATTGGGGTTTAAGCCCCTATTCCATATACGCGTGATGCGGTATACGGCATGCGGTATGCGGCTATTCAAAGTACTAGAAGCCTGATGAGTTCTACATAATGCGGTTTATTTGTTTGACAAATAACTGAGTACACGTAGATGGGCAGACAGCAATTTTACATTAACAGTGACTGCGTGATAAACCCTGCAGACAAATAAATTAATTGGGGTTTAAGCCCCTATTCCATATACGCGTGATGCGGTATACGGCATGCGGTATGCGGCTATTCAAAGTACTAGAAGCCTGATGAGTTCTACATAAAGTATAAGTACCGGATCTGCATACCGTACACGCATATATAGAAACACCTCTTACATTTTTATTGCAAAGTTAAAATAGCCGTATATCGCATGCCGTATACCGCATGCCGGATCACGCGTATATGGAAATGGGGCTTTAAGGTCTAGAAACCAGCAGACGAAACCGTTAAAAAAGACTCGTTCGAGTAGACCATTACAATGGCAAACACAATAGTTTCTAGGACATACGGGTCCTTGGAGAAAGCCAGACGAAGTGCTAGACAAGCTTTTTACTTTATAAAATATAACTGAATAAAAGCATTAAAAATCTTCAAAATGGCAGAGTGTATAGTATAGACCTTAATGTACCGATATGTGAAGAAATATTATGCAGAATTTGATATTTAAGGGCTTAAACGGCCATTTGAAAATCGCGGCCACAACTCAGTACATAACTCGAATCAAAGATTCGACTAATAATATATCCACCCCCCAGGGGGGTGGACATAATTAGTTAGTTAGTCACAAATTAAGGTGCAAGAACACCTTGGTGTTATTTTGCACCAAAAAATTAATAATAAAGTTCTATAGTCAGTTTTCAGGGTAAAACCTGGGGGCTTAATACGATGTGTAATTAGTTTCAGGCTAAAACCTGGGAGCTTAATATGATATGAATTTAGTTTCCGGTTGAGTAAACTTTAGCTGATTATACGTGATGTATTAAACTTCTAAAGGTTGAGATGTTATCTTTTATTTAGTTTATTTCAGGTGTCTCAGGGTAAAACCCGTGGTTTAAGTTGTATGGTCGGTTAATTCTACAACATTTATTTTAGGGGACTCTGTGAACTAACCTGGCCTAGAGGATGGTCAACGATTAGTATTTTGTGAAAGATGTATTAGTTTTGAACGTAAAGCCATTAGCATAATACTGCATTAGTGACAGAACCTAGATGGGGAAGTTTCATGCAGTGTTCTTGTATTTTTAATGCGATATATTTCAGAATTCATTAGTTTTACATCCTGTGTTGTTGCAACCATTTCAGCGAAAGCGTTGCTGGTAAAACTTACATATATTGTATTATATTTGCTTTGTTTTCAATAAATATCTGTTTCCCAAACATAACTTTGATTTCTGGAGAATCTGTATGAATTTGTGGCTCGGCATGTTACAAATATGGTGGCAGTGGTGGGATATACCACTATTATACTATTGAAATCCAAGATAAAACTTGGGTTCTTTTCAATTTGGGATATTGAAGCTGAATTTATACTTTGTAAGTGGAGTAATTTGTTTAATTTGCAGAGTTTTGGGACATTAGAAATATATGATGTACTATTCAGGGGGATGTTAGATGTTTAAATATCTCAGGTAAAACTGAGACATTTTGTGTTTTAATACCTCAGGTAAAACTGAGACATTTTGTGTTTAAATACCTCAGGTAAACCTGAGATTTATTTGGGGTTTTTACGTCGCTTTCAACACTGTACAGGTCATATCACGACGGGTAGTTGGAAGGGCAGAGGAAACCAGTACATATAGTTCGCTAGGGTTCTGTACTGTTAACTGCCGACCAACGGCAAGCAACTACCAGCTTTCCCACTTACGGCCATGACGGGGATCGAACCCCGGCCGCAGAGGTGGGAGGCGAGAGTGTTACCACTCTGCCACCGTGGCCCCTAGGTAAAGCTGAGACACTTTGTGTTTAAATATCTCAGACAAAACTGAGACATTTTGCATTTAAATATCTCAGGTAAAACTGGCCATTGAACATCCAGTGAACAACTAGAAATCCTATTTTGGTTGATGGCAGCTAACAAGTCATTGGAGGAGTTTTTGGTGCATTATGATGATCACATGGAGGTGCAGTACGTGGGATAGGGGCCTCAGAGCCAACAATGGTTATGGGAAAATAAGTGTATCACAGTCTTTTGTTACAATGGACCATTATTCCCCAAGTGTTGATACTCCACTTAAGCCAGGACATAGATTTCCAGAAGGAATGGAAGTTTTGGGGCATGAGGGGTTGAGGAATTAAGATCCATTTTACTTGGCTCAAGTTTCACCTTATCAAGTTAGGTCAGGGGTAAAAGCCTTACCTAATGAAGGAACCTTGAAGAAGCAACCAGCATATAGACCCCCAGAGAGAGCGTTAAATTTGGCATGTGAGGGGTCAGGTATGAAAACCCACCTCACCTCATGAACATACCACCTTATCAATAGAGGGAAGGGGTAGCTCCCTGACCTTATGAGGATCTATATGAAGAAAGGAGGCGGCTGGAGATACAATCATATAGTTTGACAGGTAAGCCACAGAGACTAGATTTGAATCAACACTTTAATAACAGTTTGTTCTTCCTCCAAACTATGATGGGCAGTTTAGCTTTGAGGATTTTCTGGTGCGATTTGAACTTGTCGTACAGCTTGCTGGCTGACATCCATCTGTAATGGCTTTGGAACTTGCAGGCAGTTTAAGGGGTATGGCAATAGCTGTTTTGAGTGACCTACAGCCTACTGAAAGTTCCCACGATCCAACACTAGTGAGAGCCTTGATAGATCGCTTTGAGCCTGAAAATCAAAAACAACTGTACACAGCACAGCTTATGAGTCATTATTGTAGGGTGGATACCAGAATTACCCCAGGAAATTAATCGGTAGGTAAGGGGAGCATAAGTGGAATTACCACCAAACTTGAGAGATGGTGTGGCCAGGGACTCTTTCACAGAAAAAGAAAAAAAAGGGAAAAAGAAAGAAAGGTTTATAAAAGCAGGAGGTCTTTTTTGTGCAGAGTGCTTAAAGCAAGAAATTTGTTTGGTTATTGAACAAACTACAGATTGAAAATTACATGATGTGAAATATAAACTACTAGTGATCATACCTGGAGTCGCAAAAGGATGAATTTATAATTAATAAACTAAGAAATGTGAAACAAAAATTTCAAATTTCTTTGTGTTAATATTATTTCGATATGGATGATTAACCATGCTGCATAGAATAACCAGTCAATAATTATCTTGATACCAGCCTGCTTTGTGGTGTGTGTGATATAAACAATCCTTTATAAAGGTACAAATTGAACCAGCAACCCTGTTAAGTAAATAATTTGGGATATTCAAGGTTGAATAGTGCACTAGTGAACGTTTCAAAAGGTTCACAGAAAAGTTCTGCAAACTTAATCTGTATTCAGGGAAGTGAATCTATAAAACATACACATTGTTATGTGTTCACCTGTTGTTGCTATATCTGGAACACACCCAATGTATTAATTGACTTCTATGTGACACCTTTCAAACAGAGTGCATTTTGGATTGGCTTTCTTCCAGAGGGAACTGCTATTGTGAATAAGGTATTACATTTGTTTATACTTGTGGAGTATAACATTGAAAAATGGACCACTGTTCTCTTGAGACCCCATATAAGAAAAGACCATTCTTAGAAGTAGCTATTTCTCCAGAGGGAAAAGCCTCAATGGATACATCTAGCCTGAGAGAAGTCCTAGGTGATATCTTGGATGAAAAGTTGAAGGAACACTTACAGCCCATCAAAACAGAACTTGCAGAATTTCAGAGGAATGCTCAAACTGTCAATGACAACACCTGCTCAGCAATATCCTCCTTGAGAACAGAATGTGAAAAAGCTAAAGCTGAGAACAGTCTTTTAAAACAACAGCTTCTAAAACTTGAGAGTTTCCAAAGGAGAAATAACCTTAAGATTGTTGGACTATCAGAAAATAAAGGCGAGAACATTGAGATTGTAGTGATCTCAATGTTCAACGAATTCCTTCAGAAGCCTTATAAATTTGACGAGAGAACCCTGGAGCGCGTCCATCGCCTAGGTCCCTTTCAGAAAGGCAGGAGGAGGGATGTTCTTGCCAGATTTGCAAATTTCAAAGACAAATTAACTGCCCTCGAAATAAAAGAGAAGATCCGAGAAAAATATGGCTTCTTACTATTTGATGATCTTCCACTGGATATTGAAAAAGCAAACAAAAAACTTCACCCGGTGCGTCAGGCCTTGAGGTATGTAAAGGAGAATTCTGACACCGACTGTGAAGTAAGGTCAGTCAGACTGAAACATGGATCCCTCATTTTGAATGGGAAAAGTTATGGAACAGATAACCTGCATACTCTTCCACCATCTCTACAAACAGACAAACTTTTCACTGTCACGAAAGAAGGCATAACAGCTTTCTTCCGAAGCTATAGCCCTTTGTCAAACCACTATAAATGTAGCTTTCAAGTGGGTGGAGAGACCTACACCAGTATGGAAAAATACCTGATGATCCAGAAGGCAAAATTGTTTGAGGATAGCCAGATGCTGGAACAGATGAAGACTGAGGATGATCCGGTCAAGCTAAAGCATTTGGGGAAAATGGTCAAAAATTTCAACTCATCAACTTGGATGAAGGAAGTTGACAATATCCTTGCTGATGGACTCTACTCAAAATTTTCACAGAACAAAGACTTGTCTGATTTCCTCAGGGATACAGGGAGTAATGTGCTGGCAGAGGCCAACCCGAACGATAAAGCTTTCTCAGTTGGTCTTCCACTGTTCACAAAAGACATCTGGAATATGGACAACTGGTGTGGCAAAAACAAATTAGGCAAGGCTCTAATGAAAACTAGAGGCACTTTGGAATAGAAAAATTGCAATATTTTGTATGTGATAACTTAAAACTTTCAAACCTGTATTTGAACCATTTGTGTTAGTACTTAATATGCTTTTTGTACTTCCAAATACCATGTAATTCAATATTTTGCTTTGAGACAGTTACAATTTTTCATATCAAGAAAGTCAATAATTTGATTTGAGACAGACAATACAACAAGTCTAAAGATAATTAGTAATGACATATAATCTGTTTACCTGAGACAGCATAAAAGTAATGTTATGTATTGATCAATAACTGTCTGACACATATATAGTATCATATCACATAGCAAAGTTGTATACGACTGGTTATACTTTTTTACACCTGTTTAAATTAATAGAATCATTCTTTACTGTATCTTTATTACAGTATTAATTTCTTAACTAGAGTTACTAATGGGTTTCTAACTGATTAGTACAGAATGGGTTTCTAACTGATTAGACTAATGTTTTAAAGCTCTAATGAAACTTTAAGACATTTTGGAATATACACAATGGTTATACAATGCATTTAATTGCTGTTTTATCAAAAAATTTGGTGTCAGTACTAAAAATACTTTAGATTTTCAAAGACATTGTAGTTAAATGTCTTAAATGTGTTTGAGTGATAACATATTTTGTATGTGAAAACTTAAAACTTTTCAAATCTGTATTTGAACCATTTGTGTTAGTACTTAATATGCTTTTTGTACTTCCAAATACCATGTAATTCAATATTTTGCTTTGAGACAGTTACAATTTTTCATATCAAGAAAGTCAATAATTTGATTTGAGACAGACAAATACCATGTAATTCAATATTTTGCTTTGAGACAGTTACAATTTTCCATATCAAGAAAGTCAATAATTTGATTTGAGACAGACAATATAACAAGTCTAAAGATAATTAGTAATGACATATAATCTGCTTACCTGAAACAGCATAAAAGTAATGTTATGTATTGATCAATAACTGTCTGACATATATATAGTATCATATCACATAGCAAAGCTGTATACGACTGGTTATACTTTTTTACACCTGTTTAAATTAATAGAGTCATTCTTTACTGTACCTTTATTACAGTATTAATTTCTTAACTGGAGTTATCTTTTGAGATTTCTTCGTTTGTATAATTAATAAGTTGACCTAAAATATCTCTGCACAGAATGGGCTTCTAACTGATTAGACTAATGTTTTAAAGCTCTAATGAAACTTTAAGACATTTTGGAATATACACAATGGTTATACAATGCATTTAATTGCTGTTTTATTACAAAAATTTGGTGTCAGTACTAAAAATACTTTAGATTTTCAAAGACATTGTAGTTAAATGTCTTAAATGTGTTTGAGTGATAACATATTTTGTATGTGAAAACTTAAAACTTTTCAAATCTGTATTTGAACCATTTGTGTTAGTACTTAATATGCTTTTTGTACTTCCAAATACCATGTAATTCAATATTTTGCTTTGAGACAGTTACAATTTTTTCATACCAAGAAAGTCAATAATTTGATTTGAGACAGACAATATAACAAGTCTAACGATAATTAGTAATGACATATAATCTGCTTTACCTGAGACAGCATAAAAATAATGTTATGTATTGATCAATAACTGTCTGACATATATATAGTATCATATCACATAACAAAGTTGTATACGACTGGTTATACTTTTTTACACCTGTTTAAATTAATAGAATCATTCTTTACAGTATTAATTTCTTAACTGGAGTTATCTTTTGAGATTTCTTCGTTTGTATAATTAATAAGTTGACCCAAAATATCTCTGTACAGAATGGATTTCTAACTGATTAAACTAATGTTTTAAAGCTCTAATGAAACTTTAAGACATTTTGGAATATACACAATGGCTATACAATGCATTTAATTGCTGTTTTATTACAAAAATTTGGTGTCAATACTAAAAATACTTTAGATTTTCAAAGACATTGTAGTTAAATGTCTTAAATGTGTTTGAGTGAATTACTATTCTGAATATCTATTATATCAATAATTTTTTTTTTTTTTTTTTTTTTTTTTTTTTTTTTTTTTTTTTTTTTTTTTTTTAGCCAATTATAATTTAGTAAAACATAAAACCGGCTAATGATAACATAATTAAAATGTATAAATGTAATACAGATTGATGACTCTCTGACACACAGCCTTGTATTACACTATACTAATGTTGTATATTACTGGTTACACATTTCATGTAGAAACATTTTTTTACTGTTGACTCACTGACTATTGTTCAAGACCTATGAATATCTGTTTTTAAATAATTAAATTATCTTGTAGCCTTGTATTACACTATACTAATGTTGTATATTACTGGTTACACATTCCATGTAGAAACATTTTTTTTTTTTTTTTTTTTTTTTTTTTTACTGTTGACTCACTGACTATTGTTCAAGACCTATGAATATCTGTTTAAATAATTAAATTATCTTTCAAATTTTCCTATTTTGCAAAAGTAGCAACTTAATCTATAATATTTTAAAGTATAGAGTGGATTTGTAATTCGTTAGAATCACGCGACAACAGGAATTTTGTTGGTTGTTGTGAAATCCATAAACCCTAAATTAATGATACAAAAGTATTACAACAGGAATTTTGTTGGTTGTTGTGAAATCCATAAGCCCTAAATTAATGATACAAATGTTTTACTATTGCTCCAGGAGATCACTATATATATGAGTTTTATTTGTGCTCTAATGTATATAGTGTTTGTTGGTTTTTTACTTTCTCTTTACCTTCATTGTAAATATAATTTTGTTGAAATTTTGGAAATGGCAATACTGATTCAAGATGTTCTTTCTTGTTATGATATCCAAATAACTCACTTGCGCTTTGCTACATGTAATTGTATATCAATTAAATCAAGATTAATGGCTCATAACAATATATTGGGGTTACGGCTGTGGAGTGTTCCATTTAGGCTCTTTGAAATCCTCACTAAGAATTTCTATGGATACTAAAACTATGGATATACCACCACACAAATTTACACTATTATCTGCAAATTGCCAAGGGTTGCGTACTTATGAGAAAAGAAATGACGTACTGATACCCACTTGTTAGAAAGTGATATCTCATCTGTCAAAAATATTTGGCCAGAATGCTATTTAAATGGAGTAAAATCAAACTCTCGAGGTGTTATAATCCTTGTGAATAATAACTTCGAACACGAGGTATTGGACATTTCTAAAGATGAAGAAGGAAATATGTTACAGCTACTGATTGACTGTGGTACATTTAAACTTAATCTTATTAATATTTACGCCCCAAATAAAGATGATCCAAACTTTTTCATCAAACTTAAACAGTTGTCACAGAACGACAAAGCAAACTATGTTATGATTTGTGGTGATTACAACCTTACCCTTGACCCCACAGTAGACTGCTATAACTATGTAAAAGTCAACAACCCCCAATCCAGGTCAAAAGTTATTGAAATGATGAACGATTTAGACTTAACTGACTCATTCCGTAATTTAAATCCTACTTTAAAACGTTTCTCATGGCGAAAAAAGAATCCTATAAAACAAGCTAGACTAGATTATATATTAACTTCAAGTTCAATGATAGATACAATAGATTCATGTGCTATCAAATCAAGTTATCGATCGGACCATTCACCTGTCGAAATAACAATATCTCTGGATAGCTTTATTCGCGGAAGGGGTACATGGAAGTTTAACAATAGTCTACTTAAAAATAAAGACTATTTAAATTTAATCAATCAGATAATAGACGAAGAAAAGGAAAAATACTGTGTACCCATATATAATCCAACCTATATAAAAGAAAATTTTAATGATATTTTCTTTACTATAGATGCTGATCTGTTCTTAGAAATACTATTTTTAAGAATTCGAGGTGAGACAATCAAATTTGCATCTTTTTTAAAGAAAACACAAAGAAATCAGGAAAAAAACTTGTTACAAGATATAGCCCACCTTGAAAACACACCACAGGGTCAGTTTAATTTAACTTTATTAGAGGACAAAAAATCGGAATTGGAAAACCTGAGAAAAGAAAAGGTTAAAGGTCAGATGACCCGTGCCAGATTACAGTGGTTAAATGAGGGTGAAAAACCTACTTCCTTCTTTTGTAAATTAGAAAATCGAAATTACACTGAGAAAACAATGAGAAAACTGCAAACAGATTCTGGTTCAATTATAACTAACCAAAAAAGTATTCTGAAAGAAATTCACAAATTTTATAGTAACTTGTTTAAATCCAGAGATGATCAAACCCAAAACGACATGGCAAGAGAAAAAATATCTGGTGCCAATTTGAAACAGGTTCGTGAAGGTCAATTGGGGAATAAACTATCTGTAAATGAACTTAGTAAAGTTCTTAGAGAAATGAAAAACAATAAATCACCTGGTATAGACGGCATCTCAGCTGAATTCTTGAAAGTCTTTTGGGGAAAATTAAAATTTTTTGTGACTAATGCTATAAACTGTTGTTACTCTAAGGGCATCCTAAGCACTTCTATGCGACAAACTGTTATCACCTGTTTACCCAAAGGCAATAAAGATCGCAAACTTGTAAAAAACTGGAGACCTATCTCATTACTAACTGTGGTCTACAAACTAGTTTCTTCTGCTATTGCCAAAAGACTTAAACCACTCTTGAATGATATAATTAGTGAACCTCAATCTGGTTTCATTTCTGGAAGAAGTATTGGAGACTGTACTCGGCTTATATACGATTTAATGTCTTATACCAAAAAACATAACATTCCGGGACTTCTCATGCTAATTGATTTTGAAAAAGCATTTGACTCTGTATCTTGGAACTTTTTATATAATGTTCTGGAAGCTTTTGGTTTTGATGAAAATTTTATTAACTGGATTAAGCTCTTCAACAATGACATTAAAGCATACATAACTCAATGTGGCATCTTATCTCAACCTATTCCTATAGAACGTGGATGCAGACAAGGGGATCCAATTGCTCCATACCTTTTCTTACTTGTTGTTGAAGTTTTATCTTGTCTCATAGTCCAATCTTCAGACATTTGTGGGATAACAATAGGTAAAACCACTTTCAAACTCACACAATTTGCAGACGATACTACCTTAATTCTAGACGGTAGTGCTACCTCATTACAGTCGGCAATGAATATTTTGGAGATATTTGGGGAACTCTCAGGCTTAAAAGTGAATTGTGAAAAAACAAAACTTATTTGGATCGGGAGTGAGGTGGCATCCCAAAGGATGCTGAAAGTGTCACATAAGCTGGACTGGGGAGACATTCAGTTTAACCTATTAGGAATACAATTTTCTTGTGACCTGACCAAACTACCCAATTTAAATTACCAAACTGCTCTACAAAAAGCCAAAAAATTGATAAACTCCTGGCAATATAGGTATTTAACACCCTTTGGCAAAATTACAGTTATAAAAACTTTAATCTTACCAAAATTTACTCACCTATTTATGTCAATCCCAACCCCATTAGAAATTTTAAATACACTACACAAGCTGCTTTTCAATTATATATGGGATGGGAAACCTGATAAAGTCAGTAGGGACAAACTTTGCACAACCATAATAAATGGTGGTTTAAAAATGGTAAATATATTCCAATTTGAAAAATCATTAAAAATTAATTGGTTAAAAGGATTTTTCAGACAAGACAGCAAACCCTGGCTAAAACTTGTATTAAAAGACATCAATATATCTAAATTTACCTCATTAGGAAGTCAGTGGTGCCTATCAGCCTTATCAAAACTAAATCCCTTTTGGAAGATAGTATTTAGCTACTATAACAGCCTCTGCCTTAATACAAAAATTAAAACAAATTATGATATAATGTGCTCCAGTATCTGGCAAAATAAACCGGTTGGCACAGAAAAACTTTACTTGAGTGACTGGTTTTCAAATGGGGTACATGTAATTGGAGACATTATAAACCCTGATGGCAGTATTATTTCGATTGAAGAGATAAAACATCAATATGGATTTTCACCAAACTTTTTGAATTACATAACAATTCGAACGCTTGTCAAAAAGTTTATTGATAAGACAGGTAACGGAACCATATATAACTTTCCCAGGCCACATATACCAGTTTATCTTAGACCTTTGTTGAAGTCATGTGGCAGTAGAACAATCTATCAAGTATTCCAACAAAATCATAATATTTCATCTCAAAATGAAATAAAGTGGAACTCAGACTTAAATATGGAACCCGATGAAATTTCATGGGGAATACGTTACAGAATATGTTTCCATTCAATAGAAGATAATAGCTTAAAATGGCTCCAGTACCGTATTTTACATAGAATCCTTGGTGTACGAGACCTTGTGTTCAGAATAAAGGTTTCTGATATAAACACGTGTAGACTGTGTAAAGAGCACTCAGAAACAATTGTCCATTTATTCTCTGAATGCACAAAATCACATAGCCTTTGGCAAAATGTTATATCATGGATTAAATCAAGCATAAATCTTAACATCAACTTGACTAAAAATATGAAAATATTAGGTTATACTGAACAGGGTCCCAACTTCTGGCCATTAAACTTCATTTTGACTATAACAAGACAGTATATTTTTACCAAAGCAAAGGACTTGGGCCAATTAAATATCTATCACTTGCAAAAACTAATTCATAAAAGGTACACTGAGCAAGAAACTTTATCTACGTTGAATGGTAAGACCAACTCGTTTCAAGAAAAATGGGTGGTTTGGAAAAAAATCTTTGATTTTGTTTAATTAATTTCTAAACTTTGAAAAAATGAGTATTCCTGGTCATGTGAAACAAAAGTCTCCTAATTGTCCTAAAATCACTGTTGCCATTTCCAAAAATCTGTAATCTGTAATTAGCAAACGATAATAATGCCCCTTCTTAAGTATATATTTTTTATAACAACCTGTAGATTATGTATGCTCTACTCCTGAATGTTTATTTTTTTTTTCTCTTGTTATTTTTTTTTTGTGAGTATGGAAACATTGTACATATACAGCAAAAAGAAAAATAAATAAAAAAAAAAAAAAAATAGCTGTTTTGAGTGACCTACAGCCTACTGAAAGTTCCACGATCCAACACTAGTGAGAGCCTTGATAGATCGCTTTGAGCCTGAAAATCAAAAACACCTGTACACAGCACAGCTTATGAGTCATTATTGTAGGGTGGATACCAGAATTACCCCAGGAAATTAATCGGTAGGTAAGGGGAGCATAAGTGGAATTACCACCAAACTTGAGAGATGGTGTGGCCAGGGACTCTTTCACAGATGCATTAAATAGTGGAGATTTAGAATTAGCTGTGTTCCAGAGTCAGGCAAAAACTCTGAAACAGGTTGTTATGGTAACAATGCAATTTGAAGCATTTCATTCTATAAGACCAAGGCAAGTTGCAACTGCTGTTAGCGAGTGTAATGTGGAGCATTGGGATGACATAGATGATGTTTCATTGAAGAGGATTGGGCAGCTAGAGGATGAACTTTGTACTTTGAGGGTTTCTAAGAATTCCAATGATACTTTTTAACAAGAAAATCCGAATGAATGAATGAAGAAGCCCTGTTCTTTTCTTGTGGAGACACTGGGCATTGCAGGGTGAATTGTCCTAACAAGGTATCTGGTAAAACAGATAAACGTGGGATACAATGTAACTTTTGTGGGAAAAAGGGGCACACTTTTGAGCATTGCGGGCAAAGATAAAAAACTTGTCAAGATCAAAGACATTCTGTGCCTATCTGTGTTTAGTGTGGTGAAACAGGTCATTTCACGATGAAGTGTGTGAAGTATCAGGCTGTAATAGCCACCTCTGGTACTTTAAAAGTGTAGGAGCTGAGGTTGTAGGCCAAGCTGCAGCAGAGAGTACTTACAGACCCAATTAAGGAAACTTTTTCTGTATTTACAGGCAAAGGAATGTTTCCGTGAACTGTTCAGTGGACACAGGTGCCAACAAATCTATCATACACCTGAAAACTACCATTCACTGACAGAAGCCATGAGGCAAGGTTTACAGACTTTTGACTAATATTATGCTTGTGAATGGTCACAAAATTAAATCAATGGGACAGGTAAAACTGTCTTTGCTAACTGATAGTATTGGAAATGTATGTCAAGATTTCATTATTGCTGAAACTGAAGAGCCTGTGATCCTTGGAAATGATTTTCTTTCCAAGAATAGATGTTTAGTTGATGTGGCTAGACATTGGATATATATATGGTTGATAAAATGATCAATTGCATGTTAGAGAGAAAATTAGAAAGTCTCTTTAAACTTATCTTATCTGAGGATGTGGAAGTTCCGGCTGATTCTGAGATGATTTTACCAGGGAAAGTCTTGGGTGACACTAACACTTTTCCTGATTGTGTTGTGGTGGAGGCATCTCTACACTCTAGTGGAACCACGTCAGTGTTGTGCCTGATAGAGTGATGAATCCATCTCACCGACCTGTAAAGTTATTCTGCAAGACAATTCTAGGGTATTGCTATCATGTGGAAAATGTAGTCCCACTGAACCAGGAATCTTCTGTCAGGCTTGATAGAGTGCACTGCGAGTTATCTCGAAGATGGCAAATTGCTCGATCATGTTTTCTCTATTTGGGTAGGTTGTTCAAAGAATTTTTGATAGTGATCAAGATCCTGAGATGATCACCGCTGTCCAAGAGGGTTGCAAAACGTGAAGAAGTGAATAAGATGCTGTGGGTGTAACAAAACCTTCTTCCAGTCCCTGGGCTTCTGTAGTTGTATTGTCACCAAGAAAGATTGGTTTATAAGGTATTGCATAAACTACAGATGACTAAATTGTGTCATCTGATGGCCACATCCTCAGGATTGTCTAGAAGCCCTGAGGGAATCCAGGTGGTTTTCAACATTGGCTTTACAGAGTGGCTACTGGCTGATTAAAATGGATCCTGATGATCGTGAAAAGGCTACTTTGCCAGTATTCATGGTCTATAGCAGTTCTGTGTAATGCCATTTGGCCTTACCAATGCACCAGGTACATTTGAATGTTTGATGGACACGATCATGAGGGGATTGCAATATGACCTGATTAACTTATTTGGACGATATTATCGTCAAGAGTTTCACTTTTGAAGACCATGCGAAGAGCCTCTGTTTGGTATTTGATAGACTCCATGAAGCAAATTTGAAGTTATCACCTAGAAAGTGCAACCTTTTCCAATCTGAGGTAAGTTTTTTAGGTCACATTGTGAACACAGAAGGCATATCTACAAATCCTACGAAGATCAGTGCTGTTGCAGACTGGCCTGTTTCCTCTTAACATAATAGAAGCTGGGATCATGTTCCAATTATCAGAAGTTTATAGAGAACTTTGCCTCTATTGTCAAACATTTTAACAAAATGACTATAAAGGGTGTCAAGTTTGTTTGGGATTCCACCTGTGAAGAAGCATTTGCTTTGCTGAAGAAATTACTGATCAATTCCACAGTTTTGGCTTATCCAGACCCTGCTAAAAATCTTATATTAGACATAGATGCAAGTGGTGTTGCAATCGGAGCAGTTCTTTCCCAGGAACATGATGGTGAAGAAAAGGTAGTATTATATTATCGTCAATCTCTGAAAGAATGATGCTACGGTGTCATGAGAAGAGAATTATTAGCAGTTGTTGATGCCCTGAAACACTTCCATGTTTATCTGTATGGAGGGCACTTTATTGTCTATACAAATCATGGCTCACAACTTTTAAACTTCAACAATCTCGAAGGACAAGTAGCTAGGTGGAATGAGCTCCTAGGTACTTAGAACTTTGACTTGCTACATCGACCTCGAAAATCACATGGCAATGCAGATGGGTTGTCTCGTAGGCCATGTGGTAGCCGTCTTTACTGTCAAAAAAGTGGAAATTCGGAGTACCAAACACATTGATCATCGTATATGCAGAGCCATCAATAGGGACAAGAAAGGAAATAAACTTTGGACTTCTGACAGTTGGCTTGAAGGTAAAACTTCAAGTGAATTGAAGGAAGATCAGGATGCAGATTCTTGTATAGGTGTCATCAAAACATGGCTACAAGATTCAAGCGAACGTCCAAAGTGGAAAGCCATTTCACATCTAAGTAATAATATCAAATTAAAAAAATATTATTGGTCTCAATGGGATCAACTTGTTATTCAAAATGGCATTCTGTATCGGAAATGGTGGCAGTCTGGAAGGAAAGATCCAATTAATCAAATGGTTGCTTCAATGGCTTTGCGAGAGCTGATTATACAACAGTTACACAACAAACAAGGACATCTTGGTATCAAACGGATCATTGCAAGCCTATGGCAACAGTTCTATTGTACTGGCTACATAGACGATCCTGTAGCTTGGTGAAAACGCTGTGAAGTGTATCATAAAAGAGAGTCCCCAGCCAAATATTTCAAGGCTCTGAGGCAACAGTACAATGTTGGTGCACCTTTTGAGCGCATTGCTCTTGACATTCTGGGTCCTCTACCAGAATCATCAGGGGAACAAATATGTCCCTATTGTTAGTGATTATTTCAATTGTTGGGTTGCGGCATTCCCACTGTTGAATCAAGAAGCTAACACAGAGCTGATGTTCTGGTCCAGGGATTTATTTGTCATTTTGGTGTGCCAAGACAGATCATCAGTGACCATGGGGCACAGTTTGAATCAAATCTCTTTGTGACATCCAGAGAATAGGAAAAAAACTTAGACTAAACCTTACCATCCCCAAAGTAAAGGGCTTGTGGAGAGGTTTAATAAAACATTAGAAGATATGTTGAGTAATGTTGTTGCCACCATGTGCTACCATTACTTATGATGGCTTATAGATCTGTGCATGATAAAACTGGTGAATAGCCAGCTTCACTCTAGATTCAGAGGTTAAATTACTTAAGCATAAACAAGATGTTTATTCGGTAGATATTGATGTTCCTGTTAAAAGAGAGACATCCAAAATTAGGGCAGGAAGAACTGTTTGACCACCAACAAGGTTTAAGGATTATAAATTGGAATTTCTGTGTCAACTATAATGTATTTCATACAGCATGTAATTATATAAAAATCTTAGTAAAACCAAGATTGTTCGATTTATTTGTAGATGTTCATACTTGCATTAATAAATGCTCCAAATATGGCTGGACTGCTTCAACTATATTTCAATTAGAAGAACACAGGAGGGATATCCATGGACTTAAGTTAAAATGTCCCTTTTGTTTTGTTTTTCTCTTTCCTGAGAGCTTTTGGAGATTGTTCAGGCAACATTGTCATGAAGTTCAACCGGATTGAAATTTGGAGGAGCCATTATCTTTGTTGCCAACGGGAGCATCAGATAGCTTAGTCCCTGTGCCGAAGGAGATATATTCTACAGATCCCCTGGGTCTGAATAATACTTTAGATAGTAACTCTGTCGATTTGGGAGGTTCCTCCTGAAAAGGGTTTTTTGGAAGTCTTCACCCCTCTCTATTCCACCATCATATCATTGAGCCATTGTTTGTCAACAGATGAATCTGGACAGGACACAGGAGAGAAGTCATCGAAGGAGGAATAGGTCACGGTTTCAGACATCGACAATGCATTACAATCACTATAACTGGTTCCTTTTTATTATTCACACAACCATATCAGATCACATAATTATCTATGTAACTGAACAAAACAAACATCGGACTAATTAACAAAGGACTAGACACATGCAAAGTGATGAATTATTGAACCTTGTGAGGAAAAAACCTTGGTCTTTGCTGGTAAAATGGGTAGAGCAAAAAAGTCTGAAAAAGTTTTTTCCAAGAAGGTAAAATAGCCTTAAGTACTTTTTACATAAAATCAGTGGTATAGCCCAATAGTAGTTTCTCGGGTAAAAAGCCAAATTGGAATCTCTACCGGTAGAATTTCAAGTTTCTATCATGACATATATGTGTTCACACTTACACTGAAAAAAACATTGATCTATCTGTTTTTCAGAGACAAGACAGATAAAAAATTCGGCTACACATGTTTGTGGCAGAGATGGATGCAGAGATGTTCAGCAGGATAGAAGCTCCTTTGAAGGAAGGAAAATTCAAGCCATCAACCTTCAACCCACTGCAGAGGTTTTTCACAAATTGAAAAGAAAAACACCATGGACAGCTTTGTCAACAGTGGATTTCAAAAAAGGTGATTGGCCAAATGGCTAGAGCAAAGAAGTCTGAAAAAGTTTTTTCCAAGAAGGTAAAATAGCCTTAAGTACTTTTTACATAAAATCAGTGGTAAAGCAGTTATTTGTAAGGGTTATATATTTTTAGAACACCTCTTCTTCCACCTTTCTTTCCCTTTAGTTAATCCTCAGACTATCATGAATAATGGTGTTGTTTAACTACAGGGTATATTGAGATGCACACATATACATATATAGTATAAAACACTGTACTTAGGGATTCAAATTACAAACAACTTCATATTTCAAGGTTTGCTAGAATATTTTTACAGTGCAGCAAGGACCACCATATATGAACCTTCAGAACTGCCATCTAGGAGTGACAAATTAAAAACTTTTTCATTTACAGAATAGGTATACAAAAGAGTATCTTGCTAATTCAACAGACTATTGCAAAGATTATTTGTTTTCTAATAAGCATTACTGAACAAGCAGATTTTTGTTGTCCTTTTACCTTTTTGTTTATAAAAATCGATTTAACTACTATGTGCCCTGTAATCTGTATTTCTTTAAAAAGTGCCCCCTGTGGGTCCGGGGAAGTAGAACAGACCCAACATATCCTCCTGCGTGTTGTAAGAGGCGACTAATTGGGGGCAGCCTGTTTGCTGTGGGTTGCGACCCATGTCAGTGGAAGAGACGGTCCTGGCTGTTGAGCTAATTCTTTGTTGCGGCATTGAGGAGGCAATACACAGCTTTGGCCTCAATTTCACTTAGTCAGAAGGTTAAGATGGCCTGGCTTAATCAATCTTCTGGTAGTGCCAGGCCCTAGTGCTCCAAATTAATGATGGCTTGTTGTTTGTAATGGTTTATACTGTTGTACGTAATGGTTGTATTCTTCTGGTGTTTGGTTTGTGCGTATGTTTGGAGCATCTATAAGGCGGTGGTGTAGCGGTTCTTGCCTCCAACCTCTGAGGCCGCCGGTTCGAATCTCGGGCCGGGCGCTTCATGTTGGAAACTTGGTAGTTACTTGCCGATGCCCAGTGGTTTACAGTGCAGTATGCACTGGTTTCTTCCACCTGTAAATTACCCGTCGCAATATGACCCTGGCTGTTGAACGCGATGTAAAACAACAAATAAATCTAAATCTAGAAGGCGGCTGCTTAACAGGTCAATCAAGGTTCACTTTTGTGGTCTTTGAGTATATTGCTAATGTATCTCTGATATCAGTGTACAGGGCTTAGCTCCACACTATTATGATATCCCCTTGTTGGGCTTGAAGGGTGGGTGGAGAGCATTGGCAATGAATAACCACTTCAACATTATGATTTCACAAAATTCCAATATGACTGTTAGAAAAAGGATAAGAACTTTGCCTGAAATTATGACTATGAACTCGACTTGTGAATTATATATTGTCAATGTTGGGTCTGGATGAATTTTTCTTTTGTTACAGAAATGCATGCAAACAGTTTTGGTTTTAGAAAATTTAAAACCATTTTCATCAGCCCATTTTTCTACCTTATTCAAACACAACTAAAGTAGCCTTTCTATTGAAGCCATATTTCTAGAAGAACAAGTGATTGAGAAATCATCAACAAAAAGAGACTTTTCAAAGCTAGCTGGAATCACATCCAGAGTAACATAGAGTAACAGATAGGATACTGCCTTGGGGGACACCCATTTCTTGTTCATGTATATTACTATAGACAGACCCTAACCGAACTCTAAAAAGTCTGTTGGTTAAAAAATTCTGAATAAACATAGGCATTCGCCCCCTTAAGCCTACTTTATGTAGATCTCTTATAACACCATATTTCCAAACAGTATCGTAGGCTTTTTCTAAATCAAAAAATACAGAGACTACATGGTTGCCTTTTTAAAAGGAGTCTTGAATAAAAGATTCAAGTCTTATTAATTGGTCTGTTGTAGTTCGACCTTTTCTAAAACCACTTTGATATTTTGTTAGAATATTATTTTTCTCAAGGAACCAAACTAATCTAGTATTAATCATTCTTTCCATGGTTTTGCATAAACAGCTCGTCAGAGATATATGATGCGATAATTGGATGGGTTTTTTGGGTCTTTTCCTGGTTTAGGAATAGGTATTACAGTGGCCTCTTTCCAGCATTCAGGAATTTCACCTGAAGTCCATATATCATTAAATGTATCAAGTAACACCATAATCGAGTCTCTTGGTAGATGTTTTAGCAGCTGATAATGGATCTCATCTGGGCCAGTGGCTGTGTCATGAGACTTTTTCAGAGCATTACATAGTTCTCTAATGGTAAATTGTACATTGTAGTTTTCAGAGTCATCTGTGTCAAAATCCAGGTTGAACACATTAAATAATGGATATATCCCACTGTTAAAGTTTTATTTCTCACTTTATAAAGTTTTTATCCATTCGGTTCCACTATTTATATTCTTTTGTAACTCAAAATATATCTAAGATTAAAAAATATTTTTCATAAAAGGTACTAAACTGCACCATGCTAAAGGTCATATTACTTATATAAAATATGTAATTACTTAAACATGTCTTTTTTGCCCAGAAAAGTATTGTTTACTGACCTTGACATAGCTAGAGATTATTATCACATGATTTGGAGTGCATTGATTTTTTTTGTCAAAGTGGCACATGTAGGATGAAACCAATACCTCACTTGTGTTTACATTCCTGGCATAAACCAATCATATTAACCGAACTCAATGAAGGACAGCATGTCAGTGTTTATGTAATATTGCAAAATACACAAAGGAGATATTAATAGTACATAAATTATCAAAATAATCTGGATTTATTTTCAATGTTTGTGAAATATCATGTGATACATATCTTTAAAAACAGTTCTGAAAACAATGTGGATATGCCTTTCAATGTTTATATATAAAGAATTATGACTCTTGTCACAGGTGTAAAAACAATGTGGATATTTGGGCAATGTTCCTGCAAATAGCAAATCAGAATTTAATATGGCCAATGTGGATACATCATTTTAGCTGGTTATGTTTGTTTTTCTTTCTTGTAGAAAAATTTGTTGCACAAAATTGGGAAACCACATTTCAGTGCTTTTAATATTATTGTAGCACTGTACTTTGCTTTTCCTTTTGAAGTGTATGTGATTTTAAATGTTTGCTAAAAACTTGCTTTATTTGATTGAAAAAAAATACATTGGTGATGAATATGGATAGATTCATATTTTGTGCATGTCAGGAGACAAGATAATTTGTGAGTATTGATTTTAAATCTCAAGAAATTACCTTGTTGATAAGGACACAGCTGTGTAAAATCTGTGTTCCATTATATTGTTATTTTTGCTGTCCCAAAATTTGATGTCTCATATGCCACCAACAGTGTAGCTACATAAAGTGTACAAAATGAGGTCACATGACACAGAAAACCACAGTGGTTGCATGAAAAATCAGTCTTAACTTGGTCTTAACTTTATGACATTTGTCCCAGCTAAGACTTGTTTTGTGAATACCTATCTATGACAATTCTTAGCTAGGACAAAAATCTTAGATTTACGACTGGGTTAGGCTTAAGATAAGACTAAGATGAAGACCTTTTGTGAATACGGCCCCTGGTGTAGATGTAGAAAACTTTGTGGATAATACTGTAGCAGTTGACACAAGACCCGCTACATTTCCTACAGAAGAACAGGTGGAAGAACTATTAGGCACTGCAACTGAACAGTTGATGGAAACTGCCAATTCTTCAATTCTGGATGAGCCAAAAACAGTTGAGAGACCTAGTGATGTGGGACGACCATACACATGAGATGTGGAAGACCAGGCGAGATGTGTTGTTCAACAGTAAGAGTTCAGAAAGGTTACTGTTTGTGGATTCACACACATGCATCTGGATAAACTGCAGAATGCCAGTAAGAGACAAGACTTGTGTGAAATCATGAGGCATGGGCCGAAGCCAAGTGAACTTGTTGAACTGAAATTTGCAGTAGCAAACTTTTGCCATGGAGTCCCCACGAAGCAAGCTAGGTAAAGAGCTTACAAGGACAAAAGGATCTATACCACCTATGGAGTATACCCAAAACAAGTTCATGTGGTAACTAAAGACGACATGGGGAGAGTGAAGGTAGCAATCTTACAAGACCTGCGTTGTGTCGGAATCGGAGAAATAGGAATTGATCTCTCAGGAAGCTTTGGAAGCCATAAAGAAGCTCAGGTGAAAGTACTTAGAGAAATTCTCAAGTTTTATGCCGAAGTGGAGCTGTGGGACCATGTCCTAGTTTTCCATTGTCGAGATGAGCACTTGTCAACAGAAGCATCTGATCTTTGTTTGCAGATTCTCAAAGATAAAGTTCCAAGTTTTGACAAGGATATGGTGGAGATCCATAGACACTGTTATACTGGTGATTGGGATGAGGTGCAGTGATGGACAACTGAGTTCCGACATACAAAGTTTGGCTTTACAGGTCTACTGCTACGCCACTTTTAAACATCCAAGATTGGATGAAGTCGTGAAGAGGTTAGAAGCCCACCAGTTGTTACTCGAAACAGATTCCCCCTATCTGTTACCACCAGAACATAACAGATGTGAATACAACACCCATTTTGAATGTGGCAATCGGGATTGCAGACCTGAGATCAAGAAGAACTTGATACCACCACAACCAACGCTATGGAGTTATACAAACTGAAATAAATTACAAATAAAATGTGACATTGCATCAGGAACAGTGCTGAACGCAGGGACGTCATTGCCAGCAAGTTCTGTTGATGAACATTGAAATATGCAGAGTTGTTACTGCAGGAAATGTTACAGTTCCATTGATGAACATCGAAATATGCAGAGTTGTTACTGCAGGAAACACTACAGTTCCATTGATGAACACTGATACACAGTCATCACTGCTGAAGAAGTGAATATTGAAACCTCAGGAGTATGACTCAGTCTCAACAGAAGAGGAATGTAGTATATTCCGGGAGACGTTTCGGTAGTTCTGAGGTTTAGTAAGCGCCCATGCGCGGGAGTTGTACAGGAACTGGGGTTTAAAGTGACACTTCAGAGTAAGACTTGGAACTGTATAAACGTGTATCTAACTGCTTAACGGAAACACACATGCGTTAATAGTTCAGTGTTTTGGAGAATTGTATGGACATTTAACAGGAGTGATTGGCCTGATATATATAACCGTAGCTGGTAATAGTATAGAGTGGTAGTAGTCCAGCAGTGACAGAAGAGTTAGTAAGAGTTGGTGTACTGATGTTAGAAGAGACCTACAGAGTGGTTCTGTATAGTTGGTACTAGATAGTTAGACACCTCATCTAGAATCTGGCGACAGCTCCAGCAGCAATAGTGCAAGGCGGCTGAAATTACTTCAGTATTTGTAATTTATACATGGTTTATTTTACATTTTTTTTTATTTGTTGTCACTACAGAGTTTTGTTGTTTATATTTGTGTTTTTATACTAGTCATTAATCATGTTTTTGGTTTTTTGCCAGATTCTGTTTTTGTATATATATTTTTACTTATTTGTGAATATTAGCTAGTGTATTTATTATTGTAAATAGTGAAATATGACACATTAGTGTTCTGCACTTTAATTTTAACTTCTTAAAAAATCAAATGAGTTTAAGTTGCTTCAGTTATTGAAACTCACAAATTATGATGTGTAACAAATGACTCTGTAGACAAAATAAATTAACCATTATCCAAGAAAAAGGTAGTCTTGTAGATTACTGATATTTGACTGCAAATAGACCAAACAAATTTCAATCTTCTTATTGAAGGATTCTGATGTTCCTATTGAGATCTCCTTTGTGGGCTCCGAAGTTTTATTGAAGCAAGGGATGAAAGTTATCACAACTAAAGCAAGTACTGAAAGGTTTGATATGATTTTGTTATCAGCATATCAAGTTAAATCCATTGAGTATGGTTTGTTATGCATGCATTTTGATACCATTTTCATTTGGTAATATTAATAAACTTATCATCTTAAATAAGTTTCTGTCCTTCAAAGTGCTGTTTTTTCAACAGGAGACCAACTGAATTTAGTCACCATAATAAAGGTACCGAGGCGGACTACCCACAAGAGAATGTTGGTTGTTTTGAACCAAACTGATTCTTCAAGGAAAAACAAAAGAAATTTATTTTATGCCCCTGAATGACCATCATTTAAAATTACATATGTGTCCGTTGCCGTTACTAGAGCACTGCACAAAAAACAAAAAAACTTAGAAAAGAACCCAGATTGGCAGAATATGGTATTATGAATTCAATGTGTAATAAGTAATGTTGTTGTTTAAAGATAAAGTATTTAAAATGCAAGATACATGACAAATAGTGTGATAACTTTGTCAAACTTTTATAATTAGTAAAATATCCTCCACCTTAAGTTGTAAGACATAGCCACAAAGGAAATACGAGCTTCAGTGAGTTTATTTCCCATTGATATTTCATTCAATTTGATACTGTCCTATTTGAAGTCAAACCTATAAAAAAACCTATGTACAGAGCATATTACAGGTATCTGACGTTCTCATACTTCATAAATGTTTTATCAGAAGTATTAATTATATTTTGATATTTTTGGGGGAGTGGAAAACATTTTATTCTGTCCATTTATTTATTTTTATAATACAGATTCTCTAAATCCAAAAAGTCAATGCATGGATAATGGGGAAAAACACAGCAGTTTTGACTGTGTGTTTTCTATAATAAAATTAATATTCTAATGTCTGGTTTTTAAATGTAAAACTGATTGTAAATTATATAAATGTTAAACCTTCATTATTATTTTTAAGTTTATGTCATTGAGTGTCTTGTTATAATTATATTTTTGTCAATATATCAAAATATGTAAAACTGATTGTAAATTATATAAATGTTAAACCTTCATTATTATTTTTTAAGTTTAGGTCATTGAGTGTCTTGTTATAATTATATTTTTGTCAATATATTACTTATACTATACCTGAACAAAACTTTAAAGGTGAACCAGGATCCAGTGTTGCATATTTACTCTCACACTGAATGAACATTTTACTTTTCTGTTGTGGTCATTTCTTTTTTCTACACCTTCATTCTTTAATTTCAGATGATGAGACCAGCATGTATGGTATATTTAGTTAGTTATTAGTTTATTACAGTGACATGCAATTTACACTGATATACATACAAAAATAAGGATACATTACATTTTATGAGAACTACCCAGTCCTATATGGGCTTATAAATTAACATAAAACAAAGGCAAACATATATGCAACATAGAAAAGACAGAGAAATTAATTATTAGATAATTAGAATAAAGTACAACTTAGTAATTTGTCTCTCTCTTCTGATTGCAAGAGTACAATATCAGCATTTTATTTTTTATCTTAACATAGGGTAATGGAAACAGTGTTATTTGTATATTAGTAACTATTATTAACATACTGGCAATTACAGGGTTGGATCATGTTTTGTGCTTGTATTTTGCACATTTTGACACTGAAGAAGACAACAACTGTGAAAATCAAGAGGGTTATGAAAGGACTGTTTCCTGTTCTTTTGAAGAAAGTAATTATTGTATGTACTTTCTAAACTGTGTTTGAATATCTTAACTGTGTTATGAAAGCTGTTTATTAATTTTTAAATGAAAGTGTATCTTTTTGTACAAAAGGTCAAAGGTCAAAGTTGGGGTTTTACGTCCCGTTCAACAGCCAGGGTCATATTGGGACAGGTCCTCAGAATTGCTACTTGTGGGACTCGAACCCACAGAGGTGACAGCCTATGATTAGATGCCAAACTTGCTAACCACTAGGCCACTGAGGACCTTGTATCTTTTTGTATGACTAAATAATAATTTAAAACTTTTATTATAAAATCCCTTAAATATTGTTTGAAATTGAGTGTCATTTGTTAAGAATGAAAACAAGACTACCTTATGTTTAAGGACAAATCTTTCAAAATAATCTTAATTTATCATGGCAGTTTGGATTTCTAGCAATTTGTTAAATAAATTTTCAACAGGACACTTTTTCTATATCAAGTTGTAATCTTATTACAGCAGAATCAATGAAAATTGCCCTCCTTGAAAGGGCCCTCCTGCAATATGGGTGGGAGAGAAAATTGCCCCCCTTGTCAAAAATTATATGCCATTGGAAAGGTCTTTATTGGAATTACTGAATAAAAATAAAGAATATTTATAATTTAAAGGTAAATTTATAATAATAAATCTTCTCAGAAATATACTTGGTACTTGTCATATCTTTACAAACATATTTGTGAAGTGGATATACTCTCCTTGCCTTACTTTGATTAGAGATGATGGCCACTTGCAAGTAGGAAAATTAACCCAGAGTGCACTTAAAGTTCCAAAACATTAATTCTGTAAGTGTCTACATGTATGAATATATAAAATGTATAAGTATAATCTGAGCACATTTGCCATTTTAATAAATATAGCTTTATAGTGTAGATATGTTTATTTTTCTACAATGCATATAATCTGAGAAAATGAGGCCAGTTTTACCACCCCTCAAAACTAAAGGAGGGGACTTTTCCAGGAGGGCAGATTTCAAAGAGGGCATTTTACAAAAAGGGCAGTTATCGAGAAGGGCAATTTTCTCTACACCATTTCAGGCTAGTCTGTTTGTAAAGAAGCTATTACATTTTAGATTTTTTAACTGTTTGTATTTTCCTTCTTATATTGTGATCAATGATTGTATATAATACATACTGTATTCCATGATTTCTTAAAATCCAAAAGCAAAAAAAAACTGTATTGTTTTAACACCAACATTTGTATGGATAGCTGCAGAAGTTACATTTTTGGGGAAATATTATTTACATAAACTTGTGCATTCAATTTTTAAAATACTGCAGATTTGCTTACCCCAAAGAGAAAGAAGACAGCAATGAGCAAGAGGGAAAAAACTTGTTCCTCTTTGTTTGACAAAGGTAATATTTTTTTAACAAATTTATTCATCAATATTCTTCACATACAAAATCTGAATTTAAATATATATACATTTTTAAAAATTTATATAACAAAAGAGAACAGGAAGAAACAAAAGAAATACAATACAAATTTACTGATCACACTGAAACATTAACACTAAATTCTACATTAGAGAAAAACGCAAATATAGCATTCAACTATTGTCTAAATGCATTTAATTTACCTTTTTCTGAATATACATTTTTTTCTATTTCCAGATATTTCTTAAAATAAAGTAAAAATCATTGAATGCCGGTGCGTTCTGTTGCAATCTGCTCTTATGTATGTAATATTTGCCATACAATATTGTGAAATTTAATGAAAAGTTATTTTCATTATATCCCAAAAGTATACCCTCTAAAAATAAGTTGTTACATTTATTTGTAATCGTATGATGCCAAGTTGATATGTCAGCCCAGAATTTATTCACTGGTGTACAATGATAAAATGTATGAAATAAATTGTTTTCCACATTACACATACAAGATATGGCCGAGACTGTATTATCAAATTTGGAAACAATACTGTCAGTAAAGTATATAAAATGGACAATTTTAAATTGTAACTCTGACATTCACATCCTGACTGTTTTCTTGCATTGAAATTATAGTTACACAGCTTACACTCCCAGGTTTTTTTACAAGTGGGACTCTCTTCTTTTGTATTATTATCTTATATATGTCTTTTGAGCTAATTTCTTTCCAACTTTTATTAAATGGTAATTTTTGAAAATGGATTTTCATATATATTTTTAAGGTCGGTTGTAAAATTTATTTTACCTTTACCAAGGTTTATTATTTGTTTCCATTCAATTGGTATTGCTTTTAAAAGTCCTGCATATATAACAAAATCAAATTTGGCCTCATACTTTTCATTCACAGCTTCTAGACTTCAAAAATTTCCTGACTGATCTGTAATATCTCGAATTTTCACAATTCCTTTCCTGCAAAATATTTTATAAAAAATTGTATTATCAGCAAGAAGTATGTTTTTTGTTAAGCCGTATTACTTCAGACAATACTTCTTTCGTTGTTGTACAGCTCAAACCAAGCTTACAGTACTTGTCTATAAAAGGTCGGTATAGGGTGGACAATGTGCTTAGGATTAATAGTGCACATTAAGTAGTGATTTATGCTAAGCTCTGGTATGAATTCCTGCAGATAATTGACATTAAATCTGTTCATAAATCTGTCAAACAGTTTGGTAATAGTTTTGCGTTTGATGCTCCTACTGTGTGGAATACTCTCCCTGATGTGATTCGTGCCTCTCCATCCCTGGCCTCCTTCAGAAAACAGCTTAAAACCTACCTGTACACCAAAGCATATCCACCCTAGCCTGAATCATCCTCCTGGCGTTCTCCGTGGTGTTCGACCCCTGTTATGTCCCTGGACACAGAATTTTGTTGACTGCTTTTTGTTTTGTTGCGCCTTAGAGTCCTCTTGTTTGGGGAGATTAAGCGCTATAAAAGTCCAATTAGAATTAGAATTAGAACTTACTAAGAACCTTTTAATCCAGTTAACTTTTTTGGCTTTAATATATGATGGTATATCTGTCAGCTTTAAGCCACCTTTATTATAATTAGCGATTAGAACATTATGTTTTAGCTTCCTTTTCAAGTTGCTCCATATAAATCTGTACTGAATACCTTCAAGGTCTTTAATTACCCATTCGGGGGTGCTTAGACTACCAATCAGGTAATTAATCTTTGAAAGAGCATGAATCTTAAAAGCATCAATTTTACCCTGAAGAGTAACATTTAAATTTTGCTCAATATGCTTTAACTTTGATGTATAATTATGGAGAATTGTTAGGCTGTTGTCTTTATAAAACCATGTTCCCAAAGCATAGACCTTTTCCCTTTCCCATTTAACATTGTATGTGTTTTGGGGTATTGTAAGGGGTACACCAATTTGTAGTACTTCAGTTTTGTTGTTAGTTAAGTTTTAAGCCAGATGTGAGTGAGAACATGCAGAGTATATTTAACACAAACTGTATTGAAATTAAATCTGAAGCTATACATATTGTTATGTCTACCGCCCGGGAGTTTCATCGGGAAAGCCGTACGCCTGCCGAGTGGGGTTTCTCATTTCCCCACTGAAAGTACAGAAAAGGAAAAGACCCAGAAGGCTCCAGTTATCTGTGCATATTCAAAGAGTCAAGACCTAAAAAGGGAATCTCACAACATCACTACAGATAGCTACTGGTGAGTCTTTATTTTTACAACACTGGTACCAGAAGTGTGTGATGCATTCACACACAGTATTCTGGTGTTAGTTTTGTGATGATTTCTTGTTAGTTCTGCCAATTTCATCCAGCATGTGAATTATTATAAACAACTATTGTCACAAATATAGTTTTTATATTTGCTATAAAGTAGTGTACGGTTTCAGAACACTCATGTTGGAAAACTCATATTTGTGTGTGTAGCAGTGTAAACTTTTGCTGCTTTATTGTTTTTCGTATATTATTTGTCCATCGGTCGATTTGTTAGTCAAATGTTTGTTACCTTTGTCCATATCGATCGGTTGGGTACTTTTTGTTTTCAAATAATTTGTGGATCCTCGGCACCGTTATTTGAAAAATAAATACCTGCATTGTTCAGGTCAGCTGTAATTTTACAAATAAAAATAGCATTACTTGTACTGTGTATGTAGTACACTTTTTCTAGTGTATTTGTAGTAATTATTTTGAGGAAATTATAAGTAACTCTAGTATTTTTGACAATAACTGTAGTAAAATATTTATATTTCTAGTAAATTAGTAGTAAATTTTCAAGTAATTTAATTTTCTGTTGGTAGCATTTTGAAGTAATTTCATGGGATTTAAATTAAATTTTGAATAGTATTTTGATAATTATTTTAAATTATTTTTAAATTGAGATTTCATAAATATTGCCCTTACTAACAGTAATTAAGAACCATTATTTTTAATTTATTTGCATGATTATATGTATTAGTTAAAATTAGGATTACTATTTTTTATTATGTATATTCTTCAATAGGGAAAAAAGGGGCCACGGTGGCAGAGTGGTAACACTCTCGCCTCCCACCTCTGAGGCCGGGGTTCGATCCCCGTCATGGCCGTAAGTGGGAAAGCTGGTAGTTGCTTGCCGTTGGTCGGCAGTTTACAGTACAGAACCCTAGCGAACTATATGTACTGGTTTCCTCTGCCCTTCCAACTACCCGTCGTGATATGACCTGTACAGTGTTGAAAGCGACGTAAAACCCCAAATAAACAAATAAACATCAATAGGGAAAAAAAACCTTTTTTGTTGCATTACAATAGGTCAGTTTTTATTGCGTAAAGAAAAAATTGTCATGGTTAAAATTTATTGAGTTTCAATATCAGAATTAAATCTAATCTGAAGTATTTTCTATTTTTTTTGTAAGTGTGAAAATATTGTGAAAAGTATTTGTTACTATTTTGATTTCATTTGTAACATATATTTTAAAATTGTGATTTTTGCTAAATAACTTTTGCTTTGTCTTGCAAGTTATTTATTATACTTTGGCCTATATCTTTGCATTGTTGTGCAGATTGGGTTTTATTGAATTTGGTTTAACTTTGCTCCATCTTGCAAGTTAAATTATCGGACTTGTGTGTCATTTGCATAAAATTTCATTAATTAAGTTGGCATTATTTTGCTAGTTGGTTATTTATTTTCTGGTGTTTGTCAGTTTGTTGGTTGAATTGAGTAAATTCACTTTAAAAAAACTTTAAATGGCTACCAGTGGAAAAAAACCAGTTCACATTGAAGATGCAACTAAGGCTGATTTATTGTCAATAAAAAGCATTGGTGAAGCAAAGGCAGACAGGATATTGAACCCGAGGAAAGAAAATGGTGGTATGCTGACCTTGCATGACCTTCAGAAGTCCAAAGTTGTCAGCAATTCTGTGATCAAGAAACTTCAACACTCGGGTTTCATCTTATTCAGTGAAAAAAATGTGTCAGCTGATAATAAGGTTTGCTCCAGTCAGGAACACCTTTTAGTTCAGGTTGGCGCGGAAGATTTCCATGAGGTGGAGGAGAAGGACGATGAAGATGCGAACGACCAGTGTGCTTTGCCTAACAAAGAATCTTTGCATTTGTCGGGATTGTCAACTGATCATCAGAATTTAAAGTCGCCAAAAGTAGAGTTGTCGGGGTCATCCTGGATTTGAACCCGGGACTTCTGACTCTATACCAATAGTTGCTGGAAAACCAATACTTGAGGATATTTGGTCAGTTCTAATCACGATCAAGAATAACACATCCAAAACAGAGAAGTCTCTGGAGAAGTTGGAATCAGCTCAGGTTGAAACCAACAACAAAGTGAGAAAGTTGTTCCGCACTGTGGAAGAATTGAACCGTTCAGTTCATTCGACCAGTACGGCTTAACTTGAGCTTAAGTCTACAGTAGATCACCTGGATCAAAGAGTGGCTGATGTAGAGCAGAAGCATCAAAAACTTGACAGGATGGAAAGTGACACCACAATGTTGAAGAGCGCTGTGTCTGGCTTCACATCTTCTCAGCAGGAAGTTATGTTCAACTGCTATAGGGATGTCTCGAACCTTGGTCAACAGTTACAGTCCAAGATGCAAGAAACTAGGTTTTCAAGACTTGATTCTCATTTGGATCGACAGGCTGAAGAGTACGATCAGCAGAAAACTGAGTTTTCTTATTTGAAGTCCAGGGTGACACAACATCAAGTGATGTTAGTCAAGGAACTGGAAGCAGTTAAAGAAACTCAGATATCCCAAGATGAAGCAATAACTTCTCTTCAATGATTTGAAAATGCTGAGAGTCAACATCAGCAGAATGTCTCTTTGCTGCATCGAGATCTAGATGATCTAGCTCAACAGGTGCAGGATGTCAAAGAGGAAGTGCAGAATCTGAAGCATGCTCCCTGTGACCATAACCCTTCTATCAGTAAACATCGAACTGGTGTGGAGCAGGATGTAGTTTTGCAAGCTTTGCAAAAGGACTTAGAAACTTCCTTTACAGAGTTATCCAAGCTTGTGGCAGAAAATGAAGCTGCATTACAGAAGCATGAACGTGAACCGCCAGCTCAAAACCATGCGGGATACATTCAATTTGGAATATGAGCTTTCGTCCAATTTACCAGGTCTGCAATGGACTGGATTGGACTTGAAGCCAGTTTCAGAGTTGAATTACCCAGGGTCTTCAGATGAACAAACTATTCCTAAGGTTCCTCAGAAGCAGGTCAGGATGTCTCAGCCGTTGTATACTCCTGTTCCTTGCTATCTTAGGACAACTAGTAGATGTTCAATGCCAAGGAATGAAGACCAGGATGAATATATTCAGCGTGTATCAGCCACTATTCGTCAGAAAAGCCCAAATGGGGTTTACAACAGCAAGGGACCTCGCGTCAGTGTAGTCAGTCAGGTGAATGACAATGTCCATGTCACATCTGAAAGCTCTAAAGACGAAATTCAGAAGAAAACCATGACTCATAAGGACAATACAAAAAGCAAGATGCAAGTACTGAAGCTGTCCTTTGAGGGTGAGCACTGGAACGGATACATTTCTCAATTTGAGCTTGTGGCTAAAACCTTAGTCCGAGAAGATCCATAACTTTGTCATGTCCTCGAAGAAAGGAGCTGCTGAGTATTATGGAATCCTGCCAAACCGTAAAGACACGGACTTTAACTGGCTGAAGAAGAGGTTCTAAGATCACTTTGGAAAGACAGAATCACTTGCTACCTTGAGATGGGAACTTCTACAAACAGAGCAGCGGGAAGATGAAAATCTTGAGAAGTACTTAGCCAGAATGCAAGGAATGATAGTTTCTCTATTCCCAGATGAACAAAAGCAAGAGGCATGTAGTCCATTTTTCGTGGATGCTTTCATGAAGGGATGCCTTGACAAAGGAGCAGTGCTTGCAGCTGCTGATAAACATCCAACTACCTTAGGGGATGCCTATAAACTTGTGCAGTATGCTATGCAACTACGCAAAGCTATCCTTGGGAAGAAGGCTTCTGTGAGGAGTATCAAATATGTTGAGTCTGACTCGTAAAGTCCCTCAACTGATTGTGATACTTCTGCCACATCAGAGGAATCTGTGGCCAAGACATTGCAAGCCCGGGGCCATTCATCCAAAAGAGATGGTTGTCACCACAAAAAGAAGTTTCACAAAGTCATCTTTGGTTTACACAAAGTGTTGAAAGAAAATAAAAACAAACAAGATGTACCTAGATGTTACAACTGTGGTGAACCAGGATATTTCGCCCAAAATTGTCCCAGGAGGCACTATGATGGCTATGAAAGAAAACAATGGTCAGCAACCAGAAGCGATCAACCCAACTGGCGAGATCATCAGAGTTATGATTCAACATGGAACTTTCCTGGTTATCAGCAAAGTGGTCCTAGACGTGATAGGTACACACCACCGGGCACCCCTGAAAGGTTTCCTCCATCCAGTCAAGGATATCAGAGGAATACCTATGGCAGTCCCCGTTCTGGACAGTACTATCCATCACAAAATAGAGACCACAGAAGAAGTCCACAGCGGAGTGATGATCCAAATTGGAGGACAAGCCCAAGAACAGATAACCAGCGCTACCGCAGTCCACCACCATCACCTAGAACTACACAGGGTTTTAAAAATAGTTGTGACTCCACTATGCGACCTAGCTCCATGGGTGAGAAGTCCAACATAACTTTTTCCGACTTTGTACAATCTTTAAACTAACAGGGAGGGGTAATTCACTTGTTGCCCCATTCCCCAACATGAATAGTTGGGTGAGTCACAAGATGTGTAAGCAAGTTTGGTGTAGAAAAACACAAGAAAGTAACAAGGATAACCTTAGCGCTGTAGTAGATTGCATTGTCCAAGGTGTTAAAACCAAAGCACTACTTGATACCGGCGCTCAGATTTCCTTGATGAGTAGCAAACTGTATGAACAAATTGAAAACAAACCTGATTTAAAGGGAATGCTTAAGTTAGAGGGAATTATTCAAGATGTGAAAATTGATACAAAACTATTTGAGGGAGTAAAAGTCTCCTTCAGTGAGTCGCAATCATTCACATGGAAGTTCTATGTAGCTACTATAGCTGAACCTTTAATTATTGGTTTAGATTTTCTTTGTCATTTTAAAGCAGTTTTGAACTTGGATAAGGGAACTCTCATGTTGAACAGGTATTCACTGACATTGAATCAATTCAAAACAAAAAGGGGAATCAATACTCTTGTGTCCCAGTTATTGCTCATGAAAAACTGAATCTACCACCCAGCAGTGTTTTAAGAACTACTGCTTGGTTACCAAAAACTTTGTCCGTTGAAATAGTTATTTGTCCAGTGAAAACAAAGGTGCTTTGCTACCTAACAGTATTGTTCAAGCTGCAGAAAAAGTCCCAATCCAATTAGTCAATGACACAAATGGTCATGTGTTAGGATATGCGATGGAATGTGATGTCCTGAGCAAAAATTCAAAAAGATCAACGCTAACAGTCTTGAAAAACATCCTGGCAATCTTAAGAAACCCCCTACCAGTCCTGATGAACTTCCTACTAGTCTTCCAGATCATCTTGAAGGATTGTTCCAGCGTTCAAAGAAGTTCTTGAACAAAGAGGAAGCAGCAATCCTGAAATCTCTACTACTGAAGTATCAAGATATATTTTCCGAGGGGAGTCATGATATAGGATTGAATATTGATTATTTGGGGTTTTACATCGCTTTCAACACTGTACAGGTCATACCACGATGGGTAGTTGGAAGGGCAGAGGAAACCAGTACATATAGTTCGCTTGGGTTCTGTACTGTAAACTGCCGACCAACGGCAAGCAACTACCAACTTTCCCACTTACGGCCATGACAGGGATCGAACCCTGGCCGCAGAGGTGGGAGGCGAGAGTGTTACCACTCTGCCACCGTGGCCCCATCATGATATAGGATGTTTCAAAGAAATTAAACATACCATAGACACTGGTACAGAACAACCAAACATCCCATGCGCCGTACACCAATGGAGTCTTCCTCAGACTGGGCCTCTGCACCAGTTCTTGTGAGGAAGAGAGATGGCTCTGTCCAATACTGTGTGGATTATTGTTCCTTGAGTGCCAAAATAGTCAAAGACTTATTTCCATTATCATCCATATCACAGTGTTTGGATCAGCTGTCTGGTAATAGATAATGATGATGTGATTGTCTTCAGCAAAGACTTCACAGATCATGTTGCTAACCTTGAGCCGACTTTTGAAAGGTTTTGTCAGCATAATCTGAAACTTAAGCCGAATAAGTGTAGTTTGTTCCATACTGAAACTACATTTTTGGGACACGTGGTTAGTTTTGATTGGTTAGTTTGCCATGAATCCAGACAACATTACCAAAGTAAAGAATTGGCCAATCACACAGTCCGTGAAGGATGTAGAGAAATTCCTAGGATTTGTGAATTATCATCGTGATCATATCCAGAATTACGCAGGTCTTACTTCCATTCATTACAAACTGACGGGAAGTAAAGCAACTTTTGAATGGCAGGAGAGTCACCATGAAGCATTTGTTTCCGTCAAAGAGAAGTTGGTCAATGCGCCCCTTTTGACCTATCCAAATGCAACAAACATTTTCATTCTGGATACTGATGCCTCAGGAACAGCAATAGGTGTTGTGCTTTCACAACTACAAGACGGTGATGAAAAAGTGATTAGCTATGGGAGCCATGTCCTGACCCCGGAACAACGCAAATATTGCATAACCAGAAGACAGCTCCTTGCTGTAGTCAGATTCACAAGACAGTTCTGTCACTATCTTTTAGGCCATAAATTCTACATGAGGACAGACCACAACAGTTTAACTTGGCTTCTCCGTTTCAAGTACATAGAGGGTCAATTAGCCTGATGGTTGGAAGAACTGAGTCAATTCGACATGACTGTCCAACACCGGCCTGGAAACAAACATCAATCAATCAATCAGTTGTCCACGTGCTTAATCTCCGTGTCAACGGATTCTAAGGCACACCATCCAATTCATAAGGCATAAGTCATAAGACATTAGACATGTTCCGAGTCATTCCCAGAGAGGTGGTCCGGTGTTCGGTAGTAAGAAGCTATGGTGGGAATGATTGAATTGATGGATTATCCAGAATGATGGATTATCCAGAATCCCAGACGAAACAGGTTTCTGCAACTGTTACCAAGTTGGTGTTGACCTGGCAGATTCACCTTGTCAAGGTTGTAAATTCTGTGCCAGGGCCCATCAGCAATGGTCTAGGTTTGAATCTGATGTCGTTCCCCTAGCCGTTAGAACAGTTTCTGTTTCACCAGATGAGCTGTATGTCCGTTAGATTCTCTCTTGTACAGAAGAAGAGATGTCACAACTCCAGCGGCATGATCCTTGCTTGAAAAAACTGATTGTTTGGCTACAAACTGACATAACCCCTAGTCAAAGGTAGTTGTCTTTGTTCAGCCTAACAGTTAAGTATTTCTACCTCAATAGAAGCCGTTTAAGTTACCAAAACAACTTATTGTGGTACTCCTGGAAGGATGTCATTGAAGAAAAACAACTACTAGTGGTTCCAGAATGCCTAAAACAAGAAATTTTATCCCTTAACCATGATATATAATTGACTGGACACATGGGTATCGCAAAGGCACTCCTGCATATCCGAAAGTCTTTTATTTGGTATAAGATGTCCAGGGATGTTGAACTTTTTTGTGAAATCCTGTCAGGTGTGCAACAGGAGTAAAAAAGCCAACACCAAAGCAAAAGCAGGACTTGGACAGTACCACGTAGGCTCTCCATTAGAACGTGTACATGTGGATATCCTAGGTCCATTTACTCCAAGTACCAAAGGAAACCAGGAAATACGTCCTGATGATTGTGGATCAATTCACAAAATGGCTAGAGTGTTTTCCACTACCACATCAGAATGCAGAAGAAACCGCCAGATGTATGGTTGATGGATTCATTTCACGTTTAGGATGCCCAGTGGAGATTCACACTGACCAAGGAAAAAATTTCGATGGTAAACTGTTTGCAACTATCTGTGAGTTGCTCCAGATTACCAAAACCAGGACTACACATAGACCATGCTCTAATGGTCAGGTAGAGCATTATAATCAAACCTTACTGCAGCTGATTCGATGTTTCCTGAAAAGCAATCAGAAGTTCTGGTATGAACATCTAGAGCAATTAGCAGGTGCTATTCGCTCAACCATCAACAGACACACTGGATTTGCCCCTAATATGATGATGCTTGGCAGGGAAGTCATGTTGCCAGTAGATCTGATGTTCGGTTCTATCGGTTGAGAAGAATCAACTTCTGCGGAATATGTCACGAAGCTACAACAAATTCTTCATCAAGTCCATACCCTTGCAAGGGAGTCCTTGCAGTCTAGTCAAGAATGACAGAAAAGGGACTATGACCTAAGGTTGAAAGTGACTATGTATGAGATTGGTGATCTCGTGCATGTCCTTGAATCAGCTAGAAAAATTTGCATAAGTCCTAAATTACAGCTGGTATGGAAAGGCCCATACATAATTTCCAAGGTTCACTCACCTATTCTCTTTGAAGTAGCTGACAAGAGGAAGTCATTTGTCCTACATCATGATAGGTTAAAGCCTTGTGAGGATCGCTCCATTCCTTTGTGGCTTCGCAGGAAACGAAATAAAATCTTGAACAACCTTGACCAAGAGGATCTTGAAAATGAAGACGATTTCTGTTTGGAATGGCTATTCGACAATGAGCCAGATAATACAGATGCCAGTCTGCCAGAATACTATCAGGAGGAAGTACAATCATTTCCAGATGATCAAGTTTTGCCGGAATCTACACTTGAAACTGAACAACAGCTTGATTCTGGAGATGAGGTACCTGAATTACAGCCCAGCAGAAGTGTTCGTGAAAGGAGGAGGCCGCATCATTTGCAGGACTATATTTAAGTAGATAAGATTTAGATAAGATTTGGTGGAATTTCCTAGTTAAGTGCATGAGGGTTTAGTGTTGGTATGACTAGTTAAAATCCACTAACTACTATTGCCCATTGAAATGTATGGATTCCACAGTACTTATCTTATTGTTTCCTTTCTACAGGAATCAAAATGGCAGACAAGAAAGAAAGCGCTGACAAGGACAGACTGGCCAGAGATCTCCTCCAAGAAATCACTCAAATCAGAGATCAAGGTCCCATCGTACTGACACAGATAGATCTGGCCAGAGATCTACTTCCACCAGCCAAAGATCAAGATCTCACAACAACCGCGAAAGATCTGATCAGAGATCTATCGTGAACCAACCAGACCAGGGTGGATCTACTTCAAGATCCGACCGATCTTCAACTTCACACAGGTCTAGACTAAGATCTGTGGTAACTAGGATTGAATGAGTCCCTACTGAACAAGCCAGGTCAAAGCGTAGGGTTACATTTGATCTACCACCTAGACAAAGGAGGCGCTCTGTTTCTCGTTCTAGATGCATGGTTTACTCTGGTCCAGAGTCTACCGAGTCTTCAAGAGCATGTGAACATCCACCTGCATCTTCAACGCGTTCACTTAACAAGCAGGTGATAAAGATGTTGAAAGAACTGTATAGCTTTGTGGATTGTAACACCATCAAGCGGATTATTGAATCTACAGCATCAGACATGGAGGTCTACAGCCAAGGACTGTTGATGGAAACTAGCAGTAGGAAAGTTAGGGAGATGATGGCAGCAGCTTGTGGTGTCTCAGCGGCGCCTGCCTCATCCACGCCTGTTCCCGTGGTATCTGCTCCTCTTGCAACAGTCCTCATTCAACCAAGGGGCATTGTAGACAGCACCAAACCAAAGGTCGCTATACCAAAAGAAGTAAAAAGTCACAAGGAACCACCAAAGAAAGTGACACCATGTACTAAAGCAACTAGGGAAGTCAATATATGAACAACAACAACTCTAACACCTTAAGGAGGTGTTGACTGTGGCCAACCATCACCCAGTATCAAGAAACATGTCGTTGGAAAGCATCTGTCACTTGCCTTCGCCACTTAGAAGGAGATGCCCAATGAAGAAAGAATGGTCCTTTACAACCAATCTTTGATGTCTCTTGAAGCAGCGCTTGGTTTGTCCAACCATGATGAATTATTGCAGCTTGTAGAAAAGAAGTGGTTTCCTGTGGACACCAGGTTTACTATTCCTGAGGAAGATGCCAAGTTTGTGAAAGCTTTTCTCCAGTGGCTGAACGGGAATCAATTGACATCCAAATCAAATGTTAACCCCCCCCCAATTGTGTTGCTGTCCTTACAAACTGGAGAGTTTTTTCCACTGTTCTTAATCACATTGGGGAGAAGGTAACATTACCTAGGCCAGATGTCCAACCAGTTCAGGTCACGCAATCTGAAGTTCACAATACTGAATCAGAAGAGAATCCAATGGAGGTGGATCAGTGTAACAAGTCTTAATCTGTAGACCTAGCAAGGAGCCTTGCTCTCTCAGAGGAAGCTGTTTTACTAGGTTCACCTTCTGAGGATGTGACGAGTGTCAGCTCTTCAATACTTGAAACTCGACCCAAGAAGGTCTCCATGAAAAACGTGGGAATTCCATATGATAATGATGGTTGGAGGCAAAGAATAAAGAGCAAAGACAGAGTGAGCTTCATCGACTTGCATATGCACCTGGATAAGCTGAGGGTGATTAGCAAGTGTTAGGATATTGATGCCATCCTCGACAGGGGTCCTATGCCAGCAACTCCGGTATATCTCCAGGCTGTTGTGGCCAACTTCTATCATGATCTGCTGACCAAGGAACTTAGACAGATGTGGAAACAAGACTCCCGAATTTATGATACTCACGGAGTGCATCCTAAGTTCGCCCATACTGTCACGGACGACCAATTTCATCAAGTAATAACCAACATCACCAAGGATCCACGCTGTGTTGGCATTGGTGAATTCGGATTGGATTATAGTGGACCTTTTTTCAAATTCAAAACTCAGCAGATTAAACTATGTGAGAAGTTTCTGCAGATATATGTGACAGAGGATATGTTTAACAAGACTCTTGTGAGTCACTGCAGGGATCAAAAGAACACAGACGCTTCAACTACTTGTCTGAAGATCTTTGAGAAGGAGATCCCTGGCTTCCATAAAGAACTTGCTGACATACTCTACCATTGTTACAACGGGGGTATGTACATCCAGAACTCGAGGATGTAGTGAAACACCTTGAGCTATGCCAGATTCTCCTAGAGACTGACTCACCTTATGTGACACCCCCGTGCATGGTCTCTGTGCCTACAATACACCATACAGTCTGGAGGAAGTGGCTCAACGTGTAGCCGAACTGAAGGACACAACCATTAAGGAAGTGCAGACAGTTTGTAGTCAGAAGTCAGAATGCTGCAGACCTCTATGGTCTGAAGTAAAGGTGTGGTGACACCCCTGGCAAAATGATGTTCGGCACATTGTGAACTTTGCTGAACTGATCATGAAAGTTCAGGACATTGTGGCTAAAGTTCAGCATTAGTTCGGCACTCAGGTTCACGAACTGTGGTTCGGCAAAGTGCGCATTGCAGTTCACCAAACATTTTGTGAACATTTGCTGAACTGTATGGAACAACTAATTTTATGAACACCTTTTTATAAATTTTATTCAAGACAGAAACAATTGTCACATTTCAAATCCACAAATTTTAACTTTTTTTACTTAAACTTTAATTAAATAGGTCAAATGCAAGCATGCTATCGAAGTACTGTACCAGTACAAAGTCCAGGATACTTTCAGAGCACTGTCAGTTATATAAAGGTCCAAACAATGCTTAAATGGAGAAAATAATGTTTAAAAGAAAGATAATGCATGTAAAGATGAAGTATTAAAACAAGATAATTCAATAACAAGATGACAGCATTAATCAGTAAACTAAAATTCAACACTGTTTATCTACATCTGCATGGCCGAATTATGGTTTAGATGTTTTGAATATTACCATGCATACAGAAGTGGTAATACATTCAATGAATGCTTATGTGTGGTGTTGGAGCAAAATCGGTGGCTCACTTGATGAAATTCTATCTCTTACAATGGGAAGTTATGAAAGTAAAATTCTTAATAAATTCTAATATGACTTTAACAGTGCTTAATCTGCATCAAAAGACAGACCCAAAGATGCAACAAGATTTTATAGGTCAAGGTCACTACAGCAAGGTCCAAGGTCAAATCAAGGTCAGACCATGATGTACAACTACACCCCCTAACCAATGTCCCTACCAAGTGTCAACTTCCTACACCTTACAGTTTCCAAGATATAGCCCGGACAAGATTTTATAGGTCAAGGTCACTACGGCAAGATCAAATCAAGGTCACTACATGACATTGCACTCCTACACCCCCTAACAAATGTCCCTACCAAATATCAACATCCTACACCTTACAGTTTTCAAGATATAGCCCAGACAAGATTTTATAGGTCAAGGTCACTACGACAAGGTCAAATCAAGGTCATACCATGATATTGCACACCTACACCCCCTAACCAATATCCCTACCAAGTATCAACTTCCTACACCTTACAGTTTCTGAGATATAGCCCGGACAAGATTTTATAGATCAAGGTCACTACAGCAAGGTCAAAGGTCCAATCAAGGTCACACCATGACGTTGCACAACTACACCTCCTAACCAATGTCCCTACCAAGTATCAACTTCCTACACCTTACGGTTTTCGAGATATAGCCCGGACAAGATTTTCAAACTCAAGGTCACTATGGCAAGGTCAAAGGTCAAATCAAGGTCAGACCATGATGTTGAACACCTACACCCCCTAACCAATGTCCCTACCAAGTACCAACTTCCTACCCCTTATGGTTTCTGAGATGCAGCCCCTACAAACTTTTTCCCGCCGCCCGCCCACCCGGACACTATGGGTGAAAACAATACCCTGACAGCCCTTTAGGGCTGTGGGGTAAAAATTCTGTATATACTGACTGACAACTTATGTTTGTGTTTATGTCTGACAATGAAAACATCTGAGTGAAAAAAATAAAATATATCTCTTTATACAGAGCCTATGATAGGCCATTAATACTATATATTTAACCAGTTGTACCAAGTCATGCAAAGATGATCATCTGGTGCACATGAGATCATCTTGTGATCACAAGATCATCTTGTGCACACAACTTGTTATTTAGTGTGCATGACTTATTATCTCATGATCACCAACAGATGTGGTGATCAGGTGATCCAATTTTCACCACATCATCTAATGATCACTGCTTATTAAGTGGTGATCATCAGATAATGTGATATTCATGACTTATTTTCTGGTGATCACCAAATCATGTGCTAATCATGGCCCATAATCATAAAAAGCTGATTAAGTTAATTGAAAAATTAGCTTAACTTTTGCAGAAAAATGACTTAGCTTATCTTAAGATTAAATCCGTATTCACAAAATTAAGCTAATTTTTGGATTCTGAGTGCAGCAGATTAAACTATATGTAATCCAAAAGATAATTCATTCTGCTCAGCGGATTAACTTAAGCTAATTTTTTTGCTTATATTTCCCCAATCCGCTTGTGAATACGGCCCCTGATGATCTTGTGCTCAACAGATAATGAGATCATCTGGTGATAATTACAAGTAAGTGGTTTATTATATCATGTGGTACCTACTGCTTATATGTTAGGATCATCAGATGATATAGTGATCACCAGCAGATGATCTCATGATCACCACATCATCTCATGTTCACCACATCAGCTAGTGAGCACAAGATTAGCTTCTGGTGATCACATCTGAAAAAATCATGAGTACCACATCATGATCATCTTGTGATCGAAAGAAAATAAGTGGTGATCTTTAATATACGAGAGAGAGCTGAAAGCTTTCCACTGTCAAAATCACTATGACGACAGAGTTTGTTACTGTGCTTCATGTTGATCAGATGGACTCCTGTACCAGTTCACACTCATCAAATGAAAAGTTCCTTTGATATTCATCTGTCACAAACCAATTCATCCTTTAGTAAAAACAACAAAAATTGAACATTTTAGAGTTGTCTGATCTAGCTACCTTTACATTTCATTATCCAACATAGTGTCATTTAAACTCTGGTTTATTTTATGTGTGTCTTAAACTTAAAATTTATATAACAAAAGAATGTGTCATGTAGTATACAGGATCACGGTGTCACGTAATGACAAAATCATCAATCCTGTTTATATGCTAAAACTGAGACTGAATGTGTGTATTACAATTCAGTAAATTGTCTAATTAAGCAACTAAGTATTTAACTTTGACTTTAAAATATTTTGTGTAGCAATGTACTTATAACATGTTACAAAATTATTCTGCCAGTTTTGATGAATTAGCATTTATTCTGAAATGCCACAAAATACTATTTTCACCAGAAATAATTAAGTGTCTGAAATCTTACAACAATGTGAATGTAAATTATGCAAATTAGGTATCGTCTGTAACAAAATTTCCAGCTAAAAATTGAGTCTGTATAGGTAATTGCTAATATTAATCAGATCATTAAGCTGAAAGTGTTAGACATTAGATTAATAGATGAGACAAATGCATGAGCTTACCATGTGACTCTTCCAGGTGAACACTTTCTAATTAGATGCATGCATTTAAGCCTGTGCTTTAGTGCATTTTGTGTTACTTCTCTGGATGGAAGAAGTCGCCACATTCTTTTTACTTCCATCTCAGACTGGTTCTTCCTGGAACAGGAATGGTTTGGTAGTCCTTGTGTAATTTTTTTACATTTTTTTGACTGGACCTTTTGAAACAAGACAAAATACATTGAAAATTTTAGCTATTTAATTTTAGCATAAGCAATGTTTTTCAGTTAGCTGAAGCATACAAAATTGCCCAGCTAATTTCAGGCTAAGCAAACTGATTCCAACAAATAATTTATACATGAAATGCTTTGCCAGTGTCATCAATGTAGTACCATATGTCCCTTAAAATAAAAATTTTGCATAAGGGACCAGCTACACATCCAAGGATACCCCGCGGACATAGCCCACAGTTCCATATATGGTAAGTGACAAGGATGCAAAAGGGATGAGGGTGGATCAGGTAAAATATTTACGGAACTGCCACTATCTGTTTCAGACGGTCACGGACAGGTTTGCAGATGAAAAGTTTGCACATTGCGGATATTTATTCGCGGAAGCATCAAGGACATCTCAGGATGGATTTAGGGACAAAGCTACTCACGTATGAGTATGGATGAGATACGGAAGAGCTACGGATACTAAGGTCCATATGGACTTAACGGAAAATTCAAACAGTTTTGATTAACATCCTAGGGATCTTACCTGATCCTTGGCATGTCACTACAAACAACAGTATGCCATTACGGATCTCACAAAGACATTTGGGATATTACGGATGACCTTATGGACAGAAAAGATGATCCGTAAATCACTTAACATTTTCCATATTGGGAAAACTGGCGCGATCTGGCGGGCCATCCTTGGATGTGTAACTGGGGTCTAACTGAAGGGAACGAAAGACTCACTTTCGTTGATGAAACCTTTAAGCCCCTTTTTAAGGAAACCTAGATTATGCAAGAGAATCTTGTTAATAACCTCACAACTTTTATAAAAATTTTGTTTGTCTTTAAAAAATCCATGTGATATAAATTGATATGTTTATAGTTCCTATTACTGATAATTCAGTGCCTATACTGAGTTTTAATAAGGTTGGACCACTGCTCTTCTTGAGTACAAAATTACACAAAAATACAAAAAATACATTACATATACATGTATAAAGTTGATACTTACTTAACCCATGCAGTCTGTGTAAGATTCCAAACAGATTTTGCTTTGATGAAAGAGTTACAAGCATGACATGAAAAAGTTTTCTTTCTCAGGTCTGTCACTGAAGTGTTATAATTTTCAACTCATCTTGTCCTCCAAGCAATGAATGCCACATCACTCACAAACACTTAGTCTGAACACTAACACTCACAAACACTAAAATAAACTAAAATAACTTTGTATATTTTCCACACAACATTGTTAAAATGCATCATTGTACTAATTTCCCCTTCAGTCCATGTTTATTTAGAATGCTTCATCTCTACATGTGATGGGGGAAAAAAGGGAAATAATTGAAGCAATTGGAACTTCTCATGGAATATATACACCATGTGTGCAAAAGAGTTTTATCACTGGTCATAGCTTGGAGTAGAAGCTTGGATATTAGCCTTGCATTTACTCAGTTTTTATTTAATGTTATTTATGTGAAAAACATTTGGCTCTGCTAAATGGGAATTTTAAATACAAATATAAAATAACTTAAAAGTGTTTTAAGACTCTGCAAATTAGTCAGTTTTCAATTGACTGATACTTGCTGGCCATATGATTTACAAACACATTTTTAGATTGAAGAAAATTATAGTTATTAAAAGTATTATTATAAATCCACAGGAAATTTAAGTAGTAATTTACTTAAAATATAATTGTTCCTGGCCTTTTAAGATTTACCTATCTGAACAGGGTAAATAAAGCTGTTTTCTGCAATTCTGAATTGATTGTTAAGGCTCAACATAGGCCCAAAATATTAGAGCCAAGTAGCAGGAAATATGCCTGTTGTTTTAATACATTGATAACTTTCTGATTTATCTATCCCTAGTCAACAAGAGAAGTTAATTGCAATTAATATTTACACCTCAAAAACAATCCAAATGAAAGGAATGACTTCCCCTGACCCTGTGTTATCTTAACAGTAGTTATTATTCCTTTGATATTGATTTGTCAATCACTTTCTAAGTAATCACTTGGGTTTCACCCAGGGAATTGACAAAACTTTAATTATAACAAAAAACAGATTAGATGGGATTAAGACTTTTTAACACTTCATCAAAAGCAGAACTTTCCAAACTTGTGTGTCAGAATTGAATTATAAAGATGATTAAAAAAAAGTGTAAAAATATGATAAAAACAGTCATTATTTCACTAGATGTTTTTGTGTTTCATTAATATTTTCACTCAAACTCTTTCACCTAATTATTAAAAGTAACTGTAGAAGTAACCTCATAAAATATTCTCCTCCACAGGAAATGATTTGGAGCCACAAGAATAGGCTATTTGTTGTGGCTGTGTTATCTGTGTACTGCTGAAATGACTGACCCTGATTTTGTCTCCTGTTCAGTATTTTATCAGAAACTTAATGTGGTTCATTTTACCTTTCCTTATTTGTTGGATTTTAATGTATTCCTTTGTTGATATGTTTTTTTTTTCAATCTATTTCATGTTTTAAGGAAATGTTTACATATTTTGCACATAACATTACAATTTGGTCTGAATTTTTATTATGTAAAAAAAAATATGCACCTAAATGATTCAGGATATCCAGAGAATAAGGTCACATGGGTCACATGACTAAACCAGCATGGTTTGAATCTTCTACAGGATCACTCTTTGTTTGGAGGGAAAGCATTTTCAACAAAAAAAGTTTTGGATTTATCAAGATTTTTATGAAAATGTATTGCATAGTGGAATGGATACTAGAGGGTCTTTTTGGAATTATATCTATAACCACAATTGTCAAGCCTCGAAAAGAAATAAATGATTATACAGAAGGGGAAAATGTGGAGGCAAAGTTCAAGGGAAAATCATATCCAGCCAGGATAATTAAGATTTCAGGTATGTGTAGTTTGAATCTTTTGTTCTTTTCTTAAACATTTCTTAAAACAACATGGTCACTAAGGGGTGATGTTAGTATTATTGACTAAATTAAAAATTTACAAAAAATTACAATGGTTAAGAAGCCACAGTTGGAAACCAATTATCAATTGGAAAAGTGACACATGTGTCACCAAAAATGAACAAAATATCACAAATTGTGCAAGATACAGGGTTTATTTATATTCTTCATGTGTATAAAAGCTTATTAAAGCTGATCACTAACTTACCATTAACCTTAATAATGTTATTAAAATCTCATTTTCATGTTATACTTTATAACAGTCATAGAAATTTGACCCATACTCTTTGTAATTTTTTTGGTTCCCTTAAAATGTATATCAACAAAAAGTAAAAACACTTGTATATCATATTTCCTTTATAAACCAAACTTTTTGGTATTATATATCCTTGGAATCGCCCATGATATGCTGTATTGATTGTTTTATTCATGTCATATGGAACACTGTAAATTGTGAAAATATTTTTATCTGTTATTATCTTTATTTTATGCAATTAATATTAAAATGTCAAACATAAAATCAGCATTTAACTAAAGGTAATTAACATTAATAAGCCAACCTTGCAATTATCTGGCCTAAATGAACAAATCTTGTTATCAATAACCAAACTGAATTACATATTTCAGGAAACAAGAAGGAGCTCAGTGATGCATTTCCCAGCATCATGGAACAGGAGGCAAGTTCTGTCCAGACTAGTCGAGGTAATTACTTACAGCACACATATGTAATTACTAGACTGCAGTTAATAGCTATTGATTAAGTTCCTGCAAACCTTTTTACAGGTGTACTGAAGGTATCGGTTTATATTTTAAAATCAAATAATGACATATTAATATCCTGTAAAATAGAAACAAGATAACCAAAATTAATATTACAATCAATATTACATCTAAAATTTGGAAAAACTAATTTTCTAAGTTTCTCTTAACATTATCACAGAACAAATTTTCTATAAAGTCGCATCAATATATTCTGTTCACACCAGCGGGAAAGGCCAAAACAAAAGAACCATCTGACTCAGTGACGGGATCAGATTCGGTGTGTGACAACAATGCATCCACAGGTAGGTAAAGCATAGCTATATTCCAGTAAGCAACCAATTGTTCAAACTATATCCCCAGGTATAAGTTTTTAGACCAGCTGAATTTGTCACTATATCTCTTTAAATACTTGGTATAGATATTTCTGACTTTTTTGTGTTATATGAATTTGTTGTTTTGCTAACTGATGTTATATTAAGCTCTTTTAATTGTGAAAAGTATTTTCTGTTGAGTAAGTTAGCGTAATATTACAATATTAACTAGCATTAAACTGTTAATCTAAAAAAGCAAAACTTACAATGTATCAATTTGTATGTAACGTGAATAAGTTAATTTTATTGATTGTTCCAAACATAAAGTGTATGATATTAAACATGTTTAGGTTTCTCTTAAATGTCAGATTAACATATTATCTTCACAGCTGCGACGAAGAAAGCCAAGGCAAAAGTGCCATCCGACAAAGCAACAGGGTCAGATTCAGTGTCTGAGGGCAATGTATCCACTGGTAGGTACAGCATAGCTATCTTCTAGTAAACTACCCATTGTTAAAAATATATCCTTGAATAAAAGATTTCATTCTATCTTAATTTTGTCAGCAGTATATCTCATATAATGGGCAGTGTAAATTCTGAATAACTTTTTATGTTCAATAAATTACCTCAAGTTTATAAAATTAGCTAGTGTTAAAATTAAATTATTATAAACTAAAATTTAATAACATTCACAAGCAAACCATTCAATTAATTGCCTATATTATGATTCAATTTATAGCTAATTGTATCTACCAGAGACATCTGGTGGATACTATTGATTATGCTTCATTATGCTTTTTCATCATTAGCGCTCTCTCATGAGAGGTGATATACCTGGGCTTTTAAATTTATAAGATATATTCCTGTTACAAAAGCTTGTCTGGGGATAACTTTTGCCTCAGTCTGATTAACAAGATGGCCACCTTGAGCATTCTTTCTAAAAAAATAAGGTCAGATGACTGTATAGCCCCTACCTGAAGAACACTGAATCTCTTTATGGGTGATAAATTTCACAGATTTGTATGAACTCTACCATGATGCAGACACTTGATCCTAAAGTTCTTCATTTAAAGCCTTCCTTGGGGTGCCAAAGTGCCCCATGCAGTTGATTTTGGTCACACTTACATGGTGTGCAGCCTGTATCTCCCTTTTTGTTGGTCTTACGTGTTTGGGATGTGAAACCAACTTGTAGAAAATCATGGCCTGGAAATCATTTCACTTGATCAGATTTGACCTTGGGCCCCTTGTTCAAGTTCAAAGAGAGTTGTCCAAATGTGTAAGTACCTTATCTAGCTTAATATTGGTTTTAGAGGTAAGAAATGCAAAACCAGCCCAAGGGAAGTGATGGGCTGGGAATCTTGATGTGGTCAGAAATCACCTTGAACCCTTCCTTCAAATTCCAAATGAGTTGGCCCAACCTCAATGTACCTGTCTCTCTCTTATTATTGATCATGGAGGTTTGGGATATGCAACTAACCTGTACATATATGAGGAATCTTCACCTGGGAATCTTTTAGTATGTTCAGATTTGACCTTGAACTCTTCCTTCAAGGTAAATACCTGTATTTGTCTTATAATTGATCCTAGAGGTTTAGGATATAAAACCAACCTATTCAAAATCATGAGCGTATCATTAATTCTCAGTGTGTGAAAGCATACACTCAAGATGAGAGTGCTAGCAGGAGTGCTTGCTATCTTGAGAGGAGTCTTTCTGGTGGATACAATATGCATCACTTCTCTGATGTGCTAGATCTAATTTGGAAGGACTAACATATTGTCTAGATCATACTGACATATTCTTTTCACAGCTGTGACAAACAAAGCCACGACAAAAGAACCATCTGACTCAGTGACGGGATCAGATTCGGTGTGTGACAATGCATCCACAGGTAGGTAAAGCATAGCTATGTTCATGTAAGCAACCAATTGTTCAAACTATATCCCCAGGTATAAGTTTTTAGACCAGCTGAATTTGTCACTATATCTCTTTAAATATTTGGTATAGATATTTCTGACTTTTTTGTGTTATATGAATTTGTTGTTTTGCTAACTGATGTTATATTAAACACTTTTAATTGTGAAAAGTATTTTCTGTTGAGTAAGTTAGCTTAATATTACAATATTAACTAGCATTAAACTATATACTATATGTACTGGTTTCCTCTGCCCTTCCAACTATCCGTCGTGATATGACCTGTACAGTGTTGAAAACGACGTAAAACCCCAAATAAACAATCAATACAGTAGTCCGATAGGTTAAACAAACATGGTGAATTTTCACCTAAAGAGAAAATCATGAGTGAGCAGTTTAAAACCATATGATCACATTTGAAATGTAAACCACATTGCAAGGCACATTCAAAATAGGTTTAATAAATAGCCCTGCCAATAAATACTGCTCATGGCATCTGGATCAACTTTTCAGTCAATATCTTAAGACACATGGGTACAAATGGGGCACCCACCAATTTGGGTGAGATATGCCTTGTATCTCTTTGAATATTGGTTTCAGAGATCTATTGGTTTGATAAATTGGGGGAAAGTTTTCTTTGATGAAGAACAATATTAATATACAAGCTTTATTTGTGTCTAAACAACATCATTATTTGTCCTTGTGATCTCATGGTAACAGTAGTTTTAATTTTATCCAACGATAGCATGCGGTGGATACTATGGATTTGACTTCGTTACGCCTATGCCGCCGCCGCCGTAGTGTGTAGAGAGATTTCACCAGTACTGCTCTAACAAAAAAATATTATAGCTAGCCTTCTGAAATTTGCAGGATATATTCATAACCATAAAATCTTGCCTGGGAATATTTTTGGCCTCCTTTGAAAAACGAGATGGTCGCCAAGGGCGTTTTTCGACTTTAAACAAGGACTTTTGGTGGCCCTCTACAGCAAAGGGTATTATAGGTAGAGATCTCAAATTCACAGGATAAGTTCCTCATTATAAAATCGTGACTGGGAATATTTTTGGCCTCATTTTGAAAAACAAGATGGCCGCCACAGGCATTTCTTTGCAGTCATGAAAAGTGCTTATAACTCGCTTATTATCGATCCTGGAGGTTTGGGAATGTAAACTAAACTATAGGAAATCATGAGCTGGGAATCTTTAGCTGTGTTCGGGTTTGACCTTGGACCCCTCCTTCAAGGTCAAATGAGGACAGCCAAAATTAACAGTGTTTATATCTCCGCTTATCCGTATTCCTAGAGGTTTGCAGTGTGACACCAACCTATAGGAAATCATGGGCTAAGAATCTTTTGATACAGTCAGATTTCACCTTGGGCTTCTCCTTCAAGGTTAAGCAATGTTTGAATGGCTTTGGTGAGTTTTCTTTCTGGTGGATACAATTTGCATGTCTTCTCCGATGCGATAGGTCTAGTTTTAACAGGAAAAATCTTGAAGTAGAAATTTCAAGAACAGATACCCTCGAAGGAGGAGCTATGCCAGTGTTCCATATCTGGCAAAAAGTCATGCCTCAGTGGAGGGAACCCAAGAGAGGCTCTGGATCCAAAGAAAATGGCCCTCTTGGAAAAATTGCTACACGAGAAATGTCCTTCTGTAGACAGGAGGACATCTGTAGAAAAACTCCAGAACATTCAGAAAGTGTTGAGACGTGGTCACATCAACTAAAACTTTTTTTCAATGACTTTAAGCTCAATGAAGAAAATGGAACAACTTATTGTTTGGCTCTACCTCATATGAAGAAATAAAATTTAAAAGCAGATTATATTGTTGCTTTCTATTATATCTTGGCCAAAGATGATCATTTGGTATGTTCTTTGTAATGGGCCATTCATTTCATCAAAAAATAATTTGCTATTTATTAACACAATCACAAAAGTTCACCATTAGTAATATCACAGAACAGTTAATGGGAACAGCTCTGGATTGTTCAGAAACTTTGACACATGCTGAAATAAAATTGATCCCACAATCATTTCTAATAATTAGCCTGAGTTCACAAAAGTTAAAGAAAGTCTCGGAACTATTGTAAGGCCTAAACAGTTCTGGATTGTTCAGGATTTTTCGGGAACTCAATAAATGCCAAACTAAAATACCACAAGCTGTCAGCTAATTGTCAGTTCACAAAAATTAAAGATAGTCCTGGAACTATCACAAAACTGCAAAGATTGAACAGTTCTGGATTGTTCGGGAACTGGATAAATGATGAACTTTTGATGCCATGATAAAGTGGCCATTTTATGTTCATGCCATTTACAGAACTGTCCTGAACTTTTTCCTGACCTTTTACCGCCAGTTTGTGAACCTGGTTCCGGAACTAGGTCACGCCAGATACAGAACTTTCAGGAACTGTTCAGCATCATTTCGCAGGGGACAGAATCTAAAATAGAGGAAGTATTAACATTGTTCTACATGACAGATAAACTGTTGTAAGATTCATCAACATTGTTCTATGTAATGGACTGTTATGGATACCCGACGACATTATCCCTACTACCGGACTGTTGAAAGGATTACAGCAACACTGTTCACCATACTGAACTGTTACGCTTCTTCTAGAATGGAGGGATTATCAACATTGTTCTACCAGTTCCAGAACTGTTGCGGAATCTCAAAAGAAAAAAGAGGGATTTCCATCAAGTTCAGAACCATTCTGTGCACGATCAAAACCTTGGTCTCAAACCAAAGATATCTGAGGGTCCTGTTCTAAAAAAATCAGGGGGGAATGTTGGGACTTCCACCTGGGAAAGCCGTACGCCTGCTGAGTGGGGTTTATCTTCTCCGCACTGAAAGTACAGAACATGAAATGACCCTGAAGGCTTCAGTTATCTGTGCATATTCAGAGTCAAGACCTAAAAAGGGAATCTGACATCACTACAGATAGCTACTGGTGAGTCTTTATTTTTACAATATTGTGTCATCAGCTAGTTGTGAAATTTTCACTATTTTATTGCCAATTTTGACACCTTGAATGTTGGAGTTGGACTTCTTTTGAAAATATTTCTACTGCAAGTAGAAACAACAAAGCAGATAATGGACAACCTTGTCTGATGCCACATTTTTAACTTAAAATAGTCAGAAGTAAAACCATTGTTTATAACTGCACTTTCTATGTCATTATACATAATATGAATCCATTGCCTAAAGCTTTTGCCAAAACCTATTTTTTTAGAACATTGGACAGAGGCTATCAGAACAAAATCAAAACATAGGTATCATGAAAGGGTATAATATAATCCAATCAGAATTGGGAAATATATATAAAATTAAAGAAAATGGTGCCAGAATAAGATCTAGAGTTGATAATTTATTGCAAGGTGAATCAAATGGACAGTTCTTAAAAAGCTTGGAATATTACAATTTCAATGTTTTTTTAGAACATTGAACAGAGGCTATCAGAACAAAATCAAAACAGATTTATCATGAAACAGTATAATATAATCCAATCAGAATTGGGAAATATATATAAAATTAAAGAAAATGGTGCCAGAATAAGATCTAGAGTTGATAATTTATTGCAAGGTGAATCAAATAGACCGTTCTTAAAAAGCTTGGAATATTACAATTATACGAGTAAGCATATTAGGAAACTTAAAAAAGAAGATGGTAGTACAATATAACTGCCTTCTCAAATTTTAAAGTATAAAAACTTTTAGCAACATTATATACTCCAAAAAATATAGACAGTTAGATTACAAAAGAGTCTGAATCTTACTTTTTTTGAAAATCTTTTGGATAAATTGAGCATACAGTAAAGTCTTTCAAGAATAACAAAACACCAGGGTCAGATGATTTGACTACCGATTTTTACAATTTCTTTTGGGATCATATTAAAGTACCCCTGATAGAAAGTTTTCAGTATTCTTTTCTTTATTTATTTATTTATTTGCGGTACAGGTCATATCACAATGGGTAGTTGGAAGGGCAGAGGAAAATCTCAGCCTCAGAGGTGGGATTATGCCAAGTAAAAAGCAATGGAACTTAATACAGTTGATTTGGTATTACTCAAATTCTGTTACTCAGAAGTGGCCATAATTCGATCTGGCTTTACATCATTATCAATTGAATAATTTTTATTTTGTTCATTTTGTTCTGTTCAACTAATTACTTAAAATGTACTATTTTATGTGCCTAGAGAATGATTTATATAAATTAATACATAATAAACTTTTGATTTTAGTATTGATGGGTTTTAAATAATAATTGTTGTACACATATTGTCTTACTGTAAACTAGCACTATTCCTAGAAGTGGTTTAAATTTGATGTGTGGACTTAATCAATTTACATGATTTAAGTCTTCTGACTTAGTAATCTAATATCTTAGATACTGTAAGAAAATTTGCCACTTTGGACAATTGCCAAATTTGATTGGACAGGGAATAGCTTGCCTGATGAGATTTGTCCTTCCTCAATTGACTCCTTCAGAAAGAATCCACCAAAGACTTGTTGGTAATCCTGTATATCCATGGTGCTGACATTTATTCTGTCCTTTGAATTTTTCAGAGTGAATATGTTGTGAGTTGGTCTGCTTTTAGTGGAGACTTAGCAAATAAAAATTGATTAAAATTAAAATTAGAATTAGCTGAAATCTGTTTTGTCTGTGTAATCTGCAAAAAAAAATTCCTACAAACTACATGTACATTTTCAATTGAGTACTGAAATTTGTAACCTGATTTGTGTATATTGCAGTTTTCTTTCTAAGTAGTAGGTTTTTACATCCATATTTGGATATGATCAGTGTTTTGAAAGACTCGCATATTTTATATCTCAGGTAAAACTTAAGCAATATTTTTCTCCAAATTTATCTATGACTATTGTCAAGTATTGTCTTTTTGATATAAATACTGCACCATGTATATAAGTGGAAGTGGTTACACTTAATCATATTTACAGACACTGAAGTATGAATTACTGTCCTTAAATTTATCAGAAATACACAATGTTTTGCAATAAAAAGATAGTATATCAGTATCAATGGTACTGTAATTTGTAAGTTACAATGATATCAATGTGATGTACTGATCTATATCAAAATGTTGGATCTTAGTTGATCACTCCAATCACTTTGCTTCATGTTACCAGTACCCATTTTAAGAGATAAATTTGGGATTTCTTTCCTTAAAAATGTTATATTTTTGGTACTCTTAAATTGTCATTTAAATTACTTTAATCCAATCTTTCATTAAAATTAAGTTTGGGCAAACAAGTTCGGCTGCTCTGTAAATTCAAGAAATCTATTGGTACAATTCATAATTGAAAAATACAAGCATTTTGACCTAGATCTAGATCCTTGATAATCCACTTTGAATACTCCTGTTGTTTAGCATGGTAAGTTTTGCATTGTGGGGAAGAGAGAAGACTTAGGTAGATATAGATATAGGTGTAGCACTGGCTAATAGCAGCTCCCTACTGCAGGGAACTTGTTTGCATCAAAAGTAATTTTCACTGAAATTATGAAAAGCTAAATTTGAGTCAATGTGTAGACCAAGTTTCATAGATCATTTGTATGTTGTTTTTGTGGTGCAAATGTGATTCACTTTGCATACACTGTGGAATACAAATATACATATATTTTTATCCCTCATGAATATCAACAAAACCACACACAAATAATCTGATGTACAGTACAACAGTGGGGATGCGTCAGAGAAATGTGCTGTCTCTCAGCTCAAGTGAAGTGTACACACACACAAACAAGGCAAGATCTTCTGTGGATTAGAGAAACAGTTACCAATTCAAAAACACTCAGTTAACTTTCTACAGCTACAGTATTTAATGATATAGTGAATAGACTTGAAAGAAAAAAAAACAAGACACAGCAAAAGAGGGGGAACTGTACAAAAAAGAAAATAGTTGGAAAACTGTCATAAGGTGAAAGGGGTGAATAAAAACAACCTGATCAACATAAAAGCTGTACCACTTATAGTCCAGCAGCCAGGTGAGTCCACCTTGCAAAAATACCCCCCAAGCTGGTTATGGTTGATTTTGTTAGGGAAAGGTACCTAGATTATGAAACTGAATGATGCCCAGCTGGCATGATTGAGCGTTTTGAGAAATTCAAGATGGCCACCAAAATTGGTCGCCAGCAAAGGGATTGTTCTATAAAATCAACATTTCTTGTCAGATTTTATGTTGTAATATGTTAAATTGTAGGTTTTTGAGGTCAAGAAATCAATTGGTGATATTGATGCCTAATGATGCCAGATTTTGTGTTTTGCAGGTTTTGGAAGCCCATGTGATGACAGAAATTGCCACTGTTATGATTAATAACATTGTTTTAAACATTTGTTCCATTTATTTCGGGCACCAACTGAAATGCCATGACACAAACATCTACTAATGCTGTGATTATGTTTTTTTTCCAGGTCGCAGGCGGATTTGATCCATACAGATAAAGATGGCAGAGTGTTACTTCAAATATATGGGAAAATGTAGTGAACCATCAAATCAGACATTGTCCAATGCAGGGATAGACCAAATCCGTTCTATCATAAGTGCTAGTATCCAATGGCAAGATACATTGCCAACAGACCTGGAAACCCGTATCAGAAATAACACTTAATATACTGTAGCCTTCCATAGATCCTGCATCTCTACTTACACATCCAAACACAAAATTGCTAAATTCCTAGAGAAGCGCCAGCAATCTTCAAGTGAGCCCCCACAACCACAGAAACGAGTCAAAAGATCAGCAAGTAAGGGATTAAATGTATTGAGGAACAAAACCCAAAAAATCTAGGCAGGTGGAGATCTGTTAGCAGATGTCGCACCATAGACTCTGGTCCAACAGACAAGACATTCAAAGAAACTATTCTTTAGGTCTGTCATGACCGCAATGATCAATGGGCCAAAGACATGGAGCTGCGTGTTCTTGGTGCTGTGGGTGATCTGCATGCAGCAGATGCACGATACCACCAAGATTGTAAGCCATCTTTTATGGGACCCAAATCAGTGAAACTGCCTTGCAAATCTGGAACTAATTCTCGAAAGGACATTGCCCTAGACCATCCAGAGATGTACCACAACTCAGATCATTTGATCAAGAATCCTGTGAAAGTATTATGAAAGGCTTTTCCTGTGAAACTATGCTACTCAAACTTCCAGACTTAATTCTAAAGAACATGGAAGCAGGTCAAATATCAGTAGTTGTGTTAATGGATCTAAGTGATGCCTTCAATACTGCCAACCACACAATACTGCTTGAAACATTTGAAAAATTCTATGGAATTAGAGGGGAAGCTCTCTTGTGGGTCAAATTCTTCCTATCTGAAAGGTATTTTCATGTTACTGTCAATACAAATTTAAGTGAAGAAAAGTAACTACACTTATCAATACTTCAAGGCGGTTGCAGTTCAGCTTTTCAGCAACTGTACTTATCAATACTTCAAGACGGTTGCAGTTCAGCTTTTTTCTTCATCATGTATCCTGCTACCTTATTCCATGTCATTCCTGAAGAAATTACCCTCCCTATTTGGAGTTGTCGATGATCATGCATTACTGGCCAGTTTCTCAGCTTTATCAAGGTCAAAGGAGACAGAAATAATTTGTTCACTTGAAAGGACCCTAATATATGTACAAAAGTGGATGAATGATACCAAAGTAAAAATGAATCTTGAAAAAACTAAATTCATATATTTTGGCAGCAGACAGCATCTGCAAAAATGCTCTTCTGACATCATTGAAGTGTGTGCTGGTAACATAAAAAAATCAGAAAGAGTGAGATACCTATGTGGATACTTGGACAAAAATCTAAATTTCCAAGAACATGTTACAAAAAGGTGCTCCAGTGCCATGGCAAATTTTGTGAACATTAGAGAAACACGTCAATGGCTTTCCACTGAAGCTTGCCATACACTTGTGCTAGCACTAGTGTTTGTCTCACCTTGACCATGCAAATTTTAAGTTAAGTTAAAATTAAAGTGCAGAACACTAATGTGTCATATTGCACTATTTACAATAATAAATACACTAGCTAATATTCACAAATAAAAAAATATATACACAAAAACAAAATCTGACAATGACTAGAAGAAAAACACAAATATAAACAAAACTCTGTAGAAACAACAAATAAAATAAAATGTAAAATAAACCATGTGTAAATCACAAATATTACAAGCATTCTGACGCATGCAATTATCTCCCGCCGTATTAATTAGATGTACTAAAGATAGTGGAACATAAATTTTTTTTGTGAGATGGAGGCACATGTAGAAGTGACAACATGCAAGAGGCATTTTAATGTTTGATTTCAATATTTTTAAAGATAAAAGTCATTTCCACCCAAAAGTAAGTGAATAATTTACTTATCACTGAAATTGCTCTATCTTGCATATCCTGAAAATTTCCTCAAAATCCACCCATAAGTTTTTAAGTTATCTGTCTTTAAAAAATTACATTTCATGGATCCAGAAGATCCAGATAGTGATCCGGATCACTCCCAAAATTGAAACATTTCTTCCTTTTACCTTTTCAGACATATCCTGAAAATTTCATCGAAATCCATCCATACTTTTTTGAGTTATCTGTCTTTAAAAATTACATTTCATGGATCCAGAAGATCCAGACAGTGATCCGGATCATTCAAAAAATTAAATCATTTCTTTTACCTTTTCAGACATATCTTGAAAATTTCATCGAAACCTGTCCATAAGTTTTGAGTTCTCTGTCTTTAAAAATTACATTTCATGATCCAGAAGATCCAGATAGTGATCTGGATCACTCCCAGAATTGAATCATTTCTTCCTTTCAGCTTTTCAGACATATCCTGAAAATTTCATCAAAATCCGTCCATAAGTTTTTGAGTTATGTCCTTAAAAATTACATTTCATGGATCCAGAAGATCCGGATCACTCCCAAAATTGTATCATTTTTTCCTGTTACCATTTATTACATATCCTCAAAATTTCATTGCAATCCGTCCATAGGTTTTTGAGGTATATGTCTTTAAAAATTACACTTTATAGATCCAGAAGATCCAGATAGTGATCCGGATCACTGCCAAAATTGAACCATTTCTTCCTTTCACCTTTTCAGACATATCCTGAAAATTTCATCGAAAGTATTTGAGTTATCTGTCTTTAAAATTACATTTCATGGATCCAGAAGATCCAGATAGTGATCCAGATCAATTCCAAAATTGTATCATTTCTTACTTTTACCTTTTCAGACATATCCTGAAAATTTCATTGAAATCCGTCCATAAGTTTTTGAGTTATCTGTCTTTAAAAATTACATTTCATGGATCCAGAAGATCCAGAGAGTGATCCGGATCACTCCAAAAATTGAATCATTTCTTCCTTTTACCTTTTCAGACATATGAACAACATACCTGAAAAGATTAGCCTAACTTTAATACTTCTTAAGATATTTGACATTTACTTCTTTCATTATTTTGCTATAAATAAGAAAATAGGTATTACTCACTTATGGCATGCAATAGAACCCCAAACTATGTTCCATCTTATAGCTAAGGACAAAGTAGCTGAACAACATATTTTCGGAAAATACTCTAACTGCAGTAGTTTTGGAGTTACAATGGCTTTACTCAATAGTCAGAATTTCAAAGTAGCTTTTACTCAGCTATCCAAGGTGCAACAGGTCTGAAACTTTACCATGTGATAGCTTACCAAAAAGTAGATGCACAACATATTTGAAAAGATTTCCCTAACTTCTTCTGTTATTTAGCTACAAATGAGAAAATAGTTATTACTCACTTATGGCATGCAATAGAACCCCAAACTATGTACCATCTTATAGCTAAGGACAAAGTAGCTGAACAACATATTTCAAGAAAAAACTCTAACTGCAATACTTTTTGAGTTTTGAGTCCTTTACTCAAAGTAGCTAAAATTGCTATTACTCACTTATCTTTAGGCCTAAGTCCACAAAACCAAAAAAATATTCAAGGACATAAAAATTCATTATGACAATTAATTTACAAAAAATCTGTAGCTGTAGCAGTTTTGGAGAAATCAGCGTGACACATTAACGCACGCACGCATGCACAGGATGCATTTTATAATCTCCCTTCCGGGCTCAAGCCCGGTGGGAGATAATAATAAAATTGTCAGTATTTATTTTTTATTTATTTGGGGTTTTACGTCGCTTTCAACACTGTACAGGTCATATCACGACGGGTAGTTGGAAGGGCAGAGGAAACCAGTACATACAGTTCGTTAGGGTTCTGTACTGTAAACTGCCGACCAACGGCAAGCAACTACCAGCTTTCCCACTTGAGGCCGTGCTGGGGATCGAACCCCGGCCTCAGAGGTGGGAGGCGAGGGTGTTACCACTCTGCCACCGTGGCCCCAAAATTGTCAGTAAAACACAATGACACAAAAAGCACAAATACAATAAATAAATATCACAACACAATACCAGACTAGATTATTACAGAATAAATTAACACAAAAGGACAAAATAAATTAATTAAAACTTTTTATAGAGACCACATTCTTTTAAATAGTTAATGATATTAAAAACATTTTCACAAAATAATTTTTTGATTGTATTAACACTTCTATAATATTTAATTCTGGTGTCTCGTATGTCGATACAGTCTAGTAATATATGTTTGACTGTATCGGGACAATGACATGGAATGCACCAGGGCATATCCTCACCTTTGATTGGATAACTATGGGTGAAATAAGTGTGTCCTATACGGGCTCAAGTAACAACTATTTCCACCCTACGAGATAAACCCGTCCAAACAAAAAATCTCCTACTGTAGGGTTTATTTGGAATAGTTTATCAGGACATGCATTCCATTGGGCTTGCCACTTTTGTTTAAAAACACTATTTACATTCACTTTCAAGTCTGTATAGGGGACTTTCAAGTCTAAAACATTAAAATTCAAGGCCTGTTTGGCAAGCTCATCTGCTTTTTCATTGCCTTTTATGCCTACGTGACTTGGAACCCAAACTAAAACAACTTTCTTATTCACTGACACACAATCATTAAAAAGTTTTAAAATATCTTGAATAAAAGAATTATCACAGTTGTTGCTATCAAGAGCTTGAAGACTAGATAAAGAGTCAGTGAATATGATAAAACGATCCCAATCACAATTTTTTATAATATTAAAAGCCATTTTCAGAGCCTGTAATTCAGTTGTGAATATATTAGCACTGCCAGGAAGTCTGACTTGGGCACTGAGGTTATTAGATGTAGCAGCTGCAGCAACCCTATTTTCTGTCTTCGATCCATCAGTATATAAAGCCCTATGGTCAGGATAACAACTTTTCAACTGAGCAAATAGACTTTGAAAAAGACAATCATCACCAAGATGTTTCTTTTGATGGGTGAGATACAAGTCTATGTGAGGCTTCTGTACAGTCCAGGGTGGGTCATCTGGCAATGACACAGTCTGAATTAAATCCAGCTGAGGACAGACAGCAGACAAATCTTCCTCCATACGATGCCCAAAAGATCTTATTGCAGATGGTTTCTTATTGTAAAGATCATAAAACTGGGGGTTAAAAACAACATCATAAGCTGGATTGTCAGGATTACTTTTCAATTTCAAAGCATACTGAATACATAATTTATCAAACCTTAAATACAAGGGTGGCTCATTTGCCTCTACATACAAGCTTTGCATTGGAGAAGTCCTGAAGGCTCCCAGGCATATTCTCAAGCCCTGGTTTTGAATGGGTTCCAATTTCTTAAGATAAGACTTACGAGCCGAACTAAAACCAGCACAACCATAGTCCAATCTAGAATGAACAAATGAACGATAAAGTCTCATTAAAACACTTCAATCTGCTCCCCAATCCATTTTGGCAACTACTTTCAGTAAGTTCATGGCTTTCTCACATTTCTGACGAATATAATCAATATGTGCCTTAAAGTTTAATTTACTATCAAATAGAACACCAAGGAACTTAGTTTGTGGAACAACTGGGATTTGTGAATTATATATTGTCAATGTTGGGTGTGGATGAAGTTTTCTTTTATCACAGAAATGCATGCAAACAGTTTTGGTTTTAGAAAATCTAAAACCATTTTCATCAGCCCATTTCTCTACTTTATTCAAACACAATTGAAGTTGCCTTTCTATTGAAGCCATATTTCTAGAAGAACAAGTGATTGAGAAATCATCAACAAAAAGAGACTTTTCAAAGCTAGCTGGAATCACATCAGCAATACTGTTAATCTTCAAAATAAATAATGTAACAGAGAGGATGCTGCCCTGGGGAACACCCATCTCTTGCCCATGTATATCTGAATAAATGGATCCTAAACAAACTCTAAAAACTCTGTTTGATAAAAAATTCTGAATAAACATGGGCATTCGCCCCCTTAGGCCTACATTATGTAGATCTCTTATAACGCCATACAGTCAAACCTGTGTATAACAACCTCTCATGGGACATTGCAAAAGTGGGTGTTATAGACAGGGGGTCTTTATATAAAGGGTTGTCTTTTAAGTAGGACTTGGGTTTTCATATGCATTCAGTAATACCTGAAGTTACAACTGACACATCTACAAACATTTATTTTACAGAAGAATATATACTTGTGTACAGTGGTGGATAAAAAAACACATAAAATTGTAGAAATACAATGAATTGATAAATTGTGCATATTTACATGTGCAACAAGTTATTACTATTACTTGAAAAAGTCCTTAATGGATGTTTGTTTTACTGCACCCTCCACTACCATGTTTACAAGATCTTCTTCTGCATTCATCAGTGATTGGTATGTACTGGATTTTCCATTTTTGGCAACAAATGCTTTTAGCTCCTCCATATATTGCAGGGCTGTAGAAAGTCCACACACCTTATTCTCTTCTTCTGTATTGTTATTGCTGTCACACTCTGTTTCATAGACTTCATTGTTTTCAGTAGGGTTCAGGATTTCCCCTGCAGGCCTACTCCAGTCAAGGGACATGACACTGCTGTGTCAGAAGCTCACTGTCTATTTTAAGAAGTTCAGTGAAGTCAACCCCAAACACATCATTAGAAAGTTTCAACACAGACAATGGAATATCATCTAATGTGGTCATCCTCATCATCCACAACAGGACATACAGGGGTAGACTGGAATCCACAGCGTCTGAAGCCTTTCTCTATGGTGCTGGCCTCCACTTCTCTCCAGGATCTATTGATCCAGTAGATGGCTTCCAGTACACTAATTTTCTTTAAAATTTCAGCACCAGTCAGAGTCTTCTCTTTGTCCATCTGGGCAATCATGAATTGTAGTTGGCGCTTCCTGTACTTCAACTTTAAGGCTTGTATTACTCCCTGGTCCATTGGTTGTGTCTTTGCAGTGGTGTTAGGAGGGAAAAACTGTAGTTTAATGTTGTCCAGAGTGATCTTTGGGTGGGAGGGTGCATTGTCAATGAAGAGAATTATCTTTCTATTTTCTTTTTTTAGTTTCCTATCAAATGCTATTAACCATCTCTCAAAAATGTTTGAGGTCATCCAAGCTTTTGAATTAGCAAAGTAGGTCACAGGCAAAGTTTTGGAATCAATGTTGTTCCTTGAAAAACAACGGGGCTTCTCTGCTTTCCCAATCACCAGGGCAGGCTCCTGGTCTCCAATGAGGTTGGCACAAAGAGCAACTGTGAGGCGGTCCTTGGAATGTTTCCCTCCACTGCAGTCTGACCCCCTGAACTGGTAGCTGTGTTTAGTTGTAGCTCTGAAGAATAACCCAGTTTCATCCATATTGTAAATGTCTTTGGGGTCATAGCCAGAGCATAATTGCTGACAGGCATAACACAGTGTCCTCATAATTGCATAATTGCTAACAGGCATAAGTTAATAATTGGAGGATTTGAATTTGAGTGGAATCTTCATTAATAACAGCAAACAGGAGTAAGTGGGATTATACAATCTGAGTGCATTAAAGAAACACCTTCCAGTGCCACTCAAAGGCTGTATAACTGAGGCCTTGTATTTCTTCAATTAACATTTCCCGGCGGACCAACTGTTCTCTGCAGTGAGAGAATTGAATGGGTGTATGTATGTGTGTAGTCTGCATGAGTGAGCTGTGGTTGTGTCTTGTGTGTGTGTATGTATGTGTGTAGTCCTCTCTCCATGCAAGAGTGGGCTGGTGGGGGGGATGTGTGTGTGTGCACACCACATGGAGTTTACAGTGCAGAGAAAAACATTGTTGTATGTCGAGTGAAAGAGGGGGAGGGGGGATTTGTTATGCTTGTTCACAGGCAAACATACAGGGCTCACTCTAGAGTGGAGTATTGTTAGTCGTTCTGTACAGTGTCTCTTTGATGTGGGGAGATAAAAACACCAGTCGCAGGTCGCGTTTCACAGGGAGTCGTTTATTACAGGTCCAATACACTGTAAAATCTCAGGGGAGGTTTAAAAATAGGTCTTTATACACAGTAAGTCGCTGATTACAGGGGGTCGCTAGTACAGGTTTGACTGTACTTCCATACTGTATCGTAGGCTTTTTCTAAATCAAAAAATACAGAGTCTACATGGTTGCCTTTTAAAAAGGAATCTCTAATAAAAGATTCAAGTCTTATTAATTGGTCTGTTGTAGTTCGACCTTTTCTAAAACCACTTTGATATTTTGTTAAAATATTATTTTTCTCAAGGAACCAAACTAATCTAGTATTAATCATTCTTTCCATGGTTTTGCAAAAACTGCTCGTCAGAGATATGGGACGATAATTGGATGGGTTTTTTTAGTCTTTGCCTGGCTTAGGAATAGGTATCACAGTGGCCTCTTTCCAGCATTCAGGGATTTCACCTGAAGCCCATATATCAATAAATACATCAAGTAACACCACAAATGAGTCTCTTGGTAGATGTTTTAGCAGCTGATAATGGATCTCATCTGGACCAGTGGCTGTGTCATGAGACTTTTTCAGAGCATCACATAATTCTTTAATGGTAAATGGTACATTGTAGTTTTCCAGAGTTGTCAGTGTCAAAATCTAGAGGTTCTTTTTCAGCTTTCTCTTGATATTTTTGAAACTCTGCACGGTAATTGTTGCTGCTGGAATTCTTGCTAATTTCTTGGGCCAACCTATTTGCTATGTCCACTCTTTCTGTTATTTTTGTCCCATCATTATTTTCTAGATGGTGTATTGTGGTGTTACTTTGTTTGACACTTATTTTTCTTATCATTTCCCATACCTTCTTTGCTGGTGTCTTTACATTTAGTTTTGATACATATTCATGCCATGATTTCCTTTTACTTTCTTTAATTACTTTACGAGCATTGGCTCGACAGTTTTTATATTCATTTATGTTATCTGATGTAGGATTTATACGGCATTTATCCATTGCATTTTGACGAGCTTTAACAGCTTTTTTGCATTCACTGTTGAACCATGATTTGTAGCTACCAGTGGACTGTCCAGTTGACTTTGGCACACATTTTGTTGCTATGTCATTTAACTTATTTAAAAATGCAGGAAACTTTTCTGTTGAGTCAGTAAAATTATGCCTATTAATATCCACAGAACACTGAAGTTTGAATTTTGGCCAATCAGCCTTTCTTAAGATTCCAACGAGGAACATTGACCTTGGGCATACTGTTAACTATATCAATTAAAATAGGAAAATGGTCACTACCACACTGATCTGAATGGACCTGCCATGTAAAATCAAGAAAAACAGATGCAGAACATAAAGACAAATCTATTGAGGTGAATGAACCTGATGCAGGATGAAAGTAGGTAGGTGACTTATCATTAAGTAAACAAATATCAGAGGATTCAAGAAGATGTTCCACCTTATAGCCTAAACTATTAGACGAGGAACAACCCCACAAATCACTAAGTGCATTAAAATCTCCAATAAATAGAAAAGGTGCAGGTAACTGGTTGACTAGATTATCAATATCACTTTGTGCAACATTAAAACGTGGTGGAATATATACATTACATACAGTTATAGCCTTATGAAGAGATACTTTTACAGCAACTGCCTGCAGTTCTGTATCTAACTCAAGTACCTAATGGGGTATACCTTTCTTTACAAAAATAGAGCAGCTACCAGTGGCTCTCCCATCTACTTCAGACAAAAAGTTTTAAAATAATGATCAAATCCTCTAATATTTACATTATCTGTTTCTTTAAAATGAGTTTCCTGCAATGCTAAAATGTAGGGTATAAATTGGAAATTAAATTTTTAATTTCTTCAAAGTTTGGCCTAAAGCCACCACAGTTCCACTGTAGTATACTTTTATTTTTGCTTGGTTCCATTATTTACATTTTTATTGCCATTCCGCCCTTGTGAATTTGTGATTGGGGATTCTTCAACACTCATTTCACTGTCACTATCACTCAAAACATCATATTTATTGTATTGTTTAACTGGGTCATCAGATCCCTTATGTTGTTTGGTCAAATAAACTTTGCTTTGGCTTATTTTCAATTTAATGGGGTCATTTTGAGTTGCACTTGTCTGACATGATGAACTCGTTTTAGTCACTTTACTTGTCTGTTTTTCAACTGCACACTTTTTGGGTTGTTTTGAACCATCTGGCCAAGTCATTTCTGTTTGCGTTTCCACTGTTGCTGTTTTCACCACAGGTTTGGTTGCTGCAGCTGCTTGGGCATATGTTGTCTTCACAGAATTAAATATGTCCATTTGTTTCTTGGCTTCTGTATATGTAATCCCTCTTTCTGTCTTGATTCTTTGGATTTCCTTTTCCTCTTTCCATTTTGGACATGTTTTATCATTAGAGGCATGGTTTCCTTGGCAGTTAACACATTTTGCTTCATTTGTGCATTGTTGAGAGTCTGTATGATCTTCTTTCCCACATTTATTGCAAACTTCATTTTTCCTGCAGTTGCATTTGGGATGACCAAACTTTTGACACTTGTAGCATCTCACAGGATTTGGGATAAACTGTGACACAGCCACTCTAAAGTAACCCATCCTGATGTATTTAGGTAAGGTCTGGCTTTGAAATGTCAGTATAAAGGTCCCTGTCGGTTTTCTTTGTCCATCTCTAAATACCGAAATCCTGTCTAGTTTGATGACACCTTCAGTTTTCAGGCCTTCTAATATTTCATCATTGGTACAGTCTTTTATGTCTGGGCATCTAATGACCCCTTTCTTGGTGTTTAAACTGTAATGTGATGAAATATCGATTGGGATAGCACTGTCCATTGTCAGATTCAATTTTGTAGTTTTCAGCAATTTCTGGCTCTGTGTTTCCTTGTCCACTTCCACCAAAATGCTTCCATTCCTTAACTTCTTTATGTTAAAGGGATCTGAACCAAGTACAGCAACAATGACAGCAAATGGTGACAGTTTGTACAAGGGTCTTTCATCATTTGTACCTTTTACCAGCAAGAAACGTGGCCATGAGCAAATCTGAGCAGAGTCAAAGTCCGTAGTCATAATATCAGGTCTAGATCTTTTCCTATCAATCAATAGTGAGTTTTGGGTAGCCATAATGTAGTAGATATTTTCGTTGCCAATGCTCTCCACCCACCCTTCGAGCCCAACAAGGGGATATCATAATAAGTGTGGAGCTGAGCCCTGCACACTGATATCAGAGATACATTAGCAATATACTCAAAGACCACAAAAGTGAACCTTGATTGACCTGTTAAGCAGCCGCCTTCTAGATACTCCAAATAAAAGCACAAACCAAACACCAGCAGAATACAACAATCAAGTATAACAGTATAAACCATTAGAAACAACAAGCCATCTCTAATTTGGAGCACTAGGGCTTGGCACTACCAGCCGATTGATTAAGCCAGGCCATCTTAACCTTCCGACTAAGGGAAATTGAGGCCAAAGCTGTGTATTGCCTCCTCAATGCCACAACAAAGAATTAGCTCAACAGCCAGGATCCTCTCTTCCACTGACACGGATCGCAACCCACGGCAAACAGGCTGCCCCCAATTAGTCGCCTCTTACGACACAGGAGGATACGTTGGGCCTATTCTTCTTCCCCGGACCCACAGGGGGAGTCTGGCTCTGAAAGGTCAATATAAATGTCCCTGTTGGTTTCCTTTGTCCATCCCTGAATACTGATATCCTGTCTAGTTTTATGACACTTTCATCTTTCAGTCCTTCTAATATTTCCTCATCAGAACATTCTTTTATATCCGGGCATCTAATGACCCCTTTCTTTGTGTTCAGGCTGTAATGTGGTGATACAGTGATGGGGATAACATTTTCCATAGTCACGTGTAATTTGGTCGTTTTTAGTAGTTTATTGCTTCGAGCTTCCTTGTCAAAGGTCAAAGTTGGGGTTTTACGTCCCGTTCAACAGCCAGTCGAGCTTCCTTGTCAACTTTAATGAAAATTTCTCTGTTTCTTAATTTTTTAATATTGAAAGGATCAGACCCTAAAACAGCAACAATAGCTTTGTTCACAGCAAATGGCGACAGTTTAAATAAGGGTCTCTCATAGTCTGTGACTTTTATCAACAAGAAGCATGGCCATGAACAAATCTGTACAGAATCCAAGCTCGAAGTCAAAATATCAGTTCTAGATCGTTTCCTATCAGCCAGTTGAGAGTGTTGAGTAGCCATATTAAAACAGTAGTTATTTGTTGCCAATGCTCTCCTCCCACCCTTCAAGCCCAACAAGGGGATATCATAATAGTGTGGAGCTGAGCCCTGCACACTGATATCAGAGATACATTAGCAATTTACTCAAAGACCACAAAAGTGAACCTTGATTGACCTGTTAAGCAGCCACCTTCTAGATACTCCAAATAAAAGCACAAACCAAACACCAGCAGAATACAACAATCAAGTACAACAGTATAAACCATTAGAAACAACAAGCCATCATTAATTTCGAGCACTAGGGCTTGGCACTACCAGCCGATTGATTAAGCCAGGCCATCTTAACCTTCCGACTAAGTGAAATTGAGGCCAAAGCTGTGTATTGCCTCCTCAATGCCGCAACAAAGAATTAGCTCAACAGCCAGGATCCTCTCTTCCACTGACATGGATCGCAACCCACGGCAAACAGGCTGCCCCCAATTAGTCGCCTCTTACGACACAGGAGGATACGTTGGGCCTATTCTTCTTCCCCGGACCCACAGGGGGAGTGTGGCTCTGAAAGGTCAATATAAATGTCCCTGTTGGTTTCCTTTGTCCATCCCTGAATACTGATATCCTGTCTAGTTTTATGACACTTTCATCTTTCAGTCCTTCTAATATTTCCTCATCAAAACATTCTTTTATATCCGGGCATCTAATGACCCCTTTCTTTGTGTTCAGGCTGTAATGTGGTGATACAGTGATGGGGATAACATTTTCCATAGTCACGTGTAATTTGGTCGTTTTTAGTAGTTTATTGCTTCGAGCTTCCTTGTCAAAGGTCAAAGTTGGGGTTTTACGTCCCGTTCAACAGCCAGTCGAGCTTCCTTGTCAACTTTAATGAAAATTTCTCTGTTTCTTAATTTTTTAATATTGAAAGGATCAGACCCTAAAACAGCAACAATAGCTTTGTTCACAGCAAATGGCGACAGTTTAAATAAGGGTCTCTCATAGTCTGTGACTTTTATCAACAAGAAGCGTGGCCATGAACAAATCTGTACAGAATCCAAGCTCGAAGTCAAAATATCAGTTCTAGATCGTTTCCTATCAGCCAGTTGAGAGTGTTGAGTAGCCATATTAAAACAGTAGTTATTTGTTGCCAATGCTCTCCTCCCACCCTTCAAGCCCAACAAGGGGATATCATAATAGTGTGGAGCTGAGCCCTGCACACTGATATCAGAGATACATTAGCAATTTACTCAAAGACCACAAAAGTGAACCTTGATTGACCTGTTAAGCAGCCACCTTCTAGATACTCCAAATAAAAGCACAAACCAAACACCAGCAGAATACAACAATCAAGTACAACAGTATAAACCATTAGAAACAACAAGCCATCATTAATTTCGAGCACTAGGGCTTGGCACTACCAGCCGACTGATTAAGCCAGGCCATCTTTACCTTCCGACTAAGTGAAATTGTGGCCAAAGCTGTGTATTGCCTCCTCAATGCCGCAACAAAGAATTAGCTCAACAACCAGGATCCTCTCTTCCACTCACACAGATCACAACCCACGGCAAACAGGCTGCCCCCAATTAGTCGCCTCTTACGACACGCACTGGGATACGTTGGGCCTATTCTACTACCCCGGACCCACAGGGGGCTTGACTATGCAAAAGGGGTTCTTGAGTTACAGTCCTAAAATACCATACAACCATATCAAAGAATTTAGAATATATGTGCTAAATTAATACTCTCAAGATCTCAATATAACAGCTCCTCAGATGCCCTAAAGGAACTTCACTGGCTACCAGTTCAGCAAAGGGTTGACTACAAGATCCCGTCTCTCATGCACCGGTGCACTCATGAAGAGAAAGTTACATAGCACATTAAGTAAATGTAACTATGTGGTGCCCTACACCAAGAACAAGATATTTGGTGACCGATTATTTAGCTTCCATGGCCCTATTGCCTAACCACCTCATAAGGGATCACAGACTATGAAACCTTTAAAAAGAAATGCAAAACACATCTATTTATGAAATATGTCAAACATTAGATTAAAGAAAGTTTTTAAAGCGCAGCTAATTATTTATTGAAATACAGTCTGCACTATATAAATACTACTGAAGTTTAAAGAGAGAAGACCTAGCTGTAAAGCAGTAGATCAGACAGATTTTGGAATATCAGTGTACCAGTAAATTTCTTGTAGCTTCATGTTAAAAATTCTTGTTTTAAATAATGTGCCCTTTATAATATCAGCCTAAAAACAAGGATTCATTAAATTGAATTGTCGTCTTAATATTTTAAACTACTGTAGTATATGAAGTTTAAATATTATACATGTAAATGATTTGATTTTCTATGTATGTGCATGTAGAAAATTTCATTCATTTTCACTTTGAATAGATTCCCCAAAATTAAATTAAAGAAACATTTTAATCTTAAGAGATAAATACATGTTTAAAAGTTATTTGGGCATTAATTTTACTATCAAAATTCAGACAAAATAACTAAAAAGAAATGTCTGGTAACAATTTACACTTCTGCAGTATTACATGTTGCATTATTTTGTGCCCTTACATATTTTATTCAATTGCAGGTTTCTCTTGATGATGGGTCATCTAGACATCTGAACATACAAGAATTCAAAGGTTCATGGCGTTCTTGATATTCTTCTTGAAAATTTAAAATATGTCTCGGAGGAATACCAGTTGCGTGAAAAAAATAAAGCCAGAGTGAATTATCTAGATAAAATTCTATTGGCAAGAAAAGAGGGCAGGATGACCTCGATGTTAACAGTGTTAGTTTCCCCTGAGGAGACATACCAAGAGGGTGATGATCTGCTTAAGAAACAATTTATTGTGTTAGCTGGAAATCACAGGTTAGCCACCATGCATAAAGTTAGAGAAATCAGGGGAGACTTCAGTTTTTGAGCTTGTAACATGTCATGTGTGCAAGAACCTGTTAACTACAGGGGCACTTGTGAAAGGATCTTGCACCAATGATGTCAGTTCAGATGCTTTAAAGACATCGGACTATAACAAGGTAACCTTGTGAGGAAACTCTGGAATGACCACCAGTTTAAACAACCTGATGAGAAAGAGAGAATGGCAAAACTCTACACTATTCTCAAATCAAATGTGGTAAGCAGTCTGTAATTTTTAAACCAAATAAATGATGCAATGTTCATGTTGTAAAATGCATTAAAATACTTTAGTGTTATTTGATGAGCATTTAAATTTTAATTGTGTGAAAAAGGTTTAACAGAAGGAGCAGGAAGGATATTTGGTGGGATGGGAAACAAAGATACCCTTTGGCTCAGAGAAAAATTTGTAAAAGTTAGGAATTCAAATAGTAAATACCTAGACAGATAGACTGAAGAGGCCAGGAAATGAAGGAAAACAGAGACTTTTGAAGGCAATGCATCATAATATTCTGAATTGGTGTTATTTATTGTTGTTTTCACACCACATACTAGTTTAACAACATTTAAGGTTTGCATTGATATACAGGTCCTGTGGTGGATTGGGTGACAAACTATTATTTGCACTATGCAATTGTTTGACGGAACATGTCACTATAATAAATGAATAAATAAAATAAAAAATAAATTTTTATGCCAGTTCAAAATAAAAAGCATGAACACAAAACAATTAGTAATATGCAATAACTTGTGATTCCACCTTAAAAGAAATGCAAAACACATCTATTTACAAAATATTTCAAACATTAGATTTAAGAAAGTTTTTAAAGCGCAGCTAATTATTTATTGAAATACAGTCTGCACTATATATATACTACTGAAGTTTAAAGAGAGAAGACCTAGCTGTAAAGCAGTAGATTAGACAGATTTTGGAATATCAATGTACCAGTAAACTTCTTGTAGCTTCATGTTAAAAATTCTTGTTTTAAATAATGTGCCCTTTATAATATCAGCCTAAAAACAAGGATTCATTAAATTGAATTGTCGTCTTAATATTTTAAACTACTGTAGTATATGAAGTTTAAATATTATACATGTAAATGATTTGATTTTCTATGTATGTGCATGTAGAAAATTTCATTCATTTTCACTTTGAATAGATTCCCCAAAATTAAATTAAAGAAACATTTTAATCTTACGAGATAAATACATGTTTAAAACTTATTTGGGCATTAATATTACTATCAAAATTCAGACAAAATAACTAAAAAGAAATGTTTGGTAACAATTTACACTTCTGCAGTATTACATGTTGCATTATTTTGTGCCCTTACATATTTTATTCAATTACAGGTTTCTCTTGATGATGGGTCATCTAGACATCTGAACATACAAGAATTCGAAGGTTCATGGCGTTCTTGATATTCTTTTTGAAAATTTAAAATATGTCTCGGAGGAATACCAGTTGCGTGAAAAAAATAAAGCCAGAGTGAATTATCTAGATAAAATTCTATTGGCAAGAAAAGAGGGCAGGATGACCTCGATGTTAACAGTGTTAGTTTCCCCTGAGGAGACATACCAAGAGGGTGATGATCTGCTTAAGAAACAATTTATTGTGTTAGCTGGAAATCACAGGTTAGCCACCATGCATAAAGTTAGAGAAATCAGGGGAGACTTCAGTTTTTGAGCTTGTAACATGTCATGTGTGCAAGAACCTGTTAACTACAGGGGCACTTGTGAAAGGATCTTGCACCAATGATGTCAGTTCAGATGCTTTAAAGACATCGGACTATAACAAGGTAACCTTGTGAGGAAACTCTGGAATGACCACCAGTTTAAACAACCTGATGAGAAAGAGAGAATGGCAAAACTCTACACTATTCTGAAATCAAATGTGGTAAACAGTCTGTAATTTTTTAAACCAAATAAATGGTGCAATGTTCATGTTGTAAAATGCATTAAAATACTTTAGTGTGTTATTTGATGAGCATTTAAATTTTAATTGTGTGAAAAAGGTTTAACAGAAGGAGCAGGTAGGATATTTGGTGGGATGGGAAATAAAGATACCCTTTGGCTCAGAGAAAAAGTTGTAAAAGTTAGGAATTCAAATAGTAAATACCTAGACAGATAGACTGAAGAGGCCTGGAAATGAAGGAAAACAGAGACTTTTGAAGGCAATGCATCATAATATTCTGAATTGGTGTTATTTATTGTTGTTTTCACACCACACACTAGTTTAACAACATTTAAGGTTTGCATTGATATACAGGTCCTGTGGTGGATTGGGTGACAAACTATTATTTGCACTATGCAATTGTTTGACGGAACATGTCACTATAATAAATGAATAAATAAAATAAAAAATAAATTGTTATGCCAGTTCAAAATAAAAAGCATGAACACAAAAACAATTAGTAATATGCAAGAACCTGTGATTCCACCTTAAAAGAAATGCAAAACACATCTATTTACAAAATATTTCAAACATTAGATTTAAGAAAGTTTTTAAAGCGCAGCTAATTATTTATTGAAATACAGTCTGCACTATATAAATACTACTGAACTTTAAAGAGAGAAGACCTAGCTGTAAAGCAGTAGATTAGACAGATTTTGGAATATCAGTGTACCAGTAAACTTCTTGTAGCTTAATGTTAAAAATTCTTGTTTTAAATAATGTGCCCTTTATAATATCAGCCTAAAAACAAGGATTCATTAAATTGAATTGTCGTCTTAATATTTTAAACTACTGTAGTATATGAAGTTTAAATATTATACATGTAAATGATTTGATTTTCTATGTATGTGCATGTAGAAAATTTCATTCATTTTCACTTTGAATAGATTCCCCAAAATTAAATTAAAGAAACATTTTAATCTTACGAGATAAATACATGTTTAAAACTTATTTGGGCATTAATATTACTATCAAAATTCAGACAAAATAACTAAAAAGAAATGTCTGGTAACAATTTACACTTCTGCAGTATTACATGTTGCATTATTTTGTGCCCTTACATATTTTATTCAATTGCAGGTTTCTCTTGATGATGGGTCATCTAGACATCTGAATATACAAGAATTCGAAGGTTCATGGCGTTCTTGATATTCTTTTTGAAAATTTAAAATATGTCTCGGAGGAATACCAGTTGCGTGAAAAAAATAAAGCCAGAGAGAATTATCTAGATAAAATTCTATTGGCAAGAAAAGAGGGCAGGATGACCTCGATGTTAACAGTGTTAGTTTCCCCTGAGGAGACATACCAAGAGGGTGATGATCTGCTTAAGAAACTATTGTGTTAGCTGGAAATCACAGGTTAGCCACCATGCATAAAGTTAGAGAAATCAGGGGAGACTCTTCAGTTTTTGAGCTTGTAACATGTCATGTGTGCAAGAACCTGTTAACTACAGGGGCACTTGTGAAAGGATCTTGCACCAATGATGTCAGTTCAGATGCTTTAAAGACATCAGACTATAACAAGGTAACCTTGTGAGGAAACTCTGGAATGACCACCAGTTTAAACAACCTGATGAGAAAGAGAGAATGGCAAAACTCTACACTATTCTGAAATCAAATGTGGTAAACAGTCTGTAATTTTTTAAACCAAATAAATGGTGCAATGTTCATGTTGTAAAATGCATTAAAATACTTTAGTGTGTTATTTGATGAGCATTTAAATTTTAATTGTGTGAAAAAGGTTTAACAGAAGGAGCAGGTAGGATATTTGGTGGGATGGGAAATAAAGATACCCTTTGGCTCAGAGAAAAAGTTGTAAAAGTTAGGAATTCAAATAGTAAATACCTAGACAGATAGACTGAAGAGGCCTGGAAATGAAGGAAAACAGAGACTTTTGAAGGCAATGCATCATAATATTCTGAATTGGTGTTATTTATTGTTGTTTTCACACCACACACTAGTTTAACAACATTTAAGGTTTGCATTGATATACAGGTCCTGTGGTGGATTGGGTGACAAACTATTATTTGCACTATGCAATTGTTTGACGGAACATGTCACTATAATAAATGAATAAATAAAATAAAAAATAAATTGTTATGCCAGTTCAAAATAAAAAGCATGAACACAAAAACAATTAGTAATATGCAAGAACCTGTGATTCCACCTTAAAAGAAATGCAAAACACATCTATTTACAAAATATTTCAAACATTAGATTTAAGAAAGTTTTTAAAGCGCAGCTAATTATTTATTGAACTACAGTCTGCACTATATAAATACTACTGAACTTTAAAGAGAGAAGACCTAGCTGTAAAGCAGTAGATTAGACAGATTTTGGAATATCAGTGTACCAGTAAACTTCTTGTAGCTTCATGTTAAAAATTCTTGTTTTAAATAATGTGCCCTTTATAATATCAGCCTAAAAACAAGGATTCATTAAATTGAATTGTCGTCTTAATATTTTAAACTACTGTAGTATATGAAGTTTAAATATTATACATGTAAATGATTTGATTTTCTATGTACGTGCATGTAGAAAATTTCATTCATTTTCACTTTGAATAGATTCCCCAAAATTAAATTAAAGAAACATTTTAATCTTACGAGATAAATACATGTTTAAAACTTATTTGGGCATTAATATTACTATCAAAATTCAGACAAAATAACTAAAAAGAAATGTCTGGTAACAATTTACACTTCTGCAGTATTACATGTTGCATTATTTTGTGCCCTTACATATTTTATTCAATTGCAGGTTTCTCTTGATGATGGGTCATCTAGACATCTGAACATACAAGAATTCGAAGGTTCATGGCGTTCTTGATATTCTTTTTGAAAATTTAAAATATGTCTCGGAGGAATACCAGTTGCGTGAAAAAAATAAAGCCAGAGAGAATTATCTAGATAAAATTCTATTGGCAAGAAAAGAGGGCAGGATGACCTCGATGTTAACAGTGTTAGTTTCCCCTGAGGAGACATACCAAGAGGGTGATGATCTGCTTAAGAAACTATTGTGTTAGCTGGAAATCACAGGTTAGCCACCATGCATAAAGTTAGAGAAATCAGGGGAGACTCTTCAGTTTTTGAGCTTGTAACATGTCATGTGTGCAAGAACCTGTTAACTACAGGGGCACTTGTGAAAGGATCTTGCACCAATGATGTCAGTTCAGATGCTTTAATTTTTTTTTATTTGGAGTTTTACGTCGCTTTCAACACTGTACAGGTCATATCACGACGGGTAGTTGGAAGGGCAGAGGAAACCAGTACATAGAGTTCGCTAGGGTTGTGTACTGTAAACTGCCGACCAACGGTAAGCAACTACCAGCTTTCCCACTTAAGGCCAGCACGGGGATCGAACCCCCGACCTCAGAGGTGGGAGGCGAGAGTGTTACCACTCTGCCACCGTGGCCCCCCTTCAGATGCTTTAAAGACATCGGACTATAACAAGGTAACCTTGTGAGGAAACTCTGGAATGACCACCAGTTTAAACAACCTGATGAGAAAGAGAGAATGGCAAAACTCTACACTATTCTGAAATCAAATGTGGTAAACAGTCTGTAATTTTTTAAACCAAATAAATGGTGCAATGTTCATGTTGTAAAATGCATTAAAATACTTTAGTGTGTTATTTGATGAGCATTTAAATTTTAATTGTGTAAAAAAGGTTTAACAGAAGGAGCAGGTAGGATATTTGGTGGGATGGGAAATAAAGATACCCTTTGGCTCAGAGAAAAAGTTGTAAAAGTTAGGAATTCAAATAGTAAATACCTAGACAGATAGACTGAAGAGGCCTGGAAATGAAGGAAAACAGAGACTTTTGAAGGCAATGCATCATAATATTCTGAATTGGTGTTATTTATTGTTGTTTTCACACCACACACTAGTTTAACAACATTTAAGGTTTGCATTGATATACAGGTCCTGTGGTGGATTGGGTGACAAACTATTATTTGCACTATGCAATTGTTTGACGGAACATGTCACTATAATAAATGAATAAATAAAATAAAAAATAAATTGTTATGCCAGTTCAAAATAAAAAGCATGAACACAAAAACAATTAGTAATATGCAAGAACCTGTGATTCCACCTTAAAAGAAATGCAAAACACATCTATTTACAAAATATTTCAAACATTAGATTTAAGAAAGTTTTTAAAGCGCAGCTAATTATTTATTGAAATACAGTCTGCACTATATAAATACTACTGAACTTTAAAGAGAGAAGACCTAGCTGTAAAGCAGTAGATTAGACAGATTTTGGAATATCAGTGTACCAGTAAACTTCTTGTAGCTTCATGTTAAAAATTCTTGTTTTAAATAATGTGCCCTTTATAATATCAGCCTAAAAACAAGGATTCATTAAATTGAATTGTCGTCTTAATATTTTAAACTACTGTAGTATATGAAGTTTAAATATTATACATGTAAATGATTTGATTTTCTATGTATGTGCATGTAGAAAATTTCATTCATTTTCACTTTGAATAGATTCCCCAAAATTAAATTAAAGAAACATTTTAATCTTACGAGATAAATACATGTTTAAAAGTTATTTGGGCATTAATTTTACTATCAAAATTCAGACAAAATAACTAAAAAGAAATGTCTGGTAACAATTTACACTTCTGCAGTATTACATGTTGCATTATTTTGTGCCCTTACATATTTTATTCAATTGCAGGTTTCTCTTGATGATGGGTCATCTAGACATCTGAACATACAAGAATTCAAAGATTCATGGCGTTCTTGATATTCTTTCTGAAAATTTAAAATATGTCTCGGAGGAATACCAGTTGCGTGAAAAAATAAAGCCAGAGTCAATTATCTAGATAAAATTCTATTGGCAAGAAAAGAGGGCAGGATGACCGTGATGTTAACAGTGTTAGTTTCCCCTGAGGAGACATACCAAGAGGGTGATGATCTGTTTAAGAAACAATTTATTGTGTTAGCTGGAAATCACAGGTTAGCCACCATGCATAAAGTTAGAGAAATCGGGGGAGACTCTTCAGTTTTTGAGCTTGTAACATGTCATGTGTGCAAGAACCTGTTAACTACAGGGGCACTTGTGAAAGGATCTTGCACCAATGATGTCAGTTCAGATGCTTTAAAGACATCGGACTATAACAAGGTAACCTTGTGAGGAAACTCTGGAATGACCACCAGTTTAAACAACCTGATGAGAAAGAGAGAATGGCAAAACTCTACACTATTCTGAAATCAAATGTGGTAAACAGTCTGTAATTTTTTAAACCAAATAAATGGTGCAATGTTCATGTAAAATGCATTAAAATACTTTAGTGTGTTATTTGATGAGCATTTAAATTTTAATTGTGTGAAAAAGGTTTAACAGAAGGAGCAGGAAGGATATTTGGTGGGATGGGAAACAAAGATACCCTTTGGCTCAGAGAAAAAGTTGTAAAAGTTAGGATTATTATTATTTGGGGTTTTTACGTCGCTTTCAACACTGTACAGGTCATATCACGACGGGTAGTTGGAAGGGCAGAGGAAACCAGTACATATAGTTCGCTAGGGTTCTGTACTGTAAACTGCCGACCAACGGCAAGCAACTACCAGCTTTCCCACTTATGGCCATGACGGGGATCGAACCCCGGCCACAGAGGTGGGAGGCGAGAGTGTTACCACTCTGCCACCGTGGCCCCTGTAAAAGTTAGGAATTTAAATAGTAAATACCTAGACAGATAGACTGAAGAGGCCTGGAAATGAAGGAAAACAGAGACTTTTGAAGGCAATGCATCATAATATTCTGAATTTGTGTTATTTATTGTTGTTTTCACACCACACACTAGTTTAACAACATTTAAGGTTTGCATTGATATACAGGTCCTGTGGTGGATTGGGTGACAAACTATTATTTGCACTATGCAATTGTTTGACGGAACATGTCACTATAATAAATGAATAAATAAAATAAAAAATAAATTGTTATGCCAGTTCAAAATAAAAAGCATGAACACAAAAACAATTAGTAATATGCAATAACTTGTGATTCCACCTTAAAAGAAATGCAAAACACATCTATTTACAAAATATTTCAAACATTAGATTTAAGAAAGTTTTTAAAGCGCAGCTAATTATTTATTGAAATACAGTCTGCACTATATAAATACTACTGAAGTTTAAAGAGAGAAGACCTAGCTGTAAAGCAGTAGATTAGACAGATTTTGGAATATCAGTGTATCAGTAAACTTCTTGTAGCTTCATGTTAAAAATTCTTGTTTTAAATAATGTGCCCTTTATAATATCAGCCTAAAAACAAGGATTCATTAAATTGAATTGTCGTCTTAATATTTTAAACTACTGTAGTATATGAAGTTTAAATATTATACATGTAAATGATTTGATTTTCTATGTATGTGCATGTAGAAAATTTCATTCATTTTCACTTTGAATAGATTCCCCAAAATTAAATTAAAGAAACATTTTAATCTTAAGAGATAAATATATGTTTAAAAGTTATTTGGGCATTAATTTTACTATCAAAATTCAGACAAAATAACTAAAAAGAAATGTCTGGTAACAATTTACACTTCTGCAGTATTACATGTTGCATTATTTTGTGCCCTTACATATTTTATTCAATTGCAGGTTTCTCTTGATGATGGGTCATCTAGACATCTGAACATACAAGAATTCAAAGGTTCATGGCGTTCTTGATATTCTTTCTGAAAATTTAAAATATGTCTCAGAGGAATACCAGTTGCGTGAAAAAAATAAAGACAGAGTGAATTATCTAGCTAAAATCCTATTGGCAAGAAAAGAGGGCAGGATGACCTCGATGTTAACAGTGTTAGTTTCCCCTGATGAGCCATACAAAGAGGGTGATGATCTGTTTAAGAAACAATTTATTGTGTTAGCTGGAAATCACAGGTTACCCACCATGCATAAAGTTAGAGAAATCAGGGGAGACTCTTCAGTTTTTGAGCTTGTAACATGTCATGTGTGCAAGAACCTGTTAACTACAGGGGCACTTGTGAAAGGATCTTGCACCAATGATGTCAGTTCAGATGCTTTAAAGACATCGGACTATAACAAGGTAACCTTGTGAGGAAACTCTGGAATGACCACCAGTTTAAACAACCTGATGAGAAAGAGAGAATGGCAAAACTCTACACTATTCTGAAATCAAATGTGGTAAGCAGTCTGTAATTTTTTAAACCAAATAAATGATGCAATGTTCATGTTGTAAAATGCATTAAAATACTTTAGTGTGTTATTTGATGAGCATTTAAATTTTAATTGTGTGAAAAAGGTTTAACAGAAGGAGCAGGAAGGATATTTGGTGGGATGGGAAACAAAGATACCCTTTGGCTCAGAGAAAAATTTGTATAGGTTAGGAATTCAAATAGTAAATACCTAGACAGATAGACTGAAGGGACCAGGAAATGAAGGAAAACAGAGACTTTTGAAGGCAATGCATCATAATATTCTGAATTGATGTTATTTATTGTTGTTTTCACACCACACACTAGTTTAACAATATTTAAGGTTTGCATTGATATACAGGTCCTGTGGTGGATTGGGTGACAAACTATTATTTGCACTATGCATTTGTTTGACGGAACATGTCACTATAATAAATGAATAAATAAAATAAAATAAATTATGCCAGTTCAAAATAAAAAGCATGAACACAAAAACAATTAGTAATATGCAATAACTTGTGATTCCACCTTAAATTTATTTATTTATTTGGGGTTTTACGTCGCTTTCAACACTGTACAGGTCATATCATAACGGGTAGTTATATGGGGTTACCAGAGACCTACATAAAATAGGCTTAAGAGGGCGAATGCCTATGTTTATTCAGAATTTTTTAACCAATAGAGTTTTTAGAGTTCGTTTAGGGTCTGTCTATAGTAATATGTATGAACAAGAAATGGGTGTCCCTCAAGGCAATATCCTATCTGTTACTCTATTTATTTTAAAGATCAACAGTATTGCTGATGTGATTCCAGCTAGCTTTGAAAAGTCTCTTTTTGTTGATGATTTCTCAATCACTTGTTCTTCTAGAAATATGGCTTCAATAGAAAGGCAACTTCAGTTGTTTGAATAAGGTAGAAAAATGGGCTGATGAAAATGGTTTCAAATTTTCTAAATCCAAAACTGTTTGCATGCATTTCTGTAACAAAAGAAAAATTCATCCAGACCCAACATTGACAATATATAATTCACAAATACCTGTTGTTTCACAAACTAAGTTCCTTGGTGTTATATTTGACAGTAAACTGAATTTTAAGGCACACATTGATTATATTCGTCAGAAATGTGAAAAAGCCATGAACTTACTGAAAGTAGTTGCCAAAATGGATTGGGGAGCAGATAGAAGTGTTTTATTGAGGCTTTATCGTTCATTTGTTCGTTCTAGATTGGAATATGGTTGTGCTGTTTTTAGTTCTGCTCGAAAGTCATATCTTAAGAAATTGGAACCTATTCAAAACCAGGGCTTAAGAATATGCGTGGGAGCCTTCAGGACTTCTCCAATGCAAAGCTTGTATGTTGAGGCAAATGAACCCCCTTTATATCTCAGGTTTGATAAGTTATGTGTTCAATATGCTTTGAAATTGAGAAGTAATCCTGACAATCCAGCTCGTGATGTTGTTTTTAACCCCCAGTATTATGATCTGTATGATAAGAAACCATCTGCAATAAAATCTTTTGGGCATCGTGTAGAGGAAGATTTGTCTGTCCTCAGCTGGATCTAATTCAGACTATGTCTTTGCCAGATGACCCACCCTGGACTATACAGAAACCTCACACATCCTCACCCATCAAAAGAAACATCTTGGTGATGATTGTATGTTTCAAAGTCTATTTGCTGAGTTAAAAAGTTATTCCTCTGACCATAGGGCTATATATACGGATGGATCGAAAACAGAAAATAGGGTTCTGCAGCTGCTACATCTGATGGCCTCAGTGCCCAAGTCAGACTTCTTGGCAATGCTAGCATATTCACAGCTGAATTACAGGCTCTTAAAATGGCTTTTAATATTGTTAAAAATTGTGATGGGGATCGTTTGATCATATTCACTGATTCTTTATCTAGTCTTCAAGCTCTTGATAGCAACAACTGTCATCATCCTTTTATTCAAGATATTTTAAAACTTTTTAATGATTGTCTGTCAGTGAACAAGAAAGTTGTTTTGGCTTGGGTTCCAAATCACGTAGGCATAAAAGGCAATGAAAAAGCAGATGAGCTTGCCAAACAGGCCTTGAATTTTAATGTTTTAGACTTGAAAGTCCCCTATACAGACTTGAAAATGAATGTAAATAGAGTTTTTACACAAAAGTGGCAAGCTCAATGGAATGCGTGTCCTGATATTTAGAAGAAAATATCAGAATACTTGAAGTACTTTATTTTTATATCCTGGAAAAATATCTTATATTTTTTTTCATATCCTGGAAAAATATGTTATATTTTTATAAGGAGAATAACAATAATATCAATAATGTGGTATTTTATTTATAATGTTTTATAAACTATTAGTGAGTGTATCTGGAGAAATGCTTAACAATGTACTCCACATGTGCAGAGGGGGCTGGCATAACAATATCTCTTGTGTATTTCCTTTGTGATCCAGAAACTTTCTTTTGGGAGCCAGAATTGTTGGTCTGGTTGGCCTACGCGAGCAGATTGCCTCATAATGTTGAGCTGTCCAAAATCATAGCAGAGGGTTTCCTTTTTCTCTAAGATTAGTAGTAGATTAGTGTAGATATATTTCATATATGTTTCCTAATTTTAATGACTTTACTGTAATGCCAATCTTATGTTGTACACATCATAGTAACTGTATTAGTGGTGACTCAAGGAATGTACACCATCCAGGAGTCTTGTATCAGTGCTTGAACCACATACACGCACTTTCAAATATTTTATAATAAATTTACATTTAATGTGATTCATGATTGTCGTTACATCTTAAGGATTACAGCACAATCAACATGGTGTCAGAAGTTATCTCTGGATACAACGACCAGTGAGGACATAAATCGGTTAATTAAATCAACTGCATTTTAAATTTTGGATATCTATATCATACAGATATAAGACATTCCATTCCCAGTGTTCTCCCAATGTGTGTTAGATAAACATTCAGCTGACTGCATTGCTGCATTGTATTGCACAAATGTGTACACAACTTACTATCAATCATTTTTATGTGCTTCTGTAAAAAGACTGACAGATATAAAAAACTAGCCTTTCAGAGACTACACCGATGAAACAAATAGTGAACAAACTTTTGTGAACAACTGATACAACAAACTGCCATGGCAGAAGGAGGTCTCAGGAAACCTTCAGAATTATCATTCGAGGGCAACATCGCTCACAATTGGAGTATATTTGAGGAAGAGTTCAATATTTATTGTGAGGCTGCATTATATGACAAAACTGATAAGGTAAAGGCCTACACATTATTAAATTTAGCTGGGCCTGAAGCTGTGAAAAGATCCAAGAATTTTGTATATAAACCTGAAGTGAAGGAAGGAGATGATGTAGTCCAGCCTGCAGAAACAAAAGAACAAGTGAAAACACTCCTGAAGAAATTCAGTGAACTCTGCGACCCTCAATCAAATGTGTCATTGGAACGTCACATATTTTTCACCCGTGACCAAAAACAAGGTGAAACCATAGATGCTTACATCACAGATTTAAAACAGAAAGCCAGCACATGCCAGTTTGCTGATCTACAAGATGAGTTGATCCGTGACAGATTTATATCAGGCATTGTCTCGGAATCACTCAGAAGAGTTCTACTGAAAGAAGCAAAACTGACCCTGAATAGAGCTGTTCAAATCGCACAGCTTGATGAGTTAACTCAGGCTAGATTACAAGTTTTCAAGAAAGAAAAAGATGTGAATGTTGTACATAAGAAGCATACCACAAGTACGCCTTCAGCAAGACCAGGTGGAAATTGTGGTAGAAATCACAAAGAAGGCAAATGTCCAGCCAAAGGAAAACAGTGCACTAGATGTCACAAATGGAACCATTTCAGCAATGTGTGCAGAAGTTCCTCAAACACAAATAAGTCACATTCACCATCAAAGCCACATGCAAGTTCATACAGAAAGCAATATACTCAGGATAAAAGAGTATATCATTGTGAAGTTCAACCGGAAAGTGACAATTATTTTGTCATAGATGCCCTACAGAATTCCCATGAAAAAGATGAAATACACATCAATCTCAACCTCGAAGGTGAGACCATTGACATAAAGGTGGATACCGGAGCAAAATGCAATGTCATCACCAAGACTCTTGCGAGCAGAATGTCCAAAGCTCAGAAAAAGTCCATCAAGGTAGACAAGAGACAGAGCTGTAAATTAGTAGCCTATGGAGGTGATAGTTTTAGCACTATTGGTACCACTGCTCTCAAATGTCAACACAATGGCATAACCACTGATCTAGTGTTCCATGTTGTTGATAGACCAGTGCAATCATTGATTGGTCTGCAAGATTCACTGAAGTTGAAGCTGATAACGCTCAGTCCAGACATTCATGAAGTAAAAACTAGTGACATCCCAGAACTTCAATTGTATCAAGATTTGTTTGATGGAAGTCTTGGCAAGCTACCAGTCAAGTACAAGATGACATTAACTGAAAATGCTACACCAATAGTCAGGGCGGCACACAAAATTCCTGTTGCCATTAAGGACAAGGTCAAAGCAGAAATAAACCAGATGGAAAGGGATGGAATAATTTCAAGTGTGACTGAACCAACAGACTGGGTATCAAATTTAGTTGCTGCCAAGAAAAAAGGGAAGGACGAACTTCGAATCTGCTTAAATCCGCATGATTTGAACAATGTTCTCAAAAGGCCTCACCACCCATTGAAAACAGTGGAAGAAGTTCTATCTGACTTGACGAATGCCAGAGTATTTACTACTCTTGATGCAAAAAATGGATTCTGGCAGATTCCTCTAGAAGAAGAGTCATCCAAGCTGACTACTTTTGCAACACCTTTTGGTCGTTACAAGTTCAACAGAATGCCATATGGTATCAAGTCAGGCTCAGAAGTCTTCCAGAGAGCCATGGATGATCTATTCAAGCATCAACCCTGTAAGATTGTAGTTGATGATATTCTTATTTGGGGTGCCAGTCAACAAGATCATGACCAGAAATTGAAGGTTGTCCTTGACAGATGTCGTGAGATAAACCTCAAACTAAATCCAAAGAAGTGCAGATTCCGAGTCAGTTCTGTTCCATACATCGGACACATATTGTCAGACACAGGAGTTCACCCAGATCCAGAAAAGGTCAAAGCAATCACACAGATGCCACAGCCAACTGATGTGAAGTCCTTGCAGAGATTCCTAGGGATGGTGAACTACCTGTCAAAATTCATTAAGCTACAAAGTACGCTCACTGCAAGCCTCAGAGAGCTGCTCCACAAAGATAAAGAATTCCAATGGAATGAAAACCATAGCAAAGCACTTGATGAAGTAAAAGCTGCTGTAGCAAACATCACTACTCTTCAGTTTTACGATGTAACCAAACCAGTAACCATTACTGCCGACGCATCACAATCTGGACTTGGATGTGCATTGCTGCAAGATGGCAAGCCAATTCACTTTGCCAGTCGTGCACTTACATCAACAGAAAGTAACATGGCTCAAATCCAGAAAGAGCTCCTTGCAATCGTGTTTGCAACAAAGAAATTCCGGCACTACATCTATGGAAAACAGGTCACTGTTGAGACGGATCACAAACCACTCGTGACAATACTCAATAGACCACTATCTGATGCACCTGCCAGCCTACAGAAGATGCTGCTCAAGCTGCAAAGTTATGATCTGAATCTAGTCCATAAAAGTACTACTCAAATGCAAATTAGTGACACATTGTCCAGAGCATATTTAAGAGATGAAGATGACAGTGACATGGCTGAAGAATTTGAAGTACTCTGTGTCACTAAGGTCACACAAAGCAAAATGGACAAAATTCGCGAAGCCACAAAACAAGATAAGATGCTTCAGACTTTGATAACTAAGATCCAGCATGGAGGGCCAGACAGTAGTCAAGATGTGTCAAAAAATCTGCGACTGTACTTCCCATTTCGTCATGAACTGATCGTGGAAGATGGAATCATTTTCAAAGCCAATCGTATCGTCATCCCATTCAACATGAGGAATGACATACTGGAACAACTACATTACCCACATGTAGGAGTTGAAGCCACCATCAGACGTGCCAAAGAATGTGTCTTTTGGGACAAAATCCAAGATGATATCAAAACTTGGGCTGATGCATGTCAAACTTGTGCCTCCCACAAACCATACCAAAGAAATGAGAAGCTAACATCACTTCCTGTGCCAAATTTCCCATGGCAAATTGTTGCCACTGATGTCTTTGAATGGCATGGAAAGCAATACTTGTTGACAACCGACAGCTACTCAGGATGGTTTGAAGTTGATGAACTACCAAGTTTACGGTCAACCACCATTATCGCCAAATTAAAACAACACTTCAGCAGATTTGGCATACCAGCAACCCTGCTGTCCGACTCTGCTCCAAACTTGACCAGTCAGGAGTTCAAACAATTTTGCAGAGAATGGGACATAGAACATCAGACAAGCAGTCCAGAGTATCACCAGGCCAATTCCACTGCCGAGCTTGGAGTAAAAAGAGCAAAAACACTGTTGTCTAAATGCGAGGAAAGTAGGTCAGATTTCCATTTGGCACTGCTTAATCACAGAAATGTACCTCGTGAGAACCATCTAAAGTCACCAGCAGAAAGATTACAATCCAGAATCCTCAGATCGAAAGTTCCACAAACCGAAAACAGTTTGTCTCCCAAAGTTATTGAGAACATTCCCAAAAACTTAAGAAAGCTGAGACTGACAAAGAAATACTACTATGATAAGTCCGCAAAGAACCTACCAGAGTTGAGAAGAGGAGATATCGTTAGAATGCAAACAAAGAATGGGTACAAGAAGCTAGCAATAGTACAAAGAGCTCACCAAGCACCGCATTCATATGTTGTGGAATCAGGAGGTAAAGAATACCGAAGGAACCGGCGTGATTTACTCCAGACCGAAGAAAATGCCAAAATGCAAAATGAACATTTTTAGAGGACTATGTCAGCCTTACAAGATCAACAGATGACAGTGGAGATCAAGATCATCACAATGTGACCACCAATCAGCAGACGAATCACCAAGATCAGCCTGATTCAACTACATACAGCCCTCCACCAAGAAGATCACAGAGGCAGAGACAACAACACTATCAATATCAACATCTAGTTTAAGAGTATATTTTCTAAATTCCAGTTAATAGTCATCTGGCAGAATAATCCAGCTATCAACTGTTTGATATCAATGTAGTCCACCATTGATATTCATTTTGGGCGTTAATATTTAAATCAAGAATGACATTAACTTTAATGTATAATTCATTTGTTTAAGACATTCATTTTAAAAGAAGAGAGATGTAGATATATTTCATATATGTTTCCTAATTTTAATGACTTTACTGTAATGCCAATCTTATGTTGTACACATCATAGTAACTGTATTAGTGGTGACTCAAGGAATGTACACCATCCAGGAGTCTTGTATCAGTGCTTGAACCACATACACGCACTTTCAAATATTTTATAATAAATTTACATTTAATGTGATTCATGATTGTCGTTACATCTTAAGGATTACAGCACAATCAACAATGTAAGATTATTGATATAACTTTATAGTTTTATGTAGAGTCTAGATAAAGGCTATGCTATTTTATTGTAAGATGTTTCCTCTCCAGATCCCAGTACTACAGTGAGGAGTGTGTAGGTGTAGCGCTGGTTGAAAGCAGCTCCCTACAACAGAGAAATTACCTACACAAAATAACATCAATAGCAATCGTGAAAAGTTAAAACTTGTGTCTGTTTGTAAAATAAATATCATAGACCACAGAGGAGTTGCTTTTAGCATGTTAAAATTCCTCAGTTTGGATAAAATGTGGAGCATAAATCTACATCTCTGTTTATCGCTCATGGATATAAAAAAACTCACACATGATGTACAGTAAAGCAGTGGATATGAGTCACAGGAATGTGTTACATCTCTGCACAAGAGAGGTGTACACACACATACACAAGACAAGATCTGCTGTGGATGAGAGAAACAGCAACACACTACAAAGCACTAAAAAACCTTGATGTACTTACTGTTTGTAATATTAGACAGAATAAGCTTGAGAGGAAAAAAAACAGACGTTGCAAAAGAGGAGGAAATGTACAAAAAAGAAAATATCTGGAAAAATGTCAAACAAAAGGGGTAAACACAAACAACCTAATAAATATAAAATCTGTGCCATGTATTGATCATAAGTTTCCTGTAAACATATTCACAGTTAATGCCCGTTCATTACTAAACAAATCAATTGACATTAGAAATTTTATTTGTGAAAATAAATGCTCCTTTGGAATTATAACTGAGACCTGGCTAAATGATGAATCAAACTGGCATTTATGTGATCTAAACACAAATGGGTTCAAATTAGATCCAATCCATAGAAGAAAAAGCAAAGGAGGAGGATTAGCACTTGTATATAATGATTCCTGTAATGTTCAAAGACTGAAATGGCCCAGAATTAAGTGTATGGAACTTGGTCTGTGGAAAGTAATCCAATGTAATATTGCAACCACAGTTCTGGGTATCTACAGACCACCATACACAAACAAAAACAAGGTAACGGACAACCAATTTGTTGATGAATTTCTTGAAGTGTTAGCAGACATTCTGCCCCGGCATGACAATCTAGTAATTTTGGGTGACCTCAATGTGCACTGGAACAACTTTGATAATCCCACCATCAACTCTCTAGAAAACAGCCTCACTGCCATCGGACTTAAACAACATGTCCAAGAGTACACACACAAAGATGGCAACATTCTTGATGTCATTATAACCAGTGATAATATTAAATATGAACATAAGTACAGTGTCAAGGACTTTCTTTCAGACCACCGTTACGTCATCTTTGAAACCACTAGACTAAAGCAAGGGGTTCAGCATCAAAAGAAAGCCTATAGAAACACCAAAGATGTTCCAGATTCCACCTGGAAGGAGAAGCTCAGTGCTATCGAGTTGTGTGATAGTGAAAATGTTAATTCACTATCTGAAAGCTTTGAAAATGCACTTGAAAAGATTTTAGATGAAGTTGCACCAATCCAGGAGAAAATAATACGCTCTAGAACACCAAAAGCATGGTTCAGTAAAGAAATATATGCCTCGAGGTCAGCCTACAGAAAATGTTTCAAAATCTGGAAAAAGACGAGAAGGAACACAGACTGGATTGCAGTGAAGAATGCAAAGAATGAGTATTGCAAAAAGCTAAAACTAGCAAAAAGAGCTTTCTTTACCAAAAAAGTACTAGAATCCAAGGGAGACACAAAAAAACTCTATCATACCATCAATGGTTTGCTCAAACGAGAAAATGAAAACCCGCTACCAGCGAATAGATCAAGTCAAGATTTGGCACAACACTTTTCAGACTTCTTTTCTCAAAAAGTAGCCAAGATAGCTAGTCATCTCCAGAATTACCCAAATTACAAGCCACCATCCAGAGACGTACCACAACTTAGTTCATTCAATCAAGAAACTTTAGAAAGTGTTTCGAAAATAATCACCAAACTAGGAAACAAACAATGTGAACTCGACAAATTTCCAGTTCATATCCTAAACAACAACAAAGAAGCAAGTGTTCCTAACATTACAAAACTAGTAAACAAATCCTTAACATCTGGTCAATTTCCCGACCACTGGAAACAAGCATTAGTAAAACCACTGATTAAAACTACAGGCCTGTTTCTAACCTTATATACCTCGGAAAAGTAATAGAAAGAGCTGCTCTTCAACAAATAGTTCAACATTGTGAGAGAAATGGATTACTGCCAAAATTCCAAAGTGCCTACCGGAAAGGTTTTTCATGTGAAACAATGCTCATCAAACTGGCAGATCTAATACTCAATCACATGGAAACAGGTCGAATATCAGCTGTTGTGCTAATGGATCTAAGTGCTGCATTTGATACTGTGAATCACACAATTCTGCTTGAGACATTTGAAAAGTTCTATGGAATTACAGGGGAAGTGCTTTCATGGATCAAATCATTTCTTTCCGGAAGATCTTTTCGGGTAAACGTGAATACAAAAATGAGTGAAGAAAAGCAATTATACTTGGTTGCAGCTCAGCCTTCTTCTTCATAATGTATGCTGCCACTCTATTCTATGTCATTCCGGAAGGAATAAACCTGTTTGGTTTTGCAGATGACCATGCATTGCAAAGTAGCTTCTTGGCAACATCAAGATCAGATGAAGAAAATACTATTCATCTACTCGAAAGTACCCTTCTAACTGTACAGGAGTGGATGAACAAAACCAAACTGAAAATGAATCCTGATAAAACCGAATTCATGTACTTTGGCAGCAGACATCTTCAAAAATGTTCTTCAGACTGCATTGATGTGTGTGGCGATGACATCAAGAAATCTGAAAGTGTCAGATACCTCGGTGGATATTTGGATAAGAACTTGAATTTCCAAGACCATGTTCGAAAAAAATGTTCCATGGCCATGTCCAACTTTATTAAAATTAGAGAAATCCGCCAATATCTTTCTCCTGATGCTTGCCATACACTTATATTAGGTTTAGTCATATCCCATCTTGACTACGCAAATGGATTACTGTGTAACAGCCCTAAAAGCACCATACAAACATATCAGCGAATACAGAACATGTGCGCCAAACTAATCCTATCGAGATCAAAATATGACAGTTCCACAGAAGCTCTAAAAGAACTACACTGGCTACCAATCCAAGCAAGAGTAGACTACAAGATCCTGTCTCTGATGCACCAGTGCACACATGGAGCAGCCCCGGAATATCTCAAAGAGTCACTAGAAAAGCCAAAAATAAAGAGACAGCTACGAAACACCCCAAACATTCTTAACTATGTGGTGCCATACAACAAGAACAAGACATTTGGTGACAGATCATTTAGCTTCTATGGCCCTCTGGTCTGGAACAAACTACCAGCCAACATCAAAGAAATCAGAAACTATGAGACCTTCAAAAAGAAACTGAAAACATATCTCTTTTGCAATCATTTCAAATGCTAGTTACATGAAACATTGTAAAGCGCAGATAATTATTTTTACACAAATACAGTCTGCGCTATATAAATACTGTTAAGTTTAAGTTTAAGTTTTCTCTAAGAGCTCGGGCCAGGTTGTGGTGGGGTTAGTTTGATCACTTCTGCATCTGTCCTTTCAACCTTACCAGTGTTACAGGGTTGCCACTGGTCAGGGAAAAGTCAGGGAAACTCAAGGTCAGGGAAAAGTCAGGGAATTCTGTTCTGGGTCAGGGAATTTTGGAATTTTGAAAAAAGTCAGGGAAATTTGAAGAAATGCTCAGAAAGTCAGGGAAAATTGACTTTTATGAGTCGCGCGCGTTGGTTTAAGGGAAGCTATGATGCCACTCATTGGTAATGTTTGCATAGCATGAATAATTTAAAAATACAATGTTGATATAAACATCTCAAGTAATATAGTCATTGAAGTACATTACCTGGCATTTTTTTCTTGTAAAAATTGGCTATGGCAGTCTTCTGTACAGTAAAAACTATACCTAAATTCATTAATGAAATCACTGTTCTTTTTTGGCAGTTCCGAATTTGTACAATGTAGACAGAAGATTGAAAGGATTTTGCGCCCCTTGCCTCCAGAGCTGCCTTTTTTTTCAGCTGCTGTTTTAAAATTTACTTTTGGTACAGAGAGCTATAATTTAAAATAAGTGTCAAAGTGGAGATTAAAGTAGTCTTGTTCATGGCCATTTTGAAACCTGCTTAAGTTTTGAAACAGGTTTCAACATGGGCATGACTTTTTTGATATGGCAAAAGGTTTTGAAACTAAAAGTAAAAACTTTTTAACCCTAGTCCCTATGACTGGGTTTATAGTCGTACCCTGCGCCGTCCAGGCAGCAGCGAGCATAAGTCTGTGAATGTTATTATGTTACACTGGCCAAACCCATTGATTGATTTTCACCAAATTTTCAGGACATTTTTAACACAAAATGATCGAGAACCTAATAAATGGGAGGTATGATCAGGTATCTACCAATAACTGTTTCTATTTCAGCACTTTTAATGTAGACCTGCATGCTGGGGTTACTGGCTAATTATAACATAACATTTTATTTTGCTTTAGGTTGACAGCTATTAGTGAGTGCTGCTGGTGTTGCTTGTAGAACTGTTAGACTTTTAGAGCTTCATAAAGTTTTACTAATCATGAGCAAGAAAACAGTCTTCAACAACGAATGGCTCAAAGACCCTCTCTTTCCTTGGGTTAGAAGGCACCCTAGTAGTGTTCATAAAGCACAATGTATTATATGCGATGGTCGAACATTCGAACTGGGAAACATGGGTAGACGAGCTTTGACATCTCATGCAAATGGGAAAAAACACATTGGGGCTCAATCAGCAAAAGACAAATTACAAACTGAGCATGCCAGCTTGACAAGCCACTGGGCCAATTTGCAAACTGTCACCACAAGCTGCTCCACTTCACCTGAAAATACAGAGCTTCATGGCACATCCACCCCTCAGCCAGTGACCACATCCAGCATTACTCAAAGATCACAGAAAAGTTTTGAGACATTTCTTACAAAAGATGCTACACTAGAAGCAGACGTATTATGGGCAATAAAGACAGTGATGTCACATTACTCCTGTAACTCTTCGGAAGACAACAGTCCTCTATTTTCACGAATGTTTCCTGATTCACAAATTGCAAAGCAATATTCATGTGGCAAAACCAAGTGTGGTTACTTGATAAAATTTGGACTTGCACCATACTTTCACAGCAAGGTTAACTCCATGGTCTCACAAAAAGGATGTCTCTACACAGTCTCATTTGATGAGTCTTTCAACCAAGCACTCCAGGAGGAACAAATGGACCTAATACTGAGATTCTGGGACTCCGATAAACAATCTGTGGTCAGTCGCTACTTTGATTCAGCCTTTTTGGGGCATACCCATGCATCAGACTTGCTGAAAAACTTTCTAAAAGGATTAGCTACCCTGAATCAATCCAATATGGTGCAAGTGTCAATGGATGGCCCATCAACTAACTGGAAATTCTTCGAAGACCTAGAGCAGCAAAGAAACTCAGAAGACATACCCATGTTGCTGAATTTGGGCAGCTGCAGCCTACATGTGATTCATGGTGCTTTCAAAAGAGGCGCACAGATGACAGGTTGGAATATAGATAGCTTTCTGCGCAGCCTTCACTATCTATTCCATGATGCCCCAGCACGAGCAGAAGACTTTGTCAAAATTACAGGAAGTAACCAGTTGCCCTTGCGCTTCTGTGCCACTAGGTGGATTGAAGACACATCCGTTGCAGAAAGAGCTGTCAATTTGTGGTCACACATAGAGAAATATGTGAAGAAAACCATACAACTACCAAAGAGTTGCATACCCAAAATCCGGAGCTTCACCACTGTACTGCAATGTATAAGTGATCCACTGTTCCCTGCAAAACTGAAGTTCTTTATCACTCAAGCACGAACTGTGAAACCGTATCTTGAGAAGTATCAAACAGAGAAACCAATGGCCGTTTTTATGGCTAAAGATTTGGAAAGCATTCTTGACACACTCATGCGCAAGTTTGTTAAGAGAGATGTCATGGGTGATGCTAGTGGATCAAAGTTGGCAAGAATAGACCTGGACAAAAAGGAGAATCTGCTAAATGCAAAGAAGACAGATATAGGATTTGCTTCAAGGGTCATCATTGAAAAGCTGGAGAAGGACAAAAAGGCATCACAGATGCAACTACTTGAATTCTATACTGAATGTCAAACTTTTCTGAAGGTAATGGTTGAGAAAATGATTGAAAGATGTCCTCTCAAATACAACACTGTTGGATTTCTTAGTTGCCTAGATCCACGAACCATGATACACCATGCTGAAACTGCAGGAACAAAGTTTCAAAACCTACTTTCAAAGTTGCTGTCCCTTCGCAGGTTTAGTGCCCAGGAGTGTGACGATGCAAAGCGACAGTTTGAACTGTTTCTTAGAAAGATAAAGAGGTACAACAAAGATGAGTGTAAGAAGTTTGATCCTGCAAGCCAGAGGTTGGATACATTCTATTTTGAGCTGCTTGGTCACGAAGATGAATTTGCTGTTCTATGGCAGGTGGTGAAGTTGGTACTCATCCTTTCTCATGGACAAGCTGATGTGGAAAGAGGGTTTTCCATTAACAAAGATGTGGTTTTCTTCAACATGGACACAGAAACATTATGTGCATACCATACAGTTTATGATGCTGTAAAGCAGATGGCATGCAAAGTTCATGAAGTGGTGGTTGACAAAGAGATGTTGCAGTCATGCAAATTTTCCCGTCAGCGGTATTGTGCTCACATGGAAGAACAAAAGGAGAAAAGCAAAGCAGCTGCTGCAGCGTCAAAGATAACAGAGGCCAAGCATGAAGTGGATGAATGCAAGAAAAAGGAACGTAGACTAGAGGAAGAAGCAAACAGGCTAATCACTAAAGCTGACAAGTTATGCTATGATGCAGAAGCCAAGAATAGCATGGCTTTGGTAACAGAAGCTAATGCTTTGAGAGCAAAGAGCAAGTTGAAGAGAAAGGAGTTGGACAGTGCCAAGAACCAAACAGAGTTGGCAGAAAAAAAACTGAAGCTTATACAAAAAGAGTAATTGAGGCAGAGACAAAATTTGTGCAGTAATCACTAATCAGTAATTTTAATTGTTGGTCGTATACATTGTTTTATCATGTTTATGGTGTTAAATAACATTGAGCCCTACATCATAAAGCCCAGGGTTTCTATACCACAATTATTCAATTTTATTTGTGTTTTTATTTGCCTATAATACTTCTGGTAATTATGCCATAAACCGAAATATCACTGTTCAAATTGTAATTTTATTTTCCCCTCAACTTAGTATTGACTGAAAAAAAGGGAGGCTTTTGTTCATAGTATTGCTATCATTGATCGATAATGTACAGGTTTTAGTTGAACAAGCAGGACTTAAAGTATTAATAATTTGCATTACAGGCAGGGTGTTGTTTTTTTCAACTTAATTTGTGAAAGTAACATATTTATGACCTTTTCTTTCATCAATCTTTGGGGGGCCACGGTGGCAGAGTGGTAACACTCTCGCCTCCCACCTCTGCGGCCGGGGATCGATCCCCATCATGGCCGTAAGTGGGAAAGCTGGTAGTTGCTTGCCGTTGGTCGGCAGTTTACAGTACACAACCCTAGCGAACTCTATGTACTGGTTTCCTCTGCCCTTCCAACTACCCGTCGTGATATGACCTGTACAGTGTTGAAAGCGACGTAAAACCTCAAATAAACAAAATAAACAAATTCATCAATCTTTGCTTTTCCCCCAAAAAAATATGCCTTGCTACTTGACAAATTATTTTCTGTGACGATACCTGTAATTTTACTTTGACACTTCTGGTGGGCTTAATTAAAACGGCAAGTAATTATAAATGTATTTCAAATAAAACTGCATAAAAGAATTCTTTGACATTTACATGATTGCATCATGGATTGATTATTGCTTATTATTGATTTGAAAAGGTTTTAACACCTTGATCTCTGCTACAGTTTTCATTCTAAATTCATCGCGGTGGTCAGGGAAATTTGGCTTTGAGTCAGGGAAGGTCCTCAGTGGCCTAGTGGTTAGCAAGTTTGGCATCTAATCATAGGCTGTCACCTCTGTGGGTTCGAGTCCCACAAGTGGCAATTCTGAGGACCTGTCCCAATATGACCCTGGCTGTTGAACGGGACGTAAAACCCCAACTTTGACCTTTGACCTTTGAGTCAGGGAAAAGTCAGAGAAAAGTCAGGGAATTTTAAAAACAATCATGAGTTGCAACCCTGTGTTAATTGGGAGGGAGAGGACAGGCTTTTTCATAAGTTTCGGTGATACAGGCTTTAATGACTCCCTGAACTTTTGGAGTTTAACTGGGTCATAGATTTCCTTCTTCGGGAAATCTAGTCTATGTGGCTTACTTATGACTGGAAAACATATTTAGACAAAACAATGTAAATGTAATAGTTTTCAGGTTACAACTGATTTACAGCTGGCAAGAGGGGTTTGGTGAATTATATAACCAGCCTTGTGGGCTGGTTTTTTTCTTGATGGCATTTCAGTAATTTTGTTACCTGGCTTGATGTTTATGGTGATGGTGGACTTAGTGTAGGGACAATGTCTACTTGATGCTTATTTGATGTTGGTGATGATTATGGACTGTGTCTTATAATATTTAGATTTTGTAATAATAGACTCTCATATTTCTGAACAACAGTATAAAATAATACATATGAATGAACTAAATGACAAAACTTGTACTTTTTCATCAATTAATACTCATATGCTGGTACTTTAGCATATTGTAGCAATGTATATTTAAAATTTGTGATATTTTATAAAAGTCAGAAGTTTCACATATACAGAACACTATTTATATTTACAAAGACAAAACATCTTTTATAGTGAAAGTAAGATAACTTGAAAAATCATTCATTCTACTTTAGATATGCCAGTGCAATGCATTTTGCCAACTGTGGCAATACATACAAAGACAATGCATAAATTTCCTTCTCATCATAAAGATCCTGAAAGATACCATGCATGGATAAGACAAGTTCACTGAACCAGAGACAAGGTGAGTGTAATTCAAAATATCCCCACATCTGTAGCGCCCATTTCACACCTGATCAATTTGAAGAAAGACCTCAGTTAAAAAGTCACTTGGTATGTCTCTAAAGTATCAACAACTCTTGAAACCTACTGCAGTACCCACTGTATTTCCTTGGGCACCTGAACAACTGACGAATGCTTCAGTTTTAAGTGTTCTGGATCATCAAGAGCAGTAGACAAGCTGAGTCAAAAACATATTATCAAAGCATTGATGCATAGTGATAACATTCAAACAGTAGATGATTGTTAGTCGGCAACAAAGAGTGCTGATACAATAAGAACTTACAAAGATGCACAGGTTCAGACAGACTATCTAGAACAAATAGATAAACTGAAATAGATTTCATGGCAAAGTCAAAGCCATGCAAACATTAAAGACATTTTATCACCAGGAGCAAATATGGTGTCCAAGCATTGAAAAGGTGTAGAAAGAACAGAAAAAATCCTAAATTGGCTACCTCCGAGCACTAAATGTACTCATAGCACTTGGAGGAGATGCTAGGGCAGACAGACCTGGTCATTCTGCAAAGTATGGCACTTACACCATGATGTCCCTTGATCTAAATTGTAATTGATTTACAGCTTGTCACAAGCAATGAGGTGAATGGTAGCACAAATATGGAAAAAGGTTTTTTAAGATCAATTTCAACCTTGAGGGAATGGCTTCACACAGGTAAATTCATTTCAGACAGGCACCTATCCATTGCAAAATGGATAAGAGAAATATGCCACAAATAAAGCATCTATATGACATTTGGCATGTAGCGAGCGGAATTAGCCGGAAATTAGAAGCTGCAGCAAAACTGAAGGGATGTAACCATTTATTTCAGTGTGCTGTGTAAACACCTGCTAATTGTGGCTAAATGGAAGTGAACTGTGAATCACAAACAGAATATCCATGATGATCACCCAGATGAAAGGTACACAAAATGTGAACATGAGTCCCTGATTGGAAGAGAGGCACAGAAACGCTGGATAAAATGTGGCTCAAAGGTTGCATTCAAATTGGAAGAAATTGTATTGTAAAACCAGCTCCTAATTGATATTTCTAAACTGTCTGGTAACCAACAAACATCAAACATTGAAGTTTTTCATAATTATCCTTTTCACACAGTTTGCACCCCAAAACTATGTCTTTGGTTTTGATGATTTGTTGCAGCATTACATTACAATAAAATGTGTGGTCAAAAAAGCAGAGACTGCAAGTGCAAAGAAGCAATACAAGATTGCTTTCCAAAGAATAAGAAAGAGGGATACATTGTCAGAAAGATTTACAAAATTTAACTTACAAATACACATGTATGTGGAAAATGTACTGTACCAGATAGAAAAAAATGTGTACTATATCAACTGGGAAAAGGGTTTCTGTTGTCACATCACAGAATTTATTTATTTGGGGTTTTACGTCGCTTTCAACACTGTACAGGTCATATCACGACGGGTAGTTGGAAGGGCAGATGAAACCAGTACATAGAGTTCGTCAGGGTTCTGTACTGTAAACTGCTGACCAACGGCAAGCAACTACCAGCTTTCCCACTTGAGGCGGTGCCGGGAACCGAACCCCGGCCTCAGAGGTGGGAGGCGAGAGTGTTACCACTCTGCCACCATGGCCATTAACATCCATACAACCAAAAAAGCCTGTCATAGTGACTCTGGATGCATGTTATGGAGTTGTTTTATGGAAAACAATCTTTCTTCAGTAATTTCTACAAATGTCCGTTCAGAAATAGAGCACATATAACTTCAAAAATCTGGAAACATATTGTCAGTATAAGAGGGTGATGTATTTTAAAGGCAAGCAGTGTGCCAACATAATCCTTGCTTCTAAAACCCCTGCAAAGGCTAAGGCGCTGTCATACAAAGACTTTGTTGAAGTGATGTGGACACCAGTCTCCAAACAGACAATGCTAAATGAATGCACTATGAAATTAAAGAAAAAAAAACGAGAATTAGCATAAAAATTTAAAAAGCACTGAAGGAATTATTGTAGAATGTAACCTCAAAAATTTGTTCTCTTCCTGTGATCTAGTAACAATCACTCATTTTGATATCAGAATACATCAATATAACCTCAAATATTTGTTCTTTTCATGTGACCTAGTAACAGTCACTCATTTTGATATCAGGAATGCATCAACTTAACCTCAAAGATTTGTTCTTTTCATGTGACCTAGTAACAATCACTCATTTTAATATCAGGAATATATTAACATAACCTCAAAGATTTGTTCTTTTCCCGTGACCTAGTAACAATCACTCATTTTGATATCAGGAATATATCAACACAGAGAGAGATAAATGTTCTAAACGAAATCGTGTGCATGATTCATGACAGACTTGAATGATTCGGGACTGTCTTTCACGGCCACAAGTGTACGAGAGAAAACAGCGAGACAAAATACAAAAAGTATGTATTGCAAGACAGTGTAATATCACAAATTGATGATAAACATTGTGAACCTAATAAACTGACCAATATATAAATAATCATTCAAATATGTACCTTACAATTATACATTACATCTTAAATATTCAGTATTGAATCAAAAGGAGCTATGCTTGCTGTAGTTTGTAAATCAATATATTTTGTCTCCAGATATAAAGTTCCCATCGGATATAACATTGTAGAGAATATACTGCAAGTGGCAGTCTAGCTTGGGGCCATACAAGAAAAGACAGAGACAGCAACTCATTCCACAGACCTGTTAGCAGCAAATTTTTCTGTGATTAGTACAAAAATTTGCCTCCTAAAGTTTTTATTGCTAAATTTTTTTACAAAACACTTTAAGATTTATCAATTTATTTCATTAGAATTTACTTAAGATGATTATTAAATTTTGGGGGTGGTTTAATGTTACAACAATATTACTAAGAAAGATTTTATCAATGACTCTAATTATGTGGCCTTAAGATACCTACTTAGTGCTACAAGAACAAAGCTTGGCTTTCTTTACATGACTGTTTAGGATCAAGAACAAAGCTTGGCTTTCTTTACATGACTGTTCAGGATAGCAATTGTACTAACAACAAAGACAAAAATCTTTTACATAACTACTCAGGAATGGAACACCAAAGACATTGCTTTCTTAGATGACTTATCAGGACCTACTCAGGATTGCAACAACAGAGAAACATTTCTCTTGGATAACTACTCAGGGGGCTGGTTAAACATAAATTCAGAATTAACAGCTTAGTAGTTAATTGGAATGAAATTAATCTCTTGTGTCTATATAAGCTGCCCAATTGAGGTATGTAATCATTCACTGTGAAAGTTTTGGTACATCTATTACTCTTGCAATCAATAATGGAGGAGATTTCTAGCAACAGAGGAGGAATTAAAATCTGTTATGAAGGCTTTCTTTATACAAAGAAGTCTGAGAAGAAGAATTTAATTCAGTGGCAGTGTGCCAACAGAAGGAAATTTCTGTGTAAAGCAGCCCTGTATACTGGATTAAATGTAAGTATCATAGAGTTAATTCATTTTTTCATCATTGACTGTGTATAATTGATCTAATGATTAACAATTGGAACTTGATATTGACTTAAATAGTACATTGGGCTAATGATTAATTATCATGATTTCATTATTAATGTAAACATATAAACAAAATTTTGCTATCTGTTTCAGAAGGAGAACCCACGACTGACCAAACCACATAGCCATGAGAGAGATGACACTGCTGTACATGTTGCTAAAGTTAAAGCAACAATGAAAGAGAAGGCTAAGGTATCCAGAGAGACACCAGCCCAGATATTTGCCTCAGCCATTGCCAATACCTCTGATGATGTCTGTGCTGGAATTGGAAAGAAAGAGAGTGTCAAGCGTAACATTCGCAACACACAGCGTGGAGTTCTACCCAAAGAAGTATCAACACTCCATGACTTAGAAATTGAAGGGGAATGGGCCCAGACCACCGGAGACCAGCAGTTCCTTATTCATGATTCGGGCCGTGACCAGCACAACAGAGTTATAGTGTTTGCAAGTGATGAGGGGTTGAGGCATCTTGCAACTCAACAAACCTGGTTTATGGATGGTACATTTAAAATAGCCCCAAAGCCATTTGAACAGCTGTACATAATACGTGCCAAAGTGGGAGACAGTGCTGTGACCTGTGCCTACAGCCTGATGACAGGGAAGTCACAGGCTCTGTATGAAGAGATGCTCCAGGCCATTGTCAGCAGAAGTGAGCAGTTGGGATTTTCCCCAGACCCTGTAAACATCCACATGGACTTTGAGCAAAGTGTGATACAGGCAGTAAATAGTACATTCGGTGACCATGTGAATGTGAGAGGCTGTTTCTATCACCTCACTCAGTCCACGTGGAGAAAGGTGCAGCAACTGGGATTAGTGGACCAATATCACACAGACGAGGAATTCAAGTTATTTTGTGGCATGCTGGATGGACTGGCCTTTCTGCCGCTGACTGATGTCACTGAGGGAATGACATTCCTTAAAGGCTGCACACCAGAAGGCACAGAGGCCCTTGTGGAGTATTTTGACAGCATATATGTGACGGGTTCTTTCTGACGTATACAACGACTTAGTGGAGTAGAGAGATTACACATTCGTAGAAGACCCCCCACCTTTCCTCAAGAACTGTGGAATGTGCATGACCTCACCTTGCAGAACGATGACAGGACAAACAACTTCTGCGAGGCCTGGAACCATGGCTTCAGCAAGATTGTTGGCCATTCGCATCCATCAGTATGGGGACTCATTCAATGTTTACAAGAAGATGAAGCACAAACCAGGATGTTGATTTTACAGAATGCCCGTGGCCAGCCTCCAGTGAAGAGGGTCCGTAGAGTGACAAGAGACTTGCAAGAAAGACTGCATAAATTGTGCAGAGCTAGAGCTACAGGGGAAAAAACAATAGAGGAGTTTCTGCGTGGAATTGGACACTGCATCAGACTTGGTTAATCACATTACTATATCTTCTCATTTATTTTGTCCAACATTCTTAGTGCTATTTTTGTGTTACTTGTTATATACACCAACTGTGCCATTATTGTATACTATGTCTTGTAATTGCTATTATGTGGTATTTGTTGTCTACATTGACTGTGCTAATTTTCAATAAATCTTTTTATACTATATCTTCCCATTAACTTTGTGCAACATTCTCAAAAACAATTTTAGGAGGCTAAATTTCCACCCCCCATAAAAGGAGGCCATTTTTCTAGGAGGCCATTTTTCTAGGAGGCCATTTTTCAAGGAGGTCATTTTTCTAGGAGGCCATTTTTCTAGGAGGCCATTTTTCCGTAATGAATTTAAGTTATGAATTTGCAACCACCTTCCAAAGATTCTTGTGCACCAACATCCTATGCTTCAATGAATTCATAACTACAGATACCAAAGATCCCAATATACCACCCCCATGCTTTAGAACATGATAACCATGGACCCAATGCATTGGGAACACATATCCTTCAGTAACGTGTAATGCCAATAGGAAAGTAACAACATACTTGGGTTAGTGTAATTTTTTGTAAAGAATAGTTTTCTGAAAACAAACTGTCCAAAAAGACAGTGCTACCTGGAAGATAACTAAAGCCTGCAACTTGTTGTGGATGCTGTCTGACTTACAACTTCTATTATAAAGAACGTCAGTGCGCAGACAACAGAAAACCCTGCAGTGTGCATATTTACCTGAGGCAACAAATGGACAGTCGTCGATAATAGAGAACACAATACAGACAAAATATAATGCGACAAATAGATGTGTAAAAATCATATTTATAATAATATTTATAGATTAATGAATGAAACTATTCTTTATAATAGAAATAAAGACTCATCCATTATCTGCCGAAAGTACCGCCGTTTTATAGAGGTCATAAAGTACTCATCCTCCGATTTTATTTCTACAATAAAGGACAAGTGAATAAAACAAACTGATAAACTATAGTCTAAATCATTATAGTGGAGATCTGTAAAGTAAAATTCCCTTTTAAGTAGAACACCAAATCTTCAGAGAGGGGTATTCTTCCAGACTTCTTGACGTTTAATTTACCTGGATTCAGCAGTGTTGCATTTTTCCTGATGTCAAGTACTTTTGCTGAATCTGACAGAACCTCAAAAGCAAATGGATTAAAACATCAACACCTTGTCAAATGTTTTCTTTAAGAACAGAAATAGTAGTTTTGTTTTAATACGATCAGGTATCCATGTGCTTAATCTCCGAAACTCTCATATTTTAAGGCACACCATCCAAATCATAATGCATAAATCATAAGTCGTAAACCATAACAGGGTGGTCACCAGGGGAGCATCGGCATTCAGTAGCAAGAAAATCTATGACGTTTGGGATCTTTTTGAGTGAGGAATGAAAGTGGTAACTGATACTCAAGTAATCTTGAGTGTTGAGACAAGGTAAATATGCGGTAGTATTATTGAGTACATATTGGAAACTACATAATTACCTGATCGGATAACTGAAATAACTAGCTGCAAAAAAGATAATTCAGCAGGTTTTGTTTTACTATGACAATATTTTGATAAATACAGGTACATATTAGGGTTGGTATATTTCCCGGGAAATACTGTATTTCCCAGGACAGTGGGAAATACCGGGAAATATGAATTCTGCAGTTTTTATAAATATACTTCCCTTTTAACCCAACAATGGAAGATACTGACTATTTATAAATAAAAAGATTGAGTGACTTAATGAAAATAAATGGCTAGAATATCAAACTATTAAGGTTTTGAAAGTCAGCACCATGGTTGGTGTTAAAAATTTCAAGGAAGAAACAATTTGCAAGTATGTAATAGATTGAGGTGATGATGAGAAATGTTTTAACTATAATTCCCTCTTTTAAATGGGTACACTCTGGAAATCCAATTGAGCTCCTCTGAAAAGTGATGGTCAATTGTTAATCTCTTTCAAGGAGGATGAGGTTTTGATGACAAATGTTTTAACTATAATCCCCTCTTTTACACTGGAAATAGGTACACTCTTGAAATCCAATTGAGCTGTCTGAAAGGGGTACGGACAAAAAGTATCTGGACAAAAAGTATTGTGTATACCCAGACAAAAAGTATTGGGTATAGGACAAAAAGTATTTCACATATATTTTTATATAAGCATTTGTGTGATATATATCTTTCAAATATGAACTGCATTTCAGTAATTTTTCAGTATTTTAAAGCATTTTTTACATTGCAAGATAGTGTTAGGGACTTTTGTACTCACATATGTTTCAATGTAGGCTTGGGGATTAACATTATTTGATGTGCCATTGTGCTATTTGGTTTTTGTCTCATTCAACTTTTACCAGTTATTATGGTGTAAATTCCTTTGAATCACATCCAATTAGGCTTCCCTTTAAATTGAAAGACAAGCTATTATGAAATGAAATTCTTTGAAGACTGTTAGATGTGGCTTCTCAACCTGCCCTCTATCCTTTGCAATCTTTGTGTTATATTACATTCCTTTGAAACACATCAAATTAGGCTTCCCTTCCTGCTTCCCTTTAAATTGAAAGACCAGCTATTATGAAATGAAATTCTTTGATGACTGTTAGATGTGGCTTCTTACCCTACCCTCTAACCTTTTAATCTTGTGTTATATTACTTATACCTTCAAGGGAATCAGCTTTATTGCCTTTGAACTTTCTTTCCTTTTCAATCATATAACAGTTATTATTCCCAACACAAAAGCAACAATGTATGAAAACTAATCTATCATCATTGATAATGTAATTGTAATTAACTCCATGCAATTGGGGTTACCACTACAGGGTTTCTGACTAACAAATTGTGATAATAATGATTAAATAAGCCAGAACACAGATTAAAGGCATGAACCTGCTCCTGGGGATTAAGATGTGTCCTTTAAAGTTAGCTTAAAACAATAAAGCCTGAGCACAGATTAAAGGCATGAACCTGCTCCTGGGGATTAAGACTCATAACCTGGAGTATTGAGATCACTACTATAAAAGGTGGTCAGATTTTACCTGGTCATTATTCAAATTATTTTCATCATGGAGATAATTACAAGTAACAAGGGAGGATTAAAGTTATGTTTAGATGGATATATGTACACTAAGCATCAGACTAAGGCTTCTTCAATTATATGGAAATGTGCTCAGAAGGCAGCTCATTCATGCAAATCAACACTCAAGACTGGACTAAATGTAAGTTTATCACAGTTTTTAAGATAGATAATGTTTATCATAAAACATTGGGTGACTTATAAGCCTAAGAGAAGGCTAAATATGTTTAAAAAATGTCAAAAGTGCAATAAATATTAAATACATAATTGTCTAAATATACTAGAATACAGACATATTTATCATGCTTAATCAGATGTTTTTATCATGTTTGCATGTCTATATTTTACAGAATGAAGATAAATATGTTTAATAAATCTAAAAAGTGGAATAATATGTTTGATCCATATATCCATATTTATTTAACTGTATTAAGTATTGGAAGTCAATGGACTTTATTGGATTTAACCTGATGCATGTCTATTTTTTACAGAATGAAGATCCCGTCGTACAGAAGGCACACAGCCATGAAGGGAGTGAAACAGCAGTGCAGGTGGCAAAGATGAAGGCTGCTATGAAAGACAAAGGGAAATCTTCCAGAGAACGTCCAGGCCAGATTCTTGCAGCACAAATATCTCAAGAACAGGAGAGTGTCAGAGCTGAATGTGGCAATCCAGACAGCATCAAGCGTACCATACGGAGAATACAAAGAAAGAATCTACCAAAAGAACCAACAGCCCTCAAGGATGTAGTGATTGAAGGAGAGTGGACAGAAACTGCTGACAAGGAGAAGTTCCTGATCCATGACAGCGGCCCCACTTCTCATTCAAGGGTGATAATCTTTGCCAGTAAACAAGGACTAACTCATTTGGCCAGGCAGAGTAACTGGTACATGGATGGCACTTTCAGCATGGCGCCAAAGCTCTTCCAGCAACTATACATCATTTGTGCTCAACTCGGGACCTCAGCTGTGACCTGTGTGTATGCTCTGCTGACGGGGAAATCTCAGTGCCACTATGAGCAGATGTTGAAGGCTGTGATTAGAGGATGTGAAGAGCTGGGCTTTTCTCCAGATCCTACCACTATCCACTTGGATTTTGAACAAGCTGCTATTAATGCTGTGAAAACTACCTTCGGGCCCCATGTGCAAACTTTGGGCTGCTTCTACCACCTCACTCAGAGTACGTGGCGCAAAATCCAGGAATTAGGTCTCAGTGAATACTACAAAGGTGATAGTGAATTCAGACATTTTTGTGGGATGGTTGATGGTTTGGCATTTCTTCCTCTTCATGAAGTTCAGACAGGAATGGAGTACCTTCGTAGTATATCCGTACCTGGCAGTGAGGCTCTCCTTGACTATTTTGATGCCACATATGTGTCTGGATCATTCAGATCCATACAACGACCTGCTGCTCCAGGTGAAGGTCAACTGGGTATGCGACTGAGAAAAATGCCTCCACTCTTTCCGCCCCAGCTGTGGAATGTTCATGAGGCAACAATGTCCCAAGGAGATAGAACGAACAATAAATGTGAGGCCTGGAATTCTGGATTTTACCAGTTAGTCGGACATCATCACCCTTCTTTGTGGAGGCTACTTTCCCACATCAAGGAAGATGAATCACTTGCAAGGCTACATCTTGTCCAGGAGTCACGAGGTCAACCACCAAAGAAAAGAGTGAAAAAAACATCAAGAGATCTTCAGGACAGGCTCAAGTACCTGTGCACTTCCCTGCAAAATGGAGAAAAAAGTATGGAAGAGTTTCTTGAGGGAGTGGGACATACCATAAGACTGTTTTAATCCAGGCATAAAAACAATATTTGATCATGCTGTAATGACTAATTTTGTAATAGTGCTAAAATATATTATGATGTTGAAACAAAGTGTTCATGCACCCATATAACAGTAAATGTGCAGTCACTGATGAATGTATTTTGGTGTTTATTAACAATAAATGTTCACAAATATGTAAATATCAAAAACTTCTTTGTGCTATAAATGTGCTATAAATGTGCAATGACTTATATGTGTTTTATGTAACAATTAATCTAAAATAAAAAAAAATGATACTTTTTGTCCGGGTATGCAATACTTTTTGTCTAGATACTTTTTGTCCTAGTTATTTTCAGGTAAATACTTTTTGTCCAGATACTTTTTGTCCTACAATCGTCTGAAAAGTGATGGTCAATTGTCCTGTACTCTGGTCATTGTTGTCTCTTAGGCAAAGCTGCCAGTATAATCCCATTTCTATTGAAAGTGATGGTCAATTCTCCTGTACTCTGGTCATTGTTGTCTCTTTGGCAAAGCTGCCAGTATAAGCCCTTTTCTACTTCTACATTACTAAAAGAAATGGGAGCAGTGTCAGTGACACAGGCTTAATACCATCCTAATGGAAATGTGTATATATACAGTAGGCCACTGATAAATTAGTCATAAATATAAATCTGTCTCATTGCTCATAAGTGGTAATCCGTATACATAATATTCAAGTGTGATAGTAGAATAAGTTGCGAATTTATTACAAGGATAAAACATTTTTATTGAAACTCTGAAACTGCATAGAACTAAATTTATATATTATAGATTTGCCAATCTGTCATAGATGCAACATGAAGCCCAAAGATCCTATTTGGGGGTTGTATGATTTAGTTGTGGTGAATGGTAAAACTACAGCCAAGTGCAAAGATTGTAGTACTTCAGTTAGTGCTAAAAGTGATCGCTTAAGAACACTTAAACAGAAATGTAGTGCTAGACTTGTGACCAAGCCTTCCCAGAAGAGACCCTTAGACATTGAACCAGAAGAAACTGTATCTACATATTAGACTGAAGTTTTGTACATAATTAAATACATAACTCAGCAAATCAGGGGGGCTTCCCCAAGTTCCAATGCTTAAGACTCATGTTTATTGCACCTGCAACCCCTGTCACCAGATTATGTCTTGGTTCCTATACGCTACAGGCTTGTCCTAAGAGTCCACTTTATCAGTACTGTGTATCCACACCGGGTGCCTTTTGCCTACAAATGCTTTGATTCCTTCTTGACCATCCACCAATTGCAGATTGTCACACATCACTTGGCTTCCCTCCCTAAATAGACACAAAGAAAAAAAATTACTAGAATTTTAAACTCACTTACAAGATATGATAATGTATGTCATGCACAAGTTACCATTTAGTGCAGGTTATAACTTGTTCAGGTTATGAATGTAATTTTGCACCAGTTTTGTCATAAAATGTTATGATTTATTCAGATCTTGAATATAACTTGAACAAATATGTTTTTTTTTCTATTAGCACTAGTACAATGAAACTATACAAGTTATAACTTTTATTGCACTGTGCATAAATGATCACTTTTATTTTATTCCCCCCTCAAGTGGAAAAGCTGGTCGTTTGTCATTATCCGTCAGTTTACAGGACAGAATGTTGACCAAATGTATGGACTGGTTTCTTCTTTCCCCTGTAACCATCCATCAAAATATAACCAATACAGAGATACTAGGCTTGATATAAACACTGAAATAATTATGTATAAACTCCTAACTTGTACATAGCAAATACAAAGTATGTCACATCAGGATTAGTAATTGTGATGAACCAGGAAACCAGTGGACAGTTGATTAAAACCATCAGAACACCAGCAGGAATAATCATTCAGCTACCAACTCTCGCATGAAAGGCTGTAGCTGAGAATCAGACACGCAACAATAGAGTTTGAAGGCCAGAGTTTTACCATTAAAACATAAAGCTATCTGTACACAAGAGGCAAGGACGCTACACAATGGAAATCTTATTTAATACTGTTTCATTTACTTACTATTAATTCTGCTACAGTGTTTGTAGAAGGTCAATAGTTTACTTGAGAAGTGCCCCACCAATGAAGTTTGGGTTAAATGTTTCAAATTTGGACTCCAAAAAACATTTTGAAATCACCAAGATGACAAAAAACATGCAATAGTTACCCAACTATAAAACATACATTTGATGTGACAATCTGGTAAATTTATCAGAAATATCTATGGATGATATAAATTTGCCATATTTTAATACAGATACAATATTTTATGGTAGATTTCTGTACTGTAACTGGTTTAAAAGCATTAGATGATTGGACTAGAAAGCAAACATCGAATTCAAAACTCTAAATCATTTTGTAGAACTGTTTACTATAACATTTCTGAAACTTTTACTGGGTAGTAATGTATTTGCTGAAATTGCAAAGCACCAGTTTTAGGCTTTGTTGGATTCTTTTATTTTTATTGGATTTTAAAATTATTTAAACACACTGTATTGACCAAACCATGACAGTTTAAGTGGTGGAGGAGAGTATACTAATTAGCAAAGAATTTCCTTCTTTAACTATGGTGCACTGGCATTGAACAAACTTTCCCACTTAAGGCTAGCTAGAACAGTAATTGGAATCAAACTCCTCAGTGTTCAATTTAAACCAGTGGACAGTTCTAATAGTATTTATAGCGTTTAATCTCCATCTATTGACAGACCCTAAGGCACATAAAAACAGAAAGCAGAGATCCATAATCATTAAGCCAGAAAACATCGCAGTGGTCAGTGCCATGGAGGACCAGAAAACTAGTTTGGGTGTGCTTTTGCAAAGAGATGGGGTTTCAACTTCTTTGTAAATGAAGAGATTTAGTTATTTTCAAATTAAAAGCCTCATGTACTGAAATTTCCAACAACCACTTTTGTGAAACTTGACATGAAAGCGGCAAATACACCAACTTACTTATAGGCCTCTTCGAGGCCCATGTTAATTTGTTTGTAAAAAAACTTTTTTCCCAGTGCATTGACAGATTTACTCGACTCAGTTATCCTCTTGGCAATCCTCATTGTCTGAAAATAAAACATCAGTACACTTGTTCATGACAAATATTTAATTTTATTCTTTTGACATGCAACTAAATTGTATGTAAAATAAACCATCTTAATAGGTTTAAACACATACTTTTTATCACTGTAACCTACTGGTCAAAAGTTTACCAAAAGCAAAAGTGGCTTCAACGGCTTTGAAATTAACAAAACCTGCTACTTCATTGATACACTAGCCAATGATATGGTGAAAGTCAACCACAAAATGCTTTCATATGATATTTACAGAATATAAACTCCATTTTTCACCTTGAGATATCTGATCGTAGTTATATGTCTTTGGTTTTGACATAAAAAACCTACACCTGAAAAAGCTTGAAATTTTGAGTCTTTTAAACAACTGGTTAATTTTTTTATCTTGCTTTTCTTATCTGTACCGCAATGAAAGATAAAATGGGAATACCAGTTTATCATTATCTACTACAAGCACAGATACAGACATAAAAAGCACTAAGGATAACACATTATGTGTAGTTTTAACTTGTCTAAAAACAAGAGGGTAATATAACTGTGAACTGTAAATAGTAAATTGCGGTAACATGCCCTATAAACATCATACAAGGCTTAGCTTAAAACTGCCGATATACATGTATGTAACATGCCGTTTTTAACATTAAACTATGCTTAGCTTAAAACTGCTGATATATGCAAAGAAATGTTAGTAAATTGTCAATTTTAAAGGACATTAACACAACATACCTCTTCCTCCAGATGTAACTCTGGCACTACTTTACTGACAAGTCCATGTAGATATGCTTCTGTGAGAAAGATATATACGGGCAAGGTAAATATAAGACATTCTGTACACAGAAAAACTACTGCAACAATGTGTCATATGCCATTGCTGCACATTTTGTATTTAAGGTTATCACTGGTAAGCAAATAAAACTTAAATGAAAATTCTTCATTCTAGAATAACAATTTTATTAAATTCCACTTTTGGTGTATTTTAATTGGTGTTAATTACAAGCATAAACAAACCAAACTGGCAGTTGAGGTTTTACATACCGCCCATTTCACAATGAATGCCTCTGCAAACCCTTTTATTTACAGTAGTATTGTTGCTTTAATTTTAAATGCTACTCGGCGTCTTTACTTTTGGCTTTAAATGGAGGATAAGGAGGGAAATCCAGACTGTGAAATTTGTACATGAAACTGTCACTGGGAGGCAAATAAGATTTTAATGGGTGAAAAATGGAAACTTCCAAGATTATAATACTTCATTTTTTACTTTAAATATTAAACCTCCTTTGAATTCTCCTCCACAATGTCTCCTAAAGTTCCTTTGAGAAAGTTTTTCACAAAATGTACTTAGTTTGTTAAAGGTAGGGGAAATCTGAATGACCTCTTGTCTTTAAGGTGATTTCCATCCTCTGACTGAACCCAAATAGTAAGCAAGTACTTCTAATTAGTTCCTTTGAAATAGTGATACAGCACTAGCAATACGTACACAGTTAAAGTACAGGGTTATTCATATTCTTATTCAACTTTATTATATTGTATTAATACTCAATGTATTATCTCCTTTGCTGCAAGAATCATGGTGCTACTAGACCCTGTCCTTGACTGCACAACTACAGTTAAATCTCCTGTGACCAACATTGCTCAAACTTACAGACACAGTCTCAGGGATAACATCACTGAGGCTCTTTTGCCTACCAATGGGGGTAGGACCCAATGAAAGGGGACCACCAATTGTGTGACCATCCAAACCACTGTGACAATGTATCTGTACCTAGGATGGATCCCTCATTCTCTGCAATCCAAGGATAGTGTGTTACAGAACTTTTACACTGGGAGAGGTGTATGCAGTGCAAAATCAGGAAAATCACATGTAAAACAAATTTTAGGTGGACAAATGTGACTGAGAATTAGGGTTCTACATTATATCACTTTATGATTAACATTACAATCCCCCACACAAACTTTATTTGCCTATTCCTTTGTGCTAAAGCCTATCGGCATTGGACATCATGTCAATTCACTTGCTTTGTAAGTAAGACACACTTTCAAATATCTAATTTCTAGTGCTGTCGTGATATTCGTTACTTCCAATACTATCGTTTACTAGGTCTATTATGAGCGATAATCGGAACAGTTTCTTGAAATCCGTTTGCAAAGATATTAGTATATTTATATAATAATGATAGAATATCTTTTAAAAGTGAAGGATTATTCAGCATTCTGAAATATATTTTCGGTGTTTTGACAACCTGGTCCATACAAATGGAGTCACATGACCTATCAGGAAAGCATTAAACCTTTGCTCGAATGTAGTTTCGGAATTGCATCTTTCGAAGCTTTCAAAAATGTGCAAAAACACTGCAGTTCTAATTTATTTGAGGCATATATGTTATAGTATGGCCATTATACAGCACTTTATAAAGTCGGAATCAGATAATTATTTTAATATACTGTCGGTTTTCAGAGTGTTCCTGCCTTTTACGATGCATAAACAACCAACATAAAAAGGCAAATACGACACTAAAATGGTGTAATCAGGTGAGAAAACAATATTATTTGACATTTAATTGAATAGTTTCGTTTTGAGGTGAGCTTATGAAGTCGACATATGTCGATACTCGGTCGGCCAACGTGGGCGATATTCGATGTTTATTTGCACTGGCGAGTGACAGCACTACTAATTTCCCAACAACCTGGTCACAAAAAACTGCAGGGCCAGTAAGTGTGACAACCCGCATGGTGGATTTAAGAGTAGCCTAAGCTACCTCTTCTATTATTGGACTCTTTTATTATCTCATCAAAATCTTCCCCCCACCCCACATAGCTACAGAAAAGAGGTTCAACTGTATCACCTTGGGAAGATATAGCCTGGCCAGTGAATAACATCTCCATAGCAACTTTATTTGGTAGAGACCTTGCTACAGCAATTCCAGGGGTAGAACAGAACAGGCCCACATTTACCCTGCCAACAGAAAACAGTGAAAGTAGCCATATGGGCACAATGAGGACACAGACCCACACAAATAACATAGAGAAGCAACATTCATACAGACACAAAATGGATTCAGAAGAAATCCACCAGTGAAATCTCACATAGCACTGAATACCATGCAGCAAAAAAGTATCTTAGAAATGACACTTGTGTACTGACAAGTGGATATGTGCATGAGACTTTGTGATTCAGTCTCTTTTTATAGCGAAATTTTGCACATGGCACTCAACTCGACAGCTACAGAATGCTGAAAGTGATGTGGTTTAGAGTAGAAATCTTCCAATATGTAGGACTTTTGCATAACATTACTACTATTGCTGCATGGACTTACAATTAATTAGACTTATAACAGAATAAGCCAGCTTCTGCAGAAGGCACACACATTTTTCTTTTCATTTAAGGGGTGTGCATTTATGTAAATGCAAGAATTTGATAGGATATGGGTTTCAAAGATCAAAGTTGGGGTTCCGCAGCCGGGGTCATATTAGGACAGGTCCTCAGCTTTGTCACTTTTGGGGGTCGAACCCACACAGAGGTAACATCCTGGTATTATTATATGTGAAGGAGATGAGTTTCAGACAGAAGGACAGACTTTTGCATTTATTAATATAGATATGTCAAAGCTGCCAAGATTCATGTTTAGAAAGTAAGACCAAAAAGGGATCAAAACAAAAATACCTGGCTATAACTCAATTTAACCATAAACCACATATTTGTATAAAATAGGTTAATCCAACTGAACAACAGTCAAAAAAAATAAAGCTGCAATTTGAAAACATGTTTTCGCAATAGTTGATTCATTTGTTTATGAAAATTTCTAAAATCAGAAGTCAATTTTTGAAGTAATCCAATGAATTAATCCACCCATCATTTTTTAAGAGTAAAACAATTACTCACCCCGGGGTGGCAAATCTGGCATTTTCTGAGGCAACAACAATATCACAGCTTGCAACCAACTGACAGCCTGCTGCAGTGGCAAGTCCTACATCAATACAGTGGGAACAAGAACAGTTTTTATAAACCACTCAGAACTAAGGGTATGGTCACATTTTTGAAGTGGTTTGACTATTTCTTAAATGGGCTTTGAATTTGAAATAACTGAAATCAGAAGCCAAAATTTAAAATAAGTATGCCGTTGAAGGATATTTTACAGTTTGTAGAGCCAAGTTTCTGCTTCAAACTTTACTTTAAATAAAATCAAAATGTGACATATTAAACAAATTGAAAGGACTTTCAATATTTTCACAAAATATCAACCACAAGAAAACTAAACATTACATCTATACACTTCATGTATAACCTCAGAGCAAGAATCAAAGAGTAACTCAATGAGAGGTGAATAAAGGTGCAAAAGGTCAAGGTACTGGTTATCAATACTTCACGGGTTTATCAAACCCCATTGTTTGTGTGGATTACCTTAACTGCAAGCTTCAATATGTAAAAACAGGGCTTAAAAGGCTCCCCATGTGAGACATTTGTGCACTATGGGAAGTACTGGGTTCACTGCTTCATATTGGCAATATTTATTGTTTTGTGACAGGGTTGCCAATATTGAAACATTTTCAGTATCCCGGATTCAGACTATTTAGTAGACAATCTCAGCCTCCTATATCGACCAATATTGAAATATTTTTGCATTTAATATCGATATCCACAAAGCCAAACAGTTTACCCACTAATGGAAAGACAATCTAGATCAAATTGATGCAGATTTATACCACAGATAATTTCAGATAAATCTTTTAAACACATTATCAGAAATATGATCTAAGCTACAGTTAATCAGAATCAGACAAAGATGAAAAAGTAGACAACAAAAAACTTGCCCTTCTCAAGGTCACCACTGAAAGTCAGGTCAAAAATGGTTTCCTGTTCAGATATATCAATATATTTATGTGTGAAAACATCATTTCACACACATCAAGACCAAGTGCACTGTAGGTCTATCTACATGTCCCAATTTATTACAATCGAACCCAACATAACTTGAGACTAATGAAGACAAAGGCACTCTTTTCAGGTTTGCAATGCCTTAATGGGCTAAATGCGAACAAAACAGATGTTATGGGCAAGACAAGATCATTGATAGGCAAAAACCCGTAAGATTTCATTCGATGTGAATGCCAAAATGGTAACTATGTCTGAAACACATTGTCTGGGTGAAAACAAATTGATTTTAATAGCTACGTAATTTTCTCATCTGAATTTTATCACATGACAATATATTTCATGGCAATATATATTAATACTGACATATACAATTTCTTAATAATAAACCTACATAACCAATTTGTAATAAAAATTTACATAAACATTGGTAATTATGTACATACCTTTCACTTCAGCAATTACTGGGACTTGCAGTCTCTGAAGAACAAAAACAAATAAGTACAAATAAAACCAAAATACACGTATATCAACTGCACCAAAGACAGTCATAGCTAGGGTTTTATATGCCTTACAATAGCTAAGCTTTCCAGGATACTGTGGGGATAAAATATACTTCAATTTTCAGAAGCAGGTAAAAATCCATTGGACTTTTCATCATCTATAATGGAGGACATTAAGTTGAGGGGCTAAATATATGGAAAAAAAGAATGAAAACTAGAAATAGGACGCCCTGTTGATAGTAGCTGCGACATATGAATAGAAACAGGATAGCATAGAAGAACACACATTATTATGTGTAATGTCCACCCCATGAACCTTTTGCCAAAATTGTACAGTAGTCTTACAAGACCCTGTTTCATTTGTAAAATATATCAATGATGCTTAAATATTTATTAGTGTACATGTAAATTATTTCAGCTTCATGCCTTTTTGCATTGGTTGGGTCGAAAATTTTGACGAAGTCACTCTATCTTGCACGGTTATGAAGATAGAAGCAAATTTCTGTTTTTCTATTTTTGGCAAAAATTCGAAAATTCAAAATGGCTGCCATTTTTGGGAAGAGGAAAACTTTTTGAAAATTGCCAAGAGTACATTTCTTAGATACCCTATGGGTCGAAAATTTCAACAAAATAACTCTATTTTGCACGGTTAAGGAGATAGAAGCAAATTTGTGTTTTTCCATTTTGGGCAAAAATTCAAAATGGCCGCCATATGTGGGGAGGGGAAAATTTTTTGAAAATTGCAAAGAGTACATTGCTCAGATACCCTGTGGGTTGAAAATTTCGACGAAATCGCTCTATCTCACACGGTTAAGGAGATAGAAGCAAATTTGTGTTTTGCCATTTTTGTAAAAAATTCGAAAATTCAAAATGGCCGAGTGGAAAATTTTTTGAAAATTGCAAAGATTACATTCCTTAGATACCCTGTGGCTCGAAAATTTCGACGAAATCGCTCTATCTCGCACGGTTAAGGAGATAGAAGCAAATTTGTGTTTTGCCATTTTTGGCAAAAATTCGAAAATTCAAAATGGCCGCCATTTTTGGGGAGGGGAAAATTTTTTGAAAATTGCAAAGATTACATTCCTTAGATACCCTGTGGGTCGAAAATTTCGACGAAATCGCTCTATCTCGCACGGTTTAGGAGATATGAGCACATTTGCCTTTTTCAGTACTCAAAATAGCCAATTACTCATTAATTTAATTAATTACTCACTGATCTATGAAGCAATTTCCCCCAAAAGCAATCCCATACAAGCTATTAACCCAATGAACCTCCATACCAAATTTCAGAAAGCTAGGCTTAATAGCATTCCTTAAAATGTCTGGAAACCAAAGAGATACTCAAAAGTAGCAAAGTAGCTATTACTCAGTTAGCTATAGAGCTATCATCACCAAAAGCAATCCCATACACGCTATTAACCTAATAAACCTGCATGCCAAATTTGGTAAAGATAGGATAAGAACTGTTGCCTAAAATGTCTGGAAACCAAGTGTGACGCCGGACGCCGGACGGTGGAAAAAGCAAAAATAACATGTCCACCCTCCAGTGGGTGGACATAATAAGTTAAGGGGCTAAGTAAACTTTATGCAGCCACACTTAGAAAATTCACTCATGACTATTGCTTTGGGTCTATTGATTTTGTACACTCCACAATTGAACTAGTTGTTACAGAATAAAATACCTGCAATGACATCATCACATCAGAGCACAGGTGAAAGATCTCTTCATGGCTCTCGCGACCTTCCTCTACAGTCTAAAATGTAACATCAATACACAGATGCACTATCTTTATGTTTATTGAGTCTAAATTTATTTTGGTATTTGTCAGTAAATATTAGCATTGTTAATGGAATACTGATATTTCACTTTTCATTAGGTTGTTGTAGAAACAAGTGAAAACCGCTTTGCCTTGTAAAAATCTGGTCCTTGAAAATGTGTATACTTTACACCTTTATATGGCTGATATTTCATAAAACAAGAAAAAAAAACCACCTGACAATCCAGTTAATATCTTCTGTTTTGACTTTATGGTGGGAAAAATGGAGTTTACTAAGTTAATATCCCATAAAAAGATTTCATATTTCAAATTGTGGTACATGCACATTCATTTCTACACTGAGAAATCAATGAAATACTGAGAGACTCAATATCATTTCTTCATATTGAGGGTTTGTGTCAACAATTTTAAGCTTTGCTTCAATACTAAGCTGTGACAAGTGAACTGGCGGTTGTAAAATATTGACACAGTATTTCAGTAAAATGCTCTCGGTACAAAGACATCATACCTGCAGACAATCCCTAGCTTTCTTTAAATATTTAAATGACATTACCATTTCTCTCAGATCATGGCCTGAAGAAAATACTGGTCCTGTTGACCTTATGACAAGACAACGCAGGTCATCACTGTCAGTTAAATGATTCTTTATGCTTTGTAACATTGCCAGAGACAAGACATTCCTGGGGAAAAAAAACACAAAATTATACTGACATTATTTTTTCATTTAAATGAAACCCAAACATTAGGTGAACACTTTTGCTAATTGGAATATAAAGTTAATTCTTTTGAGGGATAATGAACAGTCTATTTATTTCACACTTGATCAACAAAAGTACATTTTTTGAAAATGCCTTCTGAATGTTTGGTGAAAAAAATATAGATTATATAAGATATGGGGCACAGACACACATGTTACTTCTAATGTGATTTTAGAATAAAAAATATTGGTTAAACATATTACTTTGCTGGTCAAAACAATGTACTGAATGTTGACATCAACTTTTCAGATCATTTCATGACTTGTTATCTCAGAAAATCTCTGCTGTATATGTACCCGGTATATATGTTGTATTGCATGTGGATAACCATTGAATGTATACATTCAATGGGTCAAACTATTGAATGTGTACATTCAATGGGCAAATCATTGAATGTATACATTCAATGGCTGAGCTGTGGAATGTGTACATTCAATGGCTAAAATCATTGAATGTGTACATTCAATGGCCCAAGGCATGGAATGTGTAAATAATTAAACATTAAAAGCTGATACTGATTGCAAAGACTTAGTTTATAACCTATACAGGATTTTTTAGCATAATAATAGTAGTAATAATAAATTAATTGGAATAGAAGTGTTATATTTCAGGAAGTGGCAGAAAGAAGTGGCATAAAGAAGGATCAATCTATAACATTAAAATTAACGAACATATTCGTAATGACATAAATGTCATATATTTCATTGCATTATTTATTGGTAAATGATGCATCAAACCTTTCTGATCAAAGTCATTACAAAAGCTGTATTATAAGTTTTGCTTTAATCCACAAATATTAAAATATTTGGCCTCCCAATGAAAGGATGAAAGAGAAACAGTTTAAGCCTGAGTAATTACTTTATGGTCTTTAAGTGTATGATTCTAAAATGTCATAGCAAGTAATTCATCTAATTAAGTGTGAAATTTGGGTATTTAATTGTAATAAGCCCCATGGTGGCACCCCTGTTTTGTTATAGAGGTTCAGTGGGACAGTATAATTAGAAAACAGATTGAGATAAAATTATTTTTTGGAAAACAAAACAGTTTTTATTATAATGCATAACTACGTAACTGACCACAGATAATCAGCTTATTGCAATAGTTTATTTTAAGTTAATATCAACAAATGTGATTTATTAAGAAAATGACAATAATAATTTCCATTTCACACAATATCAGTTACTTATTTCAATTTCTGAAGTTCATCTACACATTCAATCAGTATGGTTGTGGAATGTACACATTTCACAGTTAAACTATTGAATGTACGCATTCAATGGCCGTTTGCTATTGAATGTGTAGATTCAATGGCCAAGCTATTGAATGTACACATTCAATAACTAACCCATTGAATCTATACATTCAATGATTACCTACATTCAATACAACTATACGAGCCAGCTAGAATATACACTGCAATTAACCAAATGCCTGTGCATTATGGTGTTTTTTATATATGTCTCCATATGTTCACTTAAAATATAATTGAATTTCTATCATAACAATTAACCTCTTTTTTGGATTATTCAACACCACAAAACGAATGCCTTGCTTTTCTTCACATGTTGTTAAACTATTTGCTGAATTGGAACAAGCTCTCATCAAATTCTAAAAATACAAAACAAGTTAAAACATAAATGGCTGAGAAAATAAAGGAAAAAAATCATTTGGCTGTGTGGATATCAATACAGAATGTAAAAAGTATTTTATTTTCTCTAACAAAGAGTTAAAATCCAGGTTCAAGAAAGAATTTTATTCTAGCATGTAGCATCCACTAACAGGAAGTGAAGTTTATCAAAACTAAACATAGTTGTTCTGATGAAAATGCATTAAAACTAAAATAATATCAGATAAAAGTTTTACAGTTTCCTTAAACTTACGGTTTATTTAAAATAACTGCAGTTACATGTAAAAAGGCAAGATTGACATATGTCTTTGCACATCAATACTGGTACACCTGTCCCAAAAGAATAAATACCGCTAATATTCATAAACAAGGTACTGATTAAAAACACATATAGCAGATGTTTGTTCTGTGAGGAAAAAAAAAAAAAACATATGGACAAAATAAGCCCAGGGTACCACTGGGTAAATTACTCCATTCATTACTTCTTGGTTTACAAAGAGTTGAATGGACTGCTTTCCAAATAAATACACCAAGCAGTTAAATAGAGAGAGATTTTGAGTTTTATCTACCACCACTGCTGACCAGTTTTCAGGAAAAATACCCAACAAGCCCCACACAATTTATACGAGGACTTGGTGAATGTATATTTTATTCCTGGAAGGAACTCCAACCAACATAACTCAAAGGATAGGATGACCTAGTGAGCACATAATCTCTTTGAGGCAATATAAGACTTCCAACCAGCCCCACTGTGGTTATATGATCACACAGTGAGCACATAATCTATTTCATGAAAGAGACCCAACCTGCCTCACTAATTTAAAAGATGATCCAGGAAACAAATAAGCTATTTCATTTGAGGGAATAAACGGAACAAGCCCCAATAAATTTAAAAGGTGACCCATCTGATAAATGTAATGTTTCTATTTAGGTATCTTTCCTGAAATAATTGCATGGTCACTTTGTCACCTTGTAAACTTAAAGAGATGGTTTGGGATTATTAACTGAAATCACTTTTATACCAACTGCATTTTGCTCAACTTTTATATAAATTGCATAAAACTCTAGGTTTGTTCCCTTACTGCCTTGCTACCATTTATCGCCGGGTACCAATTATCGCCAGCCAAAATTCAAATAGACATTACTTGACCAAAAGTACATCCCAAGTCTAGTAAATAAGTAGACATGGTTACCTCGGCTCTACTTTACTTGTATGTAGAGCCGTGGCACGACTCCACATAGAACTGGAGATTTGCATAAAACACATATTCCATACAAATGTGTACAAACAACTGTTCCTACAATTACTTTGTTATATTTCCTCCATCAGTCAACATGCAAACATGGTTAACTAAAAGTAAAAGATATTTCCTCATTTTCAATGTTTTTTTTGACCATTTCTCTAAAAATTTGAAAATGTTCTTTTATTATAAAAGTTGTGTAAAATAGCATGTATTTTATACACATGCTGTATTTACTGTGTCCTTAGCTTAATATCAATTCTGTTTAACTACATTATACCATTTCCAGTCATTTCATAAGTTTTATTCAACAGAAAAGGATTTTATGCAAATCTCCAGTTTTATGTGAGGTCGTGCCACGGCTCTACACGCAAGTAAAGTAGAGCCGAGGTAACCACGTCTAGTAAATAAGGTAAACCTATTTCAGCAGTGAATAGAACAGATACACAATGAAAAGCTTTCAAAATGTGTGGCCATTACTGAAATACCGGTATGACTGTTTTATGTTCTGGTGGCGGTAATTGGTAGCAAGGCAGTATAGCTCAAATAGATTATGGGCTAACTGAAATCCTTTTAAATAATATGGAGGGACTGGTTGGGCTTTCCTAATTAATGCTCGATAGAAAGTACATTTGTACAGTGAAAGTTATTTCTAAATTATACAATCATTTGGGATGGTTTGAAATGATGTGTAACTTCAGAGGCAGTCAACCAGTGTGTGCAGAATCTGTGAGGTTTGTTTTGAAAATGAAGTTATACATTTTGTCTCAAATAATTAATGCTCGCTGGTGTTAAAAATATGAGGCTTAACGGATGTTCCGAAGGGTTTATTTGGTCACATTTAGTGAGGCCTGGATCTCACTAGCGCATCTTTTCTTCGTTGAACTGTCCAGGCCTCTCGCGGTCAACCCATGGGCGATAATGGATGATTTCCACTTTTTCAAAACAATCGGGGAAATAATCTATAATGTTGAACACACCAACAATAATTTTCATCAATTTCAACTAAAATTCAACTCATTTACCCTTGTCAGTGAACAAGGAACTTTATGAAAGAAACTTTTGGAGAAAAATGAGAACATTGCCCTCGTTTGTTTACATCCGGACTCTCTTCGACCGGAAAGGCGTGTTTTGCAGAAATATTAAATGAACCGGATCGATTACTCATTGGATCATTGAATTCATGGCAACCTGGATAACAGATAGTTGTTTTGGTTTATTCACCTCGTGGATTATTGAATGGATTTATCCTTGTACTCAGTACATTGTAGGTTATACACATTATGGAGCTAAAGCTTTATGACATTGTATTTTGGCCATTTCACTTTGGGTTTATACAATATCTGAGTATATAAGACATTTATTTTCATCATATAAGTTGCTGTTTTTATTGTACTCAGTTTTTACTAATGGATAAAATTTACATTTTTGGAGTGACAAAAAGGCATAGTTAGAAATACTATGACATGATGACATAGAGTATAATAATATATACACACAAGTTTGATAGTATATAAAATCAATGATTTTATAAATTCTTCTCTAAATACTTTTCAATAAAACAGAAAATGGATAGTTTTAACATGTTCCGTTTAAAAGGGTTGTTAACTTTTCTTTGTGTTGCTTCGATTCTCACAGATGCTTTGGCAGGTGAATATTATTTCTGTATAGTTTTGCACATTTTAAAAATATGGTAATATGTATATTTTAGAAAACAGAAATATTATGGAAATATAAACTACTAATGAAAGTTTAGATATAAAAAAAATTGGCTCTTATAAAAGCAATATTTCTCTGCATTAATCACCCCATATGATATTTGATGATATCTGTCCACTTTGATTTCACTTCTGGGGCGGATTTCATTAAAGCTCTCAGACTTAGCCTTGTCTCAGACTGATCGAGCCACTGGCTCAAATCTGATCATTTGGTTCAGCTAAAAGTTTTGCAATGATTTTCACAGAAGGGGTCTCAGTTGAGAACAAGCTTATAAAATGACCACAGTGGTTTTCTATGTCATGTAACCCTTTTTGTGATCAAAATATTCTACTGATGACATATATGTTCCTTGTCCAACACATGATATCTCTGGTCAAATGGTATTTTGCAATGGGAAACCTTGAAGACATGTACAAACACCCAAAGACTACTTCAGGACGTTGTTTTATACACTTGTACCTTATTTTCAGGCATTAAAAATTTTGAAATGGAGACTGAATTATGGCAGCCATATTTGAGCCTCTGTTTACAAAACTTAAGCCCACTACCTAAGTCTCAGACTTAGCCCAGTCTCAGACTGAGCCACTGGCTCAAATCTGAACCTTTTTGGCTCAGCTAAGTCTTCGCTTCATATGGTTTTCACAGAAGGGGGTCCCAGTTGAGACCAAGCTTATGAAATAACTACAGTGGTTTTCTATGCCATGTAACCCTTTTTGTTGCCAAAATATTCTGCTGATGATATATACGTTCTTTGTTCAACACATAATATCTCAGGTCAAATGCTATTTTGCAATGGGACACCATGTAAACGCATGAAAACACCCAAAGACTACTGCAGGAGGTAGTTTTATATACTTGTACCTTATTACTAAGCTGGTAAACTTATCTCTTCAAGATGGTGTCTTTCCAGAACCTTTCAAAATTGCCATAGTCACACCTCTCATCAAGAAGACTTCATTGCCAAAGGATGACCTCAAGAATTATCGGCCAGTTTCTGGGCTGAGTTTCTTATCAAAGTTAGTGGAGCGTGTTGTTGCTTCTCAAATAAGGTCTCATATTGATTCTAACAATCTCGGTAACACATTTCAGTCTGCCTATAAAGCTGGACACTCTACTGAAACCGCCCTGTTGTGTATTCAGAATGAGATACACTTGTCATTGTCTAAGGGTATGCCTACGGCCCTAGTCCTCCTCGACCTGTCGGCCGCCTTTGACACGATTGACCATGACACACTCCTCGCCTGTCTATCAACAAGGTTTGGCTTCACTGGTTATGTCCTCAGGTGGTTTACATCATATCTTTTGGATCGTTTTCAATCTGTCAAAATTGGCTCGGTTGTTTCAGAATGTTTCAAATTAAATTTTGGTGTGCCTCAGGGCTCCGTTCTTGGTCCCTTATTGTTCTCCCTCTACACTTCCCCCCTTAGTAATGTAATTGCAAAATTTAAGGATGTCAAATATCACTTTTATGCAGATGACTCCCAGTTGTTCATCCATCTATCTCCTGGAAGTTGTCCCAACTCATTTCACCAGCTAAAGGCCTGCTTGGATGAGATTCGCATGTGGATGTTTGAAAATAAGCTTAAATTAAATCCTGGAAAAACGGAGTTTATAGTCTTTGGCTCTATGGATAAGTTTAAATGGCTTAAAGATTCTCTCCCTGTCAACATCTTGGGAAACTGCCTCTCTCTGAATGATGTTGTTCGGAATCTAGGTGTACTTTTTGACTCTAAATTCAGCTTCACAAATCATGTGAATTCTGTTGTTAAATCCTCATTTACCAGCCTTCGAGATCTGCATCGCATCAGACGCTTTCTCTCTTATGATGTGTCAATAATGGTGGCTAATGCATTGGTCAGTAGTCGTCTGGATTATTGTAACTCTCTGTTTCGCAGTTTGTCCTCTAAGAATATCACAAGGCTTCAGAATATCCAAAATTGCTTGGCACGCTTTGTCTCTGGTGTGTCCAGATTTTCTCATGTCTCTCCAATCCTAAAGTCTCTTCACTGGCTTCCTGTTCAACAACGTATCATTTTTAAAACCCTGTTACTCACGTATAAGTTCCTCACTACTGGAAAGCTGAAATACTTTGCCCCATATTTGTCTTTATATACATCTGCTGTTAAGACAAGGCGCAGTAATCCAGAGAAAATGTTCCTCAATGTACCCTTTTACAGTTCCTCAGTTCACAAGTCCAAGGTTCATTTCAATAAGTCATTTTCATATGATGCTCCAAAACTCTGGAATGATTTGCCTCTGGAAATTCGAACTGCTCCAACGCTATCATGTTTCAAAAGGCGACTTAAAACCTACTTGTTTCAGAAGTCTTTCCCTCCTTAGCTTTCTCTCGCTACCGAACACCGATGATCCCCTGGTGACGACATTGCTATGGTTTTCGACATATGATTCTTACATTATGATTGGATGGTGTGCCTTAGAATCCGCGAGTATCGGAGATTAAGCACATGGATACCTGATACCTGATACCTGATACCTGATTTTCAGACATTTCAAATTTTGAAGTGGAGATGGAATTATGGCAGCCATATTTGAGCCTCTATTTACAAAACTTAAGTCCGCTACCTACCAGTATCAGCATTTGAGCCAGTGGCTCAGGTAAAGCTGAGACCTTGACCTTTTGTGAAATCCATAAAGGCTGAGCCCATGGGCTCAAGAAAAATGTTCCAATAATTTGAGACAAAAGCCTCAAGTTTGAACCTGAGACCTAAGACCTTCCATGTAATCTGGTTTCAAATAAACTCAAACAACATATATCCATCGCCTGTGGCAATAAAATTTTGGCTACTGGGTAAAATGAAAGATTGATCTTTAATTTTTACCACGGGATACTTCTGTCCAAGAACAATAATTTATTGTTTACAATAATCTAATTTATTTCCCAAACGATTTTTTTGATATTTCAGAAAAAGACGAGGAAATAATGAACAATAAAGTCATGGTGATGTTCTATGACTTAACAGATTCAAAAGTATGTATTATATTAATTAGTTTTCAATTCACAAAACATATTGCACATAAGACAATCGATGGAGGAACCCTATCATTTGATATGTTAAAAGTCTCAAAAAATATGGGAACATTTTATACAATGATAAAAACAGTGTCAATTTTTGGCAAAATAAATGATTTTGAAAGCCATATTCCACTCCAACAGTCATTATTATTTTATTATATGCATTTATACACACAGGATTTGAGAATATTAATAAAATTATCAACTATCCAGGAAAACTACAACTTAAGTGTAAATAAAGGATTCTATCCAAGAAACCAGTGGGGTGAGTGTAATGTAGATCTGTCACTTAATTTGCTAGTATTGATGAATGACTGAATAGCTTTTACGTTAAGGGCAAACGGCTCTGTGTAATACTGAAAGGGATGAACTATTGAAACGTGGGCAAGCTTTTGTCAATAATTCATTTGCATGACAAAATGTAAATAGATGAATAATCCCAACAGAGTGTATTACATTATTTGATCACAATAACAGGTGTTTTTTCATAAATTAAGTTTCAAATAATATATTAAAAATGCATTCTTTTTTTACTTTTCTCTGTGGGCTAACGTCGTGTTTCAACCAATGCCATAAATCAACAAATTTAAGTCTCACTCTTCCTCCAGGTATATCACTCACGGGACTCGCAGATAAATCCTGTTATTTCTGAGAAAAGTACTTGGTAAATTTGCTCCTATAAAAAAATTATATTAATAATTTTATTAGGATAATTTGTCTTCTTGTTTGAACTGTCTGTTTGGTCATTTTTTTATTATCATTCATTTTTGCGTGCTCACACAAAACACTCACACAATAGCACAGAATATCACCATAGATAAATGTTTATTGTGTTCCTGTGGTTCCAGTCCAGTTCCTGTGTTAAATTTGCACTTATCAACTACTTATATATCTATTTTACTTCATTTTATTTCTTGCACTAACTTCCACACAGTGCCAATTTTATTCTTTTTTTTTCTTTCCATAATTTTTAATCCTCGTTCCTTTCGTCTTAGTTTAGTGATAATGTTAGCCATTTTTCAAGGGCAAGATTAAAAGTAGCATGTAAATGTATAGGTTTATATTTTTAAAGAAGGATGTTTCTGTAGCTTATTAACATCTTCACCAGTAATAGTAAAATTCAGTATTGTTAGTAATTGATCGATGAAAATAGTTACTGACAAAAGCCTTTATTTTAATCTAAGACTTCCTGAATTTCCTTCCTAATTGTAACTGTTATCCAGTGGCTAACATATAATAAAGCGTAACTTTTAAGTCAAAGTATTTTAGAAATTGGTAATTGGATAACATTATTATTTTAGAGGCTGCATACTATTGTTGCATTTTTTGCTTCTTCTCTCTAGTGGTCAGACAAAAAGGAGAATTTTCAAAAAGCTGTTGCTGATTACACATCTGCCTACTGCAAAGACAACTTGGACATGTGTGAATTGGCTAATTGGATGGACGAATAGTAAGCTACGTAATATGCCTCAAATATCAGCTAGAGGTCCTCAGTGGCCTAGTGGTTAGCAAGTTTGGCATCTAATCATAGGCTGTCACCTCTGTGGGTTCGAGTCCCACAAGTGGCAATTCTGAGGACCTGTCCCAATATGACCCTGGCTGTTGAACGGGACGTAAAACCCCAACTTTGACTTTGTCAAATATCAGCTGCATAAATATCAATTGATGCACATGTCCATTTGGCTTTTATAACAATTTAATATATTCAGACACACAAGAAATGTGTATTCACGAATTAAAATACAAAAAGACTGGGAACGTAAAGCATAATATGCATATTACTTTGTGGTACAGTGGGACCAAATTCATATACTACTTCTAGAGTTATTCTGGTCCAAACATGACCAATAGTCCTTTGTGCATTTGCTTTGATGATTATTTTCATCCACAACGAAAGCTGTTAATATCAGCATGACATGTAACATAACTTAAATCAACTAAAACCAAAAACAAATAAAATAATATTATATCAAAACATTGCACTTATATCTTTGGCTTTACAGTGAACTATAAATTACAATTTAACTAAAACTATTGGTTTTGTAAATAATAACTAAAATAAAATATTTGAATTGGTTCCAGTGAATTTGGCAGTGCAGATGTCCTTCAATATGGAGACAGTGAAAGTGATGGAGCCACCCTGACAGTACACATCTATGTGCAGTTTAATGATGCATTGGTGGCTGCTGTGAATGACACTACAGATACCAGCTACATCTTGGTCAAAGCTGCTCTAGAAGGTAATCATATCTTGTTGCATTGCATAAAATTGACAGCCACTTATTTAAAGTGCAACAGGCATAAAAGGTATCATTTTTTGTTGGAGGATGTTCTGTATTCTTCCAATTTTGGGAGACACATTGGCTATGTGGGTTATACACAAACCTCACATCTCTCAGATCCTTGGTTCAAATCCTGGGCTGAGCTGAAGTGGATAGTTGATAGTTTCCTGCTGGTGCCTCCTGGTTTTTAGTGCAGAAGTTTAACCAACTAACATTACTATTCCCTACATCCCCTCAACATTGGTCCGCAGTGACCTGGTGGTTAGCAATTGTTACATCTAATCACAGGCTGTTTAAAGAAACCATATACAGCGGTCGAGTGGTTTGAAATCTGACAACTTGACCCACTATGAGATCAAATCCAGTCCATGCCAACATTTGTTGTGCACTGAAGGCCCTTCCTTATACGAGTTTGCCAAATCCCCAACTTTGATGATCTTTGATAACTTGTATGTAAGATTCAACCATCATCTGGAGTTGATCCTATCTGACAAAGCGTTTCATGATTATATTTTCAGAGGTGCTGATAGATCACCGCAGTGATATAGGTGATGATGCAGATTTAACCATTGTTGGGATAGGCAATGCAGAATATCCCCGGGTGCCTGATAAACGCCTCAACACCATCATGATCATTGTAGGTTTTGCTGTGTTACTCATCCTTATTATCACCTGGATTGGGCTTTACTATTGGAAGTAAGTGTAAAGTTTTATTTTCAAGAAATTTCATTGGTCGAGCAACCTGTTACAAGGAGTATAACTATGCATCAAATAATTTCCTGTCCTGAATGTTTTAAACCCATTGCTAGGATCAAGCTTTTGTGAAGGAGAATTCTTTGTCATTTGCGCAAAGTTACATGCTTTGTGTTGAACCCTCTTTCATTTTAAATATACCCCAATTCCATATGTATGGGTTGTTATAAGAGCTAGCTGATTTTTAAGTCGGTAGGCTGTTCTGACTAGTCATATTGAAATTATGTAGCTGAAACTGGCAAAATGTGTGATCTCTCTCCAAATGAAAAAAAAAATTAATGACTAAAAAGAATGCCTTAATGACCTGTGCCCAAATGCCTGGGTTCATAAATATTAGTTTTAACACCAAGCCCTGATAGCCCTTGTGCATTAATTTGCAGACTTTTTTTAGCTAATCTTATCATGAGACAAGACTAAACGGTTTCATTTCTAGAAAAGAGTGCACAAGATAGTTATGACACCGCAAGTCGTATCACCATAAGATAAGTTGTATGCAGCTTATGGGCTCAAAGATCAGTCTTGACCACATGGGAGAGAATTACTTGCAAAGGTTTTTAAACATGTAAACAATTTGGGACAAACATATACAATTACTACGACTGTACAAATGATGTTCATAAATTAAAAGACAAGGAAGGTGATCATTAAGATAAAAGGTCAAGACTACATTTTCAGGGTGGTAGGGAGCTAAATTCTCAAGAGGCGAACTGGGGTATAATGTCAATATACATTTTCTTACATAATCCTTCATACAAGCTTGGCATAACATAAGTATTTTTCTGCATATTGCAATTTGGTCTTAGAAAATGCTTTTGCTGTAGTTCATGTAGTACATATATATTCAAATGAATGGCCATTTGTAATTCTTTAGCAGTGCAATTTAAAACAATTTGAAATATATAGAATATAGTTTATCTGTATACAAATATATAGCTGACTAATTTGTCCTATGTGCAAGATTCACTGTGTATTAACATTAACGTTATTACTTTTAGTGTATGTTTAACCCTACTTGTTAATGTTATTTAATTGTATTTTTCATTTTTAAAACCACATTGAAACGTTTGACACTTTCAGATAATTCTTAACACTTACCAAATATCAAAAGAATGGAAGTATGTTGATCTTTATAGGTGTTTGTAACTATTGTAAAAACATTTAAGTTTTAATTACCATACAGAAGGTTAAGCTCCATCTTTGGATAAGCAACTTTTAAACTATGTTAAATTAAGAAAGTTATTGTTTGAATGCAGAAAGAATCAAGAAAAGAAAGAAGCTTTGAAAAATGGCAAGCTAAATTGTGTTGTTGGGTATAACCATTTGTTCTGTAGAATTGTTATGAAGATATGAGATGGTTTTATTCACGCAAACTTAGACTTAGTGCTTTACTACTGACACATATTGTCTTCTTTAAATACAATCATGATTTTTGTCTTCACAATAATGATCATATTTTCCTTGGTTTGATTTTGCAGAATTAATCCAATTGATGTTGTCTATACAAACACAGCTTTGATTTAGTAGTTCTTCAGGCATGCATTTAGTTTAATTTCAGAAATACTTCACAGTTTAACAGTGTATTTATTTTCTTTCCACCAGCTTTGTAGTTCAACTAATATTGGCAATAGATTAAAAAACTACAGTTTGTGTTATAATCATTATGATTTTTTTCTCGAATTGTTTTTTTAAAAATAAATTTTTATTACTTTTGCTGCAACTGATTGTGTTGAAAGGGGGCTAAGGAAATTGACTCTCTACAGGATTCATGGTCCAGCTCCTCCTGACTCCTGTATTGCCACCAAACCCCAATAAAATTTTTTTTTGTGTGTGTCAATTGTATACATGCTTGAGGCCTATATAAATGATCCAGGAGGATTCTGGACAGACCCATATAAAGAGAGCATACAAACAAAAAGATCAGCCTAAGGACCTGCTGCTTGCTTTCGTGATTTAGAAAGAAACTTTGTGACAATAAGTCCCTACCACTTAAATTATTTAGCTGTGGTCTTAACATCACAGAGATAAGTGATATCCACATAAAGATTAGTAGCTTCAATGACAAAAAAAAATGTCGTGGGTACTTATGGTAGAATCTTCATTCGTACAGATTTCTTAAAATGTCCATTGTTTTGTTAAAAGAGAGTCTATGATTGTTATGATAATGCTCCTGTCCTTTGCATTTGAGATTGTTAATTATACAATCAGTGAGATTATGTACAGTACATCATAATCGGGGCAGTCGGTAGGCAAGGTCGTGACGAGGAAGCAGGGGTATAATGGAAAACCCAAAACTTCTATGTGGCTTTAGTTCTACTTTGATCAATAACTTTTGCCCATTTTGCTGTCACGCCATGCACAGTCTTTTCCTTATTTTCCAATCACTGAAATATATAAAACATAACTAATAAACTCAGATACACAGCAGACCATTATTTTTATTTGCTAACTATTTTTTCAATTGTTTTAAGAATAATATCTCTTCATTTTTTGGTGATAAATTTAACCTATTACTTCATAGTTTCCCTATTTTCTAATCAAATAAATAAAAAAAAAATTTACGACATACCCATAGTAACCATTATTTTTGTTTGCTCTATGTTTCTCAGTTGTAATCAAAATATTATTACTTCATACTTTGATAATAGTTTTAACTTATAACGTCATCAGAAGCTTTATTAAGAACTCTTCTGGCAATCATTTAGGCAAATATTTAAGAATGCAATGAACTGCGATATGTAAAAAAAAATTCCACACTTTTTGTGAATAGACCAAAATATTTCTGTTGGTCCAAAAAGATGATCAAAAGATCAATGACATACTGTCTCTTTGACAGAGAAATTTGGCTATATTTTCTGGATGAATGAAATGTACTTAATAGTGTAAACACTCTATATCAAAGGTGAAGACTTAATGACAGATCCATATTTCCTTGGGAATGATATAGACATTCTATGACTATGAATATGCAAGTGTTTGAGGAACATGACGTCACTACTCAAATGCTTCTACAAGTATCTTGTTTCATGACCAAATATGATATCATTTTTATCTCGTAAAAATCCATCATATGGAGGACGCCTCTATTTGCACGATTAAACCATTCAAACATTGTTGCAATTGGCCTCCTGTATATTCTTATGTTTTCTCATTTCTTTCCTTAGAAAATGTCTCTGAAGGCAGAATGGCCCTCAGAAACGATGGTGATCATTGCCAATCATACACTTTAAAACAACTTTACTTAGCACTTTTACTTGAACATATATTTTACAATAAATAAACTTAAAGCCAGTAAACATTTAAAAAGGTTTAAACATTTACAAAACGTTTTACATTCTATCTGTGGGGTTAGTAAATGTTTCCTAGTAAATATAAAACGTTTTACATTCCATAGTTTTTCATGCCTATTATTTTAAAACGTTTTGGAATGTTTTCTATCAAATGTTTTGACAACATTCTATCATAAACGGATTTTATACCCATATTTTCAGAATGATTATTAAACGTTTACCTTCAAACTTTTGCAAACAAAGATGGTGGTGAACAACAATAGGGGATTTTGGAAAACTTTGTCAAAAGCTGGCCCACATGCAATGCCTAAAAGTAATAATTGAATGGGGGCAGAATTTGTTAACCTTTACCAGAAGCTTCCCTTCAAACGTTTACAAACCTTAAAAATGTCTACTGGGAATATTTCCATCAATGGATATTATGTATAGAGTCTACATTATATTTATTTCTTGAAACACATGACCAACAGATATAGAGTAATATAAAAAAAATGTGGAATGCATGCCACAGAATTCCTTGCAGATGATATGTTAAGCCACTCTTTCATCCCATCGTACGTGTATACACACGTAAGTGTGCTGCAAATATTGTTGAAAAATATGAACGTGGCCTGGTAGAAGAGATTTTACTTGCAAACAAGGTGTATTCTCCCAACAACAGAGTTTATAGCCATACTGCATGCACGCAGAGAATAATGTGCATGCCAATTTTCATTGCAGGGCCTGTGCGACCTTGATATTTTGTTCTAAAATCTTAAGTGTGCCTTGAGGGTCCCTTGCAAATCAGGCGATTTTTCTCTGTAACCAGGACGTACATGCACGTACGATGGGATGTAAGAGAGGCTTAACTGTCACAAGTAAAGATAAAATGACAGAGATGTTTTATTTTATCGTATTGGATGATAGAAGTCAAAGATGTCCTTCACAAAGGTTAATTTGCATTTATTATTCACCACTGTTTCAGAATGATATTGAAAATGAGCTCATATTTACATAAAAATGTACTTTCACTGTACTTGTTTTCAAAACCGACCGTAAGATGTGTCCCTAATAAGGGGCGTCAATAAATATGTAACTTAAAATTTTGAAATTTATATTCCTCCGCCGTTTCTATATGGATTTGAAAAAAATAACAGAAGCATTGCAAAGATGCCTTTCTAAAAATGATCTGTTTTACATACCTATTTACCTAGATGAAGAAATTTTATAAAATAAAAATCTGCAGTTGTTTACACAAAGTTGGTAACACTTATCCATGGTAATAATATGTTCTGTGTAATCCTGTATTAAGGCAAAAATGTCGCATGATTGATAATAAAATTACACGATATTGCTCTGGATGTAAAGTTACAATAGGTGAGCCGTAATAGAGAACCCAAATGGCAGAATATTGTATGATGAAGATATAGCATGATGGAAATCTTGAAGTGAACTTTATTTATGTTTATTGTCTCGAGGTTTTCTGATCTCATAAAACAAAAATGCAATGTTGGTAAGATATGCACAATATACAAGGGTTGTAGAAATATTGCACAGGTTTTTAAAAAAACATTACTGAAGTCTTTTGGCTTTTTGATTTAAAATTGTTTTAGTAAGTATTTATACACATCATAATCTCTATATTTTTATTGGTAATAATTAATTTCTGTTATTTTTTGTCACACACCACAAAAACACTAAAAGTGAACGAAGGTAATAGCTTTGGTTTTGTCAGGAAATTGGCATTAAAATAACCAAAACATGAGTTGGACTTGCTTTTTATTGTTTTTGGAATGTTCTGTATTTTTCATTCTATTAGCCCTTTGGGATGGCTCTCTACTTTTGTTTGTCTTTCTTGCACATTCACTATAAATATTTCGTGTGTGTGCTTGCTTAAGTGTTGGACTGTTTAAAATTCAGAGACATTATTTAACTTTTTCTTGTGTACCCATACTAAAGTACGCAAAAAAACCTAATTAATTTTTTGGTAACCTCAAACTTCTTTGATATCAGGTTACCTCATAAACTTAGGGTGGGCAGTTTAAGGTGGACTTATTTTATAACGTGTCTGTAAAACTCTGAAGTGTTAATGTAACAAGAATTAGGTGATATTTAACGCAACCTTTTCTTCTGTGTAGTCCAAATTTGAACTTTAAGGTCACCAAGGTCATTTACTCAAATGAAGGTCACAATTTGTCGAAGAACTAAACTCCCAAATCAACTCAGCACTCAAATGCCTCTTCAATTTAATATCACAGTAGCTACAGCAATATACTGGTAATTTCACATTAAAAGATTTGAAAATATTCATGTTGTGTTATAGAGTCATAACTTTCATTTTATGTCAATAGAAACACATTTTCAAAAAGAATTTTTAAAGATACCTATTTTTAAGAGTAATGTTGCCCCTATCGAATTTGTCAGTCGATGCATTATGTAACCGCTATACAGAACAAAACATCGCACTTGGGGACAAATTTAACTATTTCCAAAGTTTCATTATTTCTGATTTGAATATACTGAGTGACATTTCAGATGACTCTTTGTGAAACACACAAGCTATCATACACACAGAATGTGTCTTGTCTACACCACTGTGAATTATTCATATTGAAAAAAACAACAACTTTCAAAGTTTGTTGAGGCGCAAGAAGTGCATTAACTATTATTACATGCTTACTGTGTGCTATAAATATTGTATGTATGGTATGTTTTCAAGTTTTACTTCCACATCTAAATCCTATCAATTGTGCATGGTAACATCACCAACAACTACTACTGTTGATACAATAAAGGCAAAACTAGATAAAAAAGCATTTTTAAATGTATTTCTTCAACACAATTCTTCCCTTCTATTTATCTAATGTTGTGTAATATTTTATTTAAAACCATTATATGATTCCTATCACATTCCCTGTGAACTCATGTTACTACGAAATGATTCCTATGAACTCTAAAAAGTTAATATATTTTTCATATTTTCTATGATAATGTGTGACAGCACAGTAACTTACAGATGTGTAGTCCAGCTATTGATGTGTCTAATATCGTATTAACATTTATTTGAATAATTTTAGTTGTGTTTTTCAATAAACCATCAAAAGACTTAACCTAATTCGTCTTCTCATTTCCTGTTGCAGAGACATATGTTACTGGATTGAGTGTCTGCTGTGTATGTGCATGTGTAATTGTAATCTATTCTTTGTAGTTAACAAAATGTCAATGCAATAAAGTAATTTCAAATCTGTCTTTATGAATATTTACTTAATGCTATCCTTTTTGGTTAAACTTTTCCCTGTTATATCTCATGCTTAGCTGCCACGAGGCCAAATTGTGTTTGTGACATAACATTCAACAGTATGTTTCAGTTGTAATTTATATAGTCTAGTTTAATTAGAGTTATTTTAATCAATCATTTATAGGTATCATTAAGATAAAATGAAATATAGAATGCAATGAAACTATTTTGTGTGGCATGCATTTGCAAACTAAATCGTTTATGATTACGTATCCAAGCTAGATACAAGAACTTAGTATCTTCAATTTAAATTATGTGTGTGATAAACCTGATATTTTGTATTCCCTGTCGGCAAACAATATATATTTGTATCCATAACGTATCAAAATATTAATATTGTAATTAACAATTTTCTTATTTTTAAAATATCAGGAAAAGAACTGACAAGTCAATGAAGAAAAGAAAACGGGAGGAAAGATTGAAAAAACAACAAAAGGCCAGGAGTCCTACGTTTAGTTCAGTTTCCAAGTCTAAGGTGACTGTGTAGTTCATGCCAAATTGAAATAAAATGGGTTTAAAACCCCTGTTTTTCTGCCCCCCCCCCCCCCCCCCCCCCCACACACACACATAGAGCCACGACATGAACATGTGGACAGTTCCCTTAAAACGCCATTACGTCTGCTAAATTAGCAGATATGGACCTTTTTCTCTGCTGCAGCTGTCTAGTCGGCAACACACTCACCAAGCCAAACAGAGGACCTGAGTTAGTCCCAGGTACAGACAGATGCATGGTGACTGGGATGCTTACATAAAATGGCAGTTATCTGCCAGTTGGTCGTATCTCAAATGGAGGCTAAAGAACCTCAGGGACATTGATGAGTAGCATTCCTGAAAACTCTGTCATTTAGGGGGATGTCAGTCAGAGGAGGGTTGGGTTGTATTTCTGCATTTGGGATGTAAGATAAGATTTGTTGGTTAGCAGTTGGAGTCTTGTTATAAAGATATCACACTGAGAGAAGGTCAAGTGATCATTGCCAAATCTGATAATGGCTAGGCCAATATGGTTAATTATATATCAAAGACATAGTGCATGTAGTGAAAGTATGGTTAAAGTGTCATGCAAAATCATTATGGGATCTCAATGGCAAAACATTTATTTATCTTACGTATTTTTAAACCACAGTTTAACAATAAGGTCTAGAGTCAAAGTAAGGTTAAAGTTGTGATAACTATATTATTTCAGTATTTGAGATCAACTTAGATATAACATCACAAATCTATACCAAGGAAGCTATGGACCCTATAATCTTCCATTCCAATCTGGTTAAGATATCTCCTGTACTTTTCCTTTAAGTGAGAAGAAAACTAAGCATTAGTTACAATAGCTAATTAAGTAGCTAAGTGGCTGTTACTCACTTAGGTGTAGAGCTTTTACTCCCAAAAGCAAAACCAAGCAGTCCACTGACCCAATAATCTCCCATACCAAATTCAGTTCAGAAATCCTTTCCCTTTGATCCACAGAAACCCAATTTCCCATTAAAAATAGCTACTTAGCCATGCTGTACCTCCAATAATAACTAAATATTTCAACAAGTAGACCTAAAACTATGAAATAGAGACTATAGCTAAGTGACCATTTACAAAAGTATTGGCTCCTTTGATCCAAATTCTCTTTAATCGAAGCATATTTTTCACCACAATGACTCAATGAAAATGGAAAAGGACTCTACTGCCACCTACTTACATAGTACTCATATCCCTACCAAATGACACACTACTAAAAATACATTTATAATGCAAACTAAACTTCTGTTGTTCAGTCTAAGGTCATGAATACATTAAATGAGTTTAACTAGCTTCACTTTTTTTCAAATAGTATTTGAAGATGACTTTAATACATGCAGTAATAAGATTGATATTAGTATTTTAAAATTAAGATTATAAGGGATTTCATATTGTTGTTTTAGGTAGTTCCAGTTATGGACGAAGATAACAAAGACAACAAAGGCTCACAAGTCCCTGCAGAAGCAGCCTATCACAGGTGAGTTAACTGAAAGTTTTTGTGTAAAAATATAGCTCCAATCTGATGATCAGTTTTTGAGTTATGCATGTAGCAGTTTTGGGAAAAATCATGAAAAGCAATTCTGGATTTCCCATGTGGATTACCTTTTAAGGAGGACCGAGTCACAGTCAGTGATGAAATATTTAAATCAAGCAATGACATTACAGAGTTGTCCAGGTCAATGTGCAGGAATACATTTCAGTATACACAATGACATTACAGGGTTTGACCGGGTCAATGTGCAGGGATACATTTCAGTATACACAATGACATTACGGGGTTTGACCGGGTCAATGTGCAAGAATACATTTCAGTATACACAATGACATTACAGGGTTTGACTGGGTCAATGTGCAGGAATACATTTCAGTATACAAAATGACAGGGTTTGACCAGGTCAGTGTGCAAGAATACATTTTAGTCTATGCAATGACATTACAGGGGTTGTCCATGTCAATTTGCAGGAATATATTTCAGTCTGTGCAATGACATTATAGGGTTTTCCAGGTCAGTTTGCAGGAATACATTTCAGTCTGTACAATGACATTAGAGCGTTGTCCAGGTCAATTTGAAGGAATACATTTCAGTCTGTGCAATGACATTAGAGGGTTGTCCAGGCCAATACGCAGCAATACATTTCAGTCTATGTTTTGAAGTATTGGAAGATCTGACTTGAGTTAACCAATGTTGAAATTGTCTTACTATATACTGATTTTAAACTCCTCCTTTGAACAACATCTATTGGCTTTATAAAAATATGTTTAATTTCTTTAAACCTTTAAATTATATTTTTGTTAAGATCATACATTATGACCACGTTTTCTGTATTTGTTAGGATTCCAATTTTAAAGTATTTTAAAATATTCACTATTTTTAAGATAAGAGACAAATGTTATGCAATGATAAAAGGTTCTAAGTGTAAAAACAAGGCGATATCTAAAACGACAATAGAAAGACAGGTTTTAAACAACCCTCTTGGTTGTACCATCAGCTATAATTGCACTTTATAGCAGTCTTTTGTTACACTGTACACTTTTGTTACAACATAATGGAAACCATTTTAATAGTATTAAAATCGTATTTTGAATGAGTTACTTTTATCCATTGTTTATACTCTGTATATTTTATTGCCTTGACAGAAACAGGTATGGTGTTCTATTATTCATGCTATTGTCCTTATAAATTTCTACACTGAAATGCGTACAGAAGTATATGTTATATTAACAGTAAACCAGTCTCTAACTTAGCAGTAAAATACCATATGATTTGAAGTTTTACTAGACAATTAATTTTAGCTAATGAGCTTGAATAGTGAAAATTAATTCCTAGTAAAATATTAAATCTCTATTAATATCTCAATTAGAAACTGGCCATTAGTGAAAATTAGGTTAATTGAATTTCTTAAGAAAAGAATTAGTGAAATTTTGTCCCATCTAAAATTTCTGCTTGTACAGTATGTAACTCACACCACACTAGATGTTTTTTTTGTTAAGTCATCATTTTTTCCATTTGTTTGTCTGCCAGCCTATCCATTAGCAGATTTGTCAATATGTGCAATGCATAATATTTCTCAGCAGACAATGTAGAGTGATTCTGGGAAAATTAATAAAAATTTTGACAAGAATCAAAAAGACAAAAATAATGCCAAAATAAGAATAAGACTAAAGAAAGGAAATCTTGTGCAAATAAGTTCTTTTCAGGCTTTATCATGTACCATTTTCCATCAGTATTTGTTGCAATTGTTACTGGATCAGTAGCCTTGCTTAAGGCTCAAATTTGCATGATATCTTTTCAAACATGCACACAGACATTTGGTATTCATAAAGCACTCATACATGTTAAGAGATAGAACTCGCAAATCATTCTCTTAGCTGTTTGCTGCCTTAAAAGTCAGTACATGTATGAGTACATTATAGAGACTGAAACTCCATTATCTGAACTGAAAACTTTTCCTAACTGCAAAGAAACTTGAACCTTCAGCAAGGCTACTGGATCAGCAGAATGTTGTTGATAATGATCCAGTTTGGTTCTTTATTGATATCATAGCACTTTGTTGTAGTTACAATGCATGTTTCATAATTGATAAGTTCTTTTATAACTGTTGTTCTGCCTTATAAATAAAATCCCATAATATGACACCTTGCACACTATATGCACTTTTCTGTCCACTGTATTTTTAAGAATACGTGTAATTGATTTCTTGGCTTCTTCTGTAGACATTACATTTATTCATCAGCCAGGAAGCCAAACAAACCAAATATCTTGGGTTTGATATTTATTTACTATACTCACGTATACATGTACATCAATAGCATGTGTATATATATTTGTCTCTAGAATTTATTGACGAGGCATGTATGTATAAATAGTTTCATGGTACTATAAATATATTTTTTAAAATTTTCCAGAATCAAGGCTTCAGATATTTTGCCAAGCTTTGTATGCATATAGATGTGTAGACGTATCCATGTACCTTTATATTAAGTGGATGCATTCACCTAATATATTTAATTTTTCTTTCAACAACACCAATTTTAATAAAGAATTCCCAATATGCAATTTTTCTATACACAATACATTTATTCATTCACAATGGCCAATTCACACTGTTATTTTGGTCATAACAACTCATATTAGAATTTGGCTTCACGACCTTGTTCTTGTTATTCTGTAGATGGACCTCCTGTAAGGGTAATGCATATTTTAAAATATGCCACCCTAAACAACCATTTTGCCTCCTTCATCTCACATTTTAGTTTAGTGTGCTAGACCTCGTGGAAATTTTTTCACAAATTAAAAATATATGCAGTCAAACATGAAATCCATGGAGTCAGAAACAAGACTGGATGAGGAAAATATTTATGTTCATTGTAGCTCTTGAGGCACGTGTGGAACGGTGTGACAAAGATATTAATTATGTGTCAGTGAATGTAATCCTCATCTATACCACGATCAACAGATGGTGGATGATGTTCAACCCCCAATTTTCACAAGATAAATAATATTCTCAAACAAGTATTGCATACTTTTTTGTAAACTGGTACAGAAATTATGAATCATTGGATTTTCTATACCACTTTTTCAGATTTTACATATGACTTCTTTACGTAGCTGAAAAAATGTTGCTTTTCTAGCAAGTCTCACTGGAAAGACATCAAAATCCATTGCACAGAATTTTAAAGTACACTTGGGAAATTGGTGCCTTAATTAACACCCAAACACAAATGTAATAGTCACAACACAATGGTGTTTCAACAAAGGCTGAAGAATGTTTGGTGAAATCCTGTTCTAAGGCTGCATTGGGCACAATAATAAATAACCAGGTGGAGAAGTATTAATATGTCCTATTCCTGATGATAGATAGATAGATGGGGGGAGATGGGGAGATAGTTTATTTACTATAGTGACATGTACATACAAGTATAAATACAGAGTCTATTATAACAGATGGAGCTGTACCCAGCCCTACATGGGCTTATATGTCACCTGTACCAACTGTAGGTATGAAAACCTATACATCGTCCTAATCTTAAAATACTTTATCATACGCAAACTCATAACATTTATCTCTTTTTTTCTCGTTGAAACTTGGGATATAGTTAGCAATTTAAACATTATTAATTATATAAAATACTCTTTCTCCTTTCCCAGGAAAGACATATATATTTGGCTAGATTTTTTTTGATACATCTTGTTAATAAATATAAATTTCTCGTCCATGGTCATTGTATTAAATTCATGTGATACTCTAATGCTGTTGAATAAATTTGATACAACATAAAATCACGAGCACCCAGAGAGTATATATCTACACTGAGTCTCATAATAATAAGGGCAAACTGGATTATTATTATTATTCTGGTATCCAGATGGTGATTCAGATCACTCTCAAACTTTAACAGGATCTAAGTTGGAGCAAGACTCATGTTCTTATTTTTACATAAACTTCCAACCAGTAGTTTTTGTGTAATCTTGCTAACTTTGTATTTTTTTATCCAACTTTGTTGTTATGGTGACAAGTCTTAAGTAAGTGTAATGCATTGACCATCTTATTACCATTTACACATTTGAGGCATAAATAATCTAGTTTAGTGTGCTTGACCAAACATTCAGGCTGCCGAATGCATATTTATTGTATTATAGAAAACACACACTACCTGGAAAAAGCTTAAACTCTCGCTGATGGGTATTCCTGTAAAGAAAACAAAATCAATCAAGCAGATCTGGATCAACTTTGAGGAATACTTAGCCATGGCCAAAACCACCACCTTGTGTGAAAATTACTCTGTTTAGCTATTGTGAAAAACACATAGAGAGTTGTTGATCCAGACTAATTTTGAGAAGGACAGAGCCCACAGGTAGACTCCACATTGTGTAAAATGAAGACCCTAATCATGTTATGTGCATGGACAAGCAGACAAATAGACTAGCAGACAAACTGACACGTTTACAGTATCCCCTTTTGGGGTTGAGGGTAATAGGGTCCATATCTATATTGTGAAATACTTTCTGTTCATATTGAATGCATGTTGTGGTATTTAATGATTTGATGCACTGTATGTTTTCCAGCATTGCACATTCTGCCTTTTTATTTGCATGTTGCAGTCCTACACCCTACAATTTCACAGTTTCTCCACCAAGTGTTAATCACACACAGGACATGCACCCACACCACGGCCCTGCTAAAGCAGAGAAGAGAGTGCAAATAATGCGTTCTAATTTCTTCAGTGAGGAAAAACAAGATGTGGAGTCAGGCAACCGGTCACTAGATACCCCAGATGACCAAAAGAATAGATCCATGGATTCTAATGCAGATGCTGCAGGTGCTACAGCTGTATTCCAGGCCCACTCCATTGGTAAGGGGTATTGTTTTCATGTCATTTAAAGTCATCACATATAAGCTCACTGAACCTTGATTAACCAATCCATTTTTTTACCTTTAAAAGTAGAAATAAAATGTATTACCTGGCACTGTAGTCTAAGTGTACAGGTTTATGTGCACTGCTTGTGGATGCAGTTTACATTCATATTTCTATATTTTTGGCGGTAAATAAAATAGCTAATGAGGTTTTTACTTAAATGACCATAACTTTCTTATTTGTAGTCTGAAATTATCTCACCATTGTCATCAGTCAATAAGATGCAAATTTTGATATCAAATAACCCTACATTATGCAGAATATATGTGCTATCTTGCTTGCGGTAGCTTGCAGCAAATTCGATCCCTGGTCAAAAATAAGCACAAGCTGCAAACGGTATCCTCAAGCTACATCTGCAAGCTTTGTACAGCACAGCTTGTTAGGGGCCTGCTGATTCAGTTTCATGCTGTGTTAAATTCCCCCCCCCTACATAATAGCATCATGCTGGATCATGCTTAGCAACCAATCAGATTACTTGTTGTAGTTGGGGTTCACACACAGGCTAGCCATTTTGAATTAAGATTTTGAACGAACAACAAAGGAATGAAAACTCCCTCCTCCCTCCCTGGTACACTTTGAACTACATATCATCTGTAATGGTCCCCTAGGACAGGCCACTCTAGGGAGTTCTATATAGATAAGGTTCAGATAAATTTGGCCTTAGGCAGTGCCAGGCTGACCCTGGACACCCCCTCTCGAATTGACATGGCAGGGCACTTCTGCTTTAAATCCAAGGTAGGGCCAGGCATTACCCTGGTTGCCCCCTCTCGAATACGTAGATACTGAATGAAGAATCAAGTCAAGCTGAGATAGGCAAGACCCTTTCTCCCCTCTCGAATATGACAAAATTACTGATTAATTTATGATCATTGTATTATGCACAAGTTACATTATCATGTGATTATAATACATGTACCTACTTGTTATATATTCCGTACGAGTTATATTATTCTGTGATATGTTTGCACTAGATGCTATGTTATGTGAGGTTCTTTACAATTATTTCATTGTGTGTGCTTTTAAATTTACAAAGAATTTGAAAATTTTAAAGATTTTAACCCCTCTTCATGCTTGTAACTTCTTACTCTGGTGTAAATAAAAATTTCACAAACTAAACAAGCACATTTAAACCTAACTTAACCTTTTTGACCTCTGACCTCTTTTTGAAACTCTTGACCTTCACCTCAGGAGACTGTATACTGCATCCACGCACATGGACACATACAATAAACAGTGAGACACTCATTTAGAAACAGAGATGATCTAGGTTTGAGTTTACCACCACCCTTCCCAGCCTCTGCTGCATTGAAGTATACTACACAGTGAAATTGTATAGGATAGTGTCACTGGCGTATGCTATACTGTATTGCAGTGTTCTATTCTATTTTGCCTTTACTGACGTTTAGGTTTGTCACTAGTTGTGTCACAATCTATTGTTAATGTGGTGTTTGGTTGACTCACGAGATGTGATAGTGGGCAATCTTTTTTACTATTATTGTCAGGTCAGCTTGTTTTACTGGCATGTTCAAAAATTTCTTTAAAACCTTTTAAAATAAATTATTAAATTTTTCAAATTAACTTGTACAATGAAGTTTTCCCAACTTTATCTTGGAATGTTGTGGTTTCGAAACTGACAAAGCAAGTTAGACAGGAACTGGAATGACCACTTGATATGCTGGTCCTCTGTCGTGGGGTTCTGTACCCAGTGGTAGGCTAATGAACCTCAGGGACATTGATAAATGGTCATCCCCCTGCGGCTCTGTCTTTCAATTTGGGGAATTTGAGTCACAAAAGCTTTGGCAATACATGTGCAGCCAGGACTGGTCAAAGAATGCTTTAGGCCCTACAGTAAGGGGTTTTGTAGTGAGTTATCAAGAATATTATATGTGCATGTGGAATATAATATGTGAATTGGTATTTGTAAAATAAATTTTGAATAAATGGGGACCATCAATGTTCGTATTAATGTATGATGTCAATTCTAAATGATATATGTTACTTCTTTTGTTTAAGAGAGGTCTTCTGTGGCCTAGTGGGTTAGAAGGTTTGGGTATCTATTTACATGTCACATCTGAGTGGGTTTGACTCCCCTAAGTGACAATATCCAGGGCCTTCCCAATATGACCCTGGCTGTTGAACCGGACTCACAAACACTGACCTTTGACTTAGTAATAGGGTTTTATGTTATAGATCCGCCTGAGTAAAACTTCCTACTTTAACTTTGTGTGATACAGATAGTCATAATGACTCCTATGAAAGGAAGAAGAAGAAACACAAAAAGAAGAAATCTAAACATTCTGAGGAAATGGAGCAACCACCGGCTGTGGTGAGTGCATTGTATTCTCTCCAATATATATAAAGCATTTCACAAAAAGAGAAAAGATTTTATCTGGTAGACTCCTGCTACTTAGTATTTTTATTTTTTTTATCCTGCAACTAAGTGAATTTATTTAATTATTTATTTGGGTTTCATATCACTACAAGTAGTTTTATGGGCAGAGGAAACCAGCGCATACAGCTGGACAAGGTTCTGTATTGTAAATTGCCGACCATCGGTAAGCAACTACCAACTTTCTCATATAAGTTCTGGGTTTTAACAGCAGACCTCAGAGATGGGCGACGAGTGTAGTACCACTGCACCACCCTTACAAATAATAATAAACAATGAATAAAATTAAAAGAATAAGATAAAATATATAATTAACAGATTTCATTCAGTGACTCATATTATGCTTAAATAAAATGATGCACAAAAACTTACCTACTCAAAACTGATTTTGATTTTATATATATTTTATGTTGCCACGATAACAATTACATCATCGTGGGAACAAAATAACTGTAACCAAATAACTGCACCATCGTCTCATTGTTATATTAGACTATGACATTTATCCTTCTAGGAATGACACTGTAGTCCCAACACAGAAAATAATTCTCACAATTCTTTTTTCCCTCAAATTTCTGTTTTTTTTGGCATATATACTATCAAAGGGAAAGTATTTTTTTCTGGAAAAATTACTTCCTGATTTCACTTGTGTGGCATTTTTATGTTAAGAGCTTGGTCAGTATTGGCGCAATCGGGTTGGATCAAATAGCCCTTTGAATCCTAGGTCTATATTCACTAAAATGGATCAGTGAAGATTAAATCAAATTTGAGCTAAAATGATCAACTTTTGATCAGACTTTTGGGATCAGCTCAAATTGGTATTCATGAAACTTGATCTGACTTTTGGATCAAATTATAGATTATCTTTCATTCATATGCTTTGATTGATTAACTTTTGGATCAAGGTAGATCAAAATACCCGATAGAAAATTTATTTCTCAGGGAAGAAGATAAATGTTTTCATCATTTATTACAGAGGCAGACAGTATTTCACAACTGACCAAACCCATTAAAATTGTGAGAATTCATACAAAAACATTTAATCTTTTCAGCTCAAGTGTCCATGGTTTGCAAATAGCTAACTGATCTGGTGGCTCACTTGAACATTTTTTCTCAAATTTGATCTGATCTTGATCTGATCTTAATCCATGTAAGTGAATACCGCCCCTGTAGTACAACAGTCCCCCCCACCCCAGGGTAAGTCAAACACCATGCTGCGGAGCCCTAAGAATTTATTAATACAAAACAAGTAATACTAATATGAGAATAGATACTTTAAAGGTATAAATGCATAGTTACTACAATTATGTACAGTCCAGCGTCTTTTATGCATATGTACAGTTCATTGTCCATGTTCATAAATATAGTACAATTTATATGTATAACATCAAGAGTAAGTTTTATCTGATAAGTTAAAGTATACTAAAGTTTAGGTTAAGTTTACAATCACAATACACACATGAAGTACCCAAGCTTAAGGTGACCTTAAGTGAAAGACAAGTTAAGAATTTTAAGTACAAGGGCAGAATAAATAAGAAATGTAAAAGAAGGATTTTAAGGTTGAGTAAAGTTAAGATGATAAGGTAACCTTAAGTTGAGTTTACAATTGGATATACAATGTGAGCAATACAATATAGAGAAAACCCTTAACACAGTAAAATACTAAAAACTAAAAATGACTAAAAATTGTAAAATATGGTGAACAACCGAATCCTTGGGTATAAGGGTGGGTGGGCAAAATATTTCCACAATCAATCCTTCCAGTTCAGTTTACATAACACAAGTGACACATTTTGCCTCCAAAATATGGGTCCTTGAAGGGTCAGCCAATCAGGGGCAATGATTCAAATGGTAACCAGGTATAACATAAGGGGCTCCCAGAAACTGAGGCATGCACCCCAACTGACACTTAGGGTGCATGTACACTTCCCCTGGAGTGGAGGACTGACAGGCGTGATGTCCAGACACCACTAGTGACAGTCCCCCCCACCCCAGGGTAAGTCAAACACCATGCTGCGGAGCCCTAAGAATTTATTAATACAAAACAAGTAATACTAATATGAGAATAGATACTTTAAAGGTATAAATGCATAGTTACTACAATTATGTACAGTCCAGCGTCTTTTATGCATATGTACAGTTCATTGTCCATGTTCATAAATATAGTACAATTTATATGTATAACATCAAGAGTAAGTTTTATCTGATAAGTTAAAGTATACTAAAGTTTAGGTTAAGTTTACAATCACAATACACACATGAAGTACCCAAGCTTAAGGTGACCTTAAGTGAAAGACAAGTTAAGAATTTTAAGTACAAGGGCAGAATAAATAAGAAATGTAAAAGAAGGATTTTAAGGTTGAGTAAAGTTAAGATGATAAGGTAACCTTAAGTTGAGTTTACAATTGGATATACAATGTGAGCAATACAATATAGAGAAAACCCTCAAAGACCCAAAAGAAAACATTTAGTGAGAGGCAATAACAGCAGCAAATGTAGTAGCAATATCTTTAGAATATTTTTCATCTTGTTGAATATACCTCCACACACAATCCGACGTCCAGGAGCCATGATGTTTTATTTGTTGAATAGGAACATGTGAATTAAAAGCAAGGGTGGCTCCTGAACGCCGGAAAGTGTGGAAGGTAAAATGACCTGGAGTAAAGCCCAATCTTCTGGTTAGTTTTGAAAGGATCTTTCTGATTTTACTATCAGTAACTACCACTAAACCAGCACTAGTGTTTGTCTGAAAAATAGGGGAATGTGGATTTGGGTTGTATAATCTGATAATTGTTTTTAAAGCTTTTACAGGACACAACAGTGAACCATGTAGCCTAGGTAAAGTGACCATATGAATTCTATCCCTGGTTTGTAAAGTTTTAGACCATTTCACAGCTATGTGCATACAATCAGACTTAAAAGTGATATCACAGAGGGTTAGGTGCCTAGAAGGGTCAAATGAAGTTAAAGAATGAGGGGCCAGATTAGATATCCTGAAAAAACCAAAAAAGGCTATTAAAAATATGGACTTGAACACGTTACCATCTGGAATAAAAGCACACTGCCTGACCAACGCAGCGAGATTGTCCAAGGACATAATATTTCTAGCGACAGAGGTGAGAGGTCTATTTATCTTAAGGGATTTGATGAAATACCTTATCTCTGGATGATCCAGCAAATGGTAAGGAAGGCCATAGATTATAAACTGGGCCTTCAAAGCTGAGACATGATTTGCAATCATACTGACAGACACTTGATTTTTTACCAAAAATTCTAAATATGCCATGACAATTGACAAAGTGGGCTTTGCCACCTCAACACTACTGCATATACAAAACCCAACAAACAGCCTGAACAATAGCTCATAGCACCTTCTAGTCTTTGGACGAAAAGCATCCTTGATCCGGGTATTTGCATCCTGGATAAGGGGCTTCAGCGACTTCTCATCTGAAACAAAGTGCAATAAGAACTCTCATTATACGTCTATCCACTGGCAAGGATGACATAGCAGTGGGGATGCAATAGATATACAAGGATGACACACAAATAGCACATGAATACAAGCAAGTTACACATCATATATAATAATCTAGTTCTAATAATTGGCTAGTTGTTTTTACCCAAATGGGTTCATGGACCAGGGAATGGAGTTTTGCATACTGGTTTTCAGAAAAAGACCACCTGGACAGCAAGTCGGCTGTCTCATTGTCACGACCTTTAATGTGCCTGTATTCAAGGTCAATGTTCGCCAGAGCCGCTGCAAACCACACATTGCGAGCACATGTGGCCAAATAAGGATCTTTTGTCTTTCCTGAACTAAGGACCTGGACTACTGCAATGTTATCACATCTGACCAGGATGTGTTTTCTATACCAGTACTTTGCAAAAATGCGAATGGCCACCAGAATGTTAATCATTTCAAGGTGAACGATTGCTAAGTTTTGTAAGTGCTTTTCTAGAGGAAGGTGATACACAAATCTGCCCCACCTACCCCCTAAACCGGTAAGGCAAGCATCAAGTTCGAGAGTACCGTCAATCCGGGTGTGATCAAAAAATGAGACCCCATTAAACTGGGTCAGGAAACGTTGGAACCATCTCAAGTCCCTTTTGAATTCAGGAGTCAAAGTGATGGACTTTTGATCATAATTGCTTCTTAAAAGGGCTAACATCCTGTTTAAAAACGTCCTAGATGGCTTTACACACTTATGGATGTATAGAAGGTAGCCGAGGAGTGATTGAAGTTGACGCTTTGAACAGAACTTCTTGGCACCCCAGTGATCAACCATCATACAAATCTGACGCAACTTTTCTTTTGGAATTGATATGGAACCGTCAATTGTATCAATATTGACGCCTAAGCATACAGCAGAAGTACCTGGGTGTACAAGCTTTTTAGCACTGACGTCCAGACCAAGATCGGCAAGAAGGGCGCGCAAAGCGTCAAAAGAATGACGCGCGACGTCAGGCGTCGCGACCCCGACGAAATCGTCCACGTAATTCAGAACTCTGAAGCCTTTCTGACGCATGACGTAGCGCACAGCGTCGCTTATTCTCTGAAAAATTTGCGTCCCATGCCTGTTCCCAAACGGCAGGCAGGTGTCAATATATGACGCATCTTCCCATTCTAGACCTAACAGATCATAGTCACGAGGGTCAATCTTGACGTGACGAAACGCACGACTGATATCAACCTTATAAAGGTGACAACCTCTGCCAAGTGACCTAACTTCGTTAGTAATGTCGTCAACCGTGGGAAATGTCAAAGTAAAGTCGGTACCCAGATAAGAATCCTTGTCCACACCTGAATTTACAGAAGCATGCTTTGGCCATGATAGATCTACAATTACACGCCTCTTATCTGAATCACTTTTTTCCCTTGTCATGAAGGGAGATGAGTGGCCACCTGTAATTGGATTCTTTGCAAAGGGGCCCAATATGGCACCAAAACGACGCTCCTCGTCGAGATAGGCGTCAACATGTGTTGGAAAATCGTTTGCCGAAGAATGATTTGTATGTTCACAATGCAGGGGACATTTCCGGTTGAAATCAAGTGGGAATCCATACTCCAATAAATGAATTAATTGGTGATCCCAATAATCAGCAAGAACTTTTTTCCAGTATTCTATGTTCAGCTGGGAGTCCACTGGAAAGCGACATTTTAAAAAATTGGGCGCCCCACTACATTTAACACGCCTGTGCTTTTCAAAAGGACAGTTTATCCTGTCACCAGCCTTTGAATGGACACTTGGGACAATAAATTCAGACAAAGGTACAAAACCAAATGAAAAATCAGTTTGTTCACGCCATTTTTCTAAAAGTTGTTGGACTTCAACACTTGCTGGTGGTGATTTTGCAAGTTTTGTAAACAGGGTGTTAACAAACTTATCGTCATTTGTATGCCAATCAATATCAAACAGAGGCATTGTGTGTGTTTCAACATTTTGAACATTTGTTTCATGAATTTTTGTGTTTTTATTCACACCTTTTTCTCCCACTTTCTCACATCCATTGAGGTCACAAATCTGCACACCTTGTTTTAACACCTTCTTTTTTACCACGGGTGTCCATGCACACTGACCATTGTCCACCACTTTACACCCATTGTCTGCAGTGTCACCACTAATAGCCTGAATACCTTGCTTCACATTAGGAACGTGAAGCATTGTTTCACATTGAGAATAGTGATTCACATCACCCCCTTGCGTGACACAACTTGGGTTTACAATTGGTGCAACCTGTTTATTGGGCCCAGTGGGAATGCGTCCTCCATGAGTGTTTTGAGGACATACATCCATATTCACATCAACATTGACATACTTATTCATACAACAATCACTTTTAAATTTTTCTTTAGGCTTGGACACCCTGCTGTCAGTATAGGTTCTACGTTTTCCCCATGAATTTCCCACTTTTTTGAGATTCATTTTGCTATTTCTTTTAGCCAGAAGGCCTTGCACTTGTTTTCTGTTACAATTAGAATTGTAAAACATCCTAGTTTGAACCTCTCGTGACTGACCTTGACCAGGGTGGCCCTGCCTGACATTTGTAACAACACTTTTGATAACTTTGTCCCTGTTTACATATTGGACACTATTTACAGGTTTGCCAACAAACGTCTCTGGTTTAAAAACACTTTCAACAACTTTGTCCTGTATCTGCTCTGAATACACTTTGCTGCTCAGATCCTTACCTAGTACTGAGCAGCTTGCTGCTCGTTTTTTGACACCTGCTTTTTTGAAAATTGACAATCTTTTTGTGGGTGGGTTAATATTCGCCCTTGAAGTAGACAGTTTGCACAGATGTGCTTGTGATTTCTACCATTGACATCATGGTCCCCCCCAAATTGACATGTGCCCGACTGAAAAGCTTTACAATACCAAGGTTTCTTCTTTTCCCAATTTTTTCCCCAATTTTGACGCTGTGGAGGGTTATGTTTCTGTGCATGGGCCCTACGAATCCTGTCAATGCGAGTGGTGTCCCACCAGTCTACTACCCCCCTTTCCATTTCGCACATAAGTACAGCGTGGGAAGCTTTTGCATTTGCCCAGGAAAAATCATTGGCATCTTCCATTAAGTCGGCCAAGTAGTGCAACATGTACTCCCTACAACTATGGTTTGATTCCTCTAAGATGTTTTTAGCAAATCCCTGGACAAACTGGGTCAAGCTGAGCTGGTCGTACGACACACGCTGTTTGTTGGGACCCCCCAGGATATGATCTTGGGGCCAAGATACTCTATTATTGACTAATACTTCAGTAGTACCCCCCCTTTTGGACTTAATTTTGGGTGTTTCATTACCTTGGTTATGTTTTTCTTTGTCCATACTGGCCAATTTTTTGTCAATTTTCTTTTGCAACGGTCTAGAGGATCTAATGACTTTTAAATCTGGGATTTCAGTTTCATTGTCTGAGGAATCACTGGTCATAACTGTTTTTGTCCTACTTCTCTTAACACTAAACTTTGAATCATGAGCAGTATGTTTACTTAACTTTGAGACTGGTTCCCGAGAGCTGGTGACCACTGAAGTTGTAGGTGCCCCCATCTGCTCTTCCACGACGTCCAATCTCTTGTTGACTCTTCTGAGTTCTTGTAGAATGAGCACTTGCACATCTCCAGCTAAGCTGCCATCTTGCGACTGCTGCTCCTTCTCAGCCACGGTGTGAGACCCCAGGGCCGAAGCCCCACTAACAGAACTGTTTTGTCCTCCTCCAGGGGTCTTGTTCTTACTCACAGGTAATTTACCAGAACTCATGGCCTGTTCACTTCCACTGTCAGAATCCATACTGCTACTTTCAAAACTACTATTGTCTATCTGTCCCGACACATCTGATGCACTTTTCTGTACTTTTTCCTTGTTCATTGTACATTTTTTACCAGTGGGTGGTGTGTGGCGATCGTTACAAACATTACACCACCTTTTTTGTTTTCCCATAGTTCTAATATCTAAACAAAAACAGGAACTGGTCCTGAGTTACTGCAGAGACAACTAATCAGAATTAAATTGGCTATGTATAGCAAGGGGTGCAATAAATAGGTTAGACCGTCCCTTCAACGCAGCCAATTCAAGCCTGAGGTTGTCAATGCAGCAAGTCAACGCCAACTGAGAGTGTCAATCCGTACATTCAGCGTAACAGTTCAATAAAAACATAAAACAGCCATTAAAAATCATAAAATCTGTGTCCATAGACAGCATAACGTTCATCAACATTAAAACACAGTTCAAATAAAAACATAAATTCCAGTCAGTGTAAAGTATAAGCCATTTCAAACAAAATATTTCCACAATCAATCCTTCCAGTTCAGTTTACATAACACAAGTGACACATTTTGCCTCCAAAATATGGGTCCTTGAAGGGTCAGCCAATCAGGGGCAATGATTCAAATGGTAACCAGGTATAACATAAGGGGCTCCCAGAAACTGAGGCATGCACCCCAACTGACACTTAGGGTGCATGTACACTTCCCCTGGAGTGGAGGACTGACAGGCGTGATGTCCAGACACCACTAGTGAGTAGACTTTGCATTGAGTGTAAATATATAATACAATGCACTTAGCATTAGGTCTTCATGTCCTTTAACCCCCCCCCCCCCATCTTTTGGCTTTAAGATGCAGGCAACAAGATCCATTTTGAGTCCTGTGCAGTCATTATTAGATTATAAATACACCAGTATTCATGTTGTAAGTGACACTGTACAGAAAGACAGTCATTCATATTAAATATGCGAAACCATCTCTTTCATGATATATCTATGTTTTACTAAAAGAATGGCAATGCTGGTAAAATATGGAACATTTCATCCACGGTAAGGTTCATGTAAAATTGTCTATCTGTGGGCCTGTGTTAGAATTAGTATTTACTTTACCAGCCCCTGTTTACTTCTTGCTTTTCGTGTAATTTTATTTTATTCTTTTTTGCTTGTTTTTTTTCGTTCCTTTCTCGATGTACCTCCCAGTATTTAACAAAAATAAATTGAAAATAAAAATTGAAAATAAAAATACTTTTTTCTTATTCAATAAACTCTCATCACTTTATTGGATATTATAGGCTTATAAACTGAAACTCAGATTTGAAACAATTATGCAATCAAATAAGTATTATTATATTGTATGTGCACTTTGGACGCTCTATATTCATTAGCTATAATCTTCTGTATTAAAACAGTGATGTATATAATTCCTTTCTATTACACTGTATCCTGCAAACAAAATCAATTGATAGGTACAGTATATGTTCCTTTCTGTTTATTACAAATCTCTTCAATGTGCATCCTCATCAAACTTTTTCTTATGGGCTCAGAAACTGAACAAGATATTGCTTCAGGCATTAGAGAAAACACAAAAAAATATAATGAAATGATACTAAGAGTGTGGTCTGGTGACTTATATCCTTCACAGTCACTTGCTGTGAATGGGTGCCACGAAGAACAGATTAGTGCATTTTCATTGATGTGCAGCATACTTACAATAAAGAGGAACAACAAAATCTATAGCTATGTATGGATTTCATGCAAAAATCACCGAAGCAACACATCAGGGACCGGTTTCACTGAAGGACTTAGCCCAGACTTAGACCTAAAGTTAAGACTTTTGTTTTAAACTCAGGTTAAGTCTTAGACTTAAAGGGGTTTCACAAAGCTGCTAAGTCTAGGCTTTGGCTAAGGCTACCTGGGACTGAGCTTAACTTTTGTAAACACAGACTTCAATATGGCCACCGTATATTTTTCTCAGAATTTGAAATGCCTAAAACTAAAGAATGAATATATTTAACACCTTCATAAAATAGTCTTTGGAAACATTTATGTGTTTACAGGGTCTTTCTTTGATAAAGCAGCATAAGTTAAACAAATATATCTCCAGTCTCAGTAGTAATATATTTTGACGAGAAATGAAGGGTTTCATGATATAGAACACCACTGTGGTTATTTTATAAGCTTGGACTTGGGTCAAAGCTGGGTCAACCATTTAAGTCCAGGACTAAGCCAAGACAAAAGGCTCAGATTTAAGTCCTTGGCTTAGCATAAGTCTAAGCTAAGTCTAAGACCCTTTGTGAAACTGGTCCCAGTAAATATTATTCCTCTTAATTATAAAGTACTTTCTACATAAAATACATATATTTAAATTTGAAAAGCGAAGAAGAGTAGAAATGTCAATGTGGATATATATATGTTACGACCCAGGTGTGAAATTGTCCATTTCGTGAAATGGACAACCCAACTGTCCATTTCGTGAAATGGACAAATAGATATATATTTTGCTGTCCATTTCATGAACAGGACAAAGTCATGTATGAAACTTAAACTTTCATTCATGACCAGTCTTTTGGTTTAAGTTAACCAATTTATTCGACTATAATAATGATATGTATTTGAAACATCATACACTAAGTTAGTTAATAGTTAAATAGTTATAAATATTTGAAATAAATTTGAAATAAAAGTGTAAATTATGTGAAGCATACTTTCTAATGGGAATAACTATTTAAAATTACACTTACACTTTAAAAAAAACATATCAGTACCTGGTATATTATTTTTTAAATTTTTGCTTAAAAGAAATGTAATAAAACTTTGTCTCTTTTGTGCACTAATCTTATTTAAAAGGCCTTACTTTAATAATTAGATCTGAGGAATTGTAGCCTAACTCTTTAAAGATAAGATCTAACAGTTATTAAAAGTAGCTGTCAATTTCAAAAGGTTGAAGCCATACCAAAGGTTACAAAAATATTAACAAATACTTAACTAATATTGTAGCCTAATCATAGTAGGATCAAGTTAGATTTTATAAGAAAATGTTAAAAGAATTATAATAACCTGCACTTCACCAGTAGAATTTAGATTTAAGTTTAACCATTGATTTATTCTAATACAATGTTTCAATAAAAATGCCAAATTTTTTTTTCACTGTGAATGAGAGTGAAAATTTCGTACATTTAGTTGTCCATTTCATGAAATGGTCAGTAGATTTCTTATCCATTTCACGAAATGGACAAATATTTTGTTCATTTCACGAAATGGACAGTTGGGTTGTCCATTTCGTGAAATGGATAATTTCCTTGTCCATTTCATGAAATGGACAATTTCACACTTGGGTCATAACATATATATATATTCAATTTGACGACGTAGCATCTTGATACATGAAGTTACATACCTTCATTTATCGACTTACTTACTTCACAAATCTGAGTCTGTTAACCTGTTCTTTTGAAAAGTGAGAATTACATATTTGAATTATTAAGCTAGTGTATTGATAACCCAAGATAGTTTTCTCCATTTATTGAGAAAAAAATAACTTATCAGCTTGAAAAAGACATTTTCAGTATGGCATGCAATATCACTTTTCCATACAAAAGGGTATTTTATTGATGTAACTCCCTTCTGGTAAATGTACAGTCACACGCCTCTCTGCATCAAAGAGAAGATGGCTACACAGGATTGGTAGGATTTTTCTCGACAGTCTAAAAATGGTATAGAGGTTGTTTCCTTGGTCTGAACAAGTATAGGGTTTTTCTCTACAGGTGTCAAAAAGGTGTAGGGCTTTTCTCAGTAGAGCTTTTCGCTGTATACCCTTTGCATTGTTTCCAGTCTACTTTAGTTCAGTCTGTGATCTTCTCACTGCCAATAATTATTCTCAGTGTGCCCCTAGGGTGTTTTAGCTTTATTATGTTATGTTGTAGCATAAATATATAGCATACATATAATTGAAGTAAACATGTAAATCCCAGATATAAGTAAACGTAGTTATAGTTGAGGTGGTGTCATGTATCTACAAATCACCTTTAAATATTACCATTGACATTGTGAACAACTGTCAGGTGGCTTTTAAATGTGCTTCCACATATTTTTGAGAGAAATCTTAGAATATCATTGCTAGATTATTGTCAAGTTATACATTTGTTGTTTTTGTGTAAAAATTTCTATTAATCATAACAGTTTCAGGAAAAGTTACATCAAATTAATGACCACTAATACTTTGAATGAATAAGACACCCTAATTAATAAACAAAATAGTGCAATGGTACCCTCATCCTATTATCCCCCTCTTTTGGATGGTTGCAGTGAATGTATTTTTACAGCTCTAATACCATATCTTTATTTTGCACACAGATAACTATGGAGGCTGAACCTCAAGAAAAGTCAGAAACTGTACAAGACAATCGACAGGAATCAGACAGTGACAATGGATTTGACATGTCGAGGATAGGATATAGAATGTGCTAATACATGGCGAGACTTTGACATAAATGTTATTTTTGCATTTTTAAGGTATAATATGTGCTATTGTATAGCCATGTTTTTACAGAAATTGTTATTACTTTTCAGGAGTTATAGTATAACGTGTTGTTTACAAAGGAGACTGAGGGCTTTGTATAAGATAAATTAATGGAAAGTTTACCATAATCAACCTGTGTTTCCTGGTTTTTTTATTATAATTGCACATATATATATATATATATATATATATATGTGTAACCTAACATTTGTATAATCAGTGCTTGGAAGAGCTTGCAAAGTTGCCCAAACAAAAATAAAAGTCAAATTTCCTTATGCCTAGGTCAAGGAATTCCACATTGATCTAGGAAAGGTCAAAGTTTAAAATAATTTAATGGCAAGGGGGAAGCAAAGCTCGACAACACCATGGGGGGGGGGGGGGGGGGGGGGGGGGGGGGCTAATAAAAAGGTTGTTTAAGCAAGTCCATTCATGCACTTTTTCAGACAAAGCTGTGTCAAAAAAAATTGTATAATAGTATGAGCAATAATTGCTCCCATAAAAAAGTCGCATTTAAGAGTATATTTAAACATAAGTTGACGCTTATGATATTGGAATAGTAATGATCTGATTATACTATTTTCATCATTTAACAAATGTATATTCAGTACATGATTTACTTTCATTGAATTTACATAGCTATTATCTGTCACTCAGCATGTACATTCTATACTAAGCTTTCAATAGGATCTTAAAAACCCTTTTGAAAATTCCTTTATGAAGTAAAACAGGCAGATCTCAAATAAAAAATCCAGTGGCCATTAAATAGCTGTCAGCACTATAGAGGATATCCATATATGGTAAAAATAACATCTGGATACGATTTACAAAGTGTCAGGGATTTTATTTCTTTTTGAATGCAGAAAAAGAAGTAGTCAAGAGAATATTATCATGATGTCGTGTTATTGACTGTCATAAATACAAAGTTCAACTAGTATAAAACATTATACATGATAATTGAAGCTCTATCTTTCATGAAAATTCCTTTTGCTCATTAGTATTGTATGAAACAGTACAACTTGTAAATACTAAAAATTGTAGATTTGTAAAATAATTAAATAAAGATGTACTAGGACTCATGAGGGCGATGATGAAATGTTTTGTGGCATCCTTGAGTTATAAAAACACTGTGATATTTTTTTTTGTATGTAAGTTGAGAATTCTACAAGTTAGAATTTGTGGAACACTGAACGTTTTTAACATTGACTTCGGTGTGAACAAAGTGGCACACCCTTTATCAAAACTACATGATATTTGCATATTCTATTTCCTCACTGTATGGTGGCTTGGTTGTGGGTAACATACTCCCTTCCCACCTCACAGATGGTGAGATTAAATCTAAGGCCTGATCCGAACTGGGGACGTTGGTAGTTGCTTTCTGGTACTCAATGTTTTTCAGTTGAGAAAGTTGTCAGCTGGTATTTATTGCTATCAATCATAACTGATTGTCTTGATATGGCTTATACATTATGTTGAATTCAAGTTTAAACTCCATATTGGTAAATCAGAAGAAATTATATGAGATGTATTCTTTGATTAAAGGTGTGCCATTTTACTTTGTTGTTATTAATTGTTATTGTATAACAATACCTGTACATTATGTTAGTGTATACTTGTCTGTTATGTTTATACATTCCTGCAATTTGTATTTAATTTTTTTATTGAAAGAATATTACATACAGTAAGACAATGTTACAGTCAGAGTTTTACTGTTGGTACTCCATATTTTCTTGCAGATCTTCACTAGTACTGTTCATAAACCAGGAAGAACTCCAGGGTAACAGAATTAAATTTATATTCTGTCAATAGCTTAATCTGACTCACCAAAAATATAGTTTTCTTTTTCTTTTTGTTTATTGCATGCATTTTATAGTTCTTAAAAATTAGTATCAGTTTAATCAATATCAAAGGTATCCATATCTTAAATTTGCTGTCAGCTGTTGAAAGGAAACTTAAACCCAAACATCTGGCTTTTGGCCTCAATAAATATGCTGTAGTATTTCACTGTCATTCTTTAAAAAAATATATATTTCTTAAATTATTCCCAAGTCTCACATCCAATTATAAAAAGGATGTTGACGTCATGGTCTGTTTAATAAGTTTTAAAACTTTTATTCTATTTGTGTGGAACTATTGTAAGATTATGTATTTTTTGTTACAATGCAATAAGTGACTATATCCTATATCATGTTATTCTTTTAAGATGAAGTTAAGTAATAAATGCCATTAGGAACATTTTTACATAATAAAAGAATCTCAAATAAAATGTCTTTTGAATTGTTTTTTCATTGCATCATATTCTTTTTGTGACAATTGAAGGTTTCTGATATGCTAAGACTGACCCTTTTAACGTTTTATTTGCAGTACCATTACACAGGACAGCATATTAAGTGGCTTTATCTTATAGTTCCAACACATAAAATAGCTGTTGTGTTTAATATGAAGAGCTTGACAAAGAGCTTGAGCTCGATAATTTTTTATCAATGTTACAAAGAGGCGTTGTGTTTCTCATGGTAAGAGTTTTGTAATTTTTTTATCGATATTACAAACAGGTTTTGCAATAGTGGCTAGCATACATCTGAATACCAGCTTCTTTCTTTTTTGTATGAAAACCTGCTTGGGAATATGGAGTATAGCTTGGATTATTGTAAGGCTGTGATAGGTTACCCGGTTACCCGAAAATGGTCCGATTTCTTTAAGAAACCGAGTACAAACTGGTGAAGTGGGTAATCGAAAAAAATATTAAATATGGAATGAATCAACAAAATACTTGGACAAACCTTAGTATTGTGTCAGGATTTCTTTAACTGACATTAGTTTTTCACATGATATTCCTTATTTATACTGATATTTAACATTATTTTTTGTAACGGTTTCTTTACATCATCCGCCATGTTTTCTTCTCTGCTACTTCCACTGGGTGACAACTAAAATATGGTTACTCGAATTCGGATCAGTTCCTTCGAGACGAATACCCGGTGTCACTTTTTCTAATGAAGTCACAGCCTTAGATTATTGTGTATGAATACTCTTATGACCTTATATCCATTTAATATTTCAAGTTTGTATTGAATTTTCTCTCCTGATTTTCTCTCGAGTTAGGCATTCCTTTGAATTGATCATATTGGTTCCAGCGTACTTATAGCATGTGAATGGTATATTGGCGTAAGCTCCTTCATACTGATGGGTTGTTTGTTTTGTAACAAGTGGCTTAAACAAGGGATACAGATTCAGGATAAGGCCTTGCAATCATGTAACATGAATATAACAAGACGATAAATATTCAGATAAGTTGATTAAACTGTTAAGCATCTGTTTTCTTGAAACTCAAAGCCAAAAATCAACATTTGACTTGTGCCAACAGGCTAACTTCAATCAAGACAATTTGTTACAAATTCTGTAAAAAGGGAAACCCTGCAGAGTCGGTACAGGTTGGCACCATGGGCCAATTGATCAACTAAAACCATTTTGGCTGACTTGTCTGTGTTGAATCACCTAGAGAAAGTCAATGTTAGTCTAAAGTTAATCTATCTACCTGGTCCTCCTCTAACACAGGTCACAAAGTATGGGGATCAGTTTCTGCAAAAGTTACTTGCCTCTTTTAACTCACCAAAACAAAAAACAATGCTACTTTTAACTGTCCACTGGCAGAGTACAATTGAGCGCTAGAGGTTCCATAACACTCCCTTACAAAATATTTATGATCTCTAAATCAATAAAAATCGTTATTTATATTTTATTTCCAACAACAACAATAACAATTCAAAACAAAAATTGAAAAGATATACAGTTCCTCAGCATGCTGCCCTTCTCAAGACATGTTTGAATGTTTAATTTCCAGACTTGGCAAACGAACAGAGATTGGTATGATATTCTTTTCGGGAAACAAAGAATGATACCATAAAGCTAGATTTGTTGGAAATGATGACTTAGCATGCATCCATGTGCTAATGATACTTTAATTAGTTCACCAGTTCATTAGTTCACTCAACTACTATCACATAAAGCTGAGTATGTTTTAGAAGTTGAAGGTACAACAGCATTTAAAAAAGATTAAGATTGAGAAAATGTAAACATAATATTGAAGATCATCTTTATAGAGTTGACTCAAGAGCACAAGCAACAATATTTTGACATAGGTATAACATACACACACAGTAAAATTTAAATGAATAATGACAATATAAATACACAATAATGTAATGAGGAGATTAACTCCTTCATTTTTTTTCTCCACTTCTAACTTCTGTGCTTTTAGGGATGGCATAAAGACTGTGCTTCATATAGTATGTTCTATTATCATCACAGGCACAACATAAAACAATAATAATTAACATACATTAGAAGCAAATACATTCTTTTTGAGTGTTATGCATGTTTACGAATACATAGTTGTCTGAATAAATCGATCCAGAGAGAAGGGAGCTGTTTTTCCAGCCTTTCCAGCACAGTCCAGATAATTTGCTGAAACAGACAGATGAAAATCAAGTGTACATGATCCGTCAAAAGATGTCGGTGTTTGAGTTTAAATCCCTTTCAACAGAGTCATATTGGGATAGCCCGATTTTCAACGCCATAAGCACATTTCACGTTTTGGCAAAACCTGAATTGGAACTTGAACCCAGAGAATTTAATACCAGTTGGTATGTTAGCATTGCAGCTAAGCCATTCTTAGGGCAAGTAAAAAAAGACATTTGTGGTAAATTGACAGATTACACCAGACAACATACTTTCTTTGACAGACACACAGATTTTGCAATTGAAATTGGATTAACAACGTCTATGTAGAAGATTTCTGGAATGAAAATGTTTTATCACCACAAATTAGTATTTTTGACATTGAAAGAGTTATATACATGTATGTTTAACGTATACTTGAAATTTTAAAGGCAAGAATCTTAGTTTTCCGGAAAAAATATTCTGGATAAGAGCAAGAACACTTACCAAACATGGTCTTGAGTCTTGCGGCACAAAGCATATAGTCATCAAAATAGATCTTGCCCTGAGGTCCAGAATACCTCATTACCAGGCAGTTATAGGTATGGTTACTCACACGGAAGCCTGTGTATGATATTAAATAAGTATTAAAATGATTCCAATGAAAGATTTGGTAATCAATGTTCAATTCAATAGAGTTCACTCTTTGGAGTCCGTAATGCTATATGGATAAGAGAAATGGGTTCCTAACTCGACAACACCATTTGGCGTAAATTAAACAACATCAATATCAAACTTGAGGTTCAACTGTTCAACTGTGGATTACAGGATTACCACTTTTGGAATTTGTACCCATCACAGAGGTGATAGCTTTTGATTAGACATCAACTTGCTAACGAATGGGCCACCAAGAACTTGTAACACTCTAGCAATAAATACAAAAATCATCAAGATATGAAGGTATCATCATTTCGCAACTGTAATAAGATTACAGATTTACAATAATTGTAATTAAGATTTACAATAACTAAATTTCCTGTATTTGCCTTTTGGTCTGATATTACAAGCATCAGGGTCAAACTGTTCCGAATAAACGCCAAAAAACCTGAGATCATGATCTATTTCTTGGGATAAGATTTTTTTGTGTTGGTTCATTAAGCAGCTTATGAGACTAATTTTAGTGGTCTGTTTACCTGTTACCTACAATCTCGGTAACACAGTATGTCAAAAATGTTAAATGTTCTTTGGTTACATAATGGGTGTATCACCACCTCCTCGTGGCCATAGATAACAGTACACATATCAAGTTTAAGTGCTGAAGGACTTATTTCCAGTATATCATTTGTTTGCAAAATAAACTGATTGCTAGGTTTTGCCTGATTAGAGACAGAAATTTTGTTTTAATATTTTATAAATATTAGTTGAACAATATCTGCCACAACGGTAACAGACCCACTATTTAAGCATTAACATTAGCATAGATAAAACGATGACTAAGTCGCTTCAGGTTGAAAGTAAAACAAAATAATCACCACAATGAAGCTCATGTACTGATTAATGGTTCCAGTCCCATAAGACCTTCCATGGTTGAAATGCTCTAATAACTCAACAGTCAAGCGGTTAGCAAGTTTGGAACCTATTTGGTTTGGAACCAAGTTTTGGAACACAAGTGACAAAGGTGAAACTTAAGATTTTACGCCCTGTTCAACATCCATGGTCATGTTGGCTACACTGGCCTAGTGGGTAACACACTCGCCTAGGGACACAGACGACGTGTGTTGAAGCCAAGGTAAAGGCAGATACACAATATACAATGCATTATAATATTAGGGGAAGCTCTCAGCACTGCCATGTTTGGGAGTCACACTGGCTACGATGTGACATTCTGTGATAAGATGCCAAAATTACTAACAGAAGCCAACTGAGGACCTTAACAGAAGTGCCTTAGGGTCTGTCCCTATATGATACTGTCTGCTGAACAGGAAAAAAACACAAAGTTTGAGTTATTATGAGACAATCAGAATGCCTAGCATGGCATTCTGACAGTGTCTTCGTTGTTTACACTTCTAATACATAACCATTTCAGCATGCTATGAATTGAATATAAATGATAATAATGAATTTATGCATTTAATAAATATATAGAATTATCTTATATTTAATATTTCTGAATATTATAAAACATATTGTTAGTTGATATGCAGATAACTTTATTAGGATACTTGATTAACAACAAATAACTGTTTTTAAAAATAATAAAATACCAGTCGGCTGGAGAATAAGCTATAAAAGTATTTTGCCCATATCTGGGGTTCATAGCTTGACCTCAAAGGTCAGAGAGTTCATGACAGGTCATATTTGCCACCCGACACAACATGCGTCTGAGGGTATATCTGGTGATGCTATAGCCCCCTAAGGGGTGAGATCAAGTCCAAGGAAGATTCACTCCAAGGTCAGGTGTGAGATCCAAGGTCAGATTTGCATAACACAGTAAGAGAGCATTTGAGAAATTTTATTACAGGTTAGTATAAACTATACACAATCAGAGCAGACTTTTAAAATGAATAAAATGAATTTTAAAAAGCACCATTACATTGAAAACAATGACATATATTGATGGTGACATATATATGTGTTAGATAAAATTAGTAGTGTTAGTAACAGGTACCTCAAGGTCAATGAGGGGTGAAGTAACATGCCCGTGTATAAGTCAAATTTCAGGTCGAAAGGTCAAGATCAGTGTCGAAAGGTACATACAGAAGGGGGAACCAGGGTCAGCCTGGCCCAGCCTATCCCTAAAAACTCCCTAGCCCACATCAATCCAACAGGAGACCTCCCTTCTGGTGGGACAGCCAGAAGGGGTCAAGGCCAGGAAGGGTCAAACTAGACGAGTAATCATCCCAAAAAAGTTGACCAAACTCAGGGGAATACCAGCCTAGGATCCAAAATAAGCTTTGGCATTGGATCAATTTTGCCAAAGTGTCAGTTCAGTAGGGAGTACCTGACCCTAATCAGGCCCGCCTGTTAACCCCTAGTCCTGCTTCCTGCGGCTGGGGTAAGTCACAGGTAGAAAAGGTAAAAAATTTTGTAACAGAGGGGGGTAGGTGGGTAAATTCATAGGTCTTGTTTCATTGCTTTCTGAGTTCGAAGTGAAGGGAGGTTTCCCGCCCAAGTTCTTGCTGCCTGATGCTGATTATGATTGGATGATTCAAACCATAACACCCCCTTCTGGGAAATGCTAGTTAGACCTGCAGATTTAAGGTAGAGCCAACTGCTATGGCAGGCCCCTGTATGGCCGTGCCATTTACAGTCGGCTGGAGAATAAGCTATAAAAGTATTTTGCCCATATCTGGGGTTCATAGCTTGACCTCAAAGGTCAGAGAGTTCATGACAGGTCATATTTGCCACCCGACACAACATGCGTCTGAGGGTATATCTGGTGATGCTATAGCCCCCTAAGGGGTGAGATCAAGTCCAAGGAAGATTCACTCCAAGGTCAGGTGTGAGATCCAAGGTCAGATTTGCATAACACAGTAAGAGAGCATTTGAGAAATTTTATTACAGGTTAGTATAAACTATACACAATCAGAGCAGACTTTTAAAATGAATAAAATGAATTTTAAAAAGCACCAAACCCCAACTAGAAATGAGAAGGAATGTGGGAGGCGAAGGTCCTGGGGATGATGGAGGGAGCTTGCGAGGCATTTTGCAAATAAATCCACACAGCCGAACTGCGCCAAAGGCCATGTGCCATGATATTTTGTAATGCCACATTATGATCAAAAGCAAAAGTGGCCCCAGAACGCCTGAATGTATGAAAGCCAAAACCTTTTGTGGAAAAATTTTTGAAAACAAGAACTTTTTTGAGTGAATTACGAATGTGTGTGTCAATGACTTGAGAGTGTGGGTAAGAAAAATTTGCAAACAAGGGAAAGGTAGGAGGGAGGGGTCGAGATTTAAGGAGGGCTTGCAAAGCTCTGACTGGACATAGGAAAATGTTATCAATGGCAGGGATCTGAATGACATGGTGAGATTTATGGTCCTGAAGGGTCTTGGTCCATTTGATTATTAAGTGAGCCCCAGGAGGGCCAAATATGATGTCCTGGCGTAAGAAATGTTTGGAACTGTCAAATGCAGCTAGACTATGTGGGGCAATGTTTGACATTCTTAAGAAGCCAAAATAAGCCAACAAAAAGATGGCCCTATACAGAATGGGGTCTGGGAGTATGTCACATGCCATGGAAATATGGTATAACATTTCTATGGAGAAGATGCCCCTGGGAGTGGGGGAAAAATTTGAATTGATGGATATACTTCTAAGAAACCTAAGTACCATTTCATGTTTGGTAGGGGTAGGATCTAAATTGAAATGTGATGCTAGGGCGGAAATGGAGGAAAGGTAATTGCGAATGACCTTGGGAGATATGGAGTTGTTGTGCAAGTACTCAAGAAAGATCAATATATTATGTACACTAATGACAACTGGCAGTTGTAGAAAGATGAGAAAAGCCAGGAAAGTTTTGAAATGTCCATTCCGTGCTGATACCGTGGAGGGTCTGTGTGAAGATGAAGCCCTACCCCAGGCTGATTCAAATAAGGAACTGGTGAGTTCTGTAGCACCTGAAATTATATATTAAGGTCCAGGTTAAAATGTTGAGGAAGGACTTTGTCCCAAGTGTAGTTGAGTTTGAGGTCTAAGAACAAGTCTTGGTTAACTGGCTTCTGAGAATATAACCTTGAAAGGAGGTCAGCCTTGGTGTTATGCCGACCCCTGATATGCTCAATCTGAAAGGAAACGTCAAAAATTGCAGTTATTAGCCATAAGTTCCTTATGCAGGCCCCCAAAAATGGGTCCTTGGTCTTACTGGATGCCACCACCTGGACCACTGCCTCATTGTCACAGAAAATCTTAACTTGTGAGTGCTGCCAGAATCGACCCCATAGCCTCAATGCTACTACGATATTCATCATCTCAAGATGAACTATTTTAAGGTCAAATCCAGGGATGGCTGGAACCGGGGTTGAATAGACCCTATTGTGCCATATTGCACCCATACCTGAAAGACAAGCGTCCAAGTACAAGGCCTTAGACTCAGGGATATGAGGTTTTCTAAATATGGTTGTGCCATTAAAATGGGGCAAAAATTTCTCGAACCATGCTAAGTCCTGGAAAAAACTTGTAGAAAGGTAAATCTTCTTCTTGTGACTGTTGTTGCGAAATAGTTCCAACATTCTGTTGATAAAGATCCTAGCAGGAACCACACACTTGTGTAGGTAAATGAGCTTGCCCAGTAAGGACTGGAAATTTTTCCTTGAAAGGTATTTTTTACCAGCTATGTGGAAACATTCCTTATGAATGGAAAGCAATTTTTCGTGGTCAATACTAAGGGAGGCCTTGGGTATGTCTATTTGTACCCCAAGGCAAATAAGGGTCTTAGATGGGGGAGAGAGCTTCTGCTGGTTAATGGGAAGGCCTAAGCGTAGAAGAAGAGCATGCAAGTGGTCAAAATGACGCCTAGCGTCACAGGCCTCAGAAATACCGATATAATCATCAATGTAGGCAAAAACTTTTGCCCCATGCTTCTGCATGATGAAAGTGACGGCGTCAGATACCATTTGAAACGCTGCGCTCCCGTGCGTCCATCCAAACGCGACGCTTTGGTCCAGAAAGTACATGCCATCCCATTGAATACCAAGTTTTAAAGCGTCAACTGGGTCCACCTTGAGATTTCTAAACGCTCTTGCAACATCAATTTTGTAAAGTACAGGGTCATTTTCTACACTCAAAATTTTCTGAACAATGTCATCAATTGTGGGAAACCTTAGTGTGAATTCATGACCATCAAAGTGGTTCTTAGCCACATGGTCATTTACAGACTTGCCATAAGGGTGGGACAGATTCAAAATGACACGTCGTTTATTTTTATCTTTGGGCCTGGTAAGGATGGGGGAACAGTGAAAATGTTCAGAGTCGACCTGGTCCAGTGGCCCTAACATGGCCCCAAGGCTGCACTCCTTCTGCAAATATTCCTGAATAGCATCTGGGAATTGGTTAGCTGAATGATGATTACTAACTGTTATGTTAGAAAGGTCCTGAGGGTGGACCAGTGATAGGGGGAAACCAAACTTAAGGTACTGGAGTAAGAAGGGGTCATGATAGTCCCTAAGCTCACGTTCCCATTCGCCAATATTTAGTCCAGAAATTAAAGGTATCCTGGCACCAGCATAATTGGGGACTCCTGTGCTGCGAATTGTATCTGCAATTCTCAGATATTCCCCAAGGGAGTTAATATTTTGAGGGGCCCTGTCTGGGCCAATAAAAGTAAAACTTTTTGTGTGATGGTTGAGAAAACCAATTTTTTTAGTCGAAATCGACGCGTCTCTGAGTATGCCATTAGTACGCACCTGAGGCCCCAAATGTGCCTCAATTCCATTGGGAATACTGCTCTGATTCTGACAATGGTTAGTATGACTTGTATTAGTATGGCTGTTATACTCTGTGCAGCATGGTTCACTACTCTGGGTTGTATCAGGCCCACCCTCCTGTGGGACTGGTTCACAGCAGTCATCAATTAACCTGTCAATGATATGAAGAACATACTTTTCATATGAACAACCATACTGGTTCCAGCTATGCTGGTCATCTAGAAAATTTTTATATGCCAACTTAGCCTCTGCCCTTGCTGCACTGTTAACACCAATATAATTTGTCTCAGTACACACTGACCAGTACATTTTGGTCTTATAATATACGCTGAGAGCCCCATCAGGAGGCCTGGAACAATGCAGCAGTCTACCTATGTCTTCAACAACTGTGAAATAGTAAAAACCAAAAATTTTTCCATTTTTGATGGGGTGGACATATACCAACTGATGATCTATGGGAAGGTGTATACTATCACACTGCAGAAAATCAACGTCATACAAACCCCAAACACAGTTGTGACCGCTGTTATGGTGTTCCAAGCCCCTGTGGCCAGCATTGGCATGTAATGTATCAATCTCGCCTACACAGCTGTACTTCATTGTATCATGGCATGTATTAGTATTGTTAGTATCACATACAAACCCAACACCCAGTTTAGTATCATTAACTGGAACCTTCGTTGATGCGTTCCTATGGCTATCTCTACTCAAACTGACATCAGTTGACTGGATATGCCTATAATAATCAATAACAGTAACATGTGAGTATTTAGTATCACCATACGTATTTTCCACATTTTTATTGTCAGGAGAAGTAATTTTAACCCTACTATTCCCTTTACATGTAACTTTTGACAACTTTGCGTTATTCTGCACTACATCAGACCCAACAATGTGGTTGTGGTATTGATTACAGGTACATATTCGTCTGCAAACATTGCAATATGTGATACTATCACAAAAATCACACTGATTAGAAGCACATATAACACTATTGTTACTATGTGTGCCTTGACACTTGTCATTGATACGATAACTAAAACAATTAACACATTTTCTGTCCCGTCCCAACTTGTGTATTATTGGCTTGGTCCCACTGTGACTGGCAGTAGGGCCAGGTGATGGCCCTGCATATTATTTACTGTTCTGTCTATCTAACTGCCCCCTCTGTTTAGAATAACACTTTGTCTCTGGATGAGTAGAAGTCTTTCCCAATTTTGAACAAAATGTACATATATGTCGAAAGTTACCATGGTTGGATTCAAAGAACATGTGCCCTCATTATAATATTTGCAAGCTTTCTTATGGGCCCCCTGAGAAGATGAGAGGTTTGCATTTGCCATTGCTATCTGAGATGCCGACAGTCTATTAAGTGACCATTGAGTTTGGTCATCCCATGACAGAGTTCCCTGCTCCATCTCGTGCATGGAGTTGGCGTAGGCAGATCGGACTGCTACCCAGGGAAGAGAGGTTGCATCCTTGAGGGCCATGATAGTCTGCAGTAGGGCTTTCTTTACTACAACTGGATCCTGAATTTGGTAAATGTTATTAAGTTGTCCCACTGCCCACTCAGAAAGTGAAAGGTCATCATACACAACCCTTTTCTTACCACTAGTGTTGTGGTAGCCCTCGTTGGGCCACCGTAACTCTGGGGCTGACATAATGGTATCCATAGTGTTATAACGTCCGGATTTTCTAGTGTGTTGATTCTTACCTATAGCAGCCTCCTGCTTGGCTTGTGTTTCATAAGATGACATGATCTGAGCAACTGATTGTGAGATACTTGGGTTCTGTCTGAGCGAGTTGATGTTAGGTAGGATACCATCAGCGTTAAACACAGATTGCTGCTGTTCACCCATTACTTGACCTACTGTAGCCCGACCCTGTGGGGCCTGAGAATGGTGCCCTGAGAAGACATTCACCTGAGGTGGAAGTGTAGATCTGAATGTGTCGCCTGAAGTGGCCCCTATCGACTGATATGGTGGGTTCAGTGTCGTTTGTGAAACGGTAGGCTGGATTCCTGAGTGTGACCGAGGTTGTTGGGGGGTGGAAGCCACAGATTTATTGGTTTCCAGTTCATTAACTCTCCTGATTAACGCTTGGTTGGTCATGTCGATCTTTTGTAAGTACTCTAATATGGCATCAGATTTGTCAGGAATTTGAGCAGCACTTCCGACTACTGAAGAAGGAACAGTACTTACAGTTTGTTCAGTTAGTTGCAAGAAAGAACCGTCCAAATCTGTGGCTTTGCTGACCCCTTTCCCTGCAGAAACTGTCCTTTTCCGTGGAGAAGATACACTTTTCTTCTTATTTGCTGGTGTTTTCTTCGCTTTTCTAGGCATGATAGTTAAATTACAAAACCAAGCTAAAATAACTAAAATCACTAAAATCCTTCAACATAAATCCAATATTCAGACCAAGTAAATTCATAGGTCTTGTTTCATTGCTTTCTGAGTTCGAAGTGAAGGGAGGTTTCCCGCCCAAGTTCTTGCTGCCTGATGCTGATTATGATTGGATGATTCAAACCATAACACCCCCTTCTGGGAAATGCTAGTTAGACCTGCAGATTTAAGGTAGAGCCAACTGCTATGGCAGGCCCCTGTATGGCCGTGCCATTTAAATCTGTACACAAATATGTTTGAATCTTTGGAAAAAGAGAGTAAAAAAGTAAAAAAAAACCTCAAAAACAGATAACATATTAAACATATTGTAAAAAGAGAGCTATAAGGAAAGCTAAATAATTCAAAATGAATACAACAATAGTCAAAAATATTTTTAATGTAAAAATAATAATAGTATAAAGGTATCTGTAAACAATAACGTGTTACACAGAAAGATTGGTGTGTGACATACTATACCTGTTTATTTTTTTACTACATATCCTGGAGGGAATACATAAAATATCACTGAATATGTGTATGATATCCCTAACATTATAATATACGAGATACAATTGCTTGTTTAAACAGAGCTGCAAAGTTGGTAAATTATGGTCAAATACAATAATATCATACAGAGTTACCCAATATATTAAACAAAGATTTCAGATCCTTTTAGTACATCACCTCAAAATGACCAAAGACCTAAAAATGCATTTACCACGAAAGTTTGTTTTATTTGAAAATAACATTTGGTTATTTTTACAGAAGTCTTAGAGGGGGATGAGGCTACCTTAATATGCCACGTAACATGAAGAGACCAAAGTTACAATTGGTGAATTATGAAGTTGAAGAAGGTCGCCCTTACATTTTATACAAAAAGAAACAGATATTAAATCATTTTGCGATATAAAGAACTAATGAGAAGATGATTCACCTGCAGCATTCAGAGCCTGTCTGAGTTCATAGCTGTTAAATGTACCATTGCCATCTTCATCATATTCCTTGAAGATTTTCTGAAGTATGTAAAACGTAAAATTAATTTATCTAGTTTAGAATGTCACCACCCATAATGTACTTGCAAGCCACTCTTTCCAAAAACGAAATAGGCCAGTTTTATTCAGACAGTTGGAAAAATTGTAATTTAATAAATTAAAATAAAATTAAATACAATATCTTCCAGTGCAATATTCACTTAGAAAATCCCTGGCGATATGACCTGGATGATAGCTGGTCCTATGCAGAAAAAATGAGGAATTAAATTATATATCTTACACAATATCATATGTATCATAAACGTGATAAACATACAAGTTGCAGTTTACAGTTACACTACAAACATAATGATATTCATCCATTCAAAATGAGTACTGGCAATGGTAGTGTGTAGTGCCACAAATGATGAAACTACATAATTGGAAATATTCCCTCGGCATTCACATTACTTATTGTGCCTCATTAACGTAGGCAGTTCCCACTGAAACTTTGGAAATCTAGCTTTTCCTCTTTACTAGTAAAGTACCGTAAATATCTGAAAATAAGTGAAATTTCTTAAATTAATACTTGTGTTTAGATAAAACATTTTCGTGACAGTAGCTTGAAGCATTATTCTATTCTGTACTATTATAGCGCTTAATCTCTGCCAAGGCAGACTCTAAGGCGTACCACCACGTCCAATTCAATAGTCATCTCTCAAATAAATACAGTTGTTGAATACAATAAAGCTGGGTTATATATCACCTTCCACATTCTAAGGTCTGCCCACAGCTTCTTAAATTCTTCATATCCAAGTTTTCCTGAGTGATCAATCTGTAAATATATAATAACTTGATTTATTTAGGGTTACCTTTACTTTCAACATATTGTGTAGGTTGTATCAAGACAGGTAGTTTTAAAGGTGGATGAAACTAGCACAGATTTTTGGTAAAGAGTCTGCACTATAAACTTCTGGTCATCAGTAAGCAACTAACAACTTTTCCACAAAAGGTCAGAGGTTTGAACCACAGACCTCAGAGGTGGGAGGCAAGGATGTGACCAACTACACAGACCAATCCCTAAAATATAATGACATTGTAAATATGTAAATGTATGTCTTCATGTCTGTTATATCTTAGGAAACACCTTACAGATTATCAATATATTTATTCATCAGTACTGTATTTCATAATGCACTTAAAGACCTTTTTTCAAAATAGCAGTAAATATATATGGGATATTTTGCTTTATATGTGTGACGGTCGTCCATACCTGTATTATTACATGATATTTGCTTATAAAACATTTAATGAAAAAGTGGACAACAAATGTTAACACATTCTTCATTAAATATACACAAACAATACTTCACTTCTGATGATGAACAATATAATACTCATTACTATGCTCCCCTACTATGACGTCATCTTCATTTGTGATAATATGATTTGTTGTAAATGTCATTCGGGAAGTTTTCCTATTATCAAGATGCTGATGATAAAAATATAAACTTTGAATTATATATTGCTACACTATACCTTATTATTTTAAATCATGATAGTAGGTGTTATAATAACATACTCACATCCATCATGGCTACCAGACTTCTGCAGGTCTCAAGACTGAACCCTCCAAATCTGAACCTTGGTCTGACTTTCACCTCTGAAAGTATCAACCAGACACACTAGCAAAAATGCATAAACATACAACAGTTAACTTTGGTGTCACTACACATCTAGTACAAATGACAATTCCGCATGATATGATCTTTATTTTAACACCTTAGCCAATCTTGTAAGATAGAAAAGTACTAAGATCTGTTGTGAGTCAAGTGGTATGGCTGCCTGATATTATATTAGGATGTACTGAAATATATAAATCCACAGTCTGATTGGATCTCAATAGAGGCTAGAGATAGTTCTAGTCTATGAGCCAGCATGGTTGGTCGGTACCAAATTAGGGAATAATGCTTATGGTAATTTTTGGGAAGGTATACATCTGTAGAGTTAAAAACTATATGATAGCAGTGTATCAGTGGTAGCTATATGTATGCTATCATGCTTTTCATAACACCCCTGATAATGAATATTTCGTAAAGTATGGTAATATGAAGTATAATGAATATATACTGATTTTTGTGAATTTGGTTGACTGACACCTCCACATTATAATTTGTTAAAATAACAAAAAAGTTTAAGGTCTATTCATGCCATAGTGTTTTATATTTTACATTGAAAACAATGTTATTGGTGGTAATCCAAGTAATTTTGAGCAGAAGCAAATTCTTTCACTTTTGACAAAAATATTGGTTGACTACTTTAAAAAATGCTTAGACAATGCTTAGACAACTGTTTGATACCTGAAACTACATTGGATTTGTTTAGAATAGATTTAGCAATTCAAATATCTAACTAGAAGAATATTTGTGCTCACAAAAACAAAGCATCCCCAAAGGTTAGATGCAAATAGTATAAAAGTAGAAAAATGTTTTTTGAAAAAAAAAACCAGCAGTGCTGTGAGAAGAAGTGAAAGTTAAGCGTGTGGAGGTTTATGCATTTACATGAAAGAAAAAACGTAAAGCTTTATTTTGTTTTCTATGGTCATTAATACATTCTAAAGCTGTAAAAGCAATAATAAAGGAGATATAAGGCAAAAACACAAAATCTGCTTCTTTATTTAATATGACCCCAGTTTGACAAACAAGAGGGGGTCAGAGGGTTAATCTGACCGGTTATATAGGAATATATGGAATCCATTCTAAAGCTGTAAAAGCAATAATTAAGGAGATATAAGACAAAAACAAAAAATCTGCTGTTTTATAAGCCCAGTTTGACCCATAATTTGGGGGAGGGGGTAAATCTGAGTGGCTATGTGGACTCTGTATATGCTTTCCTATAACCTCACAATACATTCTAAAGCTGTAAAAGCAATAATAAAAGAGATATAAGGCAAAAGAACCAAATCTTCTATTTTTATGTCCCCATTTTCACCCATAAGGCAGGTTTGGGGGTAAATATGACAGGATATCTATAATCCCTGTCTATGGTTTCTGTCAATACATTCTAAAGCTGTAAAAGCAATACTGAAGGAGATATCAGGCCAAAAGACAAAATCTGCTATTTTATGACCCCAGTTTGACCAATAGGAGGGGGTCAGGGGTAAATCTGACAGACTATCTTGACTCTATGAATGTAGTTTCCTATACCTCTCCATACATTCTAAAGCTGCAAAAGTAATAATAAAGGAGATATAAGGTAAAAACACAAAATCATCTATTTTATGACCCCAGTTTGACCCACATGTGGGGTCATGGGATAGATGTGACCGGCTATATAGACTGTCCATATATGGTTTCTTAATACCTATTATTACATTCTAAAGCTTTAAAAGCAATAATAAAGGAGATATAATGCAAAAACACAAAATCTGCTATTTTATTACATCAGTTTGACCCATAAGTGGGGGCCAGGGGTTAAATTTGCCTGGTTATCTAGACTTTCCAAATGTGGTTTCCCCATACCTCTTAATACATTCTAAAGCTGTTAAAGCAATAATAAAGTAGATATCAAGCAAAATGTTATCCGCTATTTTATGACCCCAGTTTGACCCCTACAGGGAGTGGGGGTTAACTTATTTTCTAGACTCTCTACATATGGTATCTTACTACCTCTCAATACATTTTATGGCTCTAAATACAATACTTAAGAATATAACAGGGGGTTCACATGATTTTTTAAGAAGTTAATTTTCATCGGATCACTTCCAAAATCTAAATAGGTTTTTGAAAGTATAAATATGTGTATGCAATTACAAGCCTCTGCAGTAAGTAGATTTTGAAGAATGGCCTTGATAAAGACCAAAGGTCAAATTTAAGCATGTGGAAAAATTTACCCATGCTTAAGGTATGCTTAAGGTTACTGCCAAATGTGGTTAAAAAGCTTTCAATAATAATGGAGAAATTCAAGGGAGACCATAATGTGGCAGTGGCACTTTCAGGGATGCTTAATTATATATTCCATAAAGTCTATTCTCTCATCACTACAGTATTCAATGTTATCCCTACCCCTTAATAGTAAAAATGTCTTTTGGCATGATTTATAGTGTTTCATCAATGTCATCAATCTATGTCACCTGACTTTGAGGCTATCACTGTTGAGTAAATAGCTTCTAATTTGAAAACTATTGTATTTACTAAATATTTTTAAATATGTTTTCACCTAGTTTTGGGTCAGCTATAACATAGTAAATTTGCAGACCTGTAGCTCATTGAAAAGCGGAGCAATAGCTACTTTGAGGTTCTTGCTGTTGAGTAAATCAGTTGTAACTCAAAAACTATTGCATTTAGAGAATTTTGTTTAAATATGTTATTTATCTACTTTTGGGTCAGCCATAACATAGTGAAATTGCAGACCTGTAGCTCATGGCATAGCTGAGCAATAGCTACTTGCAGGTTCTCACCTTTGAGTAAATCAGTTGTAACTTGAAAACTATTGTATTTAGAGTATTTGGTTTAAATATGTTATTCACCTCTTTGGGGTCAGCTATAACATAGTAAAATTGTAGACCTGTAGCTCATTTCTCACTGTTGAGTAAATCAGTTGTAACTTCAAAACTGTTGCATTTACAGTCCCGCCAAACGTTAGAAAAAAACGTCCTGAGCTGGGCTCTGACCGGGACCGGTAGTGTCGTCTTCATTCGCCAGGTGTCCTACGGACACCCAGCTCCCCTACTGCGCGTGTGCGCGCATGTGCACTTCCTCTTTTTGTGGCCTACCTAAGAATGTCCCCTTTGAGCTATAGCGGGGTAGGTAGGGTGGGACTCCCCTGGTCCACTAGGTAAGATATTATCTTATAAAAATTTAATTTAACTATTAAATTTCCCATTTTATTATGTTAATATATCTTACCTAGTGGACCGATGCAGAATAACTACCCATTGGTTGGAGGGTAGCTCTGAGAAAGGGAGAAATAGACTCAAAATCAGAAATATACTGCCAAAACACAGGGAAAACAACCGGACAGGTTTCTAAATCCCTGGTTAAGATCCCACTGCCCCCCCCTTTTTTGAAAAGAAGGACGAGATGATAGGCGAAGGGATCTAAGTTCAATGAATCCATGAGGAAGTGATGAAGGGGAAATTTGTGAAGTGATCCCTCATCTTTCTTGTCAGAGTAAGATAGACTGCAGGGACGTCTTTTTTTTATATTTACCACTATATACATGGAGACTTCCTAATTCACTCTCTAATTTGTTGGGTAGCTACTACAGGGCCCAAATGGAACAACTCTGAGTCTGCCCAGCCACATCCTTCAGATAGAACTGGGTAAACGTATTGTGAGACTTCCAGTGACAGGCTACCAAAATCTGGTCTAAAGGAACCCCCCCTGAAAGGCTTTGGATGCTGCGAAGGCGCGGACATCATGAACCCGAACTTGGTGTAAGTCTTGAGCCTGTTGGTCTGATAACTGATAGCATAAGACAATAGTCTGTTTGATTCAGGAGGAGATAGTGGCAGGCACAATATCCTTCTGGAAACTCTTGCTGAAAGATACAAAAACCAACTCCTTGCCGGTCCGGAGATCTTTGGTTTTGTCCAAGTAATAACAGAGTGCCCTAACCGGGCACAGACTTGTATCCTCCTTAAGAGATCTGTCTAAGGTAGGAGCCAGGGCTGGTATGACCACCGGAGCGACACAAGTTGGGCCCTCTTTAGCCAGGTGATTGTTAGAGATGAAACCTGGAGAGGGGGATAACGAAACATTGGCCCAATCTTCTTGATGTCTAATGTTTCTGTGGATCCAGGCATGAATGTCACTCCTCCGTTTTCCAGAACCTAAGGCTAAAAGGAAAACTGTTTTAAATGTGAGATGCTTCAGAGAAGCCTTCCTAAATGGTTCAAAGGGAGGCTTAGTAAGCTGGTGGAGAACCAAGGACAGGTTCCAAGCTGGAATACCGCGCCTACCTTTTGGCTTATCCCTATGAAAACTGTCCAGCAAGCGGTCAAGGGTCAAGTTTTCGTCCTTGCTTATGTTAATGTGAACATTTCCCACCTTGTCGGCTATTGCAGTTCTATAGCCCTCAATAGTGCTAGGCTGAAGATGCCTCCTCTGAAAAAAGAAGAGGAGGAAGTCTGCAATCTGTTTTATAGAGGGAGACCTGAAGTCCACCTTATTCTCCTAGCACCATCGGACAAAAACGGACTACTTTGACTCATAGATGGCTCTGGTAGATCGTCTTTGAGGAGCCTCAATTCTTGTTGCCACTTCTGCAGAGAAACCTGCCTGTTGGATGGCACTGGGGCAGCAAGAGGGAAACGTGAACTGACATGTTGACCAGGTCCCAAAACCAAGGCATGTTGGGCCAGCCTGGAGCAATCGGGATGATGCGACGGCACCCGTGGTCCAATAGTTTTGTCACCACCTGAGGAAGAAGAGCCGTCAGAGGGAAGCCATAAGTGTCCAGGGCTTCCCACCGGAGACTTAAGACGTCCACCTTCCAAGCTGACCGGTCGGGAACTGGGGACACAAACCTGGGAAGTTTGTGGTTGAATCGGGTCACAAACAGATCCACTGAAGGGGTGTGCCAACGCCGGCATAACAGAGCAAACACCTCCGGGAGGAGAGATCACTCTGTTTGAATCACCTGATTGTGTCTGACAGTTTGTCGGCAATCACATTTAGGTGACCGGGGATATGTCTGGCCCTGAGGATAATCTGTTTTCGGTTGCACCAAAGAAGCAGTCTCCAAAGGAGGGCACAGAGAGAGCCTGACTTCATACCCCCTTCCTTGTTGATGTAGGAGACCACAGTGGTGTTGTCCGTGCAAACAAGAATGATCTGGTTGCAACACCATTGCTCGAACTGTTTTAAGGCCAAGAGGACTGCTTTGAGTTTGAGCAAATTTATGTGGAGGGCGCTTTCTGACTTTGACAGGAGGGGCCTCATGTGTAAACGTCCCGAGACAACCTGTTTCTCTGTGGCCATTAGAAGACCGATTAGGGACATGAATTGCCTGACCGAGCAGGTCTCCAGACCCAACAGAAGGTTGATCTTTTAAGATAGAGCCGTCCACCTGTCCTGAGTGGGTTTGACTAGGCCTTGAGATAGGTCGAAATGATATCCGACAAAGTCGAAAGCTTGTTGGGGAACTAGTTCTGATTCCATGTTGACTACCCAGCCCAGAGAGCGACATAGGTCCAAAAGGGTCTGAGTATGTCGTAGGCACATTTTCTGGCAAGGGGCTCTCAGTAACCAGTCGTCTAGGTACTGGTGGATTCGGATACCCTGTGCCTGTGCCATTAGTTTTACCTCCTTGACCACCTTGGTGAACTCCAACAGAGCCGTCGACAGGCCAAAGGGAAGGGCAGTGAATTGAAAAGTCCGACCTCTTATGTGGAATCTGAGATATTTTCGTGACCTTTGGTTTATTGGGATGTGAAAGTAAGCGTCGCTGAAATCCAGCGAAGTGACCCACTCGCCCTGCTGAAGGGAGAGTCTGATGGTCTCTGGAGTTTCCATTTTGAAAGGAGCCGGAGCAAGGTACAGGTTCAGTTGACTTAAGTCCAGAATGGGCCTCCATTTTTTGTTGGGTTTTGGAACCAAGAACAGTCGGTTGTAGAACCCCAGGGACAACTGCACTGAAACCCTTTCTATAGCTTGCTTTTGACCTAGTGACTGCAACGCCTCGTTCAGGTTTTTGTTTCGTAAGGGATTTGAGGAACCACTGGCTATCACAGGATATCTTGTTAGGGGTGGCCTTTCCTTGAAGGGGAGCTGATACCCCTCCCTGAGGATGGAGACCTTTGCAGACGGCCTCCCACAGGGGGATCTTTTACAACAGGAAGGACATTTCTGACATTTGGGGCAGAGAGACACTGATTTACAAACAAAGCATCGTTGACAGATTTTATTTCTACCTTTGGAGAGGAGGGTCTTACGTTTTTCTTTTCCAACAGCCCTTTTACAGAAACTGCAGGAGAAGCAACATGCAAGTTTACAGTCCTTTGACAAGTCAATTTGTCCTTTGGTGACACTTGATTGAGAACCCGGCAACATAAACTTAACTGAACTGGGGAACTCATTGAACAATGATTGTCATTTATACTGCTTTGATCCACGGGCAGGCTTAGAAAAGTACGGAGAACTAGAGCCACCTCTACCACGACCCCTTCCTCTGCCTCTGCCCGAAAACTGTCGCCATGGTTGTTGAGATTGAGCAGAAGAGAAACCAGACTGTTTGCCATCTTTCTTCTCATATGGTTGGTATCTAAATTGGTGTTTCTTTGAGTGCTGAAATGTACCCAAACCGGGACCAGAAGCACTCCTGGCTGACTCATGTTTTTGTATGTCCTGCTCCGCAACTGCCAGAACATCATCCGGAAACAGACCGTAAGTAAAGAGTGGAGCTTTTCTAAGTTTATTCCAAGTATCTGGTTTCAGGCCTGTTTTGACATATTCCAGATATGAGTCACGTCGCAACAAAATGAAATTTGCAAGTTGCATGAAGAGGCTGTCAGCGAGGTGCTGGAAGGCAGTGCCTAGTGCCACAGAAACGCTGGTGTGGAAAGTCCTTAATGGCGTTTGTGACTTCCTTAGGGGCTTTTCCTTTCACAATAGCACTATTCAAGAAAGCAATATGTTGGTTCATTTTGTCTTGGATTTCACTCACGCACCTATTGAAACCTGCCGCGTGATTTGTGATAAGAGAACCTTCTTTTGCACATTGTTCGCAACGTCTGAGAATTTATTGAGGGATAGGCCTTGAAGCCGGTCCTGAAGATGGATATGAGGAAATTTTGGCAATCCGGGAAAATTGTGAGTTAAGTCTTGCCTCTGATCCAGACCAGCCAAAGATGGTTCTTCCTGGCCTTTGATTGCCATCTTGTTTAATGCTCAACTGAGAATACCACTTAGCCTGGCTTTTGGGGGTCCTAATGAATTGATCCTGTTTTAAACCAGCGGCTTCCTGGGAACGGGATGGGTAACCCTCTGCTGCACGTGTGTTAAGTTTTTCCATCTTATAACACAGCCAGTCGTTGGCCGGTAATTCCACAGATATTTTCCCGGTGCGACGAGGGTGCTTGCCTTTCCAAGGGTTGTCTGAACGGTTATCAGTATCTCCCACAGCAGGTTCAAAGTCCGGTATATGTGACCAGCCAAGGAAAGCTCTGACCGACCGGACAGTTTCCCTGTAATTGATTTCTTCGTTTCTTTCAGCAACTTCTGTATCTGAAAGTTCACCTTCCTCACCAGAGTCCCTATCTGACTTGTCCGGGAGGGGATCGACATCAAAATCCGACTGAGTAGATTCTGGTTGGTCAAAGCTATCCAGAGGGTCCAGTACAGAAGAACCAGAAGCACTTGAACGTTTAGGACCGGTAGAGACCGGTTGAGATGTTGAAACTGTAGAAGCAGCACTGGTGATAGAGGAAAAAGGCAATGTATCCGGTTTACCAAGAACTTGCAAGCCCGGACCGGGCACAACTGTCTTGGAAGCCGGAACAGCGTCTACAGCAATTTGACTTGCAGAGCCAGCAGCAGCGGCCGGCTTGGAAGATTTCTTGGACTTTGATTTGCCAACTCCTTTTTGTTTTTTCAAAGCAGAACCCTCTTGAACCTGACCCGGAGGCCACACTGGACCGGTGGCTCTGGGATCAGGGGAGGGGTTGATAAATGGAGTGTCGGAAATTGGAGGTTGCTCCACATTGACAGGCATCTTGGGGGTAGAAAAAATGTTGGTCCTAGAGAGAAGGGCTTCAAACCGAGCAAATTTCTCTTCTAACTGACTGTTCAATACCTCAAAATCTTGACGGGAGATGAAGTTCCCAGAACTATGATGATACAAAGACAACGGAGAAGGACCGGCAATATCTTGTTCCTGCGCATGCGCAGCGTCTGAGGAAAAGCCAAGGTCATCATGCTCATCTACTGGGCCTACCACCGTAACTTTACTGGGTGAAACTAGGAGCCCTGCTTTTTTGTCTTCTCGAATCTGGTACTGGGGTGTAGCCAACATACCTCGTTGGGAATCCGAAAAACTGTCACATATCTCACAATCCTGTCCTTTGACACACGGGTCATCCCCCACTTTTTTGTCCCTACAGCGGGCACACTTCTTGTGGAGGTCAAACCCCGCCATAACATGGCCACAACTACCCCGCCTTTGTCCAGGAGATGCCATGACACATATATTCAACAAATAACCAAACAATATATATCACAAAATAGTAAAGTTCAAATTATTATCCAAAGATTGTCCGTTTGAAAAAATATGCTTGTAACACTATGGCGCCAAACAAAAAGAGGGAGTGCGCATACGTGCACACGCGCAGTAGGGGAGCTGGGTGTCCATAGGACACCTGGCGAATGAAGACGACACTACCGGTCCCGGTCAGAGCCCAGCTCAGGACATTTTTTTTCTAATGTTTGGCGGGACCGGCTGCGCGCCGGACAAATGCATCAGTCCACTAGGTAAGATATATTAACGTAATAAAGATGTTATATTAATCTACTTTTAAATCAGCTATAACATAGTAAAATTGTAGACATGTAGCTCATGGCAGAGCTGAGCACTAGGTTCTTACTATTAAGCAAATCAGATGTAACTTGAAAACTATTGTATTTACAGTATTTTGTTTAAATATATGTGAAGAGGCTTCAGCAGTTGTGATGGTAGTAGATTGTTGGGTTTCTGAAAGTTTGTTAGCAATATCTAAAATTGGCTTAAAATTTCTTAGTTTGGCTGCTTCAAGCATTGTTTTATATGATTCATAATTTTGAAGGGTAATTAAATGTTCATTTTTTGAAGATTTATAGTGTACAATACACTGTTTCTCAATATTTTTCAAATGCTGATTAGTCTCCATTCTAAGGCAGTATACATACAGGTTTACATGCAACTTGTGACCACGGATCTCGTGACCAACAACTCATACCCACAACTCGTACACAAACATTTTATAAGAATAAACATTATTTCCGCTTGAATATCAAATACTGAGTACTTGTATATGCAGCTCATAATATTTATGAAGAAATATGAGATCACCCAATTATGTGGGGTTTTCTAACAATATTTTATATTTAATAAATGCCAATGCTGCTTGAAGAGTGAGTATTTTATGTAAGAATGTCTGTTCAGTTAAAATAAATTATGCAAATTAGAAAAAACAAACGTGAGGAGACAGAAGTCCGTGGATTTTCCTGCAATATTTTAAAATAAAATATGCATTTGCAAAATTGGGAAAAAATGTGAGCTAACAGAAGTCGGTGGGGTTTCCTGCAATATTTAAAAAAAATCTTGGGAACGAGTTGTGGGTACGAGTTGTTGGTCATGAGCTGCCGTGGTCACAAGATGCTTGTATACATATATACATATAAGTTATACTACATCTACTCTACTGTTCACCCAGTCCTGTTATGCATACCTATACTGAAAAACATAAAACATGAGAAATTATTTTGGTATTCCTATTTAAATATGAAAAATGCATTTAATAGCTCAGGCCAGTTGCAATTAACTGAAAATCCCTGCTGGACTGAAAACTACAGCAAAAGTATCTGACTGTCTTACTGGACAAGCAAAATATCAACAAATGGCATTTTAATAATAACAATTCAAATATAACCAGGAATAAGATATGAGTTTTGCCACATCTGTGGTATCATACAGTGGCATCTCTTAATATAATTGTATTATGACCATTGCATCTAATACTGAAGAAATCCTTGATATTGTTACTGTTGTTTGCACAAATATAGGCATTAGTTTTTCAAAGTTTCAATTAGTTCTAATATGTGTAATTTTTGGAAAGCCATCACAGAAATTACACTTTTGTTCTTTAATAAAAACTGATATTTACACTCAATGTATTTGCACAGTGCCTATTAACAATGATGTTAGATATCACCTTTGCCCAGTTCACCCCCATTTCTTCATCAAATAACAAAAGTAAAATTTGTATTAATTCCAAAACATATGAAGTGAGAATCATCATTTTGAAGTCAGACACATTATTTAGTGCTATATCCAATTTTTGAAAATGTGATTTGGAGTAGGTTTATATATCATGCGATAACACATAAAAAGCTACCATCAATGCAATGCTATCACATATGTTCTGAAACTAGAGGTGTATACCTTACCAAAAACCACTATGACAGTTATTCCCTCAAATTGTACCGATGGCTCAAATATGTGGTCCTGGCTCACGGACTATTCCTCCTTGCTACCCTGAGGTTGGGAAATCTTATCCTGATTTATCCGGTAATTATCCAGTATTTATCATTTATCTAAATGATTATGCCAATTTGTGGACAAGTTCAAATCATGCTGCCACTACGTATGGTTATTAGAAATGAATGTAATCAGGAAATCAAAAGTGAAGGTTATATGTAGTGAGAGAAAAACACATAAATTAAATAATAGTGTGTTTGATCAACACCATAAGAGACAACATACACTAATAACTGTTTTAGTCAATCATGTAAGATACCTGTTGATTAAACAAGGAGTTCAAAGGTCATACTTTAGTAACAACTTTTGACGGCTAAAATGATATCAGTATAGATATTCTTCTCATAACATATGGTACCATAAGCTGGATTTCGACCTAACACCACAGAGGTGATAGCCAAAAGATTTAATTATCAAAACACAAATACTGAGATAACCTGAAAAGATATCTTGCATTTCTGATATAGAAGAGTTCACACTCCAAATGATTACTATTCTTAGGGGTATTTCTTTCTATAATTGTTGATGACAATTCATATGAGATAACTGTAGAATGTGAATAACCTCTCAAGCCTGAATCCAAATATTCTACAACCTTTTCTAAGGGTCATAGGGACTCCTCATGTGTTCCAAGTAACTGACAGTATTGTGCAACCATTGCCAACATATAAAACCATACCAAGTGTAGTAGCCTTTCTGATGATGGCGTCTGTTTCAATTACATTAAAAATAGGTGTGTGAACTATTTTGAGACAATGATCAATACAGAATTTAAAGAGAGTTTTTTCTTCATACTTTTAAAATGTCTGAGCAATATTAAGATACTAAAAGTATTCCAACACTGAACAGAATATATCATAAAACGTATCCAAACAGTTATGTCTTAAAACACATAACATACCCAACGAATCTGCACACCCACAAGCTGTGGTGAACAGGGAGAACTGGGCAACAACAAACCGGAAACTGACTGGGTAATCCACATTCTTTGTCTCATGTAACCTATAATAACTGTCTGTGATGATCAGAATGAGAAGTGTGAAATTATATGAACTTGCCATCCTTCAGCTGTTCATCCAAAATCTCTCTTAATTCATAGGCATCCACCTCCATGTCTGCTCCAGCTTTCCTCTTGAATATGGCTCGCACTTGGTTCTCTTCATTCACGTCATCTTGGGTTACTGCTTTCTGTCAACGGTTAAAGTGTGTTAGGGTTTTACGTCCCTTTCAATGGCTAAGGCTCAGGGAATCAAATGTGTTGTCATGGGTAGACCCACGGCTCACAGTGGGGAGCAATATAAGATTAAATGTCAAATGAACTTTTAGGGTTTGTATCTCTATGTGACAAAAAATGCATGTCCTAAAAACCATTAAACTCTATGTGATAAAATAATATACAGTACATTCTTTACATCCATAAGTTACATACATAAGTTTAGTATAAAAATTAAATGCCGATGTTTCATTGATGTTTGGGTGGTTCATGGCCATTTCTGGGGTCATGGTAATATAACTGAAGACTACATCCTATTTTTAGTGGAATATGAATATATCAATGAGACTAGATAACCAATATAGCCTGTAACATTACAATTAGTTTTACCATACATGATGTTATCATATGATGGTCCAACATGATGAATATATTGTTGAAGTCAAAAGGTTCTAGCTGTCTAGTGCAACATGATAAAAACAATACTGAACCATGTACACATATTATACCAAAATAATGGCAATGTACTAGTATTTAAATATAATGTGAGTCAGTAAAAATGTTACTCACAGCTTTTCTGCGTCTTTTCTCTGACTGAGTCTGAAATTTAAGAAATATAGAGACCAAATGAACAGTTTACTTCCAATGCACAAGCTTAATGGTATAACGCAAGTATCAACAGCAACAACCCCTGGTTACAAACGAGGAACCCCCAACATCATTACATTAACAACAATTTTTTAATTCAAGTTAACAGAATTTTTCCGAAATTTGGATCACAGTGACACAAGGAATGGAGTCTTATCTGCTTAACTGCTTATCAAAGAAGGTATCGACTGTTGCTAAAACCTTTAATTGAGAGGCTTCACACTATAACTTCTGTACAAGTTATTGGATAAATTTAACATTCTGATATACAACAGTCATTTACTGCGGCAGCACAGACCACCTGGGTATGCAAAAGCAAATATTGATAAAGATCCAAATGGGGATGCATGTCATCTTTGAGGAGGATCATGCCAGGGGGACATACTCCAGATTTTATTGAAAATTCCTAAAACATTCACGAGTCTAGGTCTGATCGAACCATAGGCAGACACCAACCTTGTGTAAAAATTTGAACCCTTCTGATATATAGGTTTGGAGTAATGTGCACAGTTAAACAAGCATACAAAAACTCTGTCAGTTCCCTCTGGAGAAAACGTTTCTGTTGGTTAGTGACATTTCAGGCATTAATACTGATTTTAGCCATTTCAGTTTACCCAAAACCTTCTACTACAGTTATACTATGGTATTGAGTGTCTTTGGTGACTGTAGTCAAACATATTAGTTTGAGGGCTAGGTATGACCCACACACACCCTCTGGGTAACAAAATGGAGAGGTAGCATGAAAAACACCTGGGATACACAGGGTGCTCTGATTTAGCAGTATACCTTTTATTAACCAATTTATAACCGACATTTTCTCATATATTTAAGAATGTTTCAATTTATATTTTCACAGACCAAGCTGGCGGAAAATATGGTTATGTTCTATTGTTACAAGGTTGGTGTGGGTGTTCAAAACTAAACAATGTGGTTGAAGATTAAACATACGGAAGGGAGTGTATGCCTCCCTGTTTTATAAACCATAGGTTTTTGCATTCAATTGGTGAAAACAGGGCAAACAATTCTAAAGGGCAGGATTGATTAAAGTTGGATGTTTAATTACTGCAAAAAGTCTCTTCCCATGGGTAACGGTTCAACCAGGCTGTTAAGGTAGAAGTTAACTCAATTCAGGGGACATTCTCAGTAGAGAATCTCTTCCAATACCTTGATACTAATGGTAGCAGCTGACACCTTCTGTGTAGGGGCAGAGCCAGCCGCAGCAGGCTTGGATTGAGCAGCAACCTTATATGACAATGTTACAATTTTCAATTATGTGCAAAATCAAGGTTGGTTTTAAGTTTTTCTTGGTAAAATGTAATTTGAAATTTGAGCAGGCTTCATCATTTCCCACATCTTGTCGTAAGTGGGACTCTAACCCATAGCCACCACCATATGTCATATTAGTTTGTATCATATATCACATAACACATGCAGAATTCAAACCTTATTACAACATGAAGCCATACAATTCATCTAGATTGTATGAATTATAACCATACTGTGATGTAAATGCATTAGTAAATCTTATGAATAATTTACGAAATCCAAATTACATCACTGCTTTTTAAGATGTTGTCAGAAACTTATTTGTGACTGCTTTTTAAGTGAACATATACACATATACAGTTAGTTATTTATGAACATTTTCTTTGTCATTTTCATCTCACACCTTTCAAAATGTACTCTTTTCTTTTCACAAATAAAACCAATAATTTTTGGTTTTGCCTCATTTTATATGCAATGTCTCTAGTATTTCCTGTATATTACTATTGTACTGATTTCGTACCTGGACAACACAAGTGAGAGACAACTTATCACTTTGTAAAACTCCATATATACAAATTGTAGCATTCCAAGCAAATGTAGCAACCCAAGCAAGTTTTACTGAGATAAAGCCTAAAATACAAAGGATACTTAAAGGGGAAAGTTTTCGTACCAGGACGAACCTCAAATTACAAAGATCACACATTTGGAGTCTTTATATACAAATATGAACAAACACCACAGCTAACTGGTATATCACGATAACTCTTCCTTCCAGACTAAAAGGGCATAAGTCCTTATGCTTACAGTTTTTTTACTGTTTTAAAGAACACAAACTTCATTTAAATTTTCAACAGCAGATTCCTACATAGGGCCCTCTGTACAGGTCAGTTGTTAATTATCTGAGATAGGTATACATTACAATGCATTTGCAATTAGTTTGTGTATTTTAGCATCACACTTGGCGGAGGAATGAAGGCTCTTAAATGCTCTTTGACCCCTCGACTTTGGGCTTTAAGCTTTATATAAAAACATCATAACATCAACATGTTGTACCTGCATATCTGGTCTAACTGGCTCATCTCCAACAAAACCTGTGGTTTCATCCATTTCACTAAAAAAAACAAGTTAAAAATACATGGGTAGTTATTATGACATATATGTATTGTAATGAGTACTTGTCTGGTACTTCATCACCATAATATGACAGACTTTAAGGCTCTAGAGCCATAAGCAGAGAAGGATAAATCCAATTGTAAAGACATAGCAAGCAGACTCAGGAAAAGTTAGGCAGATGGACGGGCTATGGAGGGTAAGCTTTGTAAGCTTTGTTGAAAGGGTGTTGCCTTCAGTTTCTTCCTGAAACATGACATAGAAACTACATCTTTTGATATCTTTAGGGAGCTCATTCAGTGGCTTTAGTGTAATCTTTATGCACTGAAGACATGAACTGTCGGGCCCTTAGACACCTCCTTTCAGGTTCGCTGCATTTGTTGATGTAGGTGCATGATGCTTGAGTACGTTAGGAGCTGAAATACTTTGGAAAACCAGCGTGTGGAGGTAGTTTTACACAACTGAGTTTTGCAAATACACCATTATTTAAAAAGGCAATTAGCTATGATTTGTAATGATTCCAGACAGGTTATTTCGGACACATTGTAGTTTTAAAAATTGGATTTGTATAGACTTCCAAACACTCAGTTATAGTAGCCAATGCGACCGTCCATAAAGAGTTACAGGTTAGTATTACAGCTTCACGTGTGATGTATTTTCTAATATATCTGAGATCATGCATATGAGTGTAGCAGCCTCTTCCACTAAAATATGAAGCATTCATCCAGACATACACTGGCTCATTTTGGCATTCAGGGTCGGGGGAGAAACTCAAACCAAAGGACTGGTGTTCAACATCAAGTCTTTACCAACTGCACCAGTAAGGAGCACTTTTTTCAGTCCTTAATATGCCAAACCACTGGCTAAATATCAGTTATTCTCAAAATGTAAGATATTCTGGAAGATGGGTATCTGTATTGTAATGACACACCTTTTTAGTTTTGGAGTTTTAAAATAAGTATTATTTGGGATTGGTCTCCTTATAATATGTACGTCTGTAACATCTAGAAGTGCCAAACTGCTCCTCAGATGTAGGCTGATATAAGACTATCAAGTTGAACACTGGCATGATTTGTGTCTTGCCTGAAAATTCCTGCCGAAAATTTGACTCTATAAGGGTACACGGGTAATATTAACAGGCTGTTGTGGGATTGACATGTGACCTGGTTAGCTCTTTCCCTGTAATTTGACATCCCCCCATGACAAAGCAGTTACACACCAATATGTGATTCAAATTATTATTTATTAGTTGTACTACACACCGTTTTATTGCTGTATGTTATAACATTGCTATGATTTTGACCAAGAAAGCAGAATTTCATGCCTCATTCATTGTTGCTAAGAATAGTAAAGATACTGAGAATCGTTGAACTACTTTATAATAATAAACCACCCCCGACCCTTCAATTCGGCCTTTAAGATGGAAATTACAATCCAGTGGACACCATTTCAATTTTGTGAAGTTATTCCTCAGGTGCTCAGTACGGAATTCATCATTGTTCTCAGAATTCGTAGAAACATCATCACTGGAATAACTTTCAATAAGGACAGGTTATTTGAAAAGCTGCATTTGTTATCTATGGTGTACAATATATATACAACTTCCTTATCTCTGGACTGATTTGAAGATTTATTTCTTCATTGCTTTGTTAATATGAAAGAGGCAACTGTACATCAGTATGTCATGACAGGTCACATTGTATCTGTTTGGCATCTGTACGGCCCTTGAGACTGAATTTGCATACCTTACATATCTTAAATAAATCCCTATATAGTTATTTCCAAAGACTGAACTATCCAAGTTGTGTATGGCCGGTTATTATATGTACATATGGTACATATGACAGAGCACAACAATAAACTGTGATTCTCTTCTATGTGCTTTTTCCTAGACTTGCTCCAAGTCTTTGTATTTGTATCCATCAGTAACCTGAATAGTTAAATTTAAATTGGAAACTTACAGGAGTTCATTATACCACTAGCATTCTGGAGTTAGGGGGATAGTCTCTGAAAAAACTTGTCAGGGCTGACTGTTTCTTCAAAAGTCATACAGTACTCATATATTTCACAAAAGACAAAAGGACTTGGTGAAAGTCTAGCTTTTTCCATATGTGTGCAGAAAGCCTACAATGGAGTAGAGCCTTACTAAAGGCTCAAGTTTCTTTGTGTAATTAGGAAAACTTTCAGAGTTCAGATAATGAAGTTTCAGTTTATATCATATGCTAATACATATACTATCTTTTACATCAGCCTACTGTTGAGACAGAGTGTCTCGTGAGCGTATATCTCCAATGAGTGTTTTATAAATACTAAGTATCTGTGTACATGTTAAACAAATATGATACAACTTCGAGCCTTTCACAAGGCTAAATACAATACTTTGTGTTTGTCGTTAATCAGGTTATTCTTAAAAAGAGTCTTGTGTATTTCAACTGATAAAATAAACAGAAAAAAGGAGTGAAAGAATGTTTTATTGCGCCATTGTAAGTACACAACACAAGTCATTGTTGCAAAAAGAAACCCAAAACTCCAATATAAAAATCACAATGCTAAAACTAATCAGTCAGGATGCAAGACACTGATTGGTTCTTTAAGTAAAATAAATACATGTAAGTAACCTAAATATAACCACAGTGACCACATAAGTTTTTAGGAAAACAATTCATTTCCAGTAGTAATGGATATATTTTGATGGGTATCAGTTCAGAGAGCTTTGCAGTACGTACAAAAACTAAGCAGGATATAAACAACACAAGTTTGACAGGTTCTGAAAACTAAATATTGGGTATAAATAGCATATGTTTTATATTCATAAAACACTGCTTCCTTCATTTCATTACAACTATAAAAGCTAGATGGCCGAAGACGGGCACACTGTCAGCCCTCACGTGAAGTATTTTACAATGGCTTACAATCAGATTGTGTTCAACTTTTAAAGGCTGAAACGTTTTGGTCCAGAATTAAAATCCTTATAAAATTAAATGTCAGAGGTGTTATTTACAAGAACAACCCCTTCAGGTTAAGCAGCAAAGTTACAGCTTTGATATGTACATTAAATATAAGGCATTGCTATGTAAGTGCTAAGATGTTAGCTATAGCATCGTATCTGATAGAGGATAAATTATAGTAAATTTTCTTTGACCTCTGGACTGGCCTGTATTCAGGTAAAATACAGGCATGGATGTTCTGGGCCCGTATTCACGAAAGGTCTTAGCCAGGACTTAGGGTTAAAGTTGAGATTTTGTCTCAGGTTTCTGCCCAAAACCTGCTAAGACTTTTGTCTTAGGCTTAGTGGTATTCACAAAGAATTTAAGACTGATCTTAGGCTTAGCCAAGGGCTCAACTTTAAGACTGGTTAGTAGTGGGCTTAAATTTTGTAAAGAGGATTTAAATATGGCCACCATAAACTCTTCTCCACTTCAAAATTTGAAATCCCTGTAAATAAAGTATAATTATACAGAACATCTCACTAAAGCAGTCTTTGGAAGTTTATATGTGGTAACAAGGTTTTCCATTTCAAAACAGCACTTTTCCTTAGATAAAATGCATTAAATGAAGGATATATGTCACCAATAATATAGTTTGAATAAAAAAGAAAGGTCACATGACACAGAAAACCACTGTGGTTATTTGATAATCTTGGACTTAGCTAAGTCACCCTTTGTGAATACAGTTTTAAGACAAAATTTAGCTGAGACAAAAGTCTTAGCTTTAAGACTGGATTTAAGCCTAAGACCTGGCTAAGTCTAAGACCTTTCGTGAATATGGGCCCTGGTCTTGCCAAATTTGTTTTCGGAAGTTTGTTCCACAGTAGTGTAGTTTGAACTACAATACAAGATATATAAGAAATACCCTCTACTGATACCAATTTAACCCTATGGTGAGTTTTTTTTTCATATTGTCGTTTGATAAATGAGAATTGGGTTTTAAATATTACTTTATTTACTTTTAAATATTACTTTAACAAGCTAAGGTGAGGTTTGGACACACCATCAGCTTTTATTTGTTGTCATCAGTTGCATTCAGCAAGCATACGACCATATTAGTATGAGAAATTAGTATATTAGTATTCCACTTACCAGTAATTAAGCATCAAGTAAGTTTAGGCAAAATGTCTAAGATGTTTTTTATATCTTCTTCTTTAGCAAAAACAAGGACAAAGATTCTTTCGGTCCCCATATATGAAAATCTGTAGACTAAAAAAAAGTGATATCAAGAAGTGCAAGCTTTGGAAAACACACGCTTAAAACATATTGAATGGATATGAATGTGTATTATAGACACCAGGGAAGTATGGGTCATGCCATGGAAACATTAAATTATCAGAGAGAATGAATGGGCTTTACAACCAGGTCTTCATTGCATCATATGTTGTTATATATATGACTATAGGTTGTATAAATGGAGCCTTGGCATAATTTATTTTTAATGCTGAACGTAAGGAGAGGGTTATTCCGTCTTTCTGTCTGTATACCTTTTCACTGTTATAACTCCAGAACTATAACATCAATCGAGCTAAAATTTGGTGGGCTTATATTTCATGGGGTACAGACTGATTCCTCCAAATTTTGTGAAATTTGAGTGAAAATAACTCAAGAGATAGTATTTCATATATTCAATTGGGCATATGCATAGAAATGCTTCTCTTCCTCACATACATAAATCAATACTTTGCTTTCTGATGATGTCTTTAATTAATGATGTCACAATGGAGTTGTCATTCTGAGGTCACAAACCTAGCTTGTAATATTTGGTGTCTTTAGTTAAAGATATTTCTTCACATTTATGTCTTGAAATTAATATAATCAAGAGAGTGGTGGTGTATTCATGATTTTTACATGTTTATTAATTTCTGTTTTCATTTTTTTTTCTTTTTTCTTTCCCTGACAGCCACCACAAAAATATCACCCTGAGTGATTTTCACCAAGAAGTGCATTTTATCCGATATTTTTACCTCCACCAGGAGTTTATGTTTTTGTGTATTTCTTTGTCTGTTTGTGTGTCTGTCTGTTTCTTTTAGATTACTCCAGAACTAATGAACAGATCTTTAGAAAAAAAATATTTTGGTAGGACCTGGCCGAAAGAAGGTCTTAATGTTTGGGACACGTCTGGATCATCTTTTGGATACCAAAAAATCATGAATTTTCAGAGGTCCCATTTTAAATGTATTTTCGATAACTTTGGATTTCTACTTGACATTTCTTCAAAAGTAATGAACAAATATTTTTGTGATAAATTTTTAGTAGGAAGGGCCTAGCCGAAAGAAGAAGTAATGGCATTTTAGGAAAGATCAATTTCATATTTTGGATACCACTAAACCTACAAATTTTGGCAATGCTACTCTAGTGGATGTGAGTGCTCAGTGGTTTCTTATTCCCTTTGTTCCCAGTTTATCAATTAACACTAAAGACTAAATATGTGTGTGTTCAAATATGTATTCGTTCCTCAGTGGAGACAAATCCACTGAAAATTAATTAACATATTTGATTTCATTTTAATGTCTTCCAACATAGCTTCAATTACAAACAATAGATGGTCGATAATACAATACTTTATAACACTTGTTAGGCTGGTCAAATCAAGTCGAGTGTTTTTCTCCCTCTGAGTGCATCTTGTTGTCTGTGTAACTACCAAGATATATTGTATTCAATAATGTAAGGGAATCTTGTGAAAAACTCAGATGGAGGTGACCAATTAAGGCTTGAAAGCATGCAGGCACACGACCTGATTTCAACGTTGAAATCAGGTTGGTTTTTGGTTGATGACGTCGCACAACCTAATTTAGACTTGGTATCAACGTCATTATCTGACTCAGGATTCAATCAAAATTTCTGACTTTCTAATCAGGTTGATTTTTAGTTGATGATGTTGCACAACCTAATTTCAACCTGTTTTCAACGTCAGTAACTGGCCTTGAATCAACTCAACTATGATGATGTCATAATGATGTCACGTGTGACATCACATGTGATGTCATACAAGATGGCAGTGAGCAATAATATAGGATTTTAGGGAACTTTGTCAAAAATATCTTGGGATGGGGTATCCAATACTCATAATTCACTGACCCCTCAATTTTTGACCCATTAGTTTATAATTTTAGACATAAAAACACCATTACCATTATAAATTTACCCTCATGTAGCTTGTTATCTGGCATCATTATAATAATTATTTTCACTATTATCATTATTATTCCTGGATACCATATCATATTTACACCCATTGTTATTGTTACCACCTGTCAACCACTATGATGTCATTGGTCATATGACTGCTTAGGGATTTCCAATTAGGCTCCGCCCACTACCTTTCCATTACCCATTATGTGACCTATGATGTCACTGATCATTTGACTGGTCAAGGATTCCCCCTAGGCTCTGCCCACTACCAATAAATCACGACCTGAATTCAACCTGAATTCAACATAATTTCAACTTGATTTCAACGTCACATGGTGACTCTGGACCATGTTTGCAAAACCAACCTGGATTCAATGTCTAACCCTGACCAGTAATTCAATGTTGAATCAATGTTGACGTGCCTGTACAGTTGTGTGTATGAGTACATATCAATCATTCCTGTAGCAAAAAGTTAAAACGTATTTGTACACACGACTGAGATACTGTACACATAGTATATGTAATAATATACTTATACATTGTGCCCTATATAAATGGAGCTGGTTGATAAATTCCAGTATAAATGAAGCTCAGACTTAAGTTTTCCATCTTTCCTTCATGACAAATGATAGTATAAATAGAGCCTTGACCTCAGTTTTACATCACATCCTGTCTGACAAATGCTAGTATAAATGGAGCCCTAGCTTAAGTTCAAATCTTACTCTGAATAACAAATGGTTGTATTAATGGAGCCTAGGCTTAAGTTTGACATCATACCCTGTATGACAAATGGTAGTATAAATGGATCCATGAGTAAGTCTTTCTTTTTTTTTGTTCTAACACTAAAATAAACCAGATATATCACTGAGCTTCTATCTAGATATAGTTTATTATTAAATAAATAAGGGATGGTCACTTGTTAAACTATTGATACAGTGACTTGGAAAGTAGAACTATAACCTTCCTGTTTCATGGATTGTCTGGTGAAGAATTAATTTAGGAAAATATCGGGAAAATGGTTCACTAAAATCGTTTAGGGATAAAAACACTGAGCTATGATAGTAGATCAGTCATTCCATTGGCTGTCAAAACTCCAAAAAATGCCACCATTACAACAATTTTGATTTGTGATACAATCTGACAACAAAAGTGCCGGATATGTAATCAACTATAAAAGAGAGGGACAAACAGATGGTAATCTTGCACAAGCTTAATCACAAGTGTTTTTTTCTCTATGTTGATCTAGTTTTGTATATATAAGTTCATTAACTATACACTCATAAATATCTAATATTCGACTGAAACCTGAAACAATATGGTTTAAACTGAGTAAATCTGATATAACCTAATAGTTTTAAATATTGGTAAACGAGTCTTGACAGACTTCTAAAATTGTTTGTCGTAAATTCACACCTTCAGTATGCTGCAACAGTGTATTTACAACAAAAGCAGTACTTTTATGTGAAGCTTAAAAAATAATGAAATGTACTGTCTTCAGGAGAATATGATAGCAAAAAAGAATGTAAGTGACTGCTAGCTGAATATGGAATACATAGCCTTATCCAAGGCACAATTACAATATCAGTGATAGTGTAGAAATAAACTCCTGATAAATTTATTTATTTATTTATGGTTTTACGTTGCTTTCAACACTGTACACGTCATATCACGATGGGTAGTTGGAAGGGCAGAGGAAACCAGTACATACAGATTGTTAGGATTCTGTACTGTAAACTGCCAACCAACGGCAAGCAAACTACCAGCTTTCCCACTTGAAGCCACTTGGAATTGAACCCCGGCCTCAGAGGTGGGAGGTGAGAGTGTTACCACTGCGCCACCATAGCCCCTGTTACCTGATAGAGTACTGAGGGATTTGTTAATGTACTAATGTACTAGTGTCAAATGGCAAGTAGTTAATTCTATTAAAAAGACTGGTTTATAACTTTATACATGTAAAGATTACCATTGACAATTTCACTTTTGTATGTAAGGATACTAACTGTTCCTACAGATTGTCGAACCAGGATTACTCCAACTGAGATTCATTTTAAAATCAATCTATGTTTACATTCAATTTATATAAGATATTTACATTAAAACTGTCTTTGAAATAAAAAATAGTGAGCGCAATCTTTTAAAAGAATATGCTTAATATATGGAACTGTCGTACTTTCATACTGAGATTGCTTTTTATACCTGGACAAAAATCATCTTACAATTTGCACAGAATCATTTTTCTTTACATTTTCGGTCCTTTTGATATTATGGATGTAAGTTTGGAACAGTCTAACCAGGCTTTGTCAGTGTGATTGTCATTTAGATAATTTTTGTCACAAAATAAAGCGTCATTTACAGTAGTAGATTTATCTGTAGGAGGTTATGACACAGGTGAATACAGATAATGACTGGTGCTGCAATCAAAGGTAATGGTACCACCCATTTATATTAATGGCATTGTTGGTCTTAATCATAGTATAGATGTATCTATAGGTTATGACCTATAAATACACATGACATAGAACCACAGGAGAAAGTTTATTACCGGTACCTTCAAGGTAAAATAGGTAAACTATAATAGGTAAACATATCATGCCATTAAGTGTTGAGATATGCCTTGTGGTAGCTCATTTCATTCTACTTGGTAATTTGAATTTACTCTCTTAGGATGTTTTATACTGAAAATCTTTGACAGGGTGTAAGAGGTAATGCAACCACCCAAGTCACATGTGTTTGTATTTGTGGCTTAAGTGGTCTGAGCAAACCTATTTCAAGCACTGTACCAACTTAATTTTAATAGGCCTGATCCAGGCTAATTTTTTTTCAAGTAGTTACAAATCTATCATTGCAGTTGTTATGTTAACAAATTGTTATTTTATATTTTATCATGTAGCCTTGTGGTTCCACTGTCTTTATGCCACTGAGGAGTATGACAAGTGAAGGTTGTCTCCATCTCTTTCAAATGAATCATTGTTGAGAAAAGAAGAAATGTCGCCTATTGACTTTTTAACTTTAATTAAGGGTCCAGTACTAAAATAAAACCGAAAATAATATTTTGTAATATGTTAGGATAAATGTGAAATATCTTTTGTCTTAAATGTTGGAAAGATTAAATTAGAAGATTATATGGAAAGGTTGAGCCCAACACACAGACTATTCCGATGAAAGATCTTTTCCAAGAAGTTTGTGTGTTGTTATCAACAAATGTTTTTCAATATTATTTTTTATATTGCAATAAACTAAGATATCCGGCTGGGGAAAAACCTTGCAGTCACGTTACTTTTCACACCAATAACTATCAGTGTTTTTCAAAACATATATTTATAGCAACTAAACATATTAATTGAAAAACACTTCTAGTTGTGGAATTATCTGATAAAAGTGGCTATATCACAAGGCAACACATTGAGAGATATAGCTCCACAATTCAGAAGCTGGAAACTGCATATTGTTGGATATATTTACTTCCTGTAACAGAATGTGCTGGTCGGTGAGCTGAACACACATAAATATAAGTACATAATTATACATATCTTGATTTCAATAAAATACGTAGTCTACATTTAACAGACATGGCTCGCAGGAAAAATACATACTTTGACCCAAATAAAGAGGAGGCTAAAAGACAAAGAGAAGATGCCAAAGATGGCACTGGAAGTGTGAGGTACATAGAAGTCATTGGTGACCCCAAAGAAGGGAAAACTGTGGCATTTGATGAACCCAAACCAACAAAATCAGAGGGTTCAAGGCGAAGACAGAATGTAGATGCTCCTGTGGGTCATTCTTTGAAGGGCCTTGTGTTTGGTATTACAGAAAGACCCTCCTGGTATTTGTGTATATTCCTGGCCATACAGCAGTTTTTTGCCATGTTTGGGACTTTAGTAGCCATAGTCATGCACATGGCACCTTTTCTCTGTTTTCACAATGATAATGACAATGTGGTTTCTCTCTCCGGATTAATATCAACCACCTTCTTCTGTAGCGGTCTGGCTACACTGCTGCAGTCACTCATTGGTGTGAGGCTGCCAGTCGTATATGGAGCATCATTTACATATGTTACACCCGTCATGGCTATCTTAGCTGCGATTAAACCATGTTCCACTGATGTGTTGACTAATAGCTCAGCATTTTATCAAAACCAAACTACAGAAATCCCTTATGTACCAGAGTGGATGCCAAAACTACAAGAAATCCAGGGAGCAATTTTAATGGCTTCACTCATAGAGATTCTTGTTGGACTATCTGGAGTGGTTGGATTCATCCTTCAGTGGGTTGGTCCTTTGACTTTATGCTCTTCCATGACCTTGATTGGATTGCAGCTGTTTGATATAGCTTCTAAGAGAGCATCTGAACAATGGTGGTTAGCTCTGGTCACTGTTATTCTCATAGCAATGTTTTCACAGTTCACAAGGAACCTGGCCATACCAGCTTGTAGGTTCAGAAGGGGAGAGGGCTGTACAAGAGAAACACTTCCTCTATTTCTCATACTGCCTATTATCTTAGCAGTTCTTATTACATGGATTATCTATCTCATTCTGCAAGCTACTGAAACAATTCCTATTAAACATACTTCAGAATGTGGAAACATGACCTACTTCTGCGACAATGTTCTGTATCAGGCCCCATGGTTTCGGATGCCGTATCCTTTTCAGTATGGGAAACCAATCCTGTCAACCACAGCTGTAAGTGGGATTTTTGCCGGGGTCATAGCATCTGTCATGGAATCCATTTGTGATTACTATGCATGCGCTAGAATGTCTTCTGCTCCTAGTTTACCAATCCATGCCATAAATAGGGGCATATCAGTTCAAGGAATTGGTTCTCTACTTTTTGGAATGTTTGGCTGCCCAATGGGCACAGTTTCATATACAGAGAATGTTGGGGCTATCGGAACGACCAAAGTTGCAAGCAGAAGGGTTATACAGATCACTGCAGGGATAATGCTTTTGTTTGGGGTTCTACCGCGGTTCAGTGCAGTATTTGTTGTGATACCAGACCCAATAAAAGGAGGACTATTTATTGTATTGTTTGGGATGGTAACTGGAATAGGAATTTCTAATCTGCAGTTTGTTGACTTGAACTCATCTAGAAATCTTTTCATTTTGGGATTTTCACTCTTCTTTGGTGTCACTCTGCCCAAATATGTGGAACACGACAAGTCCGCAATAACAGTTGGTGAGTAAACATATTTTACTATCAAATTTATATTTGGTTTTTGGTACTCGTCTCCAAAATATAATGACCTTTCAATGTGATTATACTGTAGATGTATATTTTAATTATAATATCAATGTGTGCCTTGTTATAATCTTTGTACATCTTGATTTTTCACTGTAGCCAATTGGTGAACTATAGAACTTACCATCATTTTGCATGACTGAAACCAAAAGTATCAAACATCAATATAATCATTGTATAAAATAATGATTATGATATAGTTCAGTTTTAGTATCACCAAAATTTTGAGAAAGATCCTGATTATATTCTGGAGACCAAAAATTTGCGAACTCTGCATGGAGGTTAGACCGAGTTTCTGTCCCATCGCGTATTGCTGTTGATATTTCTGATGGTACGTAATGGCGATGGACAGAGCTCACATGTACTTGTTTTCTGAGGAAATTTTGAACGGCATATTTGTACACATATTGGCTCAAATATAAAGTGTTATCTGTATTCTTTTAGGTATATATATGTGCCGTTCACTAATATTTAATGCCTATCCAGCTGGCATGAATAAATTTCTACATATTTATGAAAATGTAAACTAACTTCACCAACCTTTTCTGCTGCCATAATTGTATGTTAGAGTAATGTCTGAAATGTCTTCTAAATATATTTATATTATAATTTTTTCACCTACAACTAATTCAAAGGAACAAGAATAATTGGCCATTAGAACAGAAATATGTACTTCAAGATTTACACAGAAAACAAGTATATCAGTGTTTCAATAGTAATTGGCAACGGGACAGAAACTCGGTCTATGTGGAGGTCTGTACTCTGTGAGTGCTTTCTGGTTTAAATTATGAAACTGATCCGTGATGTATTTCAGGACAAAATTGTAACCACCTATGTAATGGTTCTGGAAGGCAAGACAAGTTTCTTATATAGATAATGGCCAAGTGGCGCTCCATTATGTAAACTTAATGGCCTGAGGCCCTGAAAGGACAAGGCAATTATCTATTATAAAACCCTGTAAATTAAAGCCAATTTATTAATTTAATAATTTAACACCTTGTCCCAAATGATCAACATAGAGATCTTTACAATGTTTCCTTTGGTGTGCATACCATATGGACCTTTCACTAAATTAGTTCTATGTTTTTTTATTTCAATACACAATCAACATGTGTATCACTGGTTCTCCTTTACCAGTATGGGAAATATAATTTTGGATAAAGCTTAAAAAGTTTTAATATAATCTGACTGCTACAAAATTTAACCATGGATAATGACAATCGATAAAATATGGATTTGTGACTTACAGAAAGCACTTTCCACAAAAGTTAGACTGCTTATTTAACAATGCTGTGAATAATTTGTTGTGGTGAGTGTTCCATGTTACTTTATTAATCTGTCCTAATTTGAAGAGAGTAAGCTATTATTTTTGCATTTCAGGCATTGGAAGTACTAGAAACTGGAGAATTACTTAATTGTTTTATTTTGTGTTAAAGTTTTTGGATTCTCAAGATTTTTATTTTGTGTGCTTCTTTGTCTCTTAATTTGGAATCAAGGAAAAATGCTTCCTGGAAGGATTGTCTCCTGGAAAAAAGCCTCATAGAAAGAATGCCTACTCCACATTTTTTATTTCAGTAATACCTCCTATGAAAATTAATCCACAACATTAAGATCAAAAATCATTTCAACCACAAACAGTGTATCATTTTAGAAGTATATAACAAACTGTAATAAGGTAAATTAAAATCTTTGTTTTGAACTTAAAAGCTTAAAAAAAAATTAAAAAAATTAAATCAAATATAAACCCAGCAGTACTGCATTTCAATACTGCATTTTTGCACTAGGCTTTTTTTCTCATTTTACTTGAGTAAATTTTGAGCCACTAAAAACACTCCTTTTAATGTAGTATGATGGGTTAGATTTTCATAGTGAGTTTGTTTCAAAGTTAGCTGCTCCTTTTATTAAGTTCACAGAAGATTATTGTAAAGTCAGATTGTAAAGAAATGCAAAGAATTAAAAAATATCCAACTTTATAAATTAAATTACTTGTTTTGTATTTGTCAGGAGGTATTTTTAGGTAGCATTTTTCCATGAGGTATTTTTCTATGAACTCTGAATGTCTTTCAGAATTCAAAAGACTTTGTAAATGTACCCACTGAACTAATTAATATGAAAGAGGTTGTGAAACCATTTCAATATTGAATGCATTGTGCTGAGGATGACTGGCAAATACTAAGTACCCTTTTCTTCTTGGTAGACGGGCCATTGAACTAAACCACAATCCATTGTTAGAAAATAATGTAGTGTTAACTCTCCATTATGCAAAAATAATGGAGAGTTGAGACAATGGAAAGGTCGCCCGTCTGGGTTTTATATACTTTTATAATGTTTTGTTTTCTGTTAGGTCAAATGCAGATTGATGAAATCCTAAGGATTCTTCTGAGTTCAGGAATGTTTGTCGGAGGACTCTCAGCAATGGTTTGTGTTTTACAATTATTGTTCAGATAAATCTGTACATATGACACCCACTTGTCTTCAGTTGTAAAATATTCGACAATCCTTTGAAGAGCTAATTTATTTATTTATTTGGGGTTTTACGTCGCTTTCAACACTGTACAGGTCATATCACGACGGGTAGTTGGAAGGGCAGAGGAAACCAGTACATAGAGTTCGTTAGGGTTCTGTATTGTAAACTGTCGACCAATGGCAAGCAACTACCAGCTTTCCCACTTGAGGCCGTGCGGGGAATCGAACCCCGGCCTCAGAGGTGGGAGGCGAGAGTGTTACCACTCTGCCACCGTGGCCCCCTCTTTGAAGAGCTAAAACATATTAGGTTTAATATATAATGCATGCATGTGGCAAGAAACAAAGTAGTTAAATGTTATTATGCGAATTGGTTCAACTGGCAAAATCCTACACACCAAAAGTGATATTATGGATGTTGTAAGAGATAAACATATCTTTACGATCTATGGTCATGCACTAACATTTGAGGAATATAATACATTGTGCAATATTGCTTCTGTCAAGAGCTTTCGCTTTTTCAGACTCATGCAAGAGCATTTGAAAAAAAATTACAAATAAACAACATTGAATAACATTTATTTATTTATTTATTTATTTGGGGTTTAACGTCGCTTTCAACACTGTACAGGTCATATCACGACGGGTAGTTGGAAGGGCAGAGGAAACCAGTACATAGAGTTCGCTAGGGTTGTGTACTGTAAACTGCCGACCAACGGCAAGCAACTACCAGCTTTCCCACTTACGGCCATGACAGGGATCGATCCCCGGCCACAGAGGTGGGAGGCGAGAGTGTTACCACTCTGCCACCGTGGCCCCTTTGAATAACATTGAAGCAGTTTAATTAAATGGCCGATAATATGACTATTTGAAACTGAATTGTAAAAGTGCATACTAGCAAATGCAATATGTTATGTTAATATGGGTTCAACTGTTGATCAGTTCTTCAAAACCCACCTTTTCAACTCCACTTTCCCAACTTAGTCTCATGGTCTCACCCACAACTCCGTATAGCTGACCTTCAATGCCCCTCGACTCTCCTTATTAAAAATGATTTTTGTTAACTAGCGCACTGAGTTCCCCTTGGTGGGGAAGATATTGTGCCTGCAAAGCAGTAGATTAGATTAGATTAGTTACCCGGATCATTTAGTGTAATCTAAGTTTGGGGAAACAAAAAATTTACCCTCAGTTTTTAGGTTAAAAGGAAGGATGGAGGAGGTGGGAGTGGCTGACAAACTGCTTGAAATCTTTTGGTAAATCAGTTTTTACTTTCTTTTAGAAAATTAGAAGCATTAATGCAAACTGTAAGTATGTCCAACATGGTTTTATTAGTTTGATTCCACCTGACTCTCGCAGAATCAAGAGACAAGAGATTGTTTGCCAAATGTTCTAGCCATTGGGCTGCTGAGGACAATGGAACAAATTTACTAGGTGCTCAGCAAATAGGTCTTACCAAATAGAAATGTGAAAACTGGGTTGACGCGGTTATTTCAATATGTATATTGTAGATACTGGACAATACCATACCTGGAACAGAGAAAGAGAGGGGGATATTGGCATTCAAGAAATGCAAGGACCAAAGCAGGGAAAACCATGAACTCGGCCAAGCAGTCTATGGTTTCCCAATTGGAAAGCACTTCTTTGAGAGATATGGTTGGGCACGTTTCATTCCCATACTTCCCACTTTTGATGAAAAACTGATGAAAATCCAGAAAAAAGAAAACTCAGAAAGAAGACGTTGAACATGAATAATTAAGGGTTGCAATAATTGCAGACTCTGTATCAGTATATTTGGATTGTATGGGGTCACAGAGTCGGAATTTTTGCTTCAGTACACAATATATATCTTAGGTTTGTCTTAAAAATATAAACACAGTTAAGGTGTTCTTGTAAATATTTAAAAAATGCTTCAGATTGATAAGCAAAGCTCTGTTGGGGGCTGGTGTGGCAGATTGCCTGTCAACTTGAACTAGATACTGTGTACTTAGATATTAATCTATAGATCAAATGAGATTCGCAGTCACACAACAATGCATTTTTTCACATATACTAAAGCATTTATGGTGAACATACTAAAAATTTAAATAATACAGAGTTTAGAATGTCTCAAGTTTTACTTTTGTATTACACTTATTTGTAACCAGTATTCTTACAGTGAATTATAGTAATAAAACTTTGCTTCCATATGCAAGGGGTTTAGTTTCATCATTGATTGTGAGAGTGTGGACCTAGAAAATTTTAAAAGCATTCATCCCTTTGGCAAAGGTGATGCCTAAAGAAACACACCAGAGTATGTATGGCAAGTGCTTTTACCTTGACATTCATTTCAAACAAGATATCTGATGTGTAGAGAGGCGCTTATGTTGGACTTTATGGCCCAGTCATACTATTCTGTGTAGTAGTATCAATTTGTATTTGAATTTTACTTCACAACCTTGTTCTTATTGCGCAGTAACTGGACCTTCCATGTGAGTAGTGCACAATGAAAAATGAGCTGCCCCACATAGGAATTCCGCCCACCCTTCATCTCTCTAGCAGGTATATTTTGGTTTAGCACATGGGAAGTGATGGCATAGACTTGCTATAAGCCTTTGTATTTCTCATTCGACCAAATCTGACATACATGGTATCATTGTGAATCCACCTGAAGAATGGAGAACCTATACTGTCTGATAAAACAGGATTTAAAATGTATTAAATTTAAAAAAAAGAACATTTCTCTCAAAACAAATTATAAGCACTGCATTTACAGCCAAAATGAATTTCATCCTTCAAAAATTTTCTTTACATATTTGGCAAGTGCGATCTTCCAAAGGTATAGAGTGGCATTGTCTCCTTTAAACTGCTAAGGGCAGAATGGGCTTTGTCAAACTTAACAGAGAGAGCTGTCAGTCTCCAGATGCATAAACACCTGGTCAGAAATGGGCTGTTGGATCCTCTTCAGTCAGTATACCGAGCCATAGCATTGAAACATAGCCTTTAGCAATCTATAACAGCAACCTATAGCTATAACTTAACAAGCATCAACTAAATAATGCAAGATGTTTGGAGAAACCATAGAGCACTCACAAGCTTAACCCAGTTTTGCATGATAAACTTTAGGCATCTCATCAAAGTTAAAACTGTAGAACTTGTGGGGACAAATCAACTGCACCAGTTTTAATACTTACTTTGTCTTATTGGGCTTTTCACTAAAGATCCTCAGTAAGAAATCCCCATCTTCATTTGGCTGAAAGGTTGAGGGTATAATACAGTAGCAGCCGGGTTCTAGCTTGTGACGTCCACAGATCTCACGCATGTTAGAGAAGGTGGGAGATCTGGCTATAGCCCTGTTGTATTTGAAGAAGTCAATATCCAGAGGACCAGGGGTAGCACCATCCAGCTAGAGAAAATTATCCCATTGTAAAAATATATTTTTACAGAATATATACATTTTTGGCAATACTTCACATATTTATAACATCTAGTCTTATAAGTACTTTTTAGCAAATAATCTCAGTCGTGTGACAGACTGTAAGACACAATTACACATATACGTATATTGAATAAGAGTTGGTCCAAGAAAGTAGACAGGTAATACCGTGGAGACACAGGGAGGTCGGAAGGCTAAGGTAAATAGGTTTTTATTTTTTACAGGTATGTACTTTTGTGGGAAGTTATTTGGTTTGATCATAATAATATATATATGTAAAATGCCTACATCTTTGGATATGGAAAGAAGAACCTGGGAAAAGTAACTATAATGGGCATTTCAAACATATAAATGGGCTTACTGTAGTAAGGGTTAACTTATTTTGCAAATAAAAAATGTCTTAAACGTGTCATAAACAATTGAGTGTACAGTACCCTCTTGTTTAAATATATGCTATCTTCATCGTATTAAAAAACACAATCTTGGGAGCAGGTACTGGGGACAACAATAACTGTATTCCTACAAAGAAATTTTATTTAAGAGTAAATAATCAATGCATTTTCTCTTGCAGATGAGCTTCTTCTTGGGGTGTTCTGATGGAAGTCCAATGTTTCAACCATCATCTGGCAGTTCATTCCGGCAATTTGATGCCACAACACTGAAGGTAAGATAACCCACAGAAACAAGTTCTGATCTCTTTTTCTTATAACGTGTATCATTTCTGGACAATCTTGTGGTGGGCTGTTGTTTCTGGCAGTTTATCATAGATGCCAAATCTGATGGTGTCTGTCCATTCAAAGTAACAGATAGGCAACTATAACTATCTTGTCTGAAGACAAGATCTTGCATAAGACAATCCTCATATTCAGTCATATTCATAATTGGGGGATAACATTCTTTTCAACCATAAAGTTGGATAATAGGAAAAGACACAATAGGACAGAATATCCAACATATGTGGTCATGAGCTTCAGAATTGAGAAACAAGTGATCAAATGCCAAACTTGTTATCTGCTCGTCTACTAAGGTATGGACCAAGTTTACATTGATTCCAAAGTTTTACATCATGTTCAACAGCCAGGGTCATTTTGGGACATGTCCTCAGCATTGCCACTTGTGGCGTTCCAACCCACACAGAGGTAACAGCCTGTTGATTAGATGCCAAACATGCTGAACACTAGCCCACTGAGGACCTTAACTAGATTCCAATGACACAGGTGTCACCCCATTGTTGCTTTGTATGTTTTGTTCTATTTTCAATAGAAGGAATCACGATAGAAACTAATAAGCAAACATGTTATGGTTAAAAAGACTTCACTTTGGCTTGCTAGCATTTGTGGGTAACAAGGTTTAATGTCTCAACTGAAATGAAAACATAATGATCATTTATCTGTAATTTATATACTTCCATAAATTACTCAAAGTCATACAATTTTAATTTTAATAGCCATGTACACCGATAGAAAATGTTACTTTACCTTGTAAATGGAGTAGCCTATAGTCAACATGTCCAGACCTTCTTTCTTTTTCTTCCTTCTTTCTTTTTGAAGTAGACCTGTGGATTGTTTAATTACAAATGCTTAACATTCAATGAATTTTATTTAAATATTATTATATTAGACCTGAAAATTAAAAACATTCTAAGTAAACAGTTAAGCAAGTAAGAAGCATTATAAAGTGCCAAAATTGATGTAAACATCCTCGGAGGCGCCGATGTCCAAAAAGGGATAATCAAGTTCAGAAAAGAGGTCAATATTCATATTAGCATCTGATAGGGGAGATAGGCTATTGTGGACGATAGGCTAATCTCAAAAGATACATTTTCAACTGATTTCTAGATCCAGAGATACTTTCCACGGTCCTAATGGCTTGATGGAGCTTGTTCCATTTTACGTGAGCAGATACTATGAATCTGCGCAGCCCTGAGTGTTTTTTTTTTGTTTGGATGAGGGAATTGATAGGCGAATGCCCTGTGTGAGATTGCTCCTCTTAATCTGAGAGGACAGATTTGAAGGTTGGCCAAAATTTATTGCTTTATAAGTAAGAATAATATACGGTAATGAATGAGGCCAGTGTAGTTTGTGCAGAAAGGGTGCGACATGACTAAGTTTATTTAGTCTGCACACAGTGCGACATAAGGCATTTTGAACTCTTTGTTGTCTGACAGTAAATCCGTTTTTGTGCATGATAAAGCAGTGAATTACAGTAATCCAAGCAACTGCTTACCAAGGGCATTTGCGATCTTCACAGCTGTTTCATAATTTAAATACCTGTGCACTTTTTGTAGTTCCCAGAGATGGTAGTAACATATACGGCATAAAATAGCTACATGTCTTTGCACTGAGTTGCCAGCATCCAGGATGACACCAAGGTTTTTGACCGAATCAGCTGATTTCATGATATTACCAAGAAAACCTAAAGGGAAAAATTACTTCCTGGAGCTTCTGATTTGATCACCACCAATCACTATAAATTCCATCTTATCATGATTTAATTTAAGTTGTGAAATTAAAAGTTTGTTATTTCCCATTCACGTCTGGACTGCCTCAGGGCAATTCGCCAGTTTAGTGGTACTAGAATCAAAGTTCCTAGAGTCAAGTTCCAAGTATATTTGCATATCATCTGCATATAAATGATGGGTTACATTAAGAGTAAAAGGGAGTGGATAGTATCCAAACTGCAAATAATCAAAATATTTAAGTTATAGAAGTTCTGACCATTGGATACATTAATTTTGTTGCATATTTTTCTTTTAAGGACTTTTCAAGTGACGTGAAGAGTAAAAGTCTGTGAATCGACCATGTTCTTCATCACTTTAATCATGGGGGATTATTTTTCATACGTAAATATCTTGTGAGCATTGGACAAATCACTAGTGAGTCCTGAAAAAAAATCAGATTTCAAATTCAGCTAGCATACATGCAAATGAGCTCAGTTACATTATTCCCATTCTACTGTAATTATGCATTATTTAAGCAAAGTGTTTTTGAAGTACACTATGCCAGAAGTCTTCTATCTGGGTGCCCAGTAGTCATAATGTTAGACACGTGATCACTTAAATCTCACATATGTGACCTTGAAAATGTGGTTAGTCATCTTTGTAGCACACTGTACACAAACATACTACTCTACCATGACTAAAAGTAAGCAGTCTCCACTAGTTTATTGTTAACTCTGTTAATTTAAACTGCATTATCCAAACTGTAAATAAACTTGCCTATAATGATTGTTCCCATGTTGTCATCATCTTCATCATCAGGGTCCACCACTTCCACCTTGTACTGAGGATTGGTCCAGAATGTGTCTGTAATGTATGTGAATAAATGAATGACATACGTTAGTCTTGTGAAAAGACTCTCATGACGTCACAGTAGCGTCATAAATATAAATGCATTGAATAATCCAACATGTAGCAGATGCCTTTAACTGCTTGCAATAATGTGCAACCTAATTTTGTTTTAAAAAAAAACAATGTCTATTTTCTATTGGCATATATGTTTCAAAGGTTTCACTTTTAATTTGTTAATTTCCTATATGATTGTTGTAAACTAATGCAATTTGGTGGTGACCCACCAACCCAATCCTTGAGCATCCCACAAAAGTTTCAAAATGTTTAAAATTTCCACCTCTGACTGTCATACCGCCAATCACCACTATCAGTACTACCACCGTGCCTTTGTATGTGTTTCTTCGTCCTTTACAGTGACATTCCGTAGAGGGCCCGTTCTACAGTTGATATAAGTTTATGATTCAGTCTCGTTTTGGTAGCACGTGTTCATCAGACGGCTACTGAAGGTCAGTAGAGGTTAATGGAGGTGGTCTCTCAATGACCAATGTTTGTTTTACTGTTGTCCTACTTTGCAATACCTTATTTATACTCCAAATCTCGGAAATCTCTAACTGCGGGGTATGCCACCTGTAGCGTGACTGGGGCATAAGCAAATGCAATGGTGCGTGACCCATGTTGCAAAGTTTCAGGCTGGGTTAAAGGGTTATAATTTTACCCTGCTGATAAATATCTACACTGTCAGTTTAATTATGACTTACCTAGGTAATTTCTGCACCCCCCTGCATTGACTCGTGTTTTCCAGGAGCCATCTTCTATGTTACTTTCCCATCTCCTTTTGGCCCTAAAATTTAACAAAAATTGTGTACTGTTGTTAAGGTATACAAAAACCTCTATAGCATAAACTAAATGTGCAATCATTATCTAGTTTGGGACAAAATGTGAGAACAATACGAGGGTTTATTGTAACATACAAACAAAGAGTTTCAAAAATCTTGAAAGAGGACTAATTCTAGGGTTGCTAGTTCAAAAGCTATACCAAGATCAAGAATTACTTGATTTAAACGTGAGTATAAAATATTGGAGGTTTACTTGATTGGCTGATAGATCAGATAATTATGAGGTATAGCAGCGTAAGACAAAATCACTTTACAATTATATGGACTCATTGGTTTGACAAAGTAAACAATGTTTTGATTTAAACATTTCACAGAGTAGTTGGTTGGCATTTGTAAAATTTAGAGAAAATAAAATGATTAAACTCAAGAGCCCAAATGTTGTGTTGATGACGCCAACCTTTCAGAATTCAGACAATATCAACGAAACATTCTGGGATTTACTTATTCTCCTTGGCTATCATAGGGAACTGCTAAGCCTTATTCTGAGTTAGAGTGCAAGTATCAAGCTCCAAAATGAACAGGTTTTTGGTTGTAACCTTAGCTACTGGTGTAAGAACAGAGTTCCATTACAGACAAAGCAAACCAAAAGAGTCATTACACTTTCCTTGAATAATATAGCTTGGATTGTCGATCCAGGTTGAAGAACGACTGCCTGATTGCAGTAAGTAGGGTGTAAAAAGCCCTAATCACAATGTTGGGGACAAAATGGATGTTGAGATAAAACAAAGCAAGTACCCATGAGTATGCTATGGGGATAATAAATGATTTGGTTCTTTTACACATGTTGCTATTGGCTGAATTGGATCACACAGGGTGACAGCCAGATGAGAAAACTGTCAAACTTATGGACACGTAGGTATCTCTTACCATAGCAGAATATCTCAGTTAAGCTGTTTATCGTTAATTAAGTGTCAAGGATTTTTAAAAAAAAATCAGACACTAGCTCTGCACAGACTCTCACACTCACTGATTATGCTCCTCCACAGTGTCTGGTTTCAGGTTACATACTTCTAATCTTTGGAAGTTTCCAGTGAAGTCACCAAATTCCATCCTGTGAACACAAAACTTGAAGACTGTAATGAATATCACTCTCACAGTTGTAGTAAGCTTAGTGTAGTATAAACATGGTTAATTTTAATGATTTAACTTTGCGCATAATACCTTGCTGTGGTAATATTGTGATGGGTATGCCATTTAAGTGATGCTCACTCAGACGCTCACCCATCCAAGTACTAAGGACAGTGCTGCTTAACTTCAGTGATCAAACGGAAACCTGTCAAGCTGCACTACATAGGGAGGTGATTAATTTGAGGTTGTATTCAACACTTTATTGGTCGCAATCAGATATTTAATTTGAGGAGTGTAGAAAAGAAATGCCTAGCATAGGTTAAATATTCTTCAATATAAAGTGCATTGTTTATCTCCCAATGTTTCTACTCTTGCCCGTCACCGATAATCAAATCCACCACCTTAAAAACAGGAGGCAAGTATGCTACATGCACACCACCGAGCCTGCTGTTAACAGTATAAAAACTAGACAATGTATCTTGACATGGGGTAGTCTTGGAAACTAATTTGGAGAAATGTAGAGAATATTTTTTCCAGGTGAGCTAGCTGACTGTCGACTTTGGAATTGAAGGTCAAGGTTGAGGCTTTTCATCTTTGACCAGATGCTTGCACACTGGTAGCTGTTGGCAAATGTGTTCACGTTCCAAAGTGACTGCCGCTTCGTCAGTTCTACAGCAATATATTAACAATTTACAAATACATATAAGCTACCTACCAGAATTCTCCATCATCATCTTTGATGAGTCCAAGTTCAGACTTGGCTGAAGCACTTAATCCTTGCACTTCAGGGGAGCTGCAAACACACAGGAAACAATGGAAAATGTAGATTATATAAATATGCTTTTCCAAAAGCCTTGTGTGTTAGTTCTGCAGTAACCTGTACTATGAAAGGTAGTATGAATGTATGAATTTCCCCCAAACTGATATATTCATAAATCAAGATTATACAATCTGAATACTTTCAAAGAATTGAAGTGTGTTAATCTCGCTATATATCTGTAAATAAGAAGTGATTGAGAATAAAATATCCATGGTTTGTAGGACAACTGCACGTAATAACAAATAACACACTTGATCTTTTCAAGCACACACTGCCCGCATATACAGATAATGAACTCTTATCTACATCAAGTGTGCCTGCATTGATGCAACTGTAACAGTGGGTTTTGCAGCTTATGTAAAGGTTCTTGAGTCTGTGGATTATATGTGAAAACCTTCCCAGAAGGCTGTACGTTGACAAAAAGTCTCACACACTGCTGTAACATTTTAATAGAAAAAATATTTGAGTGTTACATGCTTCAGGATTTATGAGAAGGGATGGCTTAAGCCTTAATTGCTAAATATAAGAAGTAAAATTTATCCATAGTGAGGAGTATAAAACGCTCAATTAAACCTATGCTTTGCCAACCAATTCAGCATAGTTTCTAATTCACCATGTTTTCCTAACTACCATAGTAATGGATAAATGCTGTGTTTTAACTAATATGTAAAATAAAATTTCTCAAATGTGTTTTACTAATTTAATTTGTGTCTTACCCACTGGATTACTTGAATCTCTGGGTTTGAATCTCTAATGGGTCTTATCTGATTATGATCTTTGGATGACCGTTTAGCTTTACCTTTAGCTAGGAGCGAAACTGTATGGTCAGCCAATATGCTCGATGATCTTGTACATTTTACGGCTCACATAAGGCTTATGAACAGTTATGGATTGGCATTTAACGAATCAGATGGTTACATGTGGAGTTTCTACACATGGTGTGACCTAGTTACTCTGCTCTTGAAGTATCCCCATCTGTAGCATTTCTTCCATTCGATGTGATGTTCATGACCTATAAACTGGCATGTTATTATTTTTGTATATTTTGTTGCTTTTAAATCTGATTTTAGAGATGACATTTCTACAAAAAGAGATTGCATATTTAGTGTATACTAATATTTCATTGTAATCGACTCACGAGTCGGACCAGGCTCCCTTCCATTCTTGCTGATTACCCCAGGGATTTCTCACTCTCACCAGTCCGACCTTCCTACCCTTGTGGTTTATCTGAAATATTATTTTTATGGAAATGTTATTTTAGATGAACAACAACAACAGCAGTTTAGATTTATAATGACCGTACATGAATTGCACAGCTGTTTAATAAATAGAGTCATTCCTTAATGAAAAATGAAACAAAGTTCACACCAATTACATTCTGTTATTTCTAACTAACATTACAGTCTGTATTCACTAGTTATCAACAAAATGAATGCAAGAATGAAAATATATATACAAAATTTATCTTGATTTTAATGAGGTGATAAGTTAAAAATATTTTTATAACCACTTATTAAACCGGATATTAGCCATTATGCTAAAAAAATCTTTAGAATGTAATTATAACAAAGGTCAAACAAATATTGGATTCAACAAACCAAAATACATTGAAGGCATCTACAAAATCACTGCATGGATATTCAAAATGTATGGAATTCACCAATTTATTATAATTTCATGATCATAACACTTTTGCCATTGTTTTCACTGTGTTTTTATCTTTTTAAGGTTAAAAGTTTGGGTTTAACAGTCCTTCAGTGAAGCACACATGTTTCCTTGAAATTGATTGGAACCTAAGGCCATAGAGTTGAGAGCCAAGTACATAAAGTCATATCTATCAACTACTAGGTCACTCAAAGACCTACATCTCACCAAAGAAGGGAACTGATTTTAATTTATTTGGATGAGGACTTCCTTCTTCTTGGTTTTACTAACCTGGCACAACTAGGACATAAAATCCTTATTTGTCTTTTTTTCCCGTTGGCTTGTTTGTTTGTCAACAGCGTTATGCAAATACTACTGGTTTGATCTTCATAAAATGAGATGGGTCTTAGTCCAAATTAGATCCCATTTAACTTTGTGAATGATTCGGACTAACGCCTGGATGCTAAAAAAATACCAAAGATCCGGATTTTCCCTTTTACTTATTATTGAGTCATTTAAAAATAATACTAGCCTTTGTGGATATCTACTCTTTTCGAGTGCTCTTGTTTCTACTTGAAATCAGCACCCAAATTTTGTCCAAATCTCCGAATCTGTCCAAGCAAATTACCAAAATCAATAAATTTATGTCCATCATTACTTCAGCCACCTTATATTATACACCGAAATGCTTGAGCATTACAGAAGAAACGCAAATGTCGGCTTGCCTAGTTGAAGATAGTGCCAAATTATGGTGGGGGGCATAGGTCAGTTGTGTACAGTGTAAAACCTTCAGACAACTGCATTGGTTGATTTGTTTCCCATAATATACGACCATATATTGATGACAAGTTTACATCTCAAATATTTTCATCACCAAGTGACTTTGAGACAGTGAATAGTACTAGCAAAAAACAAGATATTAAGAATTACCTCTGTGACCCCAGTGACTGAGTATGCATGGCCCATCACCAGACCATTGGGCAGAACAGCCTCAATCTGAGTTGGAGAGGCCTGCAGGAACAATAGGTATGACTGGTGTATTGTAAACAGTATCCACACAAACATTAAACTACCACAGCACATTTTATTAAGATTCACTGTCAAAAGATATCCAATACCATGGTCAAAAAGGGTAAATTTACTCAGAGGTCTGTATGGACCATACATTTAATCTCAAAGTTAAAATGTATAAGAACTCATACAGAAAGCAGTGCAATCATCTTGCGATATAAAATATTCTCTCTCATGTGTGACTCTCAGGAGAACATTGAAAATGTAACTATAGTAAGTCTTAGAAAGACAAAGACTGTATGTGGGAAAGCTGATAATTGGTTGCTGTTGGTTACCAGTTTACAGTTCAGAGCCTCAGCCAGCAGTATGTACTGGTTCCTCTGCCAAACCAATCACAATATAACTGATAAGGTACTAGCAGTGACACAAAACAATAAATAAATAAAAGAGAACTAATAGTTAGGCCACAGCTTTCCTTACAGTGTGTATCTGTATGCATTTCAGGTAGTACACATTGAAGATTGAGCTGCCCCGTTTGCCCATCCCGTCTCCCTGACCCACCTGGCTTGTATAGTTTAATACTTTTTTTTCCTTTGAGAGTGGCCGGGTTTTCAAACATATAAGAAAATCCACCCTAATGCTTAATGCTTTTTCTGAGCTGTATCTCATCACGATGAAGATGTCCCATCAAAATGTGAATTCCAATTGAATGTGTCCTACCATAATACAACGGAAAGTAAATGTGCCTGTTCGGTAATAACTTCTGATCCCAGCAAGGAAAGATGTGTCCTAGGTATTGGGTAGAAAAACCCTTTAATAAATAGGTTTTAAGTCATGGTTTTAAAAATGATCAAAAAGTAACATAAGCAATATAAATCAACCCAAAGTGTTGTAGCTCAAACGGGAGGATGATATTATTTTGGCTGGATTTGTGAACTTTCTGTCAAAAAAAGCGAAAAAAGCTAGGGTAGCTATAGCAAGTATTATTCACTTTGCAGACTGGTATTGAATTAACTTGTGAGTGGAAGCACTAAACAGGTAAGAACCAAATAAAATTGTGGTTGAAATTCTTAGAACTATACTATAGGAACACATGGGGCTTGTTACAAAGGTAACCTACATCAATACTGCAGCCCATCAGTGACCCCCTGTCATACGCCTTTTTCATGATGCTGTACATGTTCTTTGGCATATCCTGCTGGAAGTTGAAGGATTCACAAATCCCTCCAGTGAAATCCTCCATGGCTTCACTGGTTGATCCTCCTTGTAAGGCCTCATAGGAACCATTTAATCTACACAGTTAAATTGAATGTTTCAAAGTTCCAAATGTACTTTCAATACTAACACATTGTGCATTATTAATTGATGTACCAGATCAAAATGAGTAATTAAATAATACATATCTCAATATTTGTTGGCATGATTATTACTCTTATTAGTACGAGATTGATAAAATGGACAGAATACTTAGTCAAATGAAGTAAAAATCAAAGAAGGGAAGCATTCAGCACAACCCCTTTGGCTTTGAAAAAGATATTTTTTCATTTTGTTTCCAAGGAGTTAAAGCACAGGTGAAACGTTTAAACATAAAGTAAGCCTTTGCAGCCTTTGTTACTGGAAAATAAAGGCTCTACCAACTACTTTACCACAAGTCAAGTCATGAAAGGTAAAAAAAATGCTCATTACTTCAGGTAATAAGAGATTATAATACTTCCCCCAAAAAGATGTAACTGTAATAACTTGAAAAATTAATACCCCATCCCTTATGTCAATAGCTAAATGCTAAAATATAATAAAACTATACTTTACACAACATTTTCATTTAGACCATTGTGAATTGAAAATTCCAATTTATACAGAAATTTATGTCAGGAACTATTGATCAACCAGCCAATACATGGCAAGAAATAGAATTTGAATCTTATTTACTTAGCATAAGCTTTCTCCAGCAGAGCGGACCAGAATTCATTTTTGTTGGTAGAGTGCATGTAAACCAGTCTGCCATTTAAGGTTGGCAGGCGATCATCAATAACTACATCTACCCAGCGACCATACTGCCACAGTTGAAAGTGCACCACTCCTGTAAATACATAACATAACCAACCACAGAATTTTACTGCGGTCATTTCAATGTTTCTTCATATTGTGATCTAAGATGCCCTTAGGTTGAGCAGTTACAGGTCTCTGTGAGTCGATCTCTATAAGGGTTGTAAAACACCGTATTAATTAGAATCATCAATAACAGTTACTATTACATGTGTACTTATATTGTCATTCTTTTTACACTTATTTTTTTGCACTTAATCTGCTTCTTATTATCATTATGAGTGAAACGTGTCTTCTCAATTATGGGTTATGATTGGAAATTCTTAAATAACTGTCTTTGTAAACATGTTAATTTACAAATGGGTTTATAATAAACGCATCCAAAATAAAGCATTTTGCATTGTTGGCCACTCAGCAATCAGTTATTTGATTACCAAGGAACCATATATAATACTTTTATCACTTTAGACAAAATAAACAGATATATGTTAGAGACGAGTCTCGAACATGTCTTAACTTATAGAAACAGACAAAACTATAATTAAATGATATAAACTACACAACCTCCCCTTTGACATGATTTGTACAAACCACATTGAATCTGATGTGATACATTCAGAACACGTTAAACTGAAGTTAAGGATTGAAAAAGTTTGAAAAAGTTTTGATTACTGGAGGCCTATGACATATGCTAAGGATACCTACTGACCATTTGTAAATTATTATTGTATAAAAACTTCAGCAGTCTCGGGATGAAGGGCACTGAGATTAGTGATGTCGAAAATAAAATTTTTAAAAGATATGAGGTATACAATTTATTCAACTCTTTGTAATATACAAGTATTTATTTATTTGGGTTTTTTTCATTGCTTTCAACACTGTACAAGTCATATCACCACGGGTAGTTTTGTGGGCAGAGGAAACCATTACATAAAGTTGGTCATGGTTCTGTACTGTAAACTGCCGACTTTGCGGTGAGCAACTACCAACTTTCCACATAAAGTCTGGGGTATGAAACACTGACCTTAGAGGTGGGATATGAGATTCATTTTTCAGGCAATTGCAGCGTTTATATTGATATAGCACTTTGGATTAAACTAGTATTCACAATATTAAGCTAATTTTTTGGATTAAGTGCAGCAAACTGAACTGTGTTTAATCCAAAATTTGTTTCCATTTCAATGTATGGATTAAAGTTAATCAAAAAGTAAATCCAATAATTAGCTTTACTTCTCTGTGAATACTAACCTTTATCCGGATCCCTTTTTGGATTGTCGTTTGTGTATGAGTAAACCATTTTTGTTAGTACTAGTAGGGAATTTTTTTAAAATTGTACTTATACAGAGTACTTTTTCTCGTACACACGTTGTTCAGTCAATCTTAAATAGCAATAAAATTACTCATACAAAGTACCATGTATGACATACTCTGGAACATGTGTAATTATAGCTAAGGTTCACTTGTGACAGAGTGGTAACACTCTCGCCTCCCACGGGGTTCGATTCCTGGCACGGCCTCAAGTGGGAAAGCTGGTAGTTGCTTGCCGTTGGTCGGCAGTTTACAGTACAGAACCCTAATGGACTGTATGTACTGGTTTCCTCTGCCCTTGCAACTACCCATTGTGATATGACCTGTACAGTGTTGAAAGTGACGTAAAACCCCAAATAAATAAATAAAAAACATTTGTGACAGAGACTTGTATGGGACATTGTACCTGCATAGTCCTTGACGAAGGAGTTGTCCTCTGGCACTAGTCGAGTGAGGAGATACTTGTTTCTGCCATGGCTAGCATTAGCAGTGGCACACAGAGAGGCCACAGCAGCCAAAAACCAGCAGTTACCTGCAAATATAATGCAAATATTAACCATATGTTGAGATAACAAACATAGGCATCGGCATGACAAAGGAAACTTATATGTACAAAAAACAGGGCCGAAATGTGGTTTGATCTGCCAGAGTGAGTTGTAAAGCAGCAAGAAAAACTGGCATAAATAGTGCATAATTCATGAAAGTATACAGACCACAAAAGGTAAAAAAGGTGAGCTCTAGAAGCATAAGACTCGGGGGGAGTTTATGCTTAAAAACCTACAGAAGATATCCTCTTACAAAGAGATAGGATTTCAGCTTGTTCAAAATGAGGAAAGAGAAGTGAGTGAAAGAATGTTATCACATAATGTATTTGAAACTATTAGAAAATCATGGGGAAATCTGAAAGGGTAGACTTATGTAGCTCAGAATCTCACAGTCCAACTGATTTCTCCTTGTATGACATAAACTATTTTTGGATTTTTTTGTAATACCTGTAATACCTAGGAGATGCATTTACAGAATTTGTTTTTGCTGAAATAAAGAGTTTCGCTCAATTGGATTTATGTGTTGAATGTGTTATAATTAATCGATATTGAATAACAGTACTAACTGTTCATATAATCAGCGCAAAAATTAATTCAACATGGTAAAGAAGGTTACTTACCCAAATCTCCTTGATTCACATCAAATCTAGATGCTCCTTCAATTATCATTCTGGGTTCGGAAGAGATTTCCTGAAAGAAGGTGTGAGAGGGCAATTTAATGTTTCGATATACTTACCATCTTACATCGGAGCTTACATCCAGGCCTGGCCTGAAATGTAGTAGCTGTTGCTGTTTACAGTACAGAACCTTGACCACCAATGCAAAGTATTTTATTGTATATTTATTGCATTTGTATATTCAGCACAACAAGGCCTTTACCACAGGACTCAAAGTGCTCCTTTGCCCATCCCGACTACAGAAAAACAGTCAAAGGTCTCTAGTGTCTGACATTTCCCCCTGTTGAAAGACAGAGTCACAGGGATGCCTATTTACCAATGCCCCCTGGTATCTCTAGCCTGCCACTGGAGATAGAACCCAATGACTTAGGACTTCCATTTTGAGTGGCCATCTGAACCATTATCTGCCTGTGTCTTGGGTCAAACTCAGGTATTCTTTGTTCTTGGGGGAGTGTATTACTCGCTAGGCCACAGTGGGAGAGATAGTTGTATAAAAAGTTTCTAGGCATGACATAAAATATCAAATAAATTAATATACATTGTTACACTGCAGATGTACATGAGTAACGTAATGCTGACAATCAATGGTAAATGTGCTGCATAAAGAATTTCTTTCAACCCTCTTGTTCATATTCTAAATAAATTTCCTATCAAGAACTTTATTGTATTGCATTAGGTTTTTATACTCAGCACAATATCTCCATTATACTACAGGACTCAAAGTGCTATTTGACCCATTCGACTGAACAAGGTACAGTCCAAGCTCTCAAGTGACTTGCATTCCCTTAACTGAAAGGCAGAGGCTCAAGGATGACCATTTATCAATGTCCTTGAGGTTCTTTAGCCTGCCACTGGATATATCACCCAATGAGGACTGCCATTTTAAGTGGTCATCCATGCCACTGTGCATCTGGGATTGAACCCACGTCCTCTGTGCTCTTAGGTGAGTGTGTTACCCACTGGGCCACAGTGGCAGATATCAAGAACTTTATCTGTGAAATAAACTTACATTTCATACACCATGTATTATATTTCATACTGAATATTTTTTTTCACTAATAACGTCAATTTTGGGGGGTTTTAAAAACTCTAGATTTTATTCAGCTTGAGCGGTAACTGATTTAAGTCACACTTTAAATTTCTTGACGTGAACAGCAATAAAATAAGTAACATAAGATATATGTTTCACAATACTTTTGACGGATTAATTCTAATTCGGGACAGACACGAAGAAACTGTAAACTGGTAAACTGTAAACATTCCGGTTATAATGTAAAGCAATTGGATCTGGTAGTTCGTTAGTACATGTATCGGTAAATATAAATGTTACACATACAATAAATAACTAACCCTTAGTGGCTAGTTATGTACAGATTTTGTAGCATACATTATAATCTGTACTCTATAAGAATATATTGGATGTAAAGTTAAATGATTTAAAAATGTATTAGATAGTGTATGTTGAATACACAGTATTCTGTGTATAAACTTAGCAACAATTCCAAGACAAAACATTTTTTGCCTCTTTTCTTGAATTGAAAGAAAAAGGTTATTTCTTCTTGTTGTTGACCCATATACAGGTCCAGCAGTAAAATAGACTCTTTTTGTTATGACAGCAGAATATTTTGTTTGATCTATTTGTACTGAAACTGCATAGAAAAACAAACTTTTGGGTTGAAAAAATGCTACTAGTTAGCTTAAACCTTATAGATTATATTTGTGTGGGGAATCATACTTGGGGTTGCATATTTTCAAAGAAGAACCAGATATTTTATTGCAACGTTGCTTTAAATCCATTTATTTATTTTGTACAATTAGAAAAGTGACGCCTATTTTAATTTTTTTCATATTTTAAATAACAGAGACTACTTTACCTTTATTCTCCATCATTTTGTTTGAATAATAAGTAAAATAAGCTTATATTTTCCTAGACATATCATATTTATCTAAATATGTTTTTAAACTCAGCCGCGAAGCACTTCCATATTAAGGGGTCATACAGCTATTTGAGTAATGTATTAAAGCAGATACTAGAGAGGTTTAGTGTTACATTTTGGTTATCAAAACCTAAACTTATTTACGTCAGCAGTAGATGTGTATCAGGTGATTTTTAGCGTTTTTAGAGTTTATTAGGTTACGTTTTATACGTAAAGGGTGACCTCCTTACGTTCACTCACCCCTATCTATTTTATTAAAAAACTACATGATACAAATAAATATGTTACAGCCCCACAGGCAGATAAATATGTACATCATATTTTAGTAAAGTTTCAGTTCACAATATTTGCCATATACATACAAGAGGCATATTTACAAAGCAGGCTTGTTTTGTAGTACATCAAAGAAACTACATTGACCTTCATTCCTTTATAATTGATGCATTGCTAAACCCTAATATGATAAACACATCCACTTGAAATGTAACTTATCTCTTACGGAAATTATTTAATGTTACGTGCCTTTTCAAACGTAGTACTAAACCTCTCTATTATGCCAACTATAAATACAATAAATACATCTATACACCAGCGTTTCACCATTTTTTTCAGTGAGAAAGAGGATAATTTGTCTTTTTAAATACAACAAAAAACTAACGGAACTTCTATCATAATACCTTTCACGTAATATATCCAACATTTTTGTAGGTCATGTAGATGTTTCATGTTTGAGGCATAACCTGTCATCTATGACCATTTGTCAAGAAATTGGAGTTATATAATTTTTTTCCCCTTTGAACTGCCTTATGAGCTGTATGCTCTGTCATTTCAATAACACATTCAGTCACGCTTGGCATGCGGTCAGTCGCAGTTGTAGGGAGTCAAGTCATTAATATAGAGTGCAAAACCGTAGTACTAGTTGCAAAGGTCAAAGGTCAAAGTTAGGATGTTACCTCCCCCTCAACAAACAGGTCCTCAGCATTGCCACATGGGGGACTCGAACCCACAAGTCTACCCTTGTGCCTTCAGGCTTGGTTGAGAAAATTTTAATTTGGTGTGAAATGGCAATTGACCACAGCAGGTTGTGTGACCTGTTTTGTATAAGGGTGGCCGATGAAACAGGAGTAATACGTAGTGCTAGCAATATTCTCTAAAAATTGACACTCGTTTACCCCTTGGTAAAGCTAATTATCCGAAGTAATGGGGTTACAGGGGAAAAAAGTATTCCACAGTCTTTAGTTTTCGGCATAAAGGTCAAATACAGTATGTGGGGTGAAGAAATTGTATTATGTCCAGCTATGTGTACAGTATTATATAAATAACTTTATACATTTCATTTTACAGTTACCGCGTGTTTCATGTAATTTGAGTCAAAGAGTCTTTAGAGGCTGTGCGGTCAAATTATTTAACATCTGATTTGTTGTCTCTCATCACTGTGGATGTCAATTCAAATAGAGTTCAAATTAGAATAGTGGATACAGTGTTATTGTCTGTTTCAATATAACTTTATCTATGGAAAAGGTTATAATTGGAACGTTCACTTAGTGTGAGCAGCATAGCAGTTACTTTTTAAACCATTACCCTCTAATGAACTTAAAATATACACTTCTTTGGGTTAAAGATTTCCTAACCAACACAAACTACACCAGATTACTAGGTCATGAATTCCAACTTTAATTATGTTTAAATAACATAACTGTTACTGTTTCAAACCATTATCCTCTGATGTAGAGTAAGAAATCTAAAATTCGCCACATATCTGAAATTCGCCACATGTGGAAATACTAATAAAATAAATGAATTTAGGTGAGATTTGTTGAATGTACAGTAAATTAAGGCTTTTTGGACTGAAAAATGCCAATTTTCAGACAAAACATCATTTTCTTCATAAAATTAACTAAGGTTTTAGAGGTGGCGAATTTTAGATTCCTGGCGAATTTTAGATTTCTTACTCTACCTATGTAACATATACACTTCTTTGGGGTGAAAGACAAGCTTGCCAACAGACAGTTAACCCTATGTTTATGTAAACAATGACTCCATAAGACTTACATGTGGTCTCTTCCACTCAAATTGATATCCTGGGTCACGTGAGAAGTAGAGCGACTGTCTCACTGCTGGGAAGTCAGCATCTTCCCACAATGTACCTTTAGCTAGACACTGCTGTCTGATCTCTGCAAAGTTCTGCTTCTCAGCCCTGGCAACTCTTGATTGCTGAGATCTGCTCAGGCAGAAAATATACATATTGACAATCATATATTAACTGTACTTGGGTAGGTAGAAGAATAAAAAAGTTATCAGGAATCATACATTAATTGTGCATTGATTGGCAAAATGGCCGATCATGCATTGATTCTATATAGATAGAACGTTACCAATTTATGATACTAATAATAATAACAATAATAATAATAGAAGCATTTATATAGCGCAAAATTGATAAGCCTCCTCTGATGCGCTTGAACCCAAAAAGGGACGGTAGTTAACGATAGCAAAGTCGTAGCCTCGAAAGAGTCCCATATGAATAAAAGACATACATTACTTCTACATAGGTGTTTAGAAAAAAATGATCGGTTTATTGGTATTCATACATATTTATACAAACAATAAATGTCATCCTCTTTTATGTAGTTTTGAAAGCTTAAGCAGATATTTGGTGTACAGGGCAGTATATCAAAACTTCAATAAGTTTCTGCGTTTCACTGACAAGTCCCAATCTTACCTATTCACCTTAGAATTTTGAAATATTTCATACAAATTAGCTCTACATAGGGGTTTTGAAAAAATGATCAGTTTATTGGTATTCGTACACTAATCACACATGGATTGGTGAATCAATGATTAAGTAATGGACAATTATATGTTAACTTTGTTTATAAGTATGTAACCAAATTATCAGTTTATTGGCATATTCATACAGTTATGTGATATAGTGTTTATGCAGATCATATATATTTTGCATTGGATATGAAAGTACTTAAATCAAAGAATCATGAAAAAAGGCTTCCCTTCCTAGAGACGACATTAAGAATTATCGCCCAGTGTCTGGTCTTTGTTTCCTGTCAAAGTTGGTTGAGCGAGTCGTTGCCAGGCAGCTAACGTCACACATTAATGGCAACAAACTGGACAATCCTCATCAGTCAGCATATAAGCCAGGACATTCCACGGAAACTGCTTTATTGTCTATAAAAAACGAGGTTCATCTCTCTCTGGCACGCTGTGAACCCACAGCTCTAGTACTTCTTGACTTATCAGCCGCATTTGACACTATAGACCATAATATTCTCCTTGGTTACCTTAAATCCTGGTTTGGTCTTGGTGGAACAGCTCTAAGGTGGTTTGCTTCCTACTTAAGAAATCGTTGTCAGGCCATTAAGATAGGCTCCACACTATCTGAATTAAGCAATCTCATCTATGGAGTCCCACAAGGTTCTGTTCTGGGTCCGTTACTGTTTTCACTCTATACAACACCACTTAGTAAAATTATTCGCCTCCACCCGCATATTAAATTCCATTTTTATGCGGATGACAATCAGTTATACATCCATCTCTCCCACAAGAATGCTTCTTCGGCTCTCGCCAAGCTAAATGCCTGCCTTCTTGATGTTCAAGAGTGGATGTCTCTCAGTAAATTGAAGCTCAACCCTGAAAAAAACTGAGTTTATTGTCTTTGGTTCCAAGGCTCAACGTCAGAAGATTTCCTCTCACTTTCCTGTTAGCATTCTTGGTAGCCTTCTTCATCTGGTTGATTCTGTCAGAAATCTAGGTGTGTGGTTTGATGCAGATTTTTCATTCTCTGAGCATATCAAGAGGACTTGCAAAGCGTGCTTCCTTCAGATGCGTGACCTCCGTAGAATTAGAAAGTATCTCACTTCTGAAGTGGCAGTCCTTGCTGCAAATGCCTTGGTTAGTAGTCGTCTGGACTATTGTAACTCTCTGTTCAGAGGTCTGTCCGGTTTCAATCAGCACAAATTGCAAAGTATTCAGAACACCCTTGCTCGTATTGTTACAAATCATAGAAAGTATGCTCATGTTACACCCATTCTACAGAAACTCCACTGGTTGCCTGTTAAGTATCGTTGTATTTTCAAAACCGCAACACTTGTGTATAAATTTTTGCATAGTGGTTCTCCTTCTTACTTCAAACCGTTCTTGTCTTTTAGTAGTTGTCCCTATAGTACTAGGCATAGTCACCCAGATCGTCAATACCTTACAGTTCCTCCTTTCCATTCATCAGTCTTTAAGTCAGCCAAACATTTTGGTCATAGTTTTGCCTTTGATGCTCCTAAGATCTGGAATGACCTCCCTCAAGATGTTCGTAGTGCAAGAAAGAGAGAAGAAGCTTAAAACTTACCTGTTTGCAAAAGCCTACCCACCATAGCCTCTCCCGTCACATCTGTGTCTCCTTGGTACGACCTGGCTACGTCCCTTGATTAACGCTCACTGCCTTGCTTTATGTTTAGATGCGCCTTAGAGTCCATCAGTGATGGAGATTAAGCGCTATAAAAGTCCACATTAGATTAGATTAGATGACTGGCTTTTATCATTTGGTAAGCTGTTTCAATTAGAATAAAATTTTAGAATTTATTTATGACTATGTGAGTAATTATAACAGCAAACCATTGGATCACAAATATGAGTATTAATAAATATGAATCAAAAACTCATTCAATGTTGAGAACCTGTCAGTAATTTTTATAATTATTGAACTGGGCCTGTAACCCAGGTATTGTTTAGCCTAGCCCAGAAAATCCTCCAGAATAGTTCATTATCTAAACAGTCATGTGTATGGCTTATATACAGGAACCTGTACCTGTCAAATTAAAGAAGTCTTAGGGGTTTAACCCCCATCTACTCCATTCTTGACCATTCAAAAGGTTAAATGTAAATAAAGGCATTGAAAACAGGCCTTTGATGAAGTTGGCAAACCCTGGAAAACCCCTCTTTGACATCAATGTTGTCCTGGAAGTACATGTCTGTTAACCAATGGCAAACATGTAGGGTCCGACCTTGGTATGGCCAAACAATAAATGTCATCCTCTTTTATGTAGTTTTGAAAGCTTAAGCAGATATTTGATGTACAGGGCTGTATATCAAAACTTCAGTAAGTTTCTGCGTTTCACTCACAAGCCCCAATCGTACCTATTCACCTCAGTGTCCTTGGGGCTAGCAACAGCCCCACAAATCTTCACAATGAGAGTCAAGGGAGTGAACCTTGTTGTCTTATCCAGGGGAATCAGACTTCACCAATACCTTGACGACTAGCTCATCAGGGTTCAATCTCAAAGAGAGACTCTATAGAACACAAACATTTTTATGAACCTAACAGAGTCCTTGGGATAGATAACCAATCTGGAAAAGTCAGCGCTCATTCCCACTCAAGTCTGTTCCTTTATGCTCTTCGAGTACCCCCTCCTTCCATGGTCATAGACTATATCAGCTTCCTGGAGTGGTGGCAGAATCCCTTCAACATGCTGAAAGGTTTGACCTTCATCCATACACCACAACTTACAGACTTTTTTTCTGACGTCTCAAATTTTAAATCAAGATTCAGTCAAAGGTCTGTGGTCAGATGGGAAAAATGGCTACATATAAGTGTACTAGATCTCAACCAGTGTTTTAGTCCTGGAACAGTTCAGGGATCAGTGCCAAAATCAGGCTGTATCGATAGCCACAGGGATCAGTGCCAAAATCAGGCTGTATCGATAGCCACAGACAATTTAATAGTGGTAGTAAAAAAAAACAACAGGGGGGAACCCATACAATGAGATATGTGCTGTCCTGTGGAGAATCAATAGTTGATGCCATCGTTACAAAATAACATTACATGCCAGGTTCATTCCAGGGTGCCAAAATGTGCTGACCTACCCATTTTCAACTTAGATCCAATCAACTGAATGGTCACTACACCATCAGGTGTTCAAGCGGATCTGTCAAAAGTGGTTCACTCTACACATACACCTATTTGTCCCTTATCTCAACTATAAGGTGCCACTGTACACATCCCCAGTTCCAGATCAACAAACATAGAAAATAATTGCCCTGCTCATAAACTGGTTGGGTGTCATAGCATATGCCTACCCTCTCAGGGCTCTACTTCACAAGTGATAAAAATATGTTAGTGCCAGTGCAAGACTTAACTTTGTCAGATAACGACAACAAAATGTACATGCTTCCAGTAGTGGCAGCTCAACAAGTTCTCGACCTTTCCCTCAAAATAGTCATACTTGGGAAAAAATAAGGGGTGGGGCTCAGCCAAGCCATAAACATCAGGTACCACCGATACCACACCAGGATATCTGGTAAGAGTGTCATATTTCTCTAATTTTCTTTAATAAGTGTATATTTAATAACATTTGTTCCTCGAGGTGACCAAATACATAATAATAGTAATAATAATCTACAATGGTTAATTTACAATTAAAACTCTTTGAATTCATAACTAGTAAAGCCTTGGCGGGCTCTCTCTACTCCCTCTCTCTATTCTCTCTCTAGGACTCACCTACTTCCTTCATAAGTCCAGATATGCATGCATTAGTTGGATTTTTCACTATAACAGTGCCTGATCAGCTTGTTCACTGTACTTGGGACTCAGACTGGTACTCAGACTTCCATTTATACTTAACATAAAGTGATAACAAGAAAAACTTGCTAAAAACAGTCTGAGCTGTAATCCCTCTGCCATAAGCTAATGTAGTGCAATAAAATTGAAAATTATAATTAATTAAATGTAGCTTATTAATAAGCTACAAGCTTACAATCTAGGACTAATGAAAGTCCCACCCTGTCTTCTCACTGTGTTACAGCTGAGTGGTAGGGACAAAACTCCAACTGGAAGAAGGAAGTTGTGTTGTATGTCTTTCTCTAGGCCACCTTTGCATTGCTAGTACTGCCACCTAGAAGACAGCTCATTCATTATATGCTCATTTGTCCTAACTTGGCCGGCACAAGGGCCCTCCTGAGAACAGAACCTTGTCCCAGATGTTAAGCTTTTAGCTCATAAAAGTTACATTTAAATAATTAAAATTTTCAATTTTCTAATATTATGACATAAATAGGGAATCTACATATACCTGGTTGTAATGTAACCTATAAAAGTTTAAATGTGGTAGTGTATTCTGGACTAGTCTATTTTACACTTGGTATTACTTTGGGCTGGCCAGAACCCCCTGTGTTTATTGATATAACATGTTAGTTATGTTTTCCCAAGTCTCAAATATCCCCTTGTTTATTCTGGCACAGTTATAAGACAAATTCAACCGTGGATATATTTGGAACAAGGTGGTATAACCGTGAGTTGCCAATGTATACCATCGTGTGTAACTCAAAGACACAGTTGAGGTTTTACGTCCTTTCAAAAGCCAGGGTCATAGTCCTCAGCATTGCCACTTGTGGGGGTCGAACCCACACAGAGATGATTGCCTCACAAAGGTTCCTCCACAAACAGAGCACCTTAAATCAAATGTTCCTTATGTTTCTTTCTTATTTAATACAGATCTATTACAAAAAGTTTCCTTCCCCAAAAAGTTATCTTGAAATTTAAGGAATCTTTCTTTGTAGAAACGGAATGGTCTTCCTTCTATTTAAGCAAATATCTCGAAAAGAATTATTTTTCACATCAGTGAACTTATTATATATGTGACAGACATATTCACATAAATTATTTATTATATGTAGCGCTCTTTAGCTGAAATACACCTTCCTTTACTTTAGTTAGCTCCTTGCTAAAAGGAGCCTTTATGGGCCAAGGTGGTAAACAGTAGGAACATAGTAAGGCAAGAATTACAAAGTTAACATCTGGAATTGCCTAGTCTAAAAAACTGGAAATCATTACCACTAACACCCTGAGATCAGAAACTTATAGCCCTTTTGAACTAAAGCGCACTGTTAATTTTTTTTATTTTTGGTTTTATGTCACTTTCAACACTGTACAGGTCATATAACGACGGGTAGTTGGAAGGGCAGAGGAAACCAGTACATACAGTTCATCAGGGTTCTGTACTGTAAACTGCTGACCAACGGCAAGCAACTACCAGCTTTCCCACATGAGGCTGTGCCGGGAACCGAACCCTGGCCTCAGAGGTGGGACGGGAGAGTGTTACCACTCTGCCACTGTGGCCCCTAAGTGCACTGTTAAACTTGAGCTATATTTGGTTTAGATGAGGAAATAGATAGGCGATTGCCCCGTGTGAGATCATTCCACCTAATTAGAGAGGAAAGATCTGGAGGTTGACTGAAATGTATTGCTTTATAAGTAAGGAAATTGTATTTGAACAATATACGGTAATGAATGGGGAGCCAGTGTAGTTTGTGCAGGAAGGGTGTAACATGACAATATTTATTTAGCTTGCATACCGTATGACATAAGGCATTTTGAACTCTCTGTAGTCTGATAGTATATGCCTTTACTTACATACATCAAACTCCAGGATGACAAACTGCTGAGAAGTGTACTGTGATCAATTTTGTCAAAAGCAGCTGACAGGGTGAGCAGTACCATAGAAGTATGCACCTATTTAGACAATGACAAATGAATATCATCCTTTATTACTAAGAGTGCTGTTTCTCATGAATGACTCTGCCTGTATGCTTATTGATTCAGTTTGTCAAGGTTATTTGTATTAATATGTCCAGACACTGGGCGATTAATCTTAAAATCCTCACCGGGTAATGAAGCCTTTTTATGAGAGGTGTCACAACAGCCTTTCTTGAATTCTGATGGAATAAACTCCTTAGGGAGGGAAAGATCAACAAGTCTGGATATTGATGGTAGTAGAACGTCAATGCACTCTTACACAACGAAAGTTGAGCAAGGATCAAATGCCCAACACTTGGTGGGTGAGCATTCATAATTTTTAATACTTAAATCATAGATACATAGTTAAAGACAGAGGGCAAGGCAGGAGTATGACAAGGAGCACTTCAGGAGAAGAGGACGAGGAAAAGATTTGCATATCTTACTGCTTTTATCTTGAAAGTAGGTAACAAATAAACAATAAGCAAGATTCTTGTCTGACTGCCTGATTGCAATACCCTGACAGGGAAGCTGTGGAGTGCATTTTAAAGAACCTTCCATAGTTGTTTTAAATTCTGACTGTTTTTGTTCATCAAATTCTTGAAGTAGTCACATTTGATGTCATAGTTTATTGGGTAGCCTGTTGCACCAAGCAATCTGTTTACACAGTTTTTATGTGTTTGCTGTACTATTGTCCTTGGTACATACAGTCTACAAAGGCATGCCCAATTGTCAGTGATTTATATCTGTTGTTTGAGTTTTGCCAATTTGAGGCATGTGTCAAATTAGCAAGATGAAGAGTATCGGATTTCGAAGTATTATTCAAGTATTTACCAATGACTCTAACTTTGATCTTCAACAAGTCTGGAGAAACAAAAAGAGAAAAGAATTTCCTTGCAGCCACAAATTTCCACCATTGCTGTAGTGGATGGCATTTGATCAGACCCAATAAAGTTATTATCATCTCATTTAAAATCAGCTGAATATGAGGTTTAGTGTTATTTAAATTTCATTGTGTTACCTTCTTTCCTGAGAGAGGAATTAGAAAGTAATGTTGTCTGTAACTTTGTTCATCAACAGAAATTCACTGTTTTGGCGGAAAGAATAAGATAATATACATCTTACAAATTTGTTCATTTTCATTATTATTATTAGTAGTAATAGTACTAGTAGTAAGTAGTAGTAGTTTCTAAGCATGTTGATGTGCTTTGATGAGCATTATAATGTAAGACGGGGAAAAGGTTTATACTGTAGACCGAATCTCTGACAAATTAATAGGGAAGCATACCTGTTCTGATCACGTGATCTCCAGCCTTGGGAATATCTGGATCCATGTGGTCCACATTCCACATTTAATGAGCCCATTTTTCTGTTTTGAATAAAATGATTTTCTGTGGTTTATACAGTATCCTTCATAGACTCTTCAGCACTACATTTTAAACTATTTTAAACCAATATAATTTATGACTTTAAAGTTAAGGATTTACTTAACCCCCCCCCCCCCCAAAAAAAAAAAAAAAAAAGTACATAGAACATACAGGTAGTGTCAGGCATTTATGCTGAATATACTTCGTTTAAAATTAAAATGTGAAATTAAAAAACACACTCTAAAGTAAATATCAAGAGAAAAAAGATAGAATAAATTATCTGAATTCAAGTTTAAATGCTTCCAAGAGATCATTCCTCAGATACGTTTTCTTGTTAAGTTTGACAATGTCTATGAAGTTAAGAAAAATTCATCATATCAAAGACAAAGAAAATTTGTAATGTATTAATTTCAAATGAATTTGAAGAATCGTTAATATTTCTTTTTCTCACAGTAAGACTTTTCAAATGAACGCGCTCATCATGTTTGAATTTACAAACCTAAAATATAAATCCCAATTTCCTCATAAATCACAAATTTTGAAGTCGAAAATCAAGTATCCTTTGGTGGTTTCCCCGATTTTGCCAGATCATCAAGTTGAATATCAACAGATGTACAAAGGGAAAAGGTGAGCGAAGTACAACAGCCGTGTGCTCACCAGGGGTCATCTCAAAATATCCAGTTTTTCTCAGTACACATAAGAAAACATGAACACATTTGAGACTGAGAAAACAAGTAAAGAAATTATATGCAGCACACATATTTACTGAATAATTTATGTATTCATTTAGAAAAAAAAATCTGTCTTGTGAAAAATATTAAAATATAACATGCACCACATGTTAAAGGGGGAACTGAACAAGTCGCCCGTTGACACATCGGCCCTTGGCAAATCTGCCACTAAACTGGGCACTTGGCAAATAGTTCCCTATAAACTCGCCAATTGAAAACTAGCAATGTGAAAGGTTTTAAATAATGTTTTATTCCATTTGAATAATTCTGAGCTGTAGAAAAACTTTGCGGAAATCGACACTTAAAGATTGCATTCTGCTTTTGTTTTGATCACTTAAGTTTATCAGAAACATTCAGTTAGCTGGGTGACCTTCACTAAAGGTGAAAGAAAATAAATGCAGGTAAAGTAAATGCGGAAATGGTACTTAACATGTTAGGATTTTAAACTTCATGAAATTAAATCGCATACAAATTTATAACTTGTTTTCATTATGACAGTAGAAGTATACACGGGTGGTCACAATTATGTCCGGGTCATAATTATGTCCTTTAATTTTTTACTAAGTGTCATGGTACTCAGTTTGGGTGTTTGGTTCAATTGTTTTAAAATTTTCATGAAATTAAATCGATCTCAAAGGGAATATTTTGAAAAAAGATATTCAAAATTCTGGTTGCAACATTTTAAAAATAAATTCCAATAAAAATTGGACATTATTATGAACCAGACACAATTGTGACCACCCGTGTACCAAGAATAGGTACTCAATCACAGGAAGATCAATAATCTATGTAAACAAGGACAAAAACAAAACCCCTAAGATAATACAACGATAAACAAGTAGACCTTGAGAACCAACAAACCCTTCCCTGTGAATATTACCTAAAATTACAAAGTAATTCTGGATTTGCATTTCAGACTTGGCTCCAGACCAAATTTCTTGATGACCGAGCCATGGTTATACATCTCCTTGTGTAAACATGCATACAGACAAGCAAACAGACCCGATTACAATACCTCCACCCAGAATGGACCGAGGGAGAAAATCACTAATTTAGAAAATAATGTAAAAATTGGTCAAGCAAAAACGTGACCCATAGCATGGGTTCAAAGGTGAAGATAGATAGTCTCACTAGTACCCAAGTTTAAACATGTCTCTTTTCTCTTCACAAGACAAATCTAAATAGTTGATTTCTAAACAATAAACCTAAAATAATTATTAATTGTTATATTAAAGTATTAGTTAATTAGAAGAAATTTTGTGTTTTTTACTATGCGAACAAAACCGATAACTGGTGAATGATTTATATGTTTTCTGAAATAGACCCCTTTCCAACCAATTTCACTCTGGCAAGCAAGCCAGTTTGCAGCAAATCTCTTAGCTTGATGTTGATTGTAAAGTGTATCGGCAAGTCCATTATACATCAAAGAGAACTCTCCGTAAATACTGCTGACAAAATACCAACATAGATCTGCTAAAATTCTAGCAAAACTATATCATAACATTTACACCTATTTAAATGATTTAGGCAAATGTCTTTTAAAGTTAAGAGCATTGGACATAGAGATAAAACTATATAGGACAAAAGGTTATTACTACTAATTTGTTGGAAGTTTATAATGTGGGTCTTTGTTTTGGGATTTTTTTGCCTGGAGTCCATCAATCCATATAACTCTCAAACTTAAATATCAAAAATATAAATTGAACAGGTTGCACTTCTGTCCTGGTAAAAATAAAAATGATATCTTGTTTAAATTCGGCATAAAATGCTGAAAATCAATTTATGTTATTTGTGATTTGATATTTCTCTGCTGATGAATCTGTATTTTACATCTATTACCATTGTGTCTAAGTAACCTGGAGAGCAGCAGCCAGTTATGTACTGAGTAAGGACAACAACAGGTGTTGGACAGAGTTTAGTTATGTTAGTGAGTAGTCTGTACACATATGTGCCCAGACAAGTGTGTATCTGGAAATATGCAGAGTTAAGATGTGTGCACAGCTTAACTCCATACAATTTACAGTGTTTGTGACTTGCTCACACTGAGAAATATGTTCCAGGTAGTCTTTATATCTAGACCTAAAAAATTATGTGCATATTTTTTCATTATTTTGACAAGGGAAAATTAAAAATTATATTTATGTAGGTATATATAAAGAATTTTAAATTTGTGAAAGTAAACAATAATTCCCTGTTTTAAAAAGTATATTTACTTTGGATTAGAATGCATGAGTTGATGGAAATCCAAGTTATAAATTTACATATCCACACAAAGTCACACCAATTAACCTTTCAAGGAGCTTTTTATGGGGCGATAATGCAATTTCTATAGCTCCAAATCAGCAGAAAATATTGACAAAAATAGATATGCCACTAAACCATTAATTTCAAAAAAGAAATAAACAAAACTGATGTTTGAAAAATAAACTTCATTGCCTTTGTCAAAGTTTTGTTGTCTGACATATAAAATAGAAAGACTAGTATATGATCATAGGAAGCAGACGATTAAGAGGAAGACAAATGTCGATACAGTCACTGTATGGACTGATAGCCCCCCACACTGTGTTATCAAGAGTGATGTGAATGGTCTGTATAATGTGGAATCGTAATCGTAATCGTTACACAAGATGAAGAAACACCAGTTGTCCAAACATCCAGTTCCTTCAAGTTTCCTCTTTTCAGTATAAAGCCCTCAAATCCCACAAATAGTTTTCTATTCACCATGCTCCAAGTATATCAAACTCTCTTAATTTACATGTAAGAACCAGTTCATCAGCAATATCCTTGAGAAAGACTCAAGGCCAAAAAGCAATAACTTGAGAAAAAGTCCTTCGGTCTAAATACTGAGCTTCAAAGCCATCGGAGACACAAATAGTGCACTGAATAATTAAGTCTTGGAGGTCTGGCGACAAAAACTAATTCTGAGTCAGACACATCCAACACCTGGACTAGAAATCAGATGGTCACCTATCCATAACGTAGCCAAATTACTGCTAGTGCCTCTTTCACACTACAGGTGTCCCATGGTTAGAAGTTTTACTCGTTGGCAGGCCCCCAGGTCGCTCCCATTTTATCCGAGTTGTTCACACGACAGGCGGATGGCCAATGATTGGACACAGGTTTTTAACTATCAATAACAGTAGGATGACAGTGCTACAAAAATTGGTCACTGAGAAGAAACCTCCATTAACCTCAACTCACCTTTGGTAGCCATCATCGAACATGTGGCAAAATGACCAATACCTTAACTCACCTTATGTCGCCGTATTACACCGAAAGTCACAACCTTCAGTTACGGTAGTAAGAAATTCATATGCACATGCGTGAAATCGTCTGTGTATGCCCAAGGAACAAAAATCAGAGGTGGAAATTTCATGCATTTCAAAACTTTTGAGAGAAGCATAATGTCTGGGACGGTGGGCCACTGACTCCCAAGGTTATAAACAGACGTCCAAGGACAGGGATGTTTCACTGCCTGTGATGTGACGGGCACTCATCATGCTATGAGAAAATTTATGAAATTCTGTCCACAAAAAAAGAAATAAACAAAAAGGGATCTCTAGAAGCACGGGCCTCTCCAGAGCTCACGCTTAAAAACTCTTCAAGTCAAGCTTCCCATTTTTTTGTCTTCTAGTTCACACCCACAACCCTGGATGACTGGACTAGAATGTCGCTTGACTATCAGTTCTTCTCCATTCTTTGTTTGTTAAGCACACTGAGTTCCTCTGTGTAGAGAAGATATTGCACATGCTAATCAGCAGTTAAGGTTATAATATTCACTCCAAGAAGAGCGTCATTAAAATATTGGAGAGACCACAGTGGTGCAGTGGTAACACACTCGCCTCCCACCTCTGAGGTCTGTGGTTCAAACCCCGGACCCTATGTGGGAAAGTTAGTAGTTGCTTACTGATGGTCGACAGTTTACAGCACAGCACCTTGACCAACTGCATGTACTCCAAGAAGTGTGTTTTTAAAATACTGGGCCCGGTTTCACAAAGGGTCTCAGACTTAGAATGCACTTAGGCTAAGTCCAGGACTTAAATCTGAGTCTTTTGTCTTTGTTAAGTCCTAGACGTAATGGGTTTCACAAAGGGTGACTTAGCTAAGTCCAAGCTTATCATGTAACCACAGTGGTTTTCTATGTCTTGGACCATTTATGTCTAGTCTAAATATTTCAGTGGTGACATATATCTTTTTAAACTCATTTTGTCTTTTGAAACAATGCTGTTTTTTCAAAGAAAAGCCTTGTAACTGCATAAATGTGCCCAAAGACTATTTTGGGGATGTTTTATATTTATTTATGCTTTATATTCTTGCATTTCAAAGTACGAAGTGAGAAAAATATATGACAGACATATTTTAGTCTTTGATTACAAAAGTTAAGCTCACCCCCGAGTAGATTTAGCCAAAGCCTAGGCTTAGCAGCTTTGTGATACCCTAAGACCACAGATTCAGCCTCATTTTAAGATAAAAGCCTTAACTTTCTAAAGTCTAAGTGTGGGCAAAGGTTTTTTTATGAAATCGACCCCTGCAGCCGGGGGCTCTCTAATCACAGGAATGATTGATTGTTTAACATATTTAATGTCACGCCTAATATTTTGTTTCAGTTATATTGCGTTTGGACAGCTATTTAAGTGTTCAGTCATCCAGTATCTGTCTATATCTGGCCCAAAACTCATATGTTCAGCTGTCCAATTACTAACCAAGCCTAGTGCTATTTAAATTTAGTGATCAGATGGGAACTGGTCAAGCTGCATCACATAGGCAGATCCTAATCAAGGGAAGTAAAGATACCCAGGCTGTAGTTGTACATGTTGACTGCATGGGTAATGAAAATAACTGGCTTCGAAAGAAGAAGTTTGGGTATGTATCTACAAGCACGCTGGTTAATCAAGAACATAGTAATGGCAATCAGGAATGGTGTTTACAAAAGGGATAAGCCAGTTATCAGAGAAAGAAATCAGCTTTAGTAATTGGCTTTATGTGCCGAGTTTTAGCTGATTTTTGGCTTACCTTTCCTGATCTTTTTTGTGAAAGCTCAATGTTAGGGATTTACATCCTGTTCAACTGTCAGGGTCATATCAGAACAGGCCTCTTTAGAATTGCATTTTGTCAGACTCAAAACTACGTACGGCTGAAAGTCTGTAATTAGATGCAATTCTTGATGACTAGGTCACAGAGAAACTGAATTGCTTGACAAAGGTCAACGTTGGGGTTTTACGTCCTGTTCAACAGCCAGGGTCCTATTATGACAGGTCCTCTGCTCTGTCACTTGTGGGGCTGATCTCCTTGAATACAACCCACATACAATTGGATGATTTGGTTATTAACCACACGCCTTACATTCCACAGCAATCAAATCACAAGACAAACTGCAATAATTAACCACACTAGGTTTGGTTTATACACATGAAACCCTAACTTTGGGTATTGGTATGCGCTGTTTAGGATTCAGAGTCACCACACAGAGTATTCAGTACATCACGTCTTGTGTACAAAGAGAACATGGGCTTGTTTTAGTGGACAGTATTTAGATTTTTGATGTAAAACCCCTGTCTCATCGACACCATCTCATCCTCACTAAGCCAGGGTGTGGAATTAAGACTCCAATGAGATTAATAGTTTTGAGCTATAAAGCAGATATTTAAAATCATTCACAGAGTCTCTATTGGGTGGTTGATCTAGATTCCTATTGATAGGGCCAAGCCACCAGTGGCCCCATCGTGTGGGAAAATATGACTTACCAATGTATAGTTTTCAAGTTATTGTGCGCAGACAGATAAATAGATGAACAAACTAATGTGATTACAATACCATCTCCCCTCCACATCGGGAGGTGAGGGTAATGAGGAATGCACCTCCAACAGGAAAAAAGGACAGACTTGGGGCATATATATTTTTAGTGAGAGCCCTAGCTAGGCTCGTGCTTCTGGAGATCAATTTTTATTTTTTTTGCCACAGACTTTCATAAATTGTGGAAAAGAGTGATGAGTATCCTACTGAAGATAAGCAGCAAAGACCTATATTAGTACTTGGACGGGTGACTGTCTGAGTTCTGGATTAGGTATGGGTTGTATCAGACTCAGAATTTGTTTTTGTCTCCAGACTTTTATCAATTCTGGTGCCCTACTGATATATCTGATGGCTTTGCAGCTCACGCACATAGACCGAAAGACTTTCCGTCCTTGTTATATTTTTATCTAATTTATTCAAAATTGTGATGACAAAGAATTATTATGGTTTTACAAGTATTAATATAAATATACTGAAAAGCAACTAAATATAACAATTATGTTTAATAAATGAGTACATTGTGTTTTATTAATGTTTGAAATCATTATGATTATTATTATCATTGTTGCCAACTCGGGACACCTGTGTGCTGAATCATATAGGAATGCTAACAACACTTGATAAAAATAGCTGCACAACCCAAGTACCAATTCTATACAAGTGTTTACATTATATGCATGCCTTAGCAATCCTGCTTTTGATGAATGTTTGCCACATAACGTCTGAGGTGACAAAGGTACACTTCCAAGATGTCACATGTAAGTAACTCTGTCCCATTGTGTGGGATATTTATTATTTATTATACCCACCTCACAGATTTCCATTTTTAAGCATGTTTTCACAGCAATTTTGTGCCATGGAGCTTATTGCATTACCTTGATACCTATAAATCTTAAATTTTGTGCTAAAAAAAGGTAGGCACATAGCATACCTTCTAAAAATGTCCTGAGTTAAAAGTGGAAGAGGAAATCGGAGGAATGCATAAATCATCATTGTTTAGTTTATAATGAGTTTTTTTATAAACCATAATTTCCAGTGAATATTCTTCTCTGTTGCAGGATAACATTGTTTCTTGAAAAAAATGTCCCGAGGTCGCAGTAGGTGAATACATCTCAAATTAATATGGTTAGGATAGCATATGCTTTACTGTATTATAATTATAATTTAATATCTAATAACAGGCAAAATATCAGTGTTTGATCTCATATAAATGTATTACATAAATTATGATGAATTGGTATGATATGTCTAATTGTATTTAGTATAATTAGCAAAAATATTACGTTAGAACATTTGCAACCATATAAGTCTTGCATGATACACATAATTCAGAGCATTATGAATGCACTTTTTGACAAGACTTTTTCATATATTAAGCAAAAAAAAAAAAAAAAAAAAATGGCAAAATACACAATTTCAGAAAAAGTTTCAACCTCGCAAAAAGGCTGTATAAATATATGAAAATCCATTCGATTTGATGGGAATTATCAGTCCATCCAAAAGCCAGTGTTTGTACATTAGCGTATCACTGTACATCCACAAGTGTCAGGACAAACTAACTGGTTGTAAGTACAGAAATAAGTACAGAATCCAGCCAAATCTGGACTGGCTGGTAGACAGTGGAGTTCTGGTAGACTGGTATCGCATGTACAGAAGTCATCTGGACAGCTGCCTTCCCTCGAACAGATGTTGCAGTAATTATCTATGATTGGTCCCAAATTCCCAACACTTTTGAAGAATCTGCAATCCTAAAGGTGATAGAATATTTATTATTAACAAATGAATAAGTTCAAGTATAACTATAACCATCAATCCATATGTGTTTATGTTAAATGATAATTGAAGTGGGCATTAATACTTCCGTTCTAAATTAATTATTTATTAATTTAGTGTTTATGTCAGGAGTATATCACTTATATTGCAACGGGTAGTTTTAAGGGTGGAGCACCCCAGTGCATACAGCTAGTAAATGTTCTATATTGTACACTGCCAACTAATGGCAACCAACTACCAGCTTTCCAACTTGAGGCTTGGCTGGGACTCGAACTCCGACCTCAGGGGTGGGAGGTTTGTGTGTTACTCATGTCCCACCATGGCCCCCATACAACATTGTTTATGAAAGCAAGGTGTAACTAGTAAGCAGGCTATTTAAATAGCCCAAAGTTATTTTGACAGTGACTGATATGGTTTTCGTTCAGTGCAAAGTTTGATCAATTGCTGTACATTACTTTCCTTGCATTGGGTAATGACTTATGCAATGTTGAAAAAAAAACACAATATTAAATCCAAATTAATAAAACAACCTGCTGAATTAAAAAAAACCATCCACTTAGAAAAAACGACAACAATTATTGAAAACAGCAAGTCCCCTTAGGGCACTTGAGGATAAGAAATTGTTGAAAATGACAATTGTGGAAAACAACAAGGTCACCAAGGATATTTGAAAACAGGAGACTGTTAAAAAGGATAACTGTTGATAACAACAAGGCAATATGGGACATTTGAGGGTAGGAAACTGTTCAAAATGATAACTGTTGATAACAACATATCCAATTTGGACATTTGATGATGGGAAATTGTTGAAAATGGCATTTGTATATAATGAAAAAAAAATACTTGGGATATGCATGGATAGGAATTTAGTCTAATGTCTGCCCTTTTGTAAGAATGCACGTCAGCTGCCAATCACAGACAATATGAACATAGCAACAGACCAAGGCTAATTATTCTGATGCTAAATTTTGTCACCGAAACCCATCATGGATGTGATATTGCAACACAGTCAATATTCTAATTCTTCAACTGTATTTTTATTTTAGGAATGGATTTAATTGTTTAGAAACATATGCTTATGTGGTAAGAAAAGTTTCAAAATAATACAAAACATTACATATACACATATCAACAACCGTGAACATTGCATGTGATGTTCACTATTAACTCAACAATTGTTACCAGTTCTAAAATTGGATCCCATGTTTATTGTATAGAAACTGGAAAACTTTCTTTAAACTCTCTACTTTCGACTCCTATTGCAATATAAGACAGAGCTATGTTTTGAACTGGAAAGGCTGCTACCAATGACCCTGTCCAAAAAGTGAGGGAAAGCTGACATTCCAACCTTTACATGTAAACCGCTGTAGCCTAGCGGGTAATACACTTTTCTAGGAACTCAGAGGACGTGGGTTCAAACCCAGGTACAGGCAGATACATAGTGGCTCGGATGACCACTTAAAATGGCGGTCCTCTGTCATTGAGTCCTATCCCCAGTGGCAGGCTAAAGAACCTCAAGGAGGTTGATAAATGGTCATCCTTGAGCCTCTGTCTTTCAGTTAGGGGAATGTGAGTTACTTGTCAGTTGGGACTGTACTTGTGCAATCGGAATGGTTAAATAGCCCCTCTGAGTCCTGTAGTATATGGAGATATTGCGCTGAGTATAAAAAAATTACACAAATACACAAAAAGAAAAGTTAAAAAAGATCTAAAATTTTGCCTGTCCGATATACTTGGGGTGGTCAGGAGGTACATCTGTGCCAGTGGAACAGGGTGTTACCTATTACAAAAAATCACCAAAACATATACCATTTGCTTATGAAATATGTTTGGTTTACATTGAGTGTACCTGTGAACCTGTTGTGGTAGAACTTGATGCAGTGGAACTTTCCGTCTCATACACTGCTGTAGGGGTGGTTCTACTGGTACTGGTAGTGGAGGATGTTTGTCCTGCAGATGATGTTGTTGAAGAAATGAGTAGCTTGCTGAGAGTAGATGGTTCTTTTGATCCACTAGTATTGTCCTGGTTACACTTGCAGTGGCTGGCTGGACAGTAACCACGGTTACAATTGTCCACACACCATTTGTCTATTCCAGGAGTTTCTTTCCAGGGAGGGACGCCAACACAACTTGATCCCTGGAAGGTAATAAACACCAGATGGATTGTGTAATTAATCTAATATTGGATTCACAGGTCAGACTTTACATTAAAGTAATGATTTATTACACTTTCAAAGTTATCTTGAAAGTCTTACGATTGCATTCTCGTTTTGGAAACTTCTAGTTCTTAAATTGCCTCTTTAACACAGGACAAGTGAAGCATGCCTTATACTCTAGCAATGTTTGAGTTTGTAAATATATAGGTTGCATCCTATGATATGTTGGAATGGCTCTCAGTGAACCCCATCACACCCCAGACCCCGTTGCCATAAGCTAGACACCATCCCAATGGCAACAGAGATTGGAGCCAAGTGATTCAATTTGTACACTGAGAGCCTCAATTGTATAGATGTCACCCCGTCCTATTGTTAAAAGTAACTGTCTTGTAATCTAATAGTTCTGTTAAGAACAGTATGGATCAAGGTCTGGTTTGCATAAATAGAACTAAACATTTTAATTATAACTTGAAATATTAGTATTTAGTACAGTACATATCTTACTCAATGCCTTTTCCCTCACTGAAAGGCAGAATCTCATGGATGACAATTTATTTACATTCTGAAGGCTGAATAGAAAAGTATAAAAAAATTACACAAATACACAAAAAGAGAAGTAAAAAAACATCTAAAATTTTGCCTGTCCGATATACTTGGGGTGGTCAGGAGGTACATCTGTGCCAGTGGAACAGGGTGTTACCTATTACAAAAAATCACCAAAACATATACCATTTGCTTATGAAATATGTTTGGTTTACATTGAGTGTACCTGTGAACCTGTTGTGGTAGAACTTGATGCAGTGGAACTTTCCGTCTCATACACTGCTGTAGGGGTGGTTCTACTGGTACTGGTAGTGGAGGATGTTTGTCCTGTAGATGATGTTGTTGAAGAAACGAGTAGCTTGCTGAGAGTAGATGGTTCTTTTGATCCACTAGTAGTGTCCTGGTTACACTTGCAGTGGCTGGCTGGACAGTAACCACGGTTACAATTGTCCACACACCATTTGTCTATTCCAGGAGTTTCTTTCCAGGGAGGGACGCCCACACAACTTGATCCCTGGAAGGTAAGAAACACCAGATGGATTGTGTAATTAATCCAATATTGGATTCGCAGGTCAGATTTTACATTAAAGAAATGATTTATTACACTTTCAAAGTTATCTTGAAAGTCTTATGATTGCATTCTCGTTTTGGAAACTTCTACTTCTTAAATTGCCTCTTTAACACAGGACAAGTGAAGCATGCCTTATACTCTAGCAATGTTTGAGCTTGTAAATATACAGGTTGCATCCTATGATATGTTGGAATGGCTGTCAGTGAACCCCATCACACCCCAGACCCCGTTGCCATAAGCTGGACACCATCCCCATGGCAACAGAGATTGGAGCCAAGTGATTCAATTTGTACACTGAGAGCCTCAATTGTATAGATGTCACCTCGTCCTATTGTTAAAAGTAACTGTCTTGTAATCTAATAGTTCTGTTAAGAACAGTATGGATCAAGTTCTGGTTTGCATAAATAGAAATAAACATTTTAATTATAACTTGAAATATTAGTATTTAGTACAGTACATATCTTACTCAATGCCTTTTCCCTCACTGAAAGGCAGAATCTCATGGATGACAATTTATTTACATTCTGAAGGCTGTATAGCTGTCACTGAGGACAGGACCCAATGGGAGGATTACCATTTCATGTGGTCATCTTAGTCACAATTTACCTTTACCTGGGATTACACATAAGCCCTCTATGTTCCTAAGCAAGTGTGTAACCCACAAGATCACAGTGGCAGATTAGTTAGTTACTTCAAACTTACTGGTTTATTTGTGGAATCTTTCTTCATAGTAGTAGTAACGATGGGGATGCTTGTTGACTGTGGATCACTTGATATTGTTGATGCTGAATCAGTTGTGGAACCTTTCTTCACAGTGGTGGTAACAATGGGAGTAATTGTTGACTGTGGACCACTGGATATTGTGGATATTGATTCGGTTGTAGAATCGTTCTTTACAGTAGTGGTAACAGTGGGAGTGCTTGTTGACTGTGGACCACTGGTTGTTGTGGTTTTAATAGATGTTGTTGAAGAAGCCTCAGAAGATGTGGTGCTGGTGGGGGCTTCAGTTGAACCACTATTCGTGGGTGTGGGTGACATTCCTATGAAGGCAAAATGTAAAAACCCATCCAAATGAACAATTTGATGAGGATCCCTGAGGGACAGTGTCAATACTCATTCTTTATATGGACTTAACATTAACTTCTACTAACAGTTATATCAATGATATTATTCCATAATTTATGCTCACATTTGCGAGATATTTGCGTTTTATTTGTTACTTCTTTGGGTTATTTTTGAACCAATTTAAATGTCTTAAAGTTGTACAAAATTTCCTTGGCTTTTGGTATAATCTCCAGACTCTTTTTTCGGCATTTAAAAGCTCAAGTAAATAGCCTCCTGATAATAGCCTTCTCACAGTTTTGCAATATACAGAACATAATTACTTTGAAAATATATAATCTAAAAACGAGTCCTTCATTCTATTGACAAATTGTGTATTGAACATATATAAATATGTAAATGTAAATGTTATGGTTTATAGTCTAGTATCAGTATATATATACTGTCCCTCGACTTTACATTTACACCCTGGTCTGGGTTTCAAAACTTTTTCACACAGGTTATCTGTCTCAGTTCCCTCAGAGTGCTACCACAATACCCGTTACTCCTGGGTGGAGAGAGGCACAGTCCAGGATCTTGCCCTAGGATGTTATCCCACATGAAACAGTGGGCATCAACCAGGATCGAACCCACGATTATGAGTCCAACACCTTATCAACTGAACCACATGAGACCCGTACATAACATATAGAAAAGAATGTTGTAAATGATTCTTTGCTCTGAAGTCCAACATGGGGTTTTAGTCTGTTTCAACAGCTGAGGACTAATCTTTTTACCTGCAAAGCCATGGATGATGATTATGTGTTGAATATGACAATCTACTTATATGGCAACAGCCAACCTCAACTGTGATAATTATTCTATCTTGTTACAGAGAAGTCCGAAGTATAAAGCTTAAGACATCAATTTTAGATATGCCAAGATGCCATATGTATCCATGAGCAATACTTTAGTCCTGGACTAATTTTAGAAAAAAAATGTTAATAAATATATACCTGTTGAGGATATTGAAACATCAGCACATCCATAAAATTCTTCCTGAGGGCCCTTACCAATACCACAGGGTCCTGAGAGAGTGTCACATCCCCAGTTATTCCCTGATCAGAAAGTAACATGGGTAGAGTGTTAACTGACTTGTAATGAAAGTCATTTATTACAATTGTTTTTCATAATTATATTACTATGAAGAGAAATGTTTTATTTTCACCACAAAAAGCTTTTATATTAACTTGATTTATATGTGTCATTTACTTTTGTTCAGCTGTACACTTCACAAGGTACACCATAGAACGAAAAATAGCAATGAAAAAAGTACAACAAAAAGGCAAAAAAGTGTATTTGACTCATAGTAGATTACTGTATAACTTTGATTTCATTTTAATTCTAGAAGGACCGAGTCATGAGTTTACCCCACCTTGTGTTAAAATATGACCCATGGACCCATAAATGGAAGCATTAGAGATTTCCTCCAGATCATAAAATGCTGATTGAAATGTCTCAATTATTGTAAAATTTAGGTAAATTACACATGACCTGAACAACACTGCATTAACTTTGTATTACACAAAAATGAGAACATTATATTTATTCATATGTATGAGGTTTACACAACTAATACTTAACATCAGGAATTGAATTATCTTTAAAATTGAGGGATTTTTACCAAAAAAAAATAAACCAACAAAGATTTTGCTAATTTAAAATTTACTAAGAGTTAAGAGTCTGCTAACTTAATTTTAAGGGACAAGATTCGATGTGTAGTTTTCGAGTTATGCATAAGTTCCAACAGTCAGACAGGTAGAGAACCATACATGCTTAAAATTCTGTCACCTCTCCTCTTCAGGGGAGGGTTCATGAAATCAACAAAATGTTAATATCTTACCTGCGTGGTACTTCCACTGAACCACACACTGACTACATGTAACAGTTGCAGGAAGTTGGAGTTTGACATAATGGACTGTGGGTTGAGATGTGGACCAGGTGTACCTACAGATAAAAAAATATACAAAATATTGATCATGTGGTGGACTTCATTGTGTTATTTACGTGTTGTAAATATGTGTGGGAAAATCATTTTGAAAGAATTTGACTATAAGAAACAGCATATGGACCGTCTTGGAGATTGTGCTCGTCAACATTTTCATATCATGTTCTTACTTGTTATCTTCATTGTTTTGGTGCTCTTTGAGAGCTACATATCTGTTAAGAATTAGAATTAGAATTATTATGCTATATTTTAGTGTTGTGTGGTTGGGTTGGGATCTGCAATCCAGAGGAACTGTTATATTCTAAAGAACTGTCATTGAGCAGTAAAGTTGATCACATCACATGTGTACATTATATTTATGTTTGTTTGCAATTTTATAGCGTAATGGTTTTTTTTTAGAGTTTAACTTTGCTTATATTATTACATTATGGCACTTTATGTTGGAACGTGCTTACATTAATATATTCTCTTTTTCTATGCAGTAACAAATAACTTTTTAATTTTTTTATAATGTCTAATTGTGATAATATTTACTTTGGGGGATTATTGTAATTACTATGACATTTTAATTAATGGGGGACCTTGTTTTCCCTCTTAAGTCATGTTTTCTGGAACATTTACATTGTTATACAACTTACTACCTTATATATAGTGTTTCACTTATTTCACCTTGTGTGAACTTTGACCTTTCAACTGTTATGCATTCGTAGGTCATGCTGCTCTTCTCCTTTGGAGCAGGGTTTAACTCATTACCTCACTATGGGTCTATTCAGTGGTTAGTTTGACCTCCCATGTGACCTTTATGCACGTAATTTAAACTCATTGTGTCTTTTTACAGGTTTAACTTTTAGTTATTGACATTGTGTGACCTTTCAACTTTGAACTGCTATTATTCAATTATGCTTCGCTGCCCCTTTGGGGTGGAGCTTAGCTATAAAGGTCAAATTAGAATTAGAATTATTATGCTATATTTTAGTATTAATCATTACTGGTCAGTTTGACCTTACATCTGACCTTTATGTATTCAAAGTCAGTTAGTCATCTTTTATTGGATATGCATTATTATATTGGTATAATTCTTTTAGTAGTCACATTTATCTATTGTTATTGTAAATAAGATAATAATCCCATAATGCATTTTCCTGTATTGGGGAACTGGAGGAATGTGTGGAAAAATAATTTTGAAAAAAATTGACATGAATTTCATTGGAGCTTTTTGTGTATCCTGTATGTTTCAAGAGACTCTGTGTACACACACTACTACATACACACTGATTCATTATAGACCTTTTTATTATCTTGGCTTTGTTACACCTGTAACAAGAAAATTTGTAAATATCTCATGACAAGAACGCTACACCCCTTTTAAATTGCAGTCATTTCCATGTACTTCCTTATTACGTTCTTTCGGTCTTTCATTTTATCAAATATACACTGAGGGTTTTTATAAACTACGAGTTTAGGGGGGGGGGGGGGGGGGATAATTGGAGCATAGACCTTAAAATAAAAAAAAAATTTACTTGTAACATTCACAAATATACTTTGTACATCTCTGTGTTTTAAATATTTTGAAATAATAACATTTAGTTTTCTGATTAACTGATACATATATAGATACATTGGAAAGTTTAGAGGAAAGAGATGTACACATTTTGAAATTCATGTTTAACGTCAAGATAAGATATTCAAACAACATCCTCCCCAAAAGAAAAAAAGACTATTGCATATATCATTACAGAGAGGTCATGTTTTTTTAGCTGAGAGGTGTCTCAATGTTTAATTGTGAAAGTGTAGCAATAATCTGCAACGATCACTATATTGTGCATATTTCATTTTCATAATATAAACAATAACCTATTCTTCCTACTAATTGCCCGACCAGATGTCACCACAATTTAATAAAGTTATGCCAAAAAGTAAACCCCGGTCCCCCCGTTATTTATACTAACCTAGTATCTCCATTTGGCTGCATCAGAAGATGTTGATCCAGACACTCCTGAGTTGCGGGTACAGTGGGGTTGTTATGAGGACAAAGTCTGAACTCAAACCATCCCTTGTGGTCAACAGTTAACTTCACCTCGACATCTGTTAACACACATTTAGAATGACAGGCTGAAACTGTTAAAGTGTGTGATTGTTGGAGTTTATATAAAAAGATATTGTGACCAAACTGAGTGACTATTCTTTAAAATGAAAATTAATAAGGCAGTGTACAGTGAGTCGAAGTTAGAGTAGTAAACTATGCTGAGATTATTATATTTATTTATATATACACATTACAGACGAACTACCAGTAGGAATTAATTCTAGTGAATTTTTTTTTATTTATTTGGGGTTTTACGTCGCTTTCAAGACTGTACAGGTCATATCACGACAGGTAGTTGGAAGGGCAGAGGAAAGCAGTACCTTCAGTTCGTTAGGGTTCTGTACTGTAAACTGCCGACGAACGGCAAGCAACTACCAGCTTTCCCACTTGAGGCCATGCCGGGAATCGAACCCCGGCCTCAGAGGTGGGAGGCGAGAGTGTTACCACTCTGCCACCGTGGCCCCTATATTCTAGTGAAATCTTAATACTTAGGAATTAATGTTTTACTAATAAAATACTCACTTACATACTCAAATATACAGGGGTGAGATGTGAGCATGCTGTCACAACACCACCGTGTTCCCTGGTATCATTAATACAGCTAATTATTACAGAATACTTCATTTGATTTACCTATCACTTGTCCTTGCTGGTAAGTCCTGCTGATAAAACCACCTGCATACTTGCCGCCAGCCTCGTTTTCACGAGGGCCTTCATAGGGGTCCCCACATATACCACACTTCCCGCCATGAATGCTCCACTGATGCTACAATGTGACAACAAATAATAATATTACTATGAATGCAAGGTATCTCTAAATTAATCAATGTGAAAATCTGTCTATCTATCAATCTGAATCCCTGACCAAATCCTCGAATTAAGACCGACACCCACAATTGCAATAAATTGCAATAACTCTATTGAATGGGATGATAAGAAACTCGTTAACAAATCCCTGGTTCGAGGTAGTGATCTGCATCCTAACCAAAATTTAATCTTATGTTTTTTTTGCCATTGCCAACATTTCATAAAAATCCGCCCACATTGTAAACAAATACACGCTCGGAAAAATATATATACAGTGTATGTCTTTCCTGGCAAAGGTAACATGTAGTTGGTAACTATATCAAATAGGCCAGAGGATGTATTAGTATGTATGTATTAACCCATTGGTATATCTAATGCTGTGTAATCGACAGTGTGGCTTCATGGTGTACTTGAAGTGTACTTGTTGTGGATTTGATTCCTGCTTGCATTAGTTACAGGAATCCGCATATGTGGTAATCAATTATTTTCCGGAAAATTGATCTTATGGTAAAGTTTGGAATTTTTTACATACTACTGTGTGTATTCTTAGAGGTTCAGTGTAACATTAGACCTCATGAAGGAAAGCTGCCCTTTCTTATTTGGTTACTTAAAACATAGATATTAAATAGAAACTGTAACTCTTTTCGTTTCATAAGGTTATTATTATACTGCACTGTCTTGCACCTTCATTTTCGGTCTCTTAGTTTTAACACTGTAGTCAGTTATTGCGTTTGTCTAGGATTAATTCAGCATAACTTAGTACACAATCCTTGTTTGCATATTTTATCTAATATAGTATCAAGTTTTATGAACAAAATATCAACTGGCAATAATTAAAATAGACTTTACACAAAAGGAGCCTTCTTAAGTAATGTTATTATTATTATTATCAAAGAATATCATCAAATAAATATTAAATGAAATAAAAGAGAAATATTACTTTGCCAGAATTTACTGATGGTCAGTTTCTACTGAAGTTACTAGAAAATAATTTTCACTAGCACAACTCATAAGAAAAAGGCTCAAATATATATTACATATACTGTAGAGCAATACTCACACTGAATCCTCCACAGTAAAGTTCATTGTCATTGTAGTTTATTACCACCCCAGGCGGCAAAGTTTTCCCAATGTATTCTCTCCATACTGAAGACCTGCTTGGAGGGTTCTGAAGGTACCCATGTCCACGAGCAGTGGGGATGGCAGCCACCAATAAACTGAGGTAAAACAGGAGCTTTCTCTCTGCCATGTGTCTTTGAGGGTGTCTCTCTAATGAGTGTCTTACAAAGGCATCTAACTTTTATATGGACTGCCAATACCGGAACTATGATTATCATGTGGTCTAACCTAGTATTTGGTTACCACTAAAAACAAGTCACAAGTCAATTCCAAAGTAAATATTGAATAGGGACGGACTGATTTATATCACCACAGGAAGCCAAAAGATCAATGGTGGTTTTGATAAAGATAGAGCTTTTGTTAATGCATATATATGTACGACATTACAGAGTATTATAATATCAATGGACAATGATGCTATTTTGACAAATCTAAATACAGAACAACTTCTTTTTTTCCTCAGAATATAAAATGATCCACTCTTTACTATTAGTCACGATGTTCATTCAGAACTCAGTTATGTCATAATCTTTGTATGCTTTCAGATGATCAGTCATACCTTAACACGTATACAATGGCACCTGATATGTATAATCTGATCAATTCAGAGAAGTCATTCAAGGGAGGTTAAGCAGGACGCACACACGCATACTGACGTAATTGCACGTGTGGGGATATTCATTCATAGAGTTTGAAAACATATAATAAATAAATTGATGAATACCAAAGAAAGATACGGAATACCAATAGCACCCACCTACTTATCATAATCCAATAAAGTAAAAACGTGTGAGAAGATAGTAGCTAAGGGTCTACACTTATAAAGGGTGCTGATTGGCTGGATCTCTCTCCGTGTATGACTACTGCAACTCCACAAAGAGGTATTAGGGTTCAAAATGAATCAATACTGTCAATATTATTATCTGTTTTGTGATAATATTTATTATAAAATTATAATAATAAGAATGTGGTTTCAGCACCTAACCTTCAACTTTTTTTTAATTATCCAAAACACAATTACTTGAAATATATTTCAAAACAGCATATTATGTTCATATCCAATTCAAAGTGTAACAACACCCTTTAATGTATGTTACAATTTTCATTCCCATACAAACTGCACTTCCTAATATATAGTTTCTTTTTCCTTAGTTTTGGATTTAGTGTGTATATCAAGTGATTCAAATATGACAAGGAAGTAATGTACTAAAAACTATTTTTGTATACAAACCTAGATACCTGGAGGGGACAACGTAAGAGCATGTCCTACATATGTTTCACTTTGTGTCAACTCTGTCCAACCATAACTTTGCCCAAGGTCACTCCGATTACCTCCAACAGGATGTTATGTTTTTGGGTGTGTTTGTTTATCTGTCTATTTTTCTGTGTTCTTAATAACTTCAATAGTAATGAAGGGGCCTTCCTGAAATATATGTGTGGATAGGGCCAGTTCACAGGAAGAAATGCTAAGATTTGGGGAATTATCGGAATCACATATGGATACAAAAATTCCAAATTTTCAAAAGTTCTATTTTCAATGTACTTTCAATGACGTTAGCTTTCTCGTAGATAGTACAAAAGGCACACTATGTGACAAAAAACAAACAAACAAAAAACAAACAATGCAAGCATAACTACCAATCCCAATATTCCAGCCACAGCAGATATCCAAACTTCCTCCTTTAAATAAAGTGATCATTACTTACTTACATAAGATTGATGCTCCAATGAAGCCTTCGTTAAAAGAGTGGATGGTGAAGCACCATGCTGAACTGTACACCACTAACCAGCAGCTTTCCTCGAGCTACCAACATGGCATCAGCAAACCCCACATCAACTCATTCCTAGCATAGACCTGCATCTAATGTGTTACACTTAGAAAAGTTCAAAGTTATGGAAGTTGAACCCACACAGAGGTGTTAGCCTGTGATTAGATGCCATACTTGCTAATCGCTAGGCCCCTGATGACCTGATGTAGCACTTAACACTTGACCAAAAGAACTTTTGCGGAGCTCACTGAGTGCCTTACATGTGTTCAAAAGTGGATGGATGGTGTGAAACTGAAACTCGACCCAGAGAATACAGAATTCATTGCCAGAGAGTCCCTCATGCAAAAATTTCCCACCGAACTGCTTGGAAATTGTATCTCCCCTACCAATATAGTCAAAACGTATTTCTTTTGACTCTGGCAACACCTTTAACAGTCACATAACCAAGGTTTTTCGTGCCTGCTACTATAACCTCAAGAACCTGAGATGCATCCTCAAATTCCTCAATATTTAGACTACAGCCCTGCTTGCAAACTCAATGATCATCAGTCGACTTAACTACTGCAAGATCCTTTCTTGAACATAGATTGCCCAGTGGAGGTTTTCCTAGGTTTAGTGGTCTGAATTGAATCCTATATGATGTTCTGTTGATTCTTGGGTTTGGTTTGTGGCACTGCTCTCAAATTTCCACTACATACAAGACCATTCACATCCAAATAAGCACAACTCTTACTGGCAATCAGTGATGTGATTTTGTTACTCTGGCCCTCACAGTTTCTTGATTTGACTTGATCCATGAGGTACAACATAAGTTGGTGTGATGCAGGCCAGTGGTCACTTACCAGTGTGTCAGCCTCCCAAATAACTATGACTAGCATCTCGCATCTCAATTTAATGGGGGGTACAAGGAAGGTGTGCAGATGTTTTATTGAATGTATATGTTCACACAAATTATAGATGTATTTGCTCATTTTGTGATCAGGATAAGACCATTTCATGCCATGAAACAAAGTGTCTATTTTTAAAAAGCTGTTTAAATTAAAGTAATCTGAAGAAATTCGAAATATTTCTACCAATTAGAAAATTGATCACATGTCACAATATGGCAATTTAATGGACTATGGGGGAGGGTGTGTGTTGGCAATAAGGGTTTGAAACCCATATATGAAGTTGAAGTCACTATAGCGGGGAACAGCTTCTTACTTGCTCAACTCTTTTTCTTACGTTGCTAGATTTCAACTATTCTAATTGATTTGTATGTTAATCTACCACTGATATCTCTAACATATGCAGGAATGTATCAAAGCATTGTATATGTGTGACATATTTGCAGTCTTTCCCCAAAACCAACATCAGCACCTAACACCTTATAAACATGCAAAATGTCTAAATTCTGTATAAATGATTTTTGGCAATGCCACTAATTATCATGCTAATTTGTATTTATATTTATACTCAGCGCAATATCTCCATATACTACTGGACTGAAAGAGGTATATGACGTATCCGATTGTACAAGTACAGTCCAATTCTCAAATTACTGGCATTCCCTTAACTGAAAGACAGAGGCTCAAGGACGACCATTTATCAATGTCATTGAGGTTTTTTAACCTGCCACTGGGGATAGGACCCAATGACAGAGGACCGCCATGTTAAGTGGTCATTCAAGCCAATATGTATCTGCCTGTACCTGGGATTGAACCCACGTCCCCCGAATTCCTAGGAGAGTATGTTACCCACTAGGCCACAGTCGCAGATGCTAATGAAACCACAGTGAGATAGATCTGGCTCCAGTGGTGCTTGTAACCAAATCATCTTATATGAATGTGAGTAAATCATATTCATGTTCGTAATTCAATAGCTAGTTAATCTTTTAATCAAGTCTTTGGAGAAGTACTGCTTGATTGGACTATGAACACATACCATATAGCTTTGTTTCCCAAAAAGAGCACTTCGGGAGCACACAGCTCATCCAAAGACCAGCACGTCCACTATTACTTGTGAGTGTAATGATAACAAAACCCTTTAAGACACCCTGGATCAAGAATTGGATCATTCCCAAAATAAAACAGTTGAATGTTACACCAAGGTCCACCTAATGTGAATATTTGATGTAAATCCATGCAGTTATTTCTTTTGTGGTCTTGCAAACGTACAAACATACAGAATGCAATGATTACATATCCCAGTTCATGGAGGTGATAAAAATTAGATGTACAGATCAGTCATTGATTAAATCAATGTGATGTAATGTATGAAAGGGCAAGATATATAAGTTTATGTTCATCCCGATGAAACTGTCGGATTGAGTACCAGAAACATATACTGAATGAGGTTCATTGAAAAGACATATACTTGGTAAAAATACAAGTTATATTCTTGTGCCGTTTGAATTTCTGTAGGGATTGGTGTTAGGATCACACTCAGCAAAAAACATACTTCTGCAAAACAATACACGTCACCTCCCTTGATACAGTGTAAGAGTTCAAATAAATCTTTGGGTTTTTTCCAGGGAACACAAAATCCTCCAGATATGCCATTTCAACTTGCACTTACACAATATGTACCACCATCAAACAATTTAAGAAGGTAAATAAAGGTTGTATGGAAAATAACCTGGACAGAGTTTTGGAATTCAGGGACAATCCAATTTATCCAATTTATTGTGAATTATCAGGATTGTATCAGATCAAATGTTAAAATAGTAATAATTATAATAGAAACATTTGTACATCACAAAAGTGATGAGGATACTCTAAAGCACTGGAATTTAAAAAGAGAGAGTCCTAAAACCGGGCAAAGCCACGTCAACGAGTGCCTGCCCTTTGGCTTTAGGTACAACAGTGCCTTCTATCGAAGATTGCTTGTTACTATGCATAAAATTATGTCTGAACAGCATATTAACATCATTTATGCCAAGGATACATCAATCTGCCAAGTGAACTTCAGGTCTATTACTGCATATCTACAAGATCTCAACAAGTAACCATCCTTGAACAAAAGTTATGTTTTTTCAGCAATAGCTACAAAAAAAAATAAATTTCTGGAGAATATTTAATACCACATATTTCATCTGTGTCAAGTGACCAAAGTCAAACAAATAATTGAAATGGCTAACGTGTAATAAAAACAAAGCAAAGGTACTTAAAACCGTTATCAACAGTGGTAACCCTTTCTAAATAATGAAATATATAAGAACTTTTTTCTTAACAGAATCCTTGATAAAAGATACATGGGGACAGAAAAATCTACGAAATCTAACTTTTCGTTTGAGTTTGACTTATTTAGCTAAACGTTATAACACCAGGTTCAGGCTTTTTTATGCATTTGGCACATTTATGATATTTAACATCCAGTAAATAGGTCCAGTTGTTCGACTTTCATTCAAGACTTTTACTTCAAACAACTCATGCAATCAATCCATTGTGGCCTGGATACTACATTCCTAATTGACTCAGGAATTAAGGGTTAAAACAATTGCCATCCTTTACCTATCTCTTTCAAGGTTCCTTAAGGGGCTATGGTGGCTCAGTGGTAACACACTATCCTCCCACCTCTGGGATCAGAGTTCAAATCCTCTCTTGACCTCATGTGGGAAAGCTGGTAGTAGCTTGCCGTTGATTGGTAGTTCAGAGTACAGAACCTTTACCAACATATATATACTGGATTACTATAACCTACCCATTACAACATAACTGATATAAAAGTAGTAGGTGTGACATCAAACACTGAATAAATAATATAAGAGTTTTTTCATAAAGATCACAGAGTTTTCTAAACTTATTAACATTGTAGCCAAAAAAAATAAGTAAAGTGAACCTTATTTAGCTAACTAGTCTGACCTACCAAGCTAAATTACCAATCTCAATCTCTAATTAAAGCCACCTTAAATTTATGTAATGTATTGTCATGTAAACGTAAGGTCAAGGTCACAAAGTGATATGATATGGACCCAAAGTTGTGGTGACCTCATGGTTTTCTAATGAGGCCTTAAATTGTGTTTTATTTTAGTGTATTCATTGGAATTACATTCAGCTGCAAATAGCACATAGTTTAGTGAAATTAAAATATATAATCTTATATAGAATTTTCATAAATCATTATTTAATTATTAAAACACTTAAGCTATAGAATTATTTTATTCTTATTTCTGTGGTGTCAGACCAACTTAATCTTGCTTACTGAGATATATTTGTTACTGTCTATCAGAGTTCTGAAATAAAAATTAAGAATGTAAATTAATAATTCAATTAAGCGCACTTCCTTTCTGGTACTTTATTTATTGGTGCTTTTAAGGGTTCTTCAAATATTGCATGACTTGAGCTTGTGAGTTATAGAGCCATTGATCAACAATAGACGTAACAAGTCCACAGTGCAAGAAAAAATTCCTTTCAAACTATGTATGTGTATACCAGCGGTCAAGACAATCCCAGTAAAGAAAATCCCACATCAATCAAAGCATCCCCCACTGAGATACAAGCCCCTCAAAGTGGCATATGGAATAACATCCCTGAAAGTATGTACGGAGGAGTTCTGACCACACAAAAAGGACACAACTGTTTATTTGCCATCTTTTTGTTATTAATGTATTTGGAAGGATTGAATGTAATTGAATATGCAATTAATTTAATTGTATAACAAAGTGATTCTTTTGCTGAAGTTTAGCTTTAGCTGAATAAGGATAATTTTGTTTAAAAAGTATTTTTATAAATTAATATGATAATTAGCATTTAGTCTGTAACATGCAAGGTCTCAGACTCCATCTGAAACAGTTAATGATAGAGAGAGAGAGAGAGAGTGAGAGTGAGGACTCTGTGGAGATAACATTTCAAATATTAATCATAAATAATGTGATTCTAAGACCTGGTTGGGTTACAGTCATACATTCATTAATGTCTATCAATCATTGTTAGTAAATTGTTAGTTTTTTTCTTTCAGCTTGGGTTGCAAAACTTTCAATGAAACCTTCAAGTATAGTATTTAACTTGGTTATTTCTTGGATACAATTCCACCAAAATACATTAGTATTTTTATAATCCACAAGGTACACAACTTTGCTCTATGATTACAAGAATTTCATAATTAAAAATACAAATTTTCAGGTGCAAATTTACATGAACAGTGCAATCTGATGCCTACAGTTATTAAAAGTAGATGTCATGAAAGACACACTGTCGGTAAAATGTCAGAATGTGATTCAGATCTCCAGTGTTATAAACTCTACATCCTGGTAACGAACCAGTGCGCTTAAACATTTCAGACTGTTTTCAGACTGTTTACAACTAGTTGTTTACAACTAGAGCTATAAAAGAATATTAATATGTTCACAAAAATAATACAATGTACTATTTACTGTTGAACCTTGGGCTAACTTTTTTTTGATAATAAGGAGTTTGGATAATCAAGAGTGCCATAACAATTTATAGCACTTTGAAAAAATGTGGTCAAGAACTGGTTGAAGAACATGCTTATCAATACAGTTAAAAACACTATCGGAAGTTGCATTGTTACACTAAAAACTACACAGTTATTCACTAATATTTTGAAAACAAGTTACAGTCGAGTTGTACTGTTAATCATACATTATATGGCCATTACTTATGTGTGATCACAACATTTTTAAAGTACATTTGATGGAAGAATCTTTGCACTAAGGGTAGGTAAGAAAATTATTCTGGACTCAAGCTGACCCCTTTCCAAGACAGTTTATCAAACAGTAAACAGTAATTTCACCTCATTTTATACTATTTTGTATTGTACACACACAGATTTTCATGGCAAATATACTTGTGTGAGGTAGCACAGTTTCAGGGAGGGATGTTTCTTTTTTTCAAGTACCTGATTTAATTGGCATTTAATGTGTTTTATAGTGGGAGTTTGAAGATGGGACTTGGCAGGTGTGTTATTACACCTATAATCTGTACAGGTGTGCAAAAGTTTTTTTATGCACTGTGGTCTTTAAATAGTACTATATGTTTTGCAAGATAAGGAAATGAAGTAACAATATACTTTTTGCACTTGTTTATCTGGTTGTAACAGCTCTACCATAGGACTGGGTTCAGGCTGTAATTTTGTACACTACTACTACTATTACTACTAAAACTAGTAATACTAATAATAATCATCATCATTAAAACGACATCTAGAACTCATACCCCTGGGGCATTTCCAAAACGTTGAGATTTTTGGTGTCCAGAGACTTACCAAAATATAACCACTGCTTGCTTTGATTAAGCTCTACTCATGTACAAAATTCAGAAAGCCAAAGTCAATAAAAATACATTGAAAATGGGAACTTTAAATATTTGGGCTTTTTGTATTCAGAATATGATCCGGAATTAGCCAAATTTGACGGCTTCTTCCTTTGGTCATCCAATACTAATGCAAAAAAATCAGAAACGTCAGTTATTACTTTTGCAGTTATCGCAACACAAACAGACAAACAAATGTAAAAAAAACATAACTTTCTTGGTAAATGTTATGCTAACAATCCAGTTAAGCACATTTCTTTTTCTTTCTTTTTTCAAACCTTAAACTGGATGCAGATGTGTAAAAGTTGAAAAGATATAAAAATAAGAACAAGTAAGAACAACACCCCATTTATGTATATATGTTACATTGTTACAGTAAATATGTGAATCAGTAAAAACATATATTTACTGAAATTTAGTAAGTACACGTATTCCCTGAAAATTTCAGTAAATATGCGTATTTACTGGATTTTTTGGGTCCAGTAAATACACATGTTTAACAAAAATTATCATGAAGACTTCATATCTTAAAGAGTTGGGTGTTATCTACAATGTCTTTATATTAACAGTAATTTAAAACTTTAAATGGCTTTGTTATATTCAAAGTTTGATACTTGCTTACAATCGGCACTGGGGTAACTATTTATCATCACTTTATAATTTCAAAAGCAGTTGCATGTGATAAAAAGTTGTGATAAAAATATCTTTTGTTTTCATTTAAAATAAATTGTAATGTAAATAGGTAAGGTTATAAATTTAAATATCCAAATATTTAACAAATTATGATACTTTATGTATAAGGAACAACAAACGAGGTAACAAGATTAAGATATATTAATTGTTCAAGAATTTGAATTTCGCTGTAGTTTTAACAATGTATTTTAACAATATATTTCTTTTCCAATGGTCGCCAATTAATGTTGACCATTAAATATAGGAAGCAACGCCATCACCATAGATGCCTTAAAAGGGATTAAGTCCCTTTGAAAGACTATGATGAATTCCAATAAGGGTCTAGCTAGCCTTTTCATTGTTTCTAATAACAATTAATTGATCACGTAGCCAGTACATACATTAAAGTCACAAATCTGCCAGAAAATGGCAAAATATAAAGCTTTGATTGAAATTAAATAAAGAAACTACTTACTAATAATCTCAGTTTAACAACAGATTTTTAAAGAATGCATGTGGATTTGTTTGGATGTTAATCATGTTGTCTTACATGATAAGGTAAAATTTCTGCTGAATGAAAGAAAAGTTAAAATATGTAAAACTTTTGAAACTATAGTTTAAATTAATTTCTTAAACTTTTATGTATTTCAAATAAAAGCACCTTTTATGTATCAGTCACATAAAAGACATGAACAGTTAAATGATCTTTAATCATTTGTGGGGATGACACAAGTCCTTAGTTGCTATGGTATGTGGGATTGAAAATACTATAATCTTAAATGAAATGTCTACAGAAAGCACATATCTAAAATTTTAAAAAATAAATATTTAAAAGCCCAGTACTATTTTTTAACATATTTGCATGTAGTGTACTGTAAAATGAAGCATACCTAGTATGTTCTAATAGTCATCATAACAGAGTGAAATGTTCCAATATAATTCACAGTTGGTTTACCATTTAATGTTATAAAGAGTAAAATGTTCAAATATAATGTAGAGTTTGGTTTACCATTTACTATTTATTACACAGTTGCAACCAGTGAACATCAAAGTTTCATTTCACATATGTACTGAAAGTCAAACCAGCAAACTTTTGAAACATCACTGGTCATAAATCACTATATAGGCATATTTACTGAAAATTTTAGGGAATATACGTGTATTTACTGACCAAATTAGTAAATATGCATAGTCACTGAAATTTTCAGTAAATACTTGTACTTTCTGATTTCACATATTTACGGTAACATATATATATATACCACTGATAAAGGTTAGCTTAAACTGGTACTAAAATAATATTAAATAAATCGGAAACAAAGACAAAGCCCCCAAATAACAATTAAATTATAAATTGATAAAACTCTGGGACAAGTTATATGAATTCCTTTTTCCTGAGGCAAGTGTACCTCAGAGCAAATGAATGTTATTTTGTATGTGTACATATGGCCTATTAAAATACACACTCCCAAAATACCACATATGATTGAAAAAGTGCCAAGCTCGTGATAAAATAAGAAAACCTATAGATGGACTACACTTGAAACTAACCTGTGCAATAGACTTCCACTGTCACAAGTTTGTCTTGTGACTACCCTGAATTTGCACTTATGAACAAAACTTGGAGTTTGTGCAATTTATCTTAACAGTCATGAAGATCTAGAGAGACAACCGAGAGTAATGTTCTTGACTGTTTTTCTCAACATGTGAGCAGAAGTAGTCATGACCCGATTCTTTCGGTCATAAATGGCCTGAGAAATATCTTCAGGCTGCTAAGACCTATATTCATGACTAATTGTGTACAATCTTCCATAAAAATGAAGCCCAAAGATCTTTGCCATAACATGCAGAAAGATGCATACACAAAATTAAATTGGCTTAAAATGTTCAAGAAGTTACTTTCTTTTGGACATGTTGGTAACAGATAGTTGATATTTTTACTATGATTGTTCATCACTGCACATTATTCATTGGATGTAACCAAGGTATAATGAATAACCAAATCATGCTTAAACTATCTGCACTAAAAGTCACTGAATTTAGGTGCTTTATGGGGGTATTCCACTGGAGCCGACCCTATAACCGACTCTACAACTCTAGAGTTGGGGACGAAAATCCAGAAAAAAATGAGCAAAAATGTTGGGTCAGTTATATACCCCCAACAAGACATAGAACATTCCAGCTTGTCTGGATCTACCTCCCGACCTGACTTGGGATCAGGATGATTTTCTCCATGACAAGACGGGGACCTACTCCAACAAGCCATAAAACCCCTAACCAAAAAAGTGTATCAGACCCTGACAGGCTGTAGTGACTTGACTTGGACTTCAGTGTTTTCCGACTCACTCCGAGTGGACTAATTTATTAATGGAGTCGGGATCAAGAGTCGGCATCAAACTAAACCTATATAAACCCCCTTTGGCTGTCATAATCCATCATATGTCACTTTAAAGATACCAGTTACAAATCACCAATATTTTGATTTTCATTATGATTTGTGGACAGAAATGGACTCAACGAACCGAGGAACAGTACTTGCCCTACAGCCAGCATCACAGCCACAGCCCCAGCCAGCTGCCAGGAAAAGAAGAAAGCCACCAAACCCCTGTGTCATGCCCTGGATCCTTTATAGACAAGAAAAAGGATGCTACAGCATCCAGTCGACTCAATACAGACTGATATCCCAGGCTTCCAGAATTTTATCAGGATGCTACCTCCCTTTTTCAACTACATCAAAGAACGCATATAAACACCCCTTCAAGAAGCCAGTCAGGAAGCCTTAGAGCTTGGATTAAAAGTGACAATAACACTCACACACCTGGCAACCGGAGAGACCTACACCTCCTTGCAGTATCACTGGCTGGTTGGCTGCACCACCTTCATCCACCAGGTCTGCCTAGCCAACCTTGCTTAATTCCAGGAGCATCTGCTCTGCAATACTGACCCTGAAGACTGGAAAAAGGTGGCGGAGAAGTTAAGAATCACATGGAATGTCCCCCCATGCTTTAGGAGCAATAGATGGGAAGCATATCGCCATGAAGAGGCCAAAGAAATCTTGAAGTGACTAATACAGCTACAAGGGCTTCTTTTCCCTGGTGCTGACAAAGTTGGTTGACGCACTATACTGATTCCTGTGGGTCAAGTGGATCTTCATCAGATACACAGAAGTGATTTGAGAGAGAAGATAGAGGATGGCACCTTGGGGCTTCCACCACCTGAATCACTGGGGAAGGAAGGGCCAAATTTGAACTATTTCTTGTTCTGTGACAAAGCCTTTACATTGATGCCATGGATAATGAAACCCTACAGCAAAAGACAACTCACCAGGGAAGAAAGAATAGCCATCATCAGGATCTCCAGAGGCAGGGGTGTGGTGGAAAATGCTCTTGGAATATTAGTGAGCAGATGCAGGATACTACTGGGCACCATGGAACAAAGACAAAAGATTGTCAGAGACTTTGTTTTTACATGTGTGACATTGCATAACATGCTGAGGACACACCGGGGCAGATCAGATAGGGCACTCACCCCAGGAAATGACAGAGCAGCCAAAACAAATGAACAGGTTGTGTATGTGTCAGATAGCAACTACAGAAATCATTCGAGGGAGGCCAAACACCAATGAGAACTATTGAAAGACAACTTTAATCACATGAGGGCATGGGCAGAAGAACAGGATCTGAGATGTGTCCACCAACATCCCTTCTGGCAGGTGGCAGAAATGCTGGCATCTATCAGTCCTGCCCAGAACTGCCCAATTATTCCAAGAACTTTTATTTAAGCTGGTGAGTAGTTCCTTGTTCACCTGGTTCACTTCCGGGTTGTGTAGTGACCCACTTCCAGTTGTGTATGTGCAGTTGAGCACTTCTGGTTGCGCATGCCCAGTAATGTGAAGCAATCTGATTGGTTGATGATGTCACATGACCAAATTCTGCAAGCTGATTGATTGATGATGTCACATGACTAAATGCAGTTTTCTCTTGCTAAAGTTAAAGGATGCAGACATATACGATTGGCTGATAACATGACTAAAAGCTGCAATCACATTGGCAAAAGGGTGGTGAAGTCAGTGATAAATGCTCCAATTTGAATGCTTGATGATATTACAAGACTATTTATTTATTATCCACTGTACTTGACCAGTACAGGGTGATATATATCTTTTGTATACAGCGACACCTCCATACCACGGATAGTTACAGCTAACAAGTATATTGGTAACTATTTAACTAACATATAAGTGTTATATGTCATGAGAAAGGTCTAATTTCAGCACTTCTTGTCATTTTAAGTGCGAGCTCTAGCGAGGTTCACGCTTCTAGAGATAACTTTTTTCATTTTTTATTGTTTTTTTGTCTCTGGACTTTCATGAATTATGGCGTGGCGCAATGAGTACCTCTCTCATCACTGAAGTTAAGCAGCAATGTGCTATGTTAGTACTTGGATATGTGACTGCTTCAGTGCACTACTCATGTCTCTGTTGGCTTTGCGGCTCGTGCTAGTAGACCAAAACCTCTTTGGGCCTGTTGTTGCATAAAAATCCAGGCATAAATTCTAAATGAAATTATAAGTGAATGTGAATTATTTAAGTTTGAGCCAAAAAATGGTGGATAATAAAAGCAAAATACCCCTCATTAGACATATACAGAAAAAATATTTCACTCATGAAGATTAACAATATAATGCTCTTTCTGTGCACTCATATAATATTGTTATCCTCATTAGATATATTTTTTCTATAAATGTCTTTTGGGAAGTTTTCCTATTATATAGTTTGTTTCATAACCTACATGCTATTACTGGTACATCCTGGTGTATAGGGTATGTAAGATTTGTCCAGATTTTTTTTTCGGGGGGGGGGGGGGGGGGGGGGGGGGGGGTGTTGACAGATATTTTTTAAAATGATCTAATTGGTTAAGTTATCATCAATCAAGCAATTTTATTCAACAAGAAATCTTCAATGCTATTACAATTTTATTATGTATAGTTTTGCGATCAGAGAATGAATAAGCTGTGAAGATTAGGGTGACAATCCCTCAGTGTGAATGTTATAACAGTGTTATCCTAACTGGCCATTGATTCTAGCTTGAAATTAAAGCACATATTTTTCAATTTGATGTTTTATTGAATGAACAGAAAAATATGCCATCAGCTAAATTAATTTATTTCTTTTATTAAAATGATAATATTGTACATTTTACAAAAAGTACTATACTGGGTTTGTTTGCAGTTAAATATTTTTGCCTTTTCAACTATTTTTTCCTGTTTCCCTGAGTGTTTATCCTCAGTGTCAACCCTGGTGTCTGAGTTTCTTCCTTGTACTAACGTGGGTGAATACTATTGGTTGAAAAATTGTCTGATATCCGTTTTGTAAAGGTTTGAAAACTTGTCATTTGGAAATAGTAGTCCAATAGGTAGGTTAAAAATCTATCCTGTAAAATTACAGTAAAATATGTACTGAATGACTTCGAGATTGAAAGAAGTTATGATGAAATACCAGTATGTTTGAGGGCTGGATAACTTTTATTTTTAATTCCTTTATTTATTTATATGGTGTTTATGTCACGCCTAATACTTTTGTTTCAATTTTATTGTAATGGGTAGTCAGAATGGCAGAGGAAACAAGTAAATACAGTTCATCAACAGTAAGCAACTACCAGCTTTCTCATGTGAGGTTGGGTCGGGATTTGAACTCTGATCTCAGAGGTGGGAGGCGAGTGTGTTACCGGGACCCCTTTTCCTTTATTTGGTCAGTTATATTATAGTGACATAACATACAGAACTTTGATACACAACATGGATAAAAAGTTGATACAAAGTCCACCTTTGGGTTTAAAATTCACTATTGACAATGAATCTCTGTGAAGACAATATCTTGATATGATTATTTCAAATAATGTAAAGATATGGTCTAATTATCGATTATATTCATACACAGCTATATGACAAATATTCTTGAGGTATGCACACGAAAATAGACTTCCATCTGCAAAAGCCTCCCTAAAACTTATATTAACATAATGTATGTGCACATTTTACCTTTGTAAAGTGGTTTCATTACACTTTTTGGTTTTGTATTTCCACTCTCTCAGTGGCTAGGGTAAGTACTGCCTCTTCGACCAAATATCCACTCTATTTCACTAATGACTATCCATCCCAGTTTATCACATAACCCCTGATTGTAGTAATACTGCTTTTGTCACTGTACAGGGGTCCGGAAGGTGAGTCACACATACACCTTTAGAAGTGTAAATCGGTGGTGTTCCATTATTCTAATGCTCTGAGGTACTTCAGCTAAATCAAGGCCCTTTGGGAACTAAAATTAGGGGTTTCTTGCCCAATGCAAGGTCACTTTGAAATAAAGCACAAGCCTTCAGTGAGTTTATTTTCTTAAAAATACAGATGTTACTGATACTTGGCTTAGGCCTTCTGATCCAAAGGTCATACTGGATGATGTTCTCCAACATCTGCATCAGATCCGTCACAAGGACAGAAAAGGTGATCAAATGTCGGTTTTTATCAGATGCGCCACACTGAAAATGACACCTTCTTTACATCTCAATACATGTCACTTTTGAAGAAGTCATTGTTAAACTTTGTGATTGTAATATTAGATCTCACAAAAGAGGAAGCATTTGCAAAACAAAAAAATAGTGCCCAAACACATAGTTCCTGAGAAACCAATCAGGTTGTCTGACCAAAATCCGAATGATTTATTTTTCTGAGAACAAAGTTGCTAAGTCAGTGCCTTGTGTATGTGGCAAATAACGGTTCTCGCTCATATTGTAAAAGTTCTGAGGAACAAATGTTTTCAACATATTTGCTGCAGAGAGAAATGAAACCTTCATATTCAACTAGAATGTAGAAAATAGGAAATAAAAAGCAACAAATTAAAACAAATCCAGTCACTGATAAGGTAAGAGTGGTTCATTTTTTCCAGGAAGTACACTGAGAGAATTGTTGATGACTCTAGCATTGATGCTATAACGTTTATTACCTATATCACGCAGCCAGTACAGGTAAAATACTGGTTTCACGTACACTAGGCTTTTCACATAGTCACACCTGGTATGTTGTATGTTGGCGTTGTTAATAGTTCAAAGTTGGGGTTTTACGTCCAGTTCAACAGCCATGGTCATATTGGGGTAAGTCCTCAATATTGCTACTTGTATAGTTGAAGCCGCACAGAACTGACAGCTTGTGTTAAACCAAAAGTGGATTTTTTAAGAAATAGTTTTTAAAATGAAAACAAAAAAATACGTTTTTCAGTCTTTACTAATAATTTGCTTTCGTCCTTAAATAGCTTTATTCCTTGGCATTAGAGGGATGAGCGCATATAGACTTGGCTTGTACTTGGCGAATACTTCTCTCCTTATACAGCACTTCTACCAATTGAAGACCCCAAATATGAAAAATCACAGTGGCATGTGTTGAAATAATGTAAATTGAGAAGTATGTTTATTTTGTAGAAACATTTCATGTTTCAAAATTAGTCCTTGCATGTATTTGACCATTGTAAATATCTTTGCATTCTCTCATGGAATATCAGTCTGAACCTGACTTACATATATTAGAAGCAGTGACACATTATCTGAAGCTAATTTGCAACTGCCTTGAAGCTAATCTATGGAAGCTACAACACTGGTTTATTTTATCGAATTTGGTCTTCCAAAACAGCTTGGACGAGCTGAAATATGAAGGTGTGTCCACATCACAGAATTGTCATGTCTGTTAACATGGAACTGTGCTTGAACCATTGTACAAGAGTACATCATTGTGTGAACAACGATTAAAATCCTGGAATAAGCAATAATTATCCATCACACACAAACAAATGAATTAAAATAAAATATTTATTCAAGAAACGAGTGTATATGTACAAGAACATATTCAGAGACAATTGATTTTCGCTTTTTAGTTCCAAAATTAAAAGAATAATTACTTAAGTTAATAAATGATAAGAGCAACATTTACAAAAATACATCACTAAGTATATTAGGTACATATTGGTACTAAACCTATGAGACAAAATATTGATTCCTTCATCTATAAGTTATATATATATAAAATATATATTTTTATTATCAACATGTGGATCATTTTCACAATTAAACAGTTAAAATTTGCATTCTAAATACTACTGGATCAAAAATCAGGTCACAAAATTTTACATCTTTCTTCTTACGGGTTAAACATGCACAATCTTTCTCTTAAATTTATATTAAAAGTAAGTTTCATGATCAAATTCTTTTTCTGCGATATATTTGTATTCCACATTATTTGATAAATGTTTAAATCTAATGCAACACAAGTGTAAGTCTCCTGGATATGAAGTTCATTTATCCTGCAGGTACAGTTGTGGTGGATTGGGTGATGATCTTCTTCACAATCACCACTTTTGGTTTGTAGACGTTCTTGTTTCCGTATCCACCAGATGAGCCACCATGTTTGCTGCTATGGGAGTTTCCATAGTGGTAATCATACTCACCATCATGGTAATCATCATGGTAATCATTGTGGTAATCACCATGATCAAAGCTGTGGTAATCATTTTGATAATCATGGTAATCGTTATGGTAATCATCATGATAATCGTTGTGATAATCATTGTGGTAATCATTATGGTAATCGTTATGACCAAAGCTGACTGGATGATGGTTGAATGAGTCACAATCATGAGAATCATGGCAGTCTACAATGTGGAGTACCTTCTTATTCCTACCTCTCCCACCTCTTCCACCTCTGCGAGCATGGTCGTCAAAGTTACTGTAGTAGGCTGAAACATAGATGTATTATCACACTGTGATCTAATGATGCCAACTCTGTAATAAAATCCAAAAAGGATCCACTGAGATCAGAGTTTTATAAGTTTGAAAGCATCCATAATTTAGGACCTACTGTAGAAGGCTGAACAACAGATACAATTTTTCATTCTATCAAATAACTTGCTATACTAAAAAGGGTTTTGAATGATTTGGCATGGTATGGATTGTTGCAGTCTTTGTAATTGAAAACTAAGATATAACTGCAAGATGAAATTAAGTTCAATTGGTGCAGCCTAAAACAGAGAGAAAGTTTGCCACATAATAAACTAATCTGGACCGATAACAAACAAAGTTGGAAGTTCCACAAATTTGTCAGCATTTAACTGGGGATATGGTATTCCTGAAAAAGTCAACAGGATAGTTTAACATTTATATTGGCGCAGAACAAGGCGATCATGAACTGGAAGATTAAGTCTATGATAACTACTAAATTAAAATTGGTTTATTCTGTGCCTATATACAACTTGGAAGCTAATTATATGTCGAATGCTGGATATATTGTGGTGATGGTAACTTCATAGAAATAATGAATTTGGATTTTTGATACATGGGAACACATTGTTAATTCAGGTAGGATATGTTGAGATATTCAAACGACATGTTTATCCTTGCCCCCAGCGAGTGTGTTGAGGGTCTACAAAATCGGGTCAGTTTGTGGGCGTGCATAACTAAGAAACAACACATTGGATCTGTGTCACGTCTTCACACAAGTAATGGTTTACCCTTGGTTTAGTCCTCAAAGATGATTCAGATATGAATCCAGATTGATTCTCCAGAATGTGTGCTTTTACTTATTTTTTTTTACAAATATTTCGTACTTCTTGCACACAAACGGTGACAACACAATAGACTAAAGATAAAAGACAAACGAAGGTGTGATCATTAAAGTAAAATCAATTAAAGATGGCGGATGAGAAGACAAGATGGTGATCACAGTGAGAGCCTCTTCTTAAATGTTAAACAACTCGACAAAGGATGGATCTGTGGAAAGATTCGTGTTTTCCTCTGTAAAGATGATAAGGTCTAGAAGTGACTGGCACATTATTTTTATAGTACTGTCATGTCAGTGCACATACAATAGTTTAGTCACGCATATAATGAACAAAAATATGGGCCAACATAACGTTTTGTTAACACAAACAGCTCACAGAATTTAATACAAAAAAGTTCAAATGTGGCATTGATTGGACTACTAAATAAGCCCTCAGGTTTTGAATTTGCCAGACTCTTGTTAATTACACTGTGTCAAAATGAAGAAAAAACCACTCTGTTTAATTTAAAAAAAACACTGCTATTGAATCAAATCTGTTTTGGTGGAAGCAGCTTTGATGGACAAAGCTTTGCCTTCTGAGCATATTCATTGATAATTAACAAGACGTTCTTTATAAACATTTAATGTGGATGAACTGAACTTGCATGCATCACCATTAGTTTAAGACATAGGAAATTACATTCACATTAATTCCGAAGCTTTATTGGACAGTACGCAATGCTGTTAATATGATACTAGTATTAATATGTCACTGGAATGAGTTTCTATTGAAACACAAATCTTGATCAACCCTTATCCACCCATGCGTGATGTAATCTTCAGATCAAAAATATGAAAGATCAACATGATTTACAATTCATTTTCATGAATTCAAAATGACCTCAACATCAGTTTAGAATAGTGAAAACAGATTAATATTATTTCAAAACAGAAAGTCTGAAAGTTACAGTGCAGATTAATATTATTTCAAAACAGAAAGTCTGAAAGTTACAGTACAGATTAATATTATTTCAAAACAGAAAGTCTGAAAGTTACAGTAACTCTTCACTGTATTTGTTGTGAGTTATATGAAAATAAAAATATAACATTGTGTATAGGTGTACAAAGGGCTATAAAAATAGCAGTTTCGGAGACAGGTTGTTTCCTTCTGAAACAATTTATTTTTGTGTGTGAGAATGCTTCAATTATACATTTTATGGCAGTTTTATGTATCAACAATTGATTAATATTTGTGTACAAAATATACTATTATACATTTACCAAATCTCACCTCTCTTAATCCTGGAGTGGACTTTGGAATCCACATCCTTGGTAGATTTCTTCTTTATTAATGGATTAGCGCCAGATACCATCAACAAGGCAACAAAAGCAGTCAGAAAAATCCAAATTTTATACATTTCTTCATTCAATGCAATACTACTTAAATATATATATATATATATATACAGGTATGTTGACAACTATGTAACTATCCTCAAGTATAGGTCAAAGTATCAATATCAACTCTTTCTTTTGAGGTTATTTTTTTCTTGAGTGAGCTTTTCAACAACTTTCCATGTTTTGCAGTTTGCATCTTAGCACCAAATGAGAGATTCTCACAGTTTTCTGACTTTAATAGAAATGCTATCAGTAGTTTAGTCATGTAGACTTATCAAGGTATTTAGAAGTGGACTCATAGCCTTCAGTTAATTGCATTAAGCTCAATTTGCACGCTTACTTTAATGAGACTCAATGCACAGTTTTCATCACCAGTTTAGTCCACAGTTTCTGCATATTAAATGACACCATCAACGTTCTGCTATGTGAAGTGGGTGAAATAGATAGAAGACACTTTAAGACTACCCCAAATAATACCAATGTTGTTCCTAATTCTTTTTATATATGTTTCAAATTATATGAAGAATATGATATTTTTTGAAACAACAAATTAGATTGATATATAATGCAAAAGCTAAGATACTACATAAACAGTAATGTGATTAATGAGAAAAATACCAAGAGGGATTTAAAAAGCGCAAAAACTTACTCACCAAAGATTGTTTTTAAAATAGCGTCATGTTTTTCTGTGACATGAATATATTGTCAAATTGGCCAAATTCAATGGCTATTGTTTGAAGGTTATTGTTAATTGCATTGCAGTAGATCTTTGTTGTTGTGCATAGACAAGTGGGTTCAAATTTAAAAAGAGCCTTCTGCTCATGAGATATAATTATACAAATACCAATACATCTAAGCAAAAGAGACTGATAACAATTTTGTCAATAAGTGGGGTACACATAACTTTTAAGGGAATCCATGGTTTCCACATTTATGTATTTTAGCTACTATTTGTATTCCACAGAACTCACGTATAACCAATACACAAAATGAGTGTTATTTAATTAAAGATAACAAGACCCAAAAGCCTTTCGGTCTACCTGCCACTGTGGCCATGTGGGTAATACACTCACCTGGGAACAGAGAAGATGTGGGTTCAAACCCAGGTACAGGCAGATATATGGGGGCTTGGATGATCACTTAAAATGACGATCCTCTGACATTGGGTCAATTCCTTGGTTTCAGGTTAAAGTATCTCCAAAACTATTGATAAATGGTCATCGTGGAGCCTCTTTCTTACAGTTAGGGGAATGTCAGTAACTTAAGAGTACTTGTACAGTATGTGCACGAGCTGTGAATCGAAAGAGACACGAGTAGTGCACTAGACAAAAACACCTGCTGACAAAAATAAATTCACAGTCTAATACATCCCAAACCAGGCCTAGAACTCAGATGGTCACCCATCCAAGTATTAACATAGCCAAATTAAGTTTCACTTAACTTGATCAGTGATGAGAGTCAGAATCTTCACACTATACCACAATTTATGAAAGTCCATTGACTTGAAAAACGTGATCTGTAGAAGCACAAACCGCGCTAGAGCTCAAGATTAAAAGTGAGTTACAAGGCTTGATATTAAAGAAAGTCATATTTATAAAACAAAAGTTTTCCTCTGGAACTTGTTCAGTTCTTACAAAGACCATTCTTTTTCAGCAAGTGGTCCATATAATGTTATCAATAATTGTTCCTTTGTTGTTTTTTCCTTTTTGGATCAAAGAAATAGAACATTAACATCAAAAAGATGATATTACTGAAAGCTAAGATTTGAATTTCAATGATTTTAATTCTGCTCAACAGATGATATATTGTTCCCCACAAAGAAGTCAGGCTGTGGCTACTGAACTCGCATTAATTCACTGTCACTAGCTGTAGTGACACACGGCCCTACTTCTGACATATTTCTATGATTAGAAGATTGCAACCTCGTTAAAAACTTTGAAATAGAGATTAGAAAGTATAATGTTAGAGTGAAATAGAATCAAGCGAAACAAAGCCTAAAAAAAGCTTCAGCTGATTGTGTTCTTCTTCAATTTACATATTAAATAACTCACTATCAACACAATGTCACTTAAGTTCAGTACACCTTCTCGTTTACCTTCAGGGCATATGGTGTGCCATATAAATTCATTTTTAACTGCTACATCAATACCAAAGTGGAGGAAGTAAATTAAAGTTTGATATGAAACAAGGAAAGGCTTTTGACTCTATTTTGTAGACACAGCATATGTTTGAACGTTTCCGTGGTGGATAAAAATAACATGTCTAAAAGCTACATTAACTGAAATGGATCTCATGTTTTGGAACATTGCTTTTAGTTGTATAAGATTATTTATCATCTTTGCACAGTATCCACTGTGTTAGAAACATAGCAATAGAAAGAGCAAGGCACTTGTCCTAGTGAGGTAAAAAGGGATAAAATAAATTTATGGTACTTCTATGAGAACTAATATCAACTTGTCTATTTTTTGAACAGATATAAAAAGAGTTCTAGTGCAGAAGTCATGAGGCCAAGTCAGTGAAGTCACCAATGACTTTTATGACACAGATTTATTCAAATGGTCACACGCATACACACACATATATACTTATATATCCCAGTAACTGTACATATATTGAGAGTTTTTCATGTTAAATTTTTTGCAACATTTTTCTTTAGAAATTAGTTGTTTTCATCTTACACATTTAAAATGGTTTTACCCTCCCTCCATGTAAACTGTTCTTTGTCAGCAACACATCAAAGTCAGTTGCCTCACCATGTGGTCCCTTGTACAGTTAATCTTATTCCTTTTTCACACAGAAATGAATTTTATTTCTGATGGCTCAGAAATATAATATGGTAAAACTTAACTACATGATGAGTTATTATTTATACCTGGAAATATATTTGGCCCGATATACTAAAATGAGTAAAATTAATGTGTTAACTTGGCAAATATAAAGCAAAATGTGAGATATTTCACAAAAGTTCTTATTGTTTTGATAGAGTATCAGCCATTTAAAAGCCTAAAACAATAATGTATTCAATAACCAGTCCCGTAACATGTTTGTGGATTTCTTTACGTTCACCAGGACAAGAAAAAAAAGATTCCCGGATTACTGTTCATACCACTGTAAAATAAAAAAACCTTATATAACTTTTACCTTAAAATGGATGGGTAACTCTGACTAAATTTACAGTGTTTGACATCAATAATCCAACAGATACTTTTTCCACCCGAAAAAGACTGGCTATATCTAGGAAGGTGGAGGCAGTGGCTGGGTTGTAGTGGACTGAGAAATAATTTTCTTTATGATCACTATCTTTGGTTTGTACACCGACTTCTTGTGTCCATAACCTCCGCCATGATGGTCATCGTAATCATCATAATGATAATGGCCATGATCATCGTGTTCATCATAATGGTAATCTCCATGTCCACCACCACCGCCGTAATGATAATCATAAAATCCATGGTCATCATGATAATCTCCATGGTAATCATGGTAGCTGTGGTCATCGTGGTAATCGTAGTGGTCAAAGCTAATTTCATGACTGTCGTCTCCATGACAATCGTGTCCGTCATGACAGTCAAGGATATGAACCACCTTCTTCTTCCTTGAACGCCTGCGTTTCTTGCTGTAACCTGACTTAGCAGCTGTGGCAAGCTGGCTGTACACTGCATCATATTCACCAATACCATAGTCTTCACCATAGGCTATAAAATGAACAGGTACAGGGGTCAACTGAGATTTGGTTAGGAAATATATCATTTAGATGGAAGGATAACTGTCAATTTTAAAACATTTTTCTTGTCTCTGGTTGGTTAGACTCTGAAAATACTCTGTGAAATACATATGGTTACATGTGCAATAAAACAACAAAACCTGTTGAAAATATTCCTAATGTACAAAAATAATTCAAATAATATCAAATAACTGTTATAGTGAAACCATATATATCTTTGAAGGAGCAGCCTAGAAGCAAACAGCAGTTAAAACGAACCAAACTAAATGAAGTTAAAACAATTCCTAGATTAGCTTTGATTTTAATCTTTAGAGGTGCCTTTCATTTACAGAAAAAAACTGTAAAAATAATTCATTATAGAATTAGAGAAAGTAACAATACTGCATGATTTCAAGCAAGGGCTATAAGTAATTTTGCATTTCAGTGCAACATAAATATGGCTAGATTTGAAAAATAGCCTGAACAAAAAAATGTGCACGTAGTCCACAAACATGAATATATTTGATTTATTTGGACTTAACATTGCTTTCAACACACTGTACAAGTAATATCACGGCAGGTAGTTTTAAGGGAGACAAAACCAGTATATACCAGTTGGTCAAGATTCTGCATTGTAAACTGGGGGGTATCGGTAAGCAACTACCAACTTTCCCACATAGGGTCTGGTCTAGGGGTTTCAAACCATCAACTTAAGAGGCGGGAGCTGAGTGTATTACTCACTACACCACCCGGCCTCCCCCACAAACATGAGTATAAGAGTAATGGAATAATTGATACTAGACAGAAAATGGAGGTAAGCTATTTTTTTAGAAAGCAAGACAACTAACAAGCAAACAAAATTCATCATCTACTAAAGAAGCAAACATGAGTTATACAACATCAGAATTGCCATAGCAGAATACTCAAGGTTCAGTAATTTATTATATCCATCCATACATCCATACTTTAATAAATGCAAGTCTGCCCATTTGTCTTAAGCTCTAGCCAATAGTTAAGTATGGACTCCTATCGCTTATTATATATTAAAGTGATGGATAATAAAAGTAAAACAGCCCTAGTAGAGTATATTTAATGTGGGTGTTCCACTGGAGCTGACCTTACGACTCTGTGGTCGGCTGCAAAAGTCGGGGGTCCGGGACAAAGATCCACGAAGAAAGGAGGAAAAAATTCGGGTCGGTTTCACCTCCCCAACAGGTCGTGATACACTGCCTTGGGGTCGGGATATTTTGTACATGACTAGTCTGGAAAGTACTAGAATAACCCCTAAACCCATAACAGACAAGCCGTGGCAGGTACTGACAATCCATACTGACAAACTGACAGTACTGGAGAAACATACAGAATCACCACGACCAGACTTGCAGTCAATATTGCCATTACAGTTTTTGATGAATTTATGGGCAGAAAGAGAATCAAGTGTCGACCAATAAAAAAATCTGAAACTAGGTCAAGGCTGAATATTTGGATCCTATCACGGGACTGTAAGAAGAGTCGGGGAAATATCAAACATGTTTTATATTTTACCGACCCCCCACGACAAGCCGGGAAAATAAAACTTGCCCTTACCGACTATTTTAAACATTGGTCCCAAGCCCCGAAAAATGCTTAGCTACCAACAAGTAGCTAGTTGTTAGTAATCTGTTGTGACAAAGATTCAGAATATGCACCACCCGGGGAATTGGCTGATTAGATTTTGTGCTATTCTCCTACAGAACTATAGAGGAGAAGTAATAAAGGAACAAGATGACAACATTTTAAAGATTTACTTATTATCTGAATTAAAGGAGTTGAAATAACCATCGCAATGTAAAAAGTGGGGATTGGATATGGACTTTCGAAGATAGGCATAATTTCCCACCGTTTTACAGTCTTGGATGGAACTCTTAATATACTGTCATATACGAGCTCATTATATACAAAATGGCTGCCACAAACCTGTAATCTCAGTCATAATGGAATCATCTAGAACAGATTTTCACAATGTACCGTGTCTTTATCTACCTAGAATCATACCCTTACGTATACTATGTGATGGTAAATTGCAAATTAGTTTCACTGGCGACAGGTTTATTATGGCACATTGTAAAATTGGCATATAAGCACTGTTTACACCATCCATTTTGACAATATTGACTATCCATAATGGTCTTGTATGATGCAAAAGCTGGAGCAAGTATTTTTCTTGTATATGTGAAGGATGATATTTAAAGTTTTTGTTATTGGTCACATAACCAGTTATTAAATAATTAGAGCCGAGTAATTTGAATACAAGGTACAAGGTACACTTCTGTGCTTAGTTGGAAGTGATGCCATCTACAACCTTTCCTTTCTAATCGTTGCACTTGCCCATATTAGGGGGAATCTACCCGCTACTCAATCCTCCTTAAAGATGATTTGGATCTGAAGCGAGACTCCAGAAGTGTTTAAGGTTTTTTTGACAACATCTGCTTTATAACTCAAAAACTATTGGATTACACTATGTTCTTATTCTTACATAAGTTCAGGTGTACTCCTCCACAAAGATGATCCGGATCCACAGTGTGTAATTGTGGATTTTAAATATTTTTTCACAATATTTGCTTCTGAATCCGCAGGAGAATGTTTGTACTCCTTAAGGCACTCCTCATTATACCTGTGCTGTAATGGGTAGTTTACATGAACAATGAAACAATAAAAAACGAGGACCATAATACATAGAATGTGCAAATTTACTGGGTTTCTTTGATCATCTGTAGGGATATGGCAATTAACAAGGAACAGTCTTTCATAAAAAAGTTTTTGTTATTGTTTTGGGGATTATAGGGATCACTTGGTCCAGTATGATAAGAGTTGATATACCTTTTAACAAAACAACCATTCCTAAAGGGTATAATTAGTTATACCAATCATTTCGGACAGCCATTGGTTACTATCTCTCACAAAGAAGCATTCATTCCAAACTATTACAAGAGTTTTTCAATGTTTTGCTTGTCTAATGAATAGAAAGTGAATTGACAGAAAATTTATAATAACCTCAAATCACCAATGTATACAGCACAAATAGAGTTTGAATGAAAAAAAAACGATGTTTAAGAAATTTGCAGTACAATAAACTATCCCAAAAATGTATTTTTAATAGTTATTCAAATGTAAAATTCAGTTACTTTTCTCCAGTTATAAATTCTTTGTCTACACTGCATCTTTATTTATCTGTGCACAATAACCCGCAATGTCTTTGTAACACCACATGGCAATCTATGTTGCTATCGTCAGCGTATAAAATATATGATCACATACAAACTTACATCTTTTAATTCTTTTGTGACTTTTACCAGTCTCAACCACATTACTCTTGGCTTCCTGTTTTGCAGAAACATCCTCTGTCAAAGCATAAACAATAAATGGCAAATACAAAACAAAATACCATTTTATTATCCCCATGATGTAAATAGATTAACTATTTTCTGTTATCCAAATAACTTGCAACATTTATCACCAGTTTGTTGACCACTATGGTGTACTGTTAAAGCAAATGCAAGTGAGTAATTCAGCAAGGGGACAAAAAATCTTATTTATGAGGCAAGGAGGAGTGGTTTAAAGGTAAAAGAAGGAATTTCAATTAGCATACATTACCTTGTTATTGTTGGTTTCACACCATCTAGAAGTATCACTTTGTCAAAGGCTTTGAAGATATCAACAAAAGTGACCAGTATATGTCCTTGTGATTGATATGTCTCTTGTATATACATATGTAAGAGCTTAATGTATGACTAACAGATGTCATAAATAGTGTGATAGCTTCCTGAATCTATCAAATGCAGCCATTAATTGCACTTTTAATCACCAATAAAAATTGATTGCAGGTTAGGTAGGTGATCACATCTCACTTTTAAAGTGGCGATTCCATTCTCATAGAATGAAATGCTTGAAATTCTGTAAATGTTAATACATTTGTCATATTGAAAATACTTTGCAACAACATTCCACGATATGAAAAAAAATCGAAATTAGTTTGACATTTATTCGAAACTAGTTTGACAAAAGGTAACCTGAGATAATGTGTAACTATGAAAATGCAAATGCAACACGAGATCCAATGTGACATGTCCTCTTATACACAATCAGCAAAAGTGATGAACCTACCAAAATACACATTTAAGGATTTTTATCATTGATATGATCACAAAATGTTGTAGAAATAACTGAAGTAAAAGAATTACAACATTAAACCCTACAATAAGTTGTTCAATTCCAGACTCATCATTAACAGTTAGAAATTAAATTTATATTCCAACGAATTTTATCCTTAGTATGCAAACTGTCATTCAGAATTTTTTTTCATTCATTATAAAATAGGTTTAATATTGACTAGTGAATATATGACTTGGTAAATGAGCTGACTTATTTATTGAAAAAAAATCAATCCAGGAACTGATTTTCGCCTAAGAAGCTGGTGGAAGAGGTAAGGTAGTAGTTGACTGCTCTATAATTTTCTTTATGATGACCACTTTGGGCTTGTACACTCTCTCCTTTTTCTTTCTTCCATACCCACCATGATCATGATAGTCATGGTAATCCCCATGATCATCATCATGGTAGTCTCCATGGAAATCATGGTAATCACCATGATCGTCGTGGTAATCATCATGGTAATCATGGTAGGAATATCCATGATCTAAATCATGGTAATCTCCATGGTAGTCATGGTCATTATCATGGTAATCATGATCATCCTTATCAAAGCTAATGACGTGTTGATTGTTGTGTTCATGGCAGGCATCATGGTCATCGTGGCAGTCTGTTAGATGTACAACCTTTGGCTGCTGCTTCTTTTTACGTTTGTATCCACCCATCCTTGCAGTATGCTCCATGTGAGCTAGATTCACTGGATGTTGACCAGCTTGATTTTGAAGGATTCCTGGGTAGAAGAGGCCCATATTGTGGAAAAGCTGGGCTAGGTATGGGTTGTAATAGGGCTGGGTTATATGGCTGTATGGATTTTGTAGATCCATAGTGATGGGTGATCTGTGCGTGAAGTGATGTGACTGTAACCTGCCAGAGTATAGCAGTGGGTCATAGAAGCCATAGTCTGAGACTGGATTAACTAAAGCTGAAAGATAAGATATCCACTAATGGTTACAGCAAATACATGACTAAAACATTTTGAAATAAATTTTTGTCTATAATGTTTATTTATGGAACCAATTTCAATAGTAATACTCAGAAAATAAGCATAGTTTGTCAACATATTACCAAGATATTGATGTTAGATTGATATTATTGATATATTATTGATATTAGATTAAAACCCTGACTATTTTTACATACATTTTGCATCAGTTGCAGAATGATATGTAGTGGGCAGGACCCGAGACAATGATACAGTTATCTGTCCAGGACATTTCTGCTATTTTTGTGGGGAATGGGAATATAAATTAATATTATTACATGAATGAACCTACCATGTGATACTTTAGCAGAATTAAAACCCAATGGACCTATTTCCTATTACACCATCTTATGCACGTGCACAATCTTTGGTTTATTTCAAAATAAAGTTCTAGTTGCATACTCACAGCGTTTACTCCTTGAGCCAGATTTATCCTTATAACTTGTGACAGGTTTATCTGAATCAGACAATACATTGTGAAATAAACAAAAGAAGATTATAACAGTTATATATTTGACAACCATTGTAAGCATGCATCGACCAGCAAAATGAATTTTCTTCAAAGATCATCCAAAATATTTAACAGAAAGCTGAATAATCCACAGTTACTGATGTTCATAAAAACTGTTTTGAAAATTTGATCTGAAAGTATATCAATCGTTTTGGTGCAATGATATACATGAATGTGTACGGGTGATATGGTAATCATAGGTGATTTAAATAGCTCGTAATGGCTTACAAAATGTAATAAAGGACAGTATAAAAAGGCAGTTTCATATTTGTATGAGCTATGTGTACAGGAGAGAGAAAAAGGCTACACTTTGGACATATAGTTTATTTCTTTGATTCAGCTTTTCAAAATTAATAAGCATACATATTGAAAGACAAATGTTTTATTTAGAAAATGCCAAATTATAGTGCTATTAAAATATTGAGTGTTACCAAACTACCTGAAATCAAAGGTTGCAGAGGTTTTAGACACAGTCTGAAATTTCTAACTCTAAAAACATGTTTATTCAAAGACAGGAATGCACGCCTATCATGAGGCAATATTATTCCATATATGGCTATACAAAGTCTTCATCCTTCAACCTCTTCATCGGGAGGAGGGGGTAATGTAGTAGTCGTATCAGATATAATCTTTTTGATAATAACAATTTTAGGTTTGTAAACCTTCTTCTTGGAGCCATAATGGTCATGGTAGTCATGGTGATCATCATGGTAATCATGATGATCATCATGGTAGTCATGGTGATCATCATGATAACCATGGTGGTCATCATGGTAATCATGGTGATCGTCATGGTGACTGTTATGGTAATCATCATGGTGATCATCATAGTGGATACCATATCCATGACTATGGTCATCATGGTAATTGTCATGATGATCATTCTTTACGAACTTAATGGTGTGCAAATCATGATCATCGTGATCACATGCATCATGATGGTCATCATGACAATCTGTCAAATGTATGACCTTTGGATGCTTCTTCTTATATCCATATCCCATCCTAGCTACAAGGTCCATGTGTGGAGCAAAGTATGGATACATGGCTGGGTAGACAGGTGGATACATCTGTGTACTCAGTGGATCACCATACAGTGATGCTTGAGGTGTATACATGGAGTATGCGCTATATGGACTGTATGAATTGTAGCTCTGATCCAAGGAATCCTCCAGGGTACTGGGTAACTGGACTGTAGAAGTGTATCCAGTTTGCTTGTATGGAGACGGTATCTGGTACACCTGAGGGAGTAAGTGACTGATGTGTAGAGCTGCAAGAATAATAATAGCACAAGTGTTTAGCTCATGAACACTATATATAATAAAATGACCTTGTGTTATGCTTTCTGTTACTGCAAACAGTTTCATTACTAACAAAGAAACAAATCCCTTCAAAACATAACCTCCAAGGTGGAGGTAATGATAACAGAGGACTTAATGGGGTAAAACACATTATTTAACAAAGGGAGGCAAGACTTTTAGACTTCCTTTAGTGTGTAAACTACAGAGAAGAAACAGAAAAAACAAAGTACTGACATTTCACAATACCATCTTTTGCATTGTCCATGTTGGTAAAATCAAAATCTGCCAGAGCTCCAGTTTAAATGTGACAAGAAGGAAAAGCACAAACCAGTTTACACATGTAAAAAGAGCATTTAAGTTTAAACCAGAGAGAATTAATGGTCTAATGTAAATGTTCTATCCAAACTGTATTTGGGATATTATATTTATTAAAAGATCTAAGTACATTAAAATAGAATACATTAAGATACAAGCATTTATATAGTGTAAAATTGATAGAACCCATCTAATGCGCTGGAGACAAACGGGAAAGTTATTACCCAGCAAGAAATACCGGGGAAGGGTACGATTGAGACTTGACTACAGGTGGTTATCTATTCGACTTGGATTGTGCTACAATGGCAAAGCTCCAACTACTAAACTTGCTTGTGGACATATGGGCAATATAAAATTTATTACCATGACTTAATTTAGTCGCAGTTTAGTACCACAAGGTTTTGCTTGATTTGATTGCTTTTTAGTAAATATTAATATTAACACACTTTGTAAGTGTCTGATAATGGACACTATTAGTCATTAAAGGGTGAACATCTTTAAACTGATGACCAATGTAAATAGACGTCCTCAGTCGCCCAATAGCTACCAAGTTTGGCATCTAATCTCAGGCTGTGTCAGCTCTGTGTAGGTTCAACCCAAACAAGTGGTAAAACCTACTTCTGAGGGCTTGTCCCAATATGGCTCTGGCTGGTGAATATTACCCCAAACCCTTACTTGGACTAATCAATGTTAACAAATCTAAAATTTGATAGTCAAGATTCAGACCAGTTATATCATAGATGTCAGGCAAATAAGGTGACATGAATTCAAGTAGAAGGTAGCAACATAACCAGTACTTGCGTCATGGATAAGAAAAGTGTATCCATTGAACCCCATTAGCTGCCTCATTAAATTTGTTAAGCTACTTTCTGGAAGTCAGTGGTTTACTCCATGTCACCAATATACGTTTTTTCTAATTCTAAAATTGACAATACAATTAAATTTGCAATTTATATATTTATAACAGAAGGGATGACATACTTACATCTTTTGTTTCTGCCAGCCTGAGCTTCCTTAGATACAGCCATGTGTAAAGCATGGACCAATAAAAATAACCCCTCTTTTCCCAGATACATTGTTTATCCTTCAAATTCAATCCCAACTAATAAATATTTTAAAGAATTGTGATAGATGAAAATGTGAATTAGCTCGGAGAAGCTTTTACATAAACTGATGCTTCAAACACATAAGCCGTCCAATAAAAATAGTAAAACTAAAAAAAGATATAACACACAACAAAAAACAACCTTAGGACTTGGTATTGAGATGTTAACCTGAATGTGACAACGTATTAATACAATGTTCATGTGAGACCTTTTGACTAAATTTAATACATTTAATTATTTTTGATTAAATTGATGATGAATCCATAAAACACATGATAGTAACATTTAAACAATATACTTGCAGACTAAGAATTTAAAATAATATGCAAATAGAGTGTAAGTCCAGTTTTAGTTCTAGATTTGCCTGGTTTGTGCTTTTGACAGAATATTTTGATAATCCCACGCTGGTTGGTCGTGACAAATGAGCAGGTCTCATAAATTAAGGCAGGTTAACATTTGTCTGATTTGTACAAATCATCTGGCAATAGGAAAAAGAAAACACCAAGCCTGCAGCACTAATGAGAAAATCGTGCCATCCTATTTTGCATACAAGTAGTAGGATCAGAATCAGTAAAAAAAACACCAGAACAGAATTATTAGACGTCAGTTTTGCCAGGAGGAACGTAAAATATACAGTTTTAACTGAAAAAAATAATAACAAATGTTACAGTGACATATTATTAACTTATTTGTAACGAAATTGAAAATAACATGCCACATTTATTATGGAATTATTTCACATACTACTTTTTAAATTATTAACTGGGTAGTTTTATTGCATTGTCAATGCAGATAATTCTGATATAACGGTTATCTGGGATAGTTTCAAATAATGAATATATCAATTATTATGCTTGCTCAGAAAACATGGAATATCAGTGTCATGTGATCAAGATTTTGTGCCCATTTTCCCTCATTGAAAATCACCAATGATTTGAAAGTCAATGGATGTTCTGGCTTTCAAAAATGTTGCAGCAGCTTGAACTAGCTTCAACTAGTTGCTTCAATCGAATGTGACTGCAGTTGTCAGTCACCACATGGATGAATAGGAAAAAAGTGTTGGTATTTAAAGAAACCCTTGGTTGCCTGAATTTATTTGATATTGAGCTTAGTTTAAATTTTGGGGTTGTTCAACTGGAGCCAACTCTACAACTGACTACGTGATTCTATGATCGGTTAGAAAAGTTGGGCATTGGGGATCAAAACAAAAAAAAAAACACTCGAAAATTTTGGGTCAGTTACATCTCCTCGACAGGATAACACATCCTGGCTTGTCTGGAACAAGATCCTGATTTGACTTGTGCTTGGGGTCTTTTCTTTGACTAGACAGGAAACTACCAGGACAAGCTCTAAACTTTTAATTGACAAGCTGTATCAGGCCATGACAAGCCATAGTGACAAACCGATAAGACTGGATCAGTATCCCGATCCATCTGCTTGGGAGTGATTAATTTCTGGAGTCATGGTCATTAGTCAGGATCAAACCAACACTATATAAACCCCTTCTGGGTGATGTAAATCCTGATTTATCACTGCAAAGATGCCAGCTACACATCAGAGAGACTTTCTACAGAAGCTCAGGGCCCTGATGTTTGTCAGGAGGACTCATCTAAACCAAGAACCACCACCTACTATACAACCAGTACCTTCAGAACAGCACCTAGGATAAGAAGAAAGCCACAAAACCCTGAGACATGCCCTGAATCCTTCAAATACAAGAAAAAACATGCCCATACGAACCTCTTGGCCAACTTGAAACAGACTGATATCCCTGTTTACCAGAATTTTGGGAGGATGCCAGTTGCAGTTGTCGACCTCATTCAAGACCACATCTACCTCCACATCAAGAAGGAAGTAAAAAAAATTAGGAATCCCTTAAAAGTTGGACTGAAACTGGCAATAACACTGAAACACATGGCAATAGGAGAAGCATACACATGATTACAGTATCATTGGCTGGTTAGCCAAACTACCATGTGTATATTCGTTCCCAAAGTCTGCCGGGCCATCCTTGATGAAGCATTTGAGCTGCCCTACCGCTCTTGAAGACTGGAAACAGATTGAGGAGATGTTAAGAACCAGATAGAATGCCCCCCACCCTCTTGGGGCACTGGGCAACATATCACCATGAAGAAGCCAAAGAGATCCGGGGGTGAATATTACAACTACAAGGGCTTATTTCCCTGGTGATGCTAGCCTTGGTTAACACAGACTGCAACTTTCTTTTGGTAGATATTGGGTCAGGTGATGACCCTGTTCCAGCAAAGGATTAAAGCCCAATTTGTCCTGGGACCCTTAATCCTTGAGATTCGGTGCAAAAAAACCTGCAAAAATGGGTGGGACAATGGAATCTTGATCCAGTTCTGGGAACAAACCCAGATTGTCCCCGGGAAGCCTCAGATGTCCTCATACAAGTCATAATAGTTCCCCTACTATGAAGCAATTAAGCCACGTCTGTGATTGGTTTCAACCCTGATCCTGTCAGGGATATACCGACTGGGTCTCAGACTGGTCTGAGCCTTCCTCAGGCTCCTGTGACCAATAACCAATTTATAGAGACAGTAATGGCTGATTTTTATTAGGCCTGGGACTAAGTCCAGTCCTTCTGGGACTAAGAGTCCTGAGACTGGGACATTTGTTGGTATGGGCGAAAGTGAATCGGTTACAGTCGTGGCAAATATGAAACATGTTTGATTTTTATGCCGACCACAACAGACCCAAAAAGACTCCAGCCGACTGTCCAGCACTCTACATTTTTTGGAAACACATCCCCAAAAACGCTAAATTGGGAGCCTTAGTTATGTGGGGGAAGAGGGGCATAAAGGGGATATTCATCAGATTCACACATAATTAACCACAAACAAGTTTCAGGAAAAGATCAAGGATGTTACCTTGGGGCTTCCAGCACCCGAACCCCTAGGGGAGGGAGGGTTAGATGTACACATTTTGCTAGGTAATGACGGCTTCGCTTAGATGCCATGGCTTGTTAAACCCTACAGCAGAAGACAACTAACAATGGAGAATAGAATGGCGAACTACAGGATCTCCAGAGACAGGAGGGCAGTGTAGAATGTGTTTGGAATCCTGGTAATCAGATTCATTCATACTGGGCACAATAGAGCAAAGGTCAAAGGTTGTTGGAGACATCATTTTGAAATGTGGTGCGTTGCACAACATAATGAAGACACATCAAAGGCGACAAGACAGGGCACCTAACCCAGCAGATGACATTCCAGCCACATGGCACATTTGTGGAAGTGGTACTGCAGCTCCTAGAAAGTTGCTGGTGCTGAAGGGTCCTTTTCTCTGTCCTGCTCTGTACAAAGTTAAAGTTGGGGTTTTACATCCTGTTCAACAGCCAGGGTCATATTGAGACAGGTCCAAAGCATTGCCACTTGTGGGACTCGAACCCACAGAAGTAGCCTGGACATCCTGCCCTGCTCTGTATACTACTTAAAAGTTTCACAGCCTCGTTTCTTAAAGTATGAAAGTCCCTTTCCGCCAAATTTCAACTTCAGATGCTATTTAGTTGTAGAAGGCTGTTCTGGTGGTCTCCTGCCTGGGCTCAAGGAAATATGTGAGCACAGTCTTCATCTGGGCAAACTGATCTATGATCTTGCTGGTCGACTGATTAAGACTAGCACACTACACTGGTACTGGCAGTGCTGCAGATGGATTGTTGGTAAGTTGTGTCAGAGCCGATGCTGGTCTCTAAACTGTCTGTGTCTTTCGACCCCTGTGAAATATCATGGGCTGTGGGCCGCACTGGCTCCTCTCTATGGAGACTTGAAGGCTGAAGATTTGCTGAGTGCCTTCCTTCTGATGTGGGTCTTCAAGAAGATAAATTTGTCCTGAATCCAGTTCTGCCTCTCATTTGTCATTTTCTTTGGGAGTCTGGCCAGACTTGGACTGGACACTTGCACACTTTCACTGACAGCTTGCAGCTGCTGGCAAACCTCTCCAACAGGCAATCCTTCCTGGTCTTGTCCTTCAAGTGCTCGTTTTTTTGCTGCAAAGCTCCTCATGATCCTTGACAAAGTCCACAAAGTCTCCTTATCTGAGTCTGTTAAAAATGTTCGTCGTATGTCCTTTCTTTTACCTGTAGTGTGCTTGAGATGTGCGGGCCTCTCCTTCATTCTTTCTGTCCATGTCACTTTCACTCCTCTCAGTTCTTGCTCTTTTTTCGGCCACTGTCTCTTCTGAGGACTGTTGAGCTTTCGCCCTCCTGGCTTCCTCCCTTTCCCTCTCCTCCTTCTGTTGTTTTTCTGCCTCCTCCCTCTCCCTCTATTCTCTCTCCTCCCGCCTCCTCTATATGTTAGCAGCTGTATACTCAAACTCTGTAGTTGTGTTTTTCTGGGACTTCTATCTTCCTAACATTTTTCTGTCCTTTTTAGGACCCATCTGAAAAATAATCAAATCAAGCAACATTAGTAAAAACACCCCATCTGAACACTGACAGGTGTAATCCGTCAGAATTGAAAAACCAATGATGCATTCAGAGCCCTGACCTTATATAGGCACAGATAATTCCTGGCACAGATTGCATAAAAGACCAGCCATGGGTTGGTAAAATGAAGCCAGCTTGTCCTAACACACTTTCCAGCTTGTCTGTTGCTGTAATTGTCAGTTTAACTTTACAGCTTGCCCTGGTGTGTTCCCAGCTTGTCCTGCTGTGTTACCATTTTGGTGAAAAGAGACTTGGAGACTTCCTGTCTTGACTGGAAGTGACCAAGTCAGGTCAGCGATATTTACGACAGGCCAGTTTCCTTTCATTTATGATCGGTTTATGTTTACAGCCTGTCGTGAAGTGGTGTCCAGGTACTTAACTATGACTGGCCGACAAATGCTTCCAGACAAGATGGTGATAGTATAGGAAAAGACGGGAAGTGTCTATGACAGGACATAGAGAGACACAATAGGACGGTTTCTAGATAAGCAGAGCCACTGTCGTGATCGAGAGTCATTGAGGGTTGGAACATCTGACTTATTAATTCTTATTTACAATATACTGTCATATACACAGAAACAAAGCCATATATACAACATATATTATATATACTTCATACATTATGAAGTAGAATATTCAATGTATTACGTTACACATTTGATTTAATATCACACATATCCAACTTATTTAGTTGTATGTTTGCATAATGGTAGTGGCTAAGAGCAATAAACTTTCATGGACTAAAACAATACAAATATCATGATAGGTTTTTTAGAAAAATGTAACTATGCTAATTCAATAAATGAACTTAGGTATCTCAATTTTTTGACTTAGTAACTCAATAAATCGACTCAGTTTTCTCAATTTATTGACTTAGTATCTTGATAAATCAACTCAATAAATCGACTTAGTTTTCTTGATTGATTGACTCAGTATCTTGATAAATCAACATAGGTCGCTCATTGTTTTATAGGCCAGGGTTTTAACCAGTGTGTATGGAATTCATGGCCACAAAGTAGTTTCAGTTGAGGTAATGTTGGATTTACTATGTTACCCTGCGTATACATAATGGAAAAATGCAAGGTAACTTATTATTAATTGCATAGTTGTAGTGGCTAACAGCAATAATCTTTCATGAAACTATAACATTTTTTTAGAAAATGTAACTATACTAGTTCAATAAATGAACTTAGGCATCTCAAGTTTTTGAGTTAGTAACAATAAATCGACTTAGTTTTCTTGATTTATTGACTTAGTATCTTGATAAATCAACATAGGTCGCTCAATTTTTTATAGGCCAGGGTTTTAACCAGTGTGTATGGAATGCATGGCCACAAAGTAGTTTCAGTTGAGGTAATGTTGGATTTACTATGTTACCCTGCGTATACATAATGGAAAAATGCAAGGTAACTTATTATTAATTGCATAGTTGTAGTGGCTAACAGCAATAATCTTTCATGAAACTATAACATTTTTTTTAGAAAATGTAACTATACTAGTTCAATAAATGAACTTACGCATCTCAAGTTTTTGAGTTAGTAACAATAAACCGACTTAGTTTTCTTGATTTATTGACTTAGTATCTTGATAAATCAACATAGGTCGCTCAATTTTTTATAGGCCAGGGTTTTAACCAGTGTGTATGGAATGCATGGCCACAAAGTAGTTTCAGTTGAGGTAATGTTGGATTTACTATGTTACCCTGCGTATACATAATGGAAAAATGCAAGGTAACTTATTATTAATTGCATAGTTGTAGTGGCTAACAACAATAATCTTTCATGAAACTATAACATTTTTTAAAGAAAATATAACTATACTAATTCAATGAATGAACTTAGGCATCTCAAGTTTTAGTTTTCTTGATTTATTGACTTAGTATCTTGATAAATCAACATAGGTATCTCAATTTTTTATAGGCCAGAGTTTTAACCAGGTTGTATGGAATACATGCCCACAAAGTAGATTCAGTTGAGATAATGTTGGATTTACTATTTTATCCTGCGTATGCATAATGGAAAAATACAAGGTAGATTATCATTGTTTATTGCATAGTTGTAGTGACTAACAGCAATAATCTTTCATGAAACTATATTTTTTTTCAGAAAAATGTAACTATGGTAACTCAATAAATGAACTTAGTCATCTCAATTTATTGACTCAGTAACTCAATAAATCGACTTAGTTTTCTCTTTTAGAAAAATGTAACTATGCTAATTCAATAAATGAACTTAGGTATCTCAATTTATTGACTTAGTAACTCAATAAATCGACTCAGTTTTCTCGATTTATTGACTTAGTATCTTGATAAATCAACTCAATAAATCGACTTAGTTTTCTTGATTGATTGACTTAGTATCTTGATAAATCAACATAGGTCGCTCAATTTTTTATAGGCCAAGGTTTTAATCAATCAATCAGTTGTCCACGTGCTTAATCTCCGTATCAACGGATTCTAAGGCACACCATCCAATTCATAAGGCATAAGTCATAAGACATTAGACATGTTCCGAGTCGTTCCCAGAGAGGTCGTCCGGTGTTCGGTAGTAAGAAGCTATGGTGGGAATGATTTCTGAAATAGGTAGGTTTTGAGTTGACTTTTGAAACTGGAGAGATTTGGAGCACTGCGTATATCATATGGAAGATCATTCCATAACTTAGGGGCATCATATGAAAAACTATTGTTAAAATGGACCTTAGATTAATGGATGGAAGCACAGTAAGAGGGAACCTGAAGGAACAAATTTTTGGGATTGGAACATCTTGTATTCACAGCAGATTTGTACAAGGAGAGATATGGTGCAAAATACTTAGGCTGGCCAGTGGTGAGGTACTTATAAACCAAAACTAGGGTTTTTTGAAGATAATACGTTGTCTAATCGGTAGCCAATGAAGTGTCCTAAGGGTGGATGTAATGTGAGTGTACTTTGAAGCACCAGTGACAAACCGTGCAAGAGCATTTTGAACATATTGGAGCCTTGTAGCATTTCGGGATGACAAACTGCAAAAAAGAGAATTGCAGTAGTCCAAACGGCTACTGACCAGAGCATTTGCAATCACCACTGATGTATCCACAGAAAGAAACCTTCTGATGAGATGAAGGTCCCTGAGGCTAATAAAACAGGATTTGATAACAGAATTTACATGATTGGTGAAACAGAACTTTGCATCAAACAGAACACCCAGATTGCGTACAACATCTGCAGGAGAGAGGCAATTACCCAGGATATTGACAGGAAATGAGTCACTGAGCCATTTGTGTCTGTCTTTGGCACCGAAGACTATGAATTCTGTTTTATCAGGATTTAGCTTGAGTTTGTTTTCAGACATCCAGACCTGAATATCATTCAAACATGATTTAAGATGGTCAAAAGACTTGACACTATCATCAGGGGATAAGTGAATGAACAGCTGAGTGTCGTCCGCATAGAAGTGGTAACGGACTCCGGTATATTTTCTGATGACTTGACCAAGAGGTGTTGTGTAGAGGGAAAACAGAAGAGGACCTAAAACAGAACCTTGGGGGACTCCAAACTTCAATTTGAACAAATTCAAAAGACTGGAACCAATCTTGACTGACTGAAAACGATCCTGGGGGTAGGATCTAAACCATTTTAGTGCCGATCCAGCAAAACCAAATCTAGACGACAAAGAGGATAGGAGTGTGTCATGATCAATAGTGTCAAAAGCCGCGGACAGGTCGAGTAGCACAAGTGCTGTAGGCATGCCCTTGGACAGAGATAAGTGAATCTCATTTTTGATGCACAACAAGGAGGTTTCTGTTGAGTGCCCCAACTTATAGGCTGACTGGAAACCAGTGTGTATGGAATGCATGGCCACAAAGTAGTTTCAGTTGAGGTAATGTTGGATTTACTATGTTACCCTGCGTATACATAATGGGAAATTGCAAGGTAACTTATTATTAATTGCATAGTTGTAGTGGCTAACAGCAATAATCTTTCATGAAACTACAAATTTTTTTCAGAAAAATGTAACTATGGTAACTCAATAAATGAACTTAGTCATCTCAATTTATTGACTCAGTAACTCAATAAATCGACTTAGTTTTCTCTATTTATTGACTTAGTATGTTGATAAATCAACATAGGTATCTCAATTTTTGGGACTTCGTATCTAAATAAATTGATTTTGATTTTCAATATTTATTAGGTGAGTCAATAAACCAAGATAGATAGGTCAATTTATCAAAATACTAAGTCAATAAATTGAGGTACGTAATTCAACTTACTGACATACTAAGATAAAAAAATTCATGTTGTCCCTTCTACTGTTTTGTAGCATTTGCATAAGAAATAAAAAAATAGTAATTAAACAAGCATAATTTTTTTCCAAGGCATATGATACACTGCATGTTATAATATTACAAAATTGTAGCCACACATTTCTTACTCTAAAGTCAGGTATTACTGAGAATTAAATTTACTAGAAGTTTACACTGCTAATCTTATCCATCAATTAGGGTGGTGGAGGCAATGTTGTTGTTGAGATATCAAGGATCTTCTTTATGATGACTATCTTTGGTTTGTAGAATTGATGATAATCATCGTGGTGGTGATCATCGTGGTAGTCACCATGGTAATCATCATGCCCTCCATGGTAATTATGGTCATCATGATAATGGTAGTCATATCCATGATCTGTAAAATGATCATCATTGTAGTCTTCATGGTAATCATGGTAACCTTCTTGGTGGTCACGATGCGAATCAAAGTGCACAATGTGGCCACTGTCGTGTTCACAATGATCATGACAATCAATGATATGCACAATCTTTCTCTTTTTCTTCTTTTTCATTGGATAACCCATCTTGGCATCCATACTTGTTAGTCTTTTATATGTTGGAGGGAAAGCTGTTCCATGCACCTCATTCCCATAGTTGTAGCGATAATTGTTGGGTATGTATGGATAGTTGTGGTAATCATGGAAGGCTACAAGGAAATATTAAGATTCTTGCAGACTTAATCTTGTGTATTTTAGACAGTGATATTGTACCTATAATTCTCACCTACTTACATGTGACATGTAAAACGGTAATTGCGAATGAACTCAAAATATTTATAATGTTGTAATTTTTATCAATAAGATCAATTCAGATTTAGTTATATTGATCCACTTTGGACAATGGAATAATATTGCCAGACAATTATGAACAACAGGTAGTTATCAGGTTTTCTATATTTCCTTTGAACTGAGATTTCTATACAAGGAAGCCAAGGTTTAGCGAATTTCTGGAACATTAAACATAGAAATGCAACAGTTGCATGCTTCACCTACACAATTATAAGAAGAATGAAAGAGACAAATCAAATTAGACGAAAAAATGCATAGCTATCTAAGCAATGTCACGTCTTCAGAATACAGACGGTTATATTTACTAATACAACTGTGCCAAGAAGCCACATATTCTGTTTAGAAAATTATATCCAAGTAATTCTAAAACAATTGTATTTATAAACTGATTCACATCATTCTTGAAGGCTTACTTTACAGTTAAACTGCCTGCTGATAGTACTTACATCTTTTCTGTCTTTGCAGCAGTCCTTCTGTGCCGTCCCTGGTCACAGGTTTCCCGAATGTCACAGATAATATTATATATACCAGCAGAATAATCATTATTTTTAAAATCGACATCCTCAGACTACGTAACAGAACTGTTGTAAATGTTCAGTCCTTTATAATATTAATTGTATCAATATGCAGTGTTCAAATAGACATAACGAGTATGAGGTAATCAATCAACTTTTTCCAGTGACAAAAGCACAAGTCTGTACAATTCAGTTTAACTCCAGCATAATTCTGTCATGGTTTACATTACAACGTCTAACTGCTCCAACTGAATAAAGTCTTTAAAAATACTGTAGCATTTTATTCTTATAGGGAAGCTTATCAACTTAAAATCCGGCTTTCTAAAGGTATTCATATATATATTTAATTTAAATGTATGGTTGTTACCTGATTGAAATGTGAGAAGAGTCCCTCATTCAATTTATACAATTTACTGTGTAACTAAGATGAAATTTCTTTCTTGAGATTCAGGAAACTGTAATGGTGAAAGACACAAAAAGGTCAACAACTTATACATTATTGGACCAAATTTGTATTCATGATACTTAACAGCAAAACAAGAGAAAGAAATCAGTTACTTTTGCAGAGCCGAAGTCTTCAATATCTTGTTTTTAGATTTAAAATTCTGCTTATATTGTAAAACATTGGGAATAATACTACTATCAATACCAGATTTGGCATTTAAAAATGTAAATACATTATGAAATCTACTTGAATTTAAAGTCAAGTGATAACTTATTTGTGAAGTCAGTAAATCATAAAGTGTATTAAGAGAAGGTTTCAATATATGTACATCACACCAAGCGACAAACCAATCAATCAATTGATGCTATCTTGGTTTTTTTCTTGACGGATGTGTAGGTTTTAACAAATTAATGCAAATTGGTTTTTGATTGATTAAATTACAGCTGTGTGAAAATGAAAATGATATGCATTTCACAAGCGATCCTTTTTGTGTTTATGTAATGAGTGTGCAATTGTTTTTACCATGCTATAACTTTGGCAAGACAACCATATGTTTCAAAGCATCATGTGAAAGACTAGGAATATTTAGATTTGCTAAACTTGTGTCATACCATGGGATATGATGCATGGATATACGAGTATCCTCACCGATGCGTCTGTGATACAAAGAAATGTGCAATGGTAGTGAGTTAAACGCATATAAATCTATAACACATACAGAAAGTCACTGTAATATATGGGAGAGTAGATGTCACAAATGACAATTTCAAGAATAACTGATGTTATTTTGGATATGAGATGTAAGTCTTGATGCTATGTTATAATTGTTTTGTATGAAAATGAAATAAGGTTTCCTAAAACTTGGAATTTATAAATTTATCTTTCTAATTTTTTGGTATTTTTTGCTATTTACTAATATTTACTAATTATTTATAAATTTATACTGTATATTACGTACATGATTAAATAAACGAATAGATACGAATCAAGGCCATCATCATGGTAGCGCCATGAAGAGCATCTTATCAGGATAGATACTGTATTAAAACATGTATTTAAAGGTGATTTGTGAAGCCAGTGACTGTATGTTGTGATCCGAGAAAACATATTTCATTCAGTTGCAGCTTTAACAGCAGACCTGTATTACTAGAAGTGTACTAGTGCAATGCAGAGACCATCCAATCTGATTATATAACTGAAACTGGGACCACATATCAAGTTCATACAGACCAATAAATTAAATAAAAGATGTTTTGTGGCTTTGTGAGCAACAAAGATATTTATCCCACTTAATGTGCGAGTACCAGCTGGATCAAGTCCAGCATTAATGAGATAATGGTCTTTAATTTAAAAAAAAGATTGTCATGACATGGATAAACACAGCAGAGTTTAAAGTAAGGTAGAAAACTAATTTTCTGAATACAATCAACGTGAACTCTCCACTGTGACTTTTCAACACATCTTTTTTTTCTGCATTTTTACAATAAATGTGGTAATCTCAGAAACTTGATAGACAATGCACCTTGATAAGAGGTATCTCCAAGGTAGATGCACAGTCTAACCAACTGGAGTTGAGAGAAGCTAACACCCCATTGCAAAGAGAAAGGATTTCTGATTAAACCCTGAATATGTTGGTAAACGTCAGTGCAAAGTCAGTCAATGTTGCACTCAGAATCCTGAAGGTAGTAAATAGATTTATAGATTTATTTGTTGTTTTACGTCGCGTTCAACAGCCAGGGTCATATTGCGACGGGTAGTTTACAGGTGGAGGAAACCAGTGCATACGCATATAAATCTATAACACATACAGAAAGAAACCACCGGGCATCGGCAAGTAACTACCAACTTTCCAACATGAAGAGCCCGGCCCAAGATTCGAACCGGCAGCCACAGAGGTTGGAGGCGAGAACTCTAACCGCTAAACCACCGAGCCCCCCCCCCCCCCTGAAGGTAGTAAACGATCCAGGACAGAAGCTAACCTAGTGACGACTGGTAGTGCAGGTCACGAAAGGGGTGACTATACAATTCCAGTCCCAATATACCTTAAGCTGAAAAATAGTCACAGAAGATTGCCATTGCAAGCCAAAATAAGCAAGATGCATGCAGGGTCAGATTCAACATCAATTAGAGTCGAAGGTGCAAAGAACGTGGACTGCCATAATCGATGAGTGCAAATAGAAACTCTCAAAGGCCCCATTGGATGATCTATTCATGAAATATTAACAGATAAAAGATTGAATCACCTAGTATGTTCTACTCCTTGGGGAAATCCTTACAGCTCTCCAACTGCAGGAGATCAAGGAAAACGAGGAAAGTGATCACCAATAGAGAGAGGGGTAACAACCAAAACTTCATGGTTCAACTAAGAAAATGTTCACATAAATAATTACTAATGTTTTACTTATTTAAGAGCTTTTGAAGCACGAACTCTAATGACGTTCAGGCTTCTAGGGATCACTTTTTGTCACCAAACTTTCATAAATTGTGGCATAGCATGAGGAGTACCCATCTCATCAAGGACGTTCAGCAGCAATGGATTATATTTATACTTGGATGGGTGACCATCTGAGTTCTAGGACAGGTATGGGATGTATCTACCTTGAAATTTATTTTCGTTGCCAAACTTTCACACATTCTAGTGCACTATTCATGTTGCAGTACGCACTTGTAGACCAAAACATTTTTTGGTCTTATTGAACCCCAATTACCATTATTTATTTGCATTTTCTTTTCATATACTCTTAAAAGTGGGTCAATCAAACTAATAAATGCATCTTATCCCTACATACCTTCTTTCCTTGCATTAACTAAAACGGCCAACATTAAGGAGCAACTTGATCTGGTTTCACTGAATACTGCACATTCTTCCTGAACACACACAACTTCAATTATGTTAACATTAGGTCTGAACATTGGACTGAACATTGGACAAGGGGCTCACATTCTGCCTAACACCAAAGCAGCAGACAAATCACAGACCTGGGAAAATTTCAAAGAATTCCACTGAAGCCTTGAACTTATGAAGTTTTTCTGACCTGATATTGAACTACTTATAGGGTATAGGCAACTCAGTGATATACTCAATTGACAAAAGGCCCTACCCTTTTAATGTTCCATAAGGTATGTCCAGTCCTAACTGACACGGAGAATCTCGACTTAATCACAGAAAAGTACTTTGCCTCAATTACAAGAATCCTAAAGTATGAAGATCTACCTGTTACCTAAAATACATAAACACAGGTACTGGGTAGACCGATCTGCATTTCATTGGGTTCCCCACTTGTAACATCAGCAAATGTATTGGCGCACATATGAAATATCATTTCCCCAGAACAAAATATTATGTTAGAGACACGCAGCACATTATCAGTAAGCCAAAACAATTTGGACAAATCTCCAAAGGGGCATTATTTGTCACACTAGATATATGTTCACAGTACAATAATATTTATAAATCATTAACATCGAGGTCTAAAAACCTAGCATATCCTCCACCATAGTACATCTCCCTGGCGGGTGCTAATTTTGGATCTCGACCTGATACGTCCCTGGACTTTCCCTTTTTGACCTCAAGTGCATTAGAGGATGTTACATCAATTTTGCACTATATAAATGTTTCTATTCTATTCTATTACAAAATGTTAGCACTGACTGCACTCCTGAGAGAAAATAGGAATACGGATTCAAGAGACTCCTTACATGCTACAACTACTGAGACTGGTCCTGTATAGAATGAACTTCACATTTAATGATGTGCATTACTTCCAAATAGGAGGTACAGCCATGGAATAGCCATATCACTTAACTATGGAAACCTGTTTATGGACAGGTTTGAGGCTAATAATAATAACAATAGGATTTATAGAGGTCAAAATTGATACAGATCCTCAAAGTCCAAGAAGGGACAGTCCAGGAACAGGCATGGGCCAATATCCAAAAAGCGCCAGCCAGGGTATGACTAAAGTGGGGGTGTGCCAGTCTAAACAAGTGAGTTTTGAGCTGGTTTCTGGAACCATTAATTCTCTGACAGTTTGTGGCAGCCTGTTCCATTCAACTTTAGTGGGGGGCTGCAAAGCCACGCCTACCTTCTTCTGTGCTTTTTGGGGTGAGTTGATGAAACAGATAGCCTACAACCACAAATAAGACTTGGTCAAAGCTAATAAATATGGGGTTTGGGAAAAGTTGATGGCCTTGAAAACCAGGAGGTTGTATTTGAAAATGATATGATGTTGAATTGGAAGCCAGTGGAGTTTTTTCAAATAGGTTGTAACATGACTCATTCTCTCAAGTCTGCAAGTGATACGGCAAAGAGCATTCTGAACTCTCTGTAGTTGAGCTATGGTAGACTTGCTGACTCTATAAAGTAAAGAGTTACAGTAGTCCAAACGACTGCTGACAAGTATTGCAGTATTAACAATAAGGAATTTGTGAATTCACTGCAAATCATGAAGATGACAGTAACAAGCCTGGCAAACTTTGGCTGTATGATTGTCAATTGGGTGGAGGGGAATTTGGTGCAAGCAACTCTCTAATGGGTTTGTCACCTATGATGATAAATTTCGTGGTTTTTTCCAGGTAAAGTTTCAGCTTAATACCATCCATCCACTCCTGTACTGACTTGAGACACTCAGTCATCTCTTTCATGCTAGAATCAAAGTTCCTGGAGTTTACTGCTCAGTGTCTAAGACTACTGGGTGTCATCAGCATACAGGTTGTGAGTGACACTGAATTTGGAAATGACTTAACTGAGGGGACTAGTGTAGAGAGTAAAAAGGATAGGATCCAGTACGGAGCCTTGAGAGACACCGAAGGGGAGAATTACAGCTCACAAAAACTATCACCTATTTTAATTTTTTGTTTACAGTTTGAAAGGTCAGATTTGATCCACAATACAATACCATCTAAACCGAACCAGTCATGCAGGCAAACATATAAAAAGGAGTGATCAATGATATCAAAGCCGCAGAGAGGTCTAATAATGTTAGGGTCACTGTCTTTCCTGAGTTCACTGAGAGAGACAGGTCATTTTGAATCTTCAGCAATGCAGTTTCAGTGGAGTGGAAACTCAATATGCATACTTGTTGACATTTAAGATCCCTTCCTGTGAGATGAATTCATTCAACTGCTTTGCCACGAATTTTTTGATGAGTTTTGATATGAAACTAATGTTTGACACAGACCTGTATTTATTTATTTATTTATTTGGGGTTTTACATCGCTTTCAACACTGTACAGGTCATATCACGACGGGTAGTTGGAAGGGCAGAGGAAACCAGTACATATAGTTCGCTAGGGTTCTGTACTGTAAACTGCCGACCAACGGCAAGCAACTACCAGCTTTCCCACTTACGACCATGACAGGGATCGAACCCTGGCCGCAGAGGTGGGAGGCGAGAGTGTTACCACTCTGCCACCATGGCCCCTGACACAGACCTGTAGTTTGTATGGATATTTCTATCAAGGCTTGGGTTCTTGAGAAGTGAGGGTGGCATATGCCATCTTAAACAGTTGGGGAAACTGCCTTCTGATTGAACAGATAAAAATACTAGTGATTGGGGTTATGAGAATATCAACTCACTCCTTGACCGGTGAGGCAGGAATAGGATCAAGGTCCCAGGATTTGAATGGTGAAGACTTCAGAATTTTGAATAAGTCTTCTTCAGACACAGGCGGGAAAATAACAGTATTTTAAATGGAATTGGGTCTGGTTACTGAAGCTGATGGTGATGACTTTAGAGTGAACCTTATTTTAAGGATTTTGTCATAGAAGAACTTACAAAAAGTGTTGGCAGGGTCAGTTTTATTTGTACAGTCTGGTAGAACAACAGCAGAGGGTCTGTGTAAAATCGTCTTGAAACAAAGTCTTAGGATTTCCTTGATTTTCTGGAACTATGTTGGAGTAATGGTTACATTTGGACATCTTAAGCAGGAAATTGTAGTGATTGACTGTAGCACAGAATCGGCAACAACTTTTGGCAGAGTTTTTATGGCCCCATGCCTGCTCATATTTCCTCTTAAGTTGTTTTGCCTTGAGAATGTTGTTGTTCATAAAGCCAGTCTAGTCATGTCTTGCTATATTTTTTCTCTTGATTGGGGCAGGGTATCAAATTTTGATGGCTGAGAAGACTGGTAGTGTTATACTGGCATCTTATGAGGTCATATAGCAGGACATCTGTTGTAAAATCTGAGACATATGTTTTATGAATTTTACAGATGTAGACACGTTGAAACTTGTATCACTCTCTAACTTTGAAAACAAGGCTAAATATGATTGCCTGATGGTCTGATAGTTCTGCAGTGACTGTGAGACTAATAGCCCAGGAGAAGGGATGCCTGACACATTGAGCATTTAAAATGTGACCATGAATGTGTGGATGTATTGACAAGTTGAGTAAAACTTAATTGCTTGAGGATATTGTGTTGATCCAGATGAAAATTGGGATCACATAGAATAATTTTTTGGCAGCCTGACAGAGCAGCACACTCAAGAAACATGTCAAATTCATCTAGAAAATGTGCCTTTGAGAGATTAGGAGGTCGATAGAGTTCATGGACATAAGTACTTTCAAAAGCCTGAAAACTTTGGTTAAAACTGACTCAAAACTCAAATCTCCTTGATGAACAAGCCAACTTCACCCTCTTTTTGATCTTGCAAGGCACATGAATGAACTAAGGAGGGAGGATACTAGAAATGAAACTCTCGGTATTCTCTGGCTTAAGCCATGTCTCAGTGACAGCTATAAGATCAGTATTGTTTTCTTTGACAAACTTAAAAAGGAAGCAGACTTATTTCTTATAAATTTGATGTTGAGAAGACAACCAGTGAGAGATCTAGCAACAGGGACTTGATTGAGACAGACATCGCCCGAAAGAACTAGGAGCAATGAGGACTAAGGATTGAGATTCCTGAAAGTAACTGTCACACTTTGGCAGTGCCCTTTTAAAGCCAGATAGGTTTATTTAATGCTTTTTACGCATCCCGTACTCAATAATCACTCCCGTATGGGAATCCCATACTTAATAATCACAGGATGATCTGAATGCATGGTGGGTTTGGATGAGTCACAAACTCGAATGCTGGTCAATGTGAGGTAGATAACAAAATGCAGGATGTGCAGTTTGAAGAATATTGTAGACAACAGGAAAATTATAACTAGGAACAAAGTGTGAAATACTGTTAACCAATAATATTAGTGACGACAATATCTAATTTCTATGGCAGTTTAAGTATATGGGCTAATTCATATTTACCCAACACTTGCAGTGACCTTCAGGTTCAATCCCTGTAAGGTCAAAAGGTCAGAAATCCCTAACCAAGTGAGAAGAGCAAGCTACAGGCCTATAAAGCATTTTATAATCTCTCACATTGACATAAAGGAAAAAAAGATGTAACTGGGATGAACAACACGTAATATGGCTCAGATGCATATGATACGTTATGATTTGGACCCATGGAGAAGAAGAACTAAATATGTTCATCCACTATGTTATTAATATGTTCCATATTAGTAATATCCATGATCAAATAAAATTCCCACATGAATTCAGTATTGAAAACGTCAACTTCCTTGACACTACAGTGAATACATTAACCGAGATATTAAAAAAACATCCATAAAAATTATATAATTGAACACAGCAATGGCTGTGTACAAACACTTAAAAGCAACCCTTTAGTAGGTTTCAGAAAACTGGCAAATTTGCGAACCTACTGGGGTAATACATCCAATAGGCATTTATCAATTTTTGTTTGACTTCTATACACTATAATTCAACACATCAATGGTGCTGCACCTGGATCAAGTTTATTTGGAAGAGCAAAGTAGATTTAAATTTAATGTCCATCAATATGTTTAGGATGTTTTAAATAACAACAGAAAACATGGGATGTTCATTTATTAAAATACTTGGTGGTAGAAGTAAGGTTACTCAATGAGAATAAATAAATATTATATAAATAAGTTAAGAAGAACCATTTCTTTAATTCGTGCACTGACGATTTTAGGAAAGGTATTTCAATATTAATGACAATCAGAAACTCGAAATGGGATATACTCAGATTCAAATATAGAAAACAATATGCTATCTCAACTTCAGTGGGTAGAGATATTTGTGATGAAGATTTATTTCTTCATGAAAAATTAATGTAACTCTTTATAAGTGAATATCCGTACTCTACATATTTCAAGCCAAAATCTTATTCAGTCCAAAGTATGATCTTATGTACACATAGATTATCAGCTTGTTAAAGTAACAGTTTAAATCACTGTAGTCACTTGTTCAAGTTTCACAATTAATCGCACACCTAACCAATCTTTAAAATTGTGTCTTTGTTAGAAATGGTCGTTGAAAAAAATTAATTCTCATTGGACTGTTAGATCCTTAATAACCCTCTAGTAAGGGGACTCTTAGACGCAACAGCGCCAAAAAGGATAATTTCACTGTCGAAGGACTAAAATGGGGCAAAGCTTTATGAAGAAAGCCATGGAGATATTAAGACTAAGGTAGGTATGACTTGGTGTAGAGGTTGGACTTAAACCTCTTTCTTAAAGAGGCACTAGAAGGGGACACACAAATCTAAATGGGAAGAGTATTTCAAACAGTGTGACCATCGTAAGCAAAGCTATAACCAAATTGTTATGTTTCAATTAAAATGTATTGTGAGAGGATAACAATATCATGAAGTTCCACATTAATGTATTTTTATAGGAAGATTAGTTTTGTCACTCAAAAGAGAAGATGTGAGGACAATACAAGTAGACAAGATTTAACACTATTCAATTAAAATGTATTGTGAGAGCATAAAAATATCATGAAGTTCCAAGTTAATGTATTTTTACAGGAAGGTTAGTTTTGTCACTGAAAAGAGAAGTTGTCTGGCCAATACAAGTTGACAAGATTGAACACTAATGACAGGAAGGAGATTCGTTACTGACTGTCCAATAATATCTGATCATACAATTGAGGCAGTCAGGGTCCTTCGTTCCGTCACAGTGAAAATTTGAGGTAATTGTAGGGTGTTTGATCCATAAATGAAATTTTTGCTTCCCTGTAGTTTGTATGTCCAATATTCATCTTAGAAGTTAATTTTTCCAAAAATAATAATAATAATAATGTACATGCACAGTTTTAAAAAAGTTTTTTGAATAATCTGAGGTTTTGAAGAATCTTAATTTAAGTACCAAGGCTTTGTAGGTTAGATGGCAAGTTAATTTCACATATATATCCAGATTTGGTGACACATTCAAAGTTTCCCCAGGTGTAGTCATACGCAGCCTCCTGCATCACCCACAGACAGGTGTCTGCATACGGCTGCTTCTTGAAACTCCACAGAGGATGGTTCTTGTCTATCAGCTGGAAGTCCGGGGTCCATGTGAACTCTCCTACATCTGCCTGATACTTGGCTGAAGTCCACCAGCCTTGCCAGCCATCTAGCATGACTGAAAAAAGAAGAGTTAAGGGAATTGTTAATATCAGATGATGTCCACTAGCTTTGCCAGCCAACAAGCATTGCTGAAAAGGAGAAAGAGTTGAGGGAATTGTTAATATCAGATGATGTCCACTAGCTTTGCCAGCCAACAAGCATTGCTGAAAAGGAGAAAGAGTTGAGGGAATTGTTAATATCAGATGATGTCCACTAGCAGCTTTGCCAGCCAACAAGCATTGCTGAAAAGGAGAAAGAGTTGAGGGAATTGTTAATATCAGATGATGTCCACTAGCTTTGCCAGCCAACAAGCATTGCTGAAAAGGAGAAAGAGTTGAGGGAATTGTTAATATCAGATGATGTCCACTAGCTTTGCCAGCCAACAAGCATTGCTGAAAAGGAGAAAGAGTTGAGGGAATTGTTAATATCAGATGATGTCCACTAGCTTTGCCAGCCAACAAGCATTGCTGAAAAGGAGAAAGAGTTGAGGGAATTGTTAATATCAGATGATGTCCACTAGCTTTGCCAGCCAACAAGCATTGCTGAAAAGGAGAAAGAGTTGAGGGAATTGTTAATATCAGATGATGTCCACTAGCTTTGCCAGCCAACTAGCATTGCTAAAAAGGAGAAAGAGTTGAGGGAATTGTTAAAACCAAATGATTTTCCCCAGAAATCACATATTACTGAAGAAGGATAAGGTAAGGGACATGTTAATAGCAGGCGACAACATTTGTTTTTTTTACAGATTCAAAAGAAGATTATGAAGTCGAAGACAGGATTTTATGCCCCTTTCAGTAGCCAGGTGTTGGTTCTTAGTGACCTAATGGTTAGCAAAGTTGGCATATAATCCAAGGTTGTCACCTATGTGCTTGTGACTCCCACAAGTGGGTAATGCTGCTGGTCTCTCCCAATATGACTATCTAGAGGACATACTATGGGTAGAGATCGTACATGTGTGTTATTTATCAAGATTTATCAATTATATTATGATTAAATAGGTGCCGAGAGTGTGCTTCATGTGATTTGAACTGGAAGTATATACAACTTTGTCCTGTGCACATCCAAAATCAATCATTGGCAAACAGGACAGAATTCAGATGTGAAAGCTGGCTAAGGAGAGACTTAGTTATACCATGAGGTTTTATGGCCAGTCAATCTACAAGATTCTTGCAAGGCACAAACCAAAAAAATACAGCATGTGCAAGTTATTTACCACCTTAACACAACTTTTGTTCTGTATTAAATATATCAAAAGCGAAAAACGAGAAATGAAGAAAGAACTATACCAACAGATAGAAGTGCTTGAAACCAAATATAGGTGCACCATTGCAGGCGAGTCACATTAAATTTTTTTGACATGTGCAAATAATCCAAGCTTGTTATCCAAAGCGAAATGCTGAAACAACTTAAATTAACTAAAAATATAGACGGGTAGACAAGAAAAACAGAACCACGACTAATTTATACTCGGACAAAAGGTATGCTGGATTTTACCCCGACAGGTATTTGGTGTGACTTACATTACTTAAAGTAAATACAGATGCCTATGAGGACACCAGCTTGAACATATAGTCCTCAGAAATATCAGGTGCACGAAATAGAATTGCAAAGATAGAAAATATTGAATGATAGTCCGACAAACATCTTCATAAAAGAAGAGCTTCACAAAATATGAGTTATGTTTGGCTGGTGCAAGTTCAGCATGTTTACAATTAATTGCTTAAAAATGTTTATTCTTCTGCAGTTCCTGTTGACACTGAATAAAATATGGAGACAAAATTAAGACAAGCTGATAATACCAACATTCTTTCAGATTGAACTTCAACAAATTTTTTTCACAAATAAATGTGAAAACAAAACATATTATGTTTACATCTGGCGTGATATAACAGTTGCCATTGCATATCCTTTACACAAGAAGAGCATGTTGGGTTATCAAGCTTACAAATTACATTATAACATCAATGTCTGTGGTTTAAAAATTGTAATTGCCCATATTTGTAACAGTAATAAACTGTAAAGCTACAGAAAAACCCCTAGAGTATACAAAATCTAAAAATCATAACGTAATGTGCTTTTGCTAAAAATATTAATCTATTAAATATTAAAAATTAAATATTGCCATGGTATTTTCAAAGTCTCATTCTGTTATTTATTTGGCCTGGAATATTATGATGTCAAAATGGACATATTTAGCTGCTTAAAGGAATTTACTTCTCATAAAGCCAAATTTGTTGCTTTTGCACCCTTGCACTAGCTTTGGTCACATCTGGGGCCGTATTCACAAAAGGTTTTAGCCAAGTCTTAGGCTTAACTTTTGTACAAAAAATACAGCCAACTTAAGCCTGATACTTGGCTAAGACCTTTCGTGAATACGGCCCCAGGAAAGACCCTAATACAGACATAAGTCAAAATTAGGGTTTTACGTCCAGTCCAACAACCAGGGTCATATTGGAGCAGGATACTGGCGCTGCTACTTGTGAAGGTCGAACCACCAGAGAGGTGACAGCCTGTGATTAGATGCCGAACTTGCTAACTACTGGACCACGGAGGACCTCTCTAAGACAAATATGGAAACCATTTTGTGTTACCACTTGCAGTTGTTCCTGTACAAATTCCAAAATTTCAAAAGCTATATGTTTATTCCAATAAGATTTACTCACATGGCTTCTTCCGTATCTGTGCTGCTAGGAACTCCTTTTCAGTGGCATCCTCTATCGTCGCCAGATGGGCCAGTGTGTGTAGTTTCTGGCATTCTCTCTCAGCCTCATAGAAATTCTTGGCTGCGTCTTTGTTCTGGAGACTCGGGCTAAAGATCTTGTAACATGACCCAGAGATAAAGCTGGAGATGAAGTCTTGTGGGCATTGGACTGTAGCCAAATATAAATGAAAATGGACTGTAACCAAATATAAATGAAAACATATAAATGAAAATATACATATAAAGTATACGTATATTAATGTATGTGTTCATATGTTACAATGAGCCACTGAGAGTCATCATTACTGAACAGCGTAAAGTGATATTTGTGTCATGTGCACAATCAATATTAAAAAAAGGAATTCTGCACTCTGCATGTCGGAAGTTCAAGTGCCATATACGGATCGATGGAAGTCAGAAAACGTGAATATATATACTACAAATGTTTAATATGACTAAAACAAATCTGATAGAATATACCTATGTGCAAAACCAACCAAGTCTTTTTACCTCAAAAATTAAAAACAATAACAACTACTTTCTTGAATAATTCCATCAATGTATTACATGCACCATTTTCAGATTTCATATGGCTCCCAAAAATATCTGTACCATTTCCCCTTCTACCGAAGAAGTCACAAGTCTTCTATTGAACTGAAGTTGGAACGTTGATTTATTACCTAATGATATTTTAGAATTAAGAACTATGAACAGCTACTGCGCAGAATTCTACCTGCTTTTTTCTTACCTCTCCCCCATTGAACATTAAACCCAATAATTCAAGCTTCAAATTGTGATGGTAAAATATTAACATGCTACAATAAAAATAGTACAACTTGCTGGAACCAAGTTGCGCTCAGAGCTTATATTCACAAAAGGACTCGGATAAAGATTCAAAGATCAGCGTAAACTCAGCTTAAGCATTTTGCTTTGTACACTTAACTTTAGGGACTGTCTTCACAAAATGTCTTAGGCCAAGTCTTAGGCCTAACTTTTGTATTCAAACATAGCCAATACCTTTCACGTATATGGCCCCAGCTGATTTTTGGCTCATCACTTGTCCATATTGTGAATAAGACTCCAAGTATCCAGTATATGGAGGATGCAGCACTCCAAACTACCTTCCTACAAGGTATAAAGCACCTTATACTACACTGGAATCACAAGAGGGCGATCACCTACCTATGCAAGTCTTTTGATCAGGTCCAAGTGAGTATATGGGGTCAGGGTCGCATCCACAGGAGTAGGAGCCCACAGAGTTGGTGCACAGGTGTGAACAGCCGCCATTGCTATACAGACACTCATTGATGTCTTCAAATATATGGTCCAGTTATGTTTTATAGGTAACATAGTTAATGACAAATTCAAGCTCTTAATTTGTCTAACACTAAAACTTCTGTGCTTAGTCACGGATCATATGTAAAGTTGTATAGCTACCTTTTGTTGCACACAGCTATTGTATTCTATTTGACATTATAATCTTTAAACCCCTAAATATTTTTGTAATAATTACGAAAATTCAAAGAATTAGAATATTTCTAGGAACACAAGTGAGTATGGACATTGATAATGAGTCAACAAAACAGGACAGAATCCCACCTATGCAACTGGAGGAGGCTGATGTCATCTCATAGCCTTCCAAACATCTACACTGGTAGCTGCCTGGAATATTCACACACAGCTGGTCACATAGTGGACTGCTGTATGCACACTCATCTATGTCTGAAATAGACTGATAGAGTTTACATTATGCTTTAAGTATTAGTAAGTAGCAGTCAGGGTTAGTGCTCCTATTATAGTCAGTCCACATAATTTATAATGTCCTAAATATTTCTGATATTGTCTAACAGTAGCTCTTTTTCAAAAAGATAAAAATGGTCATAAATATAGGGGGTGTCCATAATTGCTGCCATGATCATAACTGCCAGCTTATGCAAAAGGATTTCCGTTTTGCATCTTGCTATAATAGTGGCTTTAGGTTTGGAAATATTACTAATAGTGTTTACTCTACAATTACATAAATCGTGCAGCTTGATATATTTTTCAAGTGCATAACACCATTAATCGATTTGTATATACATTGGGCTGGGCAATCATATTTTTGTACCTCCGGCAAGAAGGTAATGTGATCATTAGACTGTGATTATTTGTCTATGTTAGCCAGATAGGAAAATCTACTACACAGATTTAGATCAAATTTCACAGAAAGTGGGTCTTTGTTTGACTAGAAATGATTTAAGTTTTGGAACGGTGCACAAACAATTTTTAAGGTTCTCTTTTTATCATTACGCTTGTAAAAATATTGAAGGTGTTTGGCCTTGGCAGAGGTGTGCACTCTCTGAGTGCTCTTGTTTATATATGTATTTGTACTCAACACTTATAGGTTGCACACTATTATAAATAAATAGAGTAAGAAATCTAAAATTCGCCACATATCTGAAATTCGCCACATGTCAAAATATTAATAAAATAAATGAATTGTGGTGCGATTTGTTAACTGTATAGTATATTAAGGTTTTTTGAACTGAAAAATACCAATTTTTAGACAAAAACATCATTTTCTTCATAAAATTAACTAAGGTTTCACAGGTGGCGAATTTTAGATTTCTTACTCAAACTAAACAAAATATATATGAATTTTAACAAACTCTAACTTGTTGAAAAAAGACCAAACAATATCTCGTGAATATATTTCTTACACAAACAAATCAACAAAATAATATATCCTATCCTGCAATCTGGAATTAAATGCTATTGCAAGCAACACTGTTTTGTCATTTAGAATGGATATATAAAGTATGCACTGTGACATTACCAATACAAGAAAGTCCATCAGTGTTCAGTTGGTATCCAGGGTTACAGGTACAGTAGTAGGAGCCTTGTGTGTTCACACAGCCCTGATCACAACCTCCCTGGCCTTGCTGTAAACACTCATTGATGTCTAAAACATATAAAGATAAATGTGCTTGACCTACAAAAAAAAAACTACTGATGTAGAGTAGGCAATTGGTTTTAGTTCTATAAATATTACCAACATTGTTTTTACCTAACAACAAATGAGACAATTGTCAAAAAATGTCAAATTTGGCAACTAATTATCAAGAAATATGTGGAAAACTAATTACCGAATTTCTTGCAATGGTTTTGCTTATAAAAGGATCGGCTGTCTGTGTTAATCAAGCATAAACAGTTCAATTAGCCATTGGTGAGGCACCCTTGAAAAGCAAGATAAATCTGGTCAATTAGTATCAGCAGAGATGGGAAGCCTAATTGAGTAGCCACACTGATATCAAATGTGTAAAGGCTTTACCATTCAAGGAAATGTAAGGGGTTTTCTCGCTGGCTAATTACAATTAATGTGGGGATTGTGGTTCAAACTCTGGACCCTCTCTGAGAAATTTGATATTTGCTCACCAATGCCTGGCAGTTTACTTAGCAGAATCTTAGAAAAAATAGTATGTACTGGTCTTCTGCCATTAACACTGACCATCAAGATGCAACCTATGCAGTGCGTTTGTGATAGATGTGGGGGAATTTAAAATTTCTTACCTTACATTTTAGAGTCGAAATAATAAACATATGCGTGGACAAGAGTTAAAGGCTATTTTTGTGATTGAATATTACTTTTTGTGAATAAAATCCAAGTAAGGGTACTTTCTTTCTACAATAGAATGTTTATTAATTTTTTTCAATGTGTACTGTGTTTTGTTTGTTTGAGATTCACTTTCTAGATTACATAATAAAATCACTTTCCTAGAATGTAACAGTAGTGGACATTGGTCTCTCTATACGCTTACACTGTGTCCTAGTAAGGAACGCAGAGGACGTGGGTTTAAACCCAGGTACAGGCAGATACATAGTGGCTTGGTTGACCACTTAAAATGGTGGTTCTCTTTCATTTGCTCTATGCCAAGTGGCAAGCTAAAGAACCTCAAGGACGTTGATAAATGGTCATCCTGGAGCCTCTGTCTTTCAGTTAGGGGAATGGCAGTCACTTGAGAGCTTGGGCTGTACTTATACAGTCAGATGGGTCATATAGCCCTTTGAGTCCAGTAGTACATTGTGATATATAAATATAAATACAAAAAATGTAAATGTACACAAAATGTGCAGAGAGACTGTACAGCTCTCTGCTTTATTATTTTCATTTGAGAAGAGACAACACTGATAACTTTCTTTGGATTTTGTTTAGGTAAAATGTATATGAGCTGGTAAGTGGGGATCATCTGAAGAGAGTATCAAACCTTTTTCACAAAAGGAAAGTTTAAATAATTTACTTATGACCTTTTATAATATTTTAGACCACCTGTGAGACTTTGTGTTTTAATCTTTAGAATAATTAGTATCTGCCTGACCATCTACTTTCCTCTATTTACAGTACATATATTCTGACAGGGTAAAACTTGTGATCTGAAGTGTATTTTTGTGTGTCTGGTTGGCAAACTTAGTTAACTGTGTCATTTAAGCTTATTAGGTCAGGCCATTCCTTTTGCGAATTGAGAACAAAGCTCTCTTTGATCATCTCATCCAAGTATGTTTAAATACATCATGAGACTCATTCCAAGACTCACCTCAACATTCAGCAAAGATATATCCAACAACAAAGCAGAGAATGAGAGACTCCTTTTTTATTTGAAAGGAAAGTCAGGGATTTACCAAGGAAAAACAACTGACAGTAATTACTTACCAATACAGGTTTTACTGTCCAGATTGAGAGTAAATCCAGGGTGACATTCACAAACATATGAGCCGTATGTGTTCACACAGACTTGAGCACATGAGTGGGCACCTAGACTGCACTCATCTATGTCTTAAAAAATAAAAATGTACACTTATAAGTATTAATCAAATCAATTATCTAAAATCCAAAACAGTACACAATACATCCCAGCAACTTAATTATGATGACTTTAAATCCTACAGAATATTATTGGTCCTTATTAGGTGTTAAAATCTTATCCATAATTGTGATAACCAGTGATTATTATTCTTGAAAAATCAAGCAAAATCTCAACATTTTAATTTTGCTTTACAGTTTTGTTCTTATTATTTGTAAATGGACCTCATATGTGGGTAGTGCAATTTTAAAACAAGCTGCCCCATATAGTCATTCTGGCCCTCCTCCCAATTCACCTCTCCAGCATTTACATTTAAGTTTAGCATTTGAGAGCTCCTGGCAGATTTGTAACGCATTTTGTGTTGTGTTAAACTGGTTCACCATATTCAAATCCCAGTTTATTAAACGTAATAGGTACTATCTAAACATGAAAAGCATTGAGATACAAATGAGATACAAATGAGCCCTTAAATATTTTTGGTTCATATGTAGCTCAGTAGGCCAGCACGGAACAGTGTGAACTAGGTCTTACACACTCACCACTCACCTCTCAAGTCCCTAGGTTTATTCCTTGTCTGGAAATTGGTAATTGATTGCCATGGCATGATGGTTTTCAGTTTACCAAGGTGGGACAAGGCCATATGTGTAATGCATTTACCTGACTAGTTCATATCAAGGTCACAATCACTGCAAGATTCAAAGGAATGTGTAGTACCAATCTGTGGGTATGAGGCAAATTATGATTATTAGTGTAGAATCTTGATAAACTAGTTTATATGGCCTTCCTCTATCCCTTAAACTAAAAATATTGATATGACTGATACAGGGTGCTGAAAGTTACACGTCATCCAAGTCAACCAATCAATCAATCACATGACACAAACATCAACAGGCCATGTGCAAAGAAGGTCACAAGGATTTGGAATGAAATTTGAAACATACGAAAGATAAAAAAGTACCCTCTGAAACAGACTCTGAGATATTATCTGAGACTCTCTCAGTACATTAAGGTTGGTTCTATTCTATCTGACACTAACAAGCTATTGTATGGTGTACTGCCCTTGGTCCAAGACTAAATTAATTTTACCCTACTCTGCTCAGCAAAGTTATTTGAAATCATAATGACATAAGATTCCACTTTTATGCTAATGATACGCAATTACATGTTTATTTTACACACAGGAATGTGACCCAGGCCTTTGATGGATTGAAAAACTGCTTAGATGATGTCTACAAGTGGTTATCTGCAAACAAGCTCAAGCTTTATCCTGGGAAAACCAAATTCATTAGTTTCGGTGCAATGATGCAGCTTGAAAGACAACAAATTCTTCCCAGTCAACATCCTTGGTAATCTTATCTCTCCAGGTGAGTTGGTCAGGAACCTTAGTGTATGGTTTGATGCAGATTTCTCTTTCTCGAGGCATACTCAGAACACATGTAAGTCTTTCTGCTGAATTCCGCGATCTCAAACATAACACAGGATATCTCACTCTTCATGCTGCTCTCATAGCTGCAAATGCTTTAGTTGGTACTAGACTCGACTGTTGTAATTACTTGTGTAGAAGTCTCTCTGCTCTTGGTCTGCGCAAGCTGCAGTGTGTCCCAAATAGTCTTTCTAGAATCATTACCAATACCAACAAGTACTCACAAATAACTCCTGTTTGATATACTCTCCATTGGCTGCCGATTGAACATTGCTCTATATTTAAGATAGCCTTACTGGTGTACAAGCCACTACAAAGTGGTTATCCAAAATAGTTTGAATCTTTTCAAGACCAACTGTGTTTTGCTTGAGGTCCCATACTTTGCCTCACCAGTATATAAGTCTACTAAGCATTTTGGCCTCAGCTTTGCATATGAGGATCCAAAGGTTTGGAATGATCTGCTTGATGACATACATTCAGCCACTTCTTTCTCCTTGTTCAAAAAGAAGTTGAAACCTATCTTTTTGCAAGCATATTTTTCTGTTTTCTAGTTTCTGTTTTCTCCAATCCAGGTTATATGATTGTGGATCTGTGCTTTATTGTATTATGCTCCTACAGGCTGTCTTTACTGCTATAATAGTACTGTTAGAATTAAAATTATAATAAGACTTTCAACAGCCAGGGTCATACTGAGACAGGTCCTCAACATTGCCACTTGTGGAAGTTGAAGCCCAGGTAACAGCTTGTGATTGGATGCAAAACTTGCTAAGCACAAGGCCATTGAGGGCTGAGAAACACCTACTGTTGTTATTCAAATGTATCAACCAAATTCCCTACCTAGACATGCATTTCCATCTGTGGACATGGAAAACCCAAGACCACACCCACAGGTGTAAGATCCTACGGTATTGGTACAGATACCATCACATCTGTGGGATTCTGTCACACACTCATTGATATCTGTATGTATAAAAACATGTTGAAATTACATATTGGCTGGTTTGATTGGTTTTACTACATTCAACATCACTTGAAACAGTTACCTTCTTTTCATTTATGAATATAAGAATTTAAAGAGTTATCGGGAGGAAAAGTTCAGCAAAAATATGTGTACTTTTAAACCATTATTTCATGTTTTCAAAGATGATAGAATTACAAAAAATATGTATAAAAATATATTTTACCACTTAAACTTTCATAAATCATCGTGAACAAGCAGGACCTAAGGGAGCGCAACCTTTGACAGGGAGTTTGGTCCCCTGCTATTGGCCAAAACATTCCAAAAGTTATAAGTGGAAAGTTGTAGGAGACTATTAACCTAGTATAGTCTAATTGTGTATAACAGTAAGCTGCTTTAGGGACCGTTTGATCTAAAAGATGAAACTTGCAACATCCACAATTCCGGGTATTAGTACATTCAGCATACACTGGACATTATGTAAATGACAAGACACATAAGACAGAGTTATGCTGCATTCAGACGGAAATTCACGAGTGGTGCGCACCACCTGTGAGTACAGCGGACAGTTTTGACTGTTCTGAACAATTTACTGCCTGTGTGTTTATGTGTGCATGTAAACAAACGCAAATCACAAAGAGAAAGAAATAAAAGAAATCACAATATTTCGCTATCCGCCATGCTAATGATGCATATTTGTTAAACCTTTTCCAATGTTATTTAGCAAAATCCAAAGTACCAAAACACTTTATTTAACATGTTTTTATAACGAAAGCACGTGTATTCTGCATCTTTGTTGTCATTATAGGTGAAGGTCAAAGTTTGGAAAATCTCTGGAGGTACCCAACTCACGAGTGGTATATACCACCTGTGAGACAGGCTGTGAGGTCGTGTTTACGGCCGGTAAGAATACTGCATAATATACAGTGGTTTAATAAAATATGCACTGGAGCTGTGAAGGTATTGTTCAGCCCAAAAGAATAGAATAAATGTCTTACAATCACATATGTGGGTTCTTCAATGAAGAGTGACTAATAAGGTATTTTTCGGGTGCCTGTATATTTATATATTTATATATTGCAGAAAGCCTCACCCTAGGTTAGCGCTAAAAATAAAATTCTGAATATCAAGATTATAGATTAATTCTGAGGAGGACCAAATCAAGGGTAGACTTAAACTTGTATAAATATCTGATCCTAATGTAATATGATATGATATAATTTTTGAGCTATGTGACAAATAGACCAACATAAAAAAGTGATTACAATACTCTTCCTCAAGAGAGTTATAATTTCACAATACCTACCGTGACATGTTCGCCCATCTGCTCCAATCTCATAACCAGCCAGACAGGAACACAAGAAAGTGCCAGGTGTGTTGGTACAGATATGACCACAAAGTCCAGTGTGTGAGGTACACTCATCTATATCTATAAAATACATAACCTCTGTCTAATAACAGAAGGGTATACTTTGCTGAGCATAGGACCAAACTTCTACTTATGATGTGTGAGCCTAAAGTTGAAGTTAAGGTTTTGCATCTGAATCAACACCCGAGGTCATATTTGGACAAGCCAACGTGTAACCTTGAGCTGTGAGCTACGTCATTAAATGCCAAATATATTAACCAATCAATCACTGAGGCATCTGCGATGTTGTAGGGCACATGTTAGTAGAAACTGCTATCTTTGTACAAAAGATACAGTCTGTCAGACATAGTTTTTGTGCTTCTTGCAATAGTTTGTATCACATTAGATGAATATTATCCTTTTAGAATACGAATCATTACTTTAAATTTGAAGCAATACCAGTCAAACATGGTTAGGATATGCCATTGCTATTTATTTTGAAGAAGTTATATGGCATTCAATTGACTTAAATGTCTTTTTTTAGATGATTGTCCAAGAAGGGATAGCCCATGATGAACACTATATATGGGACAAAAAATACATCTAACTGGAGCAAAAGATTCACATCTATTAAAAAAATAAAAATTCACCTTTACACAAAGGCACCAGTTTTATTATCCAAATTTTAATTGCAAATACATAGAAATACCCACTAACCTTTACAATTGTGCTGATCAGTATCCAGAGTGTAGCCTGCCGGACATATGCACCTGTAGGAACCTCTTCTGTTCACACAGGTGTGACTACAGCCACCATTGGACAGCAAGCATTCATTGTTGTCTGTGCCATTGGAAAATACAATTATTAGTTCATATATGTCATGAATATAGACAACTAAATTATAATTGTGCATGTCAGTTTAAAACCACATGGACATACAGACTGAGTAGTATTTTCTTTAATTCACCGGCTCCCTTTACCATGGATAATTACAGTTGCAAATGCGTAAAGAAGTACTAATATTTTTGCAAATATTTCATTAATTATGCAGATTACAAATATGCTATATACATTATTAGAAAGATATGTTATGGGGGTGTTCCACTGGAACCAACCCAATAACTGACTCTACGACTCCAGGTAGCAAAAGTCGTGGAATCGGGGAAAAAAACACAAAAAACGCAAAAATGATGGGGTTGGTTACAACTTCCCAACAGGACGTAGAACATATGGCTTGTCTTGATCCAGATCCTGACCTGACTTGGGGTCGGTATTATTTTCTTCACGACAAGACGTAAAACTACCAGGACAAGCCATAAACCCATAACAGACAAGCCGTAGCAATCACCGACAAGCCGCACTGACAAACAGACTGGAGTGGAGTATTTTCCTGACTCACCACGACTGGACTAATTAATTCCTGGAGTCAGGATCCAGAGTCGGGATCCAACCAAAACTGTATAAACCCCCTCTGGCTTACAAAAAACATCATTTGTCACTGCAAAGATGTCAGCTGCATATCACAGAGATCTCATACATCAGCTTAAGGGACTTTTCGTTTTTAGTGAGTTTAATATTTTGATTTGCATCTTGATGGAAAGACATATCTTGATGGAAACACATTTGAACCCAGCACCATCAGCTGCCCTACAGCCACCAGCACAGCCTTAGCCTCAGCCGGCCCCCAGGAGAAGCAGAAAGCCACCAAACCCCTTGGTCATGCCCTGGATCCTTCAAAGACAAGAAAAGGGATGCTACAGCAACCTGCTGGCAGACCTCATACACATAGACATCCAAGGGTACCAGAATTTTGTCAGGATGCCACCTGCCTTTTTTACCTCATCAAAGGAACGCATTTACCAAAGCATCAAGAAGTCAGTCACCAATTTAAGGAAGCCACTGGAAGTTGGATTCAAGCTGGCCATAACCCTGAGACACATGACCACTGGTTGGTTGGCCGCAGCACCTTTTGCAAATTTGTCTTCCAGGTCTGCCAAGCCATCATTGCTGAATTGCAGGAAGAATATTTTCAGTGCCCTGATAGCCCTGAATGGAAAATTGTGGAGGAAAAGTTCAGAACCAGATGGAATGTACCCCATGCTGTAGGTGCCATAGACGGGAAGCATATCACCATGAAGAAGCCCAAGAAAACAGGCAGTGACTATTACAACTACAAGGGCTTCTGTTCCCTGGTGCTGCTTGTTGTGTGACTCTTAGAATGCCCCATGAGCGGTATTGTTTATTGTACTTGTCAAGAACCGGCATTGTTGTTTCCTGTTGTAAACTAAGAACCCAATAAAGAGACTTATATAAGGCTGTTTGTCTATATAGCAACTCCACATGGTGTCAGAATTGTTTTGTGGTTTAGCAACGAAGGATTCACAGCCACAGAACTAACAAGGAAGTGCATAGACATTCCAACTGTTGTCAGTTACTTATCCAGTTCAGTACTGTGGTAAAACAAGACAGCAAGTGTACTGTACATAAACACTCTCAGTTTGTAAACTAGTTCAGTGAGGTTAAAAAAAACAAAAAAAAACATTTATCATGTAGAGACTGCAAATATCAGCTCCAGAGAAATTTAATTTTAACCAGCCAGAAGAGTGGACCAGGTGGATAAGACGTTTTGACAGGTATATGGTTGCCTCAGGCCTCTCAAATAAATCACAGACAGCAAATATTAATAGCCTAGTGTATTGTATGGGTGACAAAGCTGAGGATATCTTAATTTCACTCAAGCTAGCTCAGGATGATGATTATACTGTGATTAAGCAGAGACTAGATAATACTTTGTTGTTAAAAAGAATGTTATTTTTGAGAGAGCTAAATTTAACACACGTGTTCAGAGAGAGGGGGGAATCAGTGGATGATTTTATTAGAAACTTACATGCGTTGTCTGAAACTTGTGACTACCTTGAAGGATTTGTTGATGAAGCTATAAGGGACAGAATTGTAGTAGGCATCCGTGATAAAGCTTTATCTCAGTCACTGCAACTAATCCCTGATCTTACCCTTCAAAAAGTTGTGGATAAAGTTCGCCAGAAAGAATCAGTGGAAAAACAACAAGTAGTTTTGGCAAAAATCGATGAACACCAAACATCAGCACAGGCGGATACTGTAGGTGTGAGGAAGAAAGTGCCGCAAAAAAAATTTCAGAAGAAACATCAAGAGCAACCTCGTAAGCATTATAATCAGTCAAACTGTGCAGCCATATGTGGTCGATGTGGGGCTAATACAATGCATGGCAGAAAGGAGTGTCCAGCAAATAGTGTTAAATGTTCCAAATGTAAAAAAATTGGACATTATGCAAAAATGTGTCGATCAAGAGATGTGCATGCTGTTGATCAAGGACTCCAGTATGAAGATCCCAGTAATTATGCATTTCTAGGGGAAATAGTGACAGATTCCTCAAATTGGCAAGTAAAAATAACTGTCAATGGAGGTCCACTGAAATTTAAACTGGACACTGGTGCAGACGTCACAGTAATCACAAGCTCAGATCACGAAAAGATTAGTCCAAAACCGAAGCTGAAAAAGCCTAAAAAATTACTGTTTGGTGCCTCAGGAAAGCCACTTCAGGTATTGGGTGAGTTTTCTGCAACTCTGAGTAACCCAAAACATAAACAAAGCTCTTTGGAAATGGTATATGTGGTTCCAGGGCTAAAAGTACCATTATTGGGAAGGCCAGCAATAGAACACTTGAACTTAGTGAAAATAGTAAATGAAGTGAATTCCAGCTCATACAAGATGAAAATTCTAAAGTTCGCCAGAAAGAATCAGTGGAAAAACAACAAGTAGTTTTGGCAAAAATCGATGAACACCAAACATCAGCACAGGCGGATACTGTAGGTGTGAGGAAGAAAGTGCCGCAAAAAAAATTTCAGAAGAAACTTAAAAAGTTATTCTCAGGTCTAGGCGAAATACAGGGAGAATATGACATCAAGTTGAAGGAAAATGCAGTTCCATATGCTGTAAAAACTCCTCGCAGAATACCTATTCCGTTACTTCCCAAGGTGACCCAACAACTTGACAAAATGGAGCGTGATGGAGTTGTTAGCAAGGTTAAAGATTCAACGGAATGGTGTGCTCCAAAAGTAGTTGTACCAAAGCAGTCTGGGGGGATAAGGATTTGCGCTGATTTAACCAGCCTCAACAAGTCAGTAATCCGTCCAAGGTACCAACTACCTTCAGCAGAAAATACCCTTGCAAAGTTGAGAAATGCTAAGGTTTTCACCAAACTCAATGCTAACTCTGGGTTTTGGCAGTGTAAACTTTCTGAATCTTCAAAACTGTTGACCACATTCATCACCCCCATAGGTAGATACTGTTATAATCGTCTACCTTTTGGAATCACATCAGGACCAGAATTTTTCCAAGAAAAAATCCATGGACTTTTGAAAGGTATCTCTGGAGTGGAAGGCCTCATGGACGATATTATTGTTTATGGGGAGGATCAGGAACAACATGATAAAAACTTAGAAACTGTGTTATCTTCCTGCTTAAGGCAGGGCTAACACTTAACAAAGAGTAGTGCATATTTTCTCAGGACCAGATAATTTTGTGGGTCACCGTGTAGGAAAAAATGGAATAACAGCAGACCCTGGCAAAATAGATGCCTTACGTAACATGAAGGAGCCATCTAATGTGTCTGAAGTACGCCACTTTTTAGGAATGGCAAACCAGCTAGCATGGTTTTCACCCCAACTCGCACATAGAACCAAGACTTTAAGAGACTTATTAAGTCCAAAAAACAGTTGGGTGTGGGACAAAGATCAACAAACTGCATTTGATAAAGTTAAGGAAGAATTAAGTTCTCCAAAAACTCTTGCATTGTATGATCCTTCCAGGGATACAAAGGTGTCTGCTGACTCCTCTTCATATGGTTTGGAAGGGGTTCTCCTGCAAAAAATTGGTGAGTATTGGAAACCTGTATCCTATGCCTCCAGATCATTAACTGAAACAGAGACCCGCTATGCACAGGTGGAAAAAGAAGCATTAGCCGTTACTTGGGCCTGTGAACGCTTTAGTGATTATTTGATTGGACTGGAATTTCAAATTGAAACAGACCATAAACCATTGGTATCTTTGCTTGGAAGAAAATCTCTAGACAATTTACCCCCTAGGATCATCCGATTTCGTTTGAGGCTGATGAGATTCAATTATTCAATCTTTCATGTTCCAGGAAAACACATGTATACTGCAGATACATTATCTCGAGCTCCACTTGCAAGTCAAGGTGACCACAAGGATAGATTGCTCGAACAAGAAATCCAAGCCTTTGTTGATGTGGTTATGAACTGTCTACCAGCGACAGATACAAAGCTAGGTGAAATTAGTTCTGCCCAACAGGAAGATGAAATTTGCATGTAAATAGTCAACTACTGTATCAATGGGTGGCCACAAAAACATGAAATAAAGGGTCCGTTAAAGGCATATGAGACATTTGCACATGACTTTTCAGTCCAACACGGAATTCTGATGAGGGGTGACAGAATAGTAATTCCGGCCCAGTTAAGAATTGAGATGCTGCGAAATATTCATGCAGGCCACCAAGGCATTGTAAAATGCCGTGAATTAGCTCGTTCATCTATTTGGTGGCCAGGCATGAGCAAACAGATAGAAGAAATGGTCAAAACACTCACTGCAAAACCACACTGCTAGCCTTGGTTGACAAAGAATACAGGTTCCTGTGGATAGACTGTGGGTTAAGTGATTCCTGCTCTGATGTGCAGATTTTCAGCAGAAGTCTTTTGAGGGAGAAGATTAAAGACAGCAGCTTGGGGCTTTCACCACCTGAACCCCTTGTGTAGGGAGGGCCAGACATACACCACTTCCTTTTGGGTGACAATGCTTTTGCCTTTATGCCCTGGAAGGTGAAACCGTACATCAGAAGACAACTGACCAGGGAAGAAAATTATAGCCAACTACAGGATTTCCAGGGACAGTAGGGTGGTGGAAAGCACCTTTAGAATATTAGTGAGCCACTTCAGGGTACTATTTGACACCATGGAGCCAAAGCCATGGGTTGTCAGAGACATTGTCTTGAGATGTGTGGTGTTGCACAACATGCTGGGGACACACCAGGTCAGGGCAGACAGGGCACCAACCCCAGGAATGATGTAGTAGCCGAACAGAATGAACAGGCGGTGTATGTGCCCAATGAGAACCACATGAATCCTTTGACGAGGCCAAACATCAATTAGAACTACTGAAAGACTACTTCAATCACTTGGGGTATTGGCTTGGCAGGAGGACAGGATCTGTGATGTGACAACCAACAACCCTGGGGGCAGAAGCTGGCATCTATCAGTCCTTTTCAGGACTACTATTACTCCTTTTCAGGACTAACCGCTTATTCCAAGAACTCTTATTTAAGCTGGTGTTACTAAAACTTCCGGCAAATTTCCAAACCAATTCCATTTTATTTCCAACACATTTAAAAAATATTCGCCTGTTTCAAAAATAAGTCCCCTGTTTAAAACACTCAAGTCAAGTTACATGCAAATAAAGCCCCAATTAAATGTAAAAACTTCTTTTTTAATTATTCAAGTGCAGACTTGCCAGATATTTTTAAGTTCAAAATCTGCAAAATCTCTTGAAGTTGAAATGTTTAGCAAAGGGTCAAAGGTCACATCCAAATGTCAAAATACTTCTCCCATGTCGGACCTTGTTTAAAGTCAAACTTATTATTGTTTTTAACAATTTTAATCTTTGGTGTGGGACAAACTACCATAGCCCATTTCTTTTTGGCCAAAGTTTTTGAAATTCATTATCATTTTGGGCTTTTTGAATGTTTTTTCCAAAAATTTTTTTTACATTTTTTTTAAACCTCTAACCTTTATTCACAGACATACTCATTCATTTATTCATGTTTTTGTTTGGGACAAAGGTGTTTTGTGTGGGCCGGTGTAATGTTTCTTGTTTGGGTTTTGTTAAAAAGAGTAGCTTATTAATTGTTTTTGGAAGATTTGGGTGGTCCTGAAAAGGACCTTGAAATAGTTTACAGCAATTGTCCTGAAAAGGATCAATCGAATGGTTGGCAAATGTTCTACTACGGCTGCTGTTTGGCATTGGCTGAGTGCGGAGGAGGCAGGGGCTGGGCTGGAGGCTGCTGATGCTTTTGATGTGAGGTGGTTGGAGGAGAGGCGACTGGTGCTGGCATGTCAGCTGGTGAAAATGGCTGTGGTGTGTATGTGGTCTTGAAGATCCAGCCTGTTGGTCGTCAATGAATAGGTAAGAAGTCGGATCCCCTCTGGATTGCTGCTGCTGTCCTTTGCTGGACACTTGGCTCTGCTGAGCAGGTTCAATGACCTGGCTTAAAGGCATCTGTGTCTCCAGTAGGGTTAAGATGTATTCCCGTATTCCCTTTCAGCTGGAACTGGCTGCTATGGCTGTTGAAATGTCTGTAGGACACATATTGCACTTGAGCTTCATGTAAGTGTCTGTTGCTGTGGCTGCTGAGGCTGACAACCACACTCTTTTGCCTTGCTTTGAATCTTGCTAAGGAGCTTGACAGCCTCGTTTCTAAATGTCTGAATGTCTTTCTCCTGTAATTCCTCCAGCCCCTACACTAGGTAGTTGCATAAGGCTGTATGTGTTGTTGTCTCCTGCCCGAGGAATGATGACAGCATGCTTCTCACCTGTGTGAAGTGGTCCATGACCTGCTGGTCAACCAAAGAGCACCCTGAAGCTGCGGTGGGGCTTGTGACTTGTTGAAACTGTAATGTAGTGTCTGTTGACCGCATGCTTAACTCCATACTGTCTGTGTCAGTCAAGGCTCTGGAGATGTCATGTGCTGTAGTAGCTGAAGCACTGGCTTCTCGATCTTGCAATATGAAGGCCAACGACTTGCTGAGCCCCTGATGTGTGACCTGAGGAATCCTAACTTTTCCTGTGTCCAAGTCTGACTGTGATGGTTCCGCCTCTCCTCTAGCATCCTCTGTTTCAGTGTCACTTCTTTCAGTCATGGGCTTTTTTTCTGCAACTCCCTCCTCATGTGAGTGCGATTCTTCTGCTCTTGCCTCTTTCTTCCTTGCCTCCTCCTTTCTCTGTTGCTGTTGTTCTGTCTCCTCCCTCTCTCCGGCCTCCCTCTCCTGCCTCCTCCTGTGGATATCTGCTACTGTGTCTTCCAGCTCAAATTCAGGAACACTGTCAGTGAGAACTTCTATCTTCCTCACTCTTTTTTATCTTTCTTAGGGCCCATGGTCAAATAATAAGCAGCAGCGTTTTTGTAAAAAACAAAATCCTAAAGTATAAAGTCAGCCAACTTTCACTTAAAACTGCCCCAGATAATTGTAAAAAAAACAAACTCCTATTCTTGATACGCTGCCGGAAGTAATCCGTCAGATGACAGACTCCAAATGACGCACTGTGCAAAAAGACTTGCCTTATATAGTCACAGATTTTATCAACAGAAAAGCTGTGGGCCCAGCCCAGCCCAGCTTGTCTGTTGTGTAACCGGCTTGTTAGTTTCTGGTAATGGCTTGGCTGTTAGTGTTCCCAGCTTGCCCTACTGAGATGTTACCAACCCTAGGAGACTGGGAGATTTCCTGTCTTGACAGGAAGTGGGAAAGTCAGGGCGGTTATTTTTACGACAGGCCGGTTTGCTTCAAGTACGGTTGGTTAGTATTCACAGACTGTCTGGAGGTGGAGTTCTGGTACTGAAGCAGGACAGGATGGGAAGTTTTTCAAGACAAGACGGTAACAGCCACAGTATGTATGCAGAGTTGTGGAAGGTCATTGAAATATCAAACATATTTAATATTTTACAGATCTACCGTGACAAGCCAGGAAACTACAACCGACCCTTACCAACTCTGTAAACATTGCTCCCGACTCTCACAAAATACCTAGTTACGACAGGTTGACTCCAGTGGAACACCCCCATTACTGAGCTTTTGGTTCTGAGCTTCTGATTTGTTACATTACAATTCAAGCAGAAATGGCGAGAAGGTAAAAAATTTAATTTTATATTAACTATGGACATCTTTCACTGCTATTTGACTTGCATTTTTTGGTACATTTGGAATTCGCGTGGGAAAATTTGCGGCAAGTAAAATAAGCTCCTCCCATATGCGCAGTAACAACCAGTACTTACTGGAAATACTACCACAAAAATGAAAAAAGTAAGTATTTCACCATGATGTCATTTCTTTTAAATCTGATTGGCAGTTATTTTTATAAATGAGATTGATTCCACGTGGGTATTTGAAGGTATTAGAAATATGTTCTAAACTTTTTATTTATTTCCTTGGCACATTTTTAATCAATAACTTTACATATAAACTCTCAAAATGTTATGAAAACTGTATAATTGTTGCATAGACCATTCAATATTAGGGGTTTGTACACAATATATTTTCCATGGCAACTTTTATTAAATTGATTTTGAAGCCTTTTACTTCTGATTTTTATCAAATGAAACAAGTTATTTAATCTTAATAAGTGTGACATAGGTGTAAATGTTTTATCTCTTTCATAGCTTCCTGCTGATATTGCAATAATAAAAAATAATCAATTTTTGTGATGTTCAATAACAATTCTACAATAAAATATGTGATTGCTTCCCTTCTACTTTGTTCTATCACGTGACTTACTTACTACAAAATCAGAGGAGATATGTTGATCACTTCAGTACTTACTTGTTTACCCGGAAGCTACCACACAAATAGAAAAAAGTATCTTCCAGTAACTTCTGGCAAGTGTAGTAAGTACTGAAACGACCAGTCGAACGTGGAAACTGCATGTAACTTATTATTGAACCGAAAAAGTGGATAAAAACAACTAAAACATGCCTCATTAGATATATTTGAAAATATTATTTTCATTAAGATGAACAACATAAGGTTCATGCTACGTAATGGTATTATATCATCATATTCATTCGTGATATTATATTTCTTATGTATGTCACTCACGAAGTTTTATATCTATGTTGTTGAGAAATTTATAATCATTGCCTCAACACTGCATATAAGTCACCTTACTACTCGCTGCCTAAACCCAACTGAAAAAAACAGTGAATGGCTATACTTGGCCGGTTATCAGCTTTCAATATTTAAAGAGAGTCATTCAACAACATCTATGGTATGTATTATACTCCCCAACTGGAAATTGATAACACTGTGGATAAAGTATAATTATAGCTTGTGTTTATCTCAGTGCAGTTACTATTCAAACGAAATCCACAGTATTACACATAAATGCCTGTTTACACCATTCTGTGTGGTCATGTCAACATAAATTTGAATTTTGGTTTACCACCTTGTCCCTAGTTTTCTGTAAATGGATATCGCGTAGCGCGCGTTAAAGATGAGTCGTCCTGTAAAGTGATCCCATCCCCATGCACCAGTTTAGTGTGTATATTTTACATTAGCACATGACAGCTCAAGACAAGCTTTGCAAACATGTTGAAGAAGCTGTCCTGTCCTAATGCTGTCACCATTGTGTCAAATGTTTCATTCTAAAATACAAATCCCGCCTAATTTAACCTTATGGATACTGCCAAAAGGTAAAATGCATCAAGCCAGAAACAAGAAATGATGAATTAAAGATTTTTTGCTTGGATGTAGCTCATGTGACCAGCACGAAATGGGTTAATATTTAGTTATTAACAAATACAAATAAGGCTTTGCAGTCAAGCTGTGCCAAGTACTTTCATCAGATAGATATTTGTGTAATTCACTTTTTATGTCACTAATCTCTGACCAAAAGGTATATGTAATGAGCTTGATGAATTTTTTTGTGTTTGCAATAAAACGGAAGAAGTTGTGACCTGATATTAATAATAGTTTCTAGAAATGTCGACAATGGGGCAAGGTTTGTTTCCTTGAGTTTTAACATCGCTTTCCACACTGTACAGGTGATATCACGACTGGTAGTTTTGTGGGCAGATGAAACCAGTACATACAGTTGGTTAAGGTTCTGTACTGTAAACTGCTGACCATCGCTAAGAAACTACCATCTTTCCCACATAGGGTCTTGGGTTTGAACCACCGACCTCAGAGGTGGGAGGGGTGTGTGTTACCACTGCACCATCCTCATAATGGTACAAGGAACAGATGATGATATTTTAGTGGTGATCTAGATCTGGTCCAGCATTTTTTAAAGAACTTTTATCATTGCGCTCATAAGCCATAGTGGAGGCATTGCTCCTACAGGGAGGTCTCCTCTCTGTAAATACTGTGTCAATATAAGTGCTTTTATAGTTATTAATATCTTTGTGGCTTCTAGGGACAGTATCAATTATTTAAACAACCAGACAGACCTTTGTTCAAAAAGAAAAAAAATAATGACTTACCTATACAGGTCTTTCCATCTGTGTGGAGGTGAAAGCCTCGATGACATCCACAGGAGAAGGACCCAATTACATTATAACAGATTTGTGTACAGCCACCATTTTGTGCTGCACACTCGTTGTGGTCTGAAAAGAAATAAATAACCAAAATCAAATGTTTACATAATAAGATATTTTTTCTTCTATCCATCTGAAATATTTTGAAAAACAAATGAGATAACCTAAGTAAGATAATCAATTGATAAAATAACAAAATGAGAAACTTGTTATTCTACTTGAGAATTTAGTAGGATTAACAAAGGCAGACACACTTAGCACTGACTTTTGTAAATGAGATAAAATGTTAAAACGTCACAAATAACTTGACAAAGAGATCTATTTACCTTACTAAAAAGCACTCACAGAGCACAGACCTCAACCTGGGTGCATTTCCAAAAAATATGATTTCTATGGTATTGAGAAAGTTATCCAACTCTTTTCCAAAATTTAATCACGTCTTCCTATGACCATAGCCCCCAAGGACCAACAAATAATAAAAATCATGGCTGGGTTATAATAATATATTATCTATCATTTTCTCATTGGCACATTATATACAATACATTTATTTCGACATATGATTGTACATTTTGTAATAAAATATTTTGCATACTAACATGCTGAAGTACCTGAATCAATTCCTTGTCAGAAAAACGGTCAAACAAACAGATAGTCAAACAATAGTACCCCAAAACACAAACCCTCTTGCGGAGTTTGCACATATTGAAACTGGACCTATTTCTGATGAGAGAATTGCAATAGTCAAGACGATGACTCACCAAAGCATTGGCTGCAAAGATAGCAACCTCATCCTGTCAGATACTGTCTTTCTTGTTATGAGATCATATGCATTGGAATGAAATAAATCTTACAAATATTACCAACGTGATCAGCAAAGGAAAAATCAGATCAAACCTGACACCAAGGTTTTTTTCAGCCAGTCCCTGTCCCCACCCCCAAGAAATGCGCACTGGGGTATATATTTTTATTATACAATAAATGTTGCTACTAAAAATACTTTTAAAGACATATAACACAGAAAAGACATGAAAGAGTACATAATGTATGTTAATAAAGGAGTATTAAAAATGACATTATAATGGCATTAGTACAGATCTGGAGACCCCCCATGACTCCAATCTAATTGGGGTTGATCTGAAGGTCAAATTATAAAATACTATCTGAGGTCATATCTACTTGATACCATAAATTATGTATGAATTTATAAAGCAAGTTGAAAGGTGAAAACAATACCCAGAGGTCAGGACCCAGGTGAATCAATGTCAAAGGTCAAGGTAACCCATGAACTAGTATTTACTTATCCTTAGAAATTAAGGGGTGAAAACAATACCTTCATCAATGACAAACAGATGTGAATTAAGGTCAAAGGTCAAGGTCACCCAAGCAGATCATGAACCTTGAGTTAAGAAGTGAAGAGATCCCACCAGGTGAGGAGGTCATAATATAGTATAAAACATGTAGCATTATGACAGAAATGTGATATAATAATGGAAAGAAGGGGCCCAAATAAAATCAAACCAGACACCAAGGTTTTTTTACAGCAACTGCCAGAAGTATGAAATTGCCAAACATCTTGACAGCGAGATGGGATTCTAATTTCTTCAGCTGAGCATGAGACCCAAGAAAATGAACTCTGTTTTATCAAGGTTCAGTTTGAGCATACAAAACAACATCAATTCTTGAACATCCTGAACACATGAATTCAATTTGTCAAAAGCCAATGCTGCATATTTTTGGGACATACGAACAAACAACTGTGTGTGGTCAGCATAAATATGGAATTTGATGCTGGAGTACTTTCTAAAAATGGGGGGCAAGATCTGAGCCGACATATCATAACAGGTCTCCATTTACCCTCACATGGTGTCACGAGTTGAATTTGAACCCAGTACTAAAGGAGGTGAATCCAAGTGAGTAAATACCCAAACTGTTTTCCACTGAACAACTTGGCTGCCTAACCAAGGATGAAAATTAGAGTTGCATTTTGATCACACAAGAGACGTGGTGCCAGGTTGAATCTGGCGCCCCTGATGATTTCTTGTAATATTGTCTACATCTTGAACAAGTAATGAATACAAATAGCATGCTGTTCCAGAAGAGGTTGGTGGGTTTTTAAAATTGACATTTGCATACTTACATACTTCCTCTGCACTAGTTTGAATTAGCAGGGAAAGTAATTAGAGCCACAAAATCTTGACCCAGTACAAGGTTCATGATTTGACATAAACACAGTTGCAAACACAGCATCGTAAAGTATACCATGTAAAATTTAAAAATTTGAATGCATCCAACCCTTGGGATCAGACTAGGAGAATGACAATTATTTGTCATTAATAGCCTGGTGCATGCTTACCTGATGTCACCCCAAAGCTGCTGTAGGATGGTGATTAAGTGCTATGAAATCACTCTTATTTCATTACATTTTATTATTATATACCGGGGGGGGGGGGGGAATTTGCAGGGGCTGAGTTTTTATGGGAAGTAACAATTTGCCTAGGGCTGATTTGTTCAGCTCCGGATTTATCTGGAAACCTTTCCTGGCCATCTACAAACACTCTCGGAGTCGCCATGAATTTTTAACCTAACGACAACAACTATACCATTTCAGTTCAATTACACAGATTTCTAATACAACATGATATCTCTGACCCTCCCCCTGTCAGCAATTAAACTGACAGTCATGAGACGGCTAGCTTGTAGTAACTCTTTCACCATTTTGTTCAAAGTTGGTTTCAATAACTCCCTGATCTATACGATTTTGACATGATTGGTTGTAACCGGAATACAATTTGACATAATGGCGGCAGGACAGGTGTGGAGTGAATCCTGTCCTTTACCATTTGACTGAAGATCCCAGGTTTAAAATTAAGGTGCCCCATTTTTCTTTTCAAAAATATCAAACATGTTTGATATTCTCCAGCCTTTTACTTACCTTCGTAACTTTTGCTTTCCAACATATATAAGTTTGATCCCACTTTATAATAAGCAAGAGTCGGGGAGCTAATGCATAGAATATTCATTTCAGTGTTTCACCTGCACAAGATTTTGCGTCAGGCTGCAGTCTAAATCCCGGATTACAGCTACAGTGGACGTGACCATTGATGATGTCACATTTGTGATCACATGACTTGATGCTGTTCTTATAACAAGTCTCTTCCTCCTCCTCCCCTTCCTTCCCCTCTGAAATGTACAATTGCTTGAAGGAAAAAGTTACTTTTTTGATGAAATGAAATTAAAATCTAAAATGAAAATAAACACATGCTAGTAAGGGTGTTTAGTTTACAATAATATTTGAAACTGCAGGCTTACTTTCAATGCTGCACTTAAATGAATTTCTGATCTCGGGTTCTTGGTTTAAATGTTGAAACTATGAAAATTATCACACATAAGGGCACTCTGCCAGTGTTTTTGTAACAAGGACAACGTTGTGTGTGGTTGCAGAAGAGGTCAACTAAGAACTGAACTATCTTGTTCTATACTGGAATGATCTATTAATAGATTAGGCTTCTAGAACCCTGTATGCGGTTCTCTTCCTGGAAATGTGTTGATATGTTTACTTTCGAGAATCTTCTATCCTCTCCAGCTATATAAAAAGAGTGGAGGCCTTGCCACAGTTTTGTTATTTGAGTTGATGCACTTTCGGGACAGGGATCTTTGAGGTTGCTATATTTATTTGTGTATCAAGTGGATACAAACTGCTTACTACATACATTTAAGGTGAACTCTTATTGGAGTGAAACGGATATAGTGCGGATATACAAGAAAGGTAATTGGCTGAATTTTCTTATATTGTTCACACCTTAGAGGGAACAGAACAGTTGTGCAGACACTCTGAACATCTAGATATATAGATATTTTGTGTTAGTGAACACTGAATTAGTGGACGCCCATTGGATCACAGGTCAGATTGCCAGGATACTGTGGGCAAACTTGTTTAACTGTTAGTTAGGCAGATAGGACTGTAGTCAGGTCAGATTGGTTGGGAGAACTATTGGGGTGGGTATGTGAGTCTGAACCGGTGTATCTTGATTTGATTTCTGAAACTGGAGAAGGTTTGATTGGATCTAACATTCAGTGGAAGCATGTTCCATTCAACTGGTGTGGCCATAGCCAAATCAGGCCTACTTATCATCCTTTTTCAGATGAATTGAGGAAACCAATAGCCTATTTCTGTGAGTGAGACTGCTAGACTTTATTAAAGCTGACCAGATTATAAAAGTATTAAACTACATATAATTATACAACCCAAATATTATCAGTATAATAAGGCATTAAAGTGGTGTAATATAATAGTTGATAGAATTACCACACAGAGAACACATTAATTCCTAATACGCCATGGTTACCTGGAGTAGTGGGCCAGTAGGTCGGTGAGATGGGTTGAGTTCTGTTTAATTGTTCTATGCTGACATTACACTCATCTTCCTCACAAATACACCAGACTATGGGCTTTCTTTTCTGTTAATAAAATAAAATATATTAAATGCACTGGTGTTTTGGCAAACGATAAAGCTGCTTACATAGGTTAGTAGAAACTAAAGCATAAGAATTTACATAACAGTTCAGAACTTATAGTGTTTAAAAACTGAAGCTTGAGCAAAGGTTAAAGTTGGATTGTTACATCCCGTTCAACAGCCAGGGTCATATTCGGAGATATCCTCAGCTTTGTTAATTGAGCGAGTCAAACCCACACAGAGGTGACAGCCTATGATTAGATGCCAAACCTGATAACCAACTAGGCCACTTAGGACCTCAAAAATTGAAGCTTGAAACTCCGAAAGATGAAGCCAGATATTGGTATGTTTAAGTTGCAAAAAGTAGTTGTGTTATTTAAACAAAAATTAGTTTTCCCCAGTTGCTCACAATTTAGGTTACAAACTGAGTTTATGACATTATTAGTGTGACATCAAATACTTAGATAATTACAAAACTAGATAATGAACATCTATAAACAAAAATCACAAAACATGTCATAAGTGTAATAAGAGTAAATTTTTAAAAAGCATCTGTCAAAAAATCCAAACGATGGAACTGAAATTGTAAGCATCTCCCTCACTCCTCTAAATGTCCAGCTCCTGTCCCAGTCTTCTGTACAGCCATTGAACATTCTCCATGGCACATCTGGCCAATAAATATCATCTATACAGCCCCAGTAAAGCCCTGAAATATAGAGTATAGGTGAATTGTAGTTATTCTCTGTACAATATCTCCTTTGCTTCGGGGTTGAAAATCCCTTGTGACCAATCCCGACTGTACAAGTACAACTTAAGCTCTAGTGACTGCCACTCCCATGGCTGAAAGACAGAGGCACGGGGATGAACAATTGTCAATATTCCAAAGGTTCTTTACCCTGCTTTTTGGAAAAGTACTCAAGACAGAAGTTCTTAATTGGTCGGCTGAGCCGTTACGTGTTTGCAGATACCTGGGATTGAACTCAGGTTTTCCATATTCCTTGACAGGTATGTGACACACTGGACCATAGTGGCAGATGTCACTGTGATAAAAGTGGAGGGACTTATCTTTTGTTCATCGGTGTCTTAATTTAACCTAATCACAATGTGGTTTTACTCTGACAGCCAAGGTAATTTCCAATTTGGCTGATGTTTTCTCTATACTTTTCCTTTTCTATGAAACCATATATGAATAAGCATTATACCCATTTTCCAGTATTACAAGTTGGTCTCCAGACTGTCCTAATAATGCAGCCTTCAGCATATACTTATTGGTAATAGAACGTATCTTCTCATTTGGGAAAAAGAATACGGTTTGTGATTTTTCATGAGTTATTCACATAACTAGTTGTAACAGCCTCCTGAATTTAAAATCGTCTAGGACTAGCAACAACTTCTGACAGTGAAACAATAGTATTAGGAAACTCTTTCCCCAATGTTGAATACAAAGCTAAATTGCACTTCGAACTGCATCATTTATTGCCAGAATAGGTCCAGACTATGGAATGTGAAGCAGTTTAAAAAAGAACTAAGGTATTCTATAAACGCCATATACAATTCTTGTTCTATAGGGCCCAAATACAGACTTTCTCGTTTACACTGCCTTTAAAATGCAGTGTGATTGTTGTATAAAGGGGATTTTTCATAAAATAATTGATCGGCTCCTCTATTCCCAGTGTCCCACACAGATAAATGGTTCACTGTCTAAACGCAAGCTCTCTCCGAGGTTTGTGCCCCTAGAGATAAATTTATATTCAGACCCTCATGACGTGTGCACCACTCACGTTTTAGACTGACACTTTGCAGCTCGTGCACGTAGTCCGAAATAAAGTTAGCCTGGTTGTACTACATAAACATTAAACAGCTTGAGATTTGTGGTGTCACTATTGGCAGTGGCCTGTTATGGGCATGCTCTTTCGCTTTTGCACTAAAATGTATGCACTAACTGTTATTTGGATCCTTCCTGATGAAGCACTTGCCCTCCCCTCTCTCTATTTCACACTTGCCAGCCCAGTCAGGATGACTAGCAATAAACTTCTCACAGCCCACCTTGGCACAGTCATGGCAGGTCAGCATGTCTCCTGCAAAAATGGAATGCATTTGAAGTTGTTGTCCCAGGACTAATTACAACTCTTACGTGGTGACTAAACCTTATCTGTGTATAGTTAAAATATCTTAAATTGATAAATGATACCATCTGTTTAAAAATTCATGATCTCTTACAGTGCAAAGAAACTACAGAATTATGGAACATTTTCTGGATTTTTTCCAAACAGGGATTACTTTTGTGTTTTATAGAAATAATTAATATTGCAGGATAAACAAAACGTAATATGAACTTTTGGCCATTGGATTTCACACTTGTAGTAGTTAGAAATCAAACTTACTGCTGTTCAAAAGGATAAAGACTACGGAATATATTTCACTTGTGCATGGGAATGTCAAACTAAATAGCATCAAATACAAAAATTGTTAAGTGAAATTAATAGCCAGGCAATATATTTGATAAAAGGTGGTCGAATTGGTAGATTTTTTTTAAATATGAAAACAATAGGAATATAATCGATGAACATCTGAATTATTTTGTTTTCATGGCCCAGTTAGGGGCTTGCTGGAGCAGTTTTTTGTTGACCTTAATTCTTGGGGTATCTTGGACAAGCCTCACTCTGACTTACTGACCTTTAACCTCCGTTTAGGCAAGTTCATAGTTCTCTGCTATCCCTGAAAATGCTAGGACACAATGATACTTGGCGCTTGTGATTACACCAAGGATAAGGAATTTTTCCCAACAACCACCCCCCTCCCCACTGTTACACATTATTAGGCCTCATAATAGCTTTTCAGGTTAGCCGGACCTCTTCTGACTGACCCTCATTTGAGAGTTCCCCTAGAGTTGATATAGCTTACCTGATCTAGGGTAATGTGAGATTTTCTCATAAGCATCTAGACCCCAAGGGTTTCCCGCTCCTTGGGAGGTCTCTGTAGGATAGATGTGGATGTTGAAGTTAAGGGAATTCAGGCTGGACCGGGTTGATCTAGTCTCCCCCTACTTAGTGCGACTTTTGTTTCGGATAAGTGAGCTGGACTCTCTCGTGGCTTGACCCCACATTTGAGAGTTCCCCTTGGGTTGATATGGCTCATTTTGGTACCTGGGTTCTGAGATTGGATCTCATTGTCACCTGGACCCCCAAGCTTGATAATATAGCTTGGAAGGTCTCCCTTTGGGTTTGATGTGGGTGCTATGGTTTAGGGACTCCGGCTCCTCCTATTGGACTAGACGTAACATGGCTTACATGGTGTATTATTAAGAATTTGGGCCCTCCCGATTGTCAGACTGCACCTCTAGAGATTGAGACAAACTTGGGCTTTTAAAGCCTCTGAACCTTGCGTTTATGTATTAACATGTATAATAAAATTTCCCAATCTGTTTATTATTGTGTTCCGATAATGTAACTTTTATATGACTTTTGACAGCACAAAATCACGAAAATGTGACTATTAGCCACATAAATGACACTATTACATTTTCCTGTAACATATGATCTTTGACCTCTTGATCTGATCTTTGGGTTCGAATCCACAAACTGCCTAATTAGTTTGTTTTGTTCTTCAATAGTATTTCTCTTTTTTCAAAATTATGTTTAAAAATCATTCATTATCCAAATTCTACTTGGTGATATGTTTTGTAATTAGTTTGATGTCGACACTTGTATCTTTGTAATACCTTGCAACCTTAATATGTGAAAAAATACCGCCCTATCAGTAAATACTCACCTTTTGTAAGTTGCAGACATACTAATGCTAATAAGCCGATGACTGCACTACACCGGCAATTAATAGCCATAGCTATGCAGTGATTAATCCAATTAGAAGATACATACACTCATCTACTATATCAGATTAATAATCTCATAATTGGCTGACTGTGACCATATAAATTCTACTCATAAAACAGTCACACACACACACTCTGTACAAAACAAAAGTTTCTGATCACAACAACATAATGTCATTGTTTCCAAAAGGTACAGTTTCTGTGTTACAACAACTTGACATCAGTTACCGGCAGAGAGAGATTCTGGTGTCAGAAGGACACATTTTAACAGTTCAAAGTGTGTATAGATACGTCATTTTAGAGTGACATCACTGGCGGTTAATGTAACATGTGTTTTGGCCAGTGCCAAGAAATCAAGCTTTGACCTCTCACAGACCATAAAGGCTTTTGCTTTTTTCTGTGTCCAGTGTGAAAACCACTGCCAAACTCGATAGTAGTGTAATATCAAGGTGCATTTTTATAAAGTTTATCCAGATAAAAGTAACATGTCATCTGAACACCCATACTGACAATGCGTGGAATAGTAGTTTACAATTGCTACTTGTGATATAACCAAAAAGTGGTGACGTTCATGATCTATAATGTCTCAAGAGATAAATAAAAACCACAAATTAACCGAATGTGAAATGATGTGTAATAAATTACTGTTTGGCCACACCTTTTCATTTGATGATCTGATGTCATCCAAACAGCAGTTTCTCTATTATCTTTCAGGTGCAAATGGAAGATATGAATCTACAGTAATGAGGCAGTATTGCCTTACTGGACAGCTCGTATTTTAATCATGCAGTACCCACATATGACATTCATTTATGGAACAATAAGGACAAGGGTGTGAACCCAAATTCAATTACTTTTCAAACGACCACATGGAACAGTGTGTAACAACCATAAAAGAAATAAAATACAGGACAACTCATGTCTATAATAGCTTCCACAATAGGTAAAACAATGTAAATCAACAATTACTCAACAACTTTTATAAAAGTAAAAGCAAAATGAAATGTTACATTATTTCTACAAAGACATTAGGTTATCATGATACCAGTTTTTAACCTGAAAATACCGAGATATTCAGCAACTGAATTATTGTGGTTTCAAAATTAAGACAGGCAGAAACTAATGCAGAAAGCCCCTATCAGGCTGTACTATAATATTCTGACCAAAGAAAATTTTCTGTTATTAAAGAACTACATTTATTATATGTATGTATATAACAGAAACATTTAATAGTGCAAAATTGATAAAGTTTTTTGCATGCACAAAACAGGGACAGTTGAAAAATCAGGTAACAGTCATAACTCCAAGTGAGCACACAACAGGAAGGGATGACTGTAGTGGTGGGTATGCCATTCTGAAAAGGCAGGTTTTAAGTTGACTCCTGAAACTGGAGATGATATATTGGGATCTCACAATTAGTACCAGCTTGGTCCATTTTACTAGTGGTGGCTCTGGTAAAACAACGCCTGCCTATTACCTGATACAGATAACTTTGTACCCTATTTTAATAAATGCAAAGATTCTCACTGAAAATTAAAATGTCATCGCAAAGAAAATTTCCAGTGACAAATTGTTTCCTTGTTTTTACAAGAGAATACAGAAAAGTCATGGATAGAATGGGGAGGTATACAGATATCTAGACAGTTCATTAATTACCGTGACATATACAGAGTAAGTCATAACAGCAGTTAACCATCGATACATGGGTTTATAAGTCAATGCTAGACATAGGGTTGAAGTTTATCATAAGCAGTCACATTACCTCAAGTCCAAAGAAATACACCAAAGAAATACACCCAATTGGGATAAAATATTATTTTATTCTAATCATAAACTACAATCTATGTACATTAAAAAAATGTGTTACGTCAGTACTAATAAGGCCACCTTAAGGTCACCCAAGATTTTACATTATATAAGGTGACCCTAACCTAAAACTGCGATTAAACTAAGGTGGCCTTAAATTCAGTAAATTTTGTTTTCTACACATACTTAATTAAATTGGTTAATTCAGTAAATTTTGTTTTCTACACATACTTACTTAAATTGGTTAATTCGTTTAGATATACTATGAAAAGTTAGTTATATACCACAAACAGTGCCTGAGGTAGCAAAAACCCATGCTTTGAATCTGGAACTAAAAATTGGTGAGTCACAAACTCGCCAAAACTTGTTGAATCACGGTGGATTGTTTCTGAATAATGAGTAGCAAAAAGACAAAATATAGTTCCCCTGAACTTCTAAAAAAATTTCGAGTCTCAATACGTATTGTCTTAGAGGAAAACCAAGCCATGGGTCACACCCTACCTTGTGTGCTACTATGACCCCTAGTCTGATGTATTATTTCCAAGGTCTGCATCATGACAAACAGGTAAATAAATGAATGTGTATTACAATAAGCTTACCGCTCAAATATGTAGGTATGAAAAGAAAAGATATCCCGAAACAAATGATAAATTATACTTAACTGTTTTGTCTCAATAAAGACATGTAGGAATCTTCCAAGATTTACCTAGAAAGCATTCATGGAGTACCAACCTCAGCAAGGGGTATGAAGATATACAGAATATGATCTGGAGCTTTGCCTAAATGTTATCACTTCTTCCTTTTGCTAGATCCTACCAACGTCAAATATTATGAGGAACACATAATTATTTTTACAAGAATATCAACCAGAGAGCTAAAGTAAAGAAAAGGCATTGAAATAGGATATTCAAAATTTAAAAAAAAATGATTTTGTTTTGTACCTCACATACGGTTGGGATCTTTTCCAAAATTTTCATCTCCTTTCTTTAACCAGGCCCTACAGACATACAAAGTTGCATGAAGATCTACTCATTACCTTTTGCAAAATGTCAATCACAAAGCCACAGTCATTGAAACTATATTGAAAATCAAACACTTCTAGTTTTTAATCCAGAATATGATCAGGATCTTATCCAATATTAACTTACGTCTCCGTTTGGCAAGGCCCTTGCATTACAAATTCCATTAAGATTTGTCCATTACCTATGGGGTAGTCTCTACCCACAGACAAAGAAATGAAGACACCGAAACATAACCCCTATGCCATAGGTAATTATACACATTTAAGGCCTTTAGGGACTTCACAAAATAATTTCAGGTATCCCAATAAACATGATTACAAAAAAATTGCAAATCATTGTTAATTCGTATGGAGATGTCATAGTTATTTTATTGTTCTGGAACTTTGTGTTTAAAACGACACTCTTTGATGCAGTACTAGAGAACAAGAAAAATAATAAAAGATAAAAAAATTATTAAGATTATCAGATAACTAGTTTAGCAATTTACCATTGATTAATAACTAAAACGGTACGGGAACTCAAGCAGTTGCCTTTGTCATGGAGGCTACATTCTCATTGAACTGAACTTTAGAAATTAATATATGACGGTCTATTACCTTATTTAAACGTTAAATCTTAAAAAATAATAATAATATTACCCTCCTGAGTTCCTTATTTATTGAAAGTAAAAAACAATAATTTTTTGACATCTAAAAGAAGGCAATATGATAAATTTAAAATATAGGGATCACCAACCTATAAGTAATAATGGCACAAATGAAAATCTGTTTACATCTTCTGCTGTCCGAGACAGTTCCTGAATAAACTCTGCCTTAGAGTTTCTGTATACTTGGCACATCTTTTCTTCAGTCTTGTACCTGAATGACTTGGCACTTAATGCAGCCGATAATCTGGCAAGTCTTGCAATACTCTGTTTACTTTAGCAACTGGGAAATATTTAGCAAGATTTATTAGAAAAATAATACTCGACAAACCAAGGTATATGTCGCATTTTACCATATTTCAATATTATAAATATTATAAACCTTGAAGGTAAAGTCTTCAAATCCTTTTATTTAAAAGACATTATTCCTATTCCAACGAAACATTGAAAACATACACTACATTTTACAAAAGTTCCAGATTTGGTCATATTTTATGAAGACATTTTACATGGCTCTTGGCCAATAAAAATCAAGGAAACAGCCATGTTTTATTAGAATTGTATTTAAAGTATCATTATATTTTTATTTATTTATTTGGGGTTTTACGTCGCTTTCAAAACTGTACAGGTCATATCATGACAGGTAGTTGGAAGGGCAGAGGAAACCAGTACATAGAGTTCACTAGGGTTCTGTACTGTAAACTGCCGACCAACGGCAAGCAACTAACAGCTTTCCCACATAAGGCCTTGACGGGGATCGAACCCTGGCCTCAGAGGTGGGAGGCGAGAGTGTTACCACTCTGCCACTGCGGCCCCCATTATATTTTAAATAGTTGAGGTAGAATCTATAGGTGACACCATTACAAGATGATCAAGATTTTGCCCTGGAAGCCACTAATCACAGAAAATCACTTTCAAACTTTTCTAAAGTTAAAAAAGCACTTTCCAGCCACAAACATGTGATTCGTTTAAGATACACCAATATTTTAATGCGTCAAAACTTTCTGAAAATCATACTGAAATGTACAGGATCTGTAGTGAGTTACACAATAAAACTTTTAGAAACATGATGAATGAGTATAAAAGCGATACCCCCTTGGGTTATTGCTCCTACCCACCCTTGCCCCTTGGTTTAGGTTTTTGGTGATATTTTAGAATTACATATTTTGGGTTAATGTCTTTCCGTCAGTGCTGTGGGGAGGGGGGTTTCTTGTCCCCTCTCGTAACGGGTTTCATGTATATGCTTAACAGGGTTAGTCTTTAATAAAGAAGATTTTCCCAAATATCGTTGTTTGTGACTCGTAAAGCTTTCCGAAATCTTCTCGAGACTTCGGAATCTTACTTAACAACTCTCATTCTTGGACTGCAAATCTCGAACCTCTTCTTGCGGGATTTAATAATGACTGAATGTGCATTACTATTGACACATTGCATACACAATGTTTACTGCTTATACACTTTGCTGATGGACGGTTTTACTGTTGATGCACTTTATAGACACATTGTTTTAATGTTGATATATTTTGCTGATACAGCGATTTACTGTTGATACTTTTTGTTGATTCAGTGTTTTACTGTTGATGCTTTACTGATACAGTGCTTTACTGTTGATACCTATAACTGATGCATTGTTTCAAAGTTGATAACACTTTACTGATGTTTTACACTTTACACACTCTGGTAAACTCCAACAAGGTTTGTTTGCTAAATAAGTAAACGGTTCCGTAACTATGGATTTTTCAGAAATTCAGGGGTAATGTTTACATAGTTGGTTAGGATAGATTGCAGCTTCCTAGCTTGTCACAGTGGATCAGCAAAGTATCAAACATGTTTGATATTTCACTGACCCTCCCCGACTCTTGATCCAATCCACTGCTCCTTGCACCCATCATGTCGTGTGTCTCTGCGGCATGTCATACACACTTCCTATCTTGTCCTATACTGTAACTGTCTTGTTAGGCCACACTTGCTGGCCTGTCGTGGTTGGGTACCTGAACACCACAACAGGCAATTGAGACAAACTGACTGCACCAAAAAAGCCCGGAATGTCGCATTCATCCCCAACCTGACTTGGTCGCATCCCATCAAGACAGAAATCTCCAAGTCTTTGACCACAGAGGTAGTAACATCTCAGCAGGACAGGACAAGAACACACCAGGACAAGCCGTAAAGAGTAACCTACAAGGCGGTTACAGCAACAGACAAGCTGAAAGTGTGTAGGACAGCACTGCTTCATTTTACAGACCCACAGCTTGTCGGTTATAGGATCTATATCTATATAAGGCGAGTCAGTCTATGCAATTCATCATTTTTGGGACTTTGGCATCTGGCGTTTAGACTGACTTTTGTTTTTTTTACATATTAACTTAGGATTGAGTATTAAAACACAAGTTGAGCTGACTTGTTGATAGGCTTTTGTTTTTCACAAATGCTACTTTTATATGATTTATAAGATGGGGCCTAAAGGGCAGAAAGAATGTGAGGAAGATAGAAGACACACCTACAGAGTTTGAGTTGGGAAATACAGCTGCTGATATACAGAGGAGGGAGGAGTGAGAACAGAGATAGAGAGAGAGGGAAGAGGCAGAGAAACAACAGAAGGAGAGAGGGAGGGAGGAAGCCAGGATGACGTAAACCCCAGTCACACACAGAGGACGGAGTGGCTGAAAAGAGACCAAGAACTGAAAGGAGTGACAGTGAAATAGACAAAGAGGCTGGAGGAGAGGTGGGCACATCTAGACGTAATCCCCCCAGAGGTTCAGGTGGTGGAAACCCCAAGGTGCCATCCTTGATCTTCTTCCTCAACTTGCTGTAGTTAAATATGATTGCATCTGATGAAGATCAACTTGACCTAATATCTATCCAGAGCAATCTGAATTCTGCGCTTATTAACACTAGCAGCTCCAGGGAGAAGAAGCCCTTGTAGTTGTAACATTCATTCAAAGATTTCTTTGGCTTCTTCATGGCGATATGTTTCCCACCTAGAGCCTCCAAAAGCATTGGGGGACATTCCATCTGGTTCTGAACTTCTTCTCCACCTTTTTTCAGTCTTCAGGATTGGTAGGGGAGCTCGAATACTCTTCCTGGAATTCATCAAGAATGGCCCAGCAAATCTTAGGACGAATTTACAGATGGTGGTGTGGCCAACCAATCAGTGATACTGCAGGGATGTGTAGATTTCTCCTGTTGCCATGCATCTCAGCGTTATTGTCAGTTTCACTCCTAAATCTAAGGGCTTCCTAAAATTGGTGACTGACTTCTTGATGCAGTGGTGTATGCGTTTATCAATGAGATAAAAAAGCAGGTGGCATCCTGACAAAATTCTGGCAACCTGGGATATCACTCTGTATTCCCTGAAGGATCCAGGGAATGACCCAGGGGTTGGCTCATGTTGGCTCAAGTATGCTCATGTTACACCCATTCTACAGAAACTCCACTGGTTGCCTGTTAGGTACCGTTGCATTTTCAAAACTGCAACACTTGTGTATAAATTTTTGCATAGTGGTTCTCCTTCTTATTTCGAACCGTTCTTGTCTTTTAGTAGTTGTCCCTATAGTACTAGACATAGTCACCCAGATCGTCAATACCTTACAGTTCCTCCTTTCCATTCATCAGTCTTCAAGTCAGCCAAACATTTCGGCCATAGTTTTGCCTTTGATGCTCCTAAGATCTGGAATGACCTCCCTCAAGATGTTCGCGGTGCAACATCAGTTGCCTCCTTCAGAAAGAAGCTTAAAACATACCTGTTTGCAAAAGCCTACCCATCATAGCCTCCCCCGTCACATCTGTGTCTCCTTGGTACGACCTGGCTATGTCCCTTGATTAACGCTAACTGCCTTGCTTTATGTTTAGATGCGCCTTAGAGTCCATCAGTGATGGAGATTAAGCGCTATAAAAGTCCACATTAGATTAGATTAGATTGGCGGCTTTCTTCTTCTCCTTGGTGGTGGCTGTGGTGCTGGCTGTAGTGCAGGTGCTGGTCCAAGGTTCAGATTCTTCCTTTTCTATCTGCAAATCATAATGCAAATCAAAATACTAGAAACAAAGTTACCTTAAGCTTCTGTAGAAAGTCTCTTTGTCCTGTAGCTGGCATTTTTGCAGTGATAAATAATTATTACAGCAGCCAGTAAGGCTTTTATAGTCTTGGCTTGATCCCAACTTATGACCCCAGACTCCATAAATTAATCAGTTCAGTCAGGGCGGGTCGGTATACTGGTCCAGTCCTTTTGGTTTGTCACTATGGCTTGTTGTGGCCTGATATGGCTTGTTGTTAGGGGTTTACAGCTTGTCCTGGTAGTTTTGGAGAGTCATTTAGGAAAGCACCCCGACCCCAAGTCAGGTCAGGAGGTAGATCCAGACAAGTCGAGATGTGCTACCTCCTGTCGGGGAGGTGAAACTGACCCAATATCTTTGCGTGCTTTTTCTGGATTTTGGGCCCCGATCCCTGACTTTTCAAACCGACCCTAGAGTCATAGAGTTGGTTGCAGGGTCAGCTCCATTGGAACACCCCCATAAGGAAAGTATTGCAATAGTCATGGCAGCTACTAACCAAAGCAATTGATGCCATGATGGCAGTTTTAGAAGAGAGGTAATGTTAAACCCTTAGTTCCATCAGATTTAAAAAAACAAGACTTTTAGACATATAAACATAATTTCAGAAGGAAACGACAAAATGAAACAACACACCAAAGTTCCAACAACAGCAAGAACAGTACTGATTAGGTTACCAAGTATACTGGCAGAGAAATATGCATGAAGTCTGTCACGCTGGCGTATAAAGCCAAATATAATAATGTTTTGTCATGATTTACGTTGTGCTTACTAGAAAACATGCACTTCTGAACATCTCCAAGAAACTCCTTTCAGTTTTTGTGTACAGGAAGCATTTTCTGAGAAAGGTAGGAATATAGTTGTGCGTCATCAGCATAGAAATTGAATTTTATCACCCTAAATGGAACAAGGAATGGCACAGACAAAGCAATATGGGAATTTTTTTCTGATCTTATGTGCAATGAATTGCTTTTTTCATAGTCTGCTTTCATTTATTAACTTCATGAAGTAGTCACATATTTGTGTTGATTAGCCTGTTGCATTATGCAATTTATTTATGTAGTCTTGCTCTGTTAGGTGCACCTTGTTCCACATGCACATTATTCTAGAACTGGTCATTAAATAAATAAACGTAATTTATTTGAAATAATTATTTATTAACTATATGTTTCTGTTTAAATACATTTACAGAGACAGTGTAATTACAGACAGAACAGAAAATACTTCATAACATCAGGGATCATTCATACATTACTAAAACACTTAAGTCACTTCTGTAATAAGACAGTGTTACACTGGTTGACAACGTATGTTATCCCTTGGTAAATGAGATAACCTGCATGAATGCATCTGCCACTGTGGTCTAGCGTCTAGCACATATGTTTAGGAACTCAGAGGACGTGGGTTCAAACCCATACATAGTGACTTGGATGACCACTTAAAATGGCGGTCCTCTGTCATTGGGTCCTATCCCCAGTGGCAGGCAAAAGAACCTCAAGGATGTTAATAAATGGTCATCCTTGAGCCTCTATCTTCCAGTTAGGGGAATGTCAGTTACTTGTGAGTAGGGACTGTACCTGTACAGTGGGGTGGGTTTAATAGCTCTTTGAGTCCTGAAGTATATGGAGATATTGCGCTGAGTATATATACACAATTACAATACAATAAAATAATATTAGACATATTAAGGACTCATGTACCATTTTATAAGCAAACTGGTCTATAACTGAGGTCAGCTACAAGGTCACGTGCCTGACCTTCAACTTCAATAAAGGTCAAGATCACAACATGACAATCAGTCAAGGAAAAGCAGGCAGCTTGCGCAGTACTTATTTTACTTATCTTTCTAAAGAGTCCATAGGTTCTATGTTAATGGGGGTTTTAGTTGAAAATCTTGACCAAGTGGGAAGTATTATTTTCCTCTTACCCCTCAAATCTGAGGTGATTTATTTGGGTTAGCGTCACTTTCAGCAAAGTGCAAGGTGTATATAACGGTGGGTAGTTTAAAGGGAAGAGGAAACCGCTACAAACTAGTGGGTCAAGAGTCTGCACTGTATATGCATCGGTAAGCAACTACCAACTTTCCCACAGAGGGTTGGGGGTTCAAGCCACCGATCTTAGAATTGGCAGGCAAGTATGTTACCCACTAGCCCACCAAGCCTTCCTCTTCTGTTTTGAATTTTATTATGTGTTGGAAACAAATTTAAAAACCAAAGTAAACTGATAAATAAAAATGATCAATTGATGGAGCAATGAACAAATGAATCTATTTATATCCATTTGGAATACCCTTTTAATTCCATGTGAGAGGCAATCAAGGTATGTATTTCCCCAGATATGGATGGATAATTTGCTTTTTACACTTTTTGAGGTTTTCAAATCATTCTTGGTCCCAATTAAACCCTTGGTTTCTTGTCATTTTATACACATGTATCTTCTGCTGACTACTCCATAAGGCACTCTAACAGACTAGTTTCATATATGTATGCCTTATGTGCCACTGAATGTAATTGGCAAGTCTGAATATTGGTTTCCTTGGTTAATTGTCCAGAGCATAAATTAGTCACATGTGTGACCTGTGTGTGTAAATCACGTTAACAACCTTATTTATTGAGTTAAGGTAAGTTACAACCTTTTCCAGTTTTAAAGGGTGAAGATTCAATAGCTAAATGTAAATGTCATCACAATATCAATCTGATGAATAGTAAATATGACACACATTGTGAATGTATTTTGATGAGAGATCTGAAACCAAAAAAATGTGATAATAAAAAAGAATGAAGATACAAAACTAAAACTTTACAATGTATATACAGTTTATCTTGTAATAAATCGCATCATTTAATTTTAGTAATAAGCTACACATAAATTACTTCTCATTTACATCATAATGTGCACATAATAGCTGACATCTAAAATAAGCACAAAATATATGCATTCAATTAATTAGTCCAATGCCATAGAGTCAATACTTTCTTCAAAGGCCAAAGTTGGGGGTTTACATCCCGAACAACAGCCAGGGTCATATTGGGACAGGTTTGTCACACATAGGAGTCGAACCCACACAGAGGTGATAGCTTGTGATTAGATGACAAACCTGCAAAGCCACTAAGCCAGTGAGGACCAAACATCTTCTTCAATGCTGCCTAGTGATATCATTTTCATTAAACAGATAACGAGTAATCACTGTGAGAAACTTTTACACCCCTTCTTTATTTGTCAGTTGAGCATGTTCTTTATGACTGGGCACCAGTTCACTTCAACCAAAAAGGGACTGGTATCACCTATGATGACCTTCTCCTAGTCCATCTAAACTGAAGTGCATTGTGGTCATGAATCAGGCATTTCCGTGGTTGAAGTTACTTTATAATGCATAATCAGAATTTTTATATTAAATATTGATACTGATATAAAATAATATTTTGCAGATTTATTTCATGAGTGAATATAAATGATTGTAAACCTATAAACAGCTGTACAGTTTTAATTAACATAAATTTACTTAAATTATCATCTCATTACATTACACCATTACACAATGGGACACAATATAAAATTGAGCGCCATACAAGATAAACAATAGATATCATATTTAACATTTTTACTATTGCTATGTCATACTAAAAAAAGCCTTCACTTAATATAGCAGCTGATATTGGGCCCTTTTCTGAAGAGAAATATGGTACGGGAAGCAGACTTCTGAAAGAGTACGACATACTAGATCTTCAACTAAACTCTTCTATATGATCATGCTGTAAACATGCAAACCTTGTTTTTTTCTAAAGCTAGTCTAACGAATTGAAATACAGTAAGAAATGCCCCAGTGTTTAAATTAAATTTTATCACTGAGGAAATCCCTGATAGTGATATGCCATTGAAGTATGGGATTTGCTTTTCAATGTTAGAATTTTTGGCACTTAGAATTTATCTTAAATCAAAATTTATCTCAGAATAGTCAGAAAGGTTCCCTCTTTTTAACATAATTTTAAGGGTTGCTCCTATTGGTAAAATTATATACCAGGCCTGGGGCGAGTACAAGTACATGTACTTGGTACTTGTACTTAATTACTTATTTTCAAGCACTTGTACTTGGTACTTGTACTTAATTACTTATTTTCAAGTACTTGTACTTGTACTTGACAGCTGAAAATTAAAAGTACTTGGTTAAAATATTCAAGTAATATAATATATACTGTTACTTTAATTGCACAATGTTAACCAATTTACTCTCAATGTTTGTGATGAAAAAGCTCTATGACACAGTAGTTTGTATATGCCTGCCTGGCATATTCTCGTCTCAATTAAAACTAAGTACATAGCACTACACAATACATATACCAACTGCACACAGTGCCTTCCAGCCCAACAAATGGAATGCCAAAGCTTTAGCTGCACATGATCACAGAATCTTTTGTTTTCATTGGACACAGGGTGGTTGACTCAAACTAAAATGTAATACAAAAAGAAGTTTTTATATTTAGTATATCATCAATGGGATTTTTATTATGTGTATTTCTAATTACTCTCACCAAAAGGAATGTTTTTGGGTGCATATTTACCTTGGAAAAATTTTGCAAAGTACATAACTCATTGAGTTTGCTTGTTTGTAAGTTTTTTTTGGTTATTTTGCAAAATTATGCAAAGTTTGTTACTCAGTCTGTTTACTTGTTTGTTTTTTACAGCATAACTCCAAAACTACTGCACAGATCATTTTATGGAGCATCAGAACTGTTACAAGGAAGAACTGAATCAAATTTAGGCATGATCAGGTCAATGTCTTGATTCTGGATTGACTTTTTACCATCTGTCTATGGGCCCTAATGGGAGCATGGGCGAAATGAGATCATTCAGTAAATGCCCTGTAAGCAGATCAGTGGTTTCCAAACAGACTGAGTAACATATTTTGCAAATATGTTGCGACGTATGCACCTGGCTCACCTCTGGGTGCTCATTTGTTTATTTACAGCACAACTCTAAGAGACAGCATCAGAACTGGTTACAAGGAAGAACGGATTCAAATGTTTGCACGATTGGGTAAATATCCTAGATACTGGAGAAATTTCTCAGCTACATTACCACAGAATCAATTAGATAACTTATTGAATGTCCTATAAGCAGATCGGTGGTTCACAAACAGAATGAGCAATATACTATATAAGCAAAAATTTTCAAAGTATACACTCAGCTTCCCTTGAGTACACAGGTTTATTTGTCTGTATGTTTGTTTGTATTCGCAATAAGTAATGAACAGATATTTCTGAAATTTTTATGTAGTTAGGGCATTTTCAATGTAGTTTGAATGCCTTTGGCTTTCTGACTGGCATTACTACTAAAGTCATGCAATGTTATGTTGGTAGGGCCTGAGAAAAGGTGGAGCATTACAATTTGGGAAAGATACTGATCACATTCTGGAAACACACACAAAAAATCCTGAATATTTGTAAATGAGCCCTGTTGGAGACATGTGCCCTGCAAGTGCTTGTTAGATGCTTTACTAAAATACTAAAAATACCCAAGTTTCACTTTTTAAGTCATCACATGACCTAGTCAATGTATATAAAAACTGACAAATCGAATGATTGGTTCCAAACATAAATATAGGTCGTAGGACTGGAAAAACTTTATGCTCCCAACTGCTATGACTCATGAACATAACCTAAAAAATTTAGCCCTAGTAACTCTTATATAGACTAGAGTTCTCTTTGGACAAAATTACTTGGTTTCAATTCTTATATAAGAGTGAACAAAATTAGTCATCATGCCATAAAGAGAAGTCGTATCACCATTATGACAACTAATGATGCCATAGATATAAGTCATTATTGCCTTGTGTCCAAAACGATAAGTCATGAATACTCTGGTTTGCTCCCAATGTTTATGATTGAAAAGTTAAATTGTGTGACCTATCTGTCTCATGGTGGCCAGGAGGCAAACAGGGACAATAAAACAAAACCATATTTTGAATTTTACAAACTAATATTACAGACCTTGTGTTAGGACAATGGCTGCTACAACAGAGCCAACTACCAGAATCACCACCAGAAAGACAGCCACAAAGAGAAAGCTTCTCCAACACTTCAGATTGGCTTCACTAGTGACCTTGAGACTCTTTGTTGGGTTAGGTGCTTTTTGAACTCTGGTATTTCTGTCAGCCATAGAATTTGCAATACTTCCTGGTACTTTGTAGCCTGTCAGAGGAGCTGGCTGTGTTATGTACATCCTTTGTGGTGATGTGTTCATTGGGACAACATATTGTGGGTGTTGACCTGAAACTAGCTGTTGCTGTGCCACCAATATTCCACCTGCTTGGGCCAATGGAGTAGGAGGGGAGCCTTCGACTTGTCTGGATGCAGTGAACACACTTGGACTATTAACCACCTTCCTTTCATGTTTTGTTGGACCATGCATCTCTGAGGGAGCTAGGGGAATATCTGGTGAAAAGAGCGATGGTGGCCGGATCTCATCTGCAAAGGTTTCAGGGACATTGATTGTCTTTGTGATACTGTAGCCTCTTAATGTACTGTCCCTAGAACCTTTGGATTTCTTTTCAGGTGGTTTTTCCTTGACCTGAAGGGGTCGCGTAGAACCTGCCTGGGTAGAAGAGAAGCCAAGGCTTTCTTCTGTATGTACGCTGTGGTGGCTGATGTTGTCCTCTTGTTGGCCATCATCATGGAAGACTATGGTGCTTTCATCAGCCCCATACTTTGGTAGAGAAGAGTATGGATTCTCTGCTGTATCTGACAGGAATACAGCATTCTGAAACAAGTAGAAAGTCTTAGGCTGAAACATGGCATTTATTCAAATGCTCCAGCATCATTTTCAATGTATTGGTTTGTGGCTACTCAAATTGTTCAGGAGATATCATTGTAAGGTCGCTTGATAACAGCTGAACAGAACACCAAAACACTTCAATCCATGGTGAATTTTCCAGGTACATTTTCTACCACTAATGTTAATTGAACATTATTATATATAATGTATGTTATATATATATTTTGACATAGCAAAGTGTTTAGATGGACATATTGTAAGTAAGAAGTGAATTTCAAATACAGCGTCAGGTGTGTCAAACCTGATTTTGATGTCAATTTGAAAACCTCTATCACATGTTCAAGCTTATTCGTGTCACATAATTCTGCAGCAAATATACCCATTAACATTAGTGTTTATGATAAAAATCCACTATTTGTGTAAAGGCCTTTGCAAACCTCTTTGCAAATCCGAATACTGTATAATAAACACAACATTTACATTTCTTCCTTTTAATATAGAAAATAAAGGCATTTGAGAGTGATTACATTAAAAGTAGGTCTCTGCAAATAGAGTGATTCAAGTATTTTAAAGTTATAAATATTTCTCACATTGTCCCTAAACAGAAACCACAGCAATATTGAAAAAAGGCCTGCAAAAGTGCAGGAGGATTCATTTGCATAATTATTCTGCAGTAATTACGCCGGTCAATGAATGTCAACGAAAAATGCATACTTTCAGTTCACCTAAGTATAGTCTTCATGTGAAAGCTTGAGTATTCACACAAGCCTGTTTAACATAAAAAAGGAAAAAAATTCTAGATCATTGAAATTCTGTCGTAAGAGAGAAATGGCATATTTTATTAACATTCAGAAATTCTGGCTAAACTTTTGTATAATATTTAAAAAGTGACAATGACAAAATTATATAAACATTTGCCCGCTGATCATGTTAGACTTTAATTATCAGTATTTTTCAGCAATGGCTTTTCTGTCCACATTTTCTTTCTCAATTAGTAATGCACATACTTTTACTATCTGGATTTATCAAATATAAACACATTTTTATTTAGGATTTTTTTTCAGGGGCCACGGTGGCAGAGTGGTAACACTCTGGCCTCCCACCTCTGAGGCCGGGGTTCAGTTCCCGGCACGGCCTCAAGTGGGAAAGCTGGTAGTTGCTTGCCGTTGGTCGGCAGTTTACAGTACAGAACCCTAACGAACTATATGTACTGGTTTCCTCTGCCCTTCCAACTACCCATCGTGATATGAAATGCACAGTGTTGAAAGCGACGTAAAACCCCAAATAAATAAACAAAATTATTTAGGATTTTGAAATTCAAATATCTGTTGCAATACTTGGTGTTGACAATAATTTATTTCTGAAGTCATTAATATTCACAGAAATTCTAAACTAGTAAATTGTGTGCAGTATAAGAGTGATTTAATTTTCAGTTATTTTTCTCTTACCTCCATTTCAGCTAATTATCCTCAATTAATATTTAATAATATTCTTGAAAGTGTCTCAGACAGAGTCCTTTCTATTGGACACACACACCCTAATTACTTATATCCTTGACATGCACGTTTAATAACATAAGAATCGAGAACCGGTTATGAATCCAATGAACCCTCTCTGTATGTAAACTATATGAAACCTAGTCTGTGTATTATTTCTATTACTGGCTAACGTATATGCATGAATATATATATCATAACTGGGATTGCCCTCACTAATTCCATATTTATATATTTTCACTTCCCCTTTGGCAATTCATAAGACATATTTCCTTGAAGTTTGGTGTGTATGTACAAGTCAATAAACAGTCTCACAAATATTCAGTGATCCAGTAAACTGGTTGGAGGACATATGTGTGAGATAAGACTTATGTCAACAAGTTCTTCACAGAAGACTGTACTCTATCTAAGATTTCTGTGGTGACTCAAGCAGAACAAATGCTCATAAAAAGAATATTGAATTATGTACAATATCAGGGGTCCTTCACATGTGCTTATTATGGAATTAATTCCATGCCTTTAATCTGCAATAATGCACCCATGTATAAAACTGTTTAAGCCACAGCAACTTCTATGTACGTGGTCATTATGAAAAAAGAAACAATATTAGTAACAAAGATTGAGAAGTCGTTTTAGCAAGTACACAATTCAAAAAAAAATTCCAATCTGGCCTTTATATACTATTATTGTATCTGTTTACACATTTGGTGATGTCATTGCTAATTTCTATGTTATTGTTCCGTAATATCTATAACTTATAAGTTAATAGCTCAAATTATAGGTTTTTGATGTCTTTAATTCTTAATTCTAATTGTATGTTGTCTTTTACAGTGCTATCTAGGGGCCACGGTGGCAGAGTAGTAACACTCTGGCCTCCCACCTCTGAGGCCAGGGCACGGCCTCATAAATTTATAGTGCTATCTCTGCAGATTCTTATGAGCAACTAATCCAGAATTGTGTGTCCAAAAATTAGATATCCATGGAAAGAGTCTGAAACCACAGAAGACACGAGGAAAGAACAGAAACTAAAATGGATAGGTCTTGGTGAACTGGGATGATTAAAGTTTTGATCTGAAGAGATGGCAGATCGACTGACACCAGGCAACTCATGGCATAAGTTAGGTGTCCTTTATTATTGCTTGGATCTTATTCTCTTAATATTTATGAATATAATAAAAATATTATTTTTTGTCTTTCTTTTTGCTAAAAGTAATATTTAGATAACTCCATGAATGGTATTATTAAGTATAACATTGAACAGGTGAAGGAATTTATATCCATAGTTTTGTGAATTAGCTTGACTGTTTTGTAGGCTACATTGGTCGAGACATTAAAATGTCAAACAAAATCTACATTATAAAAATATGAAACATTCAGCCAATTTGACCAAATGACAGAGCAAGTTCATATTGCTGTTACACTTTCGCCAGATCCTGTCCAAAACAGTTAAAATACTGATATGTGATCGGTCCAGAGTGAAACAATACGTCATATGAATAATAAAATCAGACTTAGAACCTGTCCCCTGACTGCTATGATTCATAAAAAACAAACTGTAGCACCATGCCCTGATCTCTTTGAAAACTGAGAAGATTAATTAACAGACTCATACGATTAATCTTCTCATTTGATAAGATAATTGTATTTTTATAGAAGGCAATGGAAGATTAGTTGTAACGCCTTGAAGAGAAGTTGTAACACCATAAATATTAGTTGCATCACCATGGAGTTTAGTTGTAACACCAAGACGATTAATTGTGTAATGCCATGAATATTATTTGTAACACCAATAATATTAGTTGTAATACCATGAAGATTAGTTGTAACACCATAAAATTTAGTTGTTACACCATGAAGATTAGCTGCAATGCCATGAATGTTATTTGTAACACCATGAATATTAGTTATAACAACATTAAGATTAATTGTAGCACCATTAAGATTAGTTCTAGCACCATGACAATTAGTTGTAGCAGCATGAAGAATGATCGCAACACCATTAAGGGTAGTTGTAGCATCATGACAATTAGCTGTAGCACAGTAAGGATTAGTTGTAACACCATGGAGATTAGTTGAAGCACCATAAAAATTCGTTGTAACGTCATAAAGATAGGTTGTAGTACCACATAGATTAGGTGTAATACCATGGATTGGTTGTAACACCGTGATGATTGGAGCAGCATCATGAAGATTACCTGTAACATCACGAAGATTAGTTTTAGCACCATGAAGAATAGTCGTAACACCATAAAGATAAGTTGTAACACCATGATCATTGGTTGTAGCACCATGAAAATTAGTCTAAGACCTTGGAGATTAGTTGTAACAGCACCAGGAAAAGTCATGTCACCAAAGATAAGCTGAGGTCCTCAGCGGCCTAGTGGGTTAGCAAGTTTGCCAACTAACCACAGGGTGTCATCCCTTTGTGGGTTCTACTTCTACATGTAGTAATGCTAGTCCCAAGATGACCCTGACACTTAAACGGGACATAAAACACCAGCTTCGACTTTGACTGAAAGATAAGTTGGCATTGCTATACAATGGAAAATAGAGAGTGATTAGTACTCGGAACATAATTGCTCACTTACAAAGGCTTTTAAATATGATAAATGTTTTTGACTGGTGGCCACAACCACCATGATTTGTCTCCTGACATTCGCAAGTGACATACAACCTGTACCATTTTGCTCCAGGGCCCATATTTCTTGTACTTGTGAGGTAAAATTGCTATAATGGAACAGGGGAAACAGGTTTTCTGTGCGATTGATAATTTTCATTTGGAGCTCCTAAATGCTAGCATAGCTTACTTTTTGGCACCAGAAGAACATGAAAACTTGACAACTTCAAATAGTTTATTCAAGAGTGTTTTATTTGATGAAGCCTGCAAACATCTCCATATCTGTATTTGATGTTGGTGGTGTAACTGAATATCCTCGATTTGTTTTTAATTTTATTGTTTTGCTATTGTTTAATTAATTTTTCTGGGTGGTGTAAGAGTCTAATAATGCCTAACTACTGAAATCATGAGTTCCAATCCAGGTGAGAACAAAGTGGGAAAATTGGTAGTTCCTTTTCAATGTCTAGTGACTTTTTCAATAGCATGTGCCATATTCCTCCACCTCCCAGCAAATCATAAGACATGACCTACACATTATGTTGAAAGCAAATAAATAACGTAATCAGTTAAGATTATTTTTGCATATCTTAATGCTGATGACCAAACGGCTTGCACTGAATAAGCCTTTGAGGACATGCTATACAAAGAAAAAATTATATATAACAGTTTCAATTGTGAAAAGGAATAGATTATATAACAGTGTTATTGTGAAAAGGAATAGATTAGAAAGGCTTCACATTGTGACAAGTGCTTGGCCTAGAAAAAGGTATCAAAGGAGAAAATGTCACCATGAAAAAACTTATTTGAGATACTAAATAGCACCAGAACATGATTTTATTGACATTCTATTTCAATTGTGTGTACATATTTACATAATCTTTTACCACTTTAAAATCGCCAGGTTTGTCGTCATGAAGTAACAAAAAACAATTGACATTTTATCATGAAAAATAGAAATATATAATTGTTTAGTTATATAATGAGTGTAGACTTGCGACAACTGTATTTATTTTGTCAAGAATCATTAGTTCAAGGAATGTTGAAGTGTGACAACCTTCAAGTCAGATTTGGCCATGCCTGATTTGCCAGTTGACATTGGTATGTTAATTTTCTCACTGGGTAATGTATCAGAGACCACTGCACTGATTAATCTTGTGTGCCAAATCTTATAACACGTGTTGCTTTGTAAGGTGTCTATAACTAAGAGAATTAGTCCTTCTCTAAAGGATTTCCATGCCTTTCTTATTCCATTTGCTCACCTCCAAATATATAAACATACGCATAAGAATTGGGTCCATTCAAACTGTCTACCTGCTGTGTTTTCGGATTATTGCATGTACTGATGTTTTGTCCGCGTTTGTTAATTACACAGATTTTCAGTGAAAAGAACTGCAGACGATAATTCACATGTTTTGTTGAATTGACGTCATACACATTGTGAGGCTTGCAATTCAGAAATTTCTGTTCATTATTTGCATGAAATAGGAATGCATTAACATATCCAGGCTATGCACTGATACATGTTCCTAAACATCACAAATTCTGTTAGAACGGTTTAAGTGTTGAATTAGATTTAATGTGTTTCACTGTATTAGTTCATCAACTCAACCTGTCTTCCGATGCAAAAGGGATAACTGCAGCAGTCATGGTAAGGAATAATTAATTTTCCATTTACATGATGATATGTGTGGGTACACAAAATACGATATTAATTACCTCCGCCAGCGAGGTTTATGTAATCGTTGGAGTTTGCTTGTCTGTCTGTTTGTTAGTGAACAGCGTAACTAAAAAAGTTATGAATGGCCTTTCTTCAAATTTTCAGAGAGTGCCCATACATGCTGAAGTAAGAAGTGATTACATTTTGGAGGTGTCAATTCCACCGCCAACAGTGTTAGGGCCACCTTAAAGTCGAAAATGAGGTTTTTCCCCATAACTCGCACTGTGGCTCATTTTGGTCTATCATGCCTAGTGTATATGCCACAGTATCAGAAATATGTAATCTTACAACTAAAACTCACAAAAATGGGATATTCCTCAGAAACTTATGGATGAATTTTGTTGAAATTTTCAGGTAATGCTAACATTTGCGTAAGTAACAAGTGATTAAATTTTGGAGGTGTCAATGCCACTGCCGCCGATTTTAAAGTCACTTTAAAGTCGAAAAATGATTTTTTAAAGCCATAACTTGCACTTTGGCTCATTTTGGTCAATCATACCTGGTGTATGTGTATGTCACAGTATCACAAAAAAGGCAATCTGACTTTATGGTTACCTTAAATGTTCCACTTTATCAAATTATGAACACCTTAAAATCCAAAAATTTTTTTCTCATAATTTCTCCAGCAAACCTTGTGTATGTGTGGAAGGGGGAAGCATGGGGAAGATTTCTATCATCTGCTGACATTGAAATTCCAATATTTAAGGCCACATTAAAGTCACAAAAATTAGTCAATGCACACTAGCTTTCAGTGTTTCTCACGTTAAACAATAATGCTTGGTGTATACATCAAAGTTGACCAAATGCAAGCATGACTTTATGGTTACCTGTAAGAACTGGTTTAAATGTTTAATGATCAGGGCAAAATCCTTCATTCTAGATCAATCTTTCACTTTTGTTCCCATAAAAATCAATTACATCACATTTTCCTGTGTGAAAAAAATCAGTCGTTTCTATCCCCTCCAAGCCATTGATTTCTTCTTTTGCCTGTGAGCATAGCAAAACAAATTCAATGACCCTCTGGCCTGGCGGAGGTCTGCGCTTTTTGAGTGCTTTTTTATTATTGCTTCTACTGGTTTTCTACATTCGGGGATACACCGACAGCTCGCAATAATGAGAGCAGCAAATAGTTAATATTATTATTATCTTTTACGTAAGCAGAAATGCAAATATATTGAAGTTTTGACATTTTTTTATTAAAATGTGTTCCTGATAATACTATGATTCAATTATGTTTCTTCTCTGACATACTGAATAAGAAATTTGGCATTTAAAAATTTTCATGTCACCTCCGTGGTTGGAGTTTAAAATCTGGCTCATCACAGATACTGTAAAAGATTTTAATTAAAAGGAAGTTTTATTAATTCTTCATTTTTAGGATATGTGCTAGAATCAATTTTCACTTATGACTAATTTGTTCGTAAGAAAATAATACAGATTTAAAATTTCACTTGGAATCAATTTTCCCAATCCAAGCTCATTAGGTGACAAAGCTACAATGAATACCTAGTGAAACTTTCAACTTATACAGTATGTGAGATGCACTTGAAGATCTTTCATATCTTAGCTATTACAATAATATTCTGGATAACGAGTTTGACATTCAATTCTTTGGCCCTCATCCCTTTTGGGTGTGGTTTAAGGCTCATGCAAATACAGAGATATACACAGGGTCTGGTCCGATATGGACTTGACCTTAGCCGTAAAACTTTGCCATTTAGAATATCTATTAACATTTTTGATTACTTTTTAAATGTAAATTCTCAGCATCAGAATATTCCAGAATAAGGATGTTAGAGAATATGGGTCCTCCTTAATTCATAAATCAAAATACATTTATCCACCATTTAATATTAAAATTATCTTATACTTAGAGGGCTGTTCCATTATTGCAATCATATCCCCGATTGGAATACAATCCCCATTTTTTCCCATTCTGGTGTACAATCTTTACAATCAGAATAATCTTAAACCCATTACAAATTACAATCGACACGATTGTAGATGCATTCATTGGTCCATCGGGAACAGTTTGTCTTGATCATTTACCGCTCCTAATGCTTATCAGATCTTGCAATCTGGAATTCATCTTAAACCCATCTTAAACATATGCTGTTGTTCACAAAGTCAGATTTTACAGTGATCTAAAATTTTTTTCCATTATTTTGACTTTTAGTTGTCTACTGATATTCTCTTTCCACTGTAAATTACTGATCTTTTTGTAGATCTACAATTTATCCTAAAATAAACTTTAGCCCAATACCCACTGTTAAACTGAAATCCTCGCAAACTATGACTTCATCTCAGACTTTAAATCTTATTCAGTCCACTGCCTTGCAGGTGTAATATCTGGCCACAGAGGGAATTTTGGGTGCTATAATTACAGGATAATTGGAAAAAGTAATAGTCGGGGGACATTCAAGGTCAATAGTTCAGGTTCTAGTGTGATTGGGGGAAAACATACTGGGGCAACTTAAAGAGGTGAGTATTCAGATGCCTCTTTAAAAGTATTTCAGAGGGACTGGTTCTCATATGCTGAGATAATCTTCCTTTAGATTTCTTGGAGTCAGACATTTATACAGGAGTCAATTTAAAAGTGGTTTATATACACACGGAGGTCTAATATGAAAAATGACTATGATCTCACTGTTGGGGGGAAATTTTGATCCGATGCACATAATAAATAGAAAGTGAATTTATGAAACTACTTTTTTATCTAAGTTCAAAGTAGATACCTGATTATAGGTTATAACCTCCACCAAGTAGGCTATGTTATGGCGTTTGTTTATTTGTCTGTGTTCACAATTAGTCCAAAACTAACAAACAGGTCATTCTAATATTTTATATTGGACCAAACCAAAGGAAGAACTGATTGAATTTCCGGAAAAATACGGATTATATTTTAGATACAAACAAAAAGATGTTTTGTGCAAAAAGAGTCGTTTTCACTGAATTTTCAATGGTTTTGCCTTTTTATTCAATATAACTCGTTTTCTTTTATAGTAAAAGGCAGTATTTGGGTAAAGTTGTAATATGGGGATACACAGCTGCTTTGGCAGAAGCCTGCGCTCTTGATGTGCTTTCTAGTTTTTGCTTGTATTTTCTATTTACTCTCTTTCGGGCGGATATAATTGTAGCAGGAATACAAGTTAAAATTAGTTAGTTTTTACAATTGATCATGAATGTGGAACAGCAGTATAAATATACTTGTAACTGTGGCTTTGTGTTGTGTCTGTACTTTAGGCAAGGTTTATACAGATCTATAAATAAACTGAGTACACCTATATCTTTCTTCTGGCAAGTCAGTGTCCTGAGGTAATCATACTCTTATTGTCTGATTCCCGTGGCTTCTGCAAGAAACGATCCTGTATCGGCCACCAATTTGGATTTTTAGCGTTGGTAGTTACACTCAGCAATAATATGGATTGATGATAAGTGGCATTTCCAAAAAAAAAATGGGGGTTTATTGATATATGAATATGAAGTGGATCTTTCCTAAAATGCAATTACATCTTCCCTTTGCCTTTCCTACTTAAAATTTATTATCAAAATTTGTTCATTACTTTAAAAAAAATATTAAGTAGAAAGCCAAAGTCATTGAAAATGGAAACTCTGAAAATCCATAAGTTTCTGTGTCCAAAATATTTTTTATTTTTATTTTTAGATACCAATACATATAACTGTACAGGAAGTTAGGTAATTCTCAAACATATGTACACTTCATAGTTACATTATGTAGTAGATACAGTTTTGAAACATGACATTTTCTTGATAATTAACTGTAAAATTTTGTAAAAGACTTGTCTCAACATCTCCATGATCTCTATATGCCTTTTCTTTTACAATCATTGGTACAACTTTTTAGTACTTTCTGGTTTCATACATCCAGCCCTTGGAGTACTGGTAAAAGAAATTGTCTTGGAATAATTAAATTTGTTTAACATAAATATACTATTATGAAATATGTTACATGCCTTGAAATATACCTTCCCACATTTGCCATATTGACCAATTGAAGATAAAAAAACTATCTCATGAGTTTAGTTTCCACTCAAATTTCACCAAACGTATCGGAGTGTACCCCATAAAGTATCTGCCCAACCAAATTTAAACTCGATATTTTAGTTTTGGAGTTATAAGAGCAAGAAGGTGTAAAGACAGAAGGACAGAAAGATAGAGGGATAGAAAGACGAAATAAAATTGATTACAATAACCCTTTCCTATTATCGAGCGTTAAAAATATATGAAATTCTGGATTTACGACTATAAAATACGTAGTTCAAATGGCCGAGGTCAAGATCACATTAGGCGATTCCAGTCCCCATTTTCTTAAATTGGACTGGTACCCATCTACAGGGTCATACTGAAGCGAAATAATTGCCACTCAATGGAATAAAAAGTAAAGCTGATGGGACAAAACTAAAATACATCGTAAAGTTTCTCAAACTACTATTTGTAGAATTTTCTATTATCTTATTTCTCAGATTTTCATTAATCCTAGATTCTCCCTTGATTAACCCTTTGAATAGTACTTTTGTTAACTCAGCGCACCCCCATCGTTCCTCATCGTGGGGACAATATTTCACAAGCAAATAAATAGATTAGATTTGATTAGATAAGATTTTCTCTTTCAAAAATAATCCATCAAGTAAGGACGACATTACTTTTTACAGAAAGCAATACATTAATACAATATAGCCTTGTATTTTAGTCAAAATAAATAAATGTAGATTTTAATGCTAAATTCAAAATTAGATGAAAAACAAAACCCGAAAGATGTATATGTTTACCTTATGATCTCTAGCAATGAATATGTTTTGTTTAAACGAAAAAAGAGAGTGCAGTCCCAGGATAGTTTGTTTTATATTTATCCCTAGGTCCCACAACTCCAATTTTAAGTCACTACAGCTGGGGACCTTGAAATCCTAACCACCAGTGTTACTAGTATATTCTCCATAATGCCCATGTTCCACCAAAGGAGTAATCCCCGAGTCCTGGAACCCTTAACCCTTGAGAGTCTGTGAAAAAAAATCTGAAAAAAAATGGGCGGGAAAATGGAATCTTGATCCAGGTGTGGGATCAAGCACAGATTGTCCTCAGGAAGCCTCAGACATCGTTCCCCAACTATGAGGCAATTAATGCCCCTGTTCCACCAAAGGACTAAGGCCCGATCCTGTCGGTGACCCTTAATCGTGGACAGTCGGTGAAGAAAATGGTAAAATGGGCGGGAATACTGAATCGGTATCAAAGCCTGGGATTAAGTTCAGATCGGCCTCAGACAGTCCCCGACTGGTCTGGGACTAAGAACCGATTAAGCCAGTTTTCTGGTCGGTTTCAACCACAATCCTGTCGTACACATACCGACTGGATCCCAGGATGCCTCAGGCCTGCTGGGACTAAGCCCCGACTAACCCCCGATTAAGTCCCGGCGTCCTCAGGCCTCCTCAGTCTTCCCCAGACCACGATCGCCGATTCTTGTTTTGTAGAAAAGCTGGATTTTCTGGGTATATATATAAAATTCCGCGATCTAATTATCATTACTTTTATAGCAACACAGCAGGATGCCACCTTTTAATGGAAGACAGCTTCAGCAACAACTTAGGGCTTTTTTAGTTTTTATTCAGTTACAAATAATGATGTATTTCCTATTTCTACGTCGACCACAGCAACCACCACAAGCAGCACCTCCACCACCACCACCACCAGCCATACAGAGACCTAGAAGAAGGCACAACATGTGGGTCAGGCCATGGCTACTGCAGAGAGAGGAAAGGGGGGCCTACCACAACATTATGGCTGAACTGTATGCCACAGACATTCCAGGATTCCAGTGGCCTGGCAAGATGGCAGAATATAACTCCTGCTGCAGTAACCAGTCCTTTTCAGGACTAATAACCAGTCCTTTTCAGGACTACCAAATATTCCAAAAACAATTAATCAGCTATGCTTGTTCCAAATAACCCAAACATTACCAAACATAAGTCACCCAACCAACAAACAGACCAACCCCATGCCTAACATAATTCACCCACCCAACAAACAGACAAACCCAATGCCCGACATAAGTCACGCAACCAACAAACAGACAACCCTATGCCCAACATAATTCACCCACCCAACAAAGAGACAAACCCAATGCCCGACATAAGTCACGCAACCAACAAACAGACAAACCCAATGGCCAACATAATTTCACCCACCCAACAAACAGACAGAAATAAATGCCAGTCACCCAACTAACAAACAGACAAACCCAGTGCTAAACATAATTCTCAAAAGAAACACACAAAGCCAAACATAAGTTCCTAAATGGAATAAATATGGCATATATTTTGAAAGCTACATCCTAATTTTACTTACATTTGTTTTTTTGGGGGAAAAATATTTGAAACAGAAATGTTTTCCTGGAAATCTTAAAATTAAAATCTTTTACTCCACAAATATTTAGGAAATATAACCACCAAACTGGTTTTCTTTTTACAATGATGGGGGGTTATGTTTGCAAAATAGTTTGTCAGTTCTTTGGTGTGGGTTCTGTTTGCTATTGGGTTTGTCTGTTTCTTGATTGGTGGTTATTTTTGGTATTTGGTTTGTGGGTTGGTGGTTAGGTTTGGTATTTGGTTTGTGTGTTGGTTAGTTGGGGGTTAGGTTTGGTATTGGGTTTGTGTGTTTGTAAGTATGTGATAATGCCTTTTAACTCTAGGGATGATGTAAGTGTTGGATTTTTTTATTAAAGATTTTAACAAATCCCATGGATTTTAAGCTAAAAATGGGCTGATTATTGGCCATATTGGGAGTTTATTTATTTTAATTTTTTTTCTATGTGGCCTTTTTTGGTTATGTGTGGTACCATGGGTTATTTGTTTCATGTTTGGGGTGGTGTAGGTGTTGGACCTTTTTTTTGTGATAAGTATTTGTACTGAACTGTTATGTTTTGGGAGGGGAATTGGAATAACTTGCAGCTGAATAATTGTTTTTGGAATATGTGGGTGGCCCTGAAAAGGGCCTGGCAGGTCAAAGACCCACCCTGACTGGATGGCTACTGAGGAGGCTGCTGCTGTTGAGGCGGTGCTGTAGTGGTGATAGTGAAGAGTTGTGGCTGCTGCTGCTGCTGAGGCTGCTCAATGATCTGTGTAGATGTCAGATCTGGTAGCTGGCTTAGTATTCCACTTACGTTGTGTCTACTGTCCTCGTCCTGTACTGTTAGAACTGATGGAGGGTTGCCAAAGCCAAGGGGGCTTGGTGTGTAGTAGACGTAACTGCTGCTAGCTGCTGCTTGGGTGGAAGTAGACACCTGTTGAGTGGTTGTTGGCAGTATCCCGACTCTCTGGGACTCCGTGGTAATAGTGGCTGATCTTCTGGCTAGTGGTTGACGTCTACGGTTGCTCTTAATGCTTTCAATATCTCTAAAAATTCTGCCCTTAAGGTCCTCAAATTCCTCTTGGGTCATCTTTTCAGCCTCTGATGCCACGTAGTCAAAGAAGGGCTGCCTGTCTGACTTCTGCTGCAGGAAACCTGAGATCAATGTCCTCATCTGGTCAAAGTGCTCGAGTATGTTGGAGTCTGTTGAAACTGGTGTAGATGTGAACATAGGCTGACTCCTACTCTCCCTGAGGACACTGGACACGAGGTGTTCTGTATCAGTAGTAGACCCACGAGATTCATCCGGCTTTCTGGTATTTGGACTGGCCTCGAACCCTGAACTTCTGCTGGCCCCCTTTCATCTGATATGGGTCTTAAGGAAACCCATCTGCTGGTAGACCCAAGACTGTCTCTTGGTCATCTCCCTTGGGGCTTGGCCAGATTGTAGTTTTGACAGCTTGCCATAACGTGTTCGCTGGGATTCGAACCATCTTCTGACATCAAAGGGCTGGAGCTTCAGTTCTGCAGAGATTTCTGCCCAGAGAGCCTCCTTCTTCTGTCTGTCGTGGAAACGTGCATGCTCCTTGTCATAGAGCTCTGGATGCTCCTTCACAAACTCCACAATTGCAGTTTCTTGGCTGTCAGTGAAAGTTGAACAGACCCTGGCTCTCTTGGCTGCCGAGTGACTCTCTAAATCCTCCTCACACCTCTCTTCTTCTTCGCAAGCTTCCTCAGTAAGTTCCAATCGCTCCTCAGTCTCTTGTGTACCCTCCTCTGTACCCTCCTCCGTCCTTTCCTCAATCCTTTCATCCACCTCTCCACTTTCCTTCTCCCTCTCCTCTTGCCTCTCATCCATCTTCTTCTTTCCTCTCTTCCCTCCTTTCTCTTTCCTCATAACTCCAGGCAATAGCAATAAAAAAAAGTAAAAAAGTAAAATGTGTCTCCTAACTGTAAAATTTGCCTTAAGCTCAAGTATTATATGATATTTAAAAAACTAAAAACCCCTACAAAACAGTGACACACGTCTCTCAGTAGCCAAACAGTCAGTAACAACGAGAATGTATGCGCGGTCACTTATATAGTCCCAGACCCCCTCATTGCCTCGTTTTAATTTCCGACGCGCGGAAAACAGTCGGCTCTTAATCGGTTCTTAGTCCCAGGCCTCCTAGGGCGTCCTCAGACCATCGCGGACTAAATTTGTGTTGACCCAGGTGGCCTGAGGACGCCGGCTTGGATCGGTTAGGGTCGGCTTCTCTTAGTCGGGGCTTAGTCCCAGATTTCTTAGTCCCAGGACACCTGAGACGGTCTGAGGCTTCCTGGGACTAATGACACCGATTCCCTTTCACACGCATGAAACTTCAAAGTTCTGTTATGATTCGGGGACTGCCAAACAGGCTTCCTGGGACTAAGGTACGGAGGTCTGGGACTAAGGGTCGCAGGACGCCTGGGACAACATAGGACTGTGTAAATTTGGGTCTGAGGAGGCCTGAGGAAGCCTGGGACTGGGCATTTTGTTTATGGCAGGAAATGAGAATCGGTTTGAGTCGTGAGAAATATCAAACATGTTTGATTTCTCTCACGGCCACAACTGACAACTACCGTCTGGGACTAAGCAAATATTTGAAACCAACTCCCCAAAACCCTTAATCGGGAAGCTTAGTCGTGTGGTGGAACACCCACATAAGCTTGTGATCGGTTTCCACCCTGATCCTGTCAGGGATATACCGACTGGGTCTCAGACTGGTCTGAAGCTTCCTCAGGCCTCCTGGGACTAATAACAGATTTTCTAAGACAGCAATGGACGATTTTTGTTCAGGTCTGAGACTAAGTCCAGGCCTCCTGGGACTAAAAGTCCTTGGCTTAAGAGTCGCAGGACGCCTCAGACAACATAGGATTGTGTAAATTGTGGTCTGAGGAGGCCTCAGGAAGCCTGAGACTGGGACATTTGTGGGTAGGGGCGAAAGTGGATTGGTTAAAGTCATGAAACAGACTGTCCAAGACTCTGAATTCGATCCCCAAAAATCGTTAATCGGGAGCCTTAGTCTTGTGGTGGAACAGGGGCATTAGGTTTTCGTTAGTCTTTCTTCCATCTCATCTCATCACTTTGATTTCTGTTTTTATTAATAAAAAATCCTTCTGTTGTCTCCCCCTTCTGTAGTAAACATGCCAAGCCTGTAGTGCACTTGTAGTTATATGTCACCATCTGTCTTCATATCACTTGTCATAATCTGTAGGACAATCTCTGAAGATATGACATGTGTCACAGCAGGTGGCAAATAATATACAAGAATCCAGGGTAGTGAGGTTTCTTCATTTGCCCCAGAATTATCTTCCTTAGAGGCAGAATAACCGTGGACTGATCTTCAAAGGTCATAATTATTCATCAATTGTCTTATCATTGGCAGAGTCTTACAACTATGGTAGATGCAATTACCTTCATGAATCTTTCCATCTTGAAATAATCGTCCCATCGCACAAAGTTCGCCTTAACTTGACACAACTGCCGAGAGTGGTGAAAGACCATGTAACCAAAGCTTGGCGACTGACATAAGACTCGCTAATCACGTACAGTCTTGATTAATCATCCAATTAGTGGCAGCAAGATCTTGAATGTGGAACTTTGACATAGCCAAAACACAGTAGAAATGTGTTATATAAACATTAGTATCACAGAAACCAGACGTGAATAGTTCATTCACTCAGTGTAATGCATGTTTGACGTCACATGCATGTACAGCCTACAGGCAACTGGAAAATGAGCAGAGAAAGTGTGATGTTATCTCCTGCTTGTTCCTTACCAAATGTTGTATTGATGCAATTTCCTAAGCAGTGAATTTTCCCCTTTCCTGTTCCAGTGCCATAATACACGGACAACTACTGTTCTGTAGCTTCCAAAAGAACGTTGTCATTCCACATTTATTTGGGCGCGAGTATTTTTCTGTTTGACAGAGGCAGGGTTTTGTGCTAGCTAACCAGACACAATAAAAAGAGGGGAGGGGAATAGGCTTAATTCCCTCGGGGGGCAAAGCCCAGTCTAACTGCCATTAACTGCCTCCTATGCTGTAACTAATGAACACATTTAGCCTTACAGCTTCTGTGAACAAAGTTACAGGGGAACCCCCATGCAAGTCAGGGCAAATTATTCAGAAGAGGGAATCTATAAATTCAGTCTTTGTGGAGTGAAAAGGGAATTGTGCTGGTAGGTTTGTTGTCTGACAGGAAAGGAGATTTTCTTGTGAGGTTTCACATTGGCCAAAAGCTCTATGGTTGTAGCGGATGTATATAAGCTATTTGGATATTATCTTCAGTTTGTGATAGTGGCAACTTTTTTTTTGCTACAAAGTAGTGATATATACATTATGACACAGAGAGGAAGGGTTTTCTATATGGAGTTATATTGGATTTCTGAGTCAGGATATTTTAGTGATTATTTCTACTTATTATGGACAAACGGATATAGACGAAAATGGGATATTGTGTGAATGTTATGGGACTACATAACATTTTGTGTATATATATTGTGTACTTTGGTTAGCCTGTCAAAATACAGATACACTGTGTAAGGATCTTCACCATCACACATTTAGGTAAGTGAAAAAAATATTAATCTTCAATCTAATGAGGAATTTTGTATTACGCAAAGTGAAGGTTGTGGTGTGTTATGCATACCTCATTCAACAAATTTATTCATGTTGTCATTCTTGTCAATCAGAATCTATGCCAAATGAATGGCAAAGTAGAAAACATTACTTGTATGTCTGATGACATCCGTAAAGATACACATATATAATTGGGTAAATGTTTGAAAGAAACGAAATGTACAATGAAATAGCCAATCCTGTGGTTCACCCATGTATACATATGTCAATTTCCCACTGTAGTACACTGAAGTAATAAACTCAAAAAAAAAAAAGATTTAAGTTAAGATTTTGGTTTATTCTAATGTTTGTAAAAATTCATTTGTAGTTTAATATTTTCGAGAGTCCCATGCTAAGTCAAAATCCTTAACCTGAGCCTGAGAAGGTCAAATATTTTATAGTTATAGCTCATGTACGTACACGAATTCTATTATACACATTACTGACGTAAACACAAACCTCGGACTGACAAATGTACGACATGGGGCAGTAAGAAAACTATCAAAAGCTTGTCTGAGCACTAAACATGTCACTCATCAACCCAGTGCTACACAACTAGCCTTCTCCAAGGCTGTCTGTATTGATTTATTGATTTTAGCATTTCCACTGAGAGAATACACTGTGTATTCACAGTGAATCCAGGTGGTATTATTAAAAGCAAAACTGTATATTATTTCGCCCCTGGGAGAATGGTGGAGGGGGGGGGGGGCTCAGGATGTGCATTAGACTAGCCAGTTTTATTCCTACTGAAATAGTTCTTCTTATGTGGACCAAACTTACTGATCGATTAACCTATTAAACACACATCCACAATTCTTCCTCACCAACAAAATCTAAATTCTAGCAAACTTTAACAAATAATTCAACACACAAAACGTCCATTTTAAAAGTAGAAAATACTGTGTATATGTTATGTGATCTGGGTGCTATATATTCTCAAAAATTGGGGAATATAGACAGAAGATATTTTCATATATGCCAGCCCCTATACTTATGGTGTTTCAGTGAAATTTGCGTGTACAATATTGAATAAAAAGTTGGTAATAAAAGTAAAACACCCATCTATACTCTATAGATATATACAAAAATTATACCACTCACGAAAAGATGAGCAATATAAGCCTCCCGGTGTGCACTCACACTACATTGCCATCTTCATTTGTGACATATATTTTTCATATGTGTCATTTGGGGCGCTTTTTTTGTAGTAGAGTGTAATCAAGCAATAAATATAGCAAACTAAAGGTTGACATGTAAATATGTGGTGGAATACATAAAAGCCCAATGACAGAAAAGTCAATGACAAATGATTTGTGTGTGTTACTTCAAGAATAGTTTCAGCGCAGTCAAAATACGTGTAAGGATTGTAATTTCAAACTGCCTATCACTCTAAATTTATCTGATACTAATATCTACGTAAATTGATTGACTGGGAAAAGTTCATCTCTTACCAAACTGTCTCCTTAGGTAAAAAAAATGTAAGGTTGCAGTTCCTTGCAGTGGATTATTATCTGATGACCGCCAACTTTGACCAACATCGACTGATAAATCATTCTCTTGTTTATGTTGATCAAGCACTTCGTGTCAACATAGTTTGGTGAAATCCGATATAAGATTTGACGGTAGGGATTGAAAAACTGTGACAGTAAAACAGACTTGGATCAAACAAAATGGAAAAAAAACAACTTGTCTTTATTGTCTGACAATTGAAGATCCATTGTAGGAAAGCATGGACTAATCTGTGATAAGTTAAACGACAGAAAGGCTTTAAAGTGATTCAGGGGGTTCCTTTACGGACAAAGATGTGGTAGGGCTATTCTTGACAGACTAAAATGGGGGGGGGGGGGGTATTTCCAGGTAGATGAGTTTGGACAATTGATTTGAAAAGAGAGACGGGCATCAATTTACCGGAAATTAAAATAGCCCTTCACTATAATGATATTGCTCAATGTTAGTAAGCTGCTACTAGGCCCAGTTTTATCACACTGAACATTAAGTCTTTTGTCGCTCAAAGCACTCAGATCACACATCTGCCACCGAGTTGGTGACGTCAGCAGACCCCCCACCTACCCTCTTTTTATTTGCAATCATCCAACCCACTGATGCTACTTCAGTTGTTTTATTCCCCACTTATTAGTCATCTACTGGTTCTTATTGAAATATTGATCTCTACAGATTCTTATCCTACGGTTATTTAAACAGTAGTAAAAGTTCTTGTTTGTCCTCCCTTAAAACAGGGGACAAATACACATTCATCTTCGATTCTGTGCCCTTGGATGGATAGATAAATCACACAGAGAAATCACCAACTCGAGGAAAATTCCTACACGAGTGCATTATATCTGTTACACAGGAGTCAGTTGGTCCATTGTTCTATTTATAGGTGCCAGCTGTTACTATAAATAGGCTGAGTAAACTGTACACAATCTGTATATAGACTCTGTTCTCTAACAAACCCAGCAAGCAGGAGAAAGCCTTTGACGTCAACCATGATTTAATTGTAAAGCTAATTCTGAAATCTTCTTTCTACAAAGAGAAGTAAATACAATGATTAATTTCCCGATGGATTTGTTCAGTCACAGCAAATGCAAGATGTCTGTGGATGGACATGCGTGGGAGGTCAGATTAAATACTACATCTTTACAATTACTTATTTTTTCCGCAGAACTCTGTGAGAAAACAGTGAACGCATTGATTGAAGTCAATGCTTCCCTGGATTGATCTATCAAGCTGGCCCCAGGCTCTGTTTGCTTTGGAGAAGTCTACAAAGTACACTGATTACTGCTTGATTGGAATGTGTTATCTAGTCTATACAGATTTTTATCTCCTCACCTTATATATCTGTTAAGTACTATTGGGCAGTCAGACATACATAAAGCTTTGTTGGCAGCTCGTTTAAGGTGTTGTCATGTCATCAGTCTTTTCAAGGAGCTAGACTTTCTGTATTCTGTTTTTTCAAAGAAGTTTAGGAAAACATAACATAACCATCGTTAAAATAAAAAGGCATGATCATTCTGTTTATTATTCCTAACACTATGATACTTATCATGGGGGAGGAGGGGGCTGTCAATTCTGGAGGGATTCTGAATCCACCCCAGGGTATACTTTTGAATCTACCCCCGGGTAGACTCTTTTTCTTCCCAGAATCTACCTGGGTATAAAATGTGAATCCGGGAAAACTGGTCTAATAGAAAAATGGCCTCCTTGAAAATTGGCCTTCTAGAAAATTGGCATCCTTGAATTTTTTGGGGATGGACAATTGGCCTCTCTGTAGTCTTTCAATGATATTGAAAAAGTAAAATTATTGGAATCATTGTTTATCAAAAAAATTAATTTATTGCATTGCATGACCTAACAAAAAAAAATGGTTAACGTAAGTATAGTAAAATGTAAAAAGTGTATATCATTAATTAAAAAGAATATATTACATTGCATGACCAAAAACCAAGTTAGTTTTAAAACACAAATATATAAATCATAATGTAGAGGTAATGTATAGAATAATGTAGGTAACGTAATGCCATTTGATCAAAGTCTTTTTCTCTGACTTTTTGATGTAAAAAAGCCTTCAAAACAGAGTTTTATTCATCCTCTATTACTTAAAATTGTAAGAGTAATTGATTCAATAACACATTTACAATGAATGATAATAAACAGGTGATATACACACAAGAGAGTAGAGACTAAACTGAACTGCTTAATTCTTAACTAAATCTTTCTTCTTGCAACCCTGAGCAGGTATTTGAATGTGCCCTGAATATATTGCAATCAGAAATTGCTTTCTTTGAAATTTAATAATTAAAAGATCTATATGCATAATTTTAATCCTAATTAGTCATCTAAGAGAACCAAGTCTTCAAGTGTTTTAACCCTGAGTAGTTATCCTATATTAAAATAACTATATTAAAAAATCATTCATAGAATCCTAATGGGAACTATGAAGAACACTGGTGTAAACATTTGGACCATTAAAAAATTCAAAGGAGGCCAATTTGCCACCCCAACAAATTTCAAGGAGGCCAATTTTCTAGGAGGCCATTTTCCAGGAGGCCATTTGCTAGGAGGCCATTTTTCTGTTCCCTATAAAATGAAGGGGGTATTATATGGGGACTTATGCCAGTAATGGTAACTGGTTCTAATTTCTAATTTTGCATATGCTTGTAAACGGTTTATATAAAATTCAGCAAAAAAATCATTCTTGAATTTTATTATCTTAAGTAAGGCTGATATGTTCTAGCCCATCTTAAGTTAAGATGCGCTACCAAAGTTAGGATCCTAAATTGGGCTATAGCCCATCTTAAGAGGGGCTGACTTCTATATTGGGCTGTAACAGTCACAACTTAACTTAATTTGTGATTGTTGTTCCAGTTTTTCCTTTTGATATAAACAATTCTAAGCTTTCGCTCATATTGATTTAAGAAAAAATGTTCATATTGGACTACAAATGATGAAGTTATGACCATTTGTGAAAATACAAGCGAATTGTGAAAAAGGTTCCTACATTCCATAAGAACTCCAATTATCTCCCATTGAAACCCTCATAAGGTTACTTCTAGTAAAAATCCTTCACTGTAATTGAAAACAATTTGGGGGCGAATTCCAGCAAGGCTCATGCTTCTAGAGATCACGTTTTCCAGTTTTTTTACACTGATCTTTCATGAAATGTGGCCTAGTACGATGAGTACCTGTCTCATCACTTAAGTTAAGCAGCAATGGGCTATCATGTTGGTTCTTGGATGGATGACTGTCTGAGTTCTAAGCTAGGTATGTGACATATCCGACTCAGAATTTGTTTTTGTCACCATACTTTCATAAGTTCTAGTGCACTCTTCATGTCGCTGATGGCTTTGCAGCTGACGCATGTACATCAAAACACTTTTCAGCCTTGATAAACTCTGAAGTAACGTGAAGTTACTGTTTAAAATGTACATGGTAGAGGGGTTAAGGGGGCGGAATGGCTATTTGGGGCTGCTCATTTATTAATGTGCACATACAAGGTCCATTTACAGAGCCAAAATTCAAGTACAAGTTGATACAACTGCACGGAACAGTGCATTTGGGCCATTGCTCTGACACAAAAGATTGGATTATTTATTCCAGAAAACGATACCCAGATGATACCATTGTTGTGTTATAACTACTTATTCACACATGACAGGTGCCATTTTGATGCAGTGATAAGACACTGGCCTCCCACCAATGAGGTCAGAAGTTCAAACCCCGAACCCCATTTGGGAAAGTTGGTAGTTGCTTACCAATGGTCAGTACAGAACCTTGACCAACTGTATGTACAAGTACTGGTTTCCTTTGCCCATAAAACTGCCTGTCATGATATGCCCTATACAGTGTTGAAAGAGACATTAAAACCCGAATAAAAAATATTCACAAATGATTATATACAACAAAATACCAGACACAATCTAGTTGCAACCACATATTTTATCAGGCAGAAGCAGCTAGAATATTTGGCATACATATGGGTTTGTTAAAGTCTCATTGTGTAATTCCAATCACTGGGATCCTTCAACATACATAAAAGTGTGAATAGCTTCACGGGAGCTATACAGAAGCAACAACCATAAAATGATCTCCTGACAAACAGTATAACTGGCTGAACAGCAGGTTTTATATGGCTTTTGGGGCACAGTTTAAAAACCTTTGGGCAATAAAGGATATTGCTTCACCATAAACTGCTGGTATTGGCCTTGGTGTCTGGGTGATCAAGTTTCTTTTGATGCTGGAGGTTTTTTTTCAAATTGAGTAAACTAGTATAAGTGAATATATTTAGTAGATTTTATTCAAATTACCTGCAAGGCATGAGAATTAAATAAACTGAGGACTTTAATTTTTGTGATACAAAAAAGTAGTGGATGCAATGATATTATTAACATGCTGCCACAGATGCTTATGCCAAATGAACAAAAGACTGGCATCTAAATTAGTATCACCATGATCTGACAAAATCTACGGAACAACAATCCAAAACGACTCTGTTTTTGATACACACACATGACAGGAAGTACTTTTAATTTTACATGCATTGTGAGTGATGTTTTCACTCTGCACCAACTGCATGTTTTAAAGTAGAGTTATTATTAGCATATATTTGTTCAAAATGAGGCATCAATTGAAGAAACTTTGCCTGAAAGACAGTAGATCCATCAGGAAGTTAGGTTTTGGTTGCGTTCTTTTGTCTGTCTGTCTGTTTGTCTGTGTTTGAATTAACTCCAAAAGTTATAAATGGGTCTTTCTGAATGTTTTATATGGATTAGGTCTAACCAAAGGAAGAACTTTGAAAATATCCAGATCATATTCTCTATTCAAAAAATCCCTCATTTTGGGAGGAAACCCTTGTGGAGGTCAGCACAAGTGTTTCAAGTTGAAAATTGTACCCCTACGTTTTGGCATCATGGGTAAGAGCTCTTAATGGGGGAACATCATTCTGAGTGTCAGTAAACAATAGCTAGGCTTTAATGTAGAAATATTGCACATAATTCACATGCTTGTCAGTTATCAAAGACTTAATCACAACATAGCTCGGCATCAAATACCTGGGTAATCCTTTGACCAGAAAATGTGATTGCCATGTTTGCCAATCAAGGCCTTAATAGCTTCAGATTTAATTACCTACACAACTAATTATCAAATACTCTATGGGTAATCTTAGGATCAGTTGCTGAGTACCTTTCTAACTACCCTAAATCCGTGAACTGAACCCTTTAAATCAACAGTCGAAATACAATTAACACAGAGTTGATTATATAAGGCAAATCTATTTTATTTACCCAGTCTGAACATAAACAGGAAGTAGTATACTTTGGTACCCTAAATCCCTGCTGTGCATATGTATATCAACCACTATTTACAATGACTTAACATAAACAAAAACATTGACTGACTTCACCTATTTCAGTTTTCTTTGTTATAATAAATTACCTGGGAAAATCATTCATTCACAATGAAATAGTGGTCAGAAGTCTGGGTTTCCTCTCAAAACTGGTTTTCAACACACTACATTGTCACCTCCATCAATAAGTTACTTTTTGGATGAATTTGTTTGTCTGTTTGTCTGTGTTTGCGGTAACTCCAAAAGTAATGAACTGATGCAGTAGCTTTATGCAGTTAGTAGTCTGGCAAAAAAAAGGAAGAAGAGATTGTATTCTGGGAAAGATCCGGATCATATTCTCGATAACATGTTCTAGCAATCCGTATGGTCAGTGATTATTTCCGGCCTCTTTGGCATGAAGCAACTCAGATTATTCGTACTCTCCTGAATATGATTCCGGCCTGTCGGAGGTTTATCTTACCAACTAATGTCAGTACTTATTTTACTCCTGCCTGAAGAGGGACATATGTGTGGGAAGTAACTTGTTCAATGGTACAGGTTTCATCGCCTGGTCAAGCATCAAACCCCAGACCTTCCATTCTTAAGCCCAACATCCCAACTATAAGGCCACAGATATCGTGCTAAGACTTGTTTTTGATACCTACTATTATAAAGGCTTTCCTCTAAGTAAATGCAATGTAGTAGATTCATTAATCTGTTCTCAGAGCGTTTAAAATTATACTGAAATGGGAAATATAATGCACAAGTCTAGTGTAGTAACCCTGGATACCCATCTATATTGACAAAATAAGATTTGGTTGGATACCAAAATGCCACAAGTTGTTGTCCAAACATATCAGAAATCAGACGGAAGGCTTAAAGATACCAAACCCTTGTCTCATTTCTTCTGTTGCAAATGCCTACAACATTACACCCAACAATGTCTACAGATGCACTAATGATGTTCTTTTCTTTTAAGTATCAGATCACAATGGCTCATCTCTTGCTTCTTCATCCATGGCCATTTTCTTTAAGATGTTACTTTAACAAACGCCAAGAAACCAGCAGAAAGTGTTTATAGCCTTACCGATGTCAGTGATCAAAATATACTATACGAGCAAATATTTAAAAAAAGAATTTGACATTGTATGAATTTTCCAAGACAAGTATTTCGCAATGTTTCAAAAACAGGAATTATATGGAACCCATGGTATCTGAAGCACAAAGGAAGAGTCTACCATAAGATTCTGGTGGAAAAAAGCTATGTACTGTGATATAACTGTTTCCCCTGACAATTCAGTTTGATGGATGTTGGCTTAACCGATGTTTTTTGTTATACTTCACCGGATTATTTTGTGCAATCCCAATATAATAAATAAATATATACATGTGCATAGCTAGGTTTATGAAAGGAAAAATAATACAAAAATCCTTAAAGAGCTTTTGGGTCTTACTGCTGGCTACATATTCTTGTATCTGTACCAACCAAACAAATACCAATTATCATAGATCACCAAAAACCCAGGTCGGATGTGACAAGCTATAATTTCACTTATTCTGACCATTAAGTCTTGCTTTTGGCTCAAAGTTGTCTGTATTTTAATTACATGGTCCTGACGTTACTATGGTTTTAAGGCAATTGTTTATTAAGGATGCATTTCTTGGAACTTTATTTTATTTTGATATATTTTTTAACTCTGACATTAAGGGCTAATACGTAACTGGTAGATTATATTTTGAAAATGGTTTTTAAGTCTGACATTAAGGGCGAATATATAATATGTAGATTATATTTTGAAAATGATTTCTTAATTTCTGACATTAAGATTATATATAGGAATGACTATACAAGTAAATATCTATTTTAGCCGTCGTTTCACAATTATTAAATTAATTAATATCTGTTTGTTATATATTTGTTGAAAAATTATAACTATAAACATAATTTTATTGTTATATATTTAAGTATATTGTTTATTAACGATATCCAAGTAAACGTCTAAACTTAATCTGTGTGTAGGTATACCATCAATCGTAGATGCTAAGGTTTTATGAGACAGATTTGTTTCTTTCAAGAACAATTTTTCACTAAAGAATGGCAAAGCCCCAACTTTTTAATACAAACATTAACACATGTGACATTTGTCCTTATACGTGTAATTCACCAGTAAGGAAACTTCCCTTTTTATTCTCTGTGATTTTGCTGACTACAATACACCTCTGAGCATCGTGTGATGTAAATTGGCACAGATTGTGAATATTTTGTTTTACTTATAAAGGGTGTGCCACCCAGTGACTAATTTCAAGTCTCCTGACTAATTTCTCAGTTATTGTTCTAACTGTCAAGGTAAAGTGAGACTGAGGAAAGGCTAATTTAATATTTCTTGTGAGTTTCAATTACCACCACAGCTATCCTCTTTACTCATTCAACCCCGCCTTTACCATGTAAACATAAATCAAGGTCACAGTAGGCTAACCCCATGACCTCAAGCATCCTATGATGATACAAGCCTAATGCTTTAGCATCAGGCTTGGTATTGCATGTTTGTCAGAAATGTCAAGGAAAGTAGTGGGTGGCTTGTCTGACACAAGGATCCAGTACTTCTGCTTAAATACAAAATCTTCAGATTTTTTTTGCCTGAAAAACATATATGTGTCAAATAATTATAATAGTAATAATAATAATAAATGATCAAATAATAAATATGTGTAGACTTTGTATAAAAAATGGCAATATAATATATTTTCTGTTATATAAAACAAAGTTCTGTGTAGATTATATTGTGCAAGCTTTTTGTCTGTGGATGAATCAGAAGTGTAAAAAGAATGAAAGAAATAAGTGCGCAGAACAATGTAAGCAGAGCAGTGTAAGTGCTTACTAGCTATTTGTTGGTTGTGTATTTGATTTTTAGGAGAGTCACAGCCATATATCAGATATTGTGTGATTTTTAACTTCCAGTGAAGTATAACATCTAAAAGAAGTACCGAGGAAACTGTACAAAATTTGATATTTATGAAGAATTGATTACTTTATAAATCCAATTTCACCAGAGTTAATAGTTAAAAAGTCAAATTATTACAGCAAATTATGGTAAATGTGGTATGAATTATAGTACAAGGGCTTGTTCCTTGCAGGGTCTCTATTGACTTCAACAGGTATGGTACCCACTATGTCCAGTACACTTGTGGCACAAAATATTAGAATATTATATTTATTACAGTGATATATATTGACGAGTAAAAAGCTAATAATATTAAAACACTTCCCCAGTTGAAACTGGCAAATATGTCATATTTGTAAAGCAATAGTTAAACAGCATTAGTAGTATATTTAAAATAGTTGCAGAATTGTTATATTGCCCAATGGTGTAAGGCAAGATTCTGTGAAAAGCCCTGTAGTTGTAATATGAACAAACCTTGAAACGAAAACTTTCTTTGTGCATTTATTATTTTACAGTTGTGTGTTAGTATCAGTTTGGCAGTTTTTGTTACACATTTTTTTTTAAAAGTTACCTGATAACGCATTTTGCTGTCAATATCTATTTATCATTAACTTTAACCAAACAAATAATACAGTAAGATTCTTAAGTCCGGTATACCTAATTTCATTGAAATCAAAATATTGAAAAGCTGCATTAATAGATACTGCCAGTGTTTTCAAAGCTTGTTTGTATAGATGGTAGAAATATTTTTTAAATGTGAATTTATTTTAATGGGTTTTGTGATTTACAACAATTGCATTCAGTCATCGGCATGTTCTTTGAATGGTGATAAGGTTCACTACTAGTCTTTCTTAAGGCCTTATCATTTGTACCATCGATAACATATAATACTGTATACAAAGATTTTAAAACCTGTATGGTGATTATTAATGGCCTGCCTCCAGTAACATATGCATCTGTTTGGAGCAATATTTTCACTTCTTTAAAAGAGAAAGCTGAAATCTAGAAGGCCGGGTATTAAGTATATTTTAAGGTAATTTATTCATGTATAAGCTGGTATAAAGTAGTGGGATCGTGTAACACAACCCTTCTCTTAGCTCTAGGACAGAATAGCTTGATATAAGAAGGAAGAGATTACATTTCAGAAGGGGCCAAAATGTACATCAGCTGGCGAGAGAGATGGCTATACAGGTGGTACTAATTGATCGGTCACACATCACTTCATGGGAAGCTGTTGTTTCAACTGTCTGAGTGTTTTTATCAGGCACCATAAATCAATGACGTGTGTTGATTGATTGGGGCTTTATATATGCAATCAAATCATTATCTTGTATTGGCTTTTTATTTATACCTGCATGTGCTGTCTTACAAAAAGTAATTACTGACCAAATTTTATTATGTGCAGAGTCATTGATTTACAATACAGAACAAAGAGAATCCATTAGCTTCTGCATGTTGTACATCTATGACAAAGTATAATATACGTATTATGACCCCGCCCGGATTCTGTTTAGTGGAAGAATAAACCCGAGCAAGAGAGCTTTTTCATCTCTAGTGATACCAAAAGAAGCAGTGGTTTAGGGATCCAAAATCAGATACCGACAAAAATGCCTAAAAATCTTCAGTACCATTGCAAATCTGGATTGTCTTTGAGGGAATCATGGTCAAACCGACCATTTACCAAGTCGACCCCTGTCAGGTTGTCCCCAGAAGAAGAAAATACCCAGTCAAATCGGCCCCGAATAAAAATAACAATTTATTTTCTCAATATATGACATACACTAAAAATAATACTACAATAAGTATTACAAGTTATTCATGTATATCATTTACTTAATTATGGTTTTCAATTATTGCAAACACTTAATCAACCATTAACCTTACATATATATTCCGTTTTTTTACACGGATTCTTAATTTTGTCAAGGGGAATACGTTGAACAAAGATCACAAAAGAAATTATGCAATAAGTTGAAGGGGGCTGACTTGGCAGAGGCTGATTTTAAAAAGAGTCGATTTGTCACTTTTGCAGAGAACAGGGCCAAGGTTAGATCCCACCTTGTGTGCCAATAAGACCCCAATGTTATTAACAGCTTGTATAAGCAATGGAACAGATACAATTGAAAACCTTGAGTCTTCATCTGTGTCTGGATCATCTCCGAGGAGGAACAAGCCATGCGTAAGCACCAATCTTGTGTTAAATTTGACCCCAATCCAATGCATGGTTAAGTTATGCATATTCACAAACAGATAATCAAATGGATGAATTATAACAACCTCATCACTCCTCTTTGGAGAGGGGAAGTGAAGGTAAATATGTCAGATCTACGACCACTGATATGGGTTGATGTTATAGCACATATATTTACATCCGCCGCATCTGCCAATGTGGCCTATTGGGTAACACAGAGGACTTAAAATGGCGATCCTACCTCCAGTGGCAGGCTAAATAACCTTGAAGACATTGATAAATGGTCATCCTTGAGCCTCTGTCTTTCAGTTATCGGAGTGTCAATAACTTGAGAGTTGGGCTGTACTTGTGCAGTCGGATGTGTCACACAGCACTTCGAGTCCTGTAGTACATGAAGATATTGCGCTGAGTATAAATTCAACTGTTCTGTTTGAGTATCCAAAAAGCCTCATGTAAGAAAATATAGTCTGAAAGTGGGTCCATAATATAGCACACAGTATATTAAACCTAGTCTATTTGGGAAGGTTTTGGAGGCCACCGACCATTTTGAATTAAACAAAACCTGCACACTCTGCACCAATTTTCTTGTATCTTAGAGCTGACAACATCATATTCTTTTTGTTTAAACTATGTAGTGGGATATTCTGAAAACATCAAAACTATGTTAGAAATTGTTGGAATTGCATTAAATAGTGATGTCACAATTGAAACTGGACACCAAACATATTAGTCAACTGTAGGAATTTTACAACTGGAGTTGTTTGTCTCTAGATGACATTCCAAGAATTAGTCTCACAATTTACTAAATTCACACCAGAAATTTTGTGACTGAATTCGTCTGTCCATGGAAGCCCCATAGTTTATTCTTCACTGCGCCAGCTGCAGAAATTTTATGATTGAATTCATTTGCCCCCATTATTACTCTTTACTAAGTTAGCTACAGGTAAACTTGTTTGTCCAGGGGAGTATGGAAGCCCCACTATTTATCTGTACTACCTTAGCATTCACACTTATTGCTGAGCTTCTTGCTGCATCAGTTGCCTGTGATCCCCTTTTGGAGTTTAAATGATAAATGAGGAAGGAGCGTAAAAGATGATAAATATGCCACTCCATGTGCCACTTGTCATGCGTGCGAGTATGTGTGGGGGTGGTTAGCATTTAAAATAAGGTTAAAGAATAAACATGTGAACAAAGGTTGACCTGTCGGAGATCACTGGTCTAATGTTGTCACAGATATAGTAAATTGAATTTCTTGGAAGTTAAAGAAATAGAAGAGGGGTTTTCTTTTCCTAGACTGTGTTTTCCCATTTTTCCCACTCTACAAACACAGAATCTATAAGCTCACACTTATCCAGGGTTTGGATTAAAAGAACTACTGTATAGCTGGAAAATTTCATTAAACATTAATTTTAGCTATTTTAGTTAATGAGCATGGCTTGTGAAGTAATTTCCCACTAAAATTTTAAATCGATATAAATATCTCAAGAAGATCTAGCCATTAGCGACAATTAGGTCTAGAGAACTACCAAATAAGGAAGATTTAGTTATATTTTTTCTGGTTAAAATTTTACTGATACAGCATTTCTTTAGTCACTAGCCTGCCCACATGGCTCTCTTTTTGGAAAAGCTCAACTGAGCAAGGGCAGGGCAATAAGTGCCCATATTGAAATTGTCGGCGAAATCTTAGGATGCTTAATTGGACTGGCACCTGTCTGAAGATTGTTAAGATCTTAAAATGGCATCTAACACAATCATTTGTATTTTTATATAGAGTACTTATTCATGTTTGATTTAAGGAACCAACAGCAGACCTAACATTAGGCTTTACTTAAACTGGCCTTTAACGGCAGTTTTATAGCAGTTAATATTGGTACTTTTCCCTTTATCAGTCAGGGGCATAAATGGCTTAGGTGACCCACTTTGTGTTAATTTATTTTATGTGTCAGTGTATTTAATGTATTTAGCTTGTTTTATCATAGAAATTATTTTCTGTTGTGTGCTTTATAGCACTAAATATCTGCCAAGGCGGACTCTAATACGTGACACTAGAGCCATTCCAAAGACATAGCCAGGGTCTATAGCACAGAGACACAGGATAGTTTGTATGCTAAGGTTGGAAAGATAACATTTTACCTTTTTCTTGAAACAGGCAAGAGTCGGGTTTAACTAACATTAACGGGTAAAGAATTCCAAACTATGGGCGCATCAAAAGCAAAGCTGTGGTCGAAGTGTTTTTGGATTTATGTACAGATGAATAATATTAAGGAATCTCCAGGAATCTTTTATCTGGACAGTTGTATCTTGTGCCATATCTTCCACAATGAATAGGCTAAAGAGGATCAAAATAGCTGGGATGATCACTGTAAAGAAACATATAAATCAGAGTGGCAGGTCTGAAGATTAAGCAAAATTCTACTGGTAACCAATGGAGTTGTTGGAGAATAGGAGATACCTGTCTGTATCTGTTACAGCTTGTGACAATCCTAGCAAGTGTGTTTTCAATACGCTGCAGTTTGCGCATGTTGAAACTGGATAGATTTTTGAAGGGAGAGTTGCAGTAGTCAAGATGACTCCAGACCAAGGTGTCAGCCACCTGGAAATCAGATACCGTCTTATCTGCATGAAATCTTGAATTGAATGAAGCAAGTCTTGCATATATTGCGGACATGATCATCGAAGGAAAAATTAGCATCAAACCAGAAAAGAATTTTTTTACAATTGCTGGATGCATGAAATTACCAAATATTTTGACAGGGAGATGGGTATCCAATCTTCTGGAGATGAGCATGGGACACAAAATAAACATTTGAAAAGTTGAAAAAACAACAGCAAGATATTAGTATCTGTTCAAATGATTTATGCATTTAATATAAAAGTTTATCGTCCAAGCTGAAAAACATGAACACAATAAAAATACAACCTGTAAGAAATATGAAGCTTATAGGATAAAGTATATCTTTTTCTGATACTTTTTTCATCCTAATGTAGTAAATTATATACCTGGGCATACACGCTTGACCTAACACATCAAAGGTTTACAAGTTTTGAGAAAATCTCATATTACACAGAAGATGCATGGGCCTAGCGGGTAACACACTTGTCTAGGAACTCAGAGGACGTGGGTTCAATCCCAGGTACAGGCAGATACATAGTGGCTCGGATGACCACTTAAAATGGCGGTCCTCTGTCATTGGGTCCTATCCCCAGTGGCAGGTTAAAGAACCTCAAGGACGTTGATAAATGGTCATCCTTGAGCCTCTATCTTCCAGTTAGGGGAATGTGAGTTACTTGTGAGTTGGGGCTGTACCTGTTCAGTCGGATTGGTTAAATAGCGCTTTGAGTCCTGTAGTATATGGAGATATTACGCTGAGTATAAATACATACATACATGGTTTTCGTTCTCCTTAGATTTAAGTGAGCTCTGGAGATTGGAAAATGCTTGCCCAGCATTTGCAAAACAAGCTCTTCAGGATACCTTTAACCCACGATGAACAAAACAAGGAATTCTCCAGCTGGCTGTCAACCACCTACAGCCACCCAACTCAATTCAATTACAGACAGGGGCTCTTTGATAAACCTGCTATAATGCCACTAATGGGCTTGACAAGGGACCTTTTGCAGCGGACTGGGGGAAATATGCTATTGTTATTGTAATGACCAGTAATATGACATGTGTGCAATATTGAGGATTAGTCGGGGGATGGTTGTACACATAAATAATAAAATATTTATACAGCTGCTGTTATTACAACAGTATTTACTGATGTGTGATTGAAGCCACACCGCAAAGGGAAGTGGGCTGATAACTACTACTGAATAAGTAGAAATTTGAGCTGGAAGAAAATTTCACTAATTTTTTTTTTCTAAACGAAAAATGAATTTTCCATATCCAAACTCAATAGCTATATTGACATAACAATGCCTAGTGAAAATTTTAAACAGTATATATGCATATAATTCGAATACCTCTGGAACGATATACATGTGTACAAAAATTGTATCACAAATTAGAATATTTATTACAATATTTATAAGTGTGCCTAGCACAAAGATTATATAATTCATCTTGATGAGGAAAGTGTTGGCATATTTTTCTTATGTGTCTGATTAAGATGTTTTACATTAATAATCCACCACTTTGTATGAACATTAATTAAAATAACTCGAAGATAATATGCAGAAAAGGCTGTAATATACAGGAGAATGTATCAACATAAAATTGCAAATTTAATAAGTAAATTAAATTTTTATAAGTTAATACCCTATCCAATGGACAATTGCTTTACCGGTCGGCGCGACCGATCCCGCCAAACGCTAGAAAAAGACGTCCTGTATATAATACCAGCAGGACCAGTCAGGAGAGTGCATTCGCCAGGTGGCGCATCGTACTTCCTCTTCCTGTCTAGACAATGTGACGTCATAGCATCTTTTTCGTGTCTAATCCTAGTAAGACCCCTAGTAAGCTGATAGCGGGGCCGGTTGGGTGGGCCTTGCCTGTCCATTGGATAGGGTATTAACTTATAAAAATTTAATTTACTGATTAAATTTGCAATTTTATTGCGTTAATACATCCTATCCAATGGACAATTGCTGAATAACTACCACTTGGTAGGCGGGTAAGCAGCTAGGGACTTATGTGAACTCATAACAAACAAAATTGTACAGGCCCATTTGACCTAGGGTCAGAGAACCCTGGCAGGTCAAGGTCGGACATCAACTCACCGGTTAACCGGGAGTCTACCGACGTTTTTCTTTCCTTCTAGAGTCGGTCTGAGAAGGGAAAGATAGAGAGAGAGAGGGGCTGAGTTCAGTCCCAGAAGAAATAAACTTCCCAAGGGAAGCAAGTCACAGTTTTGTTGTTTTTTTGTTTTTTTTTTAAATATATGTACATCAAATATTTACATTATGTAGATATTTATCATTTTTTACAATATGTACATATTTACATATATACAATATCTCCTCACTTCTGGGCCTGGTGGTGCACCTGTTGGGCAACCACTACAGGTCCCAGGTGGAAAAGCTCTGAGTCAGCCCAGGCAACATCCTTCAAATAGAATTGGGTGAAGGTGTTGTGAGACTTCCAGTGACAGGCTGACAAGATCTGATCTAAGGAGATCCCTGATTGGAAAGCCTTAGAGGCAGCAAAGGCCCTAACATCATGGGCTTTAACCTGATGTAAGGTGAGGGCCTCCTGGTCAGAGAGCTCATAGCACAGAATCACAGTCTGTTTAATCCATGAGGAGATGGTGGCAGGTGAGATGTCTTTGTCAAAGCCCTTCTTGAAGGAGACAAAGACTAACTCCTTATTCTGCCTGAGATCTGCAGTCCTGTCCAAGTAGTAGCGCAGGCCTTTAACTGGACATAAGGACCTGTCACCCTTGAGTGACCTATCCAGAGATGGTGCCAGGGCTGGAATGACCACTGGAGCCACACTATCTGGACCTTTCTTAGCCAGCTGGTTCTTGGATAGGAAGCTGGGTGAGGGGTACAAAGACACCTTGGACCAGTCTGACTGGTGTCTGATGTTCTTATGTAACCAAGCATGGATCTCACTCCTGCGTTTACCAGAACCTAAGGCCAACAAGAAAACAGTCGTGAAGGTCAGATGTTTCAAGGAGGCCTCTTTTAGGGTTTAAAGGGAGCCTTAGTCAGCTGGTGAAGCACCAGAGAAAGGTTCGAGGAGGGTATGCCCCTCCTGCCCTTGGGTCTGTCTCTATGGAAACTATCCAGGAGACGAGTGAGATTTTCATCCTTACTGACATTAATGGTGGAATTGCCCAGTTTGTCAGCAATGGCTGATCTGTAGCCATCAATAGTGCCTGGTTGCAACTTGTCCTGAAACAAGTGCAGGAGGAAGTCAGCAATGGCATTCAAAGGTGGTGCCCTGAAGTCCACCTGATTACGGAGGCACCACTTTGTAAAAATGGTCCACTTTGCCTCATAGACAGATCTGGTTGATCTTCTTTGAGGAGCCTCAATTCGTGCTGCCACTGCCTCAGAGAAGCCTTGCTCCTTGATTGCTGAGGCTCTAGGAGCCAGGCATGTAGGTTCAGATTCGACAGGTTCCTATGAAGGACCTGTTTGAAGGGCTGAGACACTAGGTTTGGTATGCAGGGCAGACACAGTGGGATCTGGCTTGACATTGCCACCAGGTCCCAAAACCAGGGCATGTTGGGCCACCCTGGAGCAATCAGAATTATTCTGTTGCAGGGGTAGTCCTGGAGCTTCTCCACCACTTTGCCCAAGATGGCTGCCGGTGGGAAGGCGTATGGGTCCAGGTCCTCCCAGGAGAGGCTGAGTGCATCCACTGCCCAAGCCTGGGGGTCTGGAACCGGTGACACAAACTGTGGCAGTTTGTTGTTGAACCTGGTGGCAAACAGGTCCACTTGTGGCTGGTGCCACCTTGAGCATACAGCTTGGAACACTGCTGGATGAAGTGACCACTCTGTTTGAATGGTCTGGCCAAGTCTGGCTAGCTTGTCTGCTATCACGTTCAGCCGGCCGGGGATGTGATGTGCCTTGAGGGTTACCTGTTGTCTGGTGCACCAGGACAGGATTCTCCACAGTAGGGCACACAGTGACCCCGACTTCATCCCCCCTTCTTTGTTGATATAGGCAACCACTGTTGTGTTGTCTGTAGCTATCAACACTGTCTTGTTGCAGACCAGGGTTCGAAACTCTTTTAGAGCGAGAAATACAGCCTTTAGCTCTAAGTGGTTTATGTGTAACTTGCTCTCTGGAAGGGACCAAGTTCCTCTTGCAGTATGGTCATCCAAGTGAGCGCCCCACCCTTCATTTGATGTGTCTGTAAAGATCTGCAGAGCATGTTGTAGAGGGTGTAATGGTTGACCTAGTAGCACATTGCTTTCCTCCAGCCACCACCTTAGATGGGGGTGGAGGGACTTGGGAACCGGTATCACCTTTTCCAGTGATTCTGGGACCCTCCAGTTGTTTTTCAAGTGCCACTGTATGGGTCTCATGTGTAGTCGCCCTAAGTGGACTTGTTTTTCTATTGCTGTGAGTAGCCCTATGAGGGACATAAATTTCCAGACCGGGCATACCGGATCCGACAGTATTGATCTGATCTTGTCTGTCAAGGTCTGCCAACGTTCCTCTGTTGGTCTGACCCTGCCCACTTTCAGGTCGAACTAGTAACCTACGAAGTTGAAGACCTGTTGTGGGACCAGTTCTGATTTTTCCCTGTTCACCAGCCACCCTAGTTCCTGGCACAGTGTGATTAGGGTTTGAGTATGCTGGAGACAGGTGTCGTGGGTAGAGCTAGAGGCTCTCACTAGCCAGTCGTCTAGGTACTGGTGGATCCTTATACCCTTTTGAAGTGCCATGAGTTTGACCTCTTTGGTGACCACTGTGAACTCCATGGGGACTGTGGACAGGCCAAAGGGAAGGGCTTTGAACTGGAAGGACCGGCCCTGGAGGTGAAAACGCATGTACTTCCTGGACTGACTATAAATTGGTATGTGGAAGTATGCATCTTTGAAATCTATGGATGTGACCCACTCCCCTGACTGTAGGGAGGTTCTTATTGTCTATGGGGTCTCCATCTTGAACGACTCTGTGTTCAAAAAGGTGTTCAAGGTGCTCAAGTCCAGAATCGGTCTCCACTGGTTGTTGGGTTTGGGTACCAAAAATAGCCGGTTGTAAAACCCCAGTGAGTTTGGGTTTTCCACCGGTTCGACTGCATGTTTGTTTATCAGCTGATGCAGTGCCTCCACAAGGAAGGCCTGTTTGGTTGGATTGTGGTAGTTGCTTATTACAGTCGGTGACCTTGTTAAGTGAGGTCTGAACCGGAACGGAAGAGTATAACCCTCCCTCAGTGTGGTGACTACTTTTGAACTCGAACCCAAGGCGTCCCATTTCTCCCAACACTGGTTTAACCTCGCCCCTACAGGAGGATCTATAACAGCATGTTGGGCATTGGTGACAAGATTTACAGAACACAAGTGACCTACACAAGAAACATTTTTCACATATTTTATTTCTGTGTACATTTGACAAAAGGTGGGATATACGCCATTCCTTTGTGGCAACCCGGTGACAATATGAGCATTTGCAACATGAGAGTCTACATTGAAATTTAAAGTCACTTTGCTGTTCTCTGACACCACTGGTGCTGGGTTCAAGTCTCCCTGACCGATAATAAGTACAGAGTTCTTCTGACCGGTCACTGGAAATATACAGTGATTGTCATTTATGAGACTTGAACCCCTTGGCAGGCTTCTGGGAGAACGTTGAGGCCTTGCCATGACCTTTCCTGGCTTGTTGCTTGGCTTTAATCTGCTTCCGAGCCGGAAGGGTAGGTTTCTTGTCGTGGTGACTCGTAGGTCTATCACTTGCACGGTAAGGCCGGAAACGATTCTGCTGTCGGTGTGATGTATCCGACGAACGCCTCTCTTCATTTCTACTGATTTCCTCTTCAGCCTTAGTGATCAGCTGATCCGGGAACAGTGCGTTTAGATGTACTGGAGACGTTCTTAGGGCGTTTACAGTGTCTTGCTTCACTCCCGCATGTAGGTAGTCCAGATAACTATCTCTGCGAGCTAAGGTGAAGTTGGCCATGTTGATAAAAATACCCTTAGATAGATCTTGCATGGTTCTGGCCATGGCCTGTGAGATTGACCGGTTAAACGTGGTCAGATACTCCATCTCACTGACAGCCTGCTTCATCTTCTCTGATGACTTGCCCTTACTGTCGAGATGTAGAGTTTTGAGTTGAGTGGCCATAGAGTCTTGAACTCTGGTCAAACACCTTGACAACCCAGCAGCCTGGTTACACATGATTGTCTGTTCTCTTGCTGCTCTCTCCCACCTCCTAAGTAACTCTTGACTGAAGGCTCGGGAGGGTGGGGCAGTAGATAAATTTCTTCTAGCCACCCTGCTGAATGATTGGTTGAGCTTGGCAGGATCCGGTGACCAGGTGCGTACTGTTGTGCTTTCAGAGTCCTTCTCAGCATGCATCCCGTACCACCTTGAAGATCTGGGAGTTTTTATGAACTGATCTCTGAGGAGACCGGTATTGTCTGTGTTCCTAGTTGGGTAGCCCCCTGTGAATGTGATGTTAAGATTTGACATCTTACGACACAACCAGTCATCCACCGGAAGCTTCACCGACACTTTACCGGTTGGTCTAACACGTGCACTGGCAAAGGGGTTGTCATCAGCAGTGGAGGACACAGTTTCAAACTCAGGAACCTTTTGCCAGTTCATAAAACTTCTCACACACCTCATGGTCTCCCTGTAGTTTGCCTCCTCAGTAGGTTCACTGTCAGGATCATCTCTGGAGACCTCCCTGTCTGCAGACCGGTCCCGGTGGATCTCCTCATCCAGGGAACCGGTATCACTGAGCTTGTCAGCTTCACTATCAGAAGCTGCACTCATATCTCCCTCACCGGTCGGCTGAACTTCAGGGAACGAACCGGGGGCCTGAACAGGCTGGGTTGCTATTCCTGCACCGGGAGCCCCAAGGGGCTGGGTGGCAGTCTCCATCTCCTCTACAGCCTCATTGGTGACCTGATCAAGGCCGGGACCGGGTTTCTCTGCAGCCAGCTTGCTGGTGGTGGCACCAGGATCAAAAAATGGCTTCTGGCTGGGAGTCACATCTGAAGCTGGTTTCACAACCGGTTCAACCGGTACTGTGAAAGTCTTGGCCAATAACATTGCCTCAAGATGGGAGAATCTTTCTGCCCACTTCTCATCTAGTTGTTTCAAATCTTCAGCTGATGGTTTACTGCTGGAAGATTTCTTCTTATTGGAAGAAGGCTTGGGGGATTCACTACGTTTCGTCTTCTTGGTCGTAGGGGTAGAATCAACAGCCTTGACCTTCTCCACTTTACCAAGCACACTAACATGAGCAGGGTCCACGAGAGTGGGAGCGGAGGAGGACGCAGTCGCCTTCTTGTCTTTCCTGTCTTTATAAGTAGGGGTAGACAATTGCTGGATCTGTTCAGGGTTAAACCCTCTACAGATAACACATTCCTTCTTCTGGACGCAGGGGTCATCGCCTAGCCCTTTGTCCCTACAACGTGCACACTTGGAATGGGTGTCGAACCCAGCCATAGCGTGTCCGCAGGAGCCTCGTCTTTGTCCTGGAGATGACATAGTTGTAGATAATACTTCTAAATAACTTTAAAAGTAAAATAAAATAAATGTGTTCGGTGTAGAACAAAAAATTCGCTTGTCGAGAAAACACGTCTTCACTCTCCACGCGCCAAACGAAAAAGATGCTATGACATCACGTTGTCTAGACAGGAAGAGGAAGTATGATGCGCCACCTGGCAAATGCACTCTCCTGACCGGTCCTGCCGGTATTATATACAGGACATCTTTTTCTGGGGTTGCGGGACCGGTCACGTCAACCGGTAAATCAGTTGTCCATTAGATAGGATGTATTAACGCAATAAAAACTTCAATTTTTAACTTCAGCTTTCTGTGCCTTTTCTGCATAGCTTTTAATACAACAAAGACAAACATACCTTTCTAATGATGTATGTATTTAGATTTATTTGTTGTTTTATGTCGCGTTCAACAGCCAGGGTCATATTGCGACGGGTAGTTTACAGGTGGAGGAAACCAGTGTATACTGTACTGTAAATCACCGGGCATCGGCAAGTAACTACCAACTTTCCAACATGAAGAGCCCGGCACAAGATTCGAACCAGCGCCCTCAGAGGTTGGAGGCGAGAACTCTAACCGCTACACCACCGAGCCCCCTCTAATGATGTATGTAACATATTTGTAATGTTATATTGTTGTAATTGTTGTATATATAGCAAGTGGCACTGGTGAAAACAACATCAAAACTTCCCTAATGACATATGCAAAGAAAATATATTCCGAATGAAGATAACAATATTATACGACGGCTTAGCACGAGTGATATATTTTTTCTGGTTATGTCTAATGAGGGGCGTTTTTCTTTTATTATCCATCATTTTGTATCATTTATAAGTTAAATAGATCCATATTTTAAAGACAGAATGTGAACATGGCTGACATATATACAGGGGCACCGGTAAATATAAAAAGCTCAATAATTAACTTGTGATTTCTCAGCCATTCTGCGTGAAAGACCAAAAGGCAGAAAACCTTTCTAATGGTATTTAAAAGCATACATGTATTTGTAGGTTACATAGTTTCTGAGATATTCGTAAAAACTGCAAGTTATTGACACTAATTATCCATGATACGCAGGCACTGTTGTATGCAAATAGCAAATAAAATATGTCCCACTTCATATATCCCTTATACAGGTCAAATACGGCACTTGGTGGAACATTAAGAAAATAAACAAAGTGTCCCGGTCTGTTAGCCCTCCCCCTATGTAGGCCCAATGTTTACATGGTTGTCAGAATTGGGGCTGGTTTCACAAAAGTTCTGAGATGCTGTGTGTTGGCTTCATTTGGACACAACCCATTTCACAAAATCTGGTTTAACTGTGACTGGTCTGGACCAAAAGTCTTAGCTATTAAATAACCTGAATGTATCAGTACAGTCTGTTTTCAAACATATACTTTGGGGTATATATGGTCTACGGTTACAACCATGGTCATGAAAGATTGACAGTCTATTCAGATTCTTGGTTAAAAATGATATATTTCCTTTCTTGGCTCAAAACTGGACCCACCACTCAGACAAATCTTTAGTTGACTCTCTTTGAGATATCACTGGAGTCTGAATCTGTGAACCCAGCCAAATAATGTCGAGCCCAAATTAGCAAATTTATGTCTGAGACCAAGTTTCAAACCTTTTCCTGAAATTGACCTCAGGTTTCCCATAACAGATATACGTGGTCGCCAAATAGTGGCGATAGTTACATACCAATGCTTACCACATATGGCTATTGTATTAGCAAAATTGTGTTGAATCTGCTGAAGCATTTGATGTAATTAGTAATTTGGTTGAATCTTCATGACGTCGGGCAAAGTTAGAGACCATTTCTTCTGCTTGAGGTATATACTAGTTATGCAATAAATACCCAGTAAACATTTTTGGGGTTTGCAAACGTTTGAAAGGAAACATTTGGCAATGGTTAAAAATGATGGGTACGAAAACCATTTGTATTAGAATGTTTTTAAAATATTTTATGAAACTGTTTATCAAACGTTTAATGATAAATGTTAGAAAAACATTATAATAATATCTGAATAATAATGGGGTCAGAGGTCAAATTCAATATCTTTGTATGGTTGCTCACTATTGAAAATATTATTTTTATGTCTAAAATTGTAAGATAAAGGCTTAGAAACTGTGCCCCCTTCAGTTCTTACTTTTAGGGATTGCAGGTGGGGCAATTTTGACAAAGTCGTCTAAAATCCCCTATTATTGCTCACCACCATCTTTGTTTAGACATATTTTAAGGTGAAGGTTTAAAATTATAGGTTAAAAAACGTTTTTGAAAGAATGTTTTTAAAACATTTGACAATCAATGTTGTTTAAACATTTTCCAGTCATACCTAGCTTCTTGAGTTATTTTATCAATGTTTAATAAACGTTTTCAGTAAAAAGCAATATTTCTTGAAAAGGGTGAGCTCATATCCGGGTCCAAACAGAAGAAATGCAATGAGCATCAAGTCTAGAATGAGTGCCTGAGAAGTGAATATAAGCCATAAATCATGTATAGTGGAAACAATTATTGATTTTCGTATAAACATGGTCTATCATGTATGAGATTTGGGAATATCAAATTACACATACCCTAAGAAGCATTGAGACCCCTTCATTGGCTATTGTTTCTCCAGAAGCATTACATAACTCTTCATAAAAGCAAAAATCAAGGTAATTTTCATGTAAAAAGTTATAACAATAAACTTTAGTCAACAGCTTTGAAATTTTACTTCCTTATTTGTATTATCACAACAGCTCCTATGATATCAGCTATCTTTGATATTGCAACATCAAAGGAACACTTAGGTCATGTGATTTCCTCTTGAACAACATTCTTTAAATGACTTATGTAGACAATTCAATGGATAGAATGGGTAATAAGAAATTTATCAAATGCAGAGTTATCAAATCAATACTGAACAAGGGTTATGTTGGCAAGATTAAGCCAAGGAACAATAGAATCAGATACAGAATATGTCACATATAATCAGCGCAAATTCATTGCAAGTATGATAGTGATTTCAAGAAAAGATTAACAGCTACCTGATGTTTTATAGAAAAAGTGAAGTTTGGTGAAAAAATATAAAACAAAATATTTTGGTCATGTATATGAAAAAGAAAGTTCACTAAATTTCTCACATGTAGTGGCAGGTTAAAGTAGCATATCATCTATATCAGACTTGTGTCACCAATGAATCCAATCAAATTTCATTGCAAATGTAGCACATGTTTGAAACTATACAATATAAATTACTGCTACCTATTAATTAGTGAGCATCGAGTGCTGAATAAGTGGATGCATCTATCTGGTACTGTGCAGGTGTGTCTTATGTTTTAGAATTTCCAGTGCCAACTCTTCCAGTCACAGATGCAGTATGTATTCATATTTCAACATTTAAATATGCAAACAAATTCATCAACTATAAAACTGGTCATGACCCTTTGATAGAAACTTAGTATAATCTAGTCTCTTGCCAATATATGCGCAATCTTACAATCCTGGATCTTGACTACTTAGCATAGAATAACTTTTACCAAACTTTACTGTGTCATTCCTTCAAATGTCTTTTTTCTCGGACAAATAAAGTAAAATTTTAGCTGTCACCTTTGACTCAGAAAACTCATATGAAAGTCCATATATCTAAGGCTTCTGGTGCCTCTTACTAACTATAATGTCAGGGATTTTTTATATCTCTTACCTGCAAAGGTTTAAAACTCTGCTGAATAAGGCTTCACCGGGTTAGTCTGCTAAAGTGCCCAGCGTATGACAAATGCATGCCTCAGGGCGTGTTAGTTTGGAAGGATGATTTTTCACTTGTTGTGCGTTTTAATCTGCATCGTAGGAATTAAGCATCAAACACGAGTGTGATTGGATTAGAACAAAGAAGAATGGAAGTGGGAGGAAGTATGAAAAGACTGCATTTCATTCAACTAATCCATTGTGGATTCTAGCAAGATATGTAGCAAGGTATTGGCACAAAAAGACCTCTTAGGATGATCAAACCTCTTTTAAAAACACCCCTTCTTTGTAAATTATCACATTAGAAAAGGACAGTTTACATCAAATGCTGGTAACTAGGTATGCAACTTTGGACTTCTTTTTATCACACTTCATGTTCTAATAATACTTAGAAGGAAAATGATTTTGGAATAAAATTTATTAAAACTCCAATTCCACTTTTTCTGGGCTTGGGAACCTCTGGGGAATGTCTAGACAAATTATATATGCATACAATGATGTCACCAATGACGTCAAACGTGATTTAATTAGATCTCTGCATCATATTTATACAGGTTGCATCTGTCTTATCATTGGATAAAACACTTTTCACAAAAGTACAGTTTACCTAGTTATTAGTTTCTTTAGGAATTATTTACACCTGTGCTATACCTAAGTCACACCTATCCGTTTGGGGTTCATGAGCTACAATCAAATAGGCTCGTCTAATTCTGGTTGTGGTTTGGTCCATTTCGTATTTCGGTACAATACATTACTTGCGATTCAGGGGTATCTGTATATGGTTAGGAAACGTTTGGGATGATTTGACAGAACTCAGAAATAGATCATCATTTGGGACCGCTTTTTAAAAAGTGTTTGAAACAGCTGCTACATCTTCTCAAAAGCGTCACTACAACAGGGGTGACGGGGGCTGGAGTGAGATGAATATATGGGGATATATGTTTTTCAAACAGTACCACAAAAAACAAGGTTTTCGTTCAGAGCCATTAATATGAGGTCGACAAGCAGAAATCTCATACAGATATGACTGTAAGAAAATGTGTGGCCTGGACATTAGACTTTCCATTGTATGTTTCAGTTCTGATATTGTGTAATTCTGGTGTTAATACGTAACATGCCAGATGTTTTTTGCCATGTAATATATATTGCTATTCTGAAATATTAGGCAAAGAACAAAAAGCAGACACAAGTATAAGTTATGATAATTGTTATATATTTAATGATACCAACTAAGTATATTTCCCCTTTACAAAAGTAACAAACAGCTAAAGTGACAGGGGCTGAGGTTTTAATGTCCATTGTAAATCTATATTTAACACAAGGCAGTGAAAAGTGCATAGTCTGCCATTTTATAAGTTTGGATAGCCGTCGTTTTAAACTTCATGGGGGTCCAAACATTACATTAGTTAACACAAGATCAGGTGTATCATTGCTTTGGCTGTTATGTTCAAACGTACCATGCCATAGTGTGACATTGTTTTTATCAAAATATACTAAGCTTCTTCTCATTATGAATCAGAGTCATTGCTGCATAAAGCTATTCAGGTGGTATTAATGAACAATAACTATTGTGAAACCAACGCAATGGGGTGTATAACCAATCACTGCATCTTGCAGTTATCCCACAGCCAAAAAAAATGGTTGTTTTTTCAGAGCATCTTCAAGCCTATAAGCCTACATACAAAACAGATTGTATGTGGAATCACACTAATATTAGATATCTATTATTCCTTTCATTGGTCGTCATGGTAATGTGAAAAAAGGGAGGCAGGTTAACATACATCTGTTACAAGCACAGTGGCATTCCTCTAATGGTTAAAACCAGTCACTGCTTTAGCCTATAAAGAGATATGGGGAGGGGGTCAGGAGGACTATACTGGGTAGCCTCTTGCTTTGCTGCATTGATTTTTACATGCCATTTTCTAGCAGCTGCCGCAAGCAAATACACAGTTTAGATACACATACAAGTAGTGCGTGCTTTAAAGCTTGCACAGAGTCTCTGCTAAACAGTGGTTATCCCCCGTGGTCTATCCATCTCTGTCCCCCAGGAGTTAATTTGAAGATTAATTGCCAAGTAGAGAGACATAAACAATGAGTGATAAAACAGAGGAGCATCATTTGGTATTCAATCTGATATGAAATGTAGAAGTGCAAGCTCCTTTGCTAGTGGATATATTTGATATTTCCGGAAGATAGGCTCAAACAAATGTTGTCTGCTTATGAAAATGGAACTATGACAATGACGTGGGGAAAATAATAACAGTGGTTGAAGCAACTTTTTATTAAACAGGATATATGTGTTGTTTCGTTTTCGAGTATTTCAATGAGTTTAAGCTGGATTAGGTGTGCATGATAAAAGAGGTATGTTTGCATACTGCATTTAAAGCTTGTCATAGAATATAGATTCATTATGATAAAATATTTTGGCCAAAAGAGCCCTGACTTATATGTTACGTATACTTTTTAATAAATGTTTTATATATTAATGAGTATATGGACCATCAAAGAGGCTGAAACTGAAATTAAAGAAAAACCAATGGATTTTTGTTTTGTTATGCAACAGTATCACCAGATAATTAACAATGCTTTTAAAGAGGATAGGGACTAATTCTTATCATCATATATGAATCTATGCTCACAATATGTGTAATTTTAATCATCGAGTAGTAAAGTTTGAAAATCACACAACAATTTCGTTCACATTTGTGTATTCACACAGGAAGTGAAACTTAATGGACTTCCCTTAGCTATGGTTTTGCATTATTCTGAAATGCTACAAAACATTTATATCGCCGATTATCTATTCCCAGCAAAAAAATTAATATAGACTTATACGTAATGTTTATCTCCACCAAGGAGGCTTTTGATTTTGCCCACGTTTGTCTGTTTGCAAAATAACTCAAAAAGTTGTGGATGGGTTGTGCTGAAATTTTCAGGATCAACAGTGGCACCCGGACACCAATGATTAAACACAGATCCGGGAATTTTATCAAGGATTTTTATCACTGCTCCTATAAGGCAATATTGGACTAGTTAGACCTTGCGGGGGTTTGCTCTCTCTCAGAGAGTGCTCTTCCTATTATAAAAATACAGAATTGAATAAATTATAACATTACAAAGTTTATTACCAGTTTCAGCATTAATAGGCAATAGTAAGAGCAAAGAGATATATGAAATAATAGATTAAAGCCCAAAGTTGGGCTTCAAGTCCGTTTTTTGCAAAGGTAATAACAGACATTAAATCCCAGATATAAGCCTGAGCTGGGTTCGAACTAACGACCATACAGGTCTAACCGAAGTGGAAGAAACAGAGGGGATATTTGCAGGTAGAGAGATAGGAAAAAATAAGATCTTGGAAGTTCAGTCCCTAAAAGAGCTACAAAGCTCATTTAGAATGGTTTTTACTAAAAGTTAACTATGTATACGTAAAAGAAAGAAGAGAGTCTAAATATTTAATTTAAGAGAATGATATGTTGCTCAGCAGTATAAAAATAATTTTCTTGTAACATGAATCAAAATAATTACATAAAACATACGGCAACAGTCCCCATTCAGTCTGGGTCGATTTATTTCCAATGTAACTTTACAAAAATGGTCATTTGGGTTAGATTATGTGAGTTGAAGGTTGAGATTATATCACCCAAAAATAAGTGGGAAAATCAAATCCAAAGCAATCTGTGGGGATAGACAGAATAAATCTGTCTGGCTGTACAGGAGATGGCTAAACTACTCATACAAGTTTTGTTCTTTTGGTTTCTTGTTTATGAAATCCAACAATTGATTTTTCGTCTCTTTGAAACATGATTTGATAGCTCAAATGTACTGGGAAACAGAATTACTGGTATATTTTATCAGTGGATAAATTATGTTAAATTTGTGAGCTGCTGTGTCTCTACAAGTTATGAACAAGCCCTAACATAACATGCATAAACCCATACATGTATGTTAAAATCATGTGTATAAATAGAAAATGATTATGTCAGAACATTTTAAGCATTAAAATAGTTTCATATTATACTGTCAGATAATTCAGAGCTGTATTTTATACAAGCATCACTGAGCCATCAATGCAATGAATTGTCTTTTATTTTGCAGTGAATGACCAGTAGTGACCAGAGAATGTCTTAGAAAACGAAGCAGTTCCTCTAGTCAATGGACAATTTAAATACGGTTCTCCTAGGAATTACAGCCCTAGCAAACCCCTAATATGTGGATAATGAATACTGGTGACTGGCTGATCAGAAGGCTTTGTATACATTATTGCCTCCAGCTCTAAGATGCAATCAAACGCCAAAGGTTCATCTATTATCGATCACATCTCCCCAAGGGTTTGATTAAGTACAGCATATTGCTTCTTGATGAAAAGTTGTTATTCATTCTGTCTCAGTGTGTTGTCGGTGTCAAATCTCTACTGCTTTTATTCTCTTGAATATAAAAAAAGACCCAGACCAAAGCATCCTGGTTTCTATTAGCCTGTGTGTGCATACTGATCAGAGGATGATTGGATAATAAATTCAGAACAGTGTGCGAAAACCATCAAAGGATACCATTGTATGTGCTTTATTGTATTTATAAATAAGGATACCTCTATCTCTTAAAACACCACATTTTACACATATAAATGATAACACTTCGACTTAGACCATCCATCATTACTGGGCAAAAATAACAGCATATTTTCTCGAGCTAAAATTACTGATAAAACACTTGCTGTAGAAAGTTGCACTACATGGACTGTTGGACACACAGAATGCCTTTCACTCTCCATGTCTTTTCTCACTGCCATAGAAGTGCCTTTTTCTATTAACCGAATCTCTGATGTCGTGTGCCAACGAATGGCCTCAGCCAATCACATGAGGGACAGGCAGTACTATGAAGAAGCAGAACGTTCGCACTTTATCACTCATTGTATGTACATTCACTTACTTATTGGTGGGAGCGGCAGTGTTTGACGCCCTGGAGAGTGAGTTCGAGAAAGAGGAGAAGACTCGCCTGGAAGGACAGGAAGCAAGTATCATAGATAAGTACAACATGTCCGCGGAGGACTTCAGACTACTAACCCGAAATGTCATCAAGTCAGTACCTCACAAGGCTGGCATCCAGTGGAAATTTGCTGGGGCATTCTACTTTGCCACCACAGTTATCACCACCATAGGTAAGCCAAGTTTTAGTTGCATTGTAAATAAAAATTACACCTGCACTTACTTTATGGGCGATTCAATCACAAAATAGCTTCAAATAAACAATATAGACCTTAGACCGGAGTCCTTCTTGGAGGTTATTTTATGATTGAATAAATGATAAAGTTCAAACATCAAAAGTCAAAATTGGTGTTTTAAGTCCCATTCAACAGGCATTTGATAAAGTTCAAGCAGAAATAGTCTATTTCTGTTACAAATCTGGATTTAATGTTTCCTTGAATATTACCAATTAGTGTTCATTGCCTTACGTAACTTGCTCAACTACCTGTCATGAATTACAAATAATTACATGTATCTAGATCACAATCTGGCCTATAAAAACACTGCAAGCTACGGTATGACAAACTGATTTATGAAAATTATGGCAAGGAACAGTATCAAAATCTGGCCTATAAAAGGTGTGGTAAGCTATAGTATTACAAACTGACCTATATATATGTATGGCCAAGCAACAGTATCACAAACTGATTTAAATAATGCCTTGCAAGTAGCAGCATTACAAACTGACCTTTTAAAATGCTATGCAAGCAACAGTATCACAAAGTGACCTATAAAATGCATTGTAAGCAATAATGTCACACACTGTCCCATACCATGTATTGCAAGCAATGGTATCACAATCTGGATGATAGAATGCATTGAAAGCATTGCTGAACCAAATCAGATGGTTTTGCCTTCATGTGTAACAGTAGTAATATCAATAAACTTTGTAACAACACCCAGTTTTAGAATTTCTAAGTGTATCTATATTGTTGGGGTGCAAGCAGCAGCAAATTGTGAGAACACCCTCTGTCATGAATTTCCCACAAGATTTCCTGTTTTACAAGAAAAACAGCATTCTAAATCCTTGAAGAAAACAGCTCCTATTACAACACCTAAAACACCTTATACCCAAGTAAACCCCACATTGGTGTCTTACAAAGTACTTCATGGAACAGGAATTCCAATTTACAGGATGGTATGTGGTCTCAATAAAAGGAAGAAACTAAATCCAAATAAAAAGAACAAAGTGTTATGTTTGTCTTTTTAAAAGTACTTTTAACTGTGCATGAAATCATTTGAATGACGTATGTTTTAGTGAAACAAAATCCACAGATACATTTCAAAGGTCTCTGTGGACATAGTGTTTCTTTTCAAGTGTGGCTAATTTGGTAAAATTCATGTAAATAAGGATGAACACATTTCCTATTGTTATTTGGTTTGTGCAAAACACAAGCATTTCCCCTTGCAACTTCCACCATTTGATCGGACGTAATTAGCAATGGCATAATTAGGTATTGTTTTTTCCAAGGAATTACAGCGAAGGGTCTCCCAGTAAATAATCTGGGTTTCATTAATGGATGAGTTTGTGTATTGCTCCATATATAGCTTTCTGAGGTGTAAAACATAAAATAAATTAGTTTTTTTTCTAGAAATCTACTTGGTATTTTCAAGATTTTCTGGCCTTCCATGAATCACTTTTATAATGGAAAAAATTCATATAGAATACAGTTGAACCTACTTTTGGCCAGCGCGTAACACACTTGCCTAGGAACACAGAGGACTTGGGTTCATACCTAGGTACAAGCAGATACATGGTGGCTCTGACGAACATTGTGTCATTAGGTTTTCATTCAAGGGATATCGATAAATGGTCATCTGTGAGACTCTGTCTTTTAGTTAGGTGAATATCAGTCACTAGGGAACTTTGGCCGTACCTTGGCATCTGCGGATGGGACATGTAAGACTATGAGTTCTGTAGTAAATTATGCTGAGTATAAATATACAATACTATTTGGCTTTGTGTTAAAACATCAAAGTTAAACCTACAAAAGGTAATATACATATCTTTAAATATGGGAGTAACATGAAATTAAACATTTACACATTGTAATTAATGATAGCCATATGTCAAACAAGGCTACTGTTTGTTAAGCATTCATCTGTTATCAATGCAAGGATTTTTTAAAGCTTTTATCAGCAGAACAAAACTCATAATAATGTAGATGACAACAAGTCTGTTACCCACTGTAGAAACTGTCGTCTGATCATACTTCATCGGAAGGAACCTGATGGCCTTTACACTTAATAAAGCACAAGATTCTATCTATCGAGTCCCTATCAATTACAAATGCTGGCTATCATTCATTGTTACATTATTAAAAGAAGTCAGATAAAGTGTAACAGACCATGGGGATGGGGTTAAAATAAGTTCAAAAAGACTTTAAAACAGTGTAACTAATATTAAAGATAGATCAACCCCTGCAGCTGTTAAGGCAGATAATGATTAACTGATCAATCCAGTTAACCGGATCAAGTCAGCTGCACTAGTAAATTTCTCACTGAACACACTAATACTAATCAGCATGGCATTGTAGTAACCTTCAATGAAGAGAACAAAAATCAATTAAATTAAAGGAGCAGTAAATTCATACATTAAAAACAAATGTATATAGACAAAAATGGAGACTCATTCGTTAGCCACTTTGTACTGAAATATACTGTCTTGATTAATTGATATGATGGCATAGCAGTCATTATTAATGTATAGGAGAAATGTTTTATCCATGAGTATTATACTTCCTAATGTAAGGAATAAGGAACTGGTCAACTGGTACTATATTTGTCACAAGTGACAAAACACTGTTATAGCTTCAAGGCTCTGTATTAAAAAGATAGAGTAAGATAAAAAGCTGTTGACTGTGTTTTTTTCTCAAGCCAACTCAGGTAACAAAAATTGGCATTCTGGTCTTCTCTAACAATAGAACTCAGTAATTGGCCAGTGTTATTTTCTGACAGCCTGTTGAAAGAAGACGAGGATAAGGAGCAAGTGCAGTGGCTCATGTTACCATCTTCCTTTGAGTGACTCTTTATCCTCAATGATTTACTGACGACAACTTTATTTCGTTAAAGTATTTATCACACATGTAAATGCACCTTTAAGCTCTTATTAAACTGTTTCTGTTTATCCTATTCATTCAGATTTTGTTTTGGAATTCTAATGCTTTATTTTTTCAAAAGAATTTAAAATCCCAATCATTTTTGACAAAGGAATTAAAACCCCTTTTAAAGTTTATTCATAACTATTTTTATATAATCGAAAATCACATACATTAAAACATGTATTACATACACCAAGATTATATTGTCAAGTAAGTACATATATTAAAACACTAAATATATCAGCAATGTTTCTTGCGTGTATCACAGCTTATTTTAGTTCTGCCCACCTTTTATGTTGTGATTATGAAAGAATGAAAAAAATGAAAACAATTATTGAAAATGAGGGGGCCACGGTGCCAGAGTGGTAACACTCTCACCTCCCACCTCTGAGGCCGGGGTTCGGTTCCCGGCACGGCCTCAAGTGGGAAAGCTGGTAGTTGCTTGCCGTTGGTTGGCAGTTTGCAGTACAGAACCCTGACGAACTATATGTACTGGTTTCCTCTGCTCTTCCAACTCCCCGTCGTGATATGACCTGTACAGTGTTGAAAGTGACGTAAAACCCCAAATAAAATAAATAAATTATTGAAAATGATGACAACTATTGAACAAGTTGAAAATGATTAAACTCCAAATCTAAATCAAACTCCCTTTTTGTACAAAAATAAATGAAATCATTTCAATTCCTTTTTAAAATGATTTAAATCAATCAAGGATTTGGTCCTAAGGACGGGTAACAAAGTTGAATGTTGGAACACATCCTTACCAAAAGGGAAAGGGTGCCACACTAACATGCGAGTAAACACCTAACAGGTTAAAACTATATATTTTCAGTAAATGATCCACTGCACCAGACTGTCGTTGAGATAATTATTATACAAGGATAGAAATATTTATTATTTATGGTTCATTTGGCTGAGCAAATATATTTGTTTCGCAACAAATTTATTGACAGAGGACAAATGTAATGATAATTTCCATTAGCCAGATAGAGAGATTTTTGGACGATTCCTGTAGGGTCTTCACTGGTTTTCTTTGCAATTTCAAACTTGGAAATATTCTGCTGTAAGTGCTACTTCCTCACAGCAAGACCACATCTCCCGACAACTTTATATCAATATATCTGACCTAGTACCAGTTGATATAGTAGTTGGCTCAAATTACACGATGATGTGTCTCTACAACAGCAGACAGTCAGACGGTTGTTTCTATTCCAATTGGACAGCAATATGGTTTCTGCTGTGTCTGACTTACACAAATCTTAAATGAAATGGAATTTCATGTGTATATATGTATGTCTTTTCAATATCTTTGTGGTTGCTGTCATGGATATAATGACGGGACATTTACTAAGTCACCAAGTGCCTTTTACATCCTTTTGTGAGATTTGAAAACATTAAGGTACAAGAATCTAAATCCTTAGAGACAATCAACTGGAATGTCTGCTTTCATTGTAAACATAAAATCTATTCCTTGTGGTGTCTGTCTCTTCTTAGCCCCATAGTGTGGCTGAATAGTTTCAATTGAGGAGTAATATCACATCTCTTTTTGGATTTGTTCTAACAGGTTTACTTGCAGATATTTACATTTATAATGTTCACTATTCACAACCAACGCATGGAAGTGAAGGAGTGAGGATTACAACTTCAAAGCAATTTTAAACTCAAATCAAATATTATTCATCCAAGTGAATATTTCTACTCAGTGAAGGCCAAGGAATGTAACAGTTATGTACTTATTTGAGTCACAAGTAATCGTTGATCTACGGAATAATAAGATAAACCTGATTCCCTCTCTGTTAAATGTGCACACAAATCTAGATCACTCAAATATAACTCCCAAACAAAGTTTTATTTGATAAACAGAATGGCAAAAAATGAATAACCAACGTTTTAGTTAATTGAATTGTTGAATACATTGGGTAAGATGCATTTCTTCACAATTAAGAGCAAACAAAAATTCTCATTTTCAAAGTTTTATGATGACATTTATACCTTTATTAATGCAATTCACTGATGACTGTTTGGTTAAGCTTTGTAACAAGCTTAAAAACCACTTATAGGGGACATGGTGGCAGAGTGGTAACACTCTCGTTTCCCACCTCTGAGATCGGAGTTCGAATACCAGCCTGACCTCAAGTGGAAAGGTTGGTAGTTGCCTTTTCCATAAACAAAACAACTTATGAAAATAAAAATGTCAATTGTTTTCACTTAATTTTGTAAAGTCAATTTACAGCTTCCATTTGCGTCAAAGCACATTTTAATTAAATGGGAAATCCACGTTATTTGCAATAAAATAAGAATAAAGAAGGAGTTTTTTTGTGCCTAAGATGTGCCAAGTTTTATCTAAAAATCTGCTGGTTTTATCTAAAAATAATCCAGTGGACAGATTGAAAGTTACACTTCATTAGTAATTTTAATCTCTAAAGGTTGGATGCCTTAGACAGCACAGCCTTGTGTAAAATATTTTAAGTGGAATTTAATGGGTTTTGCCTCTTTACTGAGTGAAATGTGTGAAGCATTGAACTTCCAGGCAAGTCTTGCTTTTATGTAAAGTTTTTCATTTACATACTTTCCGTTTAAATTCTTTAATTTCAGGCCTGTAAGTTCACCTTTACTCTCGTGCTGGTTGCCAAATATGGCTATGTTGTGGTAATAGTATTTCTACATAGTCTTGGTGTGTAAGTCTATTTCTCTTCTACCTGAATTTGTCTGTGTGCAAAAAAAACTTGCAGCTGCAATTCATTCCCAGCTGATTAGAATTCGAAATAGGTTGTACATATTTTATACAACACAACAGGGTAATTAATAAGCATGTAATTATATTTTATGGCATATGTGGTGTATTGTGTGCTTGCATATTTTAATCAATTGAAATCAACATTATTAAACATAAAAAACAAACACAAATAAGTATTTTGTGTTCAGGTTGTGGAGTTGATCATAAATATTCAGGTTTGAATAACTTGCTGGAAGAATGGTTATTCCATAACCTCCCATAGCCTTTTGGAAACCAAGTATAATTCTTTCTTTAAAGGAACGACCAGCTAACATTCCCAATAATAGAAACATTTGCATAGCGACAAAAAATTGCCAAAAAATAATTGAAACATTAAAACATTATTTCATTGTCAATATCCCGACCAAATATTACAAAACTAACTTAAATCATTGTAAAACTAGGCGTGTGTCACCACAGACAATATTATTCCCTTTTCTCTTGAAGTGGAGTGGTGCCCAGTCTACCCATCTCCAACCTCTCGGCAGAACCTTGACCACACGTTGGTGAATGAATAGTAAACAAAGAACAGGGCGTTCTCACTTCTGAGACCCTTATAGAACAATCAAAGTCGAGTCATGTCACCTCTCATGCCTACAGTAGGTGTTTCTATTCCAGGCTTATTGATCAGTTGAACCCTTTGGCATTGTGAGGATTACGTGGGGATTAACAACAATAAAAGTCTTGCCTTACACCAATGCAAAAGGTTGGACTCATATTTGCAGCTGAACATAATAGTAAAAATAGCATCAGGGATGCCCGTACCCCACAGCCTTGGAAAATAGTTTTCAACACCATGAGATATAGAAGTAGTGAAACAGTACAATGATTGGGATACTTTCAGAGCAGTGTCAGTTATACAAAGCTCCAATAATGTTTAAGTAGAGAAACTAACATATAAGAGAAACAAAAATTGATGTAAAGATAAAGTATTAAAACAAGACAATTCAATAGCAAGATGACAGCATTAAACAGTAAACTAAAAATTATGAAGCTGTAAAATTTATTAATTGGAGAATAGTTGTCAATGGAAATAGCACAATTATGTAAAAGTACTTTTAATAATCAGTTGCAGCAATCCATATATCTTTGTCATAAGAAAAAGATGTCTCAAATATGGCAATATATCTTGAAAAGACAAGATTTTAAATTTATGGTCACTATAACAAGGTCAATGATCACACCTACAACCCCAACCAATGTCCCTACCAAGTTTTCAACTTTCTAAACCTTATGGTTTTCGAGATATAGCCCGGACAAGATTTGATAGGTCAATCCAACTACACTAAGGTCAAAGGTCAAATCAGGGTCACACCATGATGATGCACACCTACAACGCCCAACCAATGTCCCTACCAAGGATCAACTTTGTACACCTTACGGTTGCAGAGATATAGCCCGGACAAGATTGTAAAGGTCAAGGTTAAATCAAGATCACACTATGACGCTGCACACATACAATGCCCAACCAATGTCGCTACCAAGTATCAACGTCCCACACCTTACGGTTTCTGAGATATAGCCCAGAATTTATGGGTCAAGGTCACTATGGCAAGATTGAATCAAGGTCACTCCATGACGTTGCACACCTACAACCCCCAACTAATGTCCAAGTATCAACTTCCTACACCTTACAGTTACAGAGATATATCCCGGTCAAGATTGTAAAGGTCAAGGTCACTACAACAAGGTCAGATGTCAAATCAAGGTCATACTATTATGTTGCACACCTACACCTCTAACCAATGTCCCTGTCAAATATCAACTTCCTACACCTTACGGTTTCTGAGATACAGCCCAAACAAAGTTTTTCCTGCCGCCCGCCTGCCCACCCATCCGGACACCATGGGTGAAAGCAATACCCTAACATCCCTTAAGGGCTGTGGGGTAAAAACCAAGTGGGTATACCTGCTGATTCAGATGAGTGACTTACCACAGTCAAAAATAATCATGAAAGGATGATGCATGAAAGCATATGTTTTGCAATTTTATTCCAAATCAATAATGTTGAGAAAACCACAAGCATTTAGTTGACCCACCCGCATCTGTCCTCTACTATTAAATTTCTCTTCTTTTCGTATTTTTTATATATTTTTGAGTACATATGTTAATATTATTTACAGCAATTTAAAAAGCCAAACAGTTAAGCACAATGTATTACAGGCATTATTTGTACATGAATTAAATTCATTCACAGTATAAAGAGTAAATATGATTGGAAAATATTAGAATAAACATTCACATGGTTAGAACTGACTATACATCTACCCTCCGCATTAACTGACACAGTTGATTGCCAATGAAAAACAATCTATCATTAGGACATTGATAAAACACTTGTATTAGCTTCCATAAGCTTGAAAAGTACTTTGCATTGCATTAGTCGAAAATTTAAAATAGACCATTTGTGTTGAAATACAACTATGAAATATTAATAACTTCTAACTTAACAAAGAGATTTCATCACTCGAGTTTGCTAGGTAGAAGGCAATCAATCAATCAATCAGTTGTCCAGGTGCTTAATCTCCGTATCAACGGATTCTAAGGCACACCATCCAATCCGTAAGGCATAAATCATGAGACATTAGACATGTTCCGAGTCGTTGCCAGGGAGGCGGTCCGGTGTTCGGTAGTAAGAAGCTATGGTGGGAATGATTTCTGAAATAGGTAGGTTTTGAGTCGACTTTTGAAACTGGAGAGATTTGGAGCACTGCGTATATCATATGGAAGATCATTCCATAACTTAGGGGCATCATATGAGAAACTATTGTTAAAATGGACCTTTGATTTATGGATGGAAGGACAGTAAGAGAGAACCAGAAGGAACAAATTTTTGGGATTGGAACGTCTTGTATTCACGGCAGATTTGTACAAGGGGAGATATGGTGCAAAATACTTAGGCTGGCCAGTGGTGAGGTACTTATAGACCAAAACTAGGGTTTTGAAGATAATACGTTGTCTAACGGGTAGCCAATGGAGTGTCCTAAGGGTGGATGTAATGTGAGTGTACTTTGAAGCACCAGTGACAAACCGTGCAAGCGCATTTTGAACATATTGGAGCCTTGTAGCATTTCGGGATGACAAACTGCGAAAAAGAGAGTTGCAATAATCCAAACGACTACTGACCAGAGCATTTGCAATCACCACTGATGTATCCACAGAAAGAAACCTCCTGATACGATGAAGGTCCCTGAGGCTGATAAAGCAGGATTTGATAACAGAATTTACGTGATTGGTGAAACAAAACTTTGCATCAAACAGAACGCCCAGATTGCATACAACATCTGCAGGAGAGAGACAATTTCCCAGGATATTGACAGGTAGTGAGTCACTGAGCCATTTGTGTCTGTCTTTGGCACCGAAGACTATGAATTCTGTTTTATCGGGATTTAGCTTGAGTTTGTTTTCAGACATCCAGACCTGAATATCATTCAAACATGATTTAAGACGGTCAAAAGACTTGAGACTATCATCAGGGGATAAGTGAATGAACAACTGAGTGTCGTCCGCATAGAAGTGGTAACGGACTCCGGTATATTTTCTGATGACTTGACTCAGAGGTGTTGTGTAGAGGGAAAACAGAAGGGGACCTAAGACAGAACCTTGGGGGACTCCAAACTTCAATTTGAACAAATTCGAAAGACTAGAACCAATCTTGACTGACTGAAAACGATCCTGGAGATAGGATCTAAACCATTTTAATGCCGATCCAGCAAAACCAAATCTAGATGACAGACAGGATAGGAGTGTGTCATGATCGATAGTATCGAATGCCGTAGACAGGTCGAGTAGCACTAGTGCTGTAGGCATGCCCTTGGACAAAGATAAGTGAATCTCATTTTTGATGCACAACAAGGCAGTTTCTGTCGAGTGGCCTACCTTGTAGGCTGACTGGAAAGTATTACCAAGATCATGAGAATCCATGTGAGATCTAATTTGGGCAGCCACAATTCGCTCGACCAATTTTGACAAGAAGCTAAGACCGGACACTGGTCGGTAGCTCTTCAAATCCTCTTTTGAAAGGGTGGACTTTTTGAGGAGGGGAGTGACAATAGCCTGTTTGAAAGGATTAGGGAAAATGCCGTTTTTGATGGACAAGTTAACTAGTTTAGTCAATGAAGGGAGAAGAATGTCAATACATTGTTTCACAATGTGAGTGGGGCATGGATCAAGGGAGCAAGTTTTAGAAGGGGATTCCTTGATAAACTTAAGGACTTCAGTCTCAGTGACAGCTTGAAAGGAACAGAAAGTCGGCGGCTCCTTGTCTGGATGAAGAACCTGAGATCGGGTGTATTTAAACGTGTCTCGAATCTTTTTAATTTTATCAATGAAAAACGAACCAAATCTGTTTGCTAAAGACTTTTCATCATCAAAGGATGGGAGGACAGTAGAATTTGACCGACTCAATGTTCTGTTTAGTGCATGCCATAACCTCTTGCTATCGCCGCAATTTTCACTGACTAGATTACGATAGAAACACCCCTTGTTTCTATTTAGGATGTGGTTACATCTATTTATCTGTCGTCGAAGACGGGTACAATTTTCAGGGGATTTGTCTCTTCTCCAGGCACGCTCAAACTGCCTTCTCATGCACTTGGCAGTTCTATACTCATCAGTTATCCAGCTTGGGGCTGGTTTGATGAGCTGTTTAGTCTTCACTGGTGCATGAATATCTAGAAGGCTAGACAAACCAGACATGTACTGTTCATGCAATAAATCTATGTCATCAGATGGCGAGCTAACAAACGGAATGGTCAGGAGGTCACTTCTGAATTTATCAATGTTCAATTTATGGTACTGACGGAAGGTAACAACTTTCTGAATCGGTGTATCCAAAGATGGAAAGTCAACCACACAAGAGATAATTTTGTGATCACTGATGAAGCCTGACCCTTTCACATCAGAAATTGCAGAGAACTCAGATGGAGCCATCAACAAATCTAAGGTGGGCGATAATACCCGCGATATGAACTAGGACAACTGTTATACAGTTAAAAGCATTCAAAACAATATAAAAAGGATAAATAACTAAAGGTATATCATGGAAAGCAGTAATGATAGAAAAAGTACGACTAAAAACCCAGATTATTTGGTAATTTCTATTAATTTCAATTGTTGTTAAAATTACGCGTCCGTTACGGTCCTACCGAACACCGAAGGCACAAATAACTGTGTAAACCCAAAATGGACGAAGTAAGAAATAATGATCACTATACAATGAATGGAGTCGCCCAACCTTAAACCCCTGATAGCCCCCGTCTCCTTATTGATACTCAAGTTATACTGATGATAGAGTTCCTACTGCAATGGTGGAACAAATTGATTTGTCCAGTTAGCTGTTTGACCACGGGATGAATGGGCGATAATAAATGCCTAAAGCCAGAACAGAGACAACACACAATTGCCACCATCAGACGTCATTGAGAGAAATCAAAATAAAATCCCTGTGCCAATTATCCCCTTGCCAATAAGTGTGTCTTTCTTTACCTAATTGTGTGCTTTAAATGATATTTAAATAGTTACTCGTTAGTGTTGCATACATATTCTGGGGGGATACATTCGTCCTCAGTATAATTAAACAGAGTATGATTGATAGTTTGCATTCTTTGTAACATATATATGTTTTAGATATAAAACATTTACTACTATGTTTAACTCACAAATTGCAACTATCTTAGATTACTCTTCATCTATTTGGTCACATAAAAAAGCTCCAGAGTGCGATGTTATTCAAAATAAGGCAATGTGATATTTTTTAGGTGTGCATGGGTTTACACCAGTTCCAGCTCTAAATGGAGAAATGGGATGGTTGCCCAGTAGATTCAGAAGATACTTAAACACAATACGACTATGGAATAGATTAATAAAAATGGATAATAATCATCTAACAAAATCAATATTCCTATGGGACTATGAACAAACTCAATCCAGCTGGTGCCAAAATGTAAAGGAAATTTTTAGTAAACTAAATTTTGATAATGAATATAATCTAAAACAATTCGTTGAGATTGAAAAGGCAAAGACTAATTTGTTTAAACTTGCAGAACATGAATGGAAGCAAGATGTTGAATCAAAACCAAAGTTAAGACTTTATAAAACTTTTAAAACCAATTTGAAATGAGCAAATCATCTTCAATCTTACATGCCACGATATAAACGTTCCCTTCTTTCACAGTTTAGAACTGGGGTATTACCCTTACGTATAGAAACTGGAAGATATCACCTCATAAAAGATTCACAAACTAAAAAAAATATAGAAAAACTTAACATTGAAGAAAGAACATGCCTTATATGTAATACAGAATCTGTGGAGGATGAAATTCACTTTCTTTGTAAATGTTGTATATTTAAGGAGCCAAGGGCAAAATATTCAATGAGATATGTCTTAAAGAAGAAAAATTTGCAAGTTTGACTGATGAAGAAAAATTTCAAATAGTGTTAAGAGATTTTGAGAACTTGTTAATTGATTATTTAAAGACATCCTGGAATATTAGACAAAGTATTATCAATAGATAAATTTATACAATTTTCTATTTTCTTTTATGTTGAATTTAATATTTATTGTGTGTTTTGTTTGTTACTACCATGTTTCCATACTTAAGTCAAAGATATTTGTGTTACATAACTAATTATGAAATTGTATTATGTTCAACCAACAAATGAAATACATTTGAAGTGACTCATAAGCTCATTAGGGGCTGGGCAATTGGTATAATTTATTTAAAACATGTTTTTGTGAATTGCATGTCACTATAATAAATAAATAATAAAAAATTAAAAAATATACAACCAAACGGTTGATTAATATTGTTCTAAGACAAGGAAAATGTTTATCATTTGCCAATGAGAAGGGAGGTATATTCTGTGGATGATGGGAAGGGTGTCAGTAAAATGTAACCAATTTTCTTTCATTTCAAGAGACAGCAAATGCTTCTACTCACAGCTGGGTTGGATTGGGTTAGTAATGAGTTTTAGTAGGCAAAATCTGTTTTGTGTTAACATTTAATTGTTTTTTACAAATTTCACCAGTTAACAATGTATATATGCAACAACTGTTTTTTTTATTTCTCCAAATATTTTCAATTTGTGTAAAATTGCCTAATTGCCTTTATGTTTATTTGCATCGCAATAAGGTTTCCCAGCATTTATGATATACCAAAATTTCTTTCCAAACAGGTAACAGCATTTCAGTAGTATTATCAAGTCAAGCCAAGCCTAGAAGACATGATGTGATGTTACATTTGTCTGCGATTTGCTGACGTCATCAATCAGCAGTGTTCCATAAATTCCAAGGAAACTTTAGTAGAGTTTGTAATTCTGTTAAGCTAAAAATAGCTTTCTTCAATCGGGGAAACCAGCTCCCCGGGTAGATTCATCTATCTCCAAAAACAAACCACAATAAATCTTCAACTTACTATTTACAAAAAAAGAAGAGAAAAAAATCACATTATCTCAAAGACAGCAATATATTACTTGAACAAATAGCTGGGGACTACTTTGATATCCACAGAATTACAAAATGTACTTGATGCATCCTAAAGCAGAGTGTAGAAAGCCTACAAAACCATTGCATCACAGAGCTGTCACTCTGGCAAGGTTTACTGTTCCCTTGGTAGTAGTTAAAACTTCAGGGAAACTGAGCTACACTGTCTGGTCTACCCCAGATGGCCTTAAACATGCATAAACATTAACAGCAAAAAACAGAGACTCATAAAGATGCAAACATTACATGCAAATAACCCTTTATAATTGAATTGGTCAGGTACTTTTGCATTGGCTCATAATGCCTATTAAAAAGAGAGAATGTGTACTTTATTTACCCTCCACAGTTGAGTTTTTAAGCTCATCTTTAGCAATCTGTGAACACTCCCCAACTAACCCTCTACTTTGAAGAGCCCTGGCAGACACACTTCTCATGGGGGTTGGCTTAGTGCCCCCATTTCACCAGGTTTTACTGCTCCTAAAGCCCCCAGATTTTCCATGATCTTTCTTCATTAGGACCTGACACGTTGCCGCCTGGTGGTGGAGACAGTTTCTACTCTGGTGGGAAATGTCTAAAATGTGGGGAGGGACCTAACCAACCCCTAGATTCAGGGGTGGACTTTGATTGGCATATTAGCTCACCAAAAGCATCTCTCTACTTTCTATCAAACTGGGGCCTAGGGAACATTGATTTAACTGGAATAACATGCTCAGACTGGTATAGCTATTTGGAGAAATTTATTTCCAGTACATTTGACAAGTAATCATAAAGTGTCACATCTAAAATAATACAATCATATTTTCATTTAAAACATTCACTCAAATTTTCATTTGAGGTAAAATGTACTATCTGATATATCTCATGCTTGAAAAACACTCACTTCCAATAATTTTAATATTGAATGCTTAAGCAGGTTTGGTTTGCCCCTAATATACCTTGACAATTCCTTATTCCTTGCATCGAGTTTAAAGCGGATTCTTAAATTTAGACTTGAAAACAGGTGCTTTGCAAGGACTGCGTGTACTTTTATGCTTTGAGCAGGTGGGCTTTATGCATGTAATAATTGATTAATTTGGTTTTAACTTCGCTTTCAACAGTTCATTATACAGATAATATAATAGGACGGTTGCGGGAATGAAGGAAAACTTGTATACTAACTGGTTAAGAGTCTCCACTGAAATCTACTGACTACTAAGTGTCATACTTAGGCCTGGAATTGACACAGGGTCTGAACGTTGAGAGGCAAGTGAATTAAGCACTACATGCTGTGCCTCCCAAGTTTATGTATTAAGTCCATTGTTAGTTAGAACTTAGTGAGAGGGTGTTTTGAAGGCTTAATGCCTTAAGTTTTATTTTTGCTATTGGCAGAAAGACCCAAGGTATTACTCTTCCTGTAACAGAGTACTGTAGACAGGCAGTCATATAATGTGTGGCGCAATAAGTGATCAACTATTATAAATTCTTTAAAAAATTAGGGAAGCCATTATCCTGATATCTACTATTTTATGAGCTACTTTATTAGATGGAGTCGCAAATTGATGTTTTGTAGGTTAATGGCAAATACTGGAATTTGTATGCTTTAAAGAAAGCTGTAGCACAGATTCCTGAGTAACCATGTCTAGTAGCTAGTTAATATTTGTATCTGTATACAATTAAAAACTCGTTAAAGTGCAAACTTGCATAAACATTTTACCTCCCGATGCCACTCGCTTAAATTAAGGACTAAATCCGAACTTGACGTACCAATGCTATAGTGCAAAAAGGCTATCAATAAGTCTATTCTAACCTGAACAAGCCACGTGGAAAAAGCCAAAGTCTAATATGCAGTTATAGACATCACAAGCATATGGTTAATACATGTGGTATTAGCAGACCTGATTGCTACAATAGGGTGATAATTGCAAGGCCATACTGAATGCTCTCATCACCTTTGTTCCACTCCACTGGTTACCTTGTGTTGCACCATCTAAATCAACCAAATTACATGCAGAGATGATTCCACAATAACAATCAGACAACCATTGTGTGTATGAGTATTCTAGCAGCTGTTTGCCAAAAGGGAGATCAGTGCCAATGCAAATGCTCCATCCTACATTTTCAATCCTGCCTGAAACTGAAAGCTGGAAATTAATTTCACCCATTTGTACATAGGAGGGTTTCATGTGGTAAATACAATCTATAATGTAACTCACAATTGAAAGGTCTAGAAAAATAAAAGGTCAAAACTGCTTTTAAAATTCAAATTAACAAACAGAACAACAAAAAGAACAAGAAAAAACAACAACAACACAACAATGCAATTAAATAACGTGAAGCAGCTTGTCAGTTTCATTGCCAGATCTCTCTTTTTTGTTGACCAGAAAAGCAATTCCGGGTCCTCTACCATATCACAGCGAAAGTTACATTTTAAGCTTCAATAATGCAAACATGCCAATGCACATCGTACATTTTAGCATGAAGTACATATAAGAACAATTTTTGCATGGATATAGATCTAAAATATCATTTTAAATCTTCATCTGTAATTGACACCATAAAAATTTTGCAATAATAAAAAATCCATGAAGGAAGATGTTATTTTCAGACAAAACAGCTAAAAAACAATATTACAACAAATTGTTCAGCAATGTATATTTGCCATAAGATTTTGTCAATTTATTGTGATAATTTTTACAGGAAATTACCATCAAGTTGTATAATTGACAAATAAAACATACATCTGTAAAACAACTGGTGACGGTTGCTATGTCCCTTCATAACTTATTTTACGAGATTTTGTTTTTAACAACAACTGGTTATATGCATCCAACTATTATAATAGGAAATGTCCGATTCTTGGTACAAAATGTCTGGGCAGGTCATGCCCTGATATAAAAGTCTGATATCAAAATATCCATTCCACCCAATCTACCGATAATCCACACCCCCTCCATTCACAAGGTCCTCAACCTACCTCTGCATGATGAAAAAAAAAATAAAATAAAATGATATTATAAGTAGCAAATTGTAAGGTATTAATGACTTAGTTTATAATTAATGAAGGTTTCACTCTGTGGACAATAAAGGTGTAAGCAAACACAGATTTAAATTTGGCACCGTGTATGGTATGGTGATTAGTCAACATCTTGGCTTATAACAAGAAATGGGAATGTGAAATTTTGGCCAAAGAACCCTACTTGTGTTGGCATCAGAAGGAAACCATTTGACATTTCTATGTATGCAACACACGCTAGCAGGAGAAGAAGCAGAAAATTCGGATGGCTGAAAAGATTGCAATCTAATGAATGTTGTCTGATGAGAATCTCAAATGACACTGAAGTGTGACGACAACCTCTTTCTGCATAACCTTGCTTAAGCTGCAAGGGTGTGAAAAAAATTTAAAAAATCAAACATCATATTATATTAACTGAAACTGAATAGATATACACATCTACCGTCCTCTATTTAGCAGGTTCAAATACCGTAGGTCTGTTTCACTGATATGCAGAGTGTTTTTGCCAATGATAGTTCTAAATTTTGGAACAACAACAGCATAAGACTGGTTTCCACATCATCAACCTTCAGGCATCAACTAAAGGCACGTGATTGATGATGCATATCCTCCTTAAAATAACTCAGCCCTGATATAGAATGCTACATGGGACGACTTATGCCTGTCCATGAAGTGACGAATTTTGTTGTTGCTCTGGCATGTTAGAATCTGTATTATTATGGCAATAAAATAATAATAATAGCAATAATAATAATAATTTTATAGCTTATTCTTTAAAATTATCGGAGAAAATTGAGCCAAAAGCAAGGTTATTGTCCTTGTAATGTATTTTTGAAGACAGTTTGTCAGAAGGTTATGTGTCACATGGTCATCAGGAAGTGCACAGATTAAACATTTTTATCACGAAATGCTGTAATAGGTCTCTTTTTCAACCAATAAACAGCAAAAAAAAATAGTATTTTTGTTATGCATGTCTTCCCTAAAAGCGTTTTACAAGTTAAAAATTACCTGTTACTGAATCTGAATGCCAAAACTTATGCTGAAAAAAAAATTTGTACATAAAAAAAATATGAAAAAGTAGCATTATATAACAAGAACATAATTGGTTCTTAAAATGCTACAAGATTATCTTTGTCTTGTGTTTACTTAAGTTTTTATCTACATCTGGGTACATGCTTCTGTCAGTAAAGTATAATTGAGGCCATGGTGGCACAGTGGTGACACACTCACCTCCCACCTCTGCGGTCGGCGGTTCAAATCCCGCACCTTATGTAGAAAATTTGGTAGTTGCTTACCGATGAATGGCAGGTTTCAGTACAGAGCCTTAACCAACTGTATGTACTGGTTTCCTCTGCCCACAAAACTACCCATCGTGACTACCCAACGTAAAACCCCAAAAAAATAAAAGTAAAGCATAATCTCCATATAAAGGGGAATAAAAAGGATGACATTGTGTACTAAGTATAACTTAGCTTATCTATTAACATCCACTATTCCATATAAAATACAAAAAGACGTGAAAATACATATCTTGTATTGTTTCATTTTTTACTTTTGTTTTATGATTGTGTCATGGTTTATTTCACAGAACCTTGTCCGTTATTGGCCCAGGGATTGGTTATTCAATGAAGTTTCCTTAAAATTACCATTTTACAAGGGAGTGGCCAAAGGTTCTGTTGTCTTTCCCATAATTTATTATGGTGTGTGCTGACAGATACATCTGAATGATTTACAGTTTGTAGTAATAACCCTGCTGATAGGACTAGTATTTCTGTGTTGGAGTTAGGGGGTATTAGCTGAAGTAATGACTTGCCACACTGATCATTATTTGTTACATAAACAGCTAGAACATTTATCAAATCAACTTACACATCTCTCCCCAGTATATTTGTTTGTATGAAGAAACACACTAATGAGAGAATCTTAGTGGAATGTAACAGCAGATAAATTTATAAGACACTTCTAACTTTACCAGCCTTTATATGGCGCAAAACATGAAAAAAGCAGTCAATATTAGATAGAAAGGTGATGTGTAATAAATTTACCAAAATTTGGCAGATAGACACACTATGTTTAAAATAAGTCACTCTAAGGAGTAACATCGTAATCAAAGGGCTGAATCTATGTACTATGGAATCTTAAGACATACCATCTCAAGTAAATAAAGGGCAAAAGTGGTTTTGGTCTACTAGCATGAGCCGCAATACCATCAGAGACACGAGTCAAACATCCAAGTACTAACATAGCCCAATGCTGCTTAACTTTAGTGATGAGACAGGTACTTATCACACTGTGTCAGAATTCATGAAAGTCCTGAGACAAAAACAAAGTGATCTGTAGAAGCAGGAGTCTCGCTAGTTAGAGCTCACGCTTAAAAAACACCATAGGCAAATTGCTGCAAGAACTGCATCTGGTGTTTGGTATGGGGTTGTCTATGGTAGGAAGATAAATAGGTAATAAATAAAATAGTTATTTAGCTTGCTTTTAATTTATTTAAGAGTAGTAGTTACACACAGTATAAGAGTTCAAGGCACTCCACAACTTACTGCATTATGGGAAAACCTACTATTAAAATGAACCTTTGATTTGTAAAGTAATGACCTGAATACAGGGGAGTCTGAAATCAGGTTGTCTCTATTACTTAATCATTATAAACAACCTTTGATGTATAAACAGAATGTTATGGATGGAAATGCTATGGTTGGCTGGTGTGTTGTTAACAGGTATTTAAGAATCATTAACAGAGATTATCAAATAAGTGGCTATCATGAACATGAAAAATGAAAGTTAGCTTTTCTATTTTTGATGATTTCACTCACAGGTGAGGTGTAGAGAGAAAAGACTGAGGGCAAAACTGACACCGAATTTGAGATGCAAAGTGAAAGGAGAACATATTTTAACTGAGCGAAACAACTCAGAGGGCTAAGAACTGAGAAGTTTAAATATAAAGTCATTGAATTTAAACAAGGATGTCATTTACTTGATCAGTATATTCTGGTCAATGGTGTTGAATGCAGCTGATAGATCTAAGACAACAATAGCAAAAAGTATGCCTTCTGAGAGGGCCAGTTGAATTTAATTTTTGTTGCTTAGAATTGAAGTCTCAGTAGAATAACTTGTCTCTAATAATATAGGAATGTGTTTGTTTACTGTCTGCATCAAGATTTGATCTTGTATGTCAGGGGTGGATCCAGCTTTTAAGAAAGGTGGGGGTTCACATCGAGTAAGGTGGGGGTTCACATTGAGTACTCGCCTCCCACCTCTGAGGCCGGGGTTCGATTCCCGGCACGCCCTCAAGTGGGAAAGCTCGTAGTTTCTTGCCGTTGGTCGGCAGTTTACAGTACAGAACCCTAACGAACTGTATGTACTGGTTTCCTCTGCCCTTCCAACTACTCGTCGTGATATGACCTGTACAGTGTTGAAAGCGACGTAAAACCCCAAATAAACACATTGAGTAAGGTGGGGGTTCACATCAGACATATTATAACTATGGGGGTCGGGGGGCATGCCCCCCTGGAAAAAAAAATTTTTTTTGGTAAAAATAGAGTGCATTTCCTGTAAATTTAACACCACTGTCAAGAAATAATTTTGTACTTTTGGTTAAACCCCTTTACATTATTTTTCAAGGGGGGGGGGGGGGGGGGGTTCAAACCCCCTGAACCCCCCCTGGATCCGCTAGTGTATGTCACCATTCTTTCAACCAGCTTGGAGAGGTCACTACTCCCATACACTAGCTTGTAGTTTATCATTTTTTTCCTTATAAACATTTGTCATCTTTATCACTGGCGTGATATTTGCCTTTCTAAAATGCTTCAGAACATGTTCAGACAATAATTGTAAAAAATTGTCAGGAACTAAACATTTCAAGTTTAAGAAAGGCTAGGTATTCAGTCAATACCTGTCAGTCCTCTGTGAGTTGCCCACTGCTCTTGTTATTGCTCAGCAATTTTTTCTACATAAAAACAGATTGGCAGAGAATTAGAGGAGTCAGAAATCAATACAGGGGTGTTAAGTTCTGTGTTAGAAATAGCCCCCAGGCATCGTAAAAAATATGACCAGACTTTAAGGTCACCAGAAGGAAGAACTGGGTTCACACGGTGCTTTGTTAAGCGAAGTTAAGACATACAAACAATAATATCTGAAATCATGTGATTTATACACATGATTTGTGTGAAAATTTGATTAATTTTGGGATATTGGTTTGTCTGTTGTCTGAAAATGTAATACATATAGTGAAAGGAAATTAAGTGGCACAGTTAATCCTTATTAAACATTTGCAAATGATCACACGGGGCATCTGCCAATTTGGACCAGTGTGAAATACACTCACTTAGGAACACAGATAAACTGGGTTCAAACCAAGGTAGAAGCAGATACAAAGTGGCTAGGAAGACCACTTAAAACATCTGTCTTCTCTTATTAGGTCCTATCCCCGTTAACATGGTAAAGAACCTCTGACGGGTTGATACTTGGTCATCCTTGAGCTTCTGTCATTTAGGGAATATCAGTCACTTTAGAGCTTTGGCTGCATTGGAGCAGTCAAATGGGGGTGTGGTGCCTAACAGCCATCTAATTCCTGTTGTACGTGGCAACATTGTGTTGAGGATAAATATACAACACAATGCTAAGTATAAATAAACAGTACGATACTAAATATAAATACACAATACCCAACACAACCACCCTGAAATAAGAATTTCATGCAGCCATGCTTTCTTTTCTCCATGATACTTGTATATGCAAACCATCAGCAATGCAAGAGCATCAGAAGAAGAATGTAACTTTCTGCCTGTGAAAAAAGTCAAATCAGTTTTCCAAATGTCTTTGATGCATAAACAGGCTATTTATAGATCTGAAGGCGACATTAACAGCCTCCCATATGGATATGAATGGTGCTGAAAGAGGGTTTTGAAACCCCCAATACGTTCTCATTAGGCCTTGAAAATTGGACAAAACCACACTCTAGTTTCTGTCACTAGTGTTTGCAAAGAAATCTTTGATTTTTACAAATGTTATTACAGAAGATTGATGTCGCAATAAATATTTTGAAAAGGTGTTATGTAAAGTTTGTTGCACTTTGAGTACATTAAATATTCCATGAGAAAGCTTCTAAGATGAGCTAGTATATAGTATATATAAATTAGGGATGGTCGGTATCAAAAATGTGTACATCAGGAGTTCGCCAATGCAAAACCGCACCGATTCAAGGACTCCACATTTTAGTACACCACAAACAAACATGGATGTTTTCTCTTCACGACATTGCAATAAAAGTGGCCAAATGCACAAAATATGACATAAAAGCTTATAATATTTTAAGTTTTCCTTCAATTATATGTGCTGACAAGCGAGATTTAGATTATAAAGTATCGGAACAATAATATGGATATTTTTCTTAATGACATCACAATAAAAGTCCATAAATACACCAACTATGAGATAAAGGTGCAGAACTTCTTCAGATTTTTTGTTTGTTTCCAATATTTAAAGTTTTACTTCCATTATATGTGCTGTCAAGTGAAGTGGCGGTTGTTTAATCTTTGTCACAGTATTCGCTAAAATGCTCTTGATACCAAGATATCAGGGCCTACCGATCCATCCCTATATTATAAATAAATTAATTCTGAGGAAAATATCTTAGATGACATGTCTAGAATGTCAAATCTGCTATGCCTATACATTCTTAATCATTTCTGATTTTGTGAAATTTTTCAACAGGATTTTGTGTATTAAGAAATGTATTTATGGGCATACTTTGTTCGGGTTTGCTAATACACATTTTTTTTTGCAAGCAAGGATTTGTGTTACATAAGAAATCATGTCAATGCAGTTCCCAGATGCTACTGATGGCATTGGAAACCCCAAAACTTTCCATCAGAAGACATTACCAGGGTTGTCAGCACAAGGAGTTGATGTCTTAATAAATTAAATCCAAAAGAATACTCACAAACCAAGCAAACAAAATCAAATGGTGAACCAGTCTGCTCCTTCGAAATCCTTGAATGTTAAGCCAACAAAACTAGACTATAAATACAGACCTAAATTGACCAGACAGACTTTCCTGTCCGAGCCTTGAATCCGATCAATGTGGTGTCAAGGCAAAATCGCTTTGGAGCTAAAAGCTGTTAATTTAGTTTGGAATCATGATTGAGAACTATTGAGAGTAACTTATGCCTAGACTATACCTGTCCATACAGTCGTATCTGTACATATATGCTTTCTTCTTGACAATGTTGTCCTCACCCCTCTGAACAGAGACATCATATCTGGTTAATGTACAATGAAGAACAGGCTGCCCACACCATTTAAGGCTGCATCATATAACATTTTTACACAGTTCGTGAGACGATGTTACACCTATTTTAAACAATTGGAAGAAGTCCCAAGTACAAGTAGCTTTTCGAACTCTGTTAAATCACCTAAATGTGTCTTACCCAAATGAGAATCCCACCAAATAATACTGAATGTATCCTACCTGAATATAAGGTGGACTAAACCATTTTTAAAGGTAGATAAGCCAGTTTGTTAGTAGCTCATGATCCCAGAACAGAAAGGTGTCACCTAGGTATAACTCATATTTATCTGTCTCATACAATAAAAATGCCTCACTGTATTAACACAGATGTATGGAACTTTCTTAACCAGTTAAAGGGGTTATTTATTAGTGTACCATTAGAAATCCAGTCTTCGTATTGAGTTCATTACCCCTATTTAGGAAATCATGAAGAAAAATCAGAAGATGGACCTCCATTAAAGTTTGGGACAGATCTGGGTCACTGCCTGGATAAAAAAATCCGAATTTTCCAAATTTACTTATTACTACATGCCTTGGCAGAGGTCTGTGGCCTCTGAGTGTTCTTGCTTTTAAAATAAAATGGCACAGATATCTGCAACTTGGTTCGTTGCTTTTAGTTTATAACCCTCCCTTCTAGTTTATTTCAAAAAAATAGTTTCAAATGGACTTCATATTCTCAAACAAGCTGGATGCTAATTTTGAGAAAGAAGCTTCAACAAGAGTTTCTAGAAGAGATTCCTTTCAGTAAAACCATAGACATGTACATGTTATCCCCCTGAACTTATGCTAACACTGGATATTCTAGAGGAGTTAAACAAACTGTGGTTCTGTGGGGCAATATTTTTCGCAATATTTATGATGATAATAATTCACGAAGCATCATACGCTTTCCTCTAACCAGCACTTAACTTTAAACTTACAAATAAAAATAAAAAAGATATGTCATTTGTCTTTTTCGATAGAGCAATGGGTGCATACCACATATATTAAATGACATTTAGCACAAAGACCTCCCTTTTTCTGCACTTACTCATCTTTTCATTCATGTTTGAGTTTAAGTTTCAGGCTGCTGTTTCAGTCTTGTACGTTACCAAATACTACTCATATCTAACCATCCCAGCCTGTCAAACTCCTGTCTGACCTGAGGGGTGAATGACGTCATAGGAAATCCAGTCCCAGGCATGAGTGTGAACATTTATGTGTGTCTGGAAATTATGTGAGTGTTTATTATCAAGGGCAAGAAATAACAGTGTTGTCAAAACTGCTAACACGTCCAATTCATTCAAGGATGATGCACATTGAGTTTACTTTGCAGTTGTTCTGTTGGATTGCTCCTCTCTCTCAAAGTACTTTATGACCCTGTCCAAGAGTTAGGAGTACTTAACTATATGCCTGCTTCTATTATGGGTGAAACTAAAACAAAATTTATGTGACATTTCCTTCCTGAATACTCTATGTTAATCTATAACTTTCTTGTGCATTGCTGATATCAATTCTGACCACTACATGGTCTTAAACATGATACAGATGTACATTATGTGTATTGTGCAGTGTTTAGATAAATAATTTTAGTGAAGATGTTTTCTAAAAGGCAGAAGAAAATTAAACATTTCACATATTACTCCTAAAACTCAAAACCTAAATGAAGTCTCATCATTATCCTTGTAACTCAGTTACAGTTAAAATATTGCTTGAAAAATGCTTGAAATTTACTGTTACAAGTTTAAAGCAATATACAAAATGCACCCAAATATATATTCATCCTTGTACAAATGTTTAAGGATTGAAAGAAATTGCAATTTTTGCTTTGAGCAAGTTGCAATTTGTCAGAACCTGGTGAGGTTGTATGTGTAAAATTGGCTTTTGTGTGAAATGACAGGTCGAAGAATCAGTGGAGAGATATCCATGTATATGTTGAAAGTATAGTCACATGTACCATAAATCATTGGGGTATAAAGTAGGAAACTATAAAACTAATCATGAATGTGATATTGGTTACTGACAAATAATCCTTCAGAAATGCAAGAAGTTTTGGATCAGATACACACTTCATCTTCACGTTGCAGTAACAAGGGGACCAAGACATGGTACCTATTACTTATCCAATCACTTTCCCTGATGAATCTTAATCCATTCCAAAACATTAATCCTATTACTGTCCTATTTTCTTACTCAATATAGAAAATGTTTTAGTTAAATGAACACCAATCCTCGACAAAATTTTGACCATGTAAGTTAAATACATACAATGGTGTACATCTTCAGTCATTCCTAACTTGATCAATAACTTAATGTGTGGTTGTTTTCACTACTACAGCAGCTCTAAAACAAAACCCTGTTGATACTAATTATGTAAGCTGGATATGTTTAAACCTCGGCTCTTTTGAAAATAAGAAAATTGGCAGTATTTCTGTTTCCAGCCATCTTTTCACAGAATGTGGCCAAAATGTCCTTAAGTAAACAATTCATTAATGCCCCTTTCACACTACAGACAGTCGTCCCATGATGAGAAGTTTTTCTTAGTGGTGGAACCGCACCCCGGGTCGCCCCATTTCATCAGAGTTATTCATAATACAGACAGATGGTCACTGATTGGACACAGTGTTTTAACCATCAATAACAGTTTGCTGCATACATTGGTTACCGAGGGGCACCCTCCATTAACCTTAATTCCCCTTTGGCGAAACAACGTAATACCTTAACTCACCTTATGTCACCGTATTACACCAAAATACGATCGAATCACCACCTTATGTTCACCGTGGACAACACATTCAGTTACTGTAGTAAGATATTCATATGCGTATGCATGAAATCATCTGCGCATGTTCATGGTACCAATATCAGAGGCAGAAATTTTAAACAGTTTAAAACTTCTCTAGGACTGGCAAGGTAATGGACAGTTCGCCACTGACTTGCAAGGCCATCTACGGACATCAGACGGTGATACAAGGACAGGGATGTTTGCCCAAACGAGGGTTACTGCAGGTGATACTGTCTGTAGTGTGAAAGGGGTTCTGTTCTGATTAAACCCCAGAATGCACCATCCTAAAAGTACACAAAGGTGAAGAGGCATTGTAACACAGACAGGATCCATGGGCTTAGCTTTACAAAGGCCGTCATTTTCCAAAACAAATTGGCATACCCTTGTGTAATAAATCATTTCTTCCTTAACCTCTACTTGTCATGATAAATTGCCACTTTTCTTGTATGCGAAGAAATGGGAGTTATCATTTGACGGCTGGCGCCATGTTCAATATTGGCAGAATATTAACTAGCGGGCTTACTTAAATGCTTAAGTCCAATTGTAAACAATACTCTTAACCACTTTTGAATGACATACTTTTTATAATGTAGTGCTGCTTAGGTGGAGATATTATAAATGGTATTACTGACTGGGTTTGCACTGGTATTAATATGTCAAAAAATTCTCTCAAGTACTTCATTCTGTCCATTTATTAACTCCACCAAGAAGGGTAATTTAAATGGCACCGTTTGTTTTTTTGTTGGTCTGTTTGTTTGTAAAATAACCCGAAAAGAGTTTTTTTATGGATTTTGAAGAAATTTTTAGAAATATCCATAATGGCACAAGGAACAGATTATTAGAGTTTGGGTTGATCCAAATCAAAATCTGGATCCAGGGATTAAAAAAAACCTTTTTTTTTCATTGTATTTACAAGCAACATTGGATGTGATCTCTACAAAAAATAAATTCCCACGGTATGCTATAGTAAATATCCATAATTCTGTGGCTTTTTAATATTCCAAACTAATGGGACCTATTACAAGTTATGTTGGCACAGACACCAATGAAGAGTCCAATAAACTACTCTGTTTTCATGTTGTTTCTCTTCGTATTTTGTTTCCATTTTTTTTTTTTTTTGCGTTCATCTCTAACTGCATAACTTTACCAATGTTTCCATTTAACTTTGAACTAACCGCAGCAATTCTGATGATCAAAAAAACACGTAAGGTTAAAATCTGTTGAGTAGAACATGAAAGTAGTGAAATAAGGATATTATGTAATTAAATAATTTTGTTTACAACTTTAAGTGTAACCTCTTCTACAAAGTTATGTCAAGTTTAGTTTTAGTGTCCCAGGTACAGAGAATCTCCTACATTTTTATTTTCAATATATGAAGTTGTTTCAGAGAGAAATATTTGAATAGATGTTTCTACTATAACTTAGCTGAACAGATTTGTTATAACATGCCTTTTCGCCAGTGATTATTTAATATATAATTTAACGTTCAGCTACAAGAAACCATTACTTCATTGGGTTATATACTGCAGTAGGGTACGTCATAGTAAAATAACATTTCTTCTTTTTTATAAAACATGAAAAAGACTGAAATTTTCTTTAAATATCTACTGTAAAGGAAAACTCTAAAAGTGCCCCAAAAAAGCATTACGTGAAATCAAAATTGTATTGTATTTGAACATGTCAAATTATTTCTAAAAAACGTGCATTATTTTATTCTAGGTTTCCTTTTATCAATCAACAAAAACAACTGGTGAATACTACTATGTAAATTAATTCTTTTTAGAGGTTTATATGTGGGATTAAATGGCAATTAAGTTCTCTGGCATTTAATATATTTTATGGTTTATATCTCCCATTCAGAGCCAAAGTGCTACTACGTATATAAAAATATGACACTATTTCACAGAAAAAGGCAGAATTAATGGATTTTTTTGTTATATATTGAGTCATATTAATGCTTGTGCTTGATGTAACTGTGTTTTCATTTCCGGGTTTCCAAGAATGAAGAGATATAATGAGTGAGATGATATTGCCTCACATTAAATGTCGCACCAACCATTGACATTAAGAAAAAAGAAAAGCCCCCTTCAGTGTTAACTACCAAGTTTCACGCAACTGAGGAGATTTTTCAGAGTAACCGGAAATGTTCCAAATGACGTCACCAACACAGGTGGAATTCCCTGCAGTTAGTCTTTATCCTTGGGTTAGCACTTTCTCATTGATGTCACAATTGAAGTAATTATGCTGTACTAAATATAGGCAGGGATAGAGACATTTAGTTTGTCTAATAGCTAGAAATATTGAACCTTATGTGTGGCATTTTCAAAGGTAAAGCATACATGGTTGAGGTTATGACATGGCACACTACTGTCTCATTCAAGATTCGTGTAGGATTTGTTGGGAGAAGATAAAAAGGGGTTCCCCATTGCAATGAATTATTTTCCCCCAAATAAACCATTGTAATTTATTTCATTTCCAAAAATTCCAAAAAGAGGCAGTACAAGAGATAGATAATGTGGAAAAAATGATTTGGTTGTGGGTTTATCACACTTTCGATTAAACAATTTCATCACAAGAAAGGAAAGTAACAGTCAGGATCCTTGTGTTTTGAGCAAATGATCTGCAGTGTTAATATTTTGTTGTTTTAGAAGTACCTGTTGAGATATTGGTTATACCTTATGTTACCTTATTGTAAAAAAAACATTCATTAAAAGCATTCTTTGATTTACCACAATTTGGTATTTTAATACCACAAGTTTTTACATAAGAAACAGTGTGCATCAGTGCTAAACTTATCGGATGAATAATGATACATAGAAATCATTAGCATTGATATAAAAATATATTGCACATTTTATACTATTTTAGTCCATTTTTAATGTTCAGCAATTACCTTAGGTTTCAATTTCAGCAGAACAGTTATATAGTGTGCACATATGTTTCTCCAAGTCATTTGCCATTTATAGTTGGTGCATAAAGTACAAATTGTCAATAAACAGCTAACACCGTACATCAACAGAATGCACCATATGGGAATATATACAATTTTCTACAATTTATATTTTACAAATTTATGGGGTAATATCACCTTTGAAAAGTCTGAATCACATCTATTGCAGACATTCATCGCTATGTTTATATCCTCTAATTTACTGCCAAATCTGATGTCACACCATTGTAAAAATCTCTCCAAAGAACAAAACAAACTCGGGTTTAAGTACATTCCTATATATCAAAAGTATGGACAGGTTTTATTTTACTATTGTGCTTAAACAATATCAAAATTCAGTACATATAACGATAAATGCTATTTAGAGTGATTCATTCCTGCTTACCTTCTTTCAATTAAACAATCCAAGGAAGGTCATTACTTATATGGAATGCAAGTAAATGCAAGTTCAGTATGTATTACAAGAACTAACTCTTTGAGTTCTGTTGTAGCATTGGAAGTTATCATAGTTGTAACCAAGTAAGCTGTTGATGTCTTCCAGGCGGCCATATTTAAATTCAAAAGTCAGCCCTATTTCATATGATATATATTGTAATATATTTATATTCAGCATTTTGTATGTATATATACTACTCAAGCTCATTTGCTACTGACATTACCCTAAATCCAAAACAGAGTATTAGGGATAACCATTTATCAATGCTTCTGGGATTTCTTTAACCTTCCTCTGTTGATATGACCCAACGACACAGGACCTCCATATTACGTGCTCATCCAAGCTAATATGTTTCTGCCTCTGCTTGTAATCGAACACAGGCCATCTGTGTTTTAAGTGAGTGTATTACCCAATAGGCCACAGTGGGACAGTGTCCAGATTAATCAGATGACTTACAGCCATCTCTTACATGACTGGTTTCATGCCAGTCTTTGTTTCTGATTTTATTTTTCATTTTCTTGATCGCCTGCTTTTTCCACTAGTTGTTCAGATATATATTAAGTGATGGTTTCACAATTTATGCTAACTGACAGAAGTATCATTCTGTTAAAGAAGAGGGTAATGTTAAAATGTTAATTTACCATTGTAACTAAACTATTAACTATTACTTTATCATTGGGTTTTTGACTCCTTATGTTTAAAATAGACTGTCAAATTTCAAATATACTACATTTCCTTGTAAATGTGTTGCATAACAGATCATATATATCCATTTGATTCACTTGTGGCACTTGTTGAGACAAAAAAGCCACTTACTGGAAGAAGGTATAAAAAAGACTAGGCATGTAGACAATAGCTGGCGGAAATGTTTTACTGGAACAGAAGTGATGTAGTCAGTGAAACAAGATCAGGACATCTTCTAATACTTAAGGTAGTTTTAAATTGCATATTTCAAATTTTCCACAGGTGATCCTAGAACTCATTAGATAATGGGGTTTTGATGTTATACTTTAATTTTGTGCCAAAAGCAATAAGTGAAATTAAAAGATTGATTGATATGTATGGTAGTGAGCTTAAGTTGGATCATATTCTGGTGGTCACGTTTTATACATGACATGCTCACTGGCTGGGGGTTTTCCACTTCAGTGGACAAAGCTATTACACTCTAGATGAGCAAAAGAAGGCAGTGAGGTTAACTGGGGGGGGGGGGGGGGGGGGGGGTTGTGAATGGCAGTTTCAATGTGTGCTACCCACAGCTAAAATGCCAAGTGTGTTCTAGATCTAATGATACATGCTTCAGTTGACTTGTAAAGATATTATAAAAACCTCAACGGGTGAGCTTATTTTTTACATACAAGGGTTATAATTCTTTCTTTGTTGAAACTGGATTTAATGTAATTAATGCTCTTTGTATCTGCAGTAACAATGTTGCCGGATATACGGCCAGGGTAAGCTTATGTACTATGCAAGATAAAGCAGACTGGATTTGCTTCACTGGTATAAGACAATATTTTAAACATTTGAAATACTAAAAAGACCAAATGTGAAGGTGGAATGGAGTTGTAATTATAAAATGAACTATTCTAACATAATTAAATGTAAGTTTTGCCTTCTTAAATTGTATTAGTGTAGATTTTAGACATTAAACTGCATTAATTAGTGTAAAACTATTTATGTTAATAAAGGTGAAAATTAATTCCAACCAAGAATTTAAATATGAGGCAATGTCTTCAGTAAATTCTTACCATTAGTGAAAATAAATCCTAGTGAAATGAAAATGAAATTTTCTTCTTGCTAAATGTCCAATGTTTCAGAACTAGATAGGTATCTATCATTGGAACATATAGACAAAGAAAGTCAATTTTCCAGTAGGGATTCCTTATTTATCACAAGTGTGGCAGCAAGTAAAATAAAAATTACTTGTTTCTATTTTCCATTTCGTGCTAAATGTCAAGAAGACATATGTGTTACAAATACTGGAATATCAGGAGAGTCATTCTCATGAATATTTTATAAGCAGAGAACAATGAATTTCAGCAAATTTGTGTTTAAAATGTCAACAGTTCTTACACATATTCACTTTTATTTCAATAGTTTATTGTCCTCATACAGTGGGCGTAACAAATATCGCCTAAAATCACATGCTTGATGATTTCCCATAACTTCAGGTTGTAGTTTTTCAATCCTGTAACTCATTCTCATGTGGATTAGTTTTTTATTTACTGAAATCGAAAGGAATTCTCGGAAATTCCAAGACCATCGTTTTACAATTATTATATTTATATATGATTGTTGGTCATTTATTTACGTAAATAGATATGCAATATATTTCATATCAGTCTTTACACATATTCAAATATGCCTGTGGTAAAATATGTGTAAGTTATAACTGGCACATCATGGGTCCATCCGTAATGGGCTTACATACTGGGTTGTACATTATGAGCCCCACAGTATAAGACATACATAATGGGACCAACACAACGGGTCCTTCATAATGGACCATACATAAAGGACCATATATAATGGGCCCTACACACTGGACTGTACATAAAGGGCCCTACATAATGGTGCATGCATAATGGGCCCAACAGAATGGACTGTGGACACTGCAGTGTTGCAAAAATGACGTGAGAGAAAGGCTGTTACCCATATCTATTAGCACTAGTATATTCACTGAATCAGAGACACAGTTTAATACTTTCTTCCATTTCTTGAAACAACTTTTGTTGGAGCATGCATAAGATATGGGGCTGTTTATAAGTTCTCAGAAAATTTTCCTAGATCCTTTGTGGATCATAAATTATCATCAAAATAGTCTTTGAAAAGACATTTTGAAAAAAAATTTCACAGGGGATTAAGTAAGCTATATTTAAGGGCTGTAGGTTTAACTATAAGGTCGACTTAAGATCTCAAATTGTCCACAGAGACCCATTTTATAGACTTTTTGCCACTGTCAAGCACTGTAGCGTTCAAACTATGTCTCTCATTTAGGTGAAATATATTAATATGTTCTTTTTTGCCACAAATCTCAGCCTTTAATAGAAATTTAACCTGTGTATGAGGACCATAAACACCCACCCAAGTGACCCTTTTTCGACATTTTCTATATATTTGGCCTTATGATTTGGAAATGGTAAGCCCAAAAAGTTTCAAACTGTATTAGATATAAGTTCTATATGTAATATTTGTGTGTGACAAATTTGAAGCTTTAATTTTAAGGTCATATTGAGGTCTCTAAAATGACCACAGAGGCCCAATATTTGGACTTTTTGCCATTTTTAAGCCCTGTGGCTATTAAACTGTATAACTGATAGAGCTGAAATCCCATCTTGGAATATGCTATTATGTTCTTTTTACATGTGCCAGAAATCAAGGCTTTAAATACACATTTAACCTTTGTATGGCGTCCATAACCACCCATCCTAGTGACCCTTTTCCGACATTTTCCACATATTTTGCCCTGCAACTTGGAAATGCTAAGCCCGAGAAGTCTCAAATTTATTACATATAAATTCTATGTGTAATACTTGTGTGTGACTAATTTGAAGTCTGAAGCTGTAATTTTAAGGTCATATTGAGGTCTTTAAAAGGCCCACAGAGACCCATTTTATAGACTTTTAGCCACGGTCAAGCTCTATAGCTTTCAAACTATGTATCTCATATAGGTAAAATATATTAATCTGTTCTTTTTTGCCACAAATCTAAGCCTTTAATAGAAACGTAACCTGTGTATGAGGACCATAAACACCCACCCAGGTGACTCGTTTTCGACATTTTCCATATATTTGGCCTTATAAATTAGAAATAATAAGCCCAAAAGCTTCAAACTGTATTAGATATAAGTTTTATATGTAATATTTGTGTGTGACAAATTTGAAGTCTGAAGCTTTAATTTTAAGGTCATATTGAGGTCTCTGAAATGACCACAGAGGCCCAACATTTGGACTTTATGCCATTATTAAGCCCTGTAACTGTTAAACTGTGTAACTGATAGAACTGAAATCTCATCTGGGAATATGTTATTATGTTCAGTTTTTCACATAGTTTTTCAAAAAAATGAAACTCCGTCAATTGTCATAAACATTGAAATTTTACAAAGTAAGGTCTGTATGAACTTATTTCTGTTGATAATCACACATTTGTAAATCTTAATTGTAAGTACATTATACAATACTGTCTTCTGAGTTCCATTCTTGTGGCTTTAAAAATTTATATGTAAATCAGGTAGGTATATTTTTTCTGTTGGACATTCTTTATTTATATATTTGATTTTTTCACTGCTCATAAGATTAACTGAGCTTTCTGGGGCAAGTTTATAAAATGGATAGACTGGACCATTGATGATTTCTGAGTATTTTTGTTACCCCTTTTATATATATTAGAGTGCATTATATTGGCTTTATTTACATGCCTCATCCTCCTTTGTCACATTAGGTAATAGAGCCCTCCTCCCCCACTATATCTTGACACTAAGTAAACAAAGTATAGAGATGAAATCAGATACAAAACAAATGAACTCTGCTACTCAGTAGGGTTGCTGATCTTCTCTATCAGTCTCTTCAGTAATAGTGTGTCATACTCTATATTTATTATTTAATTAAAACATATATCAGATCTATGCCATATCTTCTTCTGTACATAGATATATGGAAAAAGCAATCGTCCTCTTTGTTTAAATAGTAGAGTGATATAAAACATGGCATATGTAGCACCATTTAAACTAAAACTTCATTTTGTTTGCAAGGAACTGGGAAGTGATATTGTCAGATCTTACTGTTTCTTCTTATTATAAATGAAACTGTGAAACCAATTTTAAGTTACTTTGTAAAAGACTTGGAAGGATACAGTCAAATTATGAAGAAAAAAAATTGTAAAAGTATCATTTAATCTGTTGGGATCTAATCACATAATATTTTATCAATGCACTAATATATTAAAAACATAGAAACAGATAAACTTGTGTGGACCTTTACCACAAGGATTCTTGCCTGCACGACTTTTGCTCACAAAAGACTTCGCTCACCATATTTTTACAGGGGGGAACTTTGCACAAAATAATGATATAAAATAATATCCACAAAATTAACTTTTTAATGTTTTATTTATGTATATGTATACAATATCAAACATGCTAAAGGCCAACGTCTTATTATATTATTTAATTATAAGTATGTAATGTTTACAATATAATAATATTCCCAATGAATGTTGGACTTTCTTCAGACCTTTTTAGTATATGTGGATTCATTACTGCAAATGTTTTGGCCACCTCTGGTATTTTTTATTATTTCCATTTTGCAATACTATGTAAATCTATCAACAGTGAATAAGGAAATCAAGTTATATACTTTATATAATACAAATTAGGAAGTACAATTAATATTTATCCCTTTCAACACTGTATATCCTAAATAGTTATCTATGGGGAGTACTGATCGACTGATTGATTGATAAAAATTAAAATGTGAATGTAGTAAGAAAAATTTGTATTGTGGGTGGAATCTTACCCTGTAAAGATTGTTGTGGGCAAAGTTCCTTGTGGACAAAGGTCCTGTGGTTGGAGTTCACATTGGGCAAAGATCTTTTGGGGGAGGTTCCTGGATTCAAATCTGTCGTATGGGGATACAATTTTGCTTGCAAAATAAAAATATTTTAAATTGAATTACTCAAGTTCTTATTTAACTGGTTATGTTTTCCTCAAAGTTATGCCAGAAGTAAGATGGGTACCATGGAAGATACCCAGTCAAAACATTTTGCATGAGTGATGACCTGTCTGGGGATATGTTGGCGCTGAGTTGACCCAATCTAGTTTTTTCAAAGTCGAGGATAGTCTTAATGGTTAAAAACCCTGTCTATCTAAATATATAACAATAATCCACCATTTCATATTGCACTAGCAGCTGACAGCCTCTGTTCAAAATATATAAACATCAAATTTGAAATTATCTGGAGTTGCCCATACAAAACCTCAGAAGATGATGCCAATTGCCCTAAAATGATTCTTTGTGGATCACCTACTTAATGGGACAAGAGTTAGTTTATGTGTGAAAACGTATTATAAATTTCATCAATTGTGAAAAATTGGCGATTCAGTAGAACGCTGACTTGGTAACAAAAACTTGCAAAGAAATTTAGCTCAAGAATTTGAGGCATGCCTTGTGGCTAACAACAATAGAAAAAAATGTTATGGCTCAATTACATCCTCACTTCTCTTAAGAAACCTACATGTAGAAATTTGCTGTGAATGCTAATTTTAATTTCAAGTAATATTTTTTTTATAAACTTGAGGCCTCAAAGGTCGGAGAGTCAAGCGTTATGCTTGCTTTTTCTACATCGGTTGAGAGTTTTCAAAGAATGTTTTTACAATAAGGTAAGATATGGTATAACCAAGATCTCAACAGGTACTCGTAAATCATCAACATCATGACATAATAACATCTGCAACACTGCAGATCATTCGTTCAAAGAATAAGAGTCCTGGCTGTTGTTTTCGTTTCTTGCAATGAAGTGTTACACAGCATGAACAAAATGGATTTTTTTCACATTAACTATCTCTAGCACTGCCTCTTTTGAAACTTGGAAATAAAATCAATTGTAACGGTTTATTGGAGTAAAATATCCACTGCAATGGGGAACCCCTTTTTTATCTTTTCCCAAGGAACCATCAACGAATCTTTAATGTGACAGCAGTGTGCCAGACCACCACCACAAACCATTCCACCTGGGATGGAACGTTTTTCCAAAACAGTTTGAAACCTACGAAATATACCCTGGCTCACTACTTTGGTGTTTGTAACAACAGAAATATCACAGTTTGAAAATTTCAGCAATGCAGAAAGAAAGCATCTTTGCAAACAAATATTTTATATTTTCTTGCCTTTGTTTTGAGACTGAGAATCCAATAAGAGAAATGAATATATTGCAGATAACTATTTCTTTGTATAATACATTTCAATTGTTTAGGAATCTTAAGGTAGGTATAAAGTGTGTCCAACAATTGCTAGGGTATTGCTTATTTAATTTAGTCACAAGATTACAGAGCACCAATATATGCAGAAAATAAATAGAAGACTATTCCCCTTGGCATGATACAATTGGCCAGAGAAATAGCTTACAGTACAAGGTATTTCCATACAGATGAAAACTGTGTGGAAAAAGATGACTGATGTGGGGGGGGGGGGGGGGGCAGTTGGGATTCAAGCTGTTCCGTTTCAAACCAGAATGTATTTAGCCATTTACTTGTCATTCCAAGTACGTTTTAAAGGACATTATAAAGAGCATTTCTTGCCCCATCTGTCAAAACAACACTTTCTTGCCTAAAGTAGACTGTCGAGACAGTGTCTATCTGACATTTACCAGTATAAGGCTGCTGGAAAGAAACCTAGTTGATCTTTGTTTCATTATTTAAATTCACTATTTTCAATCTGATAGAATACATTTTTTTCAGACAATCTAGTTGACATATTTTTATTACTTATATTTTAGCAATTACATTATGTAGCTGTTTTTCAAAATGTTAAAAGTAATGGTATCTCTTGTTTCAATAATCCACAAAATGGACTCCCTTATCATTGCACTCCTAGGCTCCCTAGGGTAACTTCTGTGGGATTTCTATGACTAAATGATAAAAGAGCACAGAGAATATTTAACTTTTATCTGGAAAGTTTTCTTTCTGCATACAATTTCATAAATTTTATTTATTATTTTGTATTTTAAATCTGTCCACACAGAAAGGACAAAATTAAGAAAACCACTTCCTGTGTGGTTATTACGGAAGGTTTAACCATTCAAATTTGACCATTTAACACCAATTCCCAAAATACATGATGTATAACATGTATCTGAAAGTCATGGGTTAATTATCTGTTTGGGATCATTTTCCTATGGCATTAGTTATTATAATAAGAGAGCAGTGTGTGTACTTGATTTCATAACGTCAAACAGGAGCAAATGGAAGTCTTGATTTTCCTTTGCAAAATAAAAATATTTGTGTGTAACGACTACAGGTATAAGTAAATACTTAAGAGATATCACGTTTCAATCCACTGAAGTGTTTTAAGTTCCACATCAAAAAGGACAAAAAAGAATGTGACATGCAAAGAAGCCATTACACAGGACAGAAAAAAAACCTTCTGCACCTCTAGGATACTGAAAGTTTCAGTCACTGTTGAAAAAATGAACAAACAGATATTATTTTTTCATTTTGCTCTTTTTACAGTGTTACATTTGTGAAAAAAAATATATTACCTTATTATTTGAAGCTTCTTTTGCAATCTCTGGTTTACATGTACAACAGTTGACCAATTCTTGCAACATAAAGTAATACTACAGTGTCTTTTAATATTGAGAAGCGGTTATATTTGAAACAATGCCACTGAGTTCATATAGAATTTCAAGTTACAGTAATTTTTTTATTTTTTTTGTGATGACACACAAGCCATGATAAACATGGCATTGTAAGCAACTTCTTGTAATGCAGGATCCAGCAAGCCTACATAATGTTGCAGTAAATATGAGAAGCAGTAACAACATTGAAACACTTATTGGCACCCCACACTATCACAGTTGAAAACTAGAAGGCAACCAATGAGTGCAGGCCTACACCATGGAGTGTTTATAAAAATTCAGGATTTTTTTTGTATCAAACATATGATCTGGATCTTTTCCGAAATTTAATCACATCTTCCTCTGGTCTGGCCCTATCCAAGTAAAAAAAACATCAAAGAGATCTGTTCATTATCTTTGGAGTTATCGCAAACACAAATGAAAACATACATTTATTTGTGTAGGGTTTAACGTCGCTTTCAACACTCTATAAGTCATATCATAATGGGTAGTTTTTTATGGGCAGAGGAAACCAGTACATACAGTTGGTTGGCAGTTTTCTGTACTGTAAACTGTCGACCATCAGCAAGAAACGACCATCTTTCCCACATAAGATTCGGGGTTTGAACCGCCAACTTCAGAGGTAGGAGGCAAGTGTGTTACCACTGCACCACTGTGGCCCCATACTTTAGCATTCATGCATTCACACAAAACATAACCTCCTGATGAATGTAGGGAGAGTCAGACCTTTCTAATCCATATCCATAGTAAACATAAATATTTCTAATTTTAAGAATTCCACTTCAACAAAAGTTATTCCAATTCAACAAACATGTGTTGCTTTAAATACAAGAATTTGATTCGCTGGGGATTTCAGACTGATGGACAGGAAGACCTGCTCTTTTATTATACAGATATATGTGTAGTTAGGAAATGGTTTAAAGTGGTACAATAAAAATAAGTAATGCTAATCACTACAATATAAATGAAACCCAGTAATTTTGCCAACTGTTAGACAGAGCTATATAGAAATTAATATATAGTTCGGCTCATTTGATATTGTTTTGCTGCAGACAAAAGTACTACCAGACTTTGGGAATATTTCACAAATTTTTTAACCACTTGCTCAAAAGCATTTTTTTCCAAAATCCATAACTGGTTCAGATATAGAGTAATATGATTTTTGACGATTATAAAACAGGAAAGGGCTCCCTTAGCAATGGTAAATTTGACAAATGTAATTATCCTTGGTTATACATAAAGGTAGTATGTTGCTTTGGTCTAGTTCGTTGTGTTATTATCCTGAGACACTAATTCCTTCATTTCCAGTTGGTTGAGACACACAGGGCTAGGGTGCAGAGGAGGGGGTATCTGTATCACAACTGTACTCTAGTACGCCCTTTCTTGCTCTTGTTGTTTAATAACATTGACATTTTGGGTTTGATCGCCTGATCTATAGCAATATGGCATGATGACATTTCCACTAAGCTGCTGAATAAAGGGAAATGTTTGTTGATTGTGGGGTATTGCCTTTGCTGTACATCAATGAGAGACAGGTTCAACTGACTCGGCACTTCAGCATCAAAGACATGTACACTTTGATGTCACAGGTCAAGGATATCTTATAATTGTAACATATTTAAATGAGGAAAGCACTTGTCCAGTGCACACCTCTACCATTTTCCCTACCAAAATTAGGGATTTTTTTATATCCATAATATGATCCAGATTTTTCTCAAAATGTATGGCAGGTTCCTAGATGCTAAAACTTTTATGAAGATCCACTCATTAATTTTGAGTAATGCCTAGCAGAAAGCCAAAGTCATTTAAAATACATTGGAAATGGGACCTTTTGGAAAAACTTGGGATTTTTTGTATCAGAATATGATACAGTTCTTTCCCAAAATGTATTCACTTTTCCCCTTGGCCAGTCCCCACATGAAAAATTTCATGACGATCTGTTCATTACTATTGGAGTGATTGCAAAACACAGATAAAAAGAAAGAAACAAATGCACCCAATAACATAAACTCGTGCTGTAGGTAACTATAACAACCCCCAGCGTTCACAATGAAGGGTTTTGAAGGTTTGTCATTTTTAAACAATCACTCATTACAAACAAAGTTTTGTAATGGGTTCATTTGTTTTGCTTGAAAAAATGTAGTATGGAATTCACAATGATAGCAAAAAGATGGCTCCTATGCAAAAGTAAGTAAATTATTAGTTCCAAACACCTGCTTGCACCTTACTCTCCTAAGCTATGCCTTAGCTGTTCTAACAGTGTCCCACTTGTTCAGACATTTTCAGCACATTTTGGTGAAGATTCATATGACTTAAAATTATAACAATGGCGCCTTTCTCCTGGCACAAGACACTCACAATTTAGGAAAAGGAAACAAAACCAAATTTAGTTGATGACAAATAGTTTTGCCAAGCGCTTCAGTTATAGGTATATTGGCAATGATAAAAACTATGAATAAATAATGATATTTCCCCTGAACCTTGATGCTACAATTTACATATCACCCCACAGGTGTTTGGCCCACATTTATATGCTTTTTGTATAATGCCTCATTCCTCCGAGTATTGCCAGATTTCTGTCAATATACTTTGCATATTGTGGTATTCAACACTTAGGTTGGACCCCACATAGAAGTTTTGAGCTGTAAAAAAAATTAAAACTTTCTCTTGTTAGGAAGCGTTTTCCTTAGCAGTTAACATGACTTCTAGATGCCGACACATGTGGATACCACATATAGTGAAACAGGCGCATTATGCTTTTTGTTAAACTATATACCATTTAGGTTTATTACTTTGGACTAATATTATAAAGGCGGCAACAATAAAGGTTTATTAATGCAAACTTTAGCAAAAGTGAATTCTTTTATTATATTTTACTGAAGGGATTTGCAGACTGTTTACATGTCTCGTTTTATGAACACCAAATCTGGGCTTGTATTCACAAAGATTCTTATTCTTAAATCACACTTATTCTAAGAAGTTTTCTAAGAATGATTTTCAATCTTGAAATTTTTCTAAGAATAAGAATTTGCTATTTACAAAACTCTATGCTTAGAATATTCTAAGAATCTGATTTAAATCTAAGACTGGTACATAGCATGCTTAACTAATTAAGAAAAATAGTTGTTTTGGTGATTATAGTGCTGGAATAGTATTTCTGAATAGGATTTCATTTTACAAATAAGAAAATCCTTAGCTTAGAATTTTCCTTAGACTTAAGTGCAATTCTAAGAAAAATTCAAAGAATCTTTGTGAATACAGACCCAGGTTCAAGTTTTGATTTTACGAATATGAAGAACCAAATCTGGGTGGATATTGACAAAAACTGTAACAGCATTGGATGAAGTTAGTGTACAGCCAACACATTTGCAGGCCCAATTTTTACTTAGTCATTTACATTTGATGTTGTTTTCAGTTCTCCCCGCTTTCTGAAAGCATCCACTGCTTTGTAGCCAGGGAGACACTTGCATGATTTACCTAACCCAACAGATGCAATAGCAGCAGGCAAAAGTAGTATATCTCGTCATGTTTTTAATGTCAGATCGCAGGGTGAATGAGTATTTATGAGAATCTAATGAAAGCTTGGCGAAATAAAGCTATCACCTCGTGCTGCCCCAACAAAAAGTTTTTTGGGGCGAAGATTTCCTTCTTAGATTGCCTCCCAATAGCAATAGTGACCTTTTAAGGGGAATATGCGTTCATCATAAGGGCTAACAACATTATTACTGAAAAACACAAGAAAAAATATTGTATAAAAGCAGTCAAACCAGTTTTGTTTACAAATGTTATTGTGCTTACTTTGTAATATTCTGTTTTAGCTGGAATATTAATAAATATTTATGTAGGCTGAAATGGTGTTCTCTATAGATGACACCTGTGCAGTCTCCCAATAAAGAGCCTCTTTACCAGGATATAAATAGTAATAGAAATGACAAGCCCTGATACAGTTGCTATGGTAACTCATTTACTGGGCAATCCGATGTAATCAGTAATGTAATGGACTTTGCCCCTGATGGGATGTAGAAGAGAATTATGTGTGAAGCATGGAATTACATTTTTACAGTAAAATAAGGTTATTTTTTTCTGTATTTTGAACATAAGATCTATGCTTGAACATACTACAATTAAATGTACATAACTTAACTACCTGATATTCAAATAGGTGCCAACTGTAAAAGTAATTTACTATAGAATATGCCCTTTTCGATACCGGGTACATCGCAGCATAAGTCATCTCTCTCAATCCCCAGCTTGTCAATGTTAGTTCCCCAAAGAGCAGTAACCTTGCCAAACAATTAGCACAAATGTTAAACCCAGTTTCAGAGAGAAAATAAAGCTGATGTAAAACAAACTGATGCCCAGATTGTCAGTAAAATGGCATAAAAAGGTGTGATATTTTATCTAGCAGCAGGCCATTGACCATTATTCCTCATATACAAATCACAAGATATGAAAAAACCATAGCAACTGGAGCAAAAAATCACAAGAAAACTGCAACATTATGTAGCATGATCCTCTAGGCTCACAGGGTGTACACAGTAGAATTTATGGGACAAGAACTGTTTCACCAGGCAATTACAGCAACATTTCACAGCCAGCCAACTTGCAATATGTCAGCAATATTTCTCATATAAAGGCCTCTTTGAATGTAGTCAGTTGCAGCTTTGGATGTAACATATCTTTAAAGGGTTCCTGTTGACAGTGAAGCAAGGCATGATATTAAATTAATCAATGAATCAATCAATTTCTAAATTTCTCATAACATGTATGAATCTAATGGTCCTCAAATGTTTCACAGGCAGTGATCAGAAATCTCTCCCAAAATGCAATTCAGAGTGATGTCACAGAACTTTAATTAAGTTTTATTAAAAATATCTGTAATGAATGTATTTGTATTTGAAAGTTTATTTTGATACTAAATGGTCCTATTTCTATTTGACAGGTTATGGTCACTCCACCCCACAGACAGTGGGCGGTAAGATCTTCTGCATGTTTTATGCTTTGGCTGGCATTCCTCTCACTCTCGTCATGTTCCAAAGTGTCGGTGAAAGACTCAACTCGACTGCTACCTGGATTCTTAAAAACTTCAAAAAGTGCTTTAAATTCAAAAGCTCAGAAGTCTCCCAGACAAACCTTATTACAGTGTGTGGGATACTTAGCAGTATTGTTCTGGCAGGTGGTGCCTCAGCTTTTAGTCACTATGAGGAGTGGAGTTACTTGAACTCATTTTATTACTGTTTTATTACATTGACTACCATAGGCTTTGGAGACTATGTGGCATTGCAAAAGAACAAGGATTTGCAATTCAAGCCAGAGTATGTTGCATTTAGCCTGATATTCATTCTGTTTGGACTCACTGTCATATCAGCCGGTATGAACCTCTTGGTGCTTCGTTTTCTCACAATGAACACTGAGGATGAGCGGCGGGCAGAAATGGAAGCTCTAGAGGCAGCAAGAACAGCGGTTAGATTAGAAGGTAGAATTACTTAACTCCATTTCAAGTATTTTATAGATGGTATTTGTACTCACACAATATCTCATTTATTACAGGATTCAAATTCTATTTGACCCATCTAGACTACAAAAATACAGCCCAAGCCTCAATGACCAACAAACTCCAGACTGAAAGACGGTTAGGTCAAGGATGATCATATATCAACATGCCTGGTGTTCTTAAAGCTTTCAAATTGGGATATGACCCATTGATAGAACAACCTGTCATTTTAAGTGATTATCCAAACCACAATGTATCTATCTGTAGACATACTCTAGATCCAACCCAGGTCATCTGTGTTTCTAGGCGGATGTGTGTTAATGTAGAGTTTTGACCACCAACAGTAGTTTCTTTTTTTCAGGATTTTGTTTTCTTAATTATATTGCTGTTGAACAGAATAGCAAGTTACAATCATATGTTTACATATTTGTCAAGTTACAATCAGATGTTTACCTATTTGTCATTGTTCTAGAGAATACCACTATTATTACTCACATAAAATTATATTAATATGTACAAAGGTTTACATTTGTTCCCAGATATAAGGTCTTGTAATGGATTTCATGATGTAAGATGATGTTTTAATAGTAGAAAACATACATTTGCAAATACATGTTGATAATTTTGATTTTACATTCCCTAATGTATGAAAAGTAAGTCTACCCATTGTATCTACAACGATAAAAGCTACATCTTGTTATTCACATGTGCATAAACTTTGCAATATAACGAAGATCATTAAGTGTAATTATAGGGATTTCCGAAGTCATTAAAAATTATGTTATCTAGGGTGATTACTGTTTGGATGGTCAAGAATTACTTTACATGTATAAATGTATTATCTACCAAACAAAGCTATAATCCCCCATGGTTCCTGTACAATGGTGGATCTAGGTCTAATGGCTTGAATTATCAATAGTACAATGGGTAAATGGAATGACTGATGTTGGTAATTTGCTGTTAATGGGAGTATCTATAAAGCAGCAATATAATATTATCATAAAGTAACAAACAAATTGGACAAGTCAAGGGTGTTATTAGTTGCAAATGTTAAGATACAAATTAGATGCATATTATTTTGCATACAGAGCTTAGAATGTGAATAAATTTCTATAGTAAGTAAGAGTGCCCACTTCTGTGTATGGGATTTGTTTAAAAAGGTGTACTTTGTTACATGATGGCATTTTATACCACCAGTCTTTGGCATGTCACCTTCAAATGCATCCACAAGGAATAGCCAACATATTTTCATCTGCAATTAGAGGTTACAAGGCTACTTATCATATATGACACTATAGAATAATATATTTCTGTACCAAAGTAGCTACATTTTACAATTTAGATTATGACAAAATCGAAGATGAAAACATTATCAGCTATTTTCTATTTTTTGGATATATTTTGTGTCCACTGTTTATCACGTAGTCAGCATACACTTCATTTCATATTTTAAACATTGTTTGATAAAAATTGCTGATGTGTTTAAGTGCACTCTCTGTTTCTTTTACATCATTATCTTCACAATAATATGTATTTATATAAGACACACCGAAATAGTAAAAGTTTTAATTTCCTGTTTGATGGTCAAACTCGAGAGAGATGTAGTCAACGAAAATACCAAATATTAAATACTAAAATTATTGTAACATAAAGTTTGATATATTCGGGGCCAAACTATTTTAACTGGTTTATCGTTATGATTTTGAAGTAACTATAACTATAAAACTATAACGAGCTACAATTTCAAAAGTATAATCAACTACATTGTTCATAAAACCTTTTGCTGAGGACCTCAGGACCTATCCCAGGATTCTACCAACAATCCCTTCAATGACAGAAACTTTTCTTTTATATATTTTCAGGGGATATAATCACAGCCAATGGTTCAGTTCTCTCAGGTCAGCAAGAAAATCCCGAGTATTCAGACTTGCAGTCAGTTTGTAGCTGTACATGCTACAACTTTCGTAGTAGTAGGGCCAAAGATCAGAGATATGCGGTGACCAGATCTCCAGGCCGCATTGCTCACTTACTCCCTCTTGCTTCCATGCATAAAGACAAAAAACACGTCAAGGAGAGTGATGACCAGATGAGTGTGGAGGAAGACACAAACTCCTTTATGCAGTACCAGCTGCTGAAATCAAAACGAGCATCTATCTGATATATATGTTAATACACACATATGTATGTTTGTATATAGCTACACCACTAAAGATAACCATTGCATTTTACTGTTATTTATATCATGTATGAATATTTTTTTTGTATTTTTGCCCTTGTCCCCAAAAAGGATGGGTGGGGGTATTGTACTCAAGTCTGTGTGCACATACAATTTTCATGCTGTTTTGGAAACAGTAAAGTGCAGGATTTACTGTGTACTATATTAGTAAAAGGATTTATGTACAAATAATGGTTACTGATATCATAAATAATGACAAATGACTCCGTTCTTGGTAATTTATTTTATACCTTAACATTGTGATATATTTATATCAGAAGTACATGCTGTGGAGATTAATTCAATTGGAAATAGTGTCAGTTTATGTAGACATTACTTTTGTTGATTTTTGTGCAACAAGGGACAATGCAATCATTTGTATTTATTTAGAAGAACATTGGAGACGTACAATCTTTGATGCCATTCTCGGAGCCTAATTATAAAATCTAATGCCCAGTTCTGACACCGGCAAAGCTTAATAGCGAATATCTATGAAAAGTAAATTCTTTGATGTTTGTGACTGATTGTTCATTATTCTCCAATTGTCTTCAACCATCTTCATCTTTTGCTTCAAGGAGATAACAAAATGATGTTCAAACTTTCACATGCATTAGTCGCCTATGAAGTTCGCCGTAACACTTCTCTGAAAAAGGTAATCCATTTTTTCTAAAAGTATCTCTGCCATGGGGCAGTCTCCAACAAGTCATTTTAGTCTCTTGTTCTCCATAAATTCTAACGAAGTTGTTCCTGGTTCTCAACTCATTCATTCTTTTGGCAGAAGAGTCTTCACAGATTGCATTCACTCTTGCCTATCCATAGCTAATTGTTGGGGTAATTGTCGAACATTGCCAGATATCTTCACTAGTTTGTAGGGTATTCTCAGTACCATCAAGCTTTATTGAGGTTTAGTTTTAACAAAGTCAAAGAAAGTAAAAAAACATTGCAGAAATCCTGAATATTTTTAACAGGTGAAAACACTTTCCCACCTCCTTTATGCGAATGCTGCTGAATTTTAAATTGCCTGTTATTCTTTTTTTCGCGAAGATTATTGTCTGGCCCTCTCCAGTTCATGACCTGGGCATAACATTGACTGGTCTATTTTAAGATCCATCATTAAAAAAATTACATATTACATAATTTCACAAATAAGGGAGTTAAAATGGCAATTATAGTCTCAGATATGTATTTTTCAATGAATCTCATATCAGTTTATGATCTCATATACAAAGTATTTTATCACACGTTCAACTGGGAGCTGGATGAATCGGCGCTTTGCCAAATGGGCCCTCTTCAAATCTGCCCAATAAAAAGTTTACCCGGGGCAAATCGGCCCCCTTCAATTCGGCCCTGGGCAAATCGGTCCCCAATCAAAAAACTTTTGTAATTATAACTCATTTATTGACCTGCAGAAAGCATTCGACTGGGCTGATATAGATATTTCTTCAGGATATATAAGGGGTCATTTTCGACAGAGACTGCCTTAATTGAAATTGAATGGCTTCCTCCCTGACCATGTGTTAGTTAGTCCTTTGATGGTGATTTGTTAATCACTCTTTAAGTAATCACTTGATCGGATTTCCCCTGTTTTTAAGAATGGTGAGAAATTTGGCTAAGTGTGATTAACACACATCAAAGATAATTGGATGCTGTAACCAATACCTTCTAACCTTTATCCATTACATATTTTTGTTTAGGTGAGAATTATTTAAAGTGCAATTATACTAAATGCATAGCCCGTGCAGGTGGAACTATAACTTTTGTGATCTTTTAAAGAATAACTGGCTTTCAATATATGCTACTGTTTGATTAGTATGCTTTGTTAATAATCCCTCTGCGTAGACATTAAACTGTTTTGTAACTTTTGTGATCTGTTGAGGACAACTGGCTTTAATTCATTAATATTTGTATATTATTTATATAAGTTTGTGTGATTAACATCTGTGTATTTGTATACGTTTTGAGTCTAAGTTGAATATCCTTAATGTTTTACACTTTATTATAGGCAGATATAGAATAAATTTAGGAATTACATTGTTATTCTTCAGTATATACATAGACATCTAATATTTATAGACCGTTGACATCTAGGGTCAATTTGACAAAATTAATATGTCCAGGGGCCGATTTAACCAGGATGTTATTTCCAAGGGGGCCGATTTGACTAGGATACATTTTTCTGGGGGCCGATTTGACAGGGGCCGATTCGATAAAGGGCCGAATTGTCTATGATTCGTTCAACCCCATGTTTTTGGTTCCTCTTGAAAAAGAATATTGTTGATAAAGAATTCAAAATTTAAGGAGTGGTATGTATTAACACTGACTGTTAAATGATATAACAGAATTTTAAATATGTGTGCTTTCTTTTGTAAACAGCTTAATGCACTATATTGTCAATTTGTGTAACCATTTATATTCTTTGACAGTCCAAGTTTTCTATCCTTTTAGCTGAGTGTGGTTTTGGACATGAATTGTAAAGCACTTCAATGATTTTTTTCCGTGTCTGTGTTATATATTTGCATTTTGCTTGAAATATCAATTTTTGTATTTTCTTGGCTGAGCGAGGGAACTGGTTGTGATTGTAAGTAGACGTCCACAGTTTCAACTGAACAGCTAAAGTAGGTACCACAATTTGTTGTGTTGGTAGATATACATGGATATCATGACTGCATATGAAATATAAAATTAACCAATATTATGAAACACTTAATCAAAAGATTTCATGTCATGAAGTAACAAAACATGACCTAGAATTGTGACCATACCAGATCAATTAACATTTTGAAAGTATTTATTGTTGTTTTAAAATCACCCATCTGAACATTAGATCTCAGAAACATACCTTTCTAAACATATTATTGCTGTTACATGTAATACACCCACTCTGAATATTTCAACCAGCTTTTTATAATTTTTCCCAACTCACTGTTTTAAATTTTAAAGTAGTGACAAATAATCAAAATGTTATTATCCTGAATCACATTGTCAAAAATGTTAAGTGATGACCATTTTAACCCACATTTGAAAATCACTTTTCTATCAATCATATTGACCAAAGGTTCAAGCTAGGATACTTCATCTTTACAAACATCCTAGCAAACACAGCAATCATGTGTCATACCTGTACAGGCTTTGGACTTTGGACCAGAGCCAAACAAAATTGTGTGTATTATTATCTACCTCATTATTCCAAGCTTAGGACAAAGTACTTTCTTGTGATACACAATACAACCCTTAGATTGCACTGATAATGGTTTTATAGCTGCAGAGAGGTTTCATTGCTCATTTGCCTTTTTTTGAAATTTTAGTGATCTCAAAGTCATATAGTTTTATGATTTTAAATTGTTTTATTTTATATTACTTGGCTTAAAGTTTTTGCAATTTTCATCGCATGAGGTGCTATCTAAATGAGTTGGTTTACTGTGGACAGTACATAGCTTCACTTTCTTCACTTTTCCATTTGTGGGCATTGCAGGACAAATGTAACATATCCAGAAGTAAATGTTCCACCATATTTGTAGTAAAATGTTATTTCATAACACTGAAACATTTTGTTCTAAGTGCTGAGTGAGTTTTACATGTGTGCAGATGATGGTATATGGCAAGGCTCATCAATGTGTACAATTTCTTTTTTATTTTCAATTTTCATTGTATAAATATTACCATATTTAATACATATATTTCTTATAAATGACCATACATTCATTAATAATATATTTTGATCATATTTTCATTATTATTTTCAGTTAAATAATACAAAAATTTAATAGTGATAACCTTAAATAATATACAAAAAAGTTCCTGCATACTTGCTACAGCTTAGGGATCTGGCACAACGCCTGTCACATGCATAGTCTGGATATCTAAAAACCAGCTCTAACATTGTATTTTTCAGATCCTTTGTAGTGACAGTTGAAGTGTTGTTGTGTACTTTTTCATGCCAATATCAGAAAAAAAATTAAACATATTTTGTTTCCAAATAAATCAAATCAAATTTTACATATTGGCACACAAAGATCTTTTGGCAGTTGCGCTGATTGGGACCGGAAAGGCAATAGTACATTACATTTTGTCACTGCAAAGAATATCATTATGTATAACTATTACCATTCATCCATAGTTAATGCCCATTATTAAGAAGTAAATGGTTAAAATGTTTAGCTGCAAGTTTTGCACTCATGATTTGATTATGTACCTTGTTGATGTATACTTTTGCCATTCTTATTAAAGCGATATTAGTTGCATTAACTTTTGAACTTATGCAATTCTGCCCAGCACATGTCTGGCTCTATTGTCTTGTAGCACAAATGTTGACGTTCAAGCAAAAGACCAAAGACAAGAAGCCTTATGCTTTTCACTTTTCGTAAAATCTAGCACGAATGTGTTGAACCTTGTATCACTGTATTGTAACGAGTGCAACAGTTTGTTTGAATAGTTTCTTTGAAACTGATAACTGCAAAACTTTAACTACGATATATGGTTAGATCTTTCTGTCTGCAATTACTCAAGCAAAAACAGCTCTAATTGTCTTAAGTACTGAAATCTTCCAGCTCCTCCCATAAAATTGGTGTGCAATTATCAATATTTTTCAGAAAGTCAGCCACTAACTTGCTATTGCTGCTTTATATCCGTTGCCAATGGAAACACTTTTTGTGTGGCAGGCTTTAGAGGCTCACCATTGTACTAATGTCAATAGTAGTATAATTGCAAAGAATATAAGGTATAATTTTAGTGATGTTAATATTGACTATTGTACTTTTTATCAGTCCCCTACTCCAAGGGAAGGTGTTCCATTGTATGACTTATATAATAATCAATGAAAATGTGATGGGTAACATGTTATTAACTATTTCTATTTTTCATTTGAGACACAAATAAAATTATAAAATTCATAAATGATAATGTCTTTTAGTCATTTTACAAATTTTACAGGGAAAATTGAAAGACAACCAGAAGTCAGTTACAAGACTAAATTAAGACATTATGACTGTCTTGTCTTTTCATGGTCACAAAAATTCAGCTTCAATTATTCAGTTGTGGGAACTCTTACACATGTAAGCTCTAAGCTTCTCATAATGTCCCCAGGCAAGAAAATGAAATAACTAGAATAAATGTTTATTAACTTGAACGTGTGTGTTGTCTCATGTAAAACTAACAAAAGAGACCAGTCTTGGTAGATTTTATTAAAATTTTCCCGATAGTCTCTTTTGATCAAAATTTTCGATGCATGACATTATATTATTCAATCATTTTCAAATAATCTTGTTTGAAATAACAAAGCTATAGCAGTGCTAAAGACTTTCCTCAATACATTATTTAATTAGTCTGCACACATTATGGTGATAGTATGTATGTTGATGAAGAATGCACTAATGCTTACATTTATTTTAGTATTTTATATTAACCAGTAGGTCTGATTTACTACTCAGCTGTTGGCACGAAACCCTTCAATGTTTCGTTCCAGACAGTGTTCTTTTAGATGACTTAAAGGCCAGAAATTAAAATTTAGGACATTTGGACATACTGATACTTTGGCAAGAAGGGGAAAACTTTTGTTGACTGTGGTCTGAGGTTATGATCAAATATTGGCCAAGAACTTCATGTGAAAGTTGGTAGTTGGCTGTGTCGCCTGGCAAATGTGCATAGTACGGCCTGAATAGGGGTCTGCTAACTCGGCGGACTTTTATTTTCATGTTAGTATTAATAAAGAGTTAAAAAATTTTAAAATTTCATCATTTCTTTTGAAATTTTAAAAGCCCATAAATAACGTATACATTATCACAAAGAAGAAATCACAGCAAACAATATAGCAACTTGTGCCAATTATAATCCATAATTTATATGTCATTCTGTTTTAAAGTAACTCGTACGTCTACAACAATGTTCATCACAATCAGTAACTAAGTCATATTTGAGAGGGGGATATAGGGTCTTGCCTATCCCTCTCTATTCTAATACCTATTCTAGTGACCATATCCTTCCTTTGGTGGAGGATATGTGACTTTATATGCACCTTGGACAGCATTAGTATTTTGAATCTTAATGACCTTCAGTTTGCATTATAAACTCTACAGAGTGGTCCTCGTTAGCACAGCAATGACCTTAGAAACTTCCATCCACTGTGTTATTACCGGTTTTCTATTCTACCTTTTAACTTCGTCGGGACCTGTACTGGCTATTGGTCCTAACATTGGTCGGCCAGCCAGATCTGCTATGACCTTTGGCCTTTTTTGTAGAGTGGCCTTCTTTTCACCTCATCCTCTTTTAATGTTAACTTTTAATCATGTATTTATGAAGTGTCCTTGTAAAGTTTTCTTGCATGCCTATATAGTGGCTTATATTACCTTTGACCTTTGGCTGATCGGGGAAACACAGTTGTTATTAATTCGATCCCGCTATTATTATCAACCCCTTTTATTATGACCTCATATTGACCTTGAACATTGTTATTACATTTTAAATGTTTTACATGATGGAAAGTCATACTTACATATATTAGTGCATTGTGTATTTCTAATTTGTATCATAAAAACAGTAGAAATGTATGTAAGTAAATATTATTAATCCCAGCATATATTTTCATTTGGAAGGTGGAATCTGACCACTATGATCCATCTGATGTAAACTTTTCATATAAAATAATAATTCCAAGAGGAATGAGACATACTCTATGCATGTATTGAGTATGTAAACATACATTTCAATAGTCAAAAACAACCTAAATTTGAAGAGACCTTACGGTGCCGCCATTCAGCAATGTTAGAAAAAAATATGACCATTCAACAACAAGTAGAATAGAGAATGCAAGAACTGAGTCAACTTGCAAAAAACAGGTACTGAGTAAAAAAATTAAGTTTACATAAAAAATCAAGTGGACCCATGAGAACTTTATGACCAGTTGCCTATGGGGCAAAAATGGATGGCTGTATTTTGCAGCACCATAAGAGTTGAATCGGATCCAAAAGATAGGAACTGTATGCTATACTGTCATTATTAGATGACTGTAATTATTTCTCATATTGTGCAGCCAAGTCCAGCCATGCAGTGCTCCTATGCCATATTGAGCAAGGAAAAATATCTGACTTTACTTGTATGGAACAAATTGACAGGGTCAGGAGGACTCAGACCCAAAAACATGTGACTGGGGTTCAAAATCCAGGTCAAATAAGAATAAAGAGTCTAAGGTTATTCTAAGAATCGTACAAAATGTAGATCTATGGATTTGGGTTGGCATGCAACACTATCTCTCTCTTGATGCTTATGCACGGGAAACTTGAACTGGATACAAGAGGGGCTAGCTTCTGACCTGGCACTGACTTTGTGGTGTTTGTCTTCTGCCATGATAGCTACATACAAGTAAATGCCTTAAAACTACTATTTTCTAACTGCGCCTGAAGTTGCAACAATCTTAGCCTTTAAGCAGCATTCATATTTATTTTTATCTTAAAAACAGTGGATCCAAAGATGATGTAAAACCTCAATTGACAAAGTAGAAATCATTATTATTGTGAATATTTATGGTTTATGTAATTCTCCCTTTTTTCCTGAGAAGTATCTGTATCATACAACAGCTTAACTGTATAACAAACAGGTTTTACGATCCAGCAAGGAATTGTGGCATTTCCTGTGTTGCTACAGTATTGTCATTCTTTCTATAAATGCATTAAAACGTTGCACCTATCGCCTAAAGCAGTATCTTAATATATCAAAACTGTCGATTAATGTCACAGAAACTAGGCATTACTGAAAGTTTATACATCCATAAAGTAGCTGAAACTTGGAGCCTTTTCATAGATGGCTCTCAGTTTTAGATACCAACAAGATTAAGTTAAACCGCCTGGAGTATAACTTAGGCCGCAGATTAAAATTAAAAAGTTCCATATGATACTTTCAATGTGACATTGGATGAAATAAGGTGGAACTATCATTGGAAAAATCTTGCTCTAATTGTATCACAGATTTTATAGTTTTTCCAATTCCAATGTATTTACGAAATTGATTTTATTAGTTTTTAAAAATATAATGCATCTGGCCATTGGATAACATCACACAACTATACCATTTACAGTATAGCTGATGTTTTAATGACAATAGGTTTTAGTACAGACAAATGCCTTTTATTGTAGGTAGGATAAAGCTTTCTATCTCATTTATTTTTTATCTTGAAGACATAATGAAGACAAAATCAAACAAGTGAACATTATTTAAGACATAACTGCAATAAGCCTTGTTCAGTGTATCAAACCAGGTGAAAAGATGTATTTATTTTATTAATTTAATTTATTATAGTGACATATATGCAATGTATATATATGCAAACAACAAAAAATGCAATGAATGTTATACCCAGCCCAGAATGGGCTTATATGTCACTTCAAATCTATTTTATACACAGTGGTCAGAAAATAGCAAAAAAGAGAACTAACAATACAGCATACTTTTCCTGGTTTGCCATATCTCATTAATGTAATTGACCAACAACTTATATTTCTCTGTTTTAATTATATTACAAAAACATTGTTCATATACATCCATTTCATAAATTTTAAAAAGTTTGTTAAAATGTGGAAAATATTTCAATCTAATATCTGAATACACCATACACTTGCATACAAAATGAAACTTGTCTTCAACTAAGTTATCATTACAAATTTGACAAATACGATTTTCTAGTGGGGTATGGTAATAATGACCAGTTTCAACAGCAAGAGGGAGAATACCAATACATAGTTGAGTTATAAGTGATCGTTGAAATTTATTTTAAAAACCTGTAACAAAAGACTCAGGTTCAAGATTATTTTGTATAAGCATGTATGTTCTAAGCTTAGGCTTAAATGGTAGCTTTTCACACCAAGTACGGTGCATAATCATATTTAATTTTCTTTTTGCTTGCAAAATGTTTACTTCTGTACCATTTAAAAATGTATCCTTTAAACTAGTGTTCTCAATAAACCCTTTTTATTAGGACCGGGTAGGTAGCGATTTCAACGGGCGGGTACCCGGGTACTCGTGCCGATGGGCGATAATAGCTGAAACAACAAAAACTCCCATATTTACAGACTTAAAACCTACAGAAATAATGGGATCCAACCATTTGCTTTATTTCTTGTCGGCCACTTTTTTGCATTCAAAACAGTATTACACGGAAGAAATGTCAAAAAAAAAATCTTCTGTACATTCAAAACACTGTTGTTTATATAAAAATGGAGTCACATGACCTATCACAAAAGCATTAACTACTGCTCGAATGTAGTTTTGGAATTGAAATCATTTTTATATAAGGTTGATAATTGTAAAATTATTAACTACTGTGTGAAAATATTGTATTCTTATTTATTTAAGGAGGGCATGTCACTATATAGCCAATATGCAGCCTTTTATGGACTCAGAATTAAGTAACTGTGTTAATATACTGACGATTTTCAAAGGGTTCTGGTATTTGAAAATGTATAAACAACCAAAATAAAAGACAAATAAGATACTCTAAACGGTGTACAAGGGTGAGAAAACAATATTCTTGTGCATTTTAATTGAATAGTTTTATTTTTATATGAATTAATGAAGTCCAGATACGTCTGTATTCGATCAGCCAACATGGGCGATATTAAAAGAAATAAAGCTTAGATTCGGGTACTCGGGTATGTGATTTCGGATTCGGGTAAGTATTCAGGGTTTGGGTACCCGTTGAGATCACTACTTTAAACTTATGCTGGGAAGCATGTGGGTGCTGCTCGGCTCATTTCCCGGGAGGGGGAGTTTGTACTTGACTATAGTTATCACTTCATCAAGAACTTTGATATAGATTATTTGACTATGCATATTTTTGTTATAAAAAATGTCATTGGTCAACTGTCTAGACTAACCACGAGGTTGACCACTACATATCACTTTAACTCTGGCCAGCAGATGAGCAACATCAAAAACAGAGCTTCTCTACCTGTCTGAGTGGTTTTGGTCTAGTTTAGAATATTGGTGTAAATCTTACTGATACATGGAACTGATGCCTCTATATGACAAAGGCAAGTAGGGTTTTTTGAGGAACACTAATAGGGGTAATCATTGCCTTTCCCCAGTCACTTGGTACCAAGTTATTTTTGAAGCAGAACTGAAAGAGTTTATACAAAAGTTGCACAACATTATTATGTTTTAGAATTTCATTGGGAATATTGTCAAACCCAGCTGATTTGTTAGTCTTTGATTTGTTTACATGATAAGCAACTTTCTCAATCGTGAAATCATGATTGAGAAAATTATTTAGATCATTTATATTTGCTTCCCTGTTTTGTTTTTGTTCAATAATCTTATTATAAAAGTTTTCATCAGAGATCCCTTCATTGTTGTTTTGGAAAAGGAAAACTATCTTACAGCTTGCACTAGTTTGTAGGGTATTCTCAGTACCATCAAGCTTTATTGAGGTTTAGTTTTAACAAAGTCAAAGAAAGTAAAAAAACATTGCAGAAATCCTGAATATTTTTAAAGGTGAAAACACTTTCCCACCTCCTTTATGCGAATGCTGCTGAATTTAAAATTGCCTGTTATTCTTTTTTTTGCGAAGATTATTGTCTGGCCCTCTCCAGTTCATGACCTGGGCATAACATTGAATGGTCTATTTTGAGATCCATCATTAAAAAGAATTACACATTACATAATTTCACAAATAAGGGAGTTAAAATGGCAATTATAGTCTCAGATATGTATTTTTCAATGAATCTCATATCAGTTTATGATCTCATATACAAAGTATTTTATCACATATTCAACTGGGAGCTGGATGAATCGGCGCTTTGCCAAATGGGCCCTCTTCAAATCTGCCCAATAAAAAGTTTACCCGGGGCAAATCAGCCCCCTTCAATTCGGCCCTGGGCAAATCGGTCCCCAATCAAAAAACTTTTGTAACTGGAACTTATTTATTGACCTGCAGAAAGCATTCAACTGGGCTGATATTGATATTTCTTCAGGATATATAAGGGGTCATTTTCGACAGAGACTGCCTTAATTGAAATTGAATGGCTTCCTCCCTGACCATGTGTTAGTTAGTCCTTTGATGGTGATTTGTTAGTCACTCTTTAAGTAATCACTGGATTGGATTTCCCCTGTTTTAAGAATGGTGAGAACTTTGGCTAAGTGTGATTAACACACATCAAAGATAATTGGATGCTGTAATCAATCCCTTCTAACCTTTATCCATTACATATTTTTGTTTAGGTGAGAATTATTTAAAGTGCAATTATACTAAATGCATAACCCGTGCAGGTGGAACTATAACTTTAGTGATCTTTTAAAGAATAATTGGCTTTCAATATATGCTACTGTTTGATTAGTATGCTTTGTTAATAATCCCTCTGCTTAGACATTAAACTGTTTTGTAACTTTTGTGATCTGTTGAGGACAACTTGCTTTAATTCATTAATATTTGTATATTATTTATATAAGTTTGTGTAATTAACATCTGTGTATTTGTATAAGTTTTGAGTCTAAGTTGAATATCCTTAATGTTTTACACTTTATTATGTGCAGATATAGAATAAATTTAGGAATTACATTGTTATTCTTCAGTATATACATAGACATCTAATATTTATAGACAGTTGACATCTAGGGTCAATTTGACAAAATTAATATCTCCTGGGGCCGATTTGACCAGGATGTTATTTCCAAGGGGGCCGATTTGACTAGGATACATTTTTCTGGGGGCCGATTTGACAGGGGCCGATTTGATAAAGGGCCGAATTGTCTATGATTCGTTCAACCCCATGTTTTTGGTTCCTCTTGAAAAAGAATATTGTTGATAAAGAATTCAAAATTTAAGGAGTGGTATGTATTAACACTGAATGTTAAATGATGTAACAAAATTTTAAATATGTGTGCTTTCTTTTGTAAACCACTTAGTGCACTATATTGTTAATTTGTGCTACCATTTATATTCTTTGACAGTCCAAGTTTTCTATCCTTTTAGCTGAGTGTGGTTTTGGACATGAATTGTAAAGCACTTCAATAATTTTTTTCCGTGTCTGTGTTATATATTTGCATTTTGCTTGAAATATCAATTTTTGTATTTTCTTGGCTGAGCGAGGGAACTGGTTGTGATTGTAAGTAGACGTCCACAGTTTCATCTGAACAGTTAAAGTAGGTTTATTATTGCTGTTACATGTAATACACCCACTCTGAATATTTCAAGTAGCTTTTTATAATTTTTCCCAACCCACTGTTTTAAATTTTAAAATAGTGACAAATAATCAAAATGTTATTACCCTGAATCACACACAGAAAATGACAATGCACAGAATTTGGCATTGTCAAAAATGTTAAGTGATGACCATTTTAACCCACATTTGAAAATCACTTTTCTATTAATCATATTGACCAAAGGTTCAAGCTAGGATACTTTATCTTTACAAACATCCTAGCAAACACAGCAATCATGTGTCATACCTGTACAGGCTTTGGACTTTGGACCAAAGCCAAACAAAATTGTGTGTATTATATATCTACCTCATTATTCCAAGCTTAGGACAAAGTACTTTCTTGTGATACACAATACAACCCTTAGATTGCACTGATAATGGTTTTATAGCTGCAGAGAGGTTTGATTGCTCATTTGGCTTTTTTGAAATTTTAGTGATCTCAAAGTCATTTAGTTTTATGATTTTAAATTGTTTTATTTTATATTACTTGGCTTAAAGTTTTTGCAATTTTCATTGCATGAGGTGCTATCTAAATGAGTTGGTTTACTATGGACAGTACATAGCTTCACTTTCTTCACTTTTCCATTTGTGGGCATTGCAGGACAAAAGCAACATATCCAGAAGTAAATGTTCCACCATATTTGTAGTAAAATGTTATTTCATAACACTGAAACATTTTGTTGTAAGTGCTCAGTGAGTTTTACATGTGTGCAGATGATGGTATATGGCAAGGCTCGTCAATATGTGCAGTTTCTTTTTTATTTTCAATTTTCATTGTATAAATATTACCATATTTAATATATATATTTCTTATAAATGACCATACATTCATTAATAATATATTTTGATCATATTTTCATTATTATTTTCAGTTAAATAATACAAAAATTTAATAGTGATAACCTTAAATAATATACAAAAAAGTTCCTGCATGCTTGCTACAGCTTGGGGATCTGGCACAGCGCCTGTCACATGAATGGTCTGGATATCTAAAAACCAGCTCTAACATTGTATTTTTCAGATCCTTTGTAGTGAGAGTTGAAGTGTTGCTGTGTACTTTTTCATGCCAATATAGAAAAATATTAAACATATTTTGTTTCCAAATAAATCAAATCAAATTTTACATATTGGCACACAAAGATCTTTTGGTAGTTGCGCTGATTGGGACCCAAAAGGCAATAGTAAATTACATTTTGTCACTGCAAAGAATATCATTATGTATAACTATTACCATTCATCCATAGTTAATGCCCATTATTAAGAAGTAAATGTTTAAAATGTTTAGCTGGAAGTTTTACACTCATGATTTGATTATGTACCTTGTTGATGTATACTTTTGCCATTCTTATTAAAGCGATATTAGTTGCATTAACTTTTGAACTGATGCAATTCTGCCCAGCACATGTCTGGCTCTATTGTCTTGTAGCACAAATGTTGATGTTCAAGCAAAAGACCAAAGACAAGAAGCCTTATGCTTTTCACTTTTCGTAAAATCTAACACGAATGTGTTGAACCTTGTATCACTGTATTGTAACTAGTGCAACAGTTTATTTGAATAGTTTCTTTGAAACTCATAACTGCAAAACTTTAACTACGATATATGGTTAGATCTTTCTGTCTGCAATTACTCAAGCAAAAACAGCTCTAATTGTCTTAAGTACTGAAATCTTCCGGCTCCTCCCATAAAATTGGTGTGCAATTATCAATATTTTTAGAAAGTCAGCCACTAACTTGCTATTGCTGTTTTACATCCGTTGCCTATGGAAACACTTTTTGTGTGGCAGGCTTTAGAGGCTCACCATTGTACTAATGTCAATAGTAGTATAATTGCAAAGAATATAAGGTATAATTTTATGTGATGTTAATATTGACTATTGCGCCTCCCACCTCTGAGGCCGGGGTTCGATCCCCGCATGGGCTCAAGTGGGAAAGCTGGTAGTTGCTTGCCGTTGGTCGGCAGTTTACGGTACAGAACCCTAGCGAACTCTATGTACTGGTTTCCTCTGCCCTTCCAACTACCCGTCGTGATATGACCTGTACAGTGTTGAAAGCGACGTTAAACCCCAAATAAATAAATAAATAAATATTGACTATTGTACTTTTTATCAGTCCCCTACTCCAAGGGAAGGTGTTCCATTGTATGACTTATATAATAATCAATGAAAATGTGATGGGTAACATGTTATTAACTATTTCTATTTTCATTTGAGACACAAATAAAATTATAAAATTCATAAATGATAATGTCTTTTAGTCATTTTACAAATTTTACAAGGATAATTTAAAGACAACCAGAAGTCAGTTACAAAACTAAATTAAGACATTATGACTGTCTTGTCTTTTCATGGTCACAAAAATTCAGCTTCAATTATTCAGTTGTGGGAACTCTTACACATGTAAGCTCTAAGCTTCTCATAATGTCCCCAGGCAAGAAAATGAAATAACTAGAATAAATGTTTATTAACTTGAATGTGTGTGTTCTCTCATGTAAAACTAACAAAAGAGACCAGTCTTAGTAGATTTTATTAAAATTTTCCCGATATTCTCTTTTGATCAAAATTTTCGATGCATGACATTATATTATTCAATCATTTTCAAATAATCCTGTTTGAAATAACAAAGCTATAGCAGTGCTAAAGACTTTCCTCAATACATTATTTAATTAGTCTGCACACATTATGGTGATAGTATGTATGTTGATGAAGAATGCACTAATGCTTACATTTATTTTAATATTTTATATTAACCAATAGGTCTAATTTATTACTCAGCTGTTGGCACGAAATCCTTCAATGTTTCGTTCTAGACAGTGTTCTTTTAGATGACTTAAAGGCCAGAAATTAAAATTTAGGACATTTGGACATACTGATACTTTGACAAGAATGGGAAAACTTTTGTTGACTGTGGTCTGAGGTTATGATCAAATATTGGCCAAGAACTTCATGTGAAAGTTGGTAGTTGGCTGTGTCGCCTGGCAAATGTGCATAGTACGGCCTGAATAGGGGCTTGCTAACTCGGCGGATTTTTATTTTCATGTTAGTATTAATAAAGAGTTAAAAAATTTTAAATTTCATTTCTTTTGAAATTTTAAAAGCCCATAAATAACGTATACATTATCACAAAGAAGCAATCACAGCAAACAATATAGCAACTTGTGCCAATTATAATCCATAATTTATATGTCATTCTGTTTCAAAGTAACTCGTACCTCTACAACAATGTTCATCACAATCAGTAACTAAGTCATATTTGAGAGGGGGATATAGGGTCTTGCCTATCCCTGTCTATTCTAATACCTATTCTAGTGACTATAGCCTTCCTTTGGTGGAGGATATGCGACTTTATATGCACCTTGGACAGCATTAGTATTTTGAATCTTAATGACCTTCAGTTTGCATTATGAACTCTACAGAGTGGTCCTCGTTAGCACAGCAATGACCTTAGAAACTTCCATCCACTGTGTTATTACCGGTTTTCTATTCTACCTTTTAACTTCGTCGGGACCTGTACTGGTTATTGGTCCTAACATTGGTCGGCCAGCCAGATCTGCTATGATCTTTGGCCTTTTTTGTAGAGTGGCCTTCTTTTCACCTCATCCTCTTTTAATGTTAACTTTTAATTATGTATTTATGAAGTGTCCTTGTAAAGTTTTCTTGCATGCCTATATAGTGGCTTATATTACCTTTGACCTTTGGCTGATAGGGGAAACACAGTTGTTATTAATTCGATCCCGCTATTATTATCAACCCCTTTAATTATGACCTCATATTGACCTTGAACATTGTTATTACATTTTAAATGTTTTACATGATGGAAAGTCATACTTACATATATTAGTGCATTGTGTATTTCTAATTTGTATCATAAAAACAGTAGAAATGTATGTAAGTAAATATTATTAATCCCAGCATATATTTTCATCTGGAAGGGGGAATCTGACCACTATGATCCATCTGATGTAAACTTTTCATATAAAATAATAATTCCAAGAGGAATGAGACATACTCTATGCATGTATTGAGTATGTAAACATACATTTCAATAGTCAAAAACAACCTAAATTTGAAGAGACCTCACGGTGCCATCATTCAGCAATGTTAGAAAAAAATATGACCATTCAACAACAAGTAGAATAGAGAATGCAAGAATTGAGTCAACTTGCAAAAAACAGGTACTGAGTAAAAAAATTAAGTTTACATAAAAAATCAAGTGGACCCATGAGAACTTTATGACCAGTTGCCTATGGGGCAAAAATGGATGGCTGTATTTTGCAGCACCATAAGAGTTGAATCGGATCCGAAACATAGGAACTGTATGCTATACTGTCATTATTAGATGACTGTAATTATTTCTCATATTGTGCGGCCAAGTCCAGCCATGCAGTGCTCCTATGCCATATTGAGCAAGGAAAAATATCTGACTTTACTTGTATGGAACAAATTGACAGGGTCAGGAGGACCCAGACCCAAAAACATGTGACTGGGGTTCAAAATCCAGGTCAAATAAGAATAAAGAGTCTAAGGTTATTCTAAGAATCGTACAAAATGTAGATCTATGGATTTGGGTTGGCATGCAACACTATCTCTCTCTTGATGCTTATGCACGGGAACCTTGAACTGGATACAAGAGGGGCTAGCTTCTGACCTGGCACTGACTTTGTGGTGTTTGTCTTCTGCCATGATAGCTACATACAAGTAAATGCCTTAAAACTACTATTTTCTAACTGCGCTTGAAGTTGCAACAATCTTAGCCTTTAAGCAGCATTCATATTTATTTTTATCTTAAGAACAGTGGATCCAAAGATGATGTAAAACCTCAATTGACAAAGTAGAAATCATTATTATTGTGAATATTTATGGTTTATATAATTCTCCCTTTTTCCTGAGAAATAGCTGTATCATACAACAGCTTAACTGTATAACAAACAGGTTTTACGATCCAGCAAGGAATTGTGGCATTTCCTGTGTTGCTACAGTATTGTCATTCTTTCTATAAATGCATTAAAACGTTGCACCTATCGCCTAAAGCAGTATCTTAATATATCAAAACTGTCGATTAATGTCACAGAAACTAGGCATTACTGAAAGTTTATACATCCATAAAGTAGCTGAAACTTGGAGCCTTTTCATAGATGGCTCTCAGTTTTAGATACCAACAAGATTAGGTTAAACCGCCTGGAGTATAACTTAGGCCGCAGATTAAAATTAAAAAGTTCCATATGATACTTTCAATGTGACATTGGATGAAATAAGGTGGAACTATCATTGGAAAAATCTTGCTCTAATTGTATCACAGATTTTATAGTTTTTCCAATTCCAATGTATTTACGGAATTGATTTTATTAGTTTTTAAAAATATAATGCATCTGGCCATTGGATAACATCACACAACTATACCATTTACAGTATAGCTGATGTTTTAATGACAATAGGTTTTAGTACAGACAAATGCCTTTTATTGTAGGTAGGATAAAGCTTTCTATCTCATTTATTTTTTATCTTGAAGACATAATGAAGACAAAATCAAACAAGTGAACATTATTTAAGACATAACTGCAATAAGCCTTGTTCAGTGTATCAAACCAGGTGAAAAGATGTATTTATTTTATTAATTTAATTTATTATAGTGACATGTATGCAATGTTATATATGCTAACAACAAAAAATACAATGAATGTTATACCCAGCCCAGAATGGGCTTATATGTCACTTCAAATCTATTTTATACACAGTGGTCAGAAATAGCAAAAAAGAGAACTAACAATACAGCATACTTTTCCTGGTTTGCCATATCTCATTAATGTAATTGACCAACAACTTATATTTCTCTGTTTTAATTATATTACAAGAACATTGTTCATATACATCCATTTCATAAATTTTAAAAAGTTTGTTAAAATGTGGAAAATATTTTAATCTAATATCTGAATACACCATACACTTGCATACAAAATGAAACTTGTCTTCAACTAAGTTATCATTACAAATTTGACAGATACGATTTTCTAGTGGGGTATGGTAATAACGACCAGTTTCAACAGCAAGAGGGAGAATACCAATACATAGTTGAGTTATAAGTGATCGTTGAAATTTATTTTAAAAACCTGTAACAAAAGACTCAGGTTCAAGATTATTTTGTATAAGTATGTATGTTCTAAGCTTAGGCTTAAATGGTAGCTTTTCACACCAAGTACGGTGCATAATCATATTTAATTTTCTTTTTGCGTGCAAAATGTTTACTTCTGTACCATTTAAAAATGTATCCTTTAAACTTATGCTGGGCAGCATGTGGGTGCTGCTCGGCTCATTTCCCGGGGGGGGGGGGGGGGGAGTTTGTACTTGACTATAGTTATCACTTCATCAAGAACTTTGATATAGATTATTCGACTATGCATATTTTTGTTGTAAAAAATGTCATTGGTCAACTGTCTAGACTAACCACGAGGTTGACCACTACATATCACTTTAACTCTGGCCAGCAGACGAGCAACATCAAAAACAGAGCTTCTCTACCTGTCTGAGTGGTTTTGGTCTAGTTTAGAATAAATCTTACTGATACATGGAACTGATGCCTCTATATGAGAAAGGCAAGTAGGGTTTTTTGAGGAACACTAATAGGGGTAATCATTGCCTTTCCCCAGTCACTTGGTACCAAGTTATTTTTGAAGCAGAACTGAAAGAGTTGATACAAAAGTTGCACAACATCATTATGTTTTAGAATTTCATTGGGAATATTGTCAAACCCAGCTGATTTGTTAGTCTTTGATTTGTTTACATGATAAGCAACTTTCTCAATCGTGAAATCATGATTGAGAAAATTATTTAGATCATTTATATTTGCTTCCCTGTTTGGTTTTGTTCAATAATCTTATTATAAAAGTTTTCATCAGAGATCCCTTAATTGTTGTTTTAGAAAAGGAAAACTATCTTACAGCTTGCACCAAGCTGTTACAATATGTCTTCCCAAAGACAATAAAGATAGGCAATTTATAAAGAATTGGAGGCCAATCTCATTGTTATGCGTAACATATAAATTGGCTTCAAGTGTCATTTCAAATAGAATGAAGCCTTTTATTAATAAAATCAAAAACACAAACAGGTTTCCTCTCAGGACGAAATATTTCAGAAAGTACAAAGTTAATATATGATGTAATGCATTATACTGAAGTAAGTAAAATTAAGGGAATGCTACTACTTATTGACTTTGCCAAAGCATTTGATTCTATTTCTTGCACATTCATATATAAGTCCTATCTTACTTTGGTTTTGATGATGAATTAATAAAATGGATAAAAATGTTTAACAACAATATAATTGGAAGAGTGTGTCAATCTGGTTTCTAATCAAACCCAACAAATATTGAAAAGGGGTGTCGCCAAGGAGACCCAATTTCATCCTATTTGTTTATACTTGCTGCTGAAGTTCTAGCAATTTTCATATATATAAACCCAAAAATTATTGGAATTACCATAGGGAAACGAGACAATCTTGTTTTCAGTTTGCGGACGGCACCACACTTATCCTTGATGGCTCTCTTAGGTCCTTGCAGGCTTCACTTAATATACTAGAGATATTTAGTACACTATCTGGTCTGAAAATAAATCATGACAAAACAAAACTAATTTGGATTGGTAAAAAAAAGACATTCAAATGATAAACTAAAGTATCCATAAAGTTAAATTGGGTTGAGTCAGAATTTAAATTGCTGGGGTTTCAATTCTCTGTAGAAATTGACAAAATACCTCAGATTAACTATACAACTGCTATTAATAAAGTACGCAAGACAATAAATCTATAGAATAACAGAAGTTTAACTCCGATTGGCAAAGTTACTGTTATTAAAACATTTCTATTGCCTCAATTTAATCACTTGTTTACCTCACTCTTGACTCCAAAAAGCATACTTGACTGCATAAATAATTTATTTTTTCGATTTCTGTGGGATAATAAACCAGATAAAATCCATAGAAATACTATATATAGAGGCTATAATCAGGGGGTATAAAAATGGTTAATGTTTATCACTTTGAGAACTCACTTAAATTGGGATGGATAAAACAATTTATATCACAAAATTCAAAAGATCTTTCCCCCCTGGTACACATTATTATATAGATAGTGGCCAAGTGGCGCTCTATTATGTAAAGATAATAGCCTGAGGCCCTCAAAGGGCTGAGGGGTCAATAAGTTTACATAATGGAAGTGCCACGAGGCAGTCTTTGCAATGTTTCCTTTTGGTGTTCATACCATATGGGGCTTTCACTAAATTAGTTCTATGGTTTTTTATCTCAATACACAATCAAAATTGTTTCACCATTTGTACCACTTGTTTTCCTTTATGGGAAAATATAATTTTGGATAAAGCTTGAAAAGTTTTAATATACTCTGACTGCCACAAAATATAACCATGGATAATGATAATCAATAAAATATGGATCTGTGACTTACAGAAAGTACTTAAATTGGGATGGATAAAACAATTTATATCACAAAATTCAAAAGATCTTTCCCCCCTGGTACACATTATTATATAGATAGTGGCCAAGTGGCGCTCTATTATGTAAAGATAATAGCCTGAGGCCCTCAAAGGGCTGAGGGGTCAATAAGTTTACATAATGGAAGTGCCACGAGGCAGTCTTTGCAATGTTTCCTTTTGGTGTTCATACCATATGGGGCTTTCACTAAATTAGTTCTATGGTTTTTTATCTCAATACACAATCAACATTGTTTCACCATTTGTACCACTTGTTTTCCTTTATGGGAAAATATAATTTTGGATAAAGCTTGAAAAGTTTTAATATACTCTGACTGCCACAAAATATAACCATGGATAATGATAATCAATAAAATATGGATCTGTGACTTACAGAAAGTACTTCCCAGAAAAAAAAATAGACTGTTATTTAACAATGTTAATTTGTTGTGGTGAGTGTTTCATGTTACTTTATTATTTAATCTGTGCTTATTTTAAGACAGTAAGCTATTATTTTTGTGTTCCAGGCATTGAAAGTACTAGAAACTGGAGAATTACTTGTTTTATTTTGTGTTGAAGTTTTTGGCTTTCTCAAGATTTTTATTTTGTGTGCTTCTTTGTCTCTTAATTTGAAATCAAGGAAAAACACCTCCTCGAAAGATTGTCTCCTGGAAAAAAAGCCTCATAGAAAGAATGCCTACTCCACATTTCATATTTCAGGAATACCTCCTTTGAGCGTTGATCCACAACATTAAGAACAAACTGTAATAAGATAAATTAAAATCTTTGTTTTGAACTTAAAAACATTAAAAATTTAAATCAAATTTAAACCCAGCAGTAATCATTTCAAAACTGCAGTTTTGCACTACATTTTATTCTCATTTTACTTGAGTAAATTTTGAGCCACTAAGACACTCCTTTTAATATAGTATATTGGGTTAGATTTTCACAGTGATTTTGTTTGAAAGTTAGCTGCTCCTTTGATTAAGTTCAGAGAAGATTATTGTAAAGTCAGATTGTAAAGAAATGCAAAGAATTAAAATATATCCAACTTTACAAATTAAATTGCTCGTTTTGTATTTGTCCAGAGGTATTTTTTCAAGGTAGCATTTTTCCATGAGGTATTTTTCTATGAATGCTGAATGTCATTTAGAATTGAAAAGACTTTGTAAATGTACCCACTGAACTAATTAATATGAAAGAAGTTGAGAAAATATTTCAATATTGAATGCATTCTGCTGAGGTTGACTGGCAAATACTAAGAAACCTTTTGTTCTTGGTAGACTGGCCATTGAACTGAACCACAATCCACTGTTAGAAATAATGTAGTGTTAACTCTCCATTATGCAAAAATAATGGAGAGTTGACACAATGGAAGGGTCGCCCATCTGGGTTTTATCAACTAATATAGTTGGTGATCTGGTTAAATTAACAACCTTGGGGGATGACTGGTGTAAATTGCTGGAAAAAACCTTGAAAACCCCTTCTGGAAACATATTTTTAAACAATGGTCTGACTTTTGTCAAACAAAAACCCCACAAAATAACTCAGAACTATTACAGTCACCTCTATGGTTTAATTCATAGATATCACCAGTGACTCTATATCTTCCAACATTGCAAAGTAAAGGAATAACTATAGTTGTTGACATAATAAATCCAGAAGGTGATATTGTGAAATGCAAGGAAATAAAAACTAAATATCAGTTATTAACAAAGAGAATAGAATTCGATTATTATAGAGTTCGTTCCTTGATTTGAATCATAAATAAATATAAAAAAGGCAACACTTTTTTGTGGTAAACCACATTTACCCACTCATATTAGGTTACTCCTAAAAACCAGGTAAAGTAAATCAGAATCTCTATCAGCAACAAAACAATTTTACATGTACGGAAAGGGCTCTATGTGAAATCCTGTGGAACAGAAGTTTTAACATTGCATCTCATGGAAATCCATGGAGTAACATATATAAAGCTTGCTTTCAAATATTATCAGACAATAATGTTAAATGGTTCCAATACAGAATTCTGAATCAAATTTTAGGAACTAGATCTAGATTGTCAAAAATGAATCCCTCCACCGACAGTTTGTGTGGACTGTGCGGTAGCAATATTGAAACCATTCAACACTTAATGTCCGAGTGTCCACAAAGTAATGAACTATGGTCTAACATATGCTCCTAGATTAAAAATGTGATTAATGTGGATGTGTGTTTATCCAGTCTTGATAAAATATTGGGTTATGCCTCAAATAATAACAATTTCATTCCATTAAACTTTATCTTAATTCATTCACGCCAATACATTTTCTGGTGCACAAGAAATAAATACAAGCTTAATTTCTATGTATTGCACAAGACGATAAAAAATTACTTTTTTGAAGAAGAAAGCTTGGCTAAACTGTTCTTTAAATCAGAAAGGGTTAACTGTATATGGTCAAACTGGAAACAACTGCTTGTCAATTGTTGAATATTGTTTCAATTCTACATACTCATGTAAAAGAAATGTGTCGTGAAATCTCATGCTATGTCTGAATATTCAATTGTTGCATATTGTTCAATTTTGCATACTACCATAATAGAACTGTGTTGTGAAGTCTAATGCTATAACTGAACATGTTTATTGGAAAAGTCTATATGATAAAGATGTACCAGATAATCAAAGTCATACTTTAGTATCTTAAAAGAAATAAGAAACTCCATTTTTTGTTAAAATCTTAGAATACTGTTCTACTGTACGCCAGTTAGTCATAGCTTTTTTTGGAATTGATAGTAAAAAACACCTTTCTCTTTCCCTTTTTTTCAATCTTGCAGTGAACCTTCAATATATAAATGCTTTTGTGGTCAAATTGGAAACAACTATTAGTCAATTGTTGAATAATTTTCATTTATACTCCATCTGTAGTAGAATTATGTCATGATGATTCATGCTATTCCAAAATATATTCATCAGAAAAGATGATGTAGATATACCAAGTAGTCAATTTCATACTTTTCAGTGTCATAGTATAGTAAAAGACACTTCAAACATTGTTAAAAACTTTAAATACTCAAGTTGGTCATGTTCTCATTGTAATTGCAAGTAAAAAAGATCTTTTCTCTCTTTTCTTGATTCTTGTTGTGAACTTGTATGATACAAATAATAAAGAGTATAAGTATTATAATGGAAGACCCTAGCTGCCGGGAAGCTCTTCGGTATGTTGTAAATGGCAGAAACATCCACCAAAAAAATAAAAATAAAAAAAACAGTTAAATAAGATGAATAACAGATGATTAATTTTGTTGGTGATCAGGATTACAAGTTTTAAAGGAGTTTTGGATAATTACTCTCATAATCCATGTTGGAGGTTTTGGGCTTTGGAGGAAGCCTGTTCTCCCCTTTGCGTTTCTGGTTTTAAATGATTTTCAGAAGTCATTGTGTTATGAAAGGATCTAGCCACATTATGTTATGTATGATATAAGTATGGTATTATTTCCTACCATACTGTACAATGTTGAAGTATAAATCACTGCATTATGTTTCGAATTTATTGCACAGATAGAAATCTGAACAACATAAATGTCATAGTACTCAATTAAAAGTCTTTCACTCTGAAAGCTTTTGCATTTATACAATTGTTTAAGATATACCGTCAAATAACTGCTTCCATTCAAAACTTTGTGCTCCCTAACAAACATGATCAATAAATGCCGTAATTTAAATTTCCTCACTAAATTAATCAATCACTAATGCAATACAAATACTACGTGTACTAAGTGTATTTCTGAGCTAGTATTGTTGGATAGACATCATGGTGGAAAGAAAAAGAACCAAACTTAAAGAAATTCTGTGTCTGGTAAGACTAAGTGTCTGAATATCTAATTTTGCATTTCATAAATACATAACGCCTTGTTGAGTAAGTTCTGCAAATTCAGTTATTGGCACATTGAATAGAAAACCTAAGAATTTAATAGTTATTATGTGCCATTTTGAGACATTTGTTTCTGCCAAGGTTACGTCATATTTCAGGAAAAAAAATAACTTTCTCAAATACTTTCCATGAAAAAAGTAATGGTTTTTTCTGTAAAACGATATATCATTCATACATTTGCGCAAAAGTCACTTTCAAGAACTTACAAGGTTGTATTCCGTCGGTTAGTCAAAAAGATGTGAAAAATCAGTAGCCAGTGGTTTAAGGCTGTTTCACAAATTCACAGAAACAGGAAAATATACATAATGTAAATTCATGTGATTTTGATGGATTATGATGTTAACAACACACACACAAAATAAATGGGAACATATGCAAGACAAACAACCTGAGTTGTGGGCTGCTATCAGTGGGTAGCTGTTCTGCCAGAACACTGAAAAAGGCTGGAAGGCTGATTGTGGGCAGTGTCCATGTCAAACAATGACTAAAACTGAGACCACCAACAGTGGAATGTTCTTTGTCAGTGATATCACAGGTTGAACTGGCTTTGTGCAAATCAAAATTTTGAACTCATTTTGCTAATTTCGCTTTTAGTGCTGTGTGCTTTACTGTTTTGAGTGCTGTTGAGGTTAAACCGTTTGTCAGTTTGATGGCTGTATAGAAACAGCTGATGTCTGTGAAGTTGATGGCTATCGCAGGTCTTGAACATATACAACAGCCTGTTCTGGTACAAATGTTTTAGTTGGTTGGAGCTTTATAACTACATTTATACATTTTGACAGTATAAAAAGTACACTGTGGTTGATGAGTTTGTTCATGATGAATCAAACCAGATCCTGACATCAGAGACCCTCATTTCGCAACTGTCAGCTATTTCTTGCCATAATTACTTCTTCAAATGGGAGTTCTTAAATTACTCATTTCTTTTACAGCAGATGGCTTTGTGATAAAATGTGAACGTCATTCCCAGGACAAGAAGAAATGAGCTTGGGATTAAATTATTTATTAAAATATATAACACAATATAAATGTGACTACTAAAAGGTTGTTTTTACTGACAAGTAATAGTCATTCATAATGTGTACATGTATGCAAATTTACACAAACATTGAAACCTACATGAAAACATTATTATATCAAATAAACAATGCATGAAGCATGAAGGGGTGGCAGAAGCTAGAGTAATTGCAGAATATAGCACAGAAATTATTTGGATGCTAAGCAATTAACGCTCACTAGGTCCAATACAGCAGCGCAGGGCCACTGGATTACCTGGAAAAGTTTTAAACTTTAAAATACACTTACACAATAAAACAACTTCTTAAAACTGGTAAGTGTAGAAGTTAGTGATATTACTGAATAAACGATGAAAAATGAGTAATAAGCATAGAAGTTTCCCACCCAAGCCCCAGTAGAAGTAGGGACTAGGCATAAAGGTGAGAAGTGAATGCAGAAGAGACAGCGGAGGTAGCTGAAGGGGGAAGTTGTATGTATCTCCACACTGCATCACTAGACCAAGTCCCTTGGGCCTGAATGTCTTGTATAGAAACCCCATGCCTATCAAAGGACTCTACACATGGATCTGATAGCCGTCATATAGTTATTAATATTGGAAGGATACATACCATGACCATGCAAGTACTCCATAAAGGCCAAAATCCACAACGTAGAAACCTGAGGCCACGTCACATTTAAGACCACCAGGAAGGCCAAGAAATCAGCAAGCATTCTACTATAAGTAGCCAATGTGGCAGGACGAAAGGCAAACCATAATCTCTGGGTAGCCTGATGGACCAGAGGAAGTGAGCAATAAGTGCTTTAACATCCTGCCTGCTGTTAGTCCATCTGGAGAGCAGGTCAGCCACTGTATTGTGCACACCTGCAATATGTGAAAATTGAACAGTAATATTATACAATGCAGACAGAAGCCATATGTTGCGAGCACAGCTGCTTAAAATAGGATCCCTACTGCCACCAGAGGTCAAGACTTGTACCACAGCCAAGTTATCACAATGTATCTGGATCCTAGCATCTCTCCACATAGGGCCCCATACTTTCCATGCAACAACAATGTTTACCATTTCCAAATAAACTATACTATAATCTGCAATATGTGAAAATTGAACAGTAATATTATACAATGCAGACAGAAGCCATATGTTGCGAGCACAGCTGCTTAAAATAGGATCCCTACTGCCACCAGAGGTCAAGACTTGTACCACAGCCAAGTTATCACAATGTATCTGGATCCTAGCATCTCTCCACATAGGGCCCCATACTTTCCATGCAACAACAATGTTTACCATTTCCAAATAAACTATACTATAATCTTTGAACCCAAGAGGAAGAGAAATAGCATATTTTGAAAAGAACCACCTAGACCATATTTTGAAAAGAACCACCTAGACCAGTAAGACATGCATCTAGGTAAATATGACCCGAAATGGGACGAATGTCATACATAGTGACCCCATTAAAAGAGGTTAAAAAGGTGCTGAACCAGTTCAAGTCCTTGTGAAATTCTGTATCTAGTAGAACTCTGGAGGAATCAGCATGATCTCTAAGGACTTGCAACATACGATTAAGAAAATACCTGGCAGGTCGTACAGACTTGGTTATATACAAGAGGGAGCCCAATTAGGATTGCAACTGATTTTTTGTACAACTTCTTTTATTCGACCATACCTTACAAGTTTGTATGATTTCTTGTAATTTTCCAGGAGGAATGGAGATAGTCCTATTAACAGTATCAAATAGTGTACCTAAACAAACCACCTGGGTGCCTGGAGGGTGGAGTTTTTAGCACTAATGTCCAGATCCAGCTCCTGGAGTAATTGAAGTAAGAATTCATAAGCTGACTGGATTTTTTAAGGCAAACCAAAGTACAAAAAATCAACTATATAACTGTAAAGGTCTGTATGGCCATGTTGAGCCATAATATACCTGATTGAGTCACCGAGTTTTGAAAAACAATTGAACCCAAGCGAAATCCAAATGGGAGGGCCAAATCAGCATAATACTGGTCCCTAAATCTCAATCCCAACAAGTCAATATCCCCCAGATCGATCCTAACATGTCTGAAGGCCCTGCTGATATCCATTTTGAAAATTTTTGCAGCAGGACCCAGAGTATTCAAACGAGTCACCATCATGTCAATGGAAGAATATTTCAATTCGAATTGTGTATCTAAATACACTGAACTACTGACACCATCACTGACAGAGAGGCCTTTGGGCCAACTCAAATCAATGATGATCCTTCTAGTGCTCGAACCCATCTTCTCTCGTGTCATGAAAGGGGAGACATGAAGTTCGAAAGGAAAAACGTCAAAGGGACCTAACATAGCATCATGGCTCAATTCTTCCTGTATATACTTATGAACATGGTCAGGGTATTCGTTAGCCGAAGTATGATTGTCCAAGGTCTTTCCCAAAATGTGCATTCTGTTGAAATCTAAAGGAAATTCAAATTCGATCAAGTCGGGAAGTTGTTGGTCATAATAGTCCCTTAGATGATATCTCCATCGGTGCACTTTCAACTGAGTTGGAATAGGTATTTTCAAACCTAAAAAGTTAGGCACACCACTTTGTGTTACCAATCTATGAGTTTCAATGATGTACGGAATCTTGTCATAATAAGTGGAGTCACCTGTGAAAAGTTTAATGGTCGACAAGGGAAGACAACCGAACGCAGTAGCTATCTGTTTCTTTGCTTTCTCAACAATACTCTCCATATCACAAGCTGTGCTTGCATAAGGTGCATCTTTAACACTTGAGTTATTGTGAACCAGTTTCAAACCCGAATCAGTGTCATTTGTTTGAGTATTCCCAACCACTAAACCAGTTTTTGTAACATGACCATCCTTTCCTGAAGAAGGATCAGCTGTTAAACAATTGAAACCTACATTTGCGTCAGTTGTATGGGACTGTGCAACCACTAGACTACTATCAGCCATGTAACTGCTCATTTGCAAAGGATAGTCAACTGCTGAAAGATTCAAACCTATACCTGTGTCATTTACCTGAGTATGTGCAACCACTAAATCAATGTCAGCCATATCAGGACTCTCCTCTGAAGAGGGCTCAACTACTAAGCTGGCAAACTTATTTCTTGTAGGTACAGAAAAGTCCCTACTGTTATACACTGAAACACACGTGGACTGTCTTTTTTGATGTTTACCTATCAGCTGTTTTTTATTGACATCAGACACCTGATGAGCTGTTCTCTTTTTAATATGCCCACTGTTGTTACACATTGTCACCTTATGTGCACCAACATATGTGCCCATATTTGGAATTTTTTAAATTCTATTTGCATTACCCACATTCCAACCACTATTTTTGCAAGCAACCACATTCTTTTTCATGCCCTGAGAAACTACTTGTGCATAAGAACGCACATCACAATTAGAAGCAGAATTTACACCCTTGAGAAATTGGTACTTCATATCAGTTCTTGACACAAAATTACACTGACTAGGCGACTGCACTGTAGAAGTAAAAATCCTAGTTCTCTGGACATGATGAACTGGTTTCAGCATTAGGAGAACACATATTTTTTGTTAAAATGAACACATGCCACAAATTTGGTGGGTTGCTTACCATTTTTTCATGTGTTTTGCCCTGTGCAGCCTGTTGAGATACATGCCTCTGCGCGTGAGCCCGACGAATGCGGTCAATCTTTTCTACATCAGACCAACCTACAACCTCCCCTTGCTCCATCTGACAAAGTAAGACAGCATGACTGGCCTTTGCTGAAGCCCAGGAGAAATCATTCGCATCTTCTAAAAGATTAATTACATAATCCAACATATGCTCTTTGATTTGCATGTTGGTTTCTTCCCTCATACTTCTGCAAAACCCAGTCATCCAACTGGTTGTTTGACCAGCAAGTACATATTCATGGGGCCATTTTATTCTATGATTAACAAAGAAATCAACCGGCCCGCACCTCTGGGACTTAATTTTCCCATTACCTGTGTGACTTTTTTCTGACAATTCATGCAATCTCTGTTGCACCTCCTGTTGTATCCTAGCTTCCTGCCTAAGAGCTGCTGGAGGATGAATATGATATTGTGCGACTTTCGGAGGTTCTGTGTTCAAGCCCAAAGCCACCCCTTCCTGTGAGACAGTCGGTTTAAACGAATGTTTTTTTGTAACTTTTGGATTTTTTATCTTCTTAACATCTACAGATTTTTTGCAAGCTTGCTGTTGCACCTTCTCTATGTTAGCTAATCTATCACCTAATCTAGAAAGTTGGGACAAGATTTGCTTATTTATATCCGCTTGAGAAGGGTTTGAGTGATCCCTACCCTCAGTGCGAACACGCCCAGATGCATGGGCATGACCAGTGGGTTCAGCACTTTTGTCGGATCCGAAATTAGGAGAGGAACAAATTTTGTCAGATGTATTTAATAAGGCACTGACATCAAGGTAAGAACTACTGGTGCTATCGGATTGATTAAATGATACTTGCCCGGGTGAGGGGTGCCTAGCTCTCAACGTCTGGGTCAAAAAATCCTCATCTGAATGCAGCTGCAGCTGTACAGGAATCACATGTTCTTCTCTGTTGGAAGATCTCAAGTTATAACGCGTGTCCATCATGAATTAATATGTAATAACTAAAAAACTAAAACAATGTGTCTATAAAACTCTGTGATAGACAGATGGAAGACGAAATTTTCCAAGTGCACACTGCCTGGTTCCAAACTTCAATGTGGCAATGTATAATCCACTAATGGTCACATGTATCTGAGCGATTCACCTGTAAACCCAAAAGGGGAAATTGGGGTTCACCTGTAGAAAGGCAGCAAGTAAACAGACCTAAAAATGTTAAGCTGGTCCCCAGGAATGAGCCCACGAACACCTAGATGTTCGAAAGCAAACTATCACCTAACATCTTGCATTTTTCCTTCCATCAGGCAGCCTGATTTTGTAGGATTTAGTTAAGGGTCCGGATTTTCCCGCTGTGAAATAGGTGGTGCCATCATATCATTACTCTCATCCTTGCTCTCTCCTTCCCAAGTTTCAATTACTGTATCTGCTGTATGTCCTCTAATTCATCTGCAATTGCTCCCACTTAAACTTAGGTGAAAGTTCCCTCTCTGTCGTCTTACATTTAATTGCTAAATGTGCACGAATGTCATGCAGAATGAGAGGCAAAGTAGGTGGAGCCACCAGTTAGAACATTTAGACATATTGTACTAGCGTCCATTCCTGCAGCAAATCTAAACCATTGAGGTAGATGAAGAACATTGGGAAATATGTCCTTTCAGGGCCATAGCAGCTTTGAAGTTTTAATGAAACAAAGGAAAAACATAGAGGTATGTTACTCAGTAAGTGGAAACTAGAGGTGATGTCCCACTAATAAGGTAGTCAACTATTAAAGCGATCTTACACTTAATTTAAAAACAAATTTAGCATCAACAGCAAATAGCATTATCTATGGTATCATGATTAATAATGTTGGGATTTTTCAGATGTTCTGTGTTGGCTTGGCGAGTCTCTTTGCTGAAATCCTACTTGAAAAATCTGCTTGGATACATAAAGGTATGGCAAACGTTTAATGCATTAAATTTGTACTAAAGGACAGCATTGTAACAAAGTTAACAACTAAAGTTAAAGTTTGATTATAAATCGAAATTGAGTGAAACAGCGACTATATATTATTGTGTATATCTTCACAATTCAAACCAATAGCTCAACATAAATCATTATCACATAAATTTTAACTTTGAACTGAGACAGGGAAAATTAATTCTGAAATTGTAAGTCTGCATTAATAGCTCATATCAGAAACTAGCGATTAGTGTGAAATAATTGTACTGAATTTATTAAAAAAATGGAGAATTAGTCAAATGTTTTCCAAGCTAAAATTTATACTTTTATAGAATTTATAACATTTGTACAAAATATTTGCAAAACATTGTGCAAAAAGATTAAGCATTCTGATTTCAGGCAGTAGTTTGAAAAGGATCAATAAATTTCGACTTAGCATTTCAAAATGTTTTTTGATTAATGCTGATGACCCCTATGTGTACAAAATGGTCACTAAATAAGTTACACAATGATGTATTATACTTATATAGTGCAAAACTAAATGATATCTTGCTAAATAATTGCTATTATAAACTGATTTTGAAGCCATTTCACTGAATCTTTTTAATGTAAATGAAATCTTTAACACAAACTCATTGAATAGCTGTGGTATTTTGTCCTTGTTAATTATCTCTCTTCTACAATCTATATTTTCATATTCATAATGAGAAGTTATAATGTTGAAATCAGTTGCTCCTGATTAGGCTGCATGAAAACTGATGCTAAACCAAAGTATACTAAGGTAGTCATAACAAGACAATGAAACACAGTTGAGGAAATTTTATTTACATGTTAGTAATACAAGGGGTTTTACTAGATAAGACCAAAAAATTTTTAAAATTTACAAAAGTTAAAATTTAAAAAAACACCAATATAACATCACTTACAGACACAGTGTACACAGAACATAACAATCCTGTTGTGATTAACAAGAAAGTATACACTAAACATAAAAGTCCAGTCCTGTGCGAAAGGAAGTCTTGGGTTCGAAAGGAGGTCGTAAGAGGGGGGGAACTAGTCCAGCCCGTCCCTGGATATTCTGAAACCTATATCAATCCCAATCAGGAGAACTCCCTTAGTCGGGACAATTAAGGGGTCCAGGCTACAGAAGGTAAAATAATCGAATGCAATCCACTACCCAGAGGTACCAAACTCAGGGTAAGCTCAGGAAAGGACAATCCACATCTGAGGACATGCTGGTATCAGCAAAAATTTGTTGTCATGATGAGAGGGAGACTACAGGGTCAGCCTGAGTCCGCCTAGAGAAATTTTTGAGATCAAAAAATTTTTAGATTCTCTACTGCCTGTCAAATTACAGGCTAACGTTAGCAGGTCATTAGTTCCAACTGGCCAGTGTCAAACACTGCCAGTAAGAAAACCCAGAACCAAATGTAGGTGGTATGAGGGGTGGAGGTGGGAAGATTTTAAAATTCCTTATTTGTATATTGATGTGGACAAGTAGGTAGCACATTCAAATATGAAGGTTTCCTAAAAAATTAATGAGGAGTTAAATGTTTGGTCACATGACTATTAGCTATTGGTGGAATGTGTGTCAGGTCGATTGTGTGCATAATACCTAAGTTTTTAAGGTAGCAACTGCCCCACCAGGCTCCTACATAGCTGTGCTATACACAGTTGCTCCTGATTAGGCTGCATGAAAACTGATGCTAAACCAAAGTATACTAAGGTAGATCATAACAAGACAATGAAACACAGTTGAGGAAATTTTATTTACATGTTAGTAATACAAGGGGTTTTACTAGATAAGACCAAAAATTTTTTTAAATTTACAAAACTTAAGATTTAAAAAAACACCAAACCCAATCAAAAAGAAGGAGGAATGTGGCGAGCAAAGGTAAGAGGGACTATGGAGGAAGAATGAGAGGATTGTTGTATATATGACCAAACAGCAGAGCTGCGCCAGGTGCCATGATACATTATGTTTTGAATCTGAACATTATGGTCAAAAGCAAATGAAGCACCCGACCTCCGAAAAGTGTGGAAGGAATAACCCTTAGTAGGGAGACTTCTATGGAGGAGAACTGTTCTCAAAGCATCTCGAACAACAGTATCAATCACTTGTTGATGGGGAAATTGGACGCAAGCAAATAAAGGACCATCATCTGAGAGTGGTCTTGATCTGATAAGGGCACGAAGGGCCCTAATGGGGCACAGAAAGATATTTGAGATGGAGGGGAGCTGTATGATGTGTTAGGAATTAGGTGATTGCAAAGTTTTAGACCATTTCATTATCAAATAAGCCCCTGGAGGGCCAAAGATGAGGTCTTTCCTTAAGAAATGTTTAGAAGGGTCAAATTTGGAGAAGCTATGTGGAGCAATATTGGACATTCTCAGGAAACCATAAAATGAAACCAAGAAAATTGCTCTAAATAAGATGGGGTCAGAAAGTATGTCACATGAGAGAGATATCAGATATAGGGTTCGGATGTCAAATAAACCCTTGGGAGAAGGGGAAAACTGTGAATTAATAGATATACTACGAATGAATCTGGCAAGCAAGGGATGGGAGAAAGCTTGAACGTTCAAACCATAAAATAAAGCAGAAGTGTTCAGAGAAGAGAAGTATTGTTTAATTACTTTGTGAGAAATGTTATTATTATACAAGTACTCCCCAAAAATCAACAGATTATGAATTGAAAATACAAATGGGATCTTGAGGAAGGCCAGGAATGCCACATAGGTCCTGAGATGACGGTGATGTGCTGGTCAAGTTGAAGGTCTGAAAGCAGAAAAAGTCCTGGCCAAGGCTGCGTTCAACAGGCAAGTGGACTGGGGTACTGCATCTGAAATCAAACACATACATCCAAATGAAAATAATGGGGCAAAACCTAATCCCATACATAGTTGTCTAGGAGATCTTGTAATAGTTTTCGGTTGATGGGCTTGTTGGAATGTAACCTGGAAAGTGTGTCTGCTTGAGCATTATTCTTGCCTCTAATGTGCTGTACTTGCAAGGAAATATTATAAAAGGCAGTAATAAGCCAAAGGTTCCTTATGCATAAAGCCAGAAAGGGGTCTTTGGTCCTACTGGTGGCTATCACATAAACACAGGCCTCATTATCACAGTGAACCACTACTGAACCATGTTTCCAAAGGTTTCCCCAGAGTCGTAATGCAATAACAATGTTCCACATCTCTAGGTGGACTATCTTCAAGGCAAAGCCAGGGATGGAAGGGACAGGGGCAGCATATACCCTATTATCCAGATGGCTCCTACACCAGTGAGAGAGGCCTCAAGACACAGAGGGACACCCCCACCCACCCTGGGTTTGTTGAATTTAGTTGTACCATTAAAGTGGGGCAGGAAGGCCTGAAACCATGCCAAGTCCTTAAAGAACTCATTGGTAAGGTATATCTTTTGCTTACTGAAATTCTTTCTGAATAAGTCTAGTATTCTGTTAACGAATATCCTGGCAGGTACTACACACTTGTGTAAGTAGATTAGCTTGCCCAGAAGTGATTGGTATTTCTTCCTAGAAAGGTATTTCTTGCCAGAAACCTGGAAGCATTCGTTGTGAATGCTTTTAAGTTTGGAATGGTCTATACTGAGGGAAGAGGCACTAATGTCGACCCTGATACCCAGGCATGTAAGAGCTTTGCAGGGGGGGACCCGTTTATCCGGATTCATGGGCAATCCTAGCCTTGCAAGGAGGTCAGATAAGAAATGAAACTGAGACTGAGTATCATTTGCTGGAGCAATACCTATGTAGTCATCGATATAGGCGACTAAGTTGTAGCCATTCCGTTTCATTATGTAGACAATTGCGTCTGAGATGCATTGAACGTGCGCTTCTGTGGGCCCAGCCGAATGCAACGCTCAGATCAAGAAAGTACTGACCTTTCCAGTATATACCCAGTTTTACAGCATCAACAGGGTCGATCTTAATGTTTCTGAACGCTCTGGCAATTTTGTCCACAATGGTGTCCACAGAGGGAAATCTCAAAGTAAAATCTTTTCCATCAAATTTGTCCCTAGGTACCCTGTCATTAACCGAGTTCCCATATGGGTGAGAGAGATTAAGGATGATCCTTCTTTTGTTTTCATCCTTGGGACGACTGAGAAGTGGGGAGCAATGGTACATATTTGAGTTAACCTGATCAACCGGGCCAATAATGGCTTCCAACGAGATTTCTTTCTGTAAGTAATCGTCAACTGCCGCAGGGTACTGAAGAGCTCAATGGTGATTGGTTATGGAAGTATTGTTTAAGAGTTCCAGCTGAGACAAAGAAAGGGGGAATCCAAACTTCAAGTATTCTAAAAGCATTCTATCTGGGTAATCAGCCAGCTCTTTCTCCCATTCTTGTAGGTTCAAACCGGAAGTAAGTGGAATTCTGGCATGTGCATAGTTAGGAAGGCCAGTGCTGGCAATAGTACTTGCAATATTAAGACACTGGTCAATGTTTGTGATGTGTACAGGAAGCCTGTCAGGGCCAGTAAACTGAAATTCATCTACTGTATGGTTCAGAAAGCCTACAGTTTTGTGAGGGAAATGAACATCAGAAGATCTCTTGTTAAGTCCCTGTGCATTGGTGTCAGGAATGTGAGCCGTCAACCCGTTAGGGAATATGTCAATCTGTCCATCTATACTGTCCTGTTCTTCCACATTACACACTGCAGTTGTAATTTTGACCTGAGAGCCAGGAACCCAGTCATCTGACTGATTGACATTTGAATCATCACGAACTATACTGTCAATTATACTTTGCAGATATTCAGTATAAGAAACACCAAACTGAGTTCGAGCTTTAACTTCATTATCAAAGTCTAATTTTACAGAGTTCGGTTCCTGAAAACTCCTCAACTCATCACAAATACATATGTTAGCTGTAAAAGTAACTTTAACTTCCAACATACCTGCAGGAACGTTAGAAATATGAATCAAATTACTGCCATTACTGTGTAAGCTATAAAATCCACTGATATCATCCCCCCCAATGCTGGGTACACAAACAAATATTCTACAGAATCAAAAGCTTCAGATACTATAACAACGTCTATGTGGTGTAAAACACCTTGAGAACATGTACAGCAATGTTATGTATTAATTTGTCTTGCAATAACGTACAATATGTCAACACATCAATGTTGTCAATTGATGAACAAACCTTTGACACACTAGTGTCATAACCACCGTTAAAGCATGTGTTACTATTTACAAAAGGGTCAGAGTGTATTGCACCCCCATTAACTAACGGCTTATTGTTTAACTGTCTATAGTGATTGATCACTGAAATGTGAGAAAATTTAGACTTTACTATCAAATCAGGATATTTATGTCCTTTAGAGTGAACCCTCTCTTGAATGTCAACTTTACTATTAAATTTCTTGATATTATTTACATCACAGGCATTAGTGTCTATCTGTAAATAGCCCCCCACTCTGCATGCGTGAATGACCCATGCATATGTGATAGCAAATTTTCCTAACTAGCATTATTGTGTCCTTGGTTGCCCCTCTGTTTATTCACACACTTAGATTCTGGATGACCTAGGCTTCTTCCTGATTTGACACAAAAACTACATATGTGTTTATAAATCCCATGACTTCCCTCATTCGAACACATCCCCTTATTGTAAAATTTGCACACTTTCTTGTTTGACTATTGAAAACTCAGGGTTGCAGCGTTAGCCATGACAATCTGGGATGAGGAAATTCTATTAAGTGCCCACTGTGTGGTATCTTGCCATTGCAAAGTGCCCTGCTCTACCTGGTGCATGGATTGAGCATAAGCAGTCCTGACTGCTTGCCATGGCAGGGATGGGGCATCTTTAAGGACTTGAATTGTCTGTAACATTGCCTGTTTCACTAAAACTGGGTCCTGTATTAAGCAGATATTTGACAGTTGCCCTGCAGCCCACTCTGAAACCGTTAAATCATCATACAGGACCTTCTTCCTGCCAGTAATGCTAGATAGGCCCTCATTGGGCCATCTAAACTGGGGAAGAAGTGTGACTGTCTGTGTTATTGAACCTGCCTGACTTTCTTTGAGTTCCCTTACCTGGGTGGCTTCCACCTTTGCCTGATTCTCGTATGATGCCAGGACATGAGTGACAAGAGTGAGAGATCACCTGATTCTGCCTGAGAATGCTCAAACTGGGTAGAACACCATCCGTATTGAACTGAGCCTGTGTAGGTGCGACCTCTGATCTTGAAAGGCTTGGATGAAGTGGCTGAGGACCTGCCGAAGTAGCCGAAATTAGAGCATCAGAAGGTTTAGTAGAGAGGTCATTGAAGAAAGGTTTGTTGTTGACAGAACTTGGTGGGATGCCTCCCTCCACCTGGTACTGTGTCTGCATTGCCGGTGGAGGAGGATTGAATGTCATAGCAGGGACTGTGGAACGAGTTCTGGCATTATGAGGCGTTGAAGCAGTGGATCTGTTCGTTTCCAGCTCCATAACACGCTTAGTAAGGGCTTGGTTCGACTGGTCCAGACATTGGAGATATGCCAGTATAGCATCAGATTTATCTACAGGGGCTGCCGAGGTGGGAGGTCTAACTGATAAAGGCGCTGAACCCTCAGAACTGTCACTGTTTGTTACAGATATAGGCGGTATCTGGCCTTCATGGAGAACATTACTCACAGAATCACCCAATACTTGTGTAATGGATCCGTCCAAGTCTGTAGGTGTCTTGCTGCTCTTCCTAGTTCCTTTCTTGGGTACTGGGGTTTTCTTTGTTTTCCGTGGCATAATGCACGTACGACCGCACCCCACACAATGTAAAACAAGTTAAAACCAAAGATTTTAAAATTCCTTATTTGTATATTGATGTGGACAAGTAGGTAGAACATTCAAATATGAAAGTTCCCTCCAAAATTAATGAGGAGTTAAATGTTTGGTCACATGACTATTAGCTATTGGTGGAAGTTTTTAAGGCAGCAACTGCCCCACCAGGCTCCTACATAGCCGTGCTATGCAATGTATGCGCTTTTGTCAGATCGTCTATCACTATTAACGTGACTTCTAAACTATTTTTGCTATTTAATTTGGAATTAATATACAAAATTAACCAGCTTCATTTTACTGATTTAGCTGTATCCATATAAAACTTACTTAAAATAATTAATTGTAACTGTTAGTTTGCATACCCTCCGTGAATGCATACTTTAAAAAACACTACAAGATCATACTGAATAAATTTTGATGTCACTGTTTATTGTATTGTAGAAAATCACATTATATCATATGGTGAAGCAGCTGTTGATCCATCAGTATCCACTTCAGTTCCATGTAAGTCAATTAGGCATGTGGCGTACAATAAAGTTCCAAAGACTGGAAGCTCAACTTTTGCTGGTATACTAAATATGATGGTTTTCAAATACAATTTGACAACATTTTCCTTAGACAAACCACGCCCTCATCCAAATGATGTATGGCAAAAAGCTAAGGAAATCCAGGTCAGGAGAGAATCAAGGTTTGATGTGCAAATTGCTCATGGGAGCTTTAACAAACAACAGCTGGAAAATAAAATGCAGAGAGATACAGTTTATATTGCAACTCTAAGACACCCCTTTTTGCAGTTCAGGTCTCATTATTTTTACAGCCAACGAAGAAAATCATTTTCAGTAGTTCAAAGAGATTTTCTGAGCCTTATCAAAAACAGCACATATGATCCCATCACAAACAGGCTGAAACTAAAAAGCAATATCAATATGGAAAATTCAATGTTTAAATATTTTCGATTTGACACCAATGAAGCTTTACTCAATCAGACATATTTTCAAGAATGTTTGTATAGTTTAGCTAATCTATTTCAAATAATTATAACAGAATATTTCGATGAAAGTTTACTACTTTTAAAAGAAGAGTTATGCTGGGATATAAAAGACATAATATATTTATCACATAAAAATGCTTCATTTCCCAGTAAAAGTAAGAACCCAGATGAATATGGAATTTTGTACGAAAGACATAAAAATATTTCTTATTTAGACTATGAGTTGTATGATTTTTTTCTGCAAATTCAAAAGCAAAGAATAGAGAAAGCTGGGAGAGAGTTTGAAAAGAAGCTTTTACTCTATCAAAAGATTAAGAAAAATACTACAGCTTTTTGCTTGAAGATATATAATGCATTGATCAATGAAACTAATTATTTTATTCTACAAAAAATTCTGACAAGAACGATATTTGTTGATGGATTTAATATTTTCGACTCTTTTAACATCAGTGGACATGACTGTGTTATGATGTCGTTATGTGAAGGAACCTACGAGGATGCTAGATTAGTATTAAACTACCCCACACTTTGTACAAGGCACATACATGGAATACAACCTAATGCAATATTTTGCCAAGGAAGAATAAAAGACAGAGAAACGACATTTCACCATAACAATCTTTCTTTTCGACTTACCCATTTAAAAAGTCTACTCAGCTGTGATATGATAATTACCTACAATTGACAAAAAGGGATCAATTTATACTTGATTATATACTGCTGGTGTGACGAGTGACAGCTGTTTAATAATGCTAAGGGTAAACTAGTGAATTTACTTTTTTGTGTGTGGTTGTTTTGAATCACAAATTTAATAATTTTTAAGTGTTATATTATTTATTGTGTATCCTTTTTATTACAGTAGTTTTACCCTTCTTGAATCTACGGTTTCCGAATGTGTCCTTATGTGCAAATCTAAATTTGTAAGGAAGCTGATAATAATTCTATTACTAACCATCTTTACCTGTAATTAACATATTAAAGTAAAACTGCCATTTACCCTGCTTTATGACAGGACTTGCAATTTATCGCCAATCAGTAGTTGTGTAAACCTCACTGTTAATTCCTGGTCTGTGTTATTAAACACAGCCCAGACGTCCATTAGTTGAATTACTTGACAATATATTTAAATACTTCTTGCGTTCACAAATTCAAACCAAAGAGTGCGTACTTCCTGTGCTCACATTTTTAAGCTGGTCCCTGATCTTAGGTGACTGCTAAACCGTGGATCGCTACCCCGCAATCCCGGATCACCACATTCCTCTCCATGGTGTTTTCTGGTTATCATTTAGGTTCTAAGGTTAGGCAATTATGAACTGTTGTAGCCACCATGATGGCTACTTAATAAAACATTTAAAGTTGTTTCCACTATCATAAGAATTACTTTAGGTAAATATATCTGTGACTTTCTGGTTAAAACTATTTTCTATTATTAGAATCTTTACATTTCCATCTTTCAAATTACAGTCCATAGTCCACTAAATTTACTTTTGTTAAAAATACCTTTTTCAAATTGTTACTTTGTTACATAGACATTTTACAATGTTATTTACAAGTTTATAAATTTCATTTTATACATTTTGCTTTTACCTTTTGATATGTCAGCATGATATACCCTGAGAGCATTGGGTAGCTCTCTCCACACCTGAGTGCTAGGGAATGTAGGGATGACGACAAACCCAGCAACTCTCCTCCCCCCTTCAATGTGAGAGACTGTAGAATCGCCTGGCAATGTCCGAGGTGGTCTTGATGACATCTTCCATCTGCAGGCCCTTCAAGTCAGTGATTCATTGAGCAACACACAGAATGCTATATGGTGTGTTAAAGTCACACAGTCATGCTCTGATGCTGTAAGGTGTGGTGCATCTGTTTCCAACAGAATTCTCTCTAATGGCAGTTTCCTGATGAAATCACTGACTTTTGTGATGATGTTCTGGCCTGAAGATTAAGGCAGTTAAGCCAAACATTACTTTTGGGAAACTCTGTTGTCATTTGTCCATCTCTTTCACTAGTCCATTGAAGCAAAGCCTGTGTATTTTACATCTTTTGAGGTGGCAGCCATGCAACTTGTTTTCAATTGTCTTTAAACACAGATCACTGGCATCAGGAGAGTTGTTATAATCCCTACTATGGATAACCAGAACTTTTGACCACAGTTTTAACTCTACATAAAATGAGGGAATATCCTCAAGAAGCTTGGTCTGATATTCTATGAGGGTGCTGTGGCTGGAAGTATGTTCAATATCAATTTCTCCAATTGCTACACATCTGGCTTCTTTTCGTATTTTGTCCTTGATTGCTCCAAGACGGTGCTGACTGACATACTTTGCATGTTTTGGATGTACACCAAAGGCAAAACTGAGACGATGATCTCGTTTCAACATGTGTAATTTGTCCCAGGCTGGAATCTCATCACAGAATACAGTAACGGCGGCTTCCAGCTGAGAGGGTATATGAGGCATAGGGCCACATATCATGATGGGATCAAGCCCTGTTTTCCTCTACAGCCTATCCATATGGAAATGAGTGTCCACAAATGATATCTTTTGGTGAGACCTCAAGTAAGCTAAGTTATCTGCTCTGCGTCGGCTTCCCTTTCATCATATGTGACACCAATCCTGTTTTGGCGTTCACGGTTCATCTCTTCACATTTTTCCCGAGCCTGTAATAAGGCTGCTTTAAAGTCCATTTTTTTCTTTCCTTCCACTGTACTGTCACCAGTGTCTCATGTGATGGGCGACATCACAGGTTGCAATTCCCTCTTTACTTTGACTACTTGGTGATATTACTGATGATTTCGAGAGGACTTCATCAGTTACCATTGGTTCTTCACCAACAACACTAGAAGGTCCTGCTTCTGAGGTGGAAATATCCTGTTACATTTGCACAAAGACATCAAATTGGACTGTGAGGATATTGTTGACAGGTATGCAAGAACAAATCCTAGATTAATACAGCATTGCCTACCTGAAAAGTACTACAGGGTTGGTTATATGTCCACTCCAACCTCTGATGAGAATACATTGTAAGAAGAATTTACAACAGTACTTGGGCATCCCCAGTAGTGTAGGTAAGAAAAAGGATGGGTCCCTTGGCTATTGACTGTACTACAGCAAATTAAATGCTATGCCTATTAAAGATTTGCATCAAGGGCCATTAACACAAGATTGCCTGATGAACTCTCTGGTTCTATTTGGTTTTCCAGTTTAGACTTACAAAGCGTAGATCTGAAACTGATTTTACAAATAAAAGTGGTCTATATTGGTGCACTGCCATGCCCTTTTGGTTTACCAAATGCTCCAGATACTTTTGAAAGGTTTGCACTATGAGATCTGCTTAGTTTACCTAGATGTCATTGTCAAATGTCAGACTTTGAGAGTCATTTAAAAAATTGCGGACATGGTGTTGCTTCTTTGTAAAAGGTGTGGTGACACACACAAAAACCTAATTAATAATAAATGGAAAAAGGTTAAGAACTCACAAGAAGAAAAAAGAGGCGCAAGTTGTGAAAGCTTGATGAAGAAAACACCACGTAGCAAGGTTGTCAACGAGATCTCGCAGGGTAACAAAGTCTTGGACCTAGTACTTAACATCTACCTTTATCGATAAACTATCCGTTATCGAAGCCCAGATCTCAGGCCTCACATTTAGAATGGACTCAACAATGGGAATCACACCAACCCGCAAGTCACGTTCTCGTGAGAAGTCTAAGAGAGTCAGCACACTTGTCAGATGATTGTGCTTCTCTGTTTTTGACTGGACACCCTATATGCAGTGATGAAGGGATGGCGACGTGCACAAACATTCCTGGATACAGTGGTTACATTTAAATCCACACCTACACCCGCAAGGGCAAAGAAGCCAAAACCTGTTGTCCACTTGGGAGTAACACCTCTGAATTGTTCTATACAGAAAACAATAGATCATCAATTTACTAATGTGAGTTCTGGTCTACCGTGTGTTACTGGAACAATGTCTAAATCACCTTCAATGTCGACATGGACCTTTTGAAAGTGAATCCTGTCATTCAGAGACTGGTGGAGGAGAGAGTAGCCATCCTTGAGGCTCACATGAAATAGGAACTGTCACAAGGTAATAGTATCAATAGAAAAAAAGCGCACACAATAATAGTACTGATACCCTTTGTGCCCCCGTTTACATGAGATGGCCAAATGAGTTGTTCCCGTCTGTAGCCACAAGAAAATGAACAGCCTATGACGACTTTACCCTGGGTTAGTTTGTGGCTGGTTTTCTCACCAATGTTTTAGATACTCAGAATCCCGAGATGAGCTGACATTTGTTGGGAGAATTATTGGAAACTGTTAAACCAAGTAAATATTTATTGTGGTACATTGCACCAGGTGCATTTGTTGTTGCTATGCATCGCACAGAAGACAAAAGTATTACTTGGGCAAACCCTAGATTCCTGGCTGAAAATAGTTTTCTCAAATGGCAGTGTTCAATGGATTTGTCACATTATCTCCAAAACAACACCAGCAAATCAACTTTGAACCCCTTAACACGTGGTTTGAATGCAGTTGACATGCCCTCAGGTACAAGACCATGCCAACTCAAGTGGAACCACGTTTTTCAGACATGTATGCCTTTATTGCTTTAAAACTCTTAAATGTAACAACAACCATACAGAAAGTGAGTGATTCAACAAAAAGAAGGGATCAGAATAGGGACAAGACTGCACTACTGTTTGTTTACAAAACTGCAATCATAATTTTCTTAATCATGGTGATGGGTGTCTTTTAAGGGGTTCTCCCCGTAATTTACAGTGTAAGGCATATTACCTTTTATTTAATTCATCTATTTTTGCTGTGTTAAAGTTACATAGCCCCTATGGCAATGTGAGAGGCATTAAAGTTCAACAATTTATAGTTGTACCTCTACTTAAGTTACATTTGAACAAAAAAAATCAACATTTTGTGGTAAGGACCAAGTCATGAAAAGAGAAAGTATAAGCAAATGTGGGTCCCACCAGGAGAGCAGGTCTCCCATGTTGACTACTACTGTGAATAAAGTTGATATAAATTTTGATAGAAATGTGGGTCATACAATACAATACAATCGTATCTAATGCCAGAGATAATCACTCTTTAGCATGTGACTACCCCCGGGCTGTAACTGAGTATATACAAACTGAATTAAATGAGGGGGCGTTGTTAGGCCCTTTTCAATGCCCCCCCCACCATGCTTATACTTGGTCGGCATTAATGACCTGACCAAAAGGGGAGGGGTGTAGAGTTATCTTGGATCTCTCGTTCGGATCTCAGTCTGTAAATTTTATTTTTGCTGTCAAACATATTTTATTCGCCCTTTTTAACAATATTCAACCAATCCTCGGAGGGGCGAGAACAACAAAAACCCCCATCGAGGTTATATTCACAGTTCATTTCATTAAGTTCAACACAGGAGAGATTTTATACAACAGATAGATAAATATGCTTACACATTACGCATTACACATTCTGCTTAGAAAGGTTTCTAAATATGTTACTCATTCAATGCATGACATCTGAGGTCGGTTGTGCATTTGCATAGGTGTTGCAGGTAATACATGTCAAAAATCGTTCAACAAATTGTAAACACTGACCACTTTTTCATATATATTTCTCTATGCATTTCTATTTTAGCCAAGTACTTTTGTTTATTGTACATATTGTTTTCAAATCTTGGAAAACCTGAAATATTCAACTTTATAGGCTTTCCTTAACATTGGAAAATATAATATTTAGCTGTAATGCTAAGTATATTGACTAAATAATTAGGCGTCTCTAATTCCTAATTCCCAAAAATGACTGTGCTTGAACTTAATACTATTTCAACCTCTAAGACTTCTTTTACCCATACTTTGATATCGCCACAAAAATGAGAGCTTTCTTCATATGAAAAAAATAAATGGTAAAGTGCTTCTTCATTTTCATGACAAGGCCACATGTAGGTGAGGTAGATAATACAATTTTATGTCTGAAATATTCCCCTAAATTCTTACTCCTTTTCTTAGTCCATAGTTCACTGGCTGCCTCCACCTCAAGGTCGTATGACTCCATGTTTAGGATTTTTCTGGCTTTTCTGATATTTGCTGGCTTCGACATTCTCAATTTAAATTCAGATCAAGTCTTAATGTTCTTAGAATTCATGGTCACCAATAAAAGTTCTCATTCCTCTCTTTGCAATCACGTATCGGCAATTCGTATCAAGCTTTGCTTCTTCGGTTTGAACACATCTCCTCTTGAAGACAAAAGAATAAAATACTTCACTTAGTCTGTGGCCAGATAAATGTTCTTTTATTGCTACCATTAGAACTTGCCATTACACTGATCTGGAGGTACACACACCCTGGCAAGGAGGTGTTCCAGTTATAGTAACTTTTAAATATTTACACATCGAGATACATGAAATTTACACTAAAACACAGAAGGTTGAGTATATTTCACAAAATTTTCATAAAATAAATTTTAAGTAAACAATTTATTAAATACAGCCCAACTTTTACTAAATTTTTCTACAGTCTGGTTGTAAGTTGACAGTAACTTTTGTTCCTCAAATACTTTTTGAGATGTACATTATCAAACGGTTTTTGTTGTCTTGAATTAGAGAATATATGACTCTTTACGATCATTATTATTGTATTGACAGGAAGGAAATGTTGGTCTCTCATTGTGTATCCTAGCAAAATTTCTTGAGGAGAGAGTTTCAAACTGAAACCAGTTTTTGAAGTAATCCACAGCCTCACATCATTCCAGATTTGGCGAGATATAGAACAATCATAGAAAAGATGTTTTAATGTTTCAGTATTAGACTGACACATCAAACATAATTCCGATTGAACTATTCCCATTTTATACACTAACCTCTGTGTACCTAAAATCCTATGGATAAGCCTATATTGAAACCAAATTAATTTGTTTTCCTGTACTGTTTTGAAACAAACAGTAAAAAATTGTTCCCATGTATATTTTTTGATTTCAATACCCAAGTCTTCATTCCATTTGGTCTTAAATTTCATATCACAAGTAGCCTCGTTTAAAATGTTGTAGAAGGGCTTTGCCCCACTTTTATTGAAAACAATAGATAAAGTTTTAGGTATACATGGTTTTTCAAATATACACGACTCCTTATTCTTATGCTTTTTAACTAGAGAATCACAGTGTTTTTAATCTGAAGTGTTCCAAAAAATTGGTAGGTTCAAATCCATAGATCTTTTCTATTTTGAGCTCACTTAAGAAGCTCCAGTTGTTTTTTATTAAATCACCAATATAAGTAATTCCATGTTTGAACCACTGTGGAAAAAATAAAGTTGTTTGAGATATGTCTGGATTGTACCATATTGGTGAGGCCAAGATATCGGAATTGTTTTCAATCTTGACTTTATTGGAGTATTTAACCCATGACAATAACACATCTTTCCAAAATTGGTTCATACCAGTGTTTTTCTTTATAGTATTACAACCCCAAACAGAGCCATATACAATTAAATTGTTTATATCTGGAATTGATACTTGAGACAGTAAAACCCAAGGAGAGTTTTTGCCAAGAAATAGTCTTTTTCTCCAGGTGAGTTTTAGAGAATGGATAAAATTTTCTATGTTGTGGCAATCCTTATAACAAAAAACCTACCGATTGATATTAGCTTGGTATTTCGTGATAACGATGGTAGATTCCTCCTATTGCAATGCAACTATGGCACCTACCCATTGACAATAGTAAACCTGTATGCCCCTACATCTGATAAAAGGTCTCAGCAGATTGACTTTGGATGTTTTCTTAACGACCAAATGTCAAATTTTGTAGGTGATAATATCATCTTAGGGGGTGATCTTAACATATGTCTGGATAATTTGACAAATTCAAACTCAACTGGCACCCCATCCTATGGTGATTCTCTTTTGCAAATGTGTGAAACATTAGATTTAATTGACATTTGGCGACTTAAGAATGCAAATATAACAAGATTTACCAGACGAGAACGGACCCGCTTTGGTTTTTCCCAATCAAGAATTGACTATTTTCTTATCTCGTCTCATTTGCAATACCATCTGTGCAAAACAGATATTGTTCCTAGTATAAAATCAGACCATAGTTTACTTCTTCTAATTTTTGACATTGAAGTTGAGAATAAACGTGGAAGGGGTCTTTGGAAATTAAACACAGGTCTTCTTCTAGATAATGAATACGTTAATGTGATAAAAGATACTATAAACATAGCAAAATTAGATGCTCAAAATCTTCAAAATAAAAATTTAGTCTGGGATTTTATTAAATGCAGAATCCGGACAGAGTCTATCACCTTTGCTATACGTAAAAACATGTGTTCAAATGATTTATTAAAAACTCTGTCAAACAGGTTGGCAGAACTAGAGGAGTTGGTAAGTACCCAACCTACTTTGGATTATCTTGACGAAATAAATCGGACAAAATCTAAAATTGAAAATATTTATAACGAACGTGCAAGAGGATGCATCATAAGGACAAGGTCCAAATTTACAGAGGAGTATGAAAAACCGACAAAGTTTTTCCTTAATCTTGAAAAGGCAAACAGCAATAAAAAGCACATTCGTTCTTTAATTATCGCAGACAAGATCATAAAGAAGCCTGATGAAATCCTTTCAGCACAGAGAGAATTCTACTCTAAATTATATACATGTCCTCCTAACAATGTCTCTAATGAATGTATTGATGAGTATTTATTTAGCTGCAACCTCCCTCAAATTTCCAAAACATCAAAAGAAATTTGTGATTGTCCAATTTGTTTAGAGGAAGTTAAAAAAGCAATCCTAGAACTGAAAAATAATAAAACACCTGGCCCTGATGGCTTTCCAGCTGAGTTTTACAAGATATTTTGGAATGATATATCAGATATTGTTTTTCAAACCTACTTGGAAGCCTTTGAATCAGGCAAGTTGATACTAAGTCAACGTCAAGGTGTCCTTTGTTTGATACCCAAGAAAGGTAAAGATCTAACAGATTTGAAATCTTGGCGCCCATTGTCAATTCTAAATGCAGACTACAAAATTTTAGCTAAATTACTATCAAATAGATTGAAGACAGCTTTGAAAGAAATTATAAATCCTGATCAAATAGGCTATATGGAAAATAGATTTTGTGGTGAAAACACTAGACTGATTGGCGACATGATTGAATTTTGTAAACTAAAACAACATCCCTGCATTATCCTTCTTGTTGATTTTGAAAAGGCTTTTGACACCATAAATTGGAATTTCCTTAATATTTGTTTGAAACATTATGGTTTTGGTGTGAACTTCCAACGATGGATATCCATTCTGTACTGCGATACTGAGAGCTGTGTCTCAAATAATGGCCACCCATCTACATACTTCAAGCTCTCTAGAGGCATCCGACAAGGTTGTCCTATTAGTGCCCTATTATTTTTATTGCCAGCAGAGGTTATTGCTACTATATTGCGTTCTTTGACTGTTGTTAAAGGAATAACCATAAATAATACATGCATCAAGCTGTGCCAGTTAGCGGATGATATGACGCTATTCTTAAAAGATAACAGGTCAGTGAGGTCAGCTATACAGACATTTGAAGAATTTTATCGATATGCAGGCCTTAAACTGAACAAAAATAAGACAGAAGCTATGATAGTATATAATGACGGATCACTATATGAAGACAAAAAAATAGGAATAAGCTGGATAAATAGACCATTTAAAACCTTGGGAACATGGTTTTTCCTTAATTCTGATGAAATGATTGCTTTAAATATTAAGGAAAAGCATGATAGTATAAAAAATATTTTGTTTTCATGGCAACCACGTTCGCTAACCTTAAAAGGTAAAATTACTATTGTGAAAAGTCTAGTTGTCCCACATATTCTATCATTAGCTTCTGTTGTGCCTCTGTTTGATAAATATTTAGCAGATCTAGATAGAATGTTGTTCAATTTTATCTGGAGCAATAGAAAACATCTCGTTTCCAAAAGCACTCTCCTCCAACCAATAGAAAGAGGGGGTTTAAAGATGGTATCTGTTTTAGATACTGTTACAGCAGTGAAAGTTATGTGGATTAAAAGATACTGTGATCCTGTTAAAGCTAAATGGAAGGTTTTAATGGAATCACTGTCGAATTTCGACAAAGAAAAGCTGCTCAAAAAGCGCTTCTACAAAAGTTTCAAGTCAAAACCCCAAACTGCTTTTTACTGTAGCCTCATATCTGCGTGGTATAATTTCATTACAATTGAACCAAAATCCTTTAAAGAATTTTTGCTTGAGCCACTATTCTATAATGATCTTATACTTATTGGAAAAAAGGCTATAACTACTGAATACAACGATTTGGCTGTTGTTGATGTAAACAAAGTTCAGGACATAGTTAATGAAGATGGTTCATTCCTGAGTAAACAGAGTATTGAAACCAAATTTGGGGTTTCCCTGGACCTACTGAGATACAATAAGCTAGTTAGCTGCATGAAGTCTAAGATAAGCTTGTTGCCTAAACAATCAAATGTCAACCTGCTTCTAAACATTCCAAACTTATGTATTGAAAACATTGGCAAGATTAATTTTAAAAAAGTATATAACCATTTGATTGAATCTCAGCAAATTGTTCCAACTAGTGAATATAAATGGATAGAGTATTATCCCTTCTTAGACTTGGTTGACTGGAAAAAGATTTACTCTTTACCCTCAAAAATTGTCAAAGATTCTTTTGTTGTTGCCCTACAATATAAAATTTTGCATAGAGTTACAAACTGTAACTATAATTTAGCAAAATGGAATATAAAAGAATCACCGCAATGCGACCTGTGTCAAAACATTGATAATATTGAGCATTACTTTTACTACTGTGAGCATAGCCACACCTTTTGGCAACAGGTTGAAATGTGGATGGCTTCCTGTCTTTCAGTCAAGATAAAGTTTACAGTGCTGGAAGCTTTAATGGGTTTTTTGAATTATGATAGTGAACTTTTCTTTATTGTTAATTATATTGTGCTTTGGGGAAAATATTATATTTATGTGTGTAAGAAGGATGCAAAGCTGTTAAGTTTACCTTCTTTATATTCTTTCTTGTGTGCTATCAAGGATAAGCTTTGCATTGAACAACATGTATATATGAACCAAAACAAGTGTCATTTGTACATAGAGAGATTTGGCAAGCTACAAAGTGTATTGTGAATGAATGTGCAAAATATATTTGTGAATACCAAGACAAGAGTGATCTGTTTAAAGCAAGATTTGGTAAGCTATGTTGTTTTACTATGCCTTGTTCTTTGGTCACAAGATTTTTTTTATGTATCTAAATATGTCTTTATTGTATCACCTGTATCTCACTTTGTACTTATCAAAAATAAATAAAATATAAAAAAAAAAATTTTTTCTATGTTTACCATTCTGAGACCACCATTTTTGTAGTCTTGCGAAATATGTATTCTTTTAATTTTATCAGGCTTGTTGTCCCATAGAAAATCATAGAGCATTTTCGTAAAGGATTTATAGAAGTGAGCAGATGGAGAGGGTAAACAAGTGAAGATATGATTGATATCATAAAAAGATATGGTGCAATGGGGTCGCCTTGTTTACATCCACGTTCTATGCTAAAGGATTCTGACTTAATACCAACTTGTAAAACAGAAGCAGATATTTTGTTGTTAAAAAGCTTAATCCAGTTTACATTTTTTTGCCAAAACCTAAAAATTCTAAAGTTTTATACATAAATTTCCAAGAAATAGAATCAAACGCTTTTTCAAAATCTATCAACATTAATAACCCATTGATATTTTTTGATTCCGTGTTGTGCATTAGATCGTATACCAATCGTTTAGACTCCCCTATAAATCTTCCTTTAATGAAGCCACATTGCGAATCTGATATTAATTTATCTAGAACCTTTTTAAGTCTCCCAGCAATCGTTGCAGATGCCAATTTATAAAGACTACTCAAAAGAGAAATTGGTCTCCAATTCTTCAGAAATTCTCGAGACTTGTCCCCTTTTGGGATACAAGTTATAACTTCTGAACGTAAAGAGATAGATAATAGACCCTTCTCATAGCATCAATTTATGGCTCTTAGAATAAAAAATTTCAGATCACACCAAAAACTTTTAAAAATTCTACAGGGAAGCCATCCATGCCAGGAGTTTTATTGTTTTTCATGTTAAGCAAGACCTTTCCCAATTCTTTGACTGTTTGTGGCCAGATCTGCCCCACGGACAGTTAAACTCAAGGCCATTATTGACATTCCCACACTTACGATAATAGCTAATATTTGTGACAGTATTTACATGGGCTTTGTCATCAAGGCAGCAATCTTGACCTCATTCTTTAGTTTCATGCGCATATCAAACCTGGTACCCCATTCCATAACAATGTACGATCCTTTGAAACAACTGGGTAGAGGGGACGTATTCTTTGCTCACCCAGGTACCTTGTTGCTGCTTAAATGGTCTAAAACCATCCAAATGAGAAATTCATTTCACCTTTTAAAAATTCCGGCTGTAGGTTCTTCTCCTATTTGGCCAGTAGCAGCCATTAAGAAATTGCTGAGACTCACTCCCAAAGGTTCCAGTGTTCTTTTATTTCAAATCCAATGCAGAGGCTCCTGGGTTCCCCTCTCAGATACACGGCTCAGAAAAATGTTCACCCTTATCCTGGATAGATTACAATTGAAACATTCTAGTATTACTTTTCATAGTCTCAGGTATGCAGGTGCCACCCTGGCTTTTAACTCTAGCGTCCCTCTGCAAAGCATCCAAAGCCAGGGCACCTGAACATCAGAGTGTGTATGGTCCTACATCACCCAAGACCACCAGGCTTCTGACACAGTTGCTACTACCTTCCAACAACTTCTACTCCAATAGCTACTTATACTGGGGTTTGGGGCTTTTACAACTCTTCAAGAATGTAAACACATTCTTAGTCTTAGTAAATTCAATCATAGGATTTGAACCCATTACCTGTGTAAATTAACATATCTTCAGTAATCCTACATTTCAAATCCTACTTCACATGTTAATGCCAGTAAAGTCTCATTCTCAGTCAATTTAATCATAGGGTTTGAACCCATCACCTGTGTAAACTAACCTTCCTTCAGTAATTTTAGACTTTATTCCCTCCTTTACATGTTAATGTCAGTATCACCGTCATAAAAAACTTTGTAGAAGCTTTTGAACCCATCACCTGTACCACTTAAATGACCTTCACCTTTGGTCAAGCTGAGGTCATAGGTCAAATTGCTCTACGTTGACGTAATCACGTCCTAAGGTTATATATTTCACATATGCTAATGAACTTAATGTAACAAATGAATGCAACATGTTAATTTCATAGTAGTATGGTTAAGTGTAAAACTACATGCAATATGTGAATAATCTCTAGATTTAAAATTGTTAAGGTAGTATTATTGATAATAAAGTAATTAACCCAGCAGTGAGTTTATATTCACCTAGGTCACTGATTTTTAAACCCTTCATAACCCAAATAAGATCTAGCTTTTTTAAAACTCCTTTTATATATCCCCTAGTAAGTTGTTTTCTCAGGTTTATCTTACCAAATAAATTTATAAAACATGTTGTTCAGCTCTTTTATTAATATTATTTTTGGGTTGGGAATAGACATAAATATATGATTGAACTTTGCTAAAATTAAGGTTTTCAAAACTGTTATTTTACCAATGGGTTTTGAGTAATGTCTCTTCCAAATTTGTCCTTACAATATCTTATTCTTATAATCCATATCAACTTTGTTTTGTCAGGGTTTACTTTGAGCCCAGACATGGACCATAAACGTCCAACATATTTAATGCTGCCACCAGGAAACTTCTTATACCATCCAGTATTATAGTAGTGATGTCAGCGAATTGTGTCAGTCTAAATTCAGTATTGCCCCCCTTTATGCCTCTTGCAGATTGATTTTATTTCAACATTAAATTTAATATTTGTGCACATATAATAAATATAGTGTGATTGGATCACCTTGGTAACAACCTTTTTCAGTATTTATAAAGCTAGACATTCCCCCACATTGCATTATAGTTGCTTTGATATTTTTGTTAAAGGTATGAATCAATTTTATGATACTGGGTCCAAAGTCAAGGAGCTTCAAAACTGATTGTAGAAACTTCCAAGAAATGGAAAAGAAGGCTTTTTCAAAATCTACGAACATTAAAAGACCTGGAATGTTTTTTGTTCTACAATGATCATTAGGTCATAAAATAAATGAGTACTGTCACTGATGTACCACCAACTGATAAAACCTGATTGCTCTGGAGATATAACATGGCTCCATATTCATAAGCATGGTTCATTCCCCTAAGAAGGAAGAATTTGAGTTTAAAGAATTCTCCCGGAAAACCATCAATACCTGGGGTTTTTCCATTTTTCATTGCTTTTAAAGCAATGCCCAACTCAATAATTTTCCCACAAGGTAGTGTCTTTGTTCATGAATAAATTTTGATAGAAATCTTTTATTGAAGTAAGAATTTCTTTTTGGTTGGTAATAACTTCCCCACTGGGTTTTTTGTATGCGTTTCATTGTTTTTCAAGAAAGTTTGACCGTTCTAAAGCAGAAAAATATTTTTATGGTTTTTCTCTTTCTTTCAACCACTGTACCCTCGATATGACATAAGCCAGTTTGACCTTGTTTTCCCTGAGTCCTTGAAGTTCAATTCTTTTCCCCTCTAGTTCAGCCACATTATTACTCGTGCTAAAGTTTCCTAACAATTCAATGTCTCATATAGTTGTTGTTCTCTTGTTCCTTTACCTTTTTAAATTTAGAGGCATATTTGATAGTCTCCCCCGTGATTTTGAGGAGTAACATTTCCAGAAATTCACTATTACTTAGCTTGATATGAAGGTTGGTATCTGCTATTTGATGTATGTTATCTAAATTGTACACAAAAACAGCGTAATCCAAAGTTCAAAGTTATTGATGCTGAAATAGATTTATATGCACCATATCTTGATTGCACAGTTTTCCTACTGTATGCACTAACAGCTAAAAAAATTTTAATAATGTTATAAATTAAAGTATGTATTACCAGCTACAGAAATATTCCTACTGTGCTTAATTTTTACAATTTGTACCGTAATCAATTAATATGCATCACACCAATTACATAGTTATTCATACTACAAGAACAAGTTTTTTTGTATTGCAATAAATTTGTATACACATTACCAACTACAAAGATAATCATATTGTAACCAATTAATATACCGAATGACAACTGCCAAGCTGTTGATACTGCAATCAGTTTATATGTTGCCTAGCAATTACGAAGCTGTTTACTGTAGTCAGTTATTATATACAATAAATATTATAAAGCTATTCATACTTTAGTCACTTTGTATGCACAATAACAACTACAAAGTTATTCATTATGTATTTAATTTGCATAATTTATATTAGACATTTACAACTACAGACCTAGCAGTTATGAAGCTATTTACTATGATCAGTTAGCATATCTAATAACAACTACAAAGCTATTCACACTGTAGTTAATTTATATACACAATGGCCACTACAAAGTTCTTCACAATGTAATTACTTTATATACACATTTACAACTACAGAGCTATTCATACCACCCTTTTATTATTATATTTGTAATCAGATAATATATCACCAACTACTACAAAACTAGCTGTACTTTATTGAGGCAAGTTTACTAATGTGCTGACACAACAGTCAGATTTTTTTTATAATGTGCTCATTCACTTGTGTTCACCTGACTCAGCAGATATATTTGTAAGTGTTTTGAGTGCAATGTTATTTTATCACATCTTAGGGGAAAACATTCACATGGATAAGTGTATAAATTCATACACGGAGAGCATTCAGTAATAATTTGTTTACATTCTTTCAAAATTATTATAGAAAGTCCATAATACAAGCAGTTACAGGATGTAGCTGTCCTTAAACTGTGTGGTTCACAGTACCTCCTTCGAAATTGGAATAGTTTTAATGAAATATCAATTAATCTTGTTTGCTCAGTTATTCATACTAACGGCTACAAAATTATTCATAATATAATAAATTAAAGTATAAATTACCAGCTTCGCAGCTATTTCTACTGAAATTAATTTCTATAATTTATACTGTAATTGATTTATATGTGCTATACCATTTACATAGTTATTCACAGTACAAGAACATCTACCAGTTGTTTATACTGTGATTAGTTATTAAATATTAATTACTAAATATTAATAATTATTATTAAATATTAAAGATATTTTCAGTCTGTAAATGATCACTTTAGTACAGCATGCTATGATGGTCTACCGTTTCAACTTCAACTTCCAAACCTGGACTCAATTCTCACACAGTTAGAGCTATTAGGTCAAGACGCATGTTTGTTTAAGTTTGACATATCTCGTGCATTCCCTAATGTATGCATTGACCCAGGAGACACAATATATCTTGGGATTCAGTGGAATGGCCAGTATTTTATAGATAAAAATTTGGCTGTTGGAGCTAAGGTGAGAACCAGTCAGTCTTGGAGCCGTGGTGAGAGAATAAAACGAGATTTACAAATCTCACGTTATAATATGAGGAACAGTGTACTGAGATTACATCAACTCACATTAAAGGTATGAGAGTTAAAGACGAGGGTTGGGTTAACTATTTTATTAGATTCTACCAGGTTGTTACATATATACTCAAACAACAGGAGATAAAAATGACCCCCACACAACATGAACAATAAATGCAATACATAAAATAAAATACATAATAAAATGGGGAGGGTGGGGGAGGTATTAAAATATTTTCCTTGTGTTCAGATCAACTTACACATACAAAGTGAGAGAAAGGCAGTGGGCAAGAAGACGTGGGACAGAAGGACAGATCTGATTGAACAGGGATGGAAGAAAGGAAACGATTGATCAGTAGGTAAGTTGGAAAGGCTGATTGCATTGACCAGTCCAAACTGACTGATACCGAATCAACGGGGTGTGATTGCCATAACAGTCAGTCTTGGAACCGTGGTGAGAGAATAAAACTCTCACATTATAATGTGAGGATCAGTATACCGAGATTACATCAACTCACTTTAAAGGTATGAGAGTTAAAGAGAGTTGGGTAAACTATTTTATTAGATTCTACCAGGTTGTTACATATACACTAAAACAACGGGAGATAAAAATTACCCCAAGCCCAATAAGCATTATGGTAGTGCGTTGACCAGGGATTGGATTAAGTTAAGTTTAAAAAGTTTGGTGCTTGAACACCTTGGTGTCATACAGCACCATTAAAAGTAATAAGTACATTAACTAAAATATCTACAACATCAATAAATACAAGTAAAAAACTATACAAAAAACAATCAATAGAAATACAATACACTTTACTGGTCAAAAGACCAAAACAAATGACTAGATAAGGAAAGTAAAAATAACATAGAAAATGGAAAATATAAAATATATCATAATACATTAGAATACAAATACGACTAGACTACAGGAAATAGATATACATATATCACAGACAAAACAAGAAAACTAGAAAACACACAATAGCTTAACAAAAATTACGACAATACTAAATAAATTAGATTTCTAAAATTTATAAAATAATCCACATTCTTTTAAATAATTGCATATAACTTTAATGTTTCCATATAGTAAATCTTTTAAATTATTTATGTTTCTATAGTATCGGGACAATGACATGGAATGCACCAGGGCATATCTTCACCTTTCAACAGATAACTATGGGTGAAATAAGTGAAATATGTTTCTATAGTATCGGGACAATGACATGGAATGCACCAGGGCATATCTTCACCTTTCAACAGATAACTATGGGTGAAATAAGTGTGTCCTATACGGGCTTGTGTTATAACTATTTCTTTCCTACGAGATAAACCCGTCCAAACATAAAAATCTCCATAGGGGACTTTCAAGTCTAAAACATTAAAATTCAATGCCTGTTTGGCAAGCTCATCTGCTTTTTCATCGTCCATTATGCCTACGTGACTAGGAACCCAAGCTAAAACAACTTTTTATTTACTGAACAACAATCATTAAAAATATCTTGAATAAAAGGATGATCACAGTTGTTGCCATCAAGAGCTTGAAGACTAGATAAAGAGTCACAAAATATGATAAAACGATCCTCATCACAGTTTTTAACTATATTAAAAGCCATTTTCAGAGTCTGTAATTCAGCTGTGAATATACTAGCATTGCCAGGAAGTCTGACTTGGGCACTGAGGCCATCAGATGTAGCAGCTGCAGCAACCCTATTTTCTGTTTTCGATCCGTCAGTATATATAGCCCTATGGTCAGAGTAATAACTTTTTAACTCAGCAAATAGACTTTGATTATGGTAGTCCATTAACCAGGGATTGGAAAGCAAGGGGATCTGAAAAGACTGTGATGTATTGTCTGAATTGTATGACCACACTGCGTCACTGCTCCATACTCCATGCATTTTTATAGATGAGAGTGAGACGTTAGAGTCATATGCTAGGGTAGCCCCAGATCAACGGAAGCTATGAAACCCAAAACCCTGAAGTGGTAGGCCCATTTTCCTTACAAAAGTTGCCAATCTGCGTCTCAGCAAACGTTGAGTAAGAAGGGTGAAGTCATCCAATACCAGGAGGGATCAGAGGTTTTCAAAAAACGTTTATTCAACAAAGCACGAAGAGTTTGTATACACATTACCAACTACAAAGATAATCATATTGTAACCAATTAATATACCGAATGACAACTGCCAAGCTGTTGATACTGCAATCAGTTTATATGTTGCCTAGCAATTACGAAGCTGTTTACTGTAGTCAGTTATTATATACAATAAATATTATAAAGCTATTCATACTTTAGTCACTTTGTATGCACAATAACAACTACAAAGTTATTCATTATGTATTTAATTTGCATAATTTATATTAGACATTTACAACTACAGACCTAGCAGTTATGAAGCTATTTACTATGATCAGTTAGCATATCTAATAACAACTACAAAGCTATTCACACTGTAGTTAATTTATATACACAATGGCCACTACAAAGTTCTTCACAATGTAATTACTTTATATACACATTTACAACTACAGAGCTATTCATACCACCCTTTTATTATTATATTTGTAATCAGATAATATATCACCAACTACTACAAAACTAGCTGTACTTTATTGAGGCAAGTTTACTAATGTGCTGACACAACAGTCAGATTTTTTTTATAATGTGCTCATTCACTTGTGTTCACCTGACTCAGCAGATATATTTGTAAGTGTTTTGAGTGCAATGTTATTTTATCACATCTTAGGGGAAAACATTCACATGGATAAGTGTATAAATTCATACACGGAGAGCATTCAGTAATAATTTGTTTACATTCTTTCAAAATTATTATAGAAAGTCCATAATACAAGCAGTTACAGGATGTAGCTGTCCTTAAACTGTGTGGTTCACAGTACCTCCTTCGAAATTGGAATAGTTTTAATGAAATATCAATTAATCTTGTTTGCTCAGTTATTCATACTAACGGCTACAAAATTATTCATAATATAATAAATTAAAGTATAAATTACCAGCTTCGCAGCTATTTCTACTGAAATTAATTTCTATAATTTATACTGTAATTGATTTATATGTGCTATACCATTTACATAGTTATTCATACTACAAGAACAACATTTCAATTAATCTTGATTACACAGTTATTCATACTGTATGTACTAACAGCTACAAAGATATTCATAATATAATAAATTAAAGTATGTATTACCAGCTTCAGAGCAATTTCTACTGAAATTAATTTCTATAGTTTATACTGTAATTGATTTATATGTGCTATACCATTTACATAGTTATTCACAGTACAAGAACATCTACCAGTTGTTTATACTGTGATTAGTTATTAAATATTAATTACTAAATATTAATAATTATTATTAAATATTAAAGATATTTTCAGTCTGTAAATGATCACTTTAGTACAGCATGCTATGATGGTCTACCGTTTCAACTTCAACTTCCAAACCTGGACTCAATTCTCACACAGTTAGAGCTATTAGGTCAAGACGCATGTTTGTTTAAGTTTGACATATCTCGTGCATTCCCTAATGTATGCATTGACCCAGGAGACACAATATATCTTGGGATTCAGTGGAATGGCCAGTATTTTATAGATAAAAATTTGGCTGTTGGAGCTAAGGTGAGAACCAGTCAGTCTTGGAGCCGTGGTGAGAGAATAAAACGAGATTTACAAATCTCACGTTATAATATGAGGAACAGTGTACTGAGATTACATCAACTCACATTAAAGGTATGAGAGTTAAAGACGAGGGTTGGGTTAACTATTTTATTAGATTCTACCAGGTTGTTACATATATACTCAAACAACAGGAGATAAAAATGACCCCCACACAACATGAACAATAAATGCAATACATAAAATAAAATACATAATAAAATGGGGAGGGTGGGGGAGGTATTAAAATATTTTCCTTGTGTTCAGATCAACTTACACATACAAAGTGAGAGAAAGGCAGTGGGCAAGAAGACGTGGGACAGAAGGACAGATCTGATTGAACAGGGATGGAAGAAAGGAAACGATTGATCAGTAGGTAAGTTGGAAAGGCTGATTGCATTGACCAGTCCAAACTGACTGATACCGAATCAACGGGGTGTGATTGCCATAACAGTCAGTCTTGGAACCGTGGTGAGAGAATAAAACTCTCACATTATAATGTGAGGATCAGTATACCGAGATTACATCAACTCACTTTAAAGGTATGAGAGTTAAAGAGAGTTGGGTAAACTATTTTATTAGATTCTACCAGGTTGTTACATATACACTAAAACAACGGGAGATAAAAATTACCCCAAGCCCAATAAGCATTATGGTAGTGCGTTGACCAGGGATTGGATTAAGTTAAGTTTAAAAAGTTTGGTGCTTGAACACCTTGGTGTCATACAGCACCATTAAAAGTAATAAGTACATTAACTAAAATATCTACAACATCAATAAATACAAGTAAAAAACTATACAAAAAACAATCAATAGAAATACAATACACTTTACTGGTCAAAAGACCAAAACAAATGACTAGATAAGGAAAGTAAAAATAACATAGAAAATGGAAAATATAAAATATATCATAATACATTAGAATACAAATACGACTAGACTACAGGAAATAGATATACATATATCACAGACAAAACAAGAAAACTAGAAAACACACAATAGCTTAACAAAAATTACGACAATACTAAATAAATTAGATTTCTAAAATTTATAAAATAATCCACATTCTTTTAAATAATTGCATATAACTTTAATGTTTCCATATAGTAAATCTTTTAAATTATTTATGTTTCTATAGTATCGGGACAATGACATGGAATGCACCAGGGCATATCTTCACCTTTCAACAGATAACTATGGGTGAAATAAGTGAAATATGTTTCTATAGTATCGGGACAATGACATGGAATGCACCAGGGCATATCTTCACCTTTCAACAGATAACTATGGGTGAAATAAGTGTGTCCTATACGGGCTTGTGTTATAACTATTTCTTTCCTACGAGATAAACCCGTCCAAACATAAAAATCTCCATAGGGGACTTTCAAGTCTAAAACATTAAAATTCAATGCCTGTTTGGCAAGCTCATCTGCTTTTTCATCGTCCATTATGCCTACGTGACTAGGAACCCAAGCTAAAACAACTTTTTATTTACTGAACAACAATCATTAAAAATATCTTGAATAAAAGGATGATCACAGTTGTTGCCATCAAGAGCTTGAAGACTAGATAAAGAGTCACAAAATATGATAAAACGATCCTCATCACAGTTTTTAACTATATTAAAAGCCATTTTCAGAGTCTGTAATTCAGCTGTGAATATACTAGCATTGCCAGGAAGTCTGACTTGGGCACTGAGGCCATCAGATGTAGCAGCTGCAGCAACCCTATTTTCTGTTTTCGATCCGTCAGTATATATAGCCCTATGGTCAGAGTAATAACTTTTTAACTCAGCAAATAGACTTTGATTATGGTAGTCCATTAACCAGGGATTGGAAAGCAAGGGGATCTGAAAAGACTGTGATGTATTGTCTGAATTGTATGACCACACTGCGTCACTGCTCCATACTCCATGCATTTTTATAGATGAGAGTGAGACGTTAGAGTCATATGCTAGGGTAGCCCCAGATCAACGGAAGCTATGAAACCCAAAACCCTGAAGTGGTAGGCCCATTTTCCTTACAAAAGTTGCCAATCTGCGTCTCAGCAAACGTTGAGTAAGAAGGGTGAAGTCATCCAATACCAGGAGGGATCAGAGGTTTTCAAAAAACGTTTATTCAACAAAGCACGAAGAGTTTGGGTGGGGCACATAAGTGGATCATCCACACAAGGGAGTTTAACAACATGTACTCTCTCAGGTGCTTGAGGATTTTTTGCCCATTTCAGTCTCAAGTGGGTACAGGGATAAGCAAATGTAGCATCTTGTCTCAAAAAAAGTTTGTCTTTATCAAAAGCTTTTGGGCATGGGGGAGCTATGTTGGATATACGCAAAAGGCCAAAGAATGCCAGTAAGAAAGCAGACCTGTAAGTAAGAGAAGACTCAAATATTTCACACAAGTGAGAAATCTCGAGAATTTGAATGAGAGTAAACAGGCCTTTTGGGGAAGGTTGTGGTCGCATAGTATAATTTATACCTTTTAACATTCTTTTGACCATAGGGTCATCAAACACAGCCACTGACCATGAGTATCTGGCAAATATATACTTCAGTGCAGACACATAGTTCATTACTACTCTAAATGACATGGCATTTGCAGCTAAAAACTCTAAAAACACCATAACAGTACCAATACAATCTAACTGATTAATGTGATGAAAAATAACAAACGCTAGGAACAGTTTAAATCGTCTTCTATACTGAGACACAGTGTGAGGTCGTAGACCTTGTTGTCCTCTTGACATAGCAGCATGCAACAAAGAGTGTACATGTCCAGGTATCCCTACAATGACAAGGACAAACAAACCTCAGGTACGACCTCCAACTGCACATCACCTATTAAATCAAGTCTATTTCGATACAAAGCATCAGCTAGCACATTATCTTTGCCTCTGATATGTAATACTCTAAGATCTATGTTGTAATGTGAAATAATTAACCACAGGTTATGAAGACACAAATTCATAAAGGTGTCTCGCGTCTTGCCAGAGTTCCAAACCGACACCACACTCTCATTATCGCATCTTATACAAACCGCCTTGTTCTGCCACAGTGGTGACCAGAGTTTGACAGCCACAACAATATTGTATAATTCTAACTGTGAGATAGCAACCCCTTGCGAGATTTGAGGAGGGATAGAAGAAGAATATGCTTTGTTCCCCCAGCTACCCCCAATACCTATGCGGGTTGCATCGCAAACACTGTTTCAGAAATATTTGCTTTGCGAAATGTAACTACTCTGTTAAAATGCTTTAGAAACAAAATAAACCAAAGCAGATGGAGGTAGAAACCTTCATCAGGGGCTATGTTAACACAAGTTTGATGTCTTCTTAGGAGAGCTAACAGGCGATTGAGATACACACAAGCACCTCTGACACAACGTGAAATAGAGTAATTTACCCAACGGGGTTTGCAACTCTCGCTTGGTAAGCCTATCACGTAAAAACATCTTGTTACATTGACACCAAATCTTGTGAAGTTTCTCTGTCGGGATACTGAAGGTACGGGCATTGACATCTATAACTATACCCATAATAGGAAGATTAGTGGTAGGTGGAAATACTTTGGCCGGATTAATAGGCAATCCTACTTGTTCAATGACCATAGCGAGGGCTTCAAAAGCTTGCTGGGCCACATCTTTGTGGCAGAAGGCATAAATATCATCAATAAAATTAAAGATTTTTATATCCTGCTTAGCCAAGATAAAGCATATTAAATTTGTGATGTGTTCAAAGATAGCAGTGCTATGAACAGCACCAAAAGCTAGGTTCTTGTCAATGTAATATTGGTTCTGCCACATGATCCCTAGATGAATAGCATCTTGAGAATCAATTCTCACATTCCTGAAAGCTTGCGAGATGTCTATCTTCCAAAGATGAGCATCAGCACCCAACTCCTCTAGTATTGGTAATAATCCGTCCAATGAAGGGAGCTTCAGCTTAAAGGGTTTCCCGTCAAACAAATCTCTGTCTGTGGCTTTGTTGACAGAACCCTCACCATAAGAGAGATCCAAGATAATTCTTTGACCAGATCCTTTAGGCCTAGTCATGAGTGGTGACCAGGTAAACAATGGATGAGGTTTTTGTTCAAAAGGTCCCAGTAGTGCATCAAAAGCTAGTTCATCGTGTATAAAAGCAGAAACCTCGTCAGGATATGCCTTAGCTGATGCATGATTTTCACTAGTGTTAGAAATGATCTGAGACCATTGTTTAATGCCTAATGGAAAACCAAATTTTATGTAATCTAAAACTACCTTGTCATGATAATCAACCATTTGTTTTTCAAGGTATTCACAGTCAAAAGCAGAGGGGAGGGGTATGCGTGCTGCCTTATAGTTAGGGAGACCAGATGCAGATATGAGGTCAACAGCTCGTAAATAAGATTCTGGATCATTCATGTCCAAAGGAAGTTGTGCAGGTAAGTTACAATACACAGTAGGTTCAGTCACAAAATCAAGATACTTGTCAAATAATGTATTGTTTTTATTGTTTTCACAACTGGTGGGAGACCAGCTCTCCTGGTGGTCAGGAGGACAACCACTCACTGTGGTAGCATTAACACCAGACTCACCCTTCTGTACAGAACTGAACAACAATAGTGGTGAACCAATGAACTGGGAAACTTTCTTATCTACAACATTATTATATGGGCCCCACCTATGCATATTAAAAATTAACACATAATTGTGGGAATACAATTGTGAACACGCCTCACTCAAGGGGAATTGAGTATCAACAAAATTATATGACCCAGCACCGTTATTACCATTGCTACAATTATTAATGTCAGAGCAAACAAGAGTGCGGCAGGTAAGAACCTATTCAGACACAACTACTTTCTTTTTATTAAAACAGTCGTTTCTACATGATTGTTGCTACGTTTCAGGTCTTTATGGCAGTACATGCAAATATGGCAAAACAACGTAGTTCCCGTACTATCCATGTGTTCTTGTGTATGTGGACAGGTCCCCTCATTATACCAATGACACACTATTTTCTTGGGGCCCCCTGTCACTTGTGGTGATCCAGTATTCCTAGGGGACATTGTGGTGCTACCGCTAAAGACAGCGGACTGAGAATATGTAAGTCTGTTGTCTGCCAGAACTCTACAATCCACACATGTCAGTGTTTCTTCCTCGATCTTGTTCATCAAGATAGCAAATGCTCCACGTGCTATGGGCCAGGACAGGTTTTCGGTCAATTTAACTGTGTCACCCAATTCCTTCAACATATTTCTCATAGTGTCCATGTGTTGTGTATCTAGTACATTTGCAACAAAGCCTGCCACAAACTGCCCTAAAGTCATATCATCATATGCAGTTTTTTACGCTGAGAGCCAGCCAAACAGGATTCATTAGGCCAGCGAAGGTGTGAGGTGTATCCGCAATGTTGTATCTCCTACTCTTTTTCTGAGGTTGACTACCTTGTTGTAATTCACTTTTCATCCTGGATTCTAACACTGCAACCCATTCCTCAACTAGCTGTTGTATAAATGGATTAGCCCTCAAAGCTTCAATAGATTGATTCATTGGGTTCACGTCTAATTGTCTCTCTGTTACTTGTGGTTGCTGCTCTTGCACTTGTGTACATATTACAGGTTGTTCAACAATGCCCTGTACCCACACAGGATTGCCAAATTGATCCATGTGCATCAAAATGTTTTGATTAAAGTCACGACAGGGTTGTTTAATAACGGTTTGAGTGTCATTGTTTATTTCTTGTAGGTTTGACATACCTGAGTCCCATGCTTGAGAAGTAGTTATTGAAGGCACAGGTCTGGTAATCATTGAGGTCATACGTGAGAGTGAAGAGCCTGCTGTAACTCTCATGGGAGTTGGTGGAATAAACACGTGGGTGAGTGGTGTAACTCCTAAATCTGCATCTCCCTTTTGTTTCTTAGCTCTCGTGGGCATTGCAGACGCTTTGAATGTAACAGCAGTGTCTGAAAGTACACGAGAATATGAAACACCATCTTCTGATTGCACCGCAGATTGTGGTGTTGCAAAGTGGATTCTTGACTCTTGTCTGTGGACTCCCGTTTCTTCTCACGAGAACGTGATCTCCTCACTGAAGTCTCACTAACGTCCTGAATTTTGGTGAGACTTGAAATGCGCTCGTCCATGGCATTCAATTTCTCGACGTAGCAGATTTGCCTTTAGGTGTCTTCCTAACATTTCCTTCCTTGCTCACATCGCGTTTCTCTTCTTGTTCCATTTTATCCAGTTTATGTCTTTCACACTTGTTACCAATAGGTTTCTCGTGGTCCATACCACATTTCTTGCATGAAAGCAAAGCTTTCTGACCAACCTCAGTGGCCTGAGAAGCCATAAGAGTATACAACAGTGTCCAATAGCAAATGTGCATAGATAAACAATAACTAAAATAAATGTCCAAGATAAAATTGACTAATATTAAAATGTTTTCCTTGTGTTCAGATCAACTTACACGTACAAAGTGAGAGAAAGGCAGTGGGCAAGAAGACGTGGGACGGAAGGACAGATCTGATTGGACAGGGATGGAAGAAAGGAAATGATTGGTCAGTAGGTAAGTTGGAAGGGTTTATTGCATGGACCAGTTCAAACTGACTGATACCCAATCAATGGGGTGTGTGTTTGCCATAAAATTATTGACCCAGCACTGGTAACTATGTATATACAGTTCTCGAGTATCCCCTGGATGATGGTGCACTTGATGATGTCAAACTAATACAGTACACCAATTTGATGTGTGTTTTTGTCCGTCACACTACATTATGTTATGCCATTACAGCTGGCACGGTGTTTCCCTTTAAAGTCATCCTCAGCACAATGCATTCAATACTGAATTGATTTCAACAACTTGAATTGATATTAGATAGTAGATTCTTAATTACTTCAATTGAATACAGATAAAACAAATTACTTTTAAATGACGGCAGAGTACTATAAAGGTTATATGTAGGAAAATTTCCAATCTTTTGTGACAATCTGCATATTATGTGGACAAAGTAGAGAACCTAGAAAAATTAGTGGTTAATGTCTTCCTGAAGATAACCTTTCTGACATTAATTTATATTTCATGATTAATTCTGTAATAATTTAAACTAAAAAACATTTCATTCAGTTGTTGAATAAAAAGTTTGCTCTGTATAGGATCATTGTGCTTTTTTCGGCCACAAAAAATCAATAAATATGTAATCGGACTAATGTGATAAATGTATTTTATTTTCCAAGATATCTGAATTCATCATATTTTTTATTCAATCACATACATTTCGTTAGATTTGGGTCATTTTTAACATCCCAGCCTTTATAACCTGTGTAAGTTTGATTTTCATCAGTAGAATCCGGTTATGTTGGCTGGAGGCAAATATCTTGTCCAGATGTATGTTAAAAGCGCAAAGGTGTTGGATGTTGATACTTGATCATTTTTTGAACCAACATGATGGTGTTAAATCCCTAAATTTAACACATTATTTTTTTTCAAATTAATATATCTTCATTAATTGTAGTACAAAATTTTAAATATTTATTAACGCTTGACGATAGGAGAGGGTTATTGTAATCACTTTGTTTCTGTCTGTCTGTCGGTCTGTCTTTCTGTCTGTCTGTCTGTCTGTGCACCGTTTTGCCTTTATAGCTCAAAAACTATGACACCAATCTTTCTCAAATTTGGTGGGCAGGTATTTCATGGGGTACAGACGGATTCTTCCAAATTTGGTGTAATTTGTTTAAAAATTAAAGTCAGGAGAGAGTTTTTCTTATTTTTAATTGGGAATACACAGTGAAACTGCTTCTCTTCATCACATACGTAAAATCAATATTTTGCTTTCTGATGTCATTATACTTAATGATGTCATATTTATTTATTTATTTGGGGTTTTACGTCGCTTTCAACACTGTACAGGTCATATCACGACGGGTAGTTTGAAGGGCAGAGGAAACCAGTACATACAGTTCGCTAGGGTTCTGTACTGTAAACTGCCGACCTACGGCAAGCAACTACCAGCTTTCCCACTTACGGCCATGACGGGGATCGAACCCCGGCCACAGAGGTGGGAGGCGAGAGTGTTACCACTCTGCCACCGTGGCCCCCTTAATGATGTCATAATGCAATTCTCATTGTGAGGTCACAAACCTTGCTTGTGATACTTGCTGTCTTTAAGTAAAAATATTTCTTCTCATTTATGTCTTGCAATTGACACAAAGATAATAAAGAGGGGTGGGTGGGTGGGGTGGTGTGGTATATTCATCATTTGTATTAATTATTATTTCTGTTTTTATTTTCTCTTTTTTTCTTTCAATTCCTTGACAGTCCATCACAAAATTTACCTTGAGTGATTTTCACCAAGAAGTGACTTTTAAGCTATATTTTACCTCTATCAGCAGTTTATTTTTTGGGTGCAAATTGTTTGTCTATTTGTCTGTCTGTTTTTTGGTGTTTAGATTACTCCAGAATTAATGAACAGATCTTTAATTAGAAAGTTTTTGTGGGTAGGCCAAAGGAAGAAGTTACTAAAAGAAAGATCTGGATCTTATTTTGGATACAAAAAATCAAGAATTTTCAGAGGTCCCATTTCAATGTATTTTTAATGAATTTGGCTTTCTACTTGATATTTCTTTGAAAATTAATTTACATGTTTGGTTTTATTTTATTGTCTTCCTTACAATACTTTATATCACTTTAGAGACTGGTCACATGGAATCGAGCATTTTGCTCTCTCTCGAGCATTTTGCTCTCTCTGAGTGCATCTTGTTCTTAGAATTAGTCTTATTCTTAGATTTTTTTCTTAGAATTGTCATTTTTCTTAGAAAAATTTTAAGAATAAGAATTTTCCTATTCACAAAGATTCTTATTCTTAGAATCATACTTATTCTTAGAATTTTTCTAAGAATGACTTTTATTCTTAGAATTTTTCTAAGAATATGAAATTGCTATATGTACAAAACTCTTATTCTTGACACCCGAATTGCATCCAAATACAGAAAGTCACTTCTGGGCCTGTATTCACAAAGATTCTTCGAATTTTTCTTTGAATTACACTTAGTCTAACCTGTGCACACATTTTATTTTACTTCTATTCTTAGAATTATTCTTAGCTAAGAATTGTTTTGCGAATAGGATTTTATTATAAGAATAAGAAAATTCTTAGCATAGAATTTTTCTTACACTTTAGTGTAATTCTAAGAAAAATTCTAAGAATCTTTGTGAACACAGACCCTGGTGTTCATGAAACACACTTACACTGAAGGAGATATGTGCTCACCAGTTGGAGAGATCTCAACAGTACTATGACGAAAAATCCGGTGGATCTAAGAGTGTATTGAACAAACTGAAAACCTTTTCCAGATCACAAAAAAAGTGTTTTAATGGAGCTGAATTACTGACATATGTAATTGCAAACCCTAGCCAAGTTTCAATTGGGAAGTTTCCCTGCTAATGCTCCTGTAGAAAAGGACAGGAAAACTGGCAAATCACATGATCTGTCTTGGATGAAAAGACAAGTTGTATGACCAGAAAGATTGCCCTTTTCATGTAACCCTGCAGCAGCTACGATTCATAAAAATCATTTATGGCAGTTAGGACTCATGTGATTAATGTTCTTCTTTGGATACGATCACTCAGCTTCATTTTAAAGAGTGTATAAAATTGGGGTTGTCTCAATTTTTCAGTACAATTTCTTTTTTTTTTTTTTTATTTTTTTTTTTTTTTATTGAGACACTTAGACTTGCCTTTACATTGTGACTGGAGTTACAAACACCCAGGCATAAGTGATCCAGTCTTGGAAACAAACAATAAAATATAACTCTAACAAATCCTTAATCTTAATTATTGATACCTTTTACCTAACTGTATCGCAATATAATTTAAAATATGCTATTTTATTAGGTTTCTAAAAGAAAACCATTTTTTTTCAAAATCAGATTCAAAAAAATTGAGCCTTGCAACCAGCATTTGTTCATTGTATGTTTCTTGTATTTTCTTTTGTAGGTCTAGTATATTTAATGGAATTTTCTTTCTGGAATTTAAATAGATATAGTACTTAGTTACTATAATTATTGTATTGATAGGAAGGAAATGGTTATCTCTATTTAAGTACCCCATGATAACATTTAAAGAATTAAAATGGATGGTTACACCAGTTTTTTCTTTTATCCACTCTTTTAAGTCTTGCCAGATTTTCTCAGCCTTTGAGCACCAACAGAAAAGGTGCATTAGAGTTTCAGTTGTCATATGACAAGATAGACATAAATCTGATTCTGATTTACCCATTTGATGTAGTAACTTTTGTGTACCTAAAATTCTATGTAGGATTTTATATTGAAACCAAACAAGGCTATTGTTAGTAACTATCTTAAAGCATATTGTAAATATTTGATCCCAAGTGTTTGCGTTCAGATTCAATTTCAGATCATCAGACCATTTTCCTTTTAACGCCAAATTGCAACTCTGGTTAACCATGTGATTATAGTACCATTTTGAGCCAGGTTTACTAAAAATCAATGCAATGATCTTTGGGATTGTTGGCTGGCTGTACAGAAAGTTATTGTCTTTTCGGTTTGTCTTGACAAAGTCATAGCACAGGGATTTTACCCTCAGATATTCAAGAAAATTACTAATTTTAATATTGTATGTATTTTCAATTTCTACTAAACTCATAATGGTCCCGTTTATATCGACAATATCACCCACATATTTGATTCCTCCTTTAAACCACCTGGGCAAGTACAAAGTTAACCTTGATATTTTGGGATTATACCATATTGGTGTAGATAGTATATCAGAACTAGTTTTTATGAAGTCATGTTCTGAAAAGTCACCCCATATAGATAGGACTTCTATCCAAAATTGGTTACTGATAATATGAGTCACAGTTTTGCACCATACAGTTCCAAGTTCAACTAAACTTGAGACACTACAAATAGTTTTCTGAAAGAGAATTAACCACGGAGAAGTGTACTGAGTGAAGAGTTTTTTGATCCATGTTAACTTGAGTGCTTTCATAAAAGCTCTAATATCTACCATCCTTAGTCCCCCTTCTCTATAGTCTTGAATTATGGTAAGTCGCTTTATTTTATCTGGTTTACCTAACCAAATGAAATTATACATCAATTTTGACAAATCTTTAAAAAAGTGGTCACCTGGGGATGGTATACTACTGAAAATATGATTAAATTGTGGAACAATAAAAGTTTTTAACACTGTAATTCTACCAAAGACAGTTAAGTTTCTCTTTCTCCAATTTGTCAATAATTTTTTACATTGCTCAAGTGCTGATGAGTAGTTTAAAGTTGGAATCTCTTCCAAATCAACAGAAAAAGATATTCCCAGGAGCTTAAATCTAGTTATTCCCCATTCTAGTCTATTTGTGACTTTTAACTTTTCTTTACAATACTTTTTCCTTCCTATCCATACAAGTTTAGTTTTATTGGTATTTATTTTTAGACCGGAAAAAGAACCGAAAATTTCAATTGTATTCAATGCAGCCTGTAAGGAGCTCTGACTACCATCCAAAATCAGCGTAGTATCATCGGCAAATTGCGTAATTTTAATTTCTATTTCATCTACATATATTCCATTGATTTTTTTGTTCTTTTTTATAAGGTAATTTAAAATTTGTCCACATAAAATAAAGAGATAAGCAGCTATAGGATCTCCCTGTTTGCAACCGCGTTCAATTGAAATGAAATCTGATTTTACCCCAGCTTGTAGAACGCATGCCTTGATATTGTTGTTGAACATCTTTATCCAATGAATAAAACTCGTTCCAAAGCCGAAAAAGGTGAGAGTATTGTACATAAATTTCCATGATATTGAGTCAAACGCTTTTTCAAAATCAATCAACATCAACAGTCCATCCAGTTCCTTTACTTCAGTGTAATGCATTATGTCATATATTAATCTTGTTGTTTCACCAATGTATCGACCCTTAACAAAGCCAGTTTGATCCTGTGATATTAATTTATTTAATACAGTATTCATTCTTGCAGCAATTGCGGAAGACGCTAATTTATAGAGAACACTAAGAAGAGAAATAGGACGCCAGTTTTTTATATTGTCTCTCGCTTTGTTTCCTTTTGGAATACAATTTATAATTGTTTGTCGCATTGAGATAGAAAGCATACCTTTCTCATAGCAATGATTTAGAGCATTGAGTACTAAATATTTTAACTTTACCCAAAATACTTTAAAAAATTCAGAAGGGAAGCCATCAATGCCTGGTGTCTTGTTATTTTTCATTTTTTTTAGGGCAATTCCCAGTTCGTCAATAGTTAATGGACCTTCCAAAGCAGTGGCCTCTTTTCTGGATAATTTCGCTATATCGGTTTTTTCTAACATAGTTTCCAGATCAATATTGTCAATCTGATCATCCCTAGATTTAAAAAGATCAGCATAAAATTGCTTCACAAGGTTTAATATGGCATTTTGTTCAAACACTGTTTCACCATTTTCAAGTGTAAGCTTTTTTATTGTTTTATCGATAAATTTTTTTTTTCGAGATTACAAAAATATTTTGTTGGTTTTTCACCTGATTGGAGCCATCGTGCTTTTGATCTTATCATGGATCCATTCATTTTAACCTTTCGTATTGTTTGCAATCGGATTTGTCTTATTTCTAAATTTTCATGATAATTTTCGTCATGCGGATTTGATTCTATATTTTCAATTTCCTGAATTAGCTGACTTTCTTCTCTTGTAGCAGCTTTTTTCAGATTGATTGAAAATTTAGTTGTGATATCCCTAATTTTTAATAGCATCATTTCAAGTAAGAGATCATATTCAATTACAAATTGCAAGTCAAAATTACAATTTTCTTTTACAAAGTCAGGATCATATACTGGAGAACAATATCTGAGTTTTACTTCATCAATTGTTTGATTTACTATATTTATATAGTCTATATTTTGGAGTAAACTACAATTAAATTTCCATAATCCTCTACCACGCTTGAATGAACTAAGTTGAATGTTAATTTCTAATAAGGAATGATCTGAACGATAACCAGGATGGATTTTACAATCACTAATTAGGTCTAGAAGAGATTCCGGACAGATGAAGTAATCTAAACGTGCCTGTTTAACAGGTTTTTTACGCCTCCAAGTATATCGTCTTAGCATTGGGTTTATGATGCGGTAAGCGTCTTTTAAATTATAAATTTGCATAGTTTCTAATAAATGAAGTCTGGATTGTGGATTGTTGATGTTGACATAGTTATAGCTATCAATCTCAGGGTTAAGGATTAAATTTAAATCTCCACAAAGTAGGATATAATCTTGTTGATTCTCATCTACCAATTTTCTTATATTTTCAAAAAAACTTGGACAGTCCACATTTGGAGCATAGACATTAATCAGTCTGATGGAGACATTAGTAGTGCTGAAATCAAGAACCATATAGTTTCCAGTTGTGTCAAATTCTGTATATATTATTTTATATTCAAAGTTATTTTTAAAAAGAACAGCAACTCCTCTGGAGTTTGTTTTATATCCATTTATGTAGCATTCACATTCAGATATTAAGTTCAATAGGTTCCCATCATTTGAGGTTAAATGGGTGTCTTGGAGACAGATAATGTTTGGTTTAAATCGTTTCATATAGTCTAAAACATCAGTTTGTTTTGATCTATCCCTTAAACCTTGACAATTTGCCGATAATACTTTTAGCTGGTCAACTAACATTTATAGTTTTTTTATGAGCTCCATACACTGCAAGATTATCTAGATTTACATTATCAATACTCAGACTTTGAACAATTGATATGACAAAGTTTACAGTAAACTTTAACAGAACTTTAATAAATGCAAGGCACAAAGATAGTATTGTTAGCAACATTCGATTGTCTTTAACACATTTGAGCAGAAATTCAAAGTATAAACAAATGGCAAGTAACAACAGGAACAGAATATATACATATTTACAGAAAAGCACTTTTAATAATGGACACTCCATCAAAGTTAGGGTCCGGTACTGGAAAAATCTAATTAATTATACTATTAGACTAAAACAATTACCAGAAAAAGTCATTAATAACAGCTATAAGTGTTATAAGTGAATCAAATAAAGCTTAAAGCTAAATCGAGCAGTTATTGTGGTAAATGTCACCCTTAATAACAGCTATAAGTGTTATAAGTGAATCAAATAAAGCTTAAAGCTTAATCGAGCAGTTATTGTGGTAAATGTCACCTCACTTAACAAAGAATGAAAACTTTTGTACCTATGCACACTTTTCAGTTAGATCAGTAATTGACCCAAGATAGAACACATAAACCAGAAGTTCTTTTAGACATACCTTATTTAAAAACTTTTGTACACCAATACATAATGCACACATCAAAGGCATACAACCCATGAAGAAAACAAAAGACATTGAGACCATTGTTGACTATTACATTACATGATATTGTAATAACCACAAGATGATGTAATAGTGTCTGCTATCTTAAATTAATTGTCCAAAATTGTGTAAAATATATCGAGAAGTATCATACAGAACATATTGTTCAACATTAAGTTTTTCATTATGTAAAGACTTATTTAAAAACTTTTGCACAACAATACATAATGCACACATCGAAGACATAAAACCCATATAGAAAACAAAAGACATTGAGGCCATTGTTGACTATTACATTAAATGATATTGTAATAACGACAAGATGGTGTAATATTGACTATAATATTAAATTAACTGTTCAAAAATGTATAAACTATATCGAGAAGTATCATACAGAACATATTGTCCAAAATTCAGTTCCTGATTATGTAAAGAAATATGAAATTAAAGCTATTATTTAAATTATAAGTGTCACATTACATATCAATTATGTTGAAAGAGTCTAGCATTTATATTTAAAATGGAGATATTCCCTGTTCAGTCATGTTTTTTAGTTTTTTTTGAAGACGCATCAAGGCCTTTCCCATTCTATTTTCCCCACACCAAGTAGTACTGTCCCAAAGTTCTTTATCAAACAAGGATTTACCCACCGCACACAGTTTGTCATACTGGTTGGCCTCGACAATAGTAGTAGTACCTGTATCCATCAAGAATTTGGCAATGTACTCATTTTGTTGAAATTTTGCAGTACAATTTCTGACCATTACATGTCAACTGAAGATGAGCCACTCCAACTGCACACTACTGCCAACTAATATACAGTTCTGTCCTATTTAGACCAGAAGAAAACTCTACTAATTTCCGTTTTTTTTTAAATATTCACTTTACAATTATTTTTTACTAATGGTTAGTTTCTACTTAAAAAATTAATACAGATTTAAAATTTCACAATGTATTAATTTTTACTATCCAAGCAAATTTGATAAACTAGCTACAATTAATGCCTACTATAAATTTCTACCTATACAGTACTTGTATTTTTGAGGAGAGTCTTCTTATGCCATAAGGGGGGCTCGGTGGTGTAGCGGTTAGAGTTCTTGCCTCCAACCTCTGAGGCTGCCGGTTCGAATCTCAGGCTGGGCGCTTCATGTTGGAATGTTGGTAGTTACTTGCCGATGCCCGGTGGTTTACAGTGCAGTATGCACTGGTTTCCTCCACCTGTAGACTACCCATTGCAATATGACCCTGGCTGTTGAACGTGACTTAAAACAACAAATAAATCTAAATGTCATGCCATGATTGTGCTTCAAACATCCTCCAATAATGTTTGTAATTTTGAGGAGAGTCTTCTTGTGGCACAATTGTGCTCCAAACCTCCTCCACTTCTACGTGTATTTTTGAGGAGAGTCTTGTTTATTTAGAGTTTTACATCATGCCTAGTACCTTATCAACTTTATTGTGGCGGGTAGTTTCAAGGGCCGAGGAAACCAGTACATACAGTTGGTCAAGACTCTGGAAACTACTGACCAGTGGTAAGCAACTACCAGCTTTCCCACATGAGGTCAGGTTTGGTATTTAAATTCTGATCCATAAATATAATAAAATAAAAATCAATACATTTCATTTGATTCACTTTATTGAATACTGTTGTGATCAATCAATCAAAAACTCAATGACTTCAATGCTTATATCTATTGTGTGATATAGACTGGCTGATGACCTACAGTATGCATGGCTATTAAACATAATGAATGATAATGATTTTAGTTGGGAGACTACAAATAAATAACATAAGAACACTCTTGGACTGATTTAGAATATCATTGTAAACTGATCGGTTGAGTGTTTAAATAAGGTTCTGAAAGTGATTGTGTTCAATATCTGTAAAGAAACATAATTTTCTCGATAGAATGGATAAAAAATACATCTTACCGCCTTTGGTATGTTATTTCATTCACAAAGTTAACTATTTGTTTAATTTTTACAATAATACGAATACATTAGCTATATAGCGTGTGTATTGGTGTTGAAAATTTGGTATGACAGGCACAAGCTCTCTTATCATATAACATTTCATGCATCATTTCATTTAACTTATTTGTTTGTGGAACCTTATTGGTTTTGTTTCCAACATGTTTTGCAGTAGTGTACAGATATAATGGATTACCATTCAGATTCACCATCAACCAGCATTAACTTTAGTTTAAGTAAGTTTTCAATTAAAGTGCACAACACTAAAGATTATTTACAAATAACTTAAGGTTAGGTTAGTTAAAAATTAAGGTGCAAGAACACCTTGGTGTTATTCTGCACCCATAAAACCAGTAAATACTCAATTAAACAATATATACAACATGAAAAATATACAAAAAACTCCTGACTAGAATCTATACAGATTAAAACACAAATACATATTTAAATAGAATCAATGGATAAAAAGAATGACAAAATAAGATTAAAAAAAATTGACTAGAACAAACAACAAACTGTGCAGAAACAAAAACGATAAAAAAACGAAAACAAACCATAAACAGAATACAATTCTTAAAACAAGTAAATATACAAACAAAACAAAAACAAAATAAAAATTCATTCTGTCCAAACTAGATAAGCTTTGTGTTGTGATATGCATATTTCCTTCATTTAGTCGCCTCTTACCACACGCAGGGGGACACGTTGAGCCTATTCTACTTCCCCAGACCCACAGGGGGAAAGCCAAAGCTAAAATCAGCTGAACAAATTTAGGTTCTTCTTTCCCCTGAACCAAGTATCCAAAACCTTTGGGGGGATCAAAGCCAAGAGTACTGCAATTCGCTTTGACATGTAAACCAGGCCAACTCAGTCACGTGTGTCATTCGATGTCAATGTTTGAAAATGACCTTATTCATTAAAAAGGTCCAACTAATGACACAAGACTAAATTTGAATGCTCAAGTTTCAGATAGAAAGGAAGTAAATGAAATCGTGAGGTAGATGTCAGCTTATGTGGCTGTGCCCCTAACAGGACACCGAACAAAGATGAAAAGATACAAAGAAGAGAAGAATATTTAAATTATAACTAGAAGTTTCATAATATATTTTGTTACAATCTCTAATTTAATCACTACAACAATAAGAAGCAGCAAGATAAGAAAACTTAGCAACAAAGTATTATCATAGAAAACATTCCAGTCCCACATGGTAAAGTTAAAACTGTTGCATTTTTGCAATTTTTCCTTTTTTAGCATAAGTCATATGAACTGGTATTTATCACCTCGACCTTCCTGACTGGAATCTAAAGTAACAAAAGAATCAACTACAATTTTTAAAATTTTGTTGCCATAGCCATCCAGATTGAAATAAATACCTATTACCTAAACGCCAGTGGGACAATTTCCTGCTTGTGATTTAACACTTTTGCTGTGCATTTCAAAAACACATCTATAGTTTTATAGTTATTTACCTACCTATTCATCATATATATATATATATATATTGGCAACATTGCTGTCACAATATTCCTAGCAAATTGCACCCTGCACCAACTGTTAAACTTTCCAAAAACAGGAGTGATGTATCTGTAATCATGACGCATCTCAAAGATGCCCTCAAGTGAACAGAAGCCATCTGCACAGATGTATGTTATGTTACTTCTATTTTATTTAAATTGCTGAATTAAACTGTCTTATGGAAGCTACTTGAACTTTTACAACATTGCTGATAATCTAAATTTAAATTACAGTTGTCATGGCCACATACAAAATAACCACTGACCTCCAGTCATGTGATTTCTTTAAAAGAATCGGTTATGTGTCTTGGCCTTCTAGTTCCATTGAAATATGACCTTCCCATATAAGTAAGATGATTTTGTGGCATTTTCATACAAAAACAAATATCTCTGATGAAAGTTATTAAACTATGATGGCACAAAAGTCAATACATATTCATGTACGTCTATGGTATTAATGCATGTAAGATTTCCACTATTGGGTATAAGTTATGAAATCACATTGTAGAATAAGGGGAATCTATATAGTTTCAGGTAACATTGAAGCCTCAATACACACTACCCACTAAGGGCGCACTGCATTTTAATCTTAGAGGTTGTTTAAATAATTCTTATTTGGCATTATCAGTAAATCTGATATCTCCTGACCTTTGACCTAGACCTTTCTTGGTATGTCATTTAACTTTGGTACAGCATGCAATGCAGTTCCCCTTGAAACAAAAATACTCCATGTTATGGGTGAAAACATCACAATTACATTTGTACTGCCTGGGACTCTGAGTGGACGTTGCCTGTTTCACTTGTTTATTATTTACCAATGCTACTTGTGACAGGCTGAAACAATTTAGTGACTATTGTGCTCAATCTACCATTTGGATTCGAACTGTCATGTTTCTTGCATTGATATGGCTTTAGGCTTCACAAGCTACATACCATTTTTTGCAACAATTGATATCTTATGCAATACATAAGTTATAATGTGTTTTCTTCAAAATCTCATGCTAAACAGGAGAAAATCCAGTAAAATAGGACAAAGGCAAGATCAATGAAAATTTCCAAAACATAAATAGCATATCTAGTAAGTTAACATTATTTAGCTGGGACTTGAAATAATGTATTATATAAAGATATCAAGACAACTTTGTGCTATAATCAAATCCAAAGAAAGTTAAAGTTAACAGTACAATATATCTGACATTTGACATAACCTGGGGTAAACTACATGGGTTGGACCATTTTGTAAAATTCCGAATGTCTTTATTGGGCAGGCTCAGACTATAACAAAAAATATGGCAATAAGATAAAATTCATGAAGTGGATTCACAATCTGGTCTAATCAGTATGCACAGTCATCTCCTACTGACTCAGCTACCTACCACAAAATAAACTATGTACTGTGTTCAATGTAATATTAAATTTAAGTATTTGTGAAAATGTATCAATGTAATGATAACCACAAGTTGGGTGACACAATGTATCAGTTTATTTGTAAAGCAAATGCAATACAATCAATTTGTTTGTCAACTGATCTTGTTTTATTTCAGATTACATTTAGCTGCCTAATTTATGCATTTCTATCGAACCATTTCTTATTTGGAAAGCACAACATGATTGGTATGTATTGACTACACCAATATGGAATTGTAATTGATAAGAAAATGTAACTGAAACTAAACATTTACTATTCTTCTTTCATTTTTTAAGTAAGTGTAAACCTTGCTTATTTTTTACAAATAGATTTTTATGTTCTAATTTGTTTATCCATTGAACAATACTTGTGTGTCATTGTTAAATAGCTCAAAGAATGTTAACAGATGAAAGTTACGTTTTCAGTTAAATATTAACTTCAAGATTTCATCTGACATAGCATTTAACCTAGCAGGGCTTTAGTCGTGTATGATCAGGTTCAATTATTTTGTCAAATACTTTTAAAACTCTGCAGTTATTGTTCTTTTAAAAATGTGATATGTATATTTTTCAGTAATTCAGTCTTGTGTCTTTTTTAGAGCCAAGATTTTTCTCAAAGCATCCAAAGGAAAATCAGCAGCACCAGATCAAGACAACTGTATGTAAGCCCAATCGACATGTAGTTTACAATAAAATCCCCAAAACAGGAAGCTCAACTTTTGCCGGAATACTGAATATGATGGTTGTGAAATATAACCTTACAGTGTATGCACTAAATGGAAACTATCCTCACCCAAATGAATTAATTCAGGGATCAACTCAAACTAAACACAACACAACATCTAAATTTGATGTACAAATAGGGCATGGCATCTTTAATGAAACCATATTGAGGCAGGTGATGCAACCTGATTCTGTTTACGTTGCAACACTTAGGCAACCATTTTATCAGTACAGGTCATTCTTTTATTTTCGCCATATGAAAATAAGATTTCAAGAAGCACAACAGAAATTTATTGAAAGTTTAAATATCAACGCTAAAACAGAAAAATTCAAGATGAGGGAGAGGTTCCAAAATGCTATGTTTTCTTACTTTAACTTCAACACTCAAGAGGCATTGTTGAATCATACATATTTCAGACATTGCCTCGAGCACCTTGCTGGCTTTTTTCACACAATAATTGCAGAGTACTATGATGAAAGTTTATTGCTACTGAAAGAAGACTTGTGTTGGGATATAAAAGACATAATATACATTTCCCATAAAAATGCTTCATTCAGGGGAAAAGATAGAACTCCCGAAATGTATGGCAGTGTCTATGAATTACACAAGAATATTTCACATTTAGACTATGCACTGTATGAATATTTTCTGCAGTTACATCGACAAAAAGTGAGACAGGCAGGTGAGGGATTTCAAAAGAAATTGATGTTGTATCAAAAGATGAAAGCCAGAGTTACTAGATTTTGTTGGATAATATACAATCTGTTGAGCAAAAAAGTGCCAAGCACATATTCAATCATACAGACAATTTTGGGTAAGACCAAATTTATTAATGGTCAAAACATTTTTAAATCATTTACAATCTCTGCAAAAGAGTGTGTGGCATTATCATTGTGTGAGTTAGATTTCAAAAAGGCAAGACTAGCAATAAACTATCCTATATCATGTTTACAAAAAGTACCAAATATTAGACCAGGTGAACAGTTTTGCATTGGGAGGGATGCGAACAGCACAGATATGTTTCATTATAAAAACCTTCATTTCCCTTTGTCTAACTTACAGAAGTTACTTCAGTGTGATTTATATTTGCTTTACAATTAACCGATTTTTAAATGAAGGAATAGAAATATTATTTTTGCAGTGTAAAATATTTCAGTGATTCGTTATTGTGATAAATTGAATGTTGCTACCACATTTTATATTGGTGGGAGAGGTACAATCATAAAAAATAGTGTCACATGAAAGTTTTTTCAGAATGTATTTTTTGTCATGGCATATCTGGGTGTCAGGAACAAAACCACACAATTCTCTGTTTTTTTACATCTTCCTGAATGAGATTCCAGTTCGAGCAATGGAACTCACAGTTTTTAGATCTTACACTGCGATTAATACTGCACATAAAATGACCCAGAGAAAAATCAACCTTTTAAAAATAATGGAGAGAATGGTCATATAAATGGTGCATAGAATATCAAAATTAGAGAGGGGTATTTACTTAAATGTGGTTCTGATAAAAGGATAACAGCTCCAATGTAAAACAACCTAAGACAAATTAGACACGAGTGGACATGGTGAACTCCCCTATGGTGGTGAACATTTCACACAGTGCAGTATATTTTAAAATACAGATTAAGCCATACCCAACGCCCCTGTGTGTTCACAGCATTCATTTTAATTTTTTCAAATATTTCCAGGTGTTATATAAAATCCTGTAGATAAATATGTATACATAGTTTTGCAATATGACATAGTTGGTTTGTTAATTAGCAGTAACAAGTTGTAAGTTTCAATGTTAATTACAACCAACAGATTTTAGATGGTTGTTTGTTGAACTTTGCTTGCTGCAAATCTAATAGCGATCAAGAGACGGATGTTAGGGAACCGTACATATAGTAATTTAATAGAACTTTGTATTATTGTCACTGTTATTAATCGCTACTCATTGTTTGTTCAATACATCCAAATACGTTGATAAATAGTCTTCATTGTCTATGACTTCATCTCCCACTAGTTGACTAAACAATAATAGTATTTAACTAGTGGGTGGAAAAGTAAAACACCGATGAACACTTCATTTTAAACTGTGTTCTCTAGGTCACACTGAATTCTGGATCCTCAAGTACAAACTTGTAAATATATATTTCTTATTCGGATATAGCTGACTCAAATTAATCCTGTGAGAAAGCCCGCCTTTCTGATAATTCCAATTCAATTTTTATAGCTCTTAATCTCTTTAAACTTCATACTCTCAGCCAACAACAATAATAATGAAAATTTGCCATTAATTTACACTAGTTTATTTATTTTATGGTATTGACCTCCACTTCTGGTACATCTACGGATACACAATAAGTTACAGATGCCAAATGGCTTAGCTTTCTATGACCCTCCTCATGCTTATACCACTGGATCAGCTTCTATAGGATTGCTTTGCACAAGCTCTAGCGAGGCTCACGCTTGTAGAGATAACTTTTGTTGTTTCTTGTTTTTTTGTCTCCAAACTTTCATAAATTGTTGCATAGTGTGTGATGGGTGCCTGTCTTTTCACTGAAGTTAAGTGGCAATGGGCTACGTTAGTACTGGGATGGGTGACCCCTTCAGTGCACTGCTCTTGTCTCTGATGGCTTTGCAGCTCATGGTAGTAGACCAAAACCCCCTTTGAGTGAACACAGGTTTATATCATCTTTGATTATTAGTCACAAATAAGTTTGATACGCACAGTTTAATCTCTTTGCAGGGTATGTTTTGTGTAAATAAATAAAACATATATATACCATAAAATATCCAAAATAATACTACATCAAGAGATAGTATAATGTCATATGACACTTCTAATGACAAGAACAATGTGGAAAAAGAAATAAAATAAATAACCAAAAGTATAATTATTTATCAAATAATATATCATTACAAAAAAAACCTGCCTGCACATTTAAGCTTTTCTATTTTAGTATAATTTATTGACGACTTAACAATGCTAAAATCATTTATCTGAAAGCATTTAGTGCCCATTTCTGGATTTCTTTTGGCTAACATACAGTTCTTCTGTTACGATGTCATTTACCTGCAGCATGTAGTTTATGAGTTATATAAAATTCAGCTAGTCAGCTGAATGTGCTCATATTTAAGACACAAAACTGAACCATTTATCCAAGTTACATCTCTTGTTTGAGACACATGATGAAATACCCATTTTATTTAATTTCTATTATATTGCTCATTGATAGTACGGGTATTTTCGCCCACTAGGCAGGAATTATCAGCCCAGATATATTGTAACTTTATTTCACTGTCATTTTTTATTGTTGTCGCTGTTGTAACCCTATTTATTAAAAAGTCATCTCGTCCACCCAATAAATTAAAAAAACTACAGGCCTGTTTCAGGGTAATTTCATTTCACTGTTGTTTTTTTCACTGTCGTGGCTATTGTAACCCATTGATTAAAAAGCCATCTTTATCACCCAATGAATTAAAAAAAAACTACAGGCCTGTTTTATGGTTGGGATTTATATCGAAACTTGTTGAACGTGCTGTTGTTTCTCAACTGAATGACCATGTCAGCTTAAACAGATTAGACAATGTCAGACAGTCCACCTATAAACTTGGTCACGCAACTGAACCTGCATTGTTTTCAATTAAGAATGCTGTTTAACTGGATTTTGCTAAAAGGTGAGGCTACTGCTCTCATTCTCTTGTACCAGTCGGCTGCATTCGACCCTATTGACCAAGATACGCTCCTTGATTCTCTCAGCTCCTGGTTTAGTGTCAGTGGGGTAGTCCTGGATTCTTACATCTCAGACCATATTCAGTGCATTAAGATTGGGTCAATTTTATCCAATGCCAAAAAGTTATTGTATGGTGTGGCTCCAGGCTCTGTTCTGGGGCCAATCCTTTTTTCACTTTATACTACTCCTGTGAGTAAATCATACTGAATCATCCTGGTATTAGTTTCCATTTCTATACGGATGACACACAACTATATGTGCATCTCACACATAAAAATGTTGCCCTGGCCCTTGATAAGCTGTCACACTGCCTAGATGATGTTAAGAGATGGCTCTCTACAAATAAGCTAAAGTTAATCCTGATAAGACTGAATTCATTGTGTTTGGCTCAAGGTCTCAACATGAAAAACTTAATCACTCCTTCCCATTCAATGTACTTGGTAGAATGCAGATAGGAACCCTGTTGTCTGGTTGGATTCTGAATTTCCTTTCTTGTGCCATGTCATGAAAGTCTGCAAGACTTGTTTTGCTCATGTCACGGATCTTAAGCGACTCTGAGAACATCTGACACAAGATACTGTCCTAATGGCTGCCAATGCACTGGTCAGAAGTTGTCTTGATTACTGTAACTCTCTGTTCAGTGGTCTCTCTGCTCTGGATCTGCCCAAACTTCAGTGTGTTCAGAAAAGTCTTGCCAGAATTGTGGCCAACACTACCAAGTATTCACACCTCAGTTTGTACCATCCCAGTATGAACCTACTTTAACTTTAATGATATGAACTAATGATATAAAGCTAAAAGTATGACCTTGGTAGTGTCACACCAGAGTATTTTTGTGTGTGTGTGGCAACACAAAACACAAATATTTTATTTCTCTGCATTTAAATCCAATCACATGGCCAAAACTACTTGACATTTTTGTTATTTTAATTATGGTTTTCAGGTTTGGACTTTAATATAAGAAATATATCAATGTATTGCTGATTCAAATTATGACTAAAAAAGCCACCTAAAATAGAAAGAAATCATTAACAAGATTGCATCCTTTTCAAACATGCAGAGGGAGATATGCTGCTGGCAATATCTCACGTGACAATGAAAACGCTCTTGCCTGATCCTGGCTTTTTTACTCCAAATTCGGACCTCTGGAAAACACAGCTTCTAAAATCCTAGCCTCTGGGAAAACATGTTGTAGTTCTGCTCATGTGATTGGATAGAAATATTATCTTGACTTTCCTTGACCTAATTTTCTTGATTTATAATTGATCAACTTTTGATCCCTTTTTCTCAGGAATTGCTCTGTTAAAATATGCTGAGAATTTTGGTTGTTATGTGACCAAATAAAACACTTTTTCAAGTTTCTTTAATATTTACAGCATATGCGTGGATCTGTTCTTCTTGCTAACTTCAGGATTCTGATTAGTGGAAGCCTGTTCTATTTAATTGGTGCGTCCAAGGCACAATGACACCTGCATATCATCTTTTTAACAAGAGGGTCAGAGGTGCCCCAAAAGGCGGGTTGCGCACGCAGGAAACAAGGTTAGCAACTGCTCTCATTAAATTTAGGAACAAGGAAAGAAATGTTAGGTTACCCACTTAAGGTAAATGTGTTCGAGTTAGAGTCCGGAAACGAAAATGTGGACAAACAGACGGATGGACAGACATACGGACGAAAAACGGACAAACGAACGGACAGAATTTCACCAATATCGAAAGGAACCTAGCTATCATGTTGATCTATGTCCCTGTCAAGTTTGAATTTGATTAGTCAAACCGTTTTCAAGTTAGAGTCCGGAAATGGAAAATGTGGACGGACAGACGGACGTCGGACACATCAATCTAATAGGCGGGTTGGTTACACGCAACCCGCCTAAAAACGAACAAATGGACAGAAAAACAAGACAAATGAACGGACGGATTTACACCAATTTCGAAAGGAACCTAGCTATGATGGTGATGTATGTCCCTGTGAAGTTTGAATTAGATTGGAGTAACCGTTTTCGAGTTAGAGTCCGGAAACAAAAATGTGGACGGACAGATGGATGGACAGAAAAACGGACAAAAACGAAGAAACGGACGGAAAAACGGACAAACAAACAGACGGAATTTCACCAATTTCGAAAGGAACCTAGCTATGATGGTGATCTATCTCCCTGTGAAGTTTGAATTTGATTGGTCAAACCGTTTTAAAGTTAGAGTCCGGAAACGAAAATGTGGACAAACAGATGGATGGACAGACAAACGGACAAAAAACGGACAAACGAACACACGGAATTTCACCAATTTCGAAAGGAACCTAGCTATGATGGTGATCTATCTCCCTGTGAAGTTTGAATTTGATTGGTCAAACCGTTTTAAAGTTAGAGTCCGGAAACAAAAATGTGGACAAACAGATGGATGGACAGACAAACGGACGAAAAACGGACAAACGAACACACGGAATTTCACCAATTTCAAAAGGAACCTAGCTATGATGGTGATCTATCTCCCTATGAAGTTTGAATTTGATTGGTCAAACCGTTTTAAAGTTAGAATCCGGAAACAAAAAATGTGGACGGACAGACGGACAGACAGACAGACGGACAGACGGACAGACGGACGTCGGACACATCAATCTAATAGGCGGGTTGGTTACACGCAACCCGCCTAAAAACCTTTTCAATCTCGGCTTTAAGTGTCCATTTTTAAACTCTTACTTTTGTTATATTTCTGTTGTACAATTTGTTGGATTGGCCTTTTCACATGACCTCATGGACTTTTACCTTTTAGATTAATAACGCAAATTTTTGCCTTTATTGGGTTATGATTGGCCACTGAATTAAAACTTGACAGAAATATGTAATGGTGTGCCTGCAATAACACAAGATCTCAGTCGGCTGCAAATTTAGTTTAGTACTTAATGCATAAGTAGTTTCCAAAACCACCAACAAGGCCCCCCCTGGCCTCGTTTTCAAATCCAGCAATTTGAATTCATTGTCTTAAGTGGTCTGTGTAAAGTGTAAGCAGAGGCACAAAGCCCCAGTGGGAATATCATGTATATGGATAAAGGCAGTCAGAACAGCAGGCTAGAGGACACATGCTCAAACCACAACACAAACAAGTGAAGGTGCATCGGGCCATAGCCAGAGAGGAGTCTCGCACAACACCATAATGGCTGAAATGCAGCCATAGCCATCTAGCAAAAGTCAGCCAAGAAAGTTAAGCGTACCTCGAACTCAGAGGTTATGGACAAACTAAACTTCATGATGGACAGAATAGGGAAAATTGAAAAAAGGATTGAGCAGCAAGAAAGTCTGAGCAGTAGCAGCCTATCTATCTTATCGCAGCCATCAGCACATCGTTCACCCAAGCCAAAAACTGCTTCCCAAACCTCAGTTTGCAGATCTGTACAGTCAGGCACATGCAAACCACCCCCTCCATGGACTCCCTGAAGGGGGATAGTGAGATACAGACAAAAGTGCAAAAACGCTTCAGGCTTCTGGAGGACTGCAACACGGATGGTAACCAAGGTATCTCTAGTAGACTTAAATCAGGAAGGTACCGGTTAAGGGACCAGAGAATCAAGCACTTAGTCCATTGGCCTCACGAGTATTGCTTGACAGGCAAAAAATTCAAGATGCCAACCTACAAGGGCTTGGACATTTTTAGTGGGTCCAGGTATTTCTCATTTCGTTATTGAGGAAGCAGACCCACGGGTGAGGATCCATATGCTCCAATATCAAGGCAACCTGATGCAAGATGCCCTTGAGTTAAACTGGAATACAACTAACAGAGCGCATGCTGCTGTTCTAACAGAAACAGAAAGGGGTCATGTAAGCTGGTCACATCAAGTGGGATCAGATAGAATCCATTTAAAACTCAGGCAACCACTAATGCAGAGGAGCAAGTTAAAATCTGGAAGCGCTTTAACAAGGATAATTGTAACCAGGCCAGGCACCATTCAGAGAGAAAAGTATTATACAAACATGCTTGCTACATTTGTTACAAAGCAGTGAAAATACACTATCCTCACCCAGAAAGTAAGTGCAACAGGGCCAAGAAGCAGGGCAGCCAACTGACAGACAAACAGAGAGTTTAATGCACAGGCAGTTTGCCACTGTGAGAAATCCCCTAAAGGACAAAATAAGACTTTACAGCAAACATTTTATTTGATGCCAGGGTAACTTGGACATCGGGGTTACTAATGGGAAGAATGAATGTGCCGAGGACAGATACCAGTGTTTCTGCAATTACCATAGGAACCTGGCAGAAACACATTTTAGTTCATGTGCTTGTTTGGATAACCTTTATGAGAGACCTGTTTTACATTATAATTTGACAGCAGCTGAGTGCGAGTCAAATTGGGGTTACACACAGTTCACATAGTGTCACACTGGCAGAGGCCTGGAGTAACATTTCAGAATTGACTGATGTGTGCCAGCTACAACTGGCCAGCACGGTGAGCAGTGACATCAGTACTTCAAGCAGTAATGAAGAAACAGATTCAATTGGAAAGTTCACTTAGTAGTCTTAACGCTTAACATGCCATCCACTAATGATGAATCGTGACAATAGCAGTGATGACCTTTCACTAATTAAGGGGGTAACCTCAAATGACTGTCCTCAGATCAGTAACCACAAGCAAAGCATTTCTATGGGTAACACAGAGGTTACAATTGTGGCCTTCACTGTCAGTACTAGTTTTATACCTAGAGTCTTCCCCCTCAATGGCTGAGGGGGACGCACAAATCTTGGACATGAAACAATGGATTCAATCAGCTTTTTAAGCCCCTAATAAATTGGATGTTTTCAACTACAGAGGGGCAAGGGTACAAGTCACCCCTCAGCTTAAAATTAGGCAATCGAGACACCTGCTGGTGGGCTATAAAATGAATAGGAACTGTAACTATTTACAGTTTGGATTCCCCATCTCTTAATTATGCAGCACTTACATACAACAAAATGGTGGAGAATCACGCTTTGGCCAAGGCTTTCCCTTTGGCAGTAGAAGAATACATCCCTACAGAAGTGAGCTACAGTGCAATAGTGGGACCATTCCAGGAACCTCCCTGCGTCCTATCCCCAGTGGCAGGTTAAAGAACCTCAAGGACGTTGATAAATGGTCATCCTTGAGCCTTCCAGTTAGGGGAATGTCAGTTACTTGTGAGTTGGGGCTGTACCTGTACAGTCGGATTGGTTAAATAGCGCTTTGAATCCTGTAGTATATGGAGATATTGCGCTGAGTATAAATACATAATAATAATAACCACACATTTCCCCCATGGAAATGTGTAGACTTGTAGTCGACCTCTCATGGCCAGTAGGACGAGACGTCAACAGTTACATCCCAGATACGGTGTTTGACAGAATGGAGTTCACTTTGCATTACCCTGCAGTGGACCACATTGTAGCATGCATTAATGAACTAGGACCCAACGCTATTTATATTAAGTGGACCTGAAGAGGGCCTACAGAAACCTGAGGTCAGACCCTCGTGATTTTACAGTGCTGGGCTTAAATTGGAAAAGCAAGCGTTATGTGGACACTTACATTCCAATTGGGTTAAAAGTGGCACGTTGGCTTTCCAGTAGGACTATATGACAACATATAGCATAACACACCTCATGTCGGGGCAAGGATAACATTATCACCTCTCTTGGTCAGCCGATTAATTAAGAGAAAATCACAGCCCCAGCTGAAGAGGTAACATGCCTCGGAATCCACATCAACACAAAAATGGGTATCCTGGCAATTCCTGAACATAAAGTGAGTCAAGTAAATTGGTTTTGCAACCAGTGGAAGTCTAAGGCCTTGGCAACTTGCAAATCTCTGCAGAAGCTATTGGGGCACCTGATCCACTTCTACAAATGCGTACAATTAACCCAATTATTTGTGAACAGAACTTTACAAGTCCTTAGGGGGGCTTCCATTGCAAGGTGGCAAATCACTTCATACAGACTTTTATAAGGACATAAACTGGTTATGTAAGTTCCATGAGGTATATGATGGTGTCAAAAAAATTCATGACAACTCTGTAGTTCCTCAGGATGTTTATGGTGACGCCTTTCTGGATGGTATTGGTGCCTACGTACATGGCTGAGCTTACAACTCAAAATCCCAGAATGTTACAATCATACCCTATCAATAGTGCACTATGAAGTGCTTAATGTGATGGTCACTTTCAGGACAAGGGGTAACAACTGGACAGATAAACATGTAAAAGTGCACTGCGACAACATGGTAGTAAACGTGCTGAACAATGGATGTTCTAGGGATCCATTTCTCACCACCTGTGCACACAGCCTCTGGCTAATTCAGGCTAAGTGCAAAGTGCAAAATAAGGGTCACAGTGGTACACATTGCAGGTAAAAATAACGTATATGCAGACATTTTATCTAGATAGGCCCATTTTTAATTTATTGAAAATTCAATTACAGGATTTCTTAAGCAGTGTAATTGGTGGAAAGTTAAAAAGACAATGTTACAGCCAGATTTTTCTATATGATTTCAGGATCACCGGTGGCTCAGCTAACAGAAGATTTTCACAAATGGGCCCAGGCTGGCTTCAGGCCAAAAAAGGGAGCTGCGTATAAACCAAATTCAGGCTCTCCTTAGCTTTCGTCATATACTTAAAGGTGATTAACATCAACTCAGTGGAGTACATCATACAGCGGGGGCTCGGAGAGCTTTGACAAACTATCTGTCTGTTCTGAAACATTTCTTCGCCATTTACAAACTAGAAGTTGTGTCACTGGATTACAGACTAATTAAAATGGCAAAAAGGTCAGTCACCTACAATGCCCTATTGCACTTCAAAATCAAAGGAGTTTTCTCAGTTGATTAGCTGAAATCATTATTTTAGGCAGCCAAGTCTTCACAGGATCCACAAGTCTTCAAAGCTATAATGTGTTAGGATTTTGGGGGTTTTACAGGCTGCCCTCGCTGATTTCCCCTTCAAAAAGGGCTTTCTCAGTAGGCAGATTCCCAACACACGGGGATATAATCTGGGGTCCCCCAGGAACCCATGCAGTAACCAAATGTGAAAAGAGCATGCAGTTGTCGAGACAGGTACACATGGTACAGACCCTGCAGTTAGAGGATCAGCTAATCTTCCCTGTTGCAGCTCTTAAACAAAACATCTCCTTGAACCCAAAACATGAAGACAAGCCGCTTTTCACAAGTCAAGTCATAAAGAAGCCAGCATTCTGACAGCCAACCAAGAAGCCTCAGTTCTCTCATCACTTCAATTGGTTTAAACCCTTCGGAGCTCGGGTTCCACACTTTAAGATGATCGGGGAGAATGTTGGGCTTTCAATCACAACATCGACTTTGAGAAAATTAAAGTGCATGGGGTATGGTCCTCTGACCCTGTATGGAAGTATCTGGTTAAAGCTGCCGGACAGGTTGCCAGGACATTCCAGAATTTCTTAAATTAACTTGACTGTGTTGTTTATCAAGGTTTTAACAACTACATCTGTATGTACATACCTTCCTACCTAGAACTGAACTACTTCATATAACATTACTTGTAAATAGTAGCTAGTCTGTATATAAGTAGAACATAGCAGGTATACAGGTTAGGTTCACCTTAACTACATTCATAAATTGTATAACCAGCATTGAGTGCGACACAGGTTCTTTAGGTTAAGGTTTTGTATCAATTAACAGCAGGTGATGGTGGTATAAATAAAAAAATAAATATGATCCAAAGTACCAGTGTTATTTCACTGTTTTCATCTGGGTGGACAGACTGTGAAATTATGTCAATTTCTTTGTAGCTTTTACCACTGAGCTCAGTGCGGTGTATACGTTTAAAGTATAAGATAAAGTTGATGATTAAATCAAATTAATAATACACAGCATGGGGATGTCAAATAATATAAGCTTCTAACTTCAGACAATTGTCCTAAGTCTTTAGGTTTCTAATCACATTTTGAAACTGCTTTATAAAATAGGTCATTCATCAGATTAAATCCTAAATCATTGTGTCAACCAGGTTAATACAATGAACTCTCTATTTGGTCACCTTTTTATTAGGATGCAATTGACACATAATTTAATTATTTGCCACAGGAGATTAGGACCATATGTGGTAAACTTCTGACAGAAAGGTTTTCAGCAATTAGAGACAGACAATGGGATATTTTTAAAGCTTTTATAAATATCAGGGAAATAAAATCTAGCACAATGATAAAAGGATACCACACCTATTATTTGAGCTATTAACATTAAAATATATATAAATCATTGGACATGCTATTCAAGGGGCCACGGTGGCAGAGTTGTAACACTCTCTCCTCCCACCTCTGAGGCCAGGGTTCGGTTCCCAGCACAGCCTCAAGTGGGAAAGCTGGTAGTTGCTTGCAGTTGGTCAGCAGTTTCCAGTACAGAACCTTAACCAACTGTATGTACTGGTTTCTGTCCTACCAACTACCCATTGGGATATGACCTGTACAGTGTTGAAAGCGATGTAAAACCCAAAATAAACAAATAAATAATGGACATGCTATTCAGGTTAAAATAATGACCAAAATTAAGCCCATAAACTGATTAACGCTTCTACATGAACTGTAAAACAGTGTAGCCAAGCAACATGGAAATTAATTGGCACTGAGTGGTAGTGTTTGGCTCTTCAAAATTTAGACTCAGAATGACTGAAAATAGATATTGAGTGAAGTCAAGCCAGAAAACCTGGATGACCAGCGCACGTAGCAAGATCCACAAGATAGTGTGGCCCAGCTTCCAGCAATGCAGCATTGATTTCATAAATTTTGCTTTGTGAGTGTTCAAGGCTCTGGCTGACAGGGAGCAGCATAAGGCATCTCTTCAGGTAGATGACAGGCAGAGACAGCTGGAGCAGCGACAGCTTGACCTGGAGCTCAAGCAGGGGCAGATGGAGCTGATGCATCGACAGAGAATGCAGGAGGTCATAACAGCACAACAGTCAACCCAACCCTCAGGTCAACAGACATTACTTTTTTCAGGCAATGGTAGCCAGCCCTACTTAGCAGCCACTATACTGTGGGCCTTCTTCACCCACACCAACACTCGGCTTCTCTGCTTTTACCAAATATTTGCTTACCTATGCAGATGGAAAGACCATCAATTTCACAGACTTGAACTTTCGGACCTCAATGATGCTTTTACTGGCATAGGGTTGGTGCGTGCCATTCTGTTCACACCTTGTGCTCTTGTTAACTCTGAAGACCAGTTACAGACACCCCAAGACAAGGACAGTAGTGCTTAGTATGTGACCGTATGGACAAGGACAGTAGTGTTCAGTATGTATGTGTACTGTATGTGGAAACCTGTGACTCATGAACTGTGATTGTTTTGTCATGCATATTTTTACTGACATTTTTAATTTATTGAAAATTCAATTACAGGATTTCTTAAGCAGTGTAATTGGTGGGAAGTTAAAAAGACAATGTTACAGCCAGATTTTTCTATATGATTTCAGGATCACCGGTGGCTCAGCTAACAGAAGATTTTCACAAATGGGCCCAGGCTGGCTTCAGGCCAAAAAAGGGAGCTGCGTATAAACCAAATTCAGGCTCTCCTTAGCTTTCGTCATATACTTAAAGGTGATTAACATCAACTCAGTGGAGTACATCATACAGCGGGGGCTCGGAGAGCTTTGACAAACTATCTGTCTGTTCTGAAACATTTCTTCGCCATTTACAAACTAGAAGTTGTGTCACTGGATTACAGACTAATTAAAATGGCAAAAAGGTCAGTCACCTACAATGCCCCATTGCACTTCAGAATCAAAGGAGTTTTCTCAGTTGATTAGATGAAATCATTATTTTAGGCAGCCAAGTCTTCACAGGATCCACAAGTCTTCAAAGCTATAACGTGTTAGGATTTTGGGGGTTTTACAGGCTGCCCTCGCTGATTTCCCCTTCAAAAAGGGCTTTCTCAGTAGGCAGATTCCCAACACACGGGGATATAATCTAGGGTCCCCCAGGAACCCATGCAGTAACCAAATGTGAAAAGAGCATGCAGTTGTCGAGACAGGTACACATGGTACAGACCCTGCAGTTAGAGGATCAGCTGATCTGCCCTGTTGCAGCTCTTAAACAAAACATCTCCTTGAACCCAAAACATGAAGACAAGCCGCTTTTCACAAGTCAAGTCATAAAGAAGCCAGCATTCTGACAGCCAACCAAGAAGCCTCAGTTCTCTCATCACTTCAATTGGTTTAAACCCTTTGGAGCTTGGGTTCCACACTTTACGATGATCAGGGAGAATGTTGAGCTTTCAATCACAACATCAACTTTGAGAAAATTAAAGTGCATGGGGTATGGTCCTCTGACCCTGTATGGAAGTATCTGGTTAAAACTGCCGGACAGGTTGCCAGGACATTCCAGAATTTCTTAAATTAACTTGACTGTGTTGTTTATCAAGGTTTTAACAACTACATATGTATGTACATACCTTCCTACCTAGAACTGAACTACTTCATATAACATTACTTGTAAATAGTAGCTAGTCTGTATATAAGTAGAACATAGCAGGTATACAGGTTAGGTTCACCTTAACTACATTCATAAATTGTATAACCAGCATTGAGTGCAACACAGGTTCTTTAGGTTAAGGTTTTGTATCAATTAACAGCAGGTGATGGTGGTATAAATAAAAAAATAAATATGTTTAAGGTAGTCTTTGTATCTTACCCATTTGAGTGTCCCTATTGCCAGCAGTCACTTCCTCCATGTGCTGCAAATTCACATCTTGTCTCCACTGTCCAGACAACAGCCTGGGATGTTCATCCCTATTGTCGCCAATACCATGATGCACAGCAGGGTATCAAATTCCCATAATATTGTGCAGTACACAACAGGCAATACAATTGAAGTCATAGTGTCTTTGTTTTGATTAATAGTCTTCAGCAAACATCTAAATCTATTGGCCATGATGCCAAATGCATTCTCCACAACCCTTCATGCACATGAAAGTCTGTAGTTGAATATTTTCTCGTCATCTGGAAGCACACATCCACTGAAGAGTTTCATGAGCCACATGCAAAGTAAACAGGCATTGTCCCCAATAAAAAGTATGGCATTGGACAATCATCACCGGGAAGTGGTTCAGCTGCAAGGACCTGTAGGGTTACCATCAATGATGCCTGACCTCAGTTGTGACTGGTTAAATATCTACGCATCAGAACTTGATCCGTTGATGCCCACATCCACCCACATGAACTTTTAGTTGGCATCCACAAAGGCAAAGAGAATGATTGAGTGGAAACCCTTGTAGTTGAAATACAATATCCGGCCATTCCTAGGACATCTTATTGCCACATGCTTCCCATCTACCACCCCTAAGGTGTTGTGGAAATTCTATTCTGAACAAAAAATTCTGCGGCCACAGGGCAATGCATAACCTCAGCTGAGTATTCATCAAAAATGGCATCACAGCACTCACAGGCAATCCTAGAAAGGGACCACACAAAAGCCATACATCAGGCCTCAGTATCTCTGACCAGTTGTGAGTGTAATGGCAAATCTGCAATCAGGATTGATGGCTTTGCATTACCAGGTGTCAAACTTCTCTGTCCTTTGTCCCACTCTTGTTAAAATTTCTTGAAACGTAGCAGGGTCCATACAAACAAAATTATGGAAGGCTGCCACATTTGTTTTCTGCAATTATGTCATAAGCCTGTTATAGTGCCCATAATCAAGTTGTCTGGCCAGCCAAGGTCTGATCCAGTACCTCCAGACCCTGCCTTGACACCTTCTCTGCCTCTTCAAAATAATTCTGGCCAAGATTATGTTTCCTCCTGGGCTCCTCTCTGAACCTCATGAATCTGATGCAATAGTCTGACCCTCTGTATATGGTTTGCCATTTTATCTAACTACTTCATGTGTCCACTTGCAAAAACAAATGAATGAATGAGATCTGGATCCAGCTTTTTATATGGAAAAGTATCTGGTGATGATTAATTCTCAACACATTCTCCATGGATCTCCAATCCTCGCTGCAGTCATTCTCTATAATGCGTAGCATAATCTTGGTATGTCATACTTCTATCGTCCTGGATCGCCACGTTCACACCAAGTTTTCAGTGAATCACACACAAATGGCAATGGGCTTGTACAAATCTTGTACAAATCTTGCAAAGTTTCATTGCAGGCATTGTGGGATGGTCGAAGAGCATCATAGATTTCTGGATCTTTAACCACATGACCACAGTTTTGCGCTTTTTTTAACAAACTTCTGCGAACTGGAAGTTTTTGCTATTGTACCTCATTTGCCCTTATATTTGCAGTACCCTCGCCAATGTGGGACCTGGGTATTGACAGTTCAGGGTAAAAGAAGTTGCAGACTCCCTGAATTTAAGTATTATATTGCCATGCTACTTTTTAAAATAAATTAATGATAATGTAACCAATGAGAAATTACACGCTTAATTTTCGAATGGGATTTTCAAAGTTTTAATTCTGATTCTTGCAGTGGCAAATGTGGAATATCTTTAACTTGAATGATACATTTCTACATGGTTCACAAGCAATCATTATTCCAGCAAAAGAAAACCCCGATTAAATACGATAATGCACAGTACATGATCTGAAAAGCTATCATTTAAGCCTACGCTTAGAAGATATATGCTTATACAAGAAGTATGAAATGCAAAGCTTTTGTTAAGGTACTGTTTATAGATTTCAATGGTCACTTACAATGCAATTACATATTGTAATTCTACCTCTTACTGTTGAAAAATGGATGTTATTATCATACCCCACCAGGAAATTGTACCTGCCAATTGTGAAGACAACTTTCATTTTGTATGTCTGTGTTTGACACATTTAGATATCAGATTGAAATATTGAAAACCAGACGGCAAGCACTTTTTCACGCATATCTATAGCTGCTGATATTTAATTTATTTCTAGATGGATTTTAAGGCAAATTGATAGAAGTGCTATAAAATGCAAATGTCATTTATGTATTTGTAGGTGATATAATTTGGGAGAGCAGATGAAATGATAGATCACTGAATAAGGCTTGAAAAACCAGATACGTCATTCATGTGGTCATGATTTCTGTGATCTGACCACACCCCAAAGAAACAGATGTTTTACTGAACAATAAGTAAATAAAAGCACTTAGTGTGTTATATAACAATAACATAAAAAGTGATGATAAAGTGAGTTTATAAGATAGGTAGGTTGCTGAGGTTATGTTTTTTTTCAAAGATGTTCAACAACAGAAGACATTTTCTGTGGTGTTTAGGTTTACTAATATAAGTCATTTAAATTTAATTTGGTTAAATATACTGTACAGTGAACTTTTGAAATTAATTCCAAACTGGATGAGGCATTCTGAAAATCAATGCTGACATCTTTTGCATGATACATGTATGACATACAAAATGTATACCTATAATATAGTGCATGTTTAATGGCTATTTAATAGTTTATGCTACAATTTGAATGAAATTTAAATGGAATAAAATTCAATCAATATTTCCCTTGTAGTATTCTAGAAAGAGAAACAAAGAAATACCACTCACAACTTAATTTAGAATAACAATATAAATGACAGGTAGGGGTAGGCAATGGTCGTGTGGTTGACGTGTTTTTGCAAGTATGTGTATTCAATATATTCAAAGAAATGACATTCACCATTCAAAAATAGAGATACATGTTTCTGTGAAACCTAAATGGACTGAGCTCGGATAGAACAATTCCATGATAGAATGGATGCAAAATACATCTTAGCGTCTTTGGTATGTTATATCATTCACATTTTATTACTTACTAATTAGAGTTTTTACAGTGTCACCATTCCTACCCAGAGAAGTACACTGACCCATTTATGAATTACCAATGAAATCATTTAACAGGCATGTGAATGGAACTTGAATTAACCACCAAGTGCAGTATGGGTAGTCAGTGGTGTACAAGGGACATTTAAGCTCATTAACAAAGGAATTTTTATTATGAATCCATTACGGAGAAGGGGAGAAGCATTGAGTACACATTTCCCAAACAGTGGGACAAAATATGACTGTTCTTCACTGGGCAAAGGATTAACTCAAAGGATTATGTATGTATAGTATTGTATACCTTTTTCTTTAGGGTAGCAGTGTTCTAGGCTCTGAGATATTTTCCCAACAGATAATATATATAAGATGCATAGAGCAAATTGAATGCTGGAACTAAGTGTGACTGAAAGAAACATGTCATAAGACTTTTTGAAACTGTCTGACCTATACAAAAACATGCATAATTTTAAAAAAGGGGCATCACTCTAGTGATTAGCAGGCATTTGACCCCCATTTGACTTCCTAAAGAGGAAAAGTTTAACCATTGTTACAGTTTACCTTATCCTAACTGAAGCCTATGAGCTAAGGTCCAAGGTCAAAGATCTAGTTCATATCTCATTTAAAAGCCGGCATAATCTTTCTACAGACTTAAAGTATTTCATGGACTGAGCTAGGGTTCCAGTACATCCCACTGGCAAGGCGAAATATAATGGTACATTGAATCGATAATGTGATACACCATTGTGTGGGTCATTGTTTTAAAATATCATTTGTGCCATTGTGAAATTTGAAAGATCATTTATAAATTTATATAATGAATGACTTGATAAAAAATAGCAAAACATTTAGATATAAAAATCATTAGATTAATAAACCAAATTCTTTGTTGTTCTAATGCTGTGATTTACTTTTAGGTTTTAACTACATACCTTTAAATGAGTTGTAAGGTTTGAAGAACTTTTAGCATTGTAAGAGATCTTTGAATAGCATAATTTACACTCTGCTTTCAAATTTGAACCAGAACCTTCATTAATATCCTTGTTAATTATGCTTATTCAATTCCAAATTCAGTGTGCTACTGTGAGCAACAGTGATTTTTATCTTGCTACAAAGTGGTCTTACATAGTACTTTCTGTGGACAGCTAATTAGAAAGGAATTTAATTCACACAAAGAAGATTATTTTGATTGGCATAATTTGCACATGAATTACAAGCAGCAAAGGATAGAGTTTAAAATAACAGAGGCAACTGTTAATACCAATCAAGTGGTAATCCCCTTAACATTTCAAAGGTTTCAAACAAAATACCAATCTCTTTCATTTGCTATACAAAGACGTTGCTTGCAATTGGCCCCAATAAACTTACCTGTGGTCTCATTGAAGGTGTCACTCCTGAGTAAGTACATAGAACTTATATAAATAATAAATTAATGTTTCATTTTACAAACTTATGACCACATTTGAAATAAAATTTTAATGTAATAGAGAGTAAGATAAAAGTAATAGACAAAATCTATTACTTTTCAATCTATTACTCTTACTATTACATTCCCATCTATTACTATTACTATTACATTTCAGTCCATTAACATTTCTATTATATTTTATCGCATCTATTACATTGACCCCATCCCTAGCCTGCCTGTGAACCAGCCAAGATTTTTGACAACATAAACACAATGTTCAACAAATTAGGGAGAAAATGAAAGGCAAGATTCTTTTAAATTTCCACAAACTTAAGGAGTTGTGACAAGTTTAGATTAACGAAGATGATCCAGAAAAAAATACTCAGAACATGAAAAATTGACTGAGATTAAGATTTACTAACCTGTTGCCATTTTGCGAATTGTATTAGCTTTTCAATAGTACCCGCAGCAATTGTTCTTAAAATGCCAATTATTTGAGGTCCCTAAGGATGCATAGCAATGTGCCATGATATTAGCTAGATTCATTCCTCAAAGGTGGAAGATTAGTCAAACATTGGCTGGCAACAAGAATTTAACAGGGTGTTAAGAGAATTGGACAATTATGATATGGTTGTCTTTCCTAAATTTGTCAGAATGGACCCAGCCACATATAAAGAAATACTTGACCACTTAAAGCCTTGAATAGAAAAGTGCAACACCAGCTACAGAAGGCAATCAATTCTGGTTTAAGGCTGTGGCGCACGATGCATTTATAGGTATTGTAAACATATCATTGCAGGAAACACCCTAACCCTTCACAAATAGTTGCTTATAAACACTCTTCTGTTATTGATTTTTTTTTTCAAAAGAAAAAAATTTTGTGTGTGTGTTTTTGAAAGGTCACTTCTCCCATGAAGGTTACATAGAAAAGTCTAGGGAGGGACCAATGCACCTGGCAAGGTAGAGAGTACTTGGGTATGCTTAAGGTGAAGATGACATTTTTTACCTGCTGTATATGGGAACTAGATAAGCCGAGGAAAAAGAAATGATATGCACCTGCTTGCGAAATGTGCTAAAAGAGGGAGAAGGGATTCAGGTGAAATCATCTTTTTGGTAATTCATTTGTGGATTGACACATGGTCATCCCCATGTATCACTTCAAATGCAACTTTTAGAAGGACTGAAACATATTATCTATAAACAATCTAGGCATCAGCTGACGTTACATACTGTGCATATTCAAAATAGTAATGTACAAGATAGTAAAGTTCACCTGAGTGTCTTTTCACGAAAAAGTAATCTTTTATAAAAGCACCATAATCAAATACCCACCCTTCACAGCACTGAAAAGCTGTGCTACTTTGCACGAAAACCGCTGTACATAAAAATCTGTGCTACTTTGCACGAAACCTCTATGCATAAAAAAGTCATGTACAATCTATTGAATAAGCTTTTCTGTAGCTTTCTAGGATATAAAACTGTGTCCTAGCAAGATACCAAATTACCAAGTATAACAAAGTAACTGCGTTTAAACCCAATGTATAGGCAGACCTATATTGGCTAAGATGACCACTTAAAGTGAAGGTCATGTGAGTTCGACTGACAGAAGTGGCAATGCTAAGCACCTGTCCCAATATGACAGTTGAAAATGACATAAAGTCCCAAGTTTGACCTTTGGCCATTATACATATCTACATTTAGTATATTAACATTACACTAATATTTAAATACATAACTTTTACCTCTGCAAAAAGAGGTCCTCTCTCATTGGGTCCTCTATGACAGTCGGAAAACAAGTAAAAGAAGACATTACAGAGATAGTGAACATTCATTTCATTGCAACACACAACACAGAACATCAGGGCAAAAATTTATGTGGTAAAGCCATTTTCTATGTATGTCAGTCACTAGAGACCTGTACTTCAACAGTTGGTGTGGGTCAAATAGCTCTTTGAGTGATGTATTTATTTATTTGGGGTTTTACGTCGCTTTCAACACTGTACAGGTCATATCACGATGGTTAGTTGGAAGGGCAGAGGAAACCTGTACTTTCAGTTTGTCAGGGTTCTGTACTGTAAACTGCCGACCAACAGCAAGCAACTACCAGCTTTCCTACTTGAGGCCGTCTCAGGAACCGAATGCCGGCCTCAGAGGTGGGAGGCAAGAGTATTACCACTCTGCTACCGTGGCCCCCCTTTGAGTGATGTAGTACAAGAATATACTGCACTGGGTATATGTGCCGAAGGGTCATTAAGTTTACATAATGGAAGCGCCATGAGGCAATTACCTATGATAAAATCCTGTAAATTAAACCAATTTATTAACTCAATAATTTAACACCTTATACCAAATGATCAACCTAGACAATCTTTGTAATGTTTCCTTTGATGTGCATACCATATGGGGCTTTCACTAATTAGTTCTATGGTTGTTTTTTCATGTGAACCACTGGTTTTCCTTTATGGAAAAATATAATTTTGGATAAAGCTTGAAAAGTGTTGATATAATCTCACTGCCACAAAATTTAACCATAGATGATGATAATTGATAAAATATGGATCTGTGACTTACAGAAAGCACTTTCCAGAAAAAAATTAGACTGCTTATTTAACAATGCTGTGGATAATTTGTTGTGGTGAGTGTTTCATGTTACTTTCAGGCATGTTTACATGTTTCAGGCATTGACAGTACTAGAAACTGGAAAGTTACTTACTTGTTTCATTTTGTGTTGAAGTTTTTGAGTTTCTCAAGATTTTTATTTTGTGTGCTTCTTTGTCTCTTAATTTGGAATCAAGGAAAATGCCTCCTGGAAAGATTGTCTCCTGGAAAAAAGCCTCATAGAAAGACTACTTCACATTTTGTGCTTCAGTCATACCTCCTATGAAAATTAATCCACAACATTAAGAACAAAATTCATTTCAACCACAAAGAGTGTATCATTTTAGAAGTATATAGCAAACTGTAATAAGGTAAATTAAGATCTTTGTTTTGAACTTAAAAACATTGAAAATTTAAATCAAATATAAACCCAGTAATACATTTCAGTACTGCATTTTTGCAAATTTAAACCCAGCAGTAATGCATTTCAGTGCTGCATTGTTGCACTATGTTTTTTTTCTCATTTTACTTGAGTAAATTTTGAGCCACTAAGAACACTCAGTTTAATATAGTATGCTGGGTTAGATTTTCACAGTGAGTTTGTTTGAAAGTTAGCTGCTCCTTTAATTAAGTTCACAGAAGATTATTGTAAAGTCAGATTGCACAGAAATGCAAAGAATTAAAAAATATCCAAATTTATAAATTAAATTGCTTGTTTTGTATTTGTCAGGAGGTATTTTTTTCAAGGTAGCATTTTTCCATCAGGTATTTTTTCCATGAAAGCTGAATGTCATTCAGAATTGAAAAGACTTTGTGAATATACCCACTGAACTAATTAATATGAAATAAGTTGTGAAAACATTTCAATATTGAATGCAGTGTGCTGAGGATGACTGGCAAATACTAAGTACCCTTGTGTTCTTGGCAGACTGGCCATTGATCTGAACCACAATCCACTGTTAGAAAATAATGTAGTGTTAACTATCCATTATGCAAAACTAATGGAGAGTTGAGACAATGGAAGGGTCGCCCATCTGGGTTTTATTTACAAGTATATCAGATTCACGAATCATTGAACTATGGGTCATTGCTATTAATCAACAGTCACTTTTTCTGAATTGTATGCATCTTTAATGTATTAAACTTAGTTGCAAAGCAAATGTTATATGCTTAACGTCTTTGCTAATTGATGTCTTATTTTAGATTACATTTAGCTGCCTGATTTATGCACTTATTTTAAGACATTTTACACTGAAGAATAACGTCACAAATATCAATTGTTCTGGTATGTATTGAGTTTCACAATATGAACTAAAAAGATAAAAAATTTACTCAAGCGCATAATGAATACTGTTTTTATCTTTACAGTTTCACCTAACAACCTTGTCTATTTACTAATAACATTTATTTATGCAAAAATGAATTATTTCATTAGAAATTCCAGAAGAATTGTTGTCAGTTATCATTTATTTACACAGAGAGGTTACAGATATTAATTAATTTTTATTTATTGATTGATTGATTTGGGGTTTTATGTCACTTTCAACACTGAACAGATCATATCACAATGGGTAGTTTTGTGGGTAAAGGAGTTACTAAATACAGTTGGTCAAGGTTCTATACTGAAAACTGCTGACCATTGATGAGCAACTATCAACTTTTCCACATAAGGTTAAGGGTCCACCGACCTCAGAGGTGGGAGGTGAGTTTGTTACCACTGTGCCACCGTGGCCCCCATTTTAGATATTAATTTATTTATTTCGGGTTTTACGTCGCTTTTAACACTCTACAGGTCATATCACGATGGGTAGTTGGAAGGGCAGAGGAAACCAGTACATACAGTTGGTCAAGGTTCTGTACTGTAAACTGCCGACTCAACAGCTTTCCCACTTGACGTCATGCCGGGAACCGAACCCTGGCCTCGGAGGGTGTAGGCGAGAGTGTTACCACTCTGCCACCGTGGCCCCCCATTTCAGATATTAAAGTTCTGCTTTTAATTTACTATGAAAAATAAGGCACCTTCACGTAGTGTTATAACACGGATCTGAGAAAAAGTTTCTAGTAAATTACTATGGGTAAACTTGTTTTAAAACATACCTTTTTCAGTTCCAGCATATTTCCCAAAGAATGCTAAAGTAAATCAGCAGCACCAGATAAAGGCACCAGCATGCAAGCCTAATCGACATATTGTTTACAATAAAGTCCCCAAAACAGGAAGCTCTACATTTGCAGGGATACTTAACATGATGGTTTTGCAATATGACCTCATTGTGTATTCTCTACAAGGAAAATATCCTCACCCCAATGAAATATTCCGTGGATCAACTCAAATTAAGGACAACACAACATCTAAATTTGATATGCAAGTTGCTCATGGTGTCTTTAATGAGACTGTATTGAGGCAGGTGATGCAACCTGATTCTGTTTATGTTGCAACACTCCGACAACCATTTTCACAATTTAGGTCATTCTTTTACTTTCGCTATCGACAAAGAGAATTTCAAAAAGTACAGCAGGAGTTTAATAGAACTGTCAGAAACAGTAAGTATGATGCTAAAACAGACAAACTCATAATGAAGGGACACCAACACTTTGAAAATGCCATGTTTAATTACTTTCACATGAACACTGAAAAAGCATTGTTGAACAGCACATATTTCAAAAATTGTCTTGAACACCTGGCTGGATCTTTTCACATGGTTATTACAGAATACTACGATGAAAGTTTATTGCTACTGAAAGATGAATTGTGTTGGGATATAAAAGACATAATATACATTGCCCACAAAAATGCATCATTTATAGGAAAGGATAGAAGTCCCGAAACATATGGTACCATCTATCAGTTACATAGGAATATTTCACATTTAGATTATGCACTCTATGAATATTTTCTGCAGCTACATCGACAAAGAGTGAAACAGGCAGGTGAGGAATTTCAACATAAATTGATGTTGTATCAAAGGATGAAAGCCACAGCTTCAAGTTTTTGTTGGGTGATATTCAGTGAATTGGCAAAAACAAGACAATATCCAATCATAAAGAAGATTCTGAGTAAGACCAAACTGATTATTGGTGGAATTGTTTTTAAATCATTCACAATCAGTGCAAAAGAGTGTGTGGTATTATCACTGTGTGAGCCAGATATGAAACGAGCACAACTGGCCATGAACTATCCCATATCATGTTTTAAAAAAGTTTCTAAAATCATACCAGATGAACAGTTTTGCATTGGAAATTATGCAAATAACACAGATATGTTTCATTATCACAACCTTCATTTCCCTTTATCTAATTTACACAAGCTACTACAGTGCGATTTGCAGTTGTTTTACAATTAGATGTTCAATAACAACTATCATCCTATTGTAGTGTCAACTTTTACTATGACAATGTAATCAATTGAATGTTCTTTGTCCTATCACATACTGTGTTCAGAAAAGAACGATCAACGCCCATCTCATGGTCATGACATGAGAGTGTAACAAGCACGGGTTGTAAGGTCCCTGCTGGGGCAGTTGATTATGTCTACCTTAATTTTCGCAGTCAGTCTTCTGTCCATCTTTTGTTTGATGCACATGTTCTGCTCTATTAGTGGCTGCATGTTTGCCTTCCACTGTCTCGTGGTCATTTTGCAAGGAGATGTTGACCTAGAAGGACAGATAGAAAATTGGATTACCCACTTTCCACCCCTGGTTCCTCCAATTCTGTTCTAATGAGCGATCAATTCAAGTATAATTTGGGGAGTTTCGCTTAAATATTTCTACCATTATGGACATTTTTTTATTGTCAGACATACCACTGTTTTATCCAGTTCACTGTCTCTGTCTATTGATGTTATATGCTGACATCTTTTAAATCATCTTTACTTAATTTTAATCTGTTTTAAAAGTGCTTGTACTTGCATGTAAAATAAAAATCTGCAAAGTATAAATTGTTTCCTTAATTTCGTTGCCAATATATTTCGAAAATGACTCTTCCTTTCTTTTATTTTTAAAAACCTAGAAGGACAGATAGGAAATTGGATTACCGACTTTCCACCCCTGGTTCCTCCAATTCTGTTCTAATGAGCGATTAATTCAAGTATAATTTGGGGAGTTTCGCTTAAATATTTCTACCGTTATGAACATTTTTTATTGTCAGACATACCACTGTTTTATCCAGTTCATTGTCTCTGTCTATTGATGTTATATGCTGACATCTTTTAAATCATCTTGTACTTGCATGTAAAATAAAAATCTGCAAAGTATAAATTGTTTCCTTAATTTCGTTGCCAATATATTTCGAAAATGACTCTTCCTTTCTTTTATTTTTAAAATTCAAGAAGATATCTGATATTTGACACTACAAAAAAGACTACTAGTAGAAACCAATTCATACAATTGGTCAAGATTCTGTACTGTAAACTGCAGACCATCAGTTTCCTGAGGTGAGAGTGAGGTCAGACGAAGGTCAGTGAAAGAAGGTCAAATACTAGTTTGAGGAATTTATTTACATGTTAGTATGTAGAAGCTAAAAGTTTTAAAAGTTTTCAATAAAATTGAAAGATTTTAAAAACACCAAGCCCAACTAGATGTGATGAGGGATTATAGCTGCAAAAGTTGTGGGTATAATTGAAGGAGCCAAAGAGGCGTTCTGGAGGTAGGTCCAAACTGCAGCACTTCTCCATAGGCCATGGGACATGATGTGCTGCAGTTGAATGTTGTTATCATAAGCTAAAGTAGCTCCAGAACGTTGGAAGGTATGGAAGCCATGTCCTAAGAGGGGGATGCCTAAGTGATTAAGGATTTTCCTAAGAGAATCTCGAATTGTTGTATCGATAACAGGATGATGAGGAAGAGTTATATGGACGAATAGAGGAGCAGAGGGAGGGAGTTGACGAGATGCCAAGAGTTGTTTGATGGCCCTGACTGGGCACAGGTTTTCATTCTGGAGGGCTGGGATTTGAACGAAATGATGGGAATTCCTATCCTGAAGGGTCTTAGTCCATTTCACCAGAATGTGGGCACCGGGGGATGGAAAATGACATCCTGTCTAAGGATGTGGCGATTAGGATCAAATTTGAATCTTGAATGTGGAGCTACATTAGACATTCTAAAGAATGCAAAGAAGGCTGTCAAAAATGCAGCTCTGAATAAGATAGGATCTTCCAGAATGTTGCAAGCCCGAGTGATGAGGGCCAAGGTGGTAAGGTCAAAGATGCCCCTGGGGGTAGGGGCAAAGGATGAGTTTATAGAGATACTTCTAAGGTAAGCCAGGACTGCTTGATGTGAGAAAGGAGATAATGACCAGTGGTATCGACTAGCTGCTTTCTTAATGGAAGATAGATAGTTAAGGATGACTTTGTGAGACAAGGAGTTGGCATGGAGGAACTCCATGAAGGCTAGGAGGGAATGAGGGGAGGGATGGTGGGGGAGGGACATGAACATTGTGAAGGCAAGGTAGGTCCTGAGATGAGTGTTATGAGCCGCTCTAGTTGAAGGCCTGTAAACAGTCTTGATCTTATTCAGAGCTGATCTGATGAGTGGAGCCGAAGGTAAGTCAGGATCTGAAATTACAAATGTGTATCCAGGTCAAAGTGACTGGCTGGTACCCTGTCCCATGTGTAATTCTGTGTGAGATCAGTCCAAATGTTACTGTTAACCGGTTTATCAGAATAAAGCCTAGATAAAGTGTCAGCTATGGTGTTCTTAGAACCTGGGATATGACTTATGGCAAGGTCTATATCATGGTAAGCTGTGAGGAGCCATACATTCCTGACACATAGTGCCAAAAATTGATCTCTTGTTTTGCCGGTCTACCATCACTAAGCAACCACAAACTCTCCCACATCCACTGCACCACTGTGGCGACTTAAATCTATCTGTAGACACTTAATGCATTTTGATTTTAAGAAAACCCTGTTTTATTTTTAAGTTCAAAGTTGATTATCTGATAGTATTTCACTTTGACACGTGAAACAATCCATTAAATATGCAGTAAAAATAGTTCATATTTTGATGTACGTTAGCTTTTAATGCAGCAAAAAATTAAGAAAACAAGATTTGGTAACAGAAGTGGCTTTATCTATGTGGTAACATGGAAAAGTCATTTATGATTTGTGTCCTGGTCTTATATCCAGTGTACTATACAAGGCACCTATGTAATTATATTAATTGATCACATAAGAAAATACAGAGAATAAACTACTCAAAATCTTTAAATACACTCATCACTGAACCTCTGTTTTTGTACCAACTATTAAACTAAACACACATATTATTTCTTGGCAAACCATTTGATGTTCAACATTCCACACAAGATTAAAGGTCATGGGAAGCATTTTTAGATCATTCATTAATAATTACATATCAGTCACTTTCTGCCAGTTTTTTCAAGATTTTTACAACTGTCACCATTATTTTTCAATCGATAACTCTCGTAAAAAGTACTATCCTTGACGTCACAGGTTCATGACAATGTAAATGAACTATCATTCTCGGAAGCCTTTTAATACATACATATATATTTAAATGATTGTATTTTCTGTTTTCATGAAGTTTATTTGTTTATAAGACACAAGTCTGCCGTAGTAAATTTCTGAATTAGGCTTGAGAACATCTTTTATATGTGTTTCAGATAAAAATTATTTAGAGAGGTAGGAACAAAGTTGGATAAAATTCATAAATCATGCAGTCAACTAGGTTCAACTCTGAAATGAATTTGGTAGTTATAATTATTATTATTTTTTTTTAATTTTGAAGAGGGGGCTCGGTGGTGTAGCGGTTAGAGTTCTCGCCTCCAACCTCTGTGGCCGCCGGTTTGAATCTCGGGCTGGGCACTTCATGTTGGAAAGTTGGTAGTTACTTGCCGATGTCCGGTGGTTTACAGTGAAGTATGCACTGGTTTCCTCCACCCATAAACTACCCGTCGCAATATGACCCTGGCTGTTGAACACGACGTTAAACAACAAATAAATAAATAAATACATTTTAATTTTGAAAACTAGTTATTTCTAGGAGATGAAATAAGTACAACATAAATGTCTTTAGAACTGGGCCTTCAGAAAGCATATAGAGGTCCTCGGTGGCCTAGTGGTTAGCAAGTTTGGCATCTAATCATAGGCTGTCACCTCTGTGGGTTCGAGTCCCACAAGTGGCAATGCTGAGAACCTGTCCCAATATGACCCTGGCTGTTGAACGGGACGTTAAACCCCAACTTTGACTTTGACTTAAGAAAGCATAATCAAATATGTTCCCTAAATTAGTTCAGAACTTTCCCACAATGATTTCATAGTATACAGGGTGTGTCTAGCAAATTACAGTGTATACTGTTAATAAAAATTCCCCCCAAACACATTTCCTTTTTCTCAGTCTCAACAAAGGCTTACATTTAGCAAAACAAATGTTACCAGCTAATTTCCAAAACTTAAAATTATCCAAACTTAAGGTCAAAAAGTACTAAACTACTATCTTAAGGAAAGCCCATTATATACTGAATTATTTCATGAACTGACAAAATAAAACTTAGAACTATAAAGATTCTTTCAGAAAAAAATTCAATAAATTTGACTAAAACAGCATGATTATTATAAATGATTTATTCAAATGAAAACAAATTTTATATTTTGATTTCGCTTTACATCATAGCTTATCTTGATAGAAGTACCAGTGATTAAAGGCAAAAATCAGTATCCACTACATTTTAATGACAACTTTTTTATTTGTCAACAGATTTTTAGTTTTATGTAAATATCTAACTTGTGAAAGGCTACTATCCCATCACAGTTTTAAAACCTTGAAAAAATGAGAGGAGGCAATATCACATACAGCTTCTGCATTCCAAGGCAAGCTTACTTATACTATTTCTTCTGTGTTTGTTATATAGGTGGTTAAAAACGTGGTGAAACTTGAGAAAAAACAGCACATAGAAAAAATAAAGGCTGGTGAGCTTAAATCTTCCTTCAGTTTGTAAATATATACATTATATTGCCAACTAAACAGAACTTCTTTATGAACCTGTGACGTCATCAATCATCTTCTACGAGAATAACAATTTGTCAGCTTTTTACTCCACTTTGTTATATTATTTTTTCTAAAGGTATTTATGGCTCTTGTACCATATATTTCTTAAAATAAACCACATTTTCATTCTCATAGGTTGTCTATTGAATTAAGTTAAATTTACAATTTTGTGAAAAATGCTTCCTATGACCTTTAACATAAAATTATAGACAGCAAATAATTTTTCAAGTTAAATATTCAACTCTTTCTTGCAATTAGAAAACTTTCTTAATTCAATTGGGGTTAGATACTTCAATTGGTAGGGTGTATTAACACTTTTTCTATGAACATCTATTATGACATTAATGTGTGGGTTTTAATCATGAAAATCAAAGATGTAAACTTGGACATAATTTCACAATTTGGAAAAACAAAAAATATAATTAAACAAGAGTTTCATGTCATTCAATGTCGGCCAAGTTCTCATCTATTCTGCACTTGTCATTATAAAAGATTAACTTTTGACATTTTCCTAATTATTTTCAAAAAGTGTTTCTTTTATACCTAGTGCATGCAACAACTGTTGCCCACGTATGTTGTATGCAATGTATGTTTTAAGATGTATCTAAGTGTAATTTTTTAAAAAAAATATTAACAATATATTACAGCTAAAACACTTGTGTGAAATCTGTTGTTGGTGATGAAAATATTTTGAGGGTGTCAGAGAATTGGTGGTTTCTGGAGGTTATACCTCAAAACAATAGAGAATAAAGTTAAACTGATTCCTAGTAGGCTAAACATCAGAGCCCAGTTGATCGGGATTTATGATGAAAACCCCCTCAGAGCTGGACTAAACTCACCTGATGATAAAGTGCTAAAACTCACAGTCAAAGATTACCCACTGTCCAAAGAAAATGATGCTATTCCAGGTTATCTTCAACACCTATACAAAACCTATACAGTATGGTCAGATCCGTAATCCAGACACAAAGAACTCACAAGCTGTTATTCTGGTGACAGGATCATATATGTTAAGGTGACAGGATCATATATGTTAAGCCCTTCCAAAAAGACATACCCAGAATAGTTTACATTGAAAAAACCCATGTGAGACTCTTCCACATTGACCAGCCTAAGGAACAGAGAGAAATGCTATGCACAAACTGTTTTTCACTGATCACTACAAGTAAAGGTGCTCTAATAAGACAGTTTGTAAAATATGTAGATCCCCTGATCATTTGACAGGATATGCGAAATGTGATGCCCCTAGTCCTGAGCCATACAAGAAAACTACAGTATTCCTAGGTAGAAACGATGTCCTCAGCAACTTTTACATGTGTGAAACCAACTGTTACCGTATCACTGCAAAATCAAGTGAAAACACTTATCAATATGTGAAGGCAATCAGGAGAGGCAATCTTGATATAGCCAAAATGATAAAAGACGGTCCAACAGCTTACCTTGTAAAGCAAACTGCAAAGTGGCTCCCATACAACAGCAGCAGGAAAACTGAAAAACTATCAGTTATGAAAGACATACTGGAACACAAATGCAAACAAGTACTGGAATTCAGGGAAGCTTTAATCAATTCAAAATCTAACAAACCAGTGGAAGCTACACCTGGAAATTACTTTTGGAGTTCAGGGCTAAACAAAGAAGATACCTTGAATACCAAAACTAAATACTGGTTTGGACAAAACAAGATGGGACTTCTTTTACCTGAAATTCACTCTACTCTACAAGACAGTTCCCAAATTCAAGGCTCTCAAGACTACAAGAAACATAAACAATCATCTCTGTTCTCTCAAAAATCAGTCCTTAAAGGTAAATCTGCAGGAAACTGTGAAAGTGATTCTGAATAATGTATATATTGAAAACATGTCTCTCTTCTTGTAAAATTTTGTGCGCAAATTTGCAGTTTCAGAAAAAACTGTGCATAAAATAACTAAATTATAATAAACTTTAAAATTGGCACTCTCAATGTGAGAGGTTTATATAATCATATTAAAAATAGAAAACTGTTTTACTGGTTAAGAGAACTGAAATATGATGTTATTTTTCTTCAAGATACTTATTGCAGAGAGTTTTTCATTACAAGCTTTAATAGTTCATGGAGTGGCAAAGCTGTTCATGCTATAACTGATTCAGTTCATAGTAGAGATGTTTGTATTTTAGTCAATGCTAAATCACACATAGAGATACTAGACTCACATCCTTCACCTGTTGGGCGAATTTTGCTGTATAATGTAGAGGTTGAAGGAACAATTACGTCACTTATTAATATTTATGCATCAAATTCAGAAAGTGAAAGAAAGTCATTTTTCAGAGAAATTGAATCCTTTATTAATTCCCATGCTTTAATCTCCAAGATATTGATATATTTATTTATTTATTTGGGGTGTTGCGTCGCTTTCAACACTGTACAGGTCATATCACGACGGGTAGTTGGAAGGGCAGAGGAAACCAGTACATACAGTTCGCTAGGGTTGTGTACTGTAAACTGCCGACCAACGGCAAGCAACTACTAGCTTTCCCACTTAAAGCCGTCACAGGGATCGAACCCCGGCCTCAGAGGTGGGAGGCGAGAGTGTTACCACTCTGCCACCGTGGTCCCGAGATATTGATATAAATCCTCCCACCTTTCTTATAGATAGGAGTAGAAATAATTTTAAAAATCTATTACAAGACCACAATTTATTGGAGTTATGGAACGAAATGTGAATCAACCAAACTTTTCATACATACACTGATAAATTTAGGAAAACAGAGAGCAGACTGGATTATCTTTTGGTAACCCAAATTTTTGTCAAGAAAAAGTAATTGCACTATAACAGAGCCTGTTAATATACTTTTTAACCATAAAATGTTAATAGCGAATTTTCAGTTGCATTCTCGTAAAACAGCTGGTGACTACTGGAAATTTAATTCAGAATTGCTAAAAGACACAACATATTGTCAAAAGATAAAATATTTAAGAAAAGAAGTAAGGCAAAGTTATAAAGATGTGTTCAACACAAAAGATGTTTGGGAAGTAGTAAAAGTACAAATCAAAGAGTTTACTATTGTATATTGTCAAAATAAATCCAACAAAAATGCGATTCTAGAGTTGCAGAAAAAGCTTGATTTGTTAAACAAAAATGATACACCAAATAGAGATAATGAATTCAAGGAAACTAAGATCACACTTGATCAACTATTGGAAATACAAACAAGAGGGGCCTTTATTAGATCGAAGGCTGAATGGTGTGATCATGGTGATAAATGTAAAAAGCTTTTTTCTCAATTTAGAAACAAAGAGGCAAACCTCAAATGTAATAGAACAAGTTTAAGATTATAATGGCACTGTTACAAGTAATGATCATAACATTTTAGCTGAACTTCATAGATTCTATGATTCCCTCCTTACAAGTCTTATGATTAATTAATTTATTCATTCATTTGGGGTTTTACAATGCTTTCAACACTGTACAGGTCATATCATGATGGGTAGATGGAAGGGCAGAGGAAACCAGTGCATACAGTTGGTCAGGGTTCTGCACTGTAAACTGCCGACCAACGGTGAGCAACTACCAGCTCACCCACTTAAGGCCAGGCCGGGAACCGAACCCCGGCCTTAGAGGTGGGAGGCGAGAGTGTTACCACTCTGCCACCATGGTCCCTACAGTAGTATGATTAAAACAGGTGACATAATAAATTATTTAAACACTGTGAATGCATCAGAATCACTCTCAATATCTGAGAAAATGCAACTCAATAACCCGATATAAAAGGTCGAACTTGATTTTGTTAAAATCTGGCAAATCTCATGGTTTAGATGGCTTAACACCAGAATTCTTTAAATCCTTTTGGGAAGATTTGTATAAACCATTTAGTGAAATGGTGGAAACTTCCTTTGAAACAGGTAGTCTTCCAGAATCTTCAAAAACTGCTGTAGCTCAACTCATTTTCAAAAAAGGAAACTCTCAATTGCTAAAAAATTATCGACCCATTAGCCTAACAAATTATGATTACAAGATAGTAGCTTTTGTTCTATCGGAGAGAATATAAACGGTTATACAAAATTTGATTTCACATGATCAAACAGCTTATATAAAGGAAAGATTCATTGGTAATAATGTTAGATTGTTAAATGATATAATAGACTATTGTAACTTGGCAAACAAAAATGGTATTCTCCTTTCTGTAGCCTTTGAAAAGGCATTTGATACAGTTGAATGGAACTTTATGTATGGATATTTTTGAGAAAGTTCAACTTTGGTGAAAGCTTTATCAAATGGATTGAGGTGTTATATACTGTCCCAAAAATGGTTGTTAAAAATAATGGATATTTTACTAAAAATCAAATTAACCAGGGGACTGAGACAAGTTTGTCCAAATTCAGCCTTATTGTTCATCATAGTTGTTGAAACATTAGCAATTAAAATTTGAAGCAGTGATGCCATCAATGGATTATCAGTTCAAGATACTACATTTAAAATAAGTCAATATGCAGATGATTTAACTCTTATACTTTCTGATCTTCAATCTGTCTTACCAAGTAAAAATACAATTAAGCAATTCTCAAAGGTAGCTGGACCAAGCTAAATTTAGATAAACAGAAGGTTTGCTTATAGGCAACCTGAAAAACAATAATATTGATTAATATATGGGTATTTCAATAACAAATAGACTCACAAAAATTTTAGGAATTTACATTGGTAATACCCAAATACAATGTGAAGAACTTAACTGGAATGGAAAATTAAATAAGATACAAAATACTTTGAATTCATGGGTTAAAAGAAACTGAACAATATTTGGAAAGACTGTTGTTATAAATACATTGTGTATATCAAAGCTTGTATACAATTTCCTTTTAATACCTGTACCGGAATATGTTATAGAGACTTGAAAATATGATAATTTATTTGGGGTTTTACGTCGCTTTCAACACCGTACAGGTCATATCACGACGGGTAGTTGGAGGGGCAAAGGAAACCAGTACATACAGTTCGTCATGGTTCTGTACTGTAAACTGCCAACCAACAGCAAGCAACTACCAGCTTTCCCACTTGAGGCCGAACCGGGAACCGAACCCCAGCCTCAGAGGTGGGAGGCGAAAAATATGATGATAAACTTCCTGTTTAAAAATAGGCAGCGTCTAAATCATAAATGTTTGTTCAAACCAATTGAAAATGGTGGCATTAATATTGTAGATATCAGATGCAAAATATCAGCTCTAAAAGCATCATGGATATGTCGTTGGGCAAATAAAGCACCTTGGGTAGCTTTAGGAAACTATTTCTTACAATGCACTGAGTGTGATTATGACATGTTGACAGCAATGACTCCATACTAATACATTTGCCAAGAATCTACAGACATTTGGCTTTCATATTACTCATGTAAACCTAAAATTGAAATACATGACCTATCCCTTATAATTTCTTAACTAGCATCATATGGGGCAATAAATATTTTCAATTTATAAGAAAATGTTCATATTTTAAAAACTGGATTAAGGCTGGAAATGTCTGTGTTAAAGATCTCTTTAATTATGAAGGATGATTTTCTGGGCAGGTGAAAGTAGCAAACCTGCGAGGGTATGACACCCCACCAACAAGACTGTACAGTGCATAAATATACACAGTATGGTATCGAACTTTATTTACTACTATTTTATTACATACTACCACAATGATAAGGTCTTATTACAATAAGTATTAAAAAAATTTAACCAAGGCCTCTTTAATTCACATGCTTGAAATATATAATTGTAATGGTGCATATAATGTTTTATACTCTAGTTAAAACTAATAAATGTATAAGACTGTTTTGAGTCACATTTAACCCCTGTACAATATATTCCATAAGCAATAACTGATATGACATTGTTTCTTGCAGTGTTTATGTTGTGCACGCCATCCTCATCTAATCCGAAAACAAGGTGTTTATATGTTAAGTTGAGTTTTAGAGCAGAACTAATATCTTCCCAAATTCTTTTTGTACGATTACAATAGAATAACAAATGTTCAGGGGTGTCGTTTTCATGGCAATATATACATGTAAATGATATATTTTTATTCCACTTGCTTAGAATATATCCCGCAATTAGTAAATTTTGAAGCAATTTGTAATTAAACTCAGCAATTTTACAGGGAATTGATTTGACCTTCTTTAAATAAACATTTTGCCAATCAATTTTTTTACAATTGTTTTTAAATTTTAGATTCTATGGTTTTTCCATATAATGTCTTTTTCCTTTGTTTTGCACTAATATATTATAAAAACACAGTACTTTTTATATTTTTTTATATTTACAATTTTCTTACCATCAAAAATAATATCATTTTAGGAATTCTTATATAAAGAGCTGTTTTAGTACAAACAGTACAATGAGTTTTGATAATGGAGAAAAACAAGATACTACCACAACATCGGCAGTGAGGTGTGTTTACAATAACATTGAGTGTTTACACTCTTCTATATTGGGGAATGCATAAGGTTTATAGGCTTTTAATTTGTTTGATGGTGAATGAAACTTTCTAGCACTTCTTTTCAAACATGCACTCAGATATTTCGTATTCATAAAGCACTCATACATGTTAAGAGATAAAAATTGTTCAGACAGCGAGCCTTGTAAACTTTGCAGAGATGGTTCAGCCTTGCAATCCCCTATTACCATGACTACCAAATGACTGACAGGCTGTCATCCGAGGGAAGGATTTCCCCAAAATCCAGTTAACTGAAACCATATGTGTTTTATGAGAAGTGGGAAGTATTTCCCCAAATTCCAGTTAACTGAAACCATGTGTGTGTTTTATGAGAAGTACAGCAAGCCATCTGTGTATTCTATAATGCGTACTGATGCATTTCCAATGATCTTGCTCATTCAACTTACATGTATTTTCAAAAGCAAAAAGTATTTCATTATCTGAGATAATTTTCTTTTTGTTTACATTTAAAAATTTATTTCATTGTTATTTGATAGTTTATTCCCCCTTTTAAAATATTCAGGTAGGTCAGCCAGAGGAAAGAGGTTGCAACCACCAAACTGCCCACCTTACAATCATTTGCACAGCACAGTGTGCGACATGGCAATTTCTTTTTAAGAAATTATTTTTAGGAAAAAATACAATTAAAACAAAATAATATTAATAATATTACAAATAAATGAAAAGTAATACAATTTGCCATTTTGGTTTTACAATTTCAACAAACACTTTAAGAACATGGAGAATAAACTTTTTTTTTGTAGATTTTTTTGATGGAAACACAGCTGCACCATAAAAAAAGACACAGGGCAATACAGTACTTAAAATTAGTCAACTAAAATTAATCAACTAACAAAGATTCAACAGCTTGCCATTTGCTTCTACACATTTCTTCGTTCTTACCATACATCTTCACTAGTTCTTTTTCAATACAATATTGCTGTTTAATTATTTTCATAAGATGCTCTATGTATAGTGCTCTTTCATTACATTTTGTGGAATAGATATATCTTTTCACAATATTAAATATATGATTTAGACACATTTTATTGTTACAGTCAAGGCATCCCAATAGAACATTGTGTGGTTTAAGTTGAGGGGTTATATCTAAAAATGGTTTCAATTTCAGTGCTAATTTTGACCATAAGTCGTGGACAACAGGACAAAAGTAAAAAAGGTGTTCAATGGTTTCAACACCTGACTGACAAAAATAGCATGATTCATTTTCAGTAATATTACACATTTTTAAGTATTTGTTAGCTGGAAGAATTCTCGAGAGAATTTTATATTGAAAAGCTCTCATTCTGCTGTCAATAGTGCACTGAAAGTTTACTGAGTAGTAACTAGGCCATGGTAACTGAGTTACATGATCCTGTATTTATTTATTTATTTGGGGTTTTACGTCATTTTCAACACTGTACAGGTCATATCACGACGGGTAGTTGGAAGGGCAGAGGAAACCAGTACATATAGTTCGCTAGGGTTGTGTACTGTAAACTGCCGACCAACGGCAAGCAACTACCAGCTTTCCCACTTAAGGCCATGACGGGGATTGATCCCCGGCCTCAGAGGTGGGAGGCGAGAGTGTTACCACTCTGCCACTACATGATCCTGTAGAACATGAAGCCATTTTACTTCATGTGATCTGTGCGTACAATTTTTACTTAGCATATTTGCATAAGATTGTCTACAGACTTTACTCATTTTTAAAAGTGTTTCTAAAAGATTTTGTTTAATGTAGCTTCTTTCTAGTCTTACTTGTAAACAATCTTTCCATTTTCTTGGGATACTATGGAGAAAACTGTAAAAATCTACAAAATTTATTTGTATATTGAAAACTTTAACAAAACTTTCGTAACCAAACATTCCTCCAGTATGACAAATTATATCATTTAGGTATGTAATACTCTTGTTTTGAAATTTGTGTGATCTTATAATCAAATTGTTATTGGTGAGAAAGTAACTGTCCCAAATTGGGTAAGTTCTAGGATCAATATTCTCATTGAATTCATTTTTATAATCTATCCAAGCACCAATAACATCTTTTCAAAAATTGTTTGAAATATTTTTTTGTAAATTTTGCAAAGACTCAGTGTCCAGTTCAAAACAAGATTTTTTATTTAAAGTAATAAGGTTTGATCCAAATATTGTTTGCCAATTTCCTTTAGTTTGTATTAGTCTCTTGACCCATGTTAGCTTCAGTGCACAATTAAACAGCGGAATATTTGTGAGCTTCAACCCTCCTTCACTAATTTCTTTTTCCAAGAATGATCTGGCTATTCTTACCTTACCCTCCCATAAGAAATTTGAAAACATTTGGTCAATTCTGTTCATGATTTTCTGGTCTGGATTTGGCAGAACTGTTAAAAGATATACAAGCTTAGGGAGTGCCAGTGTTTTAATTACAGTAACTTTACCAATAATAGACAAATTGAATCTTTTATACAAATTGAGTAATTTCTCTATGTCTAAAATTTTTGTTAAAAAATTGAACACTACAATTTATTCAAGATTCACGCTAAAATTAACTCCCAACAGCTTGAAATTCTTAACCCAGTTCAGATTTAAATCACCACAGATTTCATATGTTTGTCGTTTTAATTTACCTAACCAGATAGCCTGGGTCTTGTCTAAATTAATCTTTAACCCAGAGCAAGCATGGAAACCATCTAAAACTTGTACACTCTCCCTCAATGATGATTCAGAGCCATCTAACATAAGAAATGTGTCGTCTGCATACATCCCAATTTTTATTGTTTTTTTATCACACTCAATACCTTTGATTTTTTTATTGGTTGCAATTTCTAATGCTAAAGGTTCAATTGCTAGAATAAATAAATAGGGACTCAGAGGATCTCCCTGTCTACATGACCTTCCAAGTTTGAAGAACTCGGAAAAATTTCCATTATTTAAGACACAGCTGCATGCATTTTTGTACAAGACATTAAACCATTGAATAAATTGTGGCCCAAAACCACAAGATTTAAGGAGATTGTTCAAATAATCCCATTCAATGGAGTCGAAGGCCTTTTCAAAATCTACTAGTAAAAGCATACCTTCTTGATTTTTAGTTTCAAGATACTCCATCAAATCATAGACAGTTCTTATATTTTCACCGATATAACGTCGTTTTAAAAATCCTTTCTGTTCATTTCCTACAATTTTAGGCAGTACTTTTTTTAATCTTTGTGCCAACACTCCAGATAAAAGTTTACAGTCTACATTTATTAATGAGATTGCCCGCCAGTTTTTTATGAACTCACGTGGTTTATCTCCTTTTGGAAGTAAAGTAATGATTCCCTGTTTTTGTGTCTGTGACAGTTCCCCAACTTGAAAAGATTCATTCAGGCTATTCAGTAGATATTCACAAATATCATTCCAGAAGAATTTATAAAATTCAGCGGGATAACCATCAGACCCAGGGGATTTACAGTTAGCCATAGCCTTTAAAACTGTCTTAACTTCATCTTTTGTTATTAAGCCTTCACATAATTGTTTTTCTGTTTCATCTAAGGCTTTCAAATTTACATTCAAAAACTGATTTTCTGTATTTGTTGTGGTTGGTCTACTAGATTTATATAAGTTCATATAGAATCTTTTAATATTGACCTCGGTTCAGTTAAAATATTTTGACCAGTATTTACTTTACAAATAGTCTTATTGATATAATTCTTTTTTTCAAGATTACAAAAAAATTTTGTTGGCTTCTCATTTAGCTCGTATAAGTTAGCTTTTGAACGCAAAATTATCCCTTGTAATGTTTGTCGGATTTCTTTCAATTCTTCTTTGCATTTTTGGATTTCTAATGCAGTATCTGTTTTAGTACTATTTTGGTGTGACGGAAGTTTATCCTCTAAGTCCCTAATTTTACATTCTAATTCATGTTCTAAAATATTTCTTTTTTTCTTCAGCTTGGAGCAATATAGAATTGTAACACCTCTTATGTTTAATTTTATCATCTCCAATAGTAGCTGATTCGATATTGTTATAACAGGCTCTGTATCATTATTACCTGTACTATATTGACTAACAGTTTTCTTGATTTCGGCCTTTACCATGTCAACATATGTTTTGTCTTTCAATAAGGAGGTGTTAAATTTCCAAAAGCCCTTCCCTCTACTAGTATCCTCAATATTGATTTCAACACCAATAAATGAATGATCAGTTCTGTAACCAAAGCTCATAAATGTTTTAACCGTTCTTGCATGGATGTCCGTGGAAACAAGGAAAAAATCTAAACTGGCCATTTTAACTGGTTTTGTACCACTAATCCAAGTGTATTTTTTTGTCCTGGGGTTTGAGGACCGCCAGGTATCTACTAAATCTAAAACACACATCAATTGTTTGACCATTTTTCTAGAATTTATATTATTTTCACAGATATAATTGTGGGTGTCAATACTGAAATCCAAAAACAAGGTTCCAGTCCCCACAAATAATAATAGGATCATTATCCTTTTCAATTAAAGTATCTCTGAGACTTGAATAAAAGTTTGGTTGGTCTTTATTCGGGCCATACAGTACTATAAGGATAAGAGGATTACCATAGACTTCCAAATCAATGATTAATAAATTTCTAACTTCATCACGGGTAACATTTTAAAATTTATAATCCAATCCTGACTTAAACAGTACTGCCACCCCTCGGGATTCTGAGGAAAATGATGATAGCAGCACGTCATGACCCCAGTCTTGTTTAAAGCTTGACTCATATTTTGACTCATACTCATGTATGTCTTGCAAGCAATAAATTGAAAAGTTCTTATTGTTAAGCCAGTTAAAAACGTCCAATCTTTTGGCCCTGTTAGACAAACCACGGACATTCATACTACCTATTTTAATTGTTTGTGTCATTTTCACATATTAAAAAAAATATCAAAATTAGTATAATTTTACTGACTGTAACAGCTTTCTTTGATAACAACATGACAAAGAAGATAATTAGCATAACACCCCTTCAGAAGGATAATTTTATATACCAAAGATGTACTATCTATTCCACTTTTCCAGAGACTTATCACATAATTTTTGGGAAAATAAAAAGCTGAGAATCCATCAAAAAAACTCGAACTGCAACTAAAAACAAAAAGAAAACACAAACATTTTAACCAGCATGGAACACTTTTATAAACAAAGAATGAGCAGAGACATGTCTGCCCTATACCTTTAAAGGTTGCCCTTAACAAAAAGGGTGCTGCCATGCAACCCACCTCTATCCACAAATATAAAAGAGGTATGGGTTGAAGAATCATATAGAGAAGAAAAATAAAAACTAAAATTACAATCATCCACCTCTCATCAGGTATTTCATAGTTATTTAACACTTTGAAGTTTCAAGTTACAACAGATTTATTCAACAGTGAGAAATTGAAAATAGCTATTGCCCAACTATGCCATGAGCTACAGGTCTGGATTTTTACTATGTTATAACTGACCCCAAAATAGGTGAACAACATATTCAAACAAAATACTGCAAATGGAATAGCTTTCAAGTTACAACTGATTAAATCAACAGTGAGAACCTGACAACAGCTATTACTCAAATATGTAATGAGCTAACAGGTGTTTAATTTCACTATGTTATAGCTGACCAAAAGTTAGGTGAATAACCTCGATCCACAAATATAGTTATGGTTTTTACATGTTATAGCTCACCCAAACAAAGGTGAATGATATATTTAAACCAAATACTGTAAATGCAATAGTTTTCAAGTTACAACTGATTTACTCAACAGTGAGAGCCTACAAATAGCTATTGCTCAGCTATGCCATGAACTGTAGGTCTGTAATTGCACCATATCATAGCTGACCCAAAAGCTAGCGAACAACATCATTCAAAACAAAACACTGTAAATGCAATAGTTTTCAAGTTACAACTTCTCTTTTTTTATTTCAGTTGAATGCAAAAAAGGCAAATTGACTCCCTCATTACACCTATAAGAAAAAAAAGTTTTTATTTAGTATTTACTATTTAGTATTTATTGTGATGTATCTTGAGCTACCCCTGGTAAGGCCCAGATAATGGCACTGGTGGAGTGAAAAACGTATTCATTTAGAAAGTTCCTAACACAATTTTTTACAGAAAAAAATCCTTTGAATTGGGTTTTGAATCACTTCTAAATCAGGCAAACTTTGCAGATGATTGATATCTATAGAAGTATATATGTATTTAAAAACTGTTTTCCAATATTCAACATTTAAAGTCTCTTTAGCCTGTTTTTACCAGTACCATGAAGTACTTTGGAAAAATTAGCTATAGCGCCATACTATAGCGCCATACAAATACCCATCTAATAAATCAAATTAAAATTGAAGACATTCTAGTTGTATAAAACAATTTTAATTTAAAAAAACAAAATTATTTATCCTTAAGACATTATTATAGTCACTTTTTTGCTGAAGTGGTATAGTGTTAAAAAATTAATTGATTCTCCTTAATGTATATTTTGAGACTATTTCAAAATCAGTCACTAACAGCAAAGATATAGAAACAAAGTTTATCTAAAGTTCCTCTCTCACCTTCACTAGGCACTGTCCAAGATGGTTTTTACCCTTGTCCTTGCCAGCCTTTTTACCTCTGAGTGTTGCTCCATTACCCCAAAATCTGTCGTGAGGGTTGCATTCAATCAACTCTTTTCCACAAGTATCCATTAACAACTTGGATAAAAACTTGTCCTGTTGGAACTTACATCTCAATCCTATCATCATCGTTCCTATAGCAGTTGTGTCACTCCAGTTACTTCTGTCCACACTGTCACCAAGATGCTTCATATCTACTGGATCTTCAGCAAGCAGAATTTTTGTAGCTACAAGCCCTTTGTTTGCATGAATAGCCTTTTGATGCTGATAAAATTGCTCAACACACTGGTATTGTATTCCATTATGGCTGAAAGAACATGGGTAAAAGTTGCTGAAAGGGCTGAAACGTCCATGGAAAAGCACTGCAGTTGGCCTTTTCACTGTACCAATGGAATGAATATCCAACTCCTGAACACTGTAGCACTGTTGAAGGGAGTATGTAGAACCCTTGAAGGATAGCTGGTCTACTTTCAGAAAAGCGCCCTTGTCACACTTCTTGGCAACTTTCAGCACTTGTTTCAACTGATTACGCATGTTACTGATTCTAGTTGGGAAGTCCTGGCTAATGCCTGTACACACTGGAACGTTTGAACCTCCACTGAGCCCTCTTTGCTCATGCTCCAGTGCAGCTCCTAGAAACTTCTTTAACTCTGCCCTCTTTCTGAATATCTCCATGGCATGGGGAAAGTAGTGGAAACGAACCATAATAGGTCTACTGTTTCTTTTGTTTGACTCTGAATGGCTTGACAGTTTACCAATCCTGTGAATTCTGACAATTTTCATTCTTTGTTTTGCATCATGAATTTGTAGCCGTTCTTCTATAACACACATAATGGTTTCATATAGATTCTCCCCCTGGTGCTCCGGGACCCCATAGAAAATAAGGTTTTCTCTTCGTGAATATGTCTCCATATCCAAAACTTTTTGCTCCAAGGACCTAATCTGGCTTTGAAAAACTTTTTCTTTTACCATAAACTGTTCAGCAGCTAATTTATCTTTCTTTAGGACAGTCACATCCCCCTGCAGGTCACTGACTGTGGCTTGTGCACACTCAACAGATGTTTTCAGCTCATGTATATCAGTCTTATTTTCTTCTACATCTCCTTTCAATTGACTAATGTCTTTCAACATTTTGTCTAGTTTCAGATTCATTTCATCAACAGGTTCTAGTTTTACCATAATATCTTGTAACATTTGTTTGATACTTTTATCACCACCTACTTGTGTTGATGTTGTATCCTCATTTTCCACACTACCCATTTCCACAATGTCTGATTTGTCCTTTTCTTTCCCATCCATTTTTTTAACAAAGAATTCTTCAATGTTACCTTGTTTTTTCTGTAAAACTATGGGACTAACAGGGGGACTGTCACTAAGAGCACTTTGGGCTTTTTTATGCATAGCCATTTTTCTGTTTAATCCAATTAGTCTCTGTAAAAATTATATGTATTATGCTCGCCAAAGGAAGCTTAGCTAGGCCAACAGAATAAAGTCATCCAATATTCACAGTGTCTGTCACAAGTTTTGACTTCCAATAAACCTGAATACAGTGTCCAAAAACAGCCCTTCTGTCATTCCAAGCAATGATTAAAATTAATTAGCCACATGCTTCAAAAAGGAATACCTCTTTGGTTCACATATTGAAAACAATATTAAATCCTCCCATGTGCACATAATCTTTGTATTTAACTATCCAAAATAGGCTCTTTTTCACATCTTTTTCCTAATAATTTATATATACCCTGAATCCTGACATTTTATCCTAAATCATAATGCTAAATTCCAAAATCCATATTCAATATTTCCTGATAAAAAATTAGATGATTGAGGCTTGATGAAAATTCACTTTTCCGTACTGTGTGTGTGTGTGTTTATTTCATTGTGATAAATTATTTAACCTCCTGCCTTATATATCAAGGCAATGTGTTAATTGCACAATACTGAGAGGAAGCCAATTTCAAACATACACACACACTTAATGTTATTTCAAACACAAATACTTAATCTAAGGGAAATCTTACCAAAGACAAATTTATATTGACAGTGTCTGAAACAGGTTCTGAAACAGATTTCATTAGAAACAACAGAATGTGTAAAATATGAAATTTGCAACTAAATTTAGAGTTGAGCTTCTTGAGTTCGATTTCGTATGGATAACAGGAGGTTTGTAAAACAGATCGGGTAATTAAGAATTACAAGGGATTGTTTATTGATATTTATTTCATATTCTATAACAACATTTATGTATATTTACCTGCATTAGGAGGCTATGTTTGTGTGTCTGTCTGTCAGTTATAGTGGTGTTTCACTGGGGCAATCTTGTTGGTAACTAATTTTTCGAAGGCTGGGAGCAATGTTTACAGAGTTGGTTAGGGGAAGTTGTAGTTTCCTGGCTTGTCGTGTTGGGTTGGCAAAATATCAAAGATGTTTGATATTTCACTGACCTTCTTTGACTCTTGATCCCAACCGTGGCTCTGCCCACCTGGAAACCAGCTTGTCCTAGTTACTACCTGTCTTGTCTTATTACGTCCAGTCTTTTTCTTATAAATTCCAGGATGTCCTTATCACTTCAAGTTTTATCCTATCATGAAACCGGCTTGTTTTGTCACTCAAGTCTTTGCAGTCCATTTCCGGTACATTATGAAGTAAAAATATGACCGGAAATTATATTAACAATGAGAAAAAATAGTGCATGTAGTCATACCCTTTAAAGTTAACAGGCAGAAGAGGTCCACATGTATGCTGTAAAATATTAAGAAAATATTTGGTTGCACAATAATAAAATTCTCGGCCTATTTTAATTACCGCCTGTCATGATGACCTACAATTTGTCTGTTGTACCTGTCATTTGTGGAGAAAAGTACCCAATCCCTGGTCAGGATCTGAATCCTGACAAGTTGGGATGTATTACATCCGGTCAGGCAGGTGAAACTGACCCATGTTTGTTCCATGTTTTTTTCTGGATTTTTGTCCCCGATCCCTGACTCAGCTAACAGACTCTATGGAGTCATACGGTTGGTTGTAGGGACTGTTCCAAAGCAACACCCCCCCCCCTTATTTTGTGTTCATAGTGACTCAAAAATAATAAATAGTTCTTTCTGCATTTTATATGGATATGTAGTTATTACATTTGAGAAAGAAAAACACTATTGGTGGAGGTCTGCACTCCACGAGTACTCTCTAGTTTATTTTTTTAAAATTTATCCTGGGCCTTTAGATTATTATAATACCCTTTTTCTGGATTATTCATATGAAATTTTAAATCAATATATGGTTGCATTGTGGTGAATTAGATTTCTATCACAGCTATCAGCAGATAAAATGAAGAGTGAAAATAATTTACAAAACAATATAAATTCTTAATTCTTCTGTATAATACAGCTTTAGAAAAGTTGGTTTGACACAGATTAAAGAAGATCTTTTTGCAAAAAAAAAAGATCTAAAAAAAGAAAATATTTCAGAGGAAACATTTCACAAAGCTTATAAAAGAATTTGGACCACAGAAAAGCAGAATCAACTTTATAAAGAATTTATACATATGTACCACAAAAACACAGCATCAGTTTTATTGCAATACTGTGAACACAGGTACACTTTACAAGGTGCCATGTTGCACATCTTCTGTGATCTGGGTCTGTGGAGATAAAAGTCCACATTAACTCACTATGTGGCTTTTTATGTTAGGCACTTGTGGATATAAAGATTTTATTTATTTGTTGTTTTACGTCGCGTTCAACAGCCAAGGTCATATTGCGACATTTAGTTTAAGGGTGGAGGAAACCAGTACATACTGCACTGTAAACCACCGGGCATCTGAAAGTAACTACCAACTTTCCAACATGAAGCGCCCGGCCCGAGATTCAAACCGGTGGCCTCAGAGATTGGAGGCGAGAACTCTAACCGCTACACCACCGAGCCCCCCTTGTGGATATAAAGAAGACAGCATGCATACCGTGTTTCCAGTGAGAGGTGCGGCTAGGAGGATTTGACAAGCAAAGTTTACAAGGCTCTTTCTCTTAACTGTATGCTGCTGTAAAAGTCAGTACATGTATGAGTACATTACAGAAACTGAAACTCCATTATCTGAACTAAAACTTTTCCTTAACTGCAAGGAAACTTGAGCTTTCAGCAAGGCTAGAAACCTGCACAAGTACCAGCACACATTCTCTTAACAAATGTGAAACAAAGTGTACTACAGTCAAATGCAGCGAGTGCTAGCTGTGATAGTGGTAGTGGTAAACATCTGGCAAATTCCCAAATGCTTATTTACATATATGAAGTTTCCACAAACTTAAACGTTGCAAGTTCGCCAGCCATTCACAGTTTTATTTTCTTTTTGTGTGTGTTGCGAGGTTCTAGCTGGTGACCAACACATAGTCGTACTTCCCAATCTAACAGCATGTCTTAAATTACGACTATGCATTTTGAATATTTATCAGAATCTTTTTGGTATGAACACAATAGGTGTCTAGTTACAAGAGAAGACATATATTATTTCTCAACATGTATTTATAACAAAGCCAATAATAAAATTGACTGATTTATTGACTGACTGATTGACCAGCGTGTGCTAGATGGTCCAGAATCTAGTCAGAATAGCATGGAGCACTGGCATCCAACAACTTACTTTCCCATATCAGATTCAGGCGAAGAATAAAACCATGGGCCACAGAGGTGGGGGACCAGTGTCGACCAGTAGCCCACAATGCAACTACCAACAGTGAAGAAAATAGTTTTCACATCCTTTTTTAAAGAAAAATGGTTAGTCATTTTGCAAGATTTGATAAACCATTTGAAATGAATTATGAGGCAATGTACGACTCATTTTATGTGCATTTTGACCCTAATAAAATTTATGTATTTATATATTAGTGTTATGTTAATATACTAAATGTAGATATGCATAAAATTCAAAGCTGAGATTTTACGTCAAGTTCCGCAGCCAGGGTCAAAGTGGGACAGGTCATCAGTACTGCCACTAGTGGGAGTCGAATCCACAGAGAAGGTATATTTGAATAGAATATTTATTTGAATAGCGTAAATTATTTGTTGGTTGGTTAATTTATAAGCTATTACAGCAGCTCTTTGCTAATATGATCACTTACAGTTGCAGTAAAATGTAAGGTTATTTGGTTACGTTTAATTACAATAAAATATTACAAAATCCTTTTATTTTGTCATCATTTGTAATCGTCCACTAGTTATCATTGACTCAGTTGAATGAAACACATAGATTATAACATACACTTACTAAATTAAGACATATCCCAACATAACAAAGGGGTAAATATTAGAAAGTTGAAATAACACCACACTGAAATACGAAGTCTTGATTGACTGATATCAGAACTTCACAACACATGTACAACCATTAAGGGTTATGCACATTGTATTGCACCTTGAGCAAGTGTAAAGTGTTCTGAGTCATGAACATGAAAAAGAAGAGTTGCCCAAGCAAAAAAAGAAAAACTTTCAATATATAAATGCCAAAGGAAAGAACATTTATTTATTTATTTGGGGTTTTACGTCGCTTTCAACACTGTACAGGTCATATCACGACGGGTAGTTGGAAGGGCAGAGGAAACCAGTACATAGAGTTCGCTAGGGTTCTGTACTGTAAACTGCCGACCAACGGCAAGCAACTACCAGCTTTCCCACATTAGGCCTTGACGGGGATCGAACCCCGGCCTCAGAGGTGGGAGGCGAGAGTGTTACCACTCTGCCACTGTGGCCCCCCAAAGGAAAGAACAATGCTTATACATAACCTACTATAACTGCATTTTTCGAACTAAATATATCTAACCAAACAAGAAGCTATTAACAAGACTGACGACAAATAAACAGACCTTTGTGTTTCTATGTACACATAAGTGGATAAACTTTCTGTTTCTTAAAAATACTGTTAATCTAGATTTTATACGAGGACTATAAATATGCAGGATGCCAAGAGCAGAAGCTGTAGAGTCCATTTGGTCCCTGCATTGTCAGTGCTACCTGTATCACCTGGAGCAGTAGGTCCAATTTTACAAGGTTCATCCTTCTTCCACCACTTTCTGTAGAGAGTTTCAATAGTGCCATTCTGTTTGAGTTTTTCTATTGCGTCATTAAAATCATCAGTGAATCTACAACAAATAGTTTTATACACAGCCTTGAAATTACAAACTGACAAACAAGGAAGATTCAGAAGAAAACTACCAGGATACTTTGATGTAGAAATTTATTAATAAGATAATATCGTTCCACTGCTAAATTACTGTGTTGCATTTAAAAAAATTATTTCAAGATTCGTGTATATGTTACTGGCATTCAGTGTAACCAGGCATTACGCGTAATGACCTAACATTTTAGTCATTCTGCGAAAATGACTAAACATTTCAGGCATTCCGCAAAATTCCTTGGCATTTCACATAATGACTGAAAATGAACTCTAATCATTTCGCGTAATGCCTGAACATGGTTTTTCATCAAGTTTGATGATTATTCATGAATTATTTTGACATTATATAGTTTTATTCCTGCTTATTGTTTACTTAGAGAATTTACTTTATTCCATTCATGAATAACTCTAATGAAAATTGTATTGTAAATAAAAAGAAAATAATACATAATTACAAATACTGTAGAATGTTAATTGTAAGGTATGAAAAAGTGACATTATTGACCCAGACATGTACTATATATTGAGTTAATGTCATTGCATTTATATTGTTCTTTGAACAAAGTCAGTAATGAAACTTTACATAACTGTGCTAAATATCAAGACAGAGAATCTGTTACCACATTTACGCATTTTACTTCTGTAGAACTGACAGCTAATTTCAGCTTTTCAATCATTGTACTATACTGCTCTTTGGTATCAGGGCCCGATTTCACGAAGCCTCCTTTGGAAAGAACCTCCTTTGGTAAAAGAAGGTCATTTTTATTCCTTTGGGAAGGCCACCTTCACAAAGCATCCTTTAACTCTCCTTACCAAAGCTTCCTTGAAACTTAAGGAGGGAGCAAATGTTCTTTAAAGTTATTAAACATTCTTTCAAGCACACTTCCTTAAATTTAAGGTAGGTCCTTAGCTTCTTTGAAATTTAAGGGAGTTTTCAAGGTCTCCTTTAAGGAGGGAGGCTTTGTAAAACTGAGATATTTTAAAGGAGTGAGAAATTCAAGGAAATCCTTGAATTTAAGGTGACCTTTATCTTAAGGAGGCTTTTTGAAACCGGCCCCTGAACTTTCTTTTCAGCTTAATGTTTCTTGAATAGCTCTTTTTTTTAATTTCTTATTAAAACTTTTACTGAGTAATATATCAGTAATCTGTCTTGTCAAGAAATTATATCGGTTATTTAAAGTTAAAATATTGCTCACAAATGAGTTGTAACTCATTAAAATCCTCTTCAGGCTCTTGCACCTTGGACGTTTTTCACCTGTCATATTTTGTCACTGTCATATATTAAAGCTGCTACTACCTTTCACTGGGGATATTTGTGCAAAATACTCACTTATGTCAAACTAGTGATTGGATAGTAAAAAGTTTGGGGGTTCTTATTTGCACTTAAGCTTGTTTCATAAAATAGGATTAACATCAAAGTTTTCAGTATTTATTTCATATAATTACTGAAGCCCCCACCCAATCCCCCCACCTCCCCCACACACATATCAAGAACAGAAAACATATTCTTTTAAAAAAAGAAAAAGAAAAACAATTGGACATTCTCCTATTCTTACAACTAAATGAAAAGAGGTATGGAATATGTAACTGTTATTGTTCACATTGCAAAATTCCTCATTTATTTAAAAGTATGAGAGATATCAAATTTACCAATCAATTGTTATATAGTTAAAACTACAACTTGAATTTCTTCTATCAGCAAGAAATAATGCATCCTATCAATAGAATTTTAAAAGATCGTCACACAGATTGCTTGAAATCTAGAACCAATGTTTAAGTATTTGATATAATTAAAGAAGCACCAGTCCACATGATTTGAACATAGTACCATTCTTACAAGTAACATGAGAAGTGTGAAATGTATCATTATTAATGATTATGTAATAAAACTGTTTATTTATTCACTTGTGCAAAAATGTGTGAGATATGTCCAAACATATCTTCATTGTCATGAAGTTAAAACTGCATCTTGAATTGCATACAGCAAGTTTTATCTAAAATATACTTGAAAAAGAAATCTCAAATACTTGTTCAGGCAATCTGTGTATCACCGAACCATATTTTTTAGTCATTACGTGAAATGCCTAGGCATTTGGTGGTTAAACTGTTCAGGAATTTCATGAAATTACTGAAATGTTCAGTCATTATGTGTAATGCCTGGTTACACAGATTGCCTGTAACATATATAAACCCACAGTTGAAGATAGAAAAGTTTGTTCACAGAATCTGTAGCAATATTTCTTTATTTAACAAGTATATCACTGCAGTGGTGCCAACACCCATATTAATGAAGCAGCATATCAATTTAGTCTGTGCAAGATTACCTGATTTTAAGAAATGCTGCCCTCTTAATTGCAAAAGTTAATTTGGGTGGACTTATTCTGATTCTAATATGACATAACGTTCTGATTCTAATAGGACATAATATAACAGATTATTAATGTGCAGCAAGGTCACACGAGTAAAAAAATAAAATATCTGGTTACATGGAAAATGTCAGATACCACCCAGACATTAAAAAGAAGAAAAACTAAGGTGGATAAGCCTTGGTGAAGAGGTAGAATTTAAGTTTTGATTGAAAGGATGCAAGACAGCTGGCAGTTTGAAGGTCGTCAGGCAACTCATTCTGCATCATAAACAAAGCTAAGGTTTAAGTGTTTCTTTGATCAATGAATTGATAAACAAAAAGATGGAACCCACAAAAATATTCTGTCAGACATACTCCACCTGGTATTATGGGATAAGGTACACAGAGATAAATATGAATCGAGAAATTTAGAATAACCCATTTGAAATCATTTGCACACCAGCACTTTTGTTTTAAAAGTGGAACAGTGTTCAATGGTCAGCTGGAGTAGACATCAGGCGATGGTGACAACCTTGCAAGAATATTTTGAATTCTCTGAACTTACACAAGTTAAACCTCAAAAGGCCTCTAGTGGCCTCAAAAATTGAGGTGGTTACAAACCAAAGCATTTGCAACCACGATGGGAATCTGATGAGTGAGGTGCTGTCTAATCCCCCGTTAATTTCTTGGAGACTTACAGATGGACTGTGAATGACTTGAAATGGAAAATCCAGAATCAAAACATACACCCAATTTCCTAACGAAAAGAGCAGGACTGAACAAGTATACTGCGAGTGAAATATTCATTAAGTCTTTCACACTGGTGTTTTGAGCCAAAGAGGCGAAGTCTGTACTGTCAGGGATCAGTTTGAGCTTGCTCCACACCAGATCACCTGTAAATTCTGTGAATGTGAACGAAGCATTATTTTGATAAAGGTAGACATAAAATTGTACGTTATCTATACTGAAATGAAATTTAATGTTTCCATGTTCACCAATCATTGTCATATATGGACTGGCATGCCGAGAAAACAATACAGGGCTCAATATATATATATATTTTTTTTGAATGTCAAATTCAGGGTCTGATGAGCAGTTTTCTCAGACAGAGCATGACGCAGAAACATAATTGAGGAATGAGCTAAATCTCGGATAAGAACACACACTCACCTACGCGAAGAAAATAATAAGAGTAGGGACGTTTCACCACTTGAATTTCCTTACACACTCATCCAAAATTTTTTTGTACCATGACTTAAGACTTTAACTGCCAACTTGTTCTCAAAAATACATCAGCATGAGCATATGCTCACTTGAAGCCTCGTATATCATTTCAATATCCATTGAACAGGCACAATTTTCTTTAAATTTAAATACTTGAAAAAGAAAATCATTCATCTCTTTGGATATCTTTTTTCATTTTAAACAATAGTTTAAGATTGTTTGCCACAATCAGCTTATAGAATACAAAAGCTGAATTTTTGAATCATATGCTTACGAAGCTTTATTTACTGTGGAAGATTACTGTGAGAAATAGCTCTAAATTTTTGGTAATCTACAAACATTTATTGAATAGCAACCTGCTGCCCTTTTCCAAAGCAATTGAGTAGTTCTGGTATTCCCTGAAGTTAAAGGTCATGAGCTCACAATTCTGCACAGCAACATACTCTAATGTGTCACTGCCTCCGATAAAGGCGTAGTCTTCACTCAGGACTCTCTCTAAACCTAAAAAATATACATTTAGTTTGTCACCAAAAAGTTGAGTGATACTTTCACACCCTACAATTTTTCTCTTATTTTTCTTTTTTTCAAAATTAGTCAGATCATTTAAATTTAAGCATGCAGGAAGGTAGATGTGATAAAAAACTTATTCACTGTTAACAGAATAAAATGGTAAAATCAGCTTTTGGGAAAGGAAATTGTAGCAGGTTTACATTAAACGGGGGGATTATGCCTGAAGGGAGAATAGTAGGCACATTATTCTAAGGAACAAATTATATTTAAACACAGAAGACCAGGGACTCGCTGAACAAATTATTAAAAAGTTTGGTATTTAGTCACTTTTCAATCAAATCCAAAGCCATGTGTGTGGTTCACTGAGGGTCTTGAACACCTGATATGTTTTAATGTGATCTGAAAGAAACCAACATCAGTGACATGTACAATAAACATGTACTAGAAACTTTGTAATTCGGGCTAAGGGGACCTTGGCTTTTCAGTCTCCCCTGTGGAACCCTGCTTTATGAGTAAATCATGCACGTGTAATGCCAATGCTGTATCACTAAGCATAGGTCTGGTCTGTCTCTCTGTTAGTTCCATGTTAGAAAGCAAGGGGTACACAGTTCGTGGACCTTATGGTTAATTTATAATTTATTTACATAAAAAAGTTTACAGGCTGGTCTGCGAACTCCTGCTGTTTTATACATAGGGTTGTTATAGTTTTTATTGATTTTAAATGTGCTTTGACAGTGTATCTCTTCCTGGAACGTACATGAGCATAGCCTGTATTTTTGTTGAATGAACTTGAGTTCAAATTGTGGGACTTGGTGCCAATGTGTGCTGACTGTCTAGCCACCCATAGTTCCGACCAGTGAGTATACAGCCATGCCTCGAAAAAACTACATATGTTCTACATGCAAGGTGAAGCATTCACCCCACCCCACCCCCACCCCCATGGGTAAGCGCTGCTCCAGATGTACGGCCCCCAACCTACCAATGGGTCCGTAACACTTATGTCACTTCCTGATGATAGTTCTATTGCTCATGACCCGGAGCATGGGATTGGTAGTGAAAGACACTCTGGGGTAATCAGTAGTGGTCTGGGTGGCCGTGTGGAAGCAGGTTCTGGTAGATCCATTGGTGTTAGGGACGGCTATGGAACCAGTGTGGTTACATCCACATCAGAAGGGATTGATGTTGTACTACAAGAGTTACGATCCATATCTGCACGACTTACTAATGTTGACTTACCATTGACCGGGTCGGGTGTTTGTCTTCAATTATATGGAGTTTTGTGTACAGTACGGTTTGTTTGGTTGAATATCTATGAGTTGTGTAAAGTTATTAGTGTATTTGTAAGCTCAAGGCTTGAGTGCAACCATAATGGTGTGTAGGCCCTGCTGGGCTGTTGTGCATTGGCAGTGTTTTATTGATGGTATTTTATCGACACGTTAATATATCTGTTATATTTGGCATTTTGAGCAATTTAATTTTAGTTGGTAACTGTATTAGCCCCTTTCAGGGCGTTGTAACCTTTTAATGCTCAATTACACATTATGCAAGTTATGGCCCTGGTGAGGTCAGTTGTGTAGTTTTGTGGCTAAATCCTGCAACTTTATTGGGTTATTTAGTGCATTATGGAAGTTTTATGTTGATATTAGTGCATTATGACACCTTTCGTTTAATTTGGCCCTGGGCCCCAGGTTGGTGTGTGTATGTGAACTATTTGATTTTTAGTGGCCCAGGGCTTTGTTATGTAGGTATGTGTCTAACATAGCTTGTTTTTATTAATAAAAATTTTTATTTCCAACGCCTGTGTGTTTTGGGGGTGTTGGGGGATTCCTCTGGGGTGACTGAATCTCTCAAGGAGTTTACTCATCAGAATACCCCATACAAAAACTAGTTCAAATATTATTACTGCAAAGCACATTTATAGCCAAATGTTGCTAGCAAACTAATCACTTAGACTTACTCAGTCTAGTGACAATGAAAAATATTAGCCCAAATGATATCTGTCATCAATTGTAGCACCACTGATAATGACAATATTTTCAGGATATTTAATTCTGGGATTAACAATGCTGATGCAAATTAATAGCACATACTTCAAAGCCTCGACCTGAAAAATCAAAATACGTTTATTACATTTGGTAGAAAAAATGTTCAAATTTGCCATTTACCTTCACCTGTGGTGCCTACAAGCACAGACTGGCCCTGCTTCTTGAAGTATTTATTCATTCTTTTTAGAAGTGGGTCCTTACTTTCAGTAAATACCTTCCTCAGTGCATGAGATTCATCATATGTTCCATACCTAACCTGCATTTTAAAACATTAAATATCTACAAATACTATTGTACATGTTTTTAATGAAGCCATGATACACAGTTTGAGTTAAAAGGAAAATATCCTTTCAGCCTTTGCTAAATTATTTCACATATTTTGCAACTGACAGATATTTAAAATGTTTGAACAGTGCAAACCAATCATTGCTGGGGAAAGGGTGAATTTTCTGCCTATAGTTTGTGGCCACGGTGGCAGAGTGGTAACACTCTTGCCTCCCACCTCTGAGGCCGGGGTCCGATTCCCGGCATGACCTCAAGTGGGAAAGCTGGTAGTTGCTTGCCGTTGGTCGGCAGTTTACAGTACAGAACCCTGACGAACTGAATGTACTGGTTTCCTCTGCCCTTCCAACTACCCGTTGTGATATGACCTGTACAGAGTTGAAAGCGACATAAAACCCCAAATAAATAAATAAATAAAAATTCTGCCTATTGTTTATATTTTATATGACACGAGTGCCTCCATAGTATCCTTGACACCCAACTTTTCAGCAACACATAGTGTGTGTTCTTATGTCCATGATATCGTATGTTTTTCCCAAAACTTTCCAATATAAATACTTCTAATACCATAGAAAACACACCAAAATTTAGTATTTGGGGGTTATCAAAGTCTCGCATTACTTCCCATTTAATATTTACGGACATATTGACCCTCTGCACTGTCTTTATTGGAGTTTGTGATTTGATGTCAAAAATTGGTAACCACTAATCTGCCAAGGATTTATCTTGGGGTTGTATACTGACTGACATTAAACCTCAGCTATCCTGGTTAACTGCCATAAACGTGGATTCTAATGACACAACATTGGGGTGTACCATTGTGGAATAACAAAAGTATTTAGTTTCTTGAGTGAGGGGCATGAGTCATATTCCATCATGTATGTTATTTCAGGGGGTTTGATTTTTACAGCTCACTTAATACACTTCTTTATTGCATGTAACAGTAATGCACCTATAAAGTAAAAACAGTCATAAAACATGACCCTTGCTAAACAAGATTTTTATTCTCTGTTTACAGAACCCTAGTCACATGTATGGACAGATTCACACTTCTTTGCTTCCGAAAATAGAGGTCTGTTTTGTCTCCATGACAGAAATGTGGAAAGTGTATTTCTGTGTAATCCTGAATAAATCCTCTGAAATTCAAGTATATTCATGCAAAATTGCCACAAATGGGAAATCACAATATACAATGGGAAATCGCAATATATTTCTCTTAAAAAGAATAAACTTTCTCTCCCAGTTTATACAGTTGTCGAGACTGATGTTATTAGCCAATTATGACATTTCCACACATCACTAAAAGTGGAACTATTTTATTTTACTTAATTTTATAAAAGAAACCTTTATACTATCCAGTAATTCTTCAATGTTAGAAATGCCAAACTGTTTTCTTATTAAAACAGCCATGGATGTCTCTAGAAAAGGATTAGTAAAATCAACAGCCTTTTGCCTTCTTTTAGTCATTGCTAATGGTGCCATGGCAGCATCCACTTTCTGAAAGACGATAATAAAACAAACTTTAGGCTTTACATATTACTTTGTAAAACTACTTCAAAGCAAAAATAACTAAAATAATACAAGTACTAATGACATCATTGAGAGTTTACGGTTACTTTAAATTCGACAAATGTGCGGCAACAAAAGCTGGTTAAAATTTTAAAAAATTACAGTACATGCCACTTTCTAGTAATGAAATGGAAAAGTATGTCTATTTAAAAGTGAGGCATTATCCTGACACCTTAGTATCTTACTAAATGACTCCAGTCAGGCAAATATTATTACAGGGAGCATGGAGTCCTTATATTGATTTTGATTATTTTCAACAAGTTTGCATAACTTACACCAAATGTATGTTGGAGGTTTATTTTAGTTCTTTTCCAGCATAAAGGGAGGACTTAATATCCAAATAATATTGAAAATTACGTCCTAAAGCAAATTGAGAAGTCCGCAAAAATAAATTATTAATATTGAAATTTCTCACAATTTAAATTTTGGAGTAACCACTGATGAAGTATATTTTTCCTAACATAAGAACATGGAAACATGAACAATGAATAAATTTTCCTTAGATATTTATCATTTTAATTTTTGTTATGTCAAATATAAGCATTTAGAAAATAAAAGAGCTTAAATCATATTAATGAATTAAAGCCAATTGTTCTCAATAGATCACAAAAGTTATAAAACAGTTTAATGTCTAAGCAGAGGGATTATTAACAAAGGTACTGATCAAACAGTAGTATATACTGAAAGCCAATTGTAAAGTTATGATCAGATCTGCAGAGGCTATGTATTTGGTATAATTGCACTTTTAATAATTCTTACATAAACAAGTGTGTAATGGATATAGGTTAAAGGGGACTGATTACACTATCCAATTATCTGTGATGTCTGTTAATCACACTTAGCCAAAGTTTTCACAATTATATAAAATAATACAGAATTATCCCCCCTTTCAATTGAGGGATGCAGTTTGTGTTGAAAAGGTCCCCTTGTTTAATTTTTTTAATAATCCTGAAGAATTATCTTTATCAACCCAGTTGAATGCTTTTTGCAGGTCTGTAAATAAGTTCTAATTACAGAAATTTCCATCTGGGGGCCGATTTGCCCAGGGCCGAATTTTTAGGGGGCCAATTTGCCCAGGGAATACCTTTTTAGGGGGCCAATTTGCCGAGGGCCAATTTGGCAAAGGGTCAATTCGCCCAGCTCCCGTTTCACGTTACCAGGCTGTTTGTAGTAACTACAAATTAATAATAATTAAGTTGGATTTTTCGGGGGACAATTATGTAATACCCTAGTTCAAATGCTTTTTATAGATAGTTGCTTTACAAAATCTATTTATTTAGTTCATTGATGTTTATGTTATTGGGATTGTAGAATCAATCTGCAAATTTTTTACAGCATTTTCTTTTCTACAATTCCGAATTTTTTGGTAACAAATACAAAAATAACGTTATAAAACCAAGTTTTATAAAGTTCAACTTTTGTTTCAATAGAAATGAATACCTATTTGTAGCTTCATATACAAAGTTCAGGCATAATATGTACAGTTATTGCAAATACAAAAGAGATTGGATGATATTATAAACTCTTAACACAAAAAGGTATGAAATATTTGCAATACACACCCCAGAAATAACTTCTCCTATCATCCCCGACCAACTACCATTTTCATACAGACTTCCATATGTATTGTCCCTCACTGGCTGGAAACTAAAATACAGTGTAATGTTTATACTAATGTTCAGATGAAACATTTAAAAATTTAGAATTCCTTTCATGTTCAACAGCCAGGGTCCACAGCATTATCGTTTGTTGGAGTCGAACCCACACAGAGGTGACTGCCTGTGATTAGATGCCAAACTTGCTGACCCACTAGGCCATCAAGGACTTATGCTTGCAAATCAAACAACACATTGTTTTAAAATCTCGATCAGTTTCAACATTGAAAGTCAAGCATAAACAAGTACAAACATTTTAGTAAAATACACCACACTGAATGAGTGTGTAGATTACATATACTGATGACAATGGTTGCAGACTATTACAGGATGATCTTATAAAAGCAATGAAACATTTGTCATGTTTTCTCTAGCTGAACCTGAGTTTCCCTCTGATATTGACTAGTTAAACAAATTTAACCTGTATCTTCACTTGAACAGCTTCTTGGAGCTCACTAACTGGAGGTAAAATTATATCCACTCATTTCAAAAGGAGTCCGGTTCCCATCTAAAAGTTAACCTGAGGCTATAAGTTGGGGCTACGAATCAGGCAATTAACAAATCATGTCTATTAATACAAGTAATAACAACATTTATGTGACTATATTTGGCTGGCTTATAATCTTCTTGAGTAATTTTGTTTTAGCTCCCTCTAAACACTAGGTATATTGTATCGGTGATTTTACAGGGGTGTGCCACTTGAGTCGACTTGTTGGTAATTGGGTATTCTTCGAGGGTCGGGAGCAATATTTTACAGAGTCGGTTAGGAGCGGTTGTAGATTCCTGGCTTGTTCTGGTGGATCTGTAAAATATCAAACATGTTTGATATTTCACCGACCGTCCACAACTCTGTATCCGGACCTTGGCTCTGCCCACCTGGAAACCATCCTGTCATGAGTCTCTACAGTTTGTCAGGCACACTTCCAATTATATCCCATACTGTAATGGTCTTCTGGAAGAACTTACACACAAACCGACTGTGCTTAAAAGGAAACCGGCCTGTCATAAAAATTACTGACCTGAGTCAGTAACATCACAATGAGCAGTAAACAGAAACTGACAAGGTGGTAAAAGAAACAGACAAGCTGGGAAATGTGTAGGACAAGCCAGTCTCATTTTACTTACCCACAGCTTGTCAGTTATGAAATCTATAACTATATAAGGTGAGTTGGTTTGTGCAATGCATCATTTGGAAACTGGCATCTCACGGATTACATTGTTTTTACAAATTAACTAGGATTAAGTGTTGGGCTGACTTAGGATTTAGTTTTTTTTACAAATGCTGCTTTTACAAAGAAAAATGGGTCCAAAGAAGGGCAGAAGAGTGTGGAAAATAGATGTCAACACAGACACACCTACAGAGTTTGTGCTGGGGATACAGCTGCAGATATACAACAGAGGAGGGAGGAGAGGGACGCAAGAGAAAGGGAGGAAGAGGTACAGAAACAGCAGAGAAGGGAGTGACTGAAAAGCTTGCAAGGACAGACAAAAGGTACACAAAAATAGACACAGAGGCTCAAGGATAGGCAGGCACATTTCAACCTGACTCGGATGAGGATGCTATTATGGACTTTGTAAAGGACCAAGAGGAGTTGTATAACAAGACTAATGAACATTTTAAGCAGAAGGCCAGAAAGGAATGTTTTCGGGAGAGGTTCACCAACAGTCACAATGTCTGTCAAAGTGTGCAAGATTTGGTTCGAATCTCAAAGTACTCATTACAACAAACTTGTGCAGTCCAAGTCAGTCATGCTCCAAAAGAAATGACACAAAGGCAGAACTGGATTCAGGAAAAATTTAACTCCTTGAAGGCACAAATGTATAAAATGCAATGAGGTCAGCAAATCTTGAGACTTCCAAATAGAATGGAGATCAGCATGTGATCAGACACCACAATACAGCCTTCAGTTACAAGCCCCAGCACAGTTTCCAGGCATTCTACGATTGACCAGCTTGTCATGGACCAGTTTGGACAGATGAAAACCATGCTGTCATCATTTCTTGGGCCAAGGCGGGAGACAACAAAACAACATTCTAATACCACCTGGCATCTGAGGTGGAGGCCTTAGAGGATAGAAACTTTCAAACATTTAGAAACAAGGTTGTAAAACTTCTAAGCAGCATCCAAAGCAGGGCAGATGAAAGGAGTCATCAGCCCCAGCAACCACAGCAACAGACACATTATAGGAGCTCAAGTGCAACTTCAGCATTTGTGCCACAGACATTTCAACAGCCACAGCAACCGGCATCAGCTGCAAGGGAATACATTTTAACCATCCCGGAGACTCAGATACCAACAAGCCAGGTCATCTAACCCACTCAGCAGAGCCAAGTGGTAACCAAAGAACAACAGCAAACCAGAGGGCAACCGACTTTATTCATAGTTCTTGATGACCAACAGGCTGGATATTCAAGACTGCTTACTTTCACACTGACCTCAATGAAGCACTTCAACCCACCATCAGTTGCCTCTGCCACAGGTGAAGAAAGTCAACACAACATATCAGGACTCATTAACATCTTTGAGAATCTGCAGTCAGTGATGAGCTACCAACAGTGCTATGGGAAGGGGAAGAGAAATAACACTTTTAACTGACTTTATTTATTAGTAATTGTTACATATTAAAACTTGTTAATAAAACAATGTTACTGTTACTAATAGATTACACATAGTTCCTGATTAAGTTTCAAGCACACAAGACTATATCACTGTTAAGGAACCACAATGCATTAGGAGTTATTTAAGAACATTTCTTATGCCTGTTAACCTGTTGCATTGTTAAATAACTGATTACTTCCTGTACATGTAACCTCATATTAAAGTTCGAGGTCAAATCTGTCAAGTTTACTTACAAAACTACACAACCCAAGGTACTGGTCAAAATCTAGATAATTCCTGAACTAGCTATGCCAATAGTACCATCTGGTTGGCTATTATAATTCTTATACAACTTGACCTTGCAATGACCTTAAGACTGAAGTTATGTTATATAAAGAAGCACAGCCAAATGAAATGTAACTAATAAAAGCAAATAGAAACTTAGTAGGCTACCAGAACAGCCATGTACTAGAGGGAGGGAGGGTTTTTGGGTAAAACACTGTTTGGAATACTGCCTAGCGTACAATACCAGCCCCCTCAGTACAAGTTAAATGCACAGAACCCATGCTGTCCACAGTATTTAGCCTCTATATGCAGACATCAGGTGATTTTCACTGCAAGATAACTCATGAATAAAAATTTTGAAAAAAAAAGTTTTTTCTTTATAACTTTATAAATTTTGACTTTTAGTGGGGGACAAATTTACAAAACTTGGTTTAAAGTTTTTCAACAGTCTTAGGTGACTTGTGATTTGGTTTTAAATAGTGTTGAAACTTGTTGGAAATGGATTAGATTTTCGTTGAAAATTTGAGCAACACTAGATAAATAAAAGTTTTTGGAATAATTGAGTAATCATGATGACTGATAGATGCCAGCTTCTGTTGTCCCCAGGTTATTTGGTTGACACATCTCAGATCCTGTCCTCCTGCCCAGACAATGCCCCCAGATGACTGTAGTAGTCTTTCAGTAGGTCTCGCTGATGTTTGGCATCCCATGAAGGATTCCTGTAGTTGTCATTTGGCACATACCCCAACTGTTCATTATGTAGGGACTCTACATCATTTCATGGGGTTGGTTCCCTGTCGACTGCCCCCCTGGTGTGTCTTGAGCATGTTCTGCAATACCAGATGTAAAAACAATGTTTCTGCATCCTTTGGCTTTTGCTCCATGGTGCCCAGTAGTACCCTGAATCTTCTCACTAATATTACAAACGCATTCTCCCCTACCTCCTGCCTCTGGAGATCCTGTAGTTTGCTATTCTTTCTTCTACTTTAGGGTTTCACCATCCATGGCATCAGGGCAAAGGCGTCATCACCCAGTAAGAAATAGTGCAAATCTTGTCCTCCCTCCCCAGTGGTTCAGGTGGTGGAACCCCCAAGCTGCCATCCTCAATCTTCTCCCTAAATCGCTTCTAAAAATCTGTGCATCTGATGAAGATCCACTTGACCCCACATTGACCCACAGGAATCTGTATTCTGCTTCCACCAGGGCTAGCAGCATCAGGAAAAAGAAGCCCTTGTGGCTGTAATGGTCACTGCCAGATTTTATTTGCTTCTTCGGGGTTAGTAGGGCAGTGCAAATATTTGGCAATATTTGGCAAGGATGGCTGGGCAGAACTGGGGGACAAATTTACAGATGGTGGTTTGACCAACGAGCCAGTGATACTGCAAGGAGGTGTAGGTCCCTCTTGTTGCCAGGAATCTCAGTATTATTGCCAGTTTCAATCCTACCTCTAAGGGCTTCCTGAAATTGCTGATTGGCTACTTGATGTGGTGGTATGTGCTTTCTTCGATGAGGTAAAAAGGGCAGGTGGCATCCTGACACAATTGTTGTATCCTGGGATATCAGTGTGTATTAAGTCGGCCAGGTTTCTGAAGCATTCTTTTTCTTGTCTTTGAAGGAACCAGGGCTTGGCCCAGGGGTTCGGTGGCCTTCTTCGTCTGGGGGCTGTGGTGCTGCCTGTATGGCTATGGCAAGTGCTGTTCCTGGGTTCAGCAGTGTCCTTTTCGGTCTGAAAATCATGATGAAAATCAAAATATTAAACACAATAAAAATGTCCTAAGCTTCTGTAGAAAGTCTCTCTGATGTAGACATGGCATCTATGCAGTGACAAATGATGGTTTATGACAGCCAGAGGGGTTTGTATAGTTTTTGTTGGAACATGATCACACTCTCGATCCCAACTACAAGAACTAGTAAGTCTAGTTGGGGGGATCCAGGAAATGCTCCAGTCTTGTCAGTTTGTCAATACGGTTGTTGGGGCTTGATACAGCCCATCGGCTCTGCTTTATGGCTTGTCATGGTAGCTTCCCGTCATTTCATGGAGAAAATCATCCCGACCCCAAGTCTGGTTAGGATCTTGATCTGGACAAGCCGGGATGTAATACATTCTGTTGGAGAGATGAAACCAACCCAACATTTTTGCTCACTTTTTTCTGGATTTCCATCTCCGACTCTCAACTTTTGCAACCGACCCTAGAGTTGTAGAGTCAGTTATAGGTTCTAGTGGAACACCCCCATTACATTAAACAGTATCTTTCTAAAACTTAAAAGAAGTCTATATTTTAACCCCGAGATTATAACATATAAAATAAAATCCCCAAAGCATTGTTTTGCTGTTAGATATATTTAGTAAGATATATTAACCTCTTACACATTGAAATCTAAGCTCATGCATCTAGATGCACTTGTGTTCAAAAACGCGATCTTCTACAAACACAAGTCCTATATTGAAATTAACTAATAATAATAATAATAATTCCTGTGTGATGTATTATGGAATACCATCCATAACACTGTCCTGTTAAAACAGAATTTACTCATATATTAAAAACAAAATCGACCTGTAACCTTACTGGTATTCATGAACATAATATATATGTTTCCGTTAATTAATTAAGAATCACCACCTTGCCTATATAAGTCAGGCACATGGGGACACCTTCATGTTTTTGATCGCTGTAAATCAATGAAAGAACTAAGGAGAATCCTTAAACACCCAGAATTGCGTACCTGCAAAACATTATCCCCCTGTGATTACCCTTGCTCTACGAAGAGGGAAGATATGTGAATCGTAATTGGGGGGGTATGCTTGTCCGACTGTTAAAGCTTAAAAATGTACATCAGGTTATATTTTAACCAAAGGTGCAGTCAACCCTTGACTCAATCATCTTTAAACAAAAGGAGACAGCTCAGAAGATTAAATAAAAGTGTGTAGCAGTGAAAACGAATAAAAGGGGGTGAAAAAAAGACAAAAATGATGGTCACAGTGAAAGCCTGTTTTTGAATTTCAGATGACTCAAACAAGGGTGTATCTGTGACCAGATTCCATGGGTGAGGGTTTGTACATTCTCACGCACTGCTTGCTTTGATTTGAACTGAGGGGGGCAACTTTCAGATTTTTCATGATATATGCAATCTCCTCGGTTAATAGTCATATGCATGGGACTAACATGTGGAACAATGAAGAACATTGGAGTGGATATTGTAAATTTGACACAGAATGCGACCTCAAAATTATATGGTTATCAAAATACTACTTTACACAATTCTTGAATGTGTCCAAGTCCAATCCCCCCTGTCAAACGGCATGGTCATATTGTTGCAGGCTACCGCCAATGTCACTTATGAGAGTGTAAAAACCACACAGAAATGACACAAACTCCACATGCAGCTTACAGTCAAAAAATCAAGAGATATTAAACAACATTTATGTACCATTTCAAAAAGTCATCTGCAGGGGAGCTAAATTTAGGATGTTATGTCCCTTTCAACATTTTTATCATGCATACGTAATTCAGTTTCCAGACATAATTAGAAAAATATAAAAAGGAAAACTCAGTTGTAGTAATTTTGGGCTGTGCAAGAAATGTTGACCTTGCAGCATTTCAAATAATTGAAATAACTGGATTAAATAATAATAATGATAAACATAAATGTGCAACAACACGGAATTTGTGTTACCTTGAAATCGAGTAAAAACATCAAAGCTAAACTTTGGCTTTTATTTGCCATTCAACAGCCAGTGTCATATTAGAAAGGCGCACTTTTTATAACTTGTGGAAGCTGAAACCCCGCACGGAGTTGATAGCCTTTGATCAAATGCAAATTGGTAAGCCACTAGGCCATATAGGATAGCAAATCCTGACCAGTAAAAACATCCATAAACAATCAAGTGGTTTGCAACACTGATACTTAATTTTCATTTGTAAAAAAGCATTAATAATATAGTGAAGTCAATGTCATAACAATGTTATTATATTTACAAATAAAAAAGATCAAGATAGTCACATAAAAGTACACATAACCAGTATGTACAGTTGGTCAAGGTTTAGTACTGCCCAGTAAACATTTTTGAGTTTTGAAAAAGGTTTGAAAGGAAACGTTTTGTGAAGTTTAAAGAATGATGGGTACAAAAGCCATTTATAATAGAATGTTTTAAAATGTTTTATGCATACCATTGATTAAACGTTTAATGATAAATGTTACAAAAAAACACATTACAAATGAACATAATAATGTTTGAATAATAATGGGGTCAGAGGTCAATTTCAATATCTTTTTAAGGATGCTCACTAATGAAAATATTATTTTATGTCTAAAATTGTAAGATAGTGGTTTAAAAATTGTGCCCCTTCAATTCTTACTTTTAAGGATTGCATGTGGGGCATTTTTGACAAAGTCCTCTAAAATCCCCAATTATTGCTCACCTCCATCTTTGGACACGTTTGAAGGTGAAGGTTTAATAAGCATTCTGAAAATATGGGTTTAAAAACGTTTTTGATGGAATATTTTTAAAACATTTGACCAACAATGTTTTTTAAACATTTTATGTGTACTGTTTATAAATCATTTCATGATGAATGTTTGAAAAACATTTCCAGTATAACCTGCATTTCTTTAGCTATTTTATAAGTGGTTAAAAACGTGTCCCGTCAAACCTAGCTTCTTAAGTTATTTTCAAAATGTTTAATAAACGTGTTACGTAAAAACATTTGCATATAAAATATTTATAAAACATTTTTTAAACATTACAGCATAAATGTTTACTTGAAATTGTTTAGAACACCATAAGATAGAGTTCAAATAGGTTTTAAAAAAATGTTTTGCAAACGTTTAATCCATTTTACAACGTCTCAAATGTTTACTGGGTGTAAACTGCTGAGACAAGAGACAAACAGCTACCAGTTTTCTCACTTGAGACAAAGCAAGTGTCCTGTCACTGCGCAACAGTGGCCCGCGGTATGAGTCAAATCAGTTTAAAATAGTAAACCAATATTTCTCATTTTTCCTAATATGTCCATATTTACTATAATATACAATGCATCACCTACATATACTTATCATATAATTTTCCCATTGCTTCATTCATGTCTTGCCACATCTCCACCATAAATCCAGTGAACCGAAAAAGGCCTTCCTGGGATTCCTCCAACAAAATAAAGGGCTCAGTCTGAAATGAAATTGAAAATTTGTACAAAACGTTTTGAAATTTATTCCAATTGAAATATCAATGCAAATACAATATTGATCTAGTCTTTACTGACTGATTGTTTGCATAAATAGCTAATCAAATATATCAGTCAATAAGCCTTGGTCTGGCTTAGAAATAGGTATACTATCGCCTCTTACCTGCATTCAGGAATCTTTCTGTTATTTGTGTCCCTACGTTATTTCTAGATGGTTAACTGTAGTTTTGCTTTATTTGCAGCTTATTTTCATAATCATTTATCATACCTTCTTTGCTGATGCCTTAAATTCAATTTTGATACAAATTCATACCATAATTTCCTCGTTTTCTTTAATTTCTTACGAACATTGGCTGATTGACACTTTTATATCCATTAATGTTATCACACGTAGGGCTTGTACAGTAATTATCAATTGCATTTTGACAAACTTTGTTTTTTAACATTCACTGTTAGACCATGGTTTCTAACTACCAGTGGACAAACTGCATCTTTTACCTGACTTAGGCAAACATTTTGTGGCTATTTCATTCAATTTCTTTTTTAAAAAACAGCAAACGTTTCTGTTATGTCAGCAAAATATTTTCGGTTATATCAGTAAAGCATTGATTGCCTAACGATATAAAGAACACTGAAGTTTGAATTTTTGCCATTCAGCCTGTTTAAGATAAATTGCCATGTGAATTAAAATTCCCAATAAACTGAAAAGGCACAGGTACTAGTAACTGGTTGGCCAAATTATCAAGATCACTTTATGAAATATTTAAATGTGAGGCAATACATATATTACAGAAAATCTATGTAACTAGACTAATAATGTCCGCCATTATGCAAAATGCCTAAATGGTTAAGGAATGTTGTGAAACGCCTAGAAATTTCAGGTAATGACGGAAATATAAGGCTCAGTGTTACACTAATTGCCTAAACATGTATTTGAGACCTTTTTCAAGTATGTTTTTATTATGATGTTATTATTTCTTCTCACAGAAGCAATGTTAGATGCAGTTTTAACAATATAACAATTCATTAAGTATAAGTATATTTGGATATTTGTCACATTTATTTTGCATACATGAGTCAATAAAGAAGCATTATCAATACTAATATATTTTATATTTGCTTTCATTTAAATTGTATGATCGGCTTCATCTTCAACCAAGTCCATTTAATGGTTATGTTACTTTTAATTATCGTTTTACTGCTACAAACAATAGCGAACATTACTTAACATAGAATTTAAAAGGTATCGTCTGCATACATTCCAATCTGTAATTTACTATTATTAGCTTTTACTTTGGGTTTTATGTCACTATTCCTTCTTGCCCCAGTGAGTGGCTCCACTGCTAAAATGAATAGATATGAACTGAGGATCTCCCCATCTAAATGACCAGCCACTCCTGAAGAATTGAGAAAAAAGCCAGTATATATTTATTACACAGCTATTACTGTTAGAATACAAAAGTGAGAACCATGCGACAATATCAGGACCAAAATCGTGTACTTTCAGGATCAATAATAAGAAATGCTTTCTCAAAATCTATGAAAAGTAGCATACGTGTCAGTTTTTTTATTTTAGCATATTGCATGCTATCAAAAATAGTTCTGATATTTTCAACTATATAAGTCTCTTTTATGAAACCTTTTTGGTCATCTGCAATTATTTTGGTAGCACTTTCTTAATACGTGCTGCAAAGACTCCAGCAAGTAATTTGTATTCTTCATTCAAGAGAGTCCAATGTTGAATAAATTCTCTAGGTTTATTATTTTTTGACAGAAGTATTAGGATTCCCTGTTTTGGGGTAGTTGATAGCTCTCCTGTATAAAAAGCTTCATTCAGACTTTTCAGAACTTCAGTTCCTATATCCACCCAGAAGAATTTGTAAGTCCCTCACATAATATTTTGTCTTGATTCGATAGAGAACTGATATTGGTATCACTTAGAAAATATTCATGATTTCACATTGCATTCACAGATCTTTTACTTTGTAGTAAATCCCTCTAGAAATTTTGGGCTATTTCTAAAATTTTCTTTTGATTCATCACCATATTGTTCTTAAATCTTAGTCTATGGATGATTTTATTTATATAATTTCGTTTTCCAAATTGCAAAAATATTTTGCTGGTTTTTCAAAATTGTAGTAACCTTCTACCTTTGCCCTTTTGATGGACCCTTTTATTTTTTTCGTGTCTAATAACTTAGTGTCCTTAACTTAGTCTTGTTTTATTCTGTGACCTAAATTCTAGGAACGAATCAGATTCCTTCCCTAGTAATTCGAATTGCCGCCATCTTCACTTTGAATTTGCCACTCAAGGGCAACACTACATTTTGACCCACCATCCACACCCAAGACCTTAATGTCGTGTTTCACTAGTTCCTTAACCCTCAACATTTTCTCTTTGTCCCTGACCCCTTGTGCCCGGTCCCAGCACTTGGGAGGTCTCCATATTGGATTGATGTAGGACTCAGAGTACTGGGATACTCTAAACTCCTGATCCAAGTTAGAGTTATTTTTGGATCCTGATGTCCGTGCTCCTTAACCTGGTAAGTTAAGGTCTTCTTTGATGTAATCCGGCCTTCAGTTACCCTCTCAGGCTGTGACCGCTTGTGGCCTCGTCCCAGCCCAAGGGAGGTCTCCACTAGGATAGACATAGGCCTTTGAGTTTTGGCATAGGCTGTGACAGGCTGACCCTGATCACCCCTACTGACTTTGTCCTTTCGTTTCGTAGGCTGATGCCTTATTTCCTCTAGTATTTGATCACTACTAGAGAGTATTCTGATCCCTGAGTTCTAGATGTTCCCTTAATTTGGTAAATTAAGGTTTTCAATGATATAATCCTGTTCTCAGGTACTCCTGTTGACAACATGGTCGACACGGTCAAAGGCAGGACCAGGCTGACCCTGGCATCCCCCTCTTTACTTCACACTATTATGAAATCGGATTTGTCATCACAGGCTTATAGGTTGCTTTACAAACTTCCACAGGCGAGATTATGTTTTCCACTGGGCATTAGTTGATGCTCCAATTGTGTTTTACGTCCACTTTTAGTATGTACAGTATTTACATTATTTTACTAAGTATGTTTTATATGTACAGCACTGGTTGGTGCGAAATAATTTTTAAAATTTCCATGATAATGTAGTCTTTTTAAAATCTCTTCTTTGTTGCTAACATGTAAATAAAATTCCTCAACCTTCAGAACTTCATTTCATCTTCTGACCTTTTGACCTCTCACTCTCACCTTCACTGACCTCAGTATTTACGCCTCATGACCTGTAATTTGACATTAGGACAACTGATCAATATCCTTTTCATTTTTTTTCTGTTTCCAAAGCTTTTTTTTTCTTTCTGACATAATTGGGAATAGTGACCCCCTAACTTTTAATTTTATCATTTCAAGTACATTTTGACTGGAATGATGCTCGCCAAATTGTTTTAACTTCCTTTATTTCATTTTTAACTAGATTAACATATTCTGGATCAGCTAACAAGCAGAAGTTAAATTTTTAAAAGCCTTTTCCACAAGTTATCTCTGTCAATTCTATTTTGAGACTTACAAAAAGAATGGTCATTTCTATAGCCATAATTAATCTTGGTTTCTACAACTTTGGCATGAACATAAGGAGAGACCAGAAAGAAATATAGTCTGGCCATTTTAACTGGTGTTTTCCACTGACCCAAGTAACTTTTTTTGCCGCAGGTTTTGAGGCCGCCATGTATCAATCAAATCAAGGTTTTGGATCAATACTTTTTTTCCCAATACTTCTTTACTGGTCTTTACATTATTTTTTCCAACATTAGTTTTATCCATGAGTATCATTTTTGTAATCCAACACTAAGTTCCAGTCACCACATACTATGACAGAAAGGTTGTTTTGTGCCAATAATTTCTTTTTCAAGTCATTATAAAATACAGGAGAATGTCCATTGTGACCATAAATGACAGCTCCATGCAGATTAACTTTGCCCAATTCTATCTCAAGCATCAAAAAGTTGCCTGAACCATCATTTTCCTCACATAGAACTTTATAATCTAGTTTCCCATTAAAGAGTATGGCAACCCCTCTACTGTCAGAAGAAACTGAGGACAGATAGACTTCACCATCCCAATTCCTTATAAATGCTGTCTTTTTTTTAGCTAACATGGACATAAGCAAAATATTTGATAGTTCTCTTTTCTAAGCCAATTAAATACAACTTTTCTTTTCTCTTCACCAGCTAAACCCCCGACATTCATGCTACATATTCTAAAAGTATCGGGCATTTAATTTTTACAAAATTACAAAAAGTTCAATATGTAACAAAAAGCTCGCCCCTCCTTTTCATTAAGGAACTTATTCAAAAACAATTTCAATTTACCTATATCTTTGCCTTTCTGTTTGCATATTTATATTTTGATACCTTGTTCCTATAGTATCATTTTTTATTTTTGAAAAATATGACAACTTAAAACTATTGCAAAACAACAAATAATTGGAAATATAACACACTATATACAAGAAGGAAGTAGAAGTACTTAGCATGACTGTATTCCTCACACGCTAATTGTGTCAGGGTACTGCGAAGGTACACTTTAGATATATTCTGGGTTAGTACATACATAAAAAAAGTTTTGAGGATTGTCTATCCACATATAACCACTGTATTGTAAGGAAAAAATTAGCATAGGAGATGCCTGTATCACACAGCTTGGGAAATAGTTTTTGACACCACCAGATATTAGGTGAAAAGGCTCAAGATAAAAGACTTTCAGAGCAAACAGTGTCCATTATGTAACAATTTATGATAATGTAGGGACAATAAACGTAAAAATAAGTAGGTGTAACCACAAATATAAATGATGAGAATTTAATTAGCAAAACACCGGTAACATTTATTTAATTAATTATAGCTGCTAATGGGGATAGTACTGTTATACAAAGATATACTTAAATTTTTTTTTGCAGCAATACAAATATATTTGTAAATAGGTGAAATATGTCTCTAGTGTGGCAGGTGAACACACCCCGGTAAAAGCCAAGATTAAAAGCATAATTAAGCATACCTACAACATCCAAGCAAAGACTTACCCAGTAATTGTCTTACAATACTTTACAGTTTCTGGGATATAGCCCAGACATAATTATAAAGGCCAAGGTCAAAACGAAAAAGATAAAAGGTCTTATCAGAGCCACTTCAAGATGGCATACACCTTCACCCAACCAGTGTCTGTACCAAGTATCCAGTTCCTGCACCCTACAACCTCCAAGACATAGTTTGAATTTGATTGAAGGGTCAAGATCCCGACTGCAAGGTCAAAGGTCAACTGAAGGTCAAGCCATTATTTTGCTAACCTGCTCCCTACAACCAATGTCCCTATCTAGTATCCACATCCTGCACCTCCCTATTCAAAGACACAGCCCAGTCACGCTGTTTCCCAAAATTATATATTGCTTGAAACTTATTCCTGCATTTTTTACTACTTTGGTTCATTTTAAACTGAACATAATACTCATATTCAAGCATTTGGAAGCTGGTGACAAGGGGGTGAAATTTACCTTTATAATACCATATTAAAACTACCATATTTTTATAACCATAACATTATTTGCTGAAAATAAAGTAATGAAATTTACCTTTGTAATACATTATTAAATCCAGCATATTTTTATAACCATTACACTATTTCTTTAAAATATAGTATTTAAACCTGTATGTTTTTATAGACTGTACCTTATTTTCTTACTGTATGCATAAATTTGTGATTTGTTTATATTAAATTTTGTGGTCTTCGAGAAGAGTATGCTGGTAGGGCATTAAAGATAAATAATTGTCAGTAGTTATTACTTATATTTTTGAGGGTGGACAAAGATAATTTATTTGAGTAGGCATACTCAATAGTAGGCTAGTATGGCTTGAAAAATAATTGACAGCTACTGAGTATATATATGTCATGGTAGAAAGTCCAATTTGGTAGAATTTCAAATTCTACCAGCATAAACTTGGTAGAAAGTCCAAATGGAGTTTCTACTGGTAGAAAGTCTAATTTAGAAGATTTGGGTATTGCTCGGGGGTCCAAAATGTAATAAACTCGTTAGATATTCCAATCTCAAAGATTTAGGTATTTCTCTGTGTACTATTTTACTGAAACACAGATTTAACACAATTAGACATGACAGAAACTAAAATTTTCAGTCTATTTTAAGAATTTTGGGAGATTTGGGTATTGATCGGGGGTTCGAAATGTAACAAACTTGTTCGATATTCCAATCTCAGAGATTTAGGTAAGCTTTGCGTACTAATTTACTGTAACACAGATTTAACATGATAAGACATGACAGAAACTGAAATTTTCAGTCTATGTCAAGAATTTTATTTCAAGGGAAATCTGTGATATGGACATTACTAACTGATGTAAGAGCCTGTAGTTTTTACTAATAGTATTGTGGGCGGGCAAGGAAAATAAAGTTATGCCCAGAAAAACCTAAAGTTATAAGGTCTCAATTTTAGTAAAAAATATGGTGGTTCAAACATTGTTCTGTAAGGCAAATTTCAATAGTTTGAAACCAACATCCAATACCTGGACATGAGTGTGATGCAAACTTGTGTGACCTATAACATATTAAAGATACCCAACTGCCAGTAGTTATTACATACATTACATTATTGTGGGTATCAGGGATATCAGGTGGATAGCAAACTGAAGACGGGTTTATAAAGGAGATGAGAAACTGGAGGGGAGAGTTAGTACAAATGAGAATGGGAAGTCAATATAGATGAAAAGGGAGATGCATTTTTAACAGACATTAGGTATCTGTATTAGAAAGCTTCTAAACTGTAAGTTACTACAGGATACAGCGGATAGTATTATCCCTCTAGAAGTTTTCTGCAAGTTAGAAAGTTTCATCGGTAGATAACTCAAACTAAGGCTTATAAGGTTTTACATCCTGTTCAACAGCGATGGTCATATTGGGACAGGTGCTCCGCATTGCCACTTGTGGGACTCCAACCCAAAGAGGTGATAGCCTATGATTAGATTTCAAACTCGCTAATCACTAGGCCAATGAGGGCCTGTATTAAGTTACAGTGTAGGCAATATGTAATACAGATACCTAATGTCTAATAAAACACAACCCTCCATCCTCTTGTTTCCTTCCCTATCCCCCTGTCTAACTAGTTCTTATGTGGCCTGTCTCCTATCTATAATATGACCCATCCCCCTATACCCCATATTAAATTACAGTGTAGACAAAAATACAGATACCTCAGACTAAATGTTTGTTATGGAATTAGTGAGCTAGAACTTGGCTGGTTCAAATCATATCTGTCGGGAAGGACACACTTGGTCAAGGTAGGTAGTACACTCTTAGATTCTGCTGCGCTCCAGTATGGAGTTCCCCTGGGCTCCTTCCTTGGACCAATTCTGTTCTCTCTCTACACTAACCCAATCAGCTCAATCATTCATTCCCACAGTAACATCAACTACCACTTTTACGCTGATGACACCCAGTTATACATAACACTTTCACCAGCAAATGTCTTTCATTCTATACAAAAACTAAAGAACTGCCTAAACGAAATTCAAAATTTCATGTTTACAAATAAATTAAAACTTAACTCAGACATAACCGAGTTTATTCTCATAGGGTCCCAAAAACTCGTAAAGAACTCCTCCTCATTTCCCTATGAATCTTCTGGGAAATCAGGTCTCTAGAGCACAAAGTGTCAGAGTGCTGTTTGACTCCAATTTCAATTTCTCAAACCATGTGTCACAGGTCATAAAGTCCACTAGAGTACATGCAAGAGACCTCTACAGAATTTGTCCCCTTCTAGACCTTAATACATCAGTGCTGTTAGCAAATGCTTTGGGGAGCAGCAGGTTCCATTATTGCAATTCATTTTCTTATCACACACTGATTTTGAGTTAGGGAGATTGCAGCTAGTCCAAAACTCACTCTGCAGGGTTGTCACCTGCTCCTCTAAATTCTCTCACAAATACCCCTCAACTAAAAAAACTCCATTGGCTTACAGTCAGATATAGGGTACAATTTAAACTAGGCCTTATTACATACAAAATTCTCAACCAAGGTCAACCAGTTTACCTAAGAGAATTAATCCACCCCTACACCTCTTCCAGAAATACAAGGCGAAGTACCCCCAAACTCAAGTTCCTTCAAACCCCTACTTTCAATCGTAGAGTTCACAAATCAAACACTTTTCAAATTCCTTCAGTTACTATGCCCCAGTCCTTTGGAACTCTTTCCCCTTTCATGTAAGAAACAGTCCCTCTGTTGTATCATTTAGGAAGCACCTCAAAACCCACCTCTTTAGCTCTAGTTTCCCCGACATAGTTTTCTCCCCTCCTGGTCAGGGGGCCACGGTGGCAGAGTGGTAACGCTCTCGCCTCCCACCTCTGAGGCCAGGGTTCAGTTCCCAGCACAGCCTCAAGTGGGAACGCTGGTAGTTGCTTGCTGTTGGTCGGCAGAATTCAGTACAGATCCCTCACGAACTCTATGTACTGGTTCCCTCTGTCCTTCCAACTACCCGTTGTGATATGACCTGTAGTGTTGAAAACCCCAAATAAATGAAAAATCTTCCATCCTGGTCACACACACAATCCTGGATTACTGACCTTGAATGCCCCTCGACACTCCCTATGATAATGACTTTAATTAGCACACTGCGTTCCTCTTTCTGGGGAAGACATTGTGCTTGCAAAGCAGTAGATTCGATTATATAACTCATGTTTAATACAACACAACCTTCCACACTCTTATTTTCCTCCCTTTCCCCTCCCATACTGTTTTTAAGTAGCCTATACCCATTCCTACTCTATGGCCCACCCTACCAATTCTTTGGGGACATATCTCTTCTCCTTAATTCCCAACAAGACTCCTCCTGATTACTGTTTGTTCTACAATCATCTCACTGTTTATTTGGCAGATCTCAGTATTATTTTTACTCACTGTATATCTCTCAGTCTTGTTAATTGGTCTTTGCCTCTTCCCCTTTTTACTCAGCCTAACTTCCTCACCCTAGATCATGTTCACTAGATAGGATGAATAAAAAAGGGACAGTGATAGAGCAAATATGGTGTGAAAGAAGAGAATCTTACTTTCCCAATCAATACCAGACATAGAAGTTATCTTTCTAACTCGCCTGCACAGATGAAGAGAAAGATGTAGTGAGAGATACAGGGGAGTACCAAACTAGAGTGAGATTGGGTGAATGAGAAAGAGGGGGATGTAAAGCAGATGAGAAACAGTATAGAGTAAGGCTGAATGAAAAGGGGGAGAAAAACAAGCGGGGAGAGTGATAGTTAAGGTGAGAAATGGAATTAATGGTAGATGAAAACGAAAATGATTTTTTACAGACATTATGTATCTGTATTACATATCTCCTAAACTGTAAGTTAATACAGGATACTGTGGATAGAATTGGCCCTCTCCAGAACTTTTCCGCAAGTCAGAAAAATTCCTCTTTGGATACAACTAACTAAAGCTGTTGTTATAAGGTTTTGCTGTCATGCTAGATAATGGGCACAAACTTTTGAATAAATTATGGCTATTTTCTTAACAATCTTAGCAGCCATAATATATTCAAAAGTTGAGACCCATTATCTGGAAAGAAAGCAAAACCTTATAATAACAGGACCATTGAGGTATGGGAAGAAAACATGTTCTAACAAGGAATAAAATCCTTTAAAAGAACAACCCTACCCATTATATCCTGTATTAAGTTACAGTGTAGACAGTATATAATACAGATAGCTAATGTCTGTAATAAAACGATACCCTAAATCATCTGGTTTATTTCTCTACACCCCTCCCTTACTGGATGTTAGGTCCCTATATCCTGTCCTCATAATTTGTAATAAATGACAGTAGACACAAATCTACAGATATCTAATATCTGTAATACAATACAACCTTCCATAGTCTCATTTCCTCCCCTTTTCCCTCTCTCACTACTTCTTAAGTGGCCTATCCCCAATCCAATGGCCCACCCATTCCTGCATGAATTATCTGTTCCCCTTAATTTTTACCAAATATCTATTGAACCAATCTCCATGTCCTTTTTACTCGCTCTATATTCCTCACCCTGGTCTATGCTTTTTACCCTTTCTTACTCAGCCTAACTTCCTTACGCTAGATCAAGTGGGGGGAATAACAAAAATGGACAATGATTTAGCAGAAAAAAGAAAAGATAGGGTAAGAAAAAAGAAAATCTCACTTTCCCATCCTTACCTGGCCTACATGGAAAAAGATATGCAGAATGGGAAAGACATAGCCTTGTTTACAAGGTGAGGCATATCAGGTGGACAGCAAACTGATGAAAGACGGTCTATCAAGTTGAAGAGATACTGCAGTGGAGAGAGGATAGTCCAGATGAGAAGGGCCATGCATTTTTTACAGACATTAGGTATCTGTATTAGAAAGCTTCAGAACTGTAAGTTAATACAGGATACTGTGGATAGGATTATTCCTCTAGAAGTTTTCTGCAAGTTAGAAAGTTTCATCGATGGATAACTGAAACTAAGGCTGTTGTTACAAGGTTTTGTTGTCTTACTAAAAATGGGTACAAACGTTTGAATATATTATGGCTATTTTCTTAATAATCTTAGCAGCCATAATATATTTAAAAATTTAGATCCATTATCTGGGAAGAAAGCAAAATTTTATACTTACAGGACCAGTCAGGTATGGAAATAAGAGGTGTTCTGCCGAAGAGTAAAATCCTCTAAAAAAACAACCCTATGCACTATATCCTGTATTAAGTTACAGCCAAAGTCACACTTGCGGTTTTACATCCTGTTCAACAGCGAGGGTCATATTGGGACAGGTGCTCAGCATTGCCACTTGTGGGACTCTAACCCAAAGAGGTGATAGCCTATGATTAGATTTCAAACTCGCTAATCACTAGGCCAATGAGGGCCTGTATTAAGTTACAGTGTAGGCAATATGTAATACAGATACCTAATGTCTAATAAAACACAACCCTCCACCCTCTTGTTTCCTTCCCTATCCCCCTGTCTAACTAGTTCTTATGTGGCCTGTCTCCTATCTATAATATGACCCATCCCCCCATACCCCACATTAAATTACAGTGTAGACAAAAATACAGATACCTCAGACTAAATGTTTATTATGCAATTACTGAGCTAGCACTTGGCTGGTTCAAATCATATCTGTCGGGAAGGACACACTTGGTCAAGGTAGGTAGTACACTCTTAGATCTTGCTGCGCTCCAGTATGGAGTTCCGCTGGGCTCCATCCTTGGACCAATTCTGTTCTCTCTCTACACTAACCCAATCAGCTCAATCATTCATTCCCACAGTAGCATCAACTACCACAGTTACGCTGATGACACCCAGTTATACATAACACTTTCACCAGCAAATTTCTCTCACTCTATGCAAAACCTAAGGAACTGCCTAAACGACATTCAAAATTTCATGTTTACAAATAAATTAAAACTTAACTCAGACAAAACTGAATTTACTCTCATAGGTTCCCAAAAAAGAACTCCTCCCTCACTTTCCTATCAATCTTCTGGGAAATCAGGTCTCGACAACACAAAGTGTCAGGAACCTCAGAGTGCTGTTTGACTCCAATTTCAATTTCTCAAACCATGTGTCACAGGTCATAAAGTCCACTAGAGTACATGCAAGAGACCTCTACAGAATGTGTCCCCTTCTAGACCTTAATACATCAGTGCTGTTAGCAAATGCTTTGCTGAGCAGCAGGTTGCATTATTGCAATTCATTTTCTTATCGCTCACTAATTTTGAGTTAAGGAGATTGCAGCTATTCCAAAACTCACTCTGCAGGGTTGTCACCTGCTCCTCTAAATTCTCTCACAAATACCCCTCAACTAAAAAAACTCCATTGGCTTACAGTCAGATATAGGGTACAATTTAAACTAGGCCTTATTACATACAAAATTCTCAACCAAGGTCAACCAGTTTACCTAAGAGAATTAATCCACCCCTACACCTCTTCCAGAAATACAAGGCGAAGTACCGACAAAAAAAAGTTCCTTCAAACCCCTACTTTCAATCGTAGAGTTCACAAATCAAACACTTTTCAAATTCCTTCAGTTACTATGCCCCAGTCCTTTGGAACTCTTTCCCCTTTCATGTAAGAAACAGTCCCTCTTTTGTATCATTTAGGAAGCACCTCAAAACCCACCTCTTTAGCTCTAGTTTCCCCGACGTAGTTTTCTCCCCTCCTGGTCAGGGGGCCATGGTGGCAGAGTGGTAACACTCTCGCCTCCCACCTCTGAGGCCAGGGTTCAGTTCCCAGCACAGCCTCAAGTGGGAAAGCTGGTAGTTGCTTGCTGTTGGTCGGCAGTGTACAGTACAGATCCCTCACAAACTCTATGTACTGGTTCCCTCTGTCCTTCAAACTACCCGTTGTGATATGACCTGTACAGTGTTGAAAACCCCAAATAAATGAAAAATCTTCCATCCTGGTCACACACACAATCCTGGATTACTGACCTTGAACGCCCCTCGACATTCCCTATGATAATGATTTTAATTAGCACACTGCGTTCCTCTTTCTGGGGAAGATATTGTGCTTGCAAAGCAGTAGATTCGATTATATAACTCATGTTTAATACAACACAACCTTCCACACTCTTATTTTCCTCCCTTTCCCCTCCCATACTGTATTTAAGTAGCCTATACCCATTCCTACTCTATGGCCCACCCTACCAATTCTTTGCAATTGGTGACTTATCTCTTCTCCTTAATTCCCAACAAGACTCCCTCCTGATTACTGTTTGTTCTATAATCATCCCACTGTTTATTTGGCAGATCTCAGTATTATTTTTACTCACTGTATATCTCTCAGTCTTGTTAATTGGTCTTTGCCCCTTTTTACTCAGCCTAACTTCCTCACCCTAGATCATGTTCACTAGATAGGATGAATAAAAAAGGGACAGTGATAGAGCAAATATGGTGTGAAAGAAGAGAATCTTACTTTCCCAATCATTACCAGACATAGAAGTTATCTTTCTAACTCGCCTGCACAGATGAGGGATGTAAAGCAGATGAGAAACAGTAGAGAGTAAGGCTGAATGAAAAGGGGGAGAAAAACAAGTGGGGAGAGTGATGGTTAAGGTGAGAAATGGAATTAATTGTAGATGAAAAGGAAAATGATTTTTTACAGACATTATGTATCTATATTACATATCTTCTAAACTGTAAGTTAATACAGGATACTGTGGATAGAATTGTCCCTCTTCAGAACTTTTCCGCAAGTCAGAAAAATTCCTCTTTGGATAACTCTAACTAAAGCTGTTGTTATAAGGTTTTGCTGTCATGCTAGATAATGGGCACAAACTTTTGAATAAATTATGGCTATTTTCTTAACAATCTTAGCAGCCATAATATATTCAAAAGTTGAGACCCATTATCTGGAAAGAAAGCAAAACCTTATAATAACAGGACCATTGAAGTATGGGAAGAAAACATGTTCTAACAAGGAATAAAATCCTTTAAAAGAACAACCCTACCCATTATATATTGTATTAAGTTACAGTGTAGACAGTATATAATACAGATACCTAATGTCTGTAATAAAACGAAACCCTAAATCATCTGGTTTCTTTCTCTATACCCCTCCCTTACTGAATGTTAGGTCCCTATATCCTGTCCTGATAATTTGTAATAACTTACAGTAGACATATATTTAACATCTGTAATACAACACAACCCTCCATCCTCTCATTTCCTCCCCTTTTCCCTCTCTCACTACTTCTGAAGTGGCCTATCCCCAATCCTATGGCCCACCCATTCCTACATGAATTATCTGTTCCCCTTAATTTTTATCAAATCCTCCTGATTAATATCTATTTAACCAATCTCCATATCCTTTTTACTCGCTCTATATGGGTCACCCTTGTTACCTGGTCTATGCTTGTTGCCCTTTCTTACTCAGCCTAACTTCCTTACGCTAGATCAAGTGGGGGAACAACAAAAAGGGACAATGATTTTGCAGAAAAAAAAGAAAAGATAGGGTAAGAAAGAAGAAAATCTCACTTTCTCATCCTTACCTGGCCTACATGGAAAAAAGATATGCAGAATGAGAAAGACATAGCCCTGTTTACAAGGTGAGGCATATTAGGTGGACAGCAAACAGACGAAAGACTGCAGGGAGAGAGATAGTCCAGATGAGAAGGGGAAGTAATTGTAGATAAAAAAGGGCCATCCATTTTTTACAGACAATAGGTATCTGTATTAGAAAGTTAATACAGGATACTAATATTATCCCTCTCCATAAGTTTTCTGCTAGTTATAAGGCTTCATCTTTGGATAACTCAAACTAAGGCTGTTATAAGATTTTGTTGTCCTGCTAGAAAATGGGCACAAACTTTTGAATATATTCTGACTATTTTCTTAATAATCCAGTTATGGAAATAACAAGTGTTCTGGCAATGAGCAAAATCCCCTAAAAGAGCAACCCTTCCCACCATATCCTGTATTAAGTTACAGTGTAGACAATTTTGTAATACAGATACCTAATGTCTATAATAAAAACCAACACTCCATCCTCTTGTTTCCTTCCCTATTCTCTTCTTTCACTGGTACATAAATGGTTTTCTCAATAAATGGCCTATCCTCATTTGATGGTATCATCCATCCCGTCATATTTTGTATTGTTACCTGGTGTCTGTAAAAAACATAACCATCCATCCTCTGATTTTGTTCCTTATCCTCCTCCCTCACTTCTTCTTAAGTGGTCTATCCTATGCCCCATCCACTTTTAGACACGCACTTATCTCTACCCCTTAATTCCCACCAAATCTCCTTTCCAATTCTTATCCATTCTATAACCATCCCCATGTTAATTCAGCAGATATATCCGTCACTCTTGTTACCTGGTCTATGCCTGTTTCCCCTTTCTTACTCATCCCAACTTCCTCACCCTAGATCAGGTAGAAAACAAGGGAGAGGAACATATGCTGAAAAAAAAGATAATCGCACTTTCCCATCCTTACCAGACCTACATCCGTTGGCATGTACAGGGAATTTATTCATTTGGGGTTTTACGTCGCTTTCAACACTGTACAGGTCTTATTAAACGGGTAGTTGGAAGGGCAGAGCAAACCAGTACACACAGTTGGTCAAGGTTCTGTACTATAAACTGCCAACCAACGGCAAGCAACTACCAGCTTTCCCACTTGAGGTAGAGCAGAGAACCGAACCCGGGCCTCAGAGGTGGGAGGCGAGTGTTACCACTCTGCCACCGTGTCCCGGCATGTACAGGAAAAGACATAGGTCAGGTAACAAGGTGAGGGATACAGTGTGGGTAGAAAACTGGAGGGAGTAAAAAGCTTGAGTGGAGAAAAACTGGAGAGAGTAAGGCTGAATGGGAAAGGGGAGGAACAAAGGCACAAGGATGGGAGAGAGATAATTTAGGTAAGAAGGGGAAACACTTGTAGAGGAAAAGTTCCATGAATTAATACAACATATTGTGGTTGATCTTTACAATCATTGACATTACATACAATACACAGATCAATAACAAAATAACACAAATTGAAGGAAAAGAACACACCTCTAACAAATAATGCGACAGAAATATTTAAGATCCACTAAAAACTTGCATGTTAATGAAATAATTGACCAAAAAAATATACAGATACCTAATGTCTGTAATAAAACAAAGTACTCCATCTTGTTTCCTGGATTATCCTCTCCCTCAATGCTTCTCAAGTGGCCTCTCTCTTGCCTTCTACTTACTTAAGTGGAGTAGACTTTCTCTCCATCCCTACCATCACCCTGAAAGATTTGCTCACTTACTGATTCCAGATTCGCATCATAATCAATATTGTCCATTAATACATCTTGCACCACACATAACTCATCAAACGATTTGTAAATACTCTTCATAAGAGCAATTAAAGTATTTGTATGACTGAATATCCTTACAATAAATCCATGCATGTCTGATAAGGAGACAATGGTATCCAATCTACATTTCTGTCAAATAACCTCGATTGTGTATCAAATACATCCAGTACAGCAAGCATTTCATTATACAGTCAATTGTTTGGATCCCAACTATACAAACCATTATTTCCACTCCCATACTGATAAAACTTGTGATTTACTGTGGACGTACATTACTGGCCTGTAAACAACATCTTGTTTATATTCCTTATCCGTTAAACTGACTAATAATATGAATCATTTCTGACATCTGGGTGATTCAATACCGGCGGCCCATTTGGATTAAAGTATTCATTAAATATTTCTAAATCACCAACACAAACGTCATTATCGTGTACCTGAATTGCTAAGTTTGACAGAGGACAGCCAATGCATTGAGAGTGATCGCAATAGGTTCCTAACTGAACGTCAATAATCTTGCTATCAATACCATATTGAACTTGTGCATTTGCGGGGTCACAAAGTAAATTGTTACTGCACCAAATATAATTACCATGACCCTGATTGTTGATTGTCACTGTTTTCCCGTCTTAGTGAACCATGAATAAAATCATAAGTAAACTGACACAACTTTGTCCACTCACTGTCCAGGAAAAACCTATGACATATAGATTTATCAACTGTCTGTGTAGTACCAAAGTAATAACATGGCCCAATTGGAGCTGATTATCAATAATTTTATTTTTATCATTTAAATCTGTTAAAGTCACTTGATAAAATATCTTTTGCGAAACTTCCGAGTTGTTACGGATTATATGTCCGCTCCATGGTGTGATCACAAGTGGATTACCATCTCCTTACCCGGAGGTAGTGGTTGCTTGCTTATTGTGTTAAGTCGCACTTAATAACTGGACGAGATAACAAACATCTGTTTTTGAAGCATACTGAACATATGTGTTTGTTACTCCCATGACTAAATAAGTGTGTATTTGCGCCCTCATTATAGATTTTGCAGATCCTTACCTTCTGCTGATTGGTGACATTTTGACTGCTTCAACTGCTATCTGTGGAGTTCCAATTCTATTTAAAGTCCACTGAGTTTGTTAGTCCAAGGTAAAAAGCCCTCCTCCACTTAAGTCATAGATGCCCACAAAGCATGTTATAATAGCCATGGAAGTGCGGCTGCATCAGTGACGTGGTTACGTGGATGAGTACTTGCTTCATCAATGTGAAATCCTCTATCTGATGGAGGTCCTCAGTGGCCTAGCGGTTAGCAAGTTTGGCATCTAATCATAGGCTGTCACCACTGTGGGTTTGAGTCCCACAAGTGGCAACTCTGAGAACCTGTCCTAATATGACCCTGGCTGTTGAACGGGACGTAAAACCCCAACTTTGACCTTTGTCTATCTGATGGACATTATTGAGTTGACCAATTTGCCACTGTGCTATAGACAGGTCATCATATGGTGTTAACTTACGATTCCGAACAGCTACAGCATACCTTATATTTGGTCATCCTACTTCTGGCTTCACCCTAGAGGTTTCAGTTGTATTTTGTCCGATGGTATCCTTACCTGGAATAACTTCCTGGTGAACCTGATCTTTATCTTGTGCAAAAAACTTTGAAACAGCCGAGGAAACACTGGAGATGTTTCTGCGTTCAATTTGCACACAATGGCTTCCCTGCTGGCTCCCAGTGTTCTGTTGCTAAGAACTTCATGACCTATAACATGACTCCAGTTTGTGGTGGTATGAGGTGTTGATGCAAGTAATCAGTTCCACCATTGTAACAGGACCTGCAGGTTGTGTGCTGACTCTTTGATAGGTAATGGGTGATGAATCCTCACGTTGATGAGAACCCCTTGGTTGACAGTTTTCCTATGGCATGGGGAGTGATAGGTGTAAAATTCATATTACCTTGCCTTCCCTGGAGAGTGACCCAGCTCCTCATTATCAGCTTTCAATATGTTCAGAATCGTTAGAATGGCGTAGTTGGTATCTGGGACAGCTGAAATTTATGTGACAGATGCAGAGTTAAAGGTAATGCCACTCACAGTTGCCAGGTCCAGTCCGACCTGTATATATGATCCATCTGAATTACCTGTGGACTTCCCTGAATTATTTTTCTTGGATTTCATAGCATTACAGATACTTGTTGATGATAAAGATTTTTTCCCTGTCCAGAGAGGTGATTTTCTTCTACTGTAACACATTTTGCTCTTGCAAATGTATTAATTTTCTTAATTTCTACTTTATAGTGCATGAACATTTCTTTGACCTGTACACCATACCTATAAGTTATTTTGGTTACAAGGGATATTCCTCTTGTTAGCAGAAATGTACTAAATCTCACAACACTATACATCACCACCCGGGCCTTCAAAATAGTACTGACACAATACTGGCAGTAATAGTCCATTTCCGGTATTTATATTATTTTATTTTATTTCATAACTATGAAGTTGTACTTTAAACAAAATAGGAACAACACATCTTCAAATAATATATTCATGTTATTTATTCTATGTCTTATGATAACACAAATATAAATTCTTACAAAATGAGTTCACATGTTAAAACAAGTGTCACATTGAACTTGTTATAATCTCACACCCACGTTACTAACCCCACAGTGTATATAAGCAACTTTCTACAATGTAATTTATCACTTTCAACTCCCCTTTCCCCCTTCCCAGGATTATACACTGGTACTAATACAATGATACAACTACTTGGAAAGTTTGAGGGATTCATGTACTATATTAGGTTATGTACCTTCCATAATGAATTATATTTATTTTATATCTTGTGTACTGATTTTAGTGACTGTGATAACTTACTTTTTGAATATTTTATCTGATCTGATGTGGTCATAATTGCGGTCATTTTGAGTAATTTTCTAAGCTTGTAAAACCAAAACTAGTTGTATTTGTAGTTGTATAAAATTCACTGCACTGGTTTCGAAATACTGGTTTCAATGGGCACACTGATGCACCTTGGATGCAATCTATATCCTTTTTTATAACAAGGAAAATACTGTAGTGTTCTATATTTCAAAAAAATAAAAATGTTATAAAGTTTTTAAACAATGTGGCGTATATGTTATCATTTGATAACACGATCCTCTAGTTCATCTTTGTATGCAATTAAGAAACAGCATTACATTTATGGTGATTTAAAAATCAAAGCAAGGACTAATCCATGAAGCAATTAGTAGTGAAACAATTAGATGTCTGCTTGATTTATCATTGCAGTCAGTCACCGAGAATTCGTAATAGTTGCTTATTCAAATTAAATCTTACCTTGTTTATATAAATCTGAATATCCATGTGCTTTTAAAGTATGCTGGTAGGTGTGTTCATTAAATTGATAGATTTGTCACACCTTTGAGGTTAATGTTGCAAATATTTACAAGAAATGAGCCTTTTGAGTAGATTGTTTAATGTCAGACACTCAGAAACCAACAAAGTTCTTTCCAGATTAACATTATATTCTTCATCTCTGAAAGTGTTATAACCAACAATGAAGTAAAATAATCAATTCTGACTCGATTGTCAGTCAAAAACATGGCCAAAAGGGGTTTTGGTCTACTAGTGCAAGCTGCGAAGCCACCACAGACACAAGTAGTGCACCGAAGCGGTCACCCAACCCAGCGCTAACATAGCACATTGCCACTAAACTTCAGTGAACAGAAAGATACTCATCACGCCCAGCCACAATTCATGAAAGCCTGGTGACAAAAAAAAGTGATTCCTAGAAGCGCGAGTCTCCCTACAGCTTGTGCTTAAAAATGGGGGATCCATCAGGCATGACAAATTTGTGAAATTCTCAGCACAAGAGAACAGTATTGTAGACTGACAACTCAATATTGTGGTCTCGTCGCATCCCTACTGTATACTTGTCTAACTGGGCGTTCAGACTAGTGATTCAACTCGGGTTGACACAGATTGAACCAGATTGGAGACTAGTCTAAACGCTCACAATCCAGGTTGACAAGGGTAAAACTCAACCCCACTCAAGAGGTGGATTGATGCAGATTGGCTTAACCCCATTTGTAGTGTGAACCCTGTCAATCCGGGTTGACAAAGGTTGAGTGTGTTGGTACTGTAGGTTATGGATTTACTGCCTTGCAACAATTGCCCAACTTAAGATTTATATATACACAACTTAATCCTTTGTAAGCAGGAACCTAATTAATACATAGGCCACCAAGCAAGATTGCTGTGCCATTTCTGTATGATTGCAATTTGGTATAAAATAAATATTTGTAACTGTAGTAGGATGATCTGATAAGCAGAACTATTCCAAAGGATTGCAATAAGTCTGTTACTTAAAAGTAGCAAAATCTTAAAAATATAAACATTCTCTTTGATTAATTATAAAAACTTTAAAAAAGTATTTATCTGAATGGTATCTAATACAAAATTGGGATCTTTTATAGTTTTAGCAATTTGGAAAACTAATTGCAATTTAAACAATTCACATGCGTTACATTAAGCTAAATTTGGAGGCTTTACTGTACTCGGTTTTTGACACTTCTCAATCCAGATTAAACTCTGTAGTGTGGACACTCAATCCGGATTGAGATGAATCTGCTTCAATCTGCTTCTTTATTTATTTATTTATTTGGGGTTTTATGTTGCCTTCAACACTGTACAGGTCATATCACGACGGGTAGTTGGAAGGGCAGAGGAAACCAGTACATACAGTTCATTAGGGTTCTTTAAACTGCCGACCAATAGCAAGCAACTACCAGCTTTCCCACTTGAGGCCGTGCTGGGAATCGAACCCCGGCCTCAGAGGTGGGAGGCAAGAGTGTCAATCTGCTTCAACCCTCAATCCTTGTCGACCCGGATTGTAGTCTCAACAGGTCTAATTTCACTTATTTCAGTCTACAAGATCCCTCTTTTTGTTTTATTCGTTGTATTTCAATATTTCTCTGATTTTAGATACATTGATGGCATTGTCTATAGTCAGAAATAATCGTGTAGCTTTTGGTAACTTGCTGTTTTGATTATTTTTGTTTATTTCAACTAATACATTTTATTCCTAAATTTTGTAATATTGGGCAGAATTAATATTCAAAGTTGCTGTAGCTGGACATTTTCTTGTACATTTTGGTCAGTTGTTTGTAGATTTTGAGCAGCCATAATATATTAGTTCAATTTGGTGCTAAATACTCTCCATTCACCCTTTAAAAGGAAAAGGGTTCAAGTCGTGTTCAAGTCCGGATCATACCTGGACAGGTCCATTTGTAAGAGTGGATTTCTATTTTAGGATCATGCTGACAGAAGTGAAGCAAAAAAGGAGTGGACAATCTTATGAACAGATCAGTCATAACGAACATAATGGATTTTCAATTTATCTGTTATGACTTGCCTGTTCACAGGACGTTCCACCCCTGTAAATGAACTTTTCATCAAAATATTTAGTCAATTTATGGAAATCTTTTTTTCAACGAGTGATAATACAATTACTCTCCATTTGAAATTCAAAATTAGTAGGGACTTAATTAACATACAGCTTATAATGCTATACAATTTTGTATCATTAGTTCAGACTGGATACATGTTGAATCATTGTTTTCATTAGTTTTGTGCAAATATCAAGCCAAACATTAAAGAAGCAACTAGAAAGTAGTCATAGAGTGCAGATTTCCATCAGGAAACGCTTCCGAAAAATTTGGATATTTGGTATCTGGACTACAATCTGGATCTTTTCCAAGTGTAATCAATTCTTTCTTTGGCCAGGTCCCACCCATTATAAAACACCTCACGGAGATCCGTTGATTACTTTTGGAGCAATGTCAACCAACAGCCAAAGTCAGTGAAAATATATTGAAAATTGGACTTTTTGGTATCCATACCAGTAAACATCCGCCAGTGAATGCCCGCCTGATATTTCTTTGTTAGTGATCAAGGACAAATGCTTCTATTTTTCTAAAAAAAAAATGGAGGTTCAGTGGTATTTCGGGGTGCGATAAAAATGGCCAATGAGATAAACTGTTAACATATAAAGCTTTAAAACAAATGTAACAAAATGTACCTCAGTTATTACTTGTGGTGTATATCATTTGGAAATCTGATGGTAGAAAAATAAAATGTAAAGCTGTCATGGTAGAAGAATAACTTATAAAGCTGTCGATATAATTTAAATTAAAAATATTAACTTCAGCATGGGTGTTTACTAGCAGAAAGCCACTAATATGATCCAGAGGCCAGTTTCACAAAGGGTCTTAGACTTAGCCAAGTTTTTGGCTAAGTCAGGACTTAAATCTAAGACTTTGGTCTTAGATAGGCCTATGACTTAAATGGATTTCACACAGGGTGATTTAGCTAAGTCCAAGCTGATCAAATAACCACAGTGGTTTTCTGTCATGTGACTTTTTATTTCCAAAAACTTGGCTAAGTCTAAGACCCTTTGTGAAACCGGCCCCAAATCTTTCCCAACATTTCTTTACTGCTTCTTTTGGTGCGGTCCTATTGTACTCACAATAATAAAAAGAGCTGTTCATTATTTCTGGACAAACAGACAAACAAATAAAAAAACAACTACGTGGTGAAGGTAATTATATTTAACACTCACCCGAATTGTGGTAAACAACATAGTGTCTGGTGTGACATCACGGCTGGAATCTTCTTGGCCTAAATATAATTGATGAGAGTAAGTTATACATTTTTTGACATTTCAACAACCTGAGCAATATTCAACCGCTTCAAACTGAACATGAATATTAACTATCAACTTTTCCATTACAAACTATGATTAATGTCGCCTTCTAACAGTTTAATATAGTGCTCGGCCAATCAGAATTTAAATGTATTATCTGCTTGCGTTCAGGTTATTGATTTTCTATTTATTTCAATACTCTCAGTAATAGAACAATATATACGGGTGCAATATGTTTCTACTTTTAACAGACTGTACAGAGTGTTGAAATAAGTATTATAATTCGGTTGGGTCGCCAATAAGTATGTCCAATAACATAAAGTAGCCAAAATCAGTTGAGATAAAAATGTGTATTTTACTGTATTAGTGCGCATTATTGTTGAATTAAAACAAGTTGATGCATTTTATTTGTGGGGATGCAAAAACATATTGTTGAACTAAACATATTCATGACTTTTATGTTATTCAATACTGGGCTGATTTTGCAAAGGGACTTAAGTCCAGATTTAGACTTAAATTTAAGACTTTGGTCTTAAATTTTGTCAACAGAATGTTAACCCAGCAGGCACAGGTCCAATTCTTGACATCATGTTTTGGTCATGTTAGTATATAACATCAAGTAACTATCACTCGGACATGATTTAAGGTGGTCACGTCATCTGACACAAATCTGACATCCAGTTTATGTGACATGACATGATTTTATGTTAATAACATACCTACAATATCAAGTAGATGTCAAAATGATTACCAGACCTAACGTGAATGTATCATCCTATACAATGACATAAAATTGACACCATCCCAACATGACTTTGTGTAGTCATGTCAAATGAAGAAAATATGATGTTAGAATAATATGATGTGACATGATATTCTACTCGGGCATTGTTTCTGACATCTTAATGATATTAATATGATGTCACTTTGTTAAAACATTTAAAGTGGACTATCATCATATCATTTGAGATCAGATTAACATCAGTATTCTATAAAATTATGATATCATTTTTAGGAATATTACAAATGCATCGTATGGATGTCTAAATGATATTTAAGTCGGAATAATTTATCTAGTCTGTGTTAAGTCAAAGTTGGATTTTACATCTTGTACAACAGCCAGGGTCATATTAGGACAGGCCCTCAGCTTTTTCACATGAGTAGGGGCAAACCCAGGCAGAGGTGACAACCTGTGATTAGATGCTGAACCTACCATAACTAACTTGGCCTATAGTCTGTGTGATGTTGCTTTGACAGAAATAATTAATTTTTGGTACAGACAAAACAATTATGTTTAAAACTGTAACTAAAATGCTGTGTGACAGCAAAACTCTTCAAGAAATATGTTGATTTGTAAACAAATGTATACTTTAGTGTTTGCAACCAAGCCAAAGATTGAATAAATAAAGAAAAACGTTTAGAAAAAAGGCTTCTAATATTCAAACTTTTGTACCCATAATTTGTATCTTTACAAGTTGTATAAATTTTCGAACTTGTTCCCAGATGACATTCATTATTTTCTCCCATGGAATAATCTGTATAGCACATGGAAATCACTTTAAAGCTGTGTCAGGTAAGTGCACACAAATGGTAGTTGTATATTGGGAGTTTAGTCAATGTAATGCGATATTAACTGTGAAAACAAAAATTTTTTTAACCAAATTTGTATTACTAACAATTGGTTTAAGCACTTGCGAAATGATGTTAATCAGATTTTTAAATCAGTACATCAAATTGATGTCAATTTCTGATGTCATATAGACATGAAGTCAGTCCAAATTGGGTGATCTTATTGATGTCTTATGCTGATATCAAATGTATAATCGGCTACTAGATGTCATTTTTATGGCTTTTGGAGATGTCAAATAGACTAGGCTACTAAAGATCTATTTGACATTTAACATATGATGTCATTTCGAATTTCAAATAAGCATCAGTTTCTGATGTCTTGCCCAGTGTCTTTTTGATTCCTTTTTGATGTCCTATTGCCTGCTGGGAAGTCTGTGGTCTTAGTCTTTGCGGATTTCATAAAGCAGCTAAGTCCGTGGACTTAACTTTAAGTCTGGGAGGTAGTGGGCTTAAATTTTGTAAAGAGGACTTAAATATGGCCACCATAAACTTTTCTCCACTTCAAAATTTGAAATAGTTGTAAATAAAGTATAATTACACAGAACAAAATGCATCAAATGTAGGATATAAAAGGTCACAGAAAACCACTCTGATTATTTCATAAGCTTGGACTTAGCTAAGTCACCCTTTGAGAAATCCAATTAAGTCCCAGACCTAGCTAAGACCAAAGTCTTAGATTTACCCAGATAGCATCCCGCCGTCGGACCGACGTTGGCTGTTGGTCGCAAGGTCGGCAGATTTTGCCGACGTTGGGCCGACGTTGGGCCGACGGTGGCTTGCCAACCACTATTCATGTTAAATTTCTCTATATTTTGCCGACGTTGGGCCAACGGTGGATTTTTATTCAAGATGGTGGCGAGCAATAATAGGGGATTTGGGGAAACTTAGAAAAAAATTATTAATTATGGTATATCTAAAAGTCATATTTCAGTCAGCCCACAAATTTTAGCTAACCATTTAACAATTTTACACATAAAAATGATATTCTTATTATAAATTTACACCAAAAAAGTTGTTGGTGAACAGTATCTGATTGGCTCATGCTATGCATACAATATAATTTTTACTGGTGGTTTGCCGACGTTGGGCCAACCTTGGCCCGACGGTCAAAAAGCCGTTGGCCTGACGTCGGCAGCCGACGTCGGACCGACAGATGTGCTGACATTGGGCCAACATCGGTCCGACGGCGGAATGCTATCTGGGTAAGTCATGTTGGAAGAGATACACTCTTTCAAAAATTAATTTTAAAAAATATAAAAAATTGTACATTTACTTCAAAATTGCAAACACTGTTGTATTGAAGTCACATTTTAATGTAGATGTAAATGGTGTAAGGGGACCATAGTGGCGCAGTGGTAACACACTCGCCTCCCACCTCTGAGGTCTGTGGTTCAAACCCTGGACCATATGTTGGAAGTTAGTAGTTGCTTACCGATGGTCGATGGTTTACAGTACCTTGACAAACTGTGTGTACTGGTTTCCTCTAAAAACTACCCATTGTGATATTTATTTATTTGGGGTTTTACGTCGCTTTCAACACTATACAATACGCAGGTAATTGGAAGGGCAGAGGAAACTAGTATATACAGTTCGTCAGAGTTCTGTACTGTAAACTGCCGACCATCAGTAAGCAACTACCAGCTTTCCCACTTGAGGCTGTGCCGGGAACTACCACTCGGCCACCGTGGCCCCTACCCATTGTGATATGACCTGAACAGTGTTGAAAGTGACATAAGAAAAAACAAATAAATAAGTAAATGTTAATTAATATGTTTTCATCAGCATTTGTCTGTTGTCATCTACATCTGTTGTCGCTAGTTAAGCATTTTGATTTATAAGAAAATATTACATCTCTAACTATATCTCAAAACTTACCTGTTTGCAAAAGCCTATTTGCCATAACCTCCCAAGTCACCATGTGTCTCCTGGAACGTTATTTACCTTGTTTCATGTTCAGTTGCACCTTAGAGTCTCTCATTGATAGAGATTAAGCGCTCCCAAAGTCCACATAAGATTAGATTAGATTAGACATGTCTGGTTTAAGTAAATAGAACACATGGAAAGACGAGGTCCTTTTGCATCAGTGTCTTCATATTCTGTCACGATGTCATTTACCTCAAAACATGATCATTCTGGATTGCAAAGAGGGTGGATGTCATTGCTGTTGATTGTTATTCAAATATTATTTTATACAATACAACAGAGCTGCTTTAACGACACAATAGCTTTGATACCCATATATTTGTCTCTTAGTTTACATTCCACAATCAATGGCCAGAATTCATTTCCAGGCACAAAATGTTACATAAATTAACATTTTAAGCCAATACTGTAAAATAAATTATTGGCTGCCCTTGATTTGAGCCCATAACATTAGTTGATACCAGTACTCACCTGTAGCCACTAGAATTAATCCAGTAAACATAAATAAATACAAGAAAAATTTTAAAACCATATTTCAGGATAATAACCAGACATAAATAATTTCAAATGAAGCAAGAATTGTTTATGTGTATCCCCAGTAAAGTCAAATTTCACAACAGTTATAATAATGCTTCCAGTGTGAAATAATACAAATTCAACAGTACATCATTCCCGCCTAAATAGTAAAATATTATTTTTGTTGTAGTTTTATAAAGTGAATGGTATAGTACAAATAATTGTTATTCACAAGCAATGAGCTAATAACATGTTTTAAAACCACTTTTATTCAATTTTATCTGAGAGATATGCACCATATGTAAAACTTCAGTTATACAGAGTTATGCTGAGGGGAGTTGTGTGCAGCATGTTTACAGAAGTGGTTTTCATTAAGGGGTTACAATAAGCTACAACTAAGATCTGCATTATAACACACAGTTACAAGTTGTGCAAGTTGGCTGCAGCAAATTAGCCTCAGATACTTAAATTTGCTTTGTTGTTGCAGAATGAATATGTGCTTGCATTTCCTTAATAATTTTTTCCTTCTAGCTGATCTTCTGTTGGCTTGTTGATTTCATTATTATTCCTACTGGTTGAATGCTATGTTTGAGAAATAGAAGAGGAATTCTCTTTTAATGTTCTCTTTTTTCAATAAGCCATTGCAGGTTATTGTAGACTGGCGGCCAGAAATACGTATGCTGAAATATATAATACATTGTGTGATTAGGTTACAGGTTTTAAATTACAGAACAACCATTCAGCATATATTATTATAATTATTGTCCAATAAACAAGTAAAATGTTCAAAACAGTAAATTGAGGTGGTTTTTGGGTCTTGCTGTTTTGGAACAAAATTCTTTTAATTCATAAATTTATTCAAGACACAAACTGAGTGGAAAACCAATCACACTACGTGTGAAAATCAGGCTTTTACAGCAATGGAGGCTGAGATGAAATGGTAAAACTTGTAACTTTTGCTTGTATATGTTTTACTTTTGCTTATTGAATTTTTTGTGTTATGTAACATTTTCCTGCTTTTATTTGTTGAAGCTACAACACACGGGCAGATACTTGCTTTGAAGTGACAAATAAGACTATATGGGCTGGGTACAAAATGTTTAATATTTAATACATTGTATATGTTAATGTACTTGTCACTATAATAAAAAAATTCTCTCTTTCTTTCTCTTTGTAACTGGGAAGAGAGAAGTAGGTACTTTAGTCCAACACCACCAAGAAGAGCTAAAATTAACAGGAAAATGTCATGTGAAAGAAGACTAGATAAAATTTATTATATCACATTGTTTTGAAATTAATACACATACACCAACATATATAGATAGATTTGTAGTATAAACAATTTTAATAGAAGCTACATTTTTTCAAGTACAGTGCTACGTCACATCTTCACATTTATATCCATAGCAGAAGTAGCATAGCAAAACACATTATGTTAGCAAAAAGATCACTACTGTCTGCTACAGTTCACTAGCAATAATAAATCAATCACTAATCAATATACATATATTAGACAAGTATATCATGAGATTGCATCATGACAATAATTGTCAGGATCTTGAAAACCATAGACTAGCATTTTAATGAGATATCTGCCAAATTGCATGTGTATGACAATGTCTTGCCATCAGTTAAGAGACAGATTGATACCTTTAAATCTTGACAGCTTTCATTCCATTTATGGTTTGAATCCTTTGGTTCCTGGGTAATTTTTAAGTATCAATTCTAACAGGTAAAACCACTTCCGATCATTATAGTTTATGGTCCTAACAGTCACATCCATTTGTGCTTGATTTGTGGTCTATGACTACTTTCTTTTATTCATCAATTTAAACAATGTTCACAATCATAAAATTAAATTGACTTTTCCAAACATTGTTGTGAAGCTTGCTAGAATATTTTGAGGTGAAGTATACTTAAGTGGTGTATGAATCCACCATTCTTTATCAAACCATAACAAGTTGGCCAAAATTGTTTAGTTTGCTCAATATTTGCACCTACGTGTAAAAATAGGATGCATATTTATACACATATAATATTGAACTTATTACCTCCGCCAAGGAGGTTATGTTTTCGCCTGGGTTTGTCTGTCCGTCTGTTTGTTTGTGGACAAGATAACTCAAAAACGTATGGATGGATTTTGATAAAATTTTCAGGATATGTCCGAAATGGTAAAAGGAAGAAGTGATTAGAGTTTGGGAGTGATTCGGATCACTCTGTGGATCTACTGGATCCATGAAATTTAATTTTTAAAGAAAGATAGCTCAAAAACTTATAGAGGGATTTTGATGAAATTTTCAGGATATGTGAGAAATTGGTAAAGGAAGAAGTGATTGGATTTTGGGATTCTGGATCTTCGGGATCCCTGAATTCTTTAAAGGAAGCTTAATTCGAAAAGTTATGGACGGATTCCGATGAATTTTAGGACATGCCCAAAATGGGACAAGGAAGAAGTGATTAGATTTTGGATGTGATCTGGATCATTGTCTGGATCTTCTGGTTCCAGGTATTTTTAAAGGAAGATTATTCAAAAAGTTATGGATGGATTTGGATGAAATTTTCATTATATGTCTGAAATGCGACAAGGAACAAAGTGTAAAAAAGTACAATATCAATGCTAATGGTTGGTTTTCAAAGACAAGGAATTATTTTATGGAGTAGACACAGCAGTGGGGACTGAGCTGTCTTGGCGGAGGTCTGCACTTTCTGAGTGCTCTTGTTTGATATTTCACATATGTTGTCAACAAAAATATGTATGCCATCAAATCATGTCCACCTTTTAAACAACCATAGGCCAATTTAGTGAAATATCAGTGCTGGTATGAATGTTACTTTTCCTTGTCTGTGCTTCTATCAAGGGTGTATTTTTAATAAATCTTAATATTTGTCTCTTTTGCACTTTTGGTGCAATTACTTATGACTCTAACAAAATAATTAGATACACATCATTATGAATAACTTTTATTTCATTTTACTATGTTTTGACTTAAAGATAATTTGACGACACTTTAACTCTACACAGTTCTACAGCTTAATTTGATGGGTTTTGGCAGCTCTAGGGATCTTTAGGTGTTTTGTTGGCCCTCACTGGTGCACGTATACTTATCTATGACTAACTAATGTTGAACTGGTTTTTGGTAGCCTTAAACATAAAGGTGTGGTCACCTCCATTTTGTTTACTATGCAATCTTATACGATTTTTTAATCCGATGTTTCAATAGCCAAAATGAAATAAAAATCTTCTAAACCTGAGAGTGAGTGAGAAATGCAGCTATTTCAATTATTATTAGGATTTGATATTCACATGTATTATCTTAGTCACTTTCTGCAATCACTGATATTTTCCATTGTGTATTTGCATGAAAAAAATTATGTCTCTAAAATAAATTTATATCGCTTGTGTGTATCTTTTTTGCCATTTAAATATTAAATATTCCTATATTTAAAACCATAAATTTTCAAATATTTGCCAAATAAACCTAATTTTTAAAAAGTTTCTATTTTGTTAAAGAAAAATGCAGAAAAGTGAGTTCTTTCCTCAAAAAAACATGTGTATGTGGGGACCCACCTTAAGGGATACTGTAAAAATTGAAATGTGCAAAAACAGGCATCAAAATGTCCCTTTCTACCATTATTTTCTTATAAATAGTACAAAATAAATGTATAATGTATTGAAGTTGGAAACTGATGCAGCATATAACACCTCTAGAATAGAACCATTTATACTGGTCAAAATGGATAGTAATCCTCTGATCCGCTGGAGTCAGAAAAAGGAAGTCCAAAACCAAGCAGAAGTTGTTACACAGTAAGTACCGCCATGGGGGTGTCACTATGGAGGTCTCATATACCAGTCTCAACAGGTAGGTCTTGAATGTAGATCTGTGAAGTAACATTCTTACCACCATGAGGTTTCACCAGCTGAAAACCAAACTATATTCGTTATGACTAGACATTCCTCCATCACATTTCATCTATATACAACTTTATTTCTGATGTACTTCTACATTCAGCTGCTGACAATCCTTGTGTAACCAACATACTTTGTCGTGCTTTCTATCACAAAGGACCATCTTGCTCACTGGTCTGACAGTGGAGGTTTTCCTCAGACACACTGGAGTGCAGTCTAGTTGTCAGTGTATAAGTAGGTAGTGTAAAGTCATCATCTATTGACCCTTGGGCCAACAGCCCTCTACATACCACTGGGGTATTGGGCTCGCTGACTGACCCCATCTGGTCTGAGATTGTCATAGGCGATGGGAGTAGACCGCCATTACATGTATCAAGGTCATGCAGACGCCTTCGACACTGAAATGGAGGGATAACGATTGGTTAAACCGACAAAAAATAAACAAAAATACCAAACTTTTGGACTCAATATAAAATTTTAAGAAATGTATATTATTTGGTTGACTAATTATACTGGTCTCGGCTCAGCCATTGGCTATGTCACAGTTAGCTTTAACATTATGATGTGCCACTCAGTATATCTTATTGAAACATAATGACATACCATTGCCTCATTCATTCAGTATGTATCAGATCAGATTCTACTAATCCTGTCTGGAACCAATGGTTACAAATCATGCCTCTTTTTCCATTTTTGCATGTTATTCCTTTTTTTCAAATAAAAGTTAAATAACAAAGTCTTGATGTAATAGCACCTGTTCTAAAGACATCTTCAGCCTGCTATTTTCGTCTTTTATTTTCTTGAATTCCTGTTCATCAAACATACACACTGCAGATGTTTTCTGCCTGTTGTTTTGACAAGTGCCATCCACAGTCTTGTTCCACATCTGTCCAGCATGTGGCTCTTGGTTTCTGTGCATTATCTAAGTAACAAAGTAGCTGACAATGTCCACATTTACTATTTCTATGCATCACTCAATGACATGACAATAAGCTAGTTTTGTGGTCTCTGGACTGGCATATACATCCCTTCCTGACCCAAAACCAGACTAAAATATGAATGCTGGCTTCAGAAGTTCATGAAAAAATTTCAAGAATACATAATTTTTGCACACATATCTATAGATCTCCACACATTGTACCATTAATGTGATAATTTCAGATTCAAACTCTAAAAGATAAACTCTGACCGAGATGAAATAAACAACAAAAATATCACTGGTTATATTACATATATTTCACTAAAAATAATTATTTACTTGAAAATGGCCTCATTTTGTGGCCATGGATAAGCAGTTGACTTGCTATATATGACTTGCTATATTGCTATATATAAATCAATTTCCAAGATTATTGAACATTTCAATCGAGATGATTTGTTATTATAAAAATACAACTAAACCACTTACCTTTGGAATGAATACAAGGCAGATTGTTAGTGTAGTTGCGAAGAGTATGAAGAGAGATATTAAGGCAAAGCTTGCATTGATGTTTTCTTTCATCATCAGGGATACTGGAACCCCAACCAGGCACAGCACTACCACATTGTACACACTCAGACCTACAATAGCAAGCAGTTTAATATTTTAGTCCCCAAAATAATAATAATAATTATAAACATAGTTTATGATAGTGTTCACATTTCATCATACAAGTATTTCTTAATAATCTTTTCAAACATTTGAGCTGCAAACAAATGATTTGAAATAGGTAATTGTAGTTGATTGTTATCGTGTATTAAGACGCTAAAATGTTACTGTTCATAAGTTATGAGCTTGGCTTCTATACTAGAAGGTGCTTAGTCTTATTGAATGAAAAATGACTGCCGTAAATTCACATAGGACTTAGGCATGTTTGGTATGGCCAAAGCCTAGACACCTGCATGCTTCAACTTGAGAACACACCTATAAACTTGGAATCATTGAGTGCAGGAACTGTGACTTTTCTGGTTTCATATGCTAAGAAGGCACCAAACACAAGTAACAGGCCTGTAAACATATGAATAATAACAACTTAAAATTGATCAAGTAAAACATTTTAGACATTTAGACACCCTTTCTTCACATGGGTTTCTAGAACCAAAATAGAAATAATTTTTATACATTTTTGAATAATTGTTCACAGTTGGAATGATGACGTATTTCTGATGTTTTCTATTTTAGATAAATAGGTGGTTATATGTTATCAGACACTAGAACAATTAATTAATTAATGGCCAGTATATATACTTTAAACTGTGTCTATGAAAAACAAAAACAAAATTTAAATAGTTCCTACAAAAATCAAAAGTTGATACAACGAACCTTTTACAGCATACAGTATTCCAGTAAAATACCACATATGCTGTGACTCACAAAACCTTGCTTGTGGTATCAGGATTTGGTTGTCATTCTGAGGGTCTGGCTGCAAATGATTAATAACAAGATACTGTTTGTTAATTAGTCTTAAAACAAATCATTTTTCCAGTGCGCAAAGAATGTCATCCGTTTTAATACATGTATTATACATGTTATAGTGTATCAACATTAAGTCACTGGTAAATTTGTTATTGACCATAGAACGGCAATGCTATAACATTGCATTAATTACCTGTATTAATAACAGAGATGTATTAAATATTTGGTATAATAGCATACCTTCTGTTGGTGTGTCTTGTTGTATGACACCACCTCAATTGGATCCAAAAACTCCCACACAGCTAGCAACAAAACATCAAACCCCACCAGAGCACAAACTATGGCCATCAGCTGGTAATCTTTGATAATCTAAAAAGAGGCTGTACATAATGAAATATTGATAACATACAAAAAACAATCACTAGTGTTGATAGCATTTACAATTTAAAAACCTGATATATAGCAGTTGTCTACCAACTTCTGCTGACATACTATCCCATTCGCTTTGATAACTGTACCTAAAGCAATCAGATTCAATGTTATATTTTTAGCAATACTGAAGATGGTTGACCATAATGGCGGTCATATTATCAACAAGAATTATTTTACGAGAAACAAGATTATCTGAACGTGTTTTGCTTGAAAATGTTAAGGTGCTTAGTGTTAAGTGTATCTTAAAAGGGCGTATTACTAGTAGTAACACAGTAACATTAGAATGCCTGGGACTAGTAATATAGAAACATTGACTTGTACAAGTAAGGAAATAATGGCTTAGGCCTATGTGAGTATATCCCAAATCAGTTAAAAATCAGATTAATAGCCACCAGTAGAACATGAAAATATGAATAAATAGGTTTGCAAAACTTTGATCAATTTGTCTTTTTGTGATATCTTTATATTTGCAGAATTTTCTATTAAAGCTATTTATGTCAGATACGTATATCATATCTGTATACTATTCCTCTCACCATCCTCTGTATTTTCTTGTTAGTGAATATCTTATGCACTCTCCAAGTCTTGCTAAACATTGCACCAAATGACAGGGAAAATGACAGGGCCAGAGTCCAATGGTAAAACTGGAAGTGTAAAACAAACAAAAAAAAACGAATGAAGCTGAACTTCAGATAAAAGTGATTCTTTATTTCGTGTGTTCATAGTTAAGATGCATATTCATAAAATTAAATTGACCAGCATATGTGCACTCTACATTAGACAGACTACTCATATGTTAAACAAAATGTAGACAAAGGTGGTGTTACATCCAAAATTAAAATTTCCATGTTTGTGAAGAACTGTAGTATGATCTTATTATCATAACTTACAGTTTGATCTTTGAGTTGTATTTCCCAGTATGGTTGTGGCTATTGAACAGATCAGAAGGCCCCAACTTTGAGACTATCTCACGAAAATATCACACTTTGAAATGCTGGCCAGCTGTGCTTATAAATGTTATATTTTATTGTTATGTTTTATATATTCACTACCTATTACCTATAATAGTTATTTAGGAACACCTCTTAGTTTTACAGCAACGTTATTAGGTAAAACAATAGTGACATACATATATTAATGACTTCCCTTTGGTCTCTTCGTAAAACACTGGACTAAAATTGTCACTGACAAAACATAAACAATATCAACATTTGAAAAAAAATCTATGATCTGTAACAATACTTACTTTACACATGATGAGTTGGTTGTTGGGGTGAACCAGTGCATTGTTCAGGCCACAAAATATGATTGACATATAGGACAGAACCGCCCCAGTGAGAATGATGTTGTTCATATTGGGACTGGACATCTTAATATACCTGAAATAATAGCAACAACATCTAATTGTTATCTGCAAATTAGTTCAATCATATTCTTTTATAATTATGTTTAATGTTTATAGATATATTTGGACACTGTACTACATAATTTTTCGTTCTTTTATTTAATCTAGAGTCACCAAATTTAAGGTCAATGACAGCTGATTTAAAATGGTTTTACTTCATTTACATAACTTCTAATGCCAAAGTGGTGAAGCAATCCACTTTACTAGAGGTGACATACCATATGGTTTTAAGAATCTTAAGTGACTGCATCTAATTATATTTTGACCAATTATGCTCTGCTTTTATGGATTTGTTATATATATATCCTATTAACTCTTTGCTGATTTAATATCTGAATTACAAATAGGCCATTTTAAGCTTCATATAATTATTTGCTAAGGCATTTCCACCATGGTTTCTGACTTATCTGGTGTCTTTGTGAACATGGCCATTGATGTGCCAATAGATTGATGAATTAGAATACAGTTCATACAGATGGTATCCCCGGTGTTAGGCTGCTTTTGGTAAAATGTTCCTGTCATTCAACTACCATCTAAGGTTCATATGCGACTGTGTGGCACAGTTGTAAAACGTTCATTCACATTAACACATCCTACAAAAGCTTTTTTTTAAATGTTTAAAATTTCCACCCCTGATTTCGGAACATTGAGCATGTGCAGACCAAAAACAAGCATGTGCAGATAATGTTCTTGCTGTGGTAACTAAAAGTGTAATCCACAATATATATAAGGTTGTGACTTGGTCCTCTTTCTCCCCCGTAATACTGCGACATCAGAGGAGTGGCGATAAATGGATGTTTTGCCACTGTGTCACAGATTATACTGCCTGTAGTGTGAATGCTATACCAAATCTCAGAAGGTATGTGGCATCCTTGGAGGTACCGCAAGATATACCGTGGTCCATACTACATGTAGTGGGGCATTAGAGTCTGCCAGAATTCAGAGTATTAGTGCTATAAGTGCAGAATAAAATTTAATAGAATATATTTAAATTGTCTAGATTATTGAGACAAGACAACAAAAACCAAAACTCATCCATCAATTTTCCACATACTTGCGGTGTCTGTATTTGATGTTGAATGCCAAGAAGAGGCAGGATAAAACCACTCCCACTGAGGCCAGTATGGTCATAGTGATAAACAGACCTAGAGCCACGAGCTCAGGAACCTCTTTCTCTGTGATACTGTCAGGCGGAGGATCTCCATCTGAATGTAAAGTAATCAAATATAACCATAGGTTGTATAAATTGTTTTAGTATCAATCATTGGCCATGGAGAATTATGCCAAATAGGTATCCCCCATACTGCTGAAATACTGAAATACTGTCTGGCAATGAAAGTATACAACAAACTGACAATGGAAAAGTTTGACCACTTTTTAAAATCTAATCTATTCCACTGCTTTGCAGAGGCTATAAATTCCCCATACAGGGAAACTCAGTGTCCCAAAGTAACAAAGAATTGCTAAAAGTTATATTCAAGTGATGTTCTAGGTCATTATTAGAGGGTTGTGGGTATGAACGACGGGAAGATATTAAGTGGGGAAGCTTGAGTTAAAGATAAACAACAAACAAAAAATGTAGAGAAATCTAAATAGATATGTCACGAGTCTTATAGGAAACAAAAGCATTTGAAGAACATAACATCATTCCAATATATAAAGAGTGACGTGATGAAGCATACGGACACCTACCAATCCAAATGACAGATGTATTGTTCTCCCACAGAATCCTGTTCACTGTTTCCAATGTTGGGTTATACACTCCCACTCGTACCTCCTTCTTCCCTTGCAGCTGTTCTATCTGGGTCAGACCCTGCCTATCACCCATCTCATCATACATCACAGGGCCCTGGAAATCCAGCACATGTGCATTTATAACTAGGGCTTAAAGACTTGGGATTATGTTTTCATTGATTATTCACAAATGTTTTAAAAAATGTAACCTAGAAATATGTTTGCATATGGTGGATGAAAAATGCAAGATGACTTGTGTGAGGTATGTAATTAAATTTAACAACTCAAAACGACAAAATAAACATCTTATTCTTTGATCAGATTAGAATATGTATGTCACTGGGTAATTTTCATTCTGTTTCAAAGGTTAGGTTTTACTATCCACCATGTCCAATATTTGTCCTGAATAAGGACACATTTTGACTGGAATATATTTGTATACACCCTGAAGCCACTTACTATCCATGATTAGCTTTAAAAATTCAAGTGACCATTTTCCATCAATATTTCGGCAACTATGTAACCTACATTTATGCTAATTCTAATTGGACTTTTATAGTGATTAATCTCCCCTTAATTAATTGTACTAAAAGACGTAGCAGCAGAAAAAACACAGTTTCAGTATCTAGGACGGAAAGGGTCAAACACCACAGAGAATGCCAGGCAAATCTGGAGACTAAAGTAAGTAAGTGTGCATTGCTGTAGAAGTAGGATTTAAGCTTCTTTCTGCAAGAGACAACAGGCAGGAGGAATCTCATCAGGAAGAGCATTCCAAGCAGTAAGAGTATCAAAACCAAAGCTATAATCAAACTATTTGACAGACTTTGAGAAGATGGATGAAACTTTGGCACAACAAGAAAAGTACAGACACTCTGACTGCACCGGGTACTGTAAGAACTATGGTAAGAAGAGAGATATGTAGCAAAATATTAAGCACAACCAGTCTGAAGACACTTGTAAATAAGTGTGACTGTTTTAAACATGCAGCTCTGTCCAACCATTAGCCAGTGTAGATTCTTAATAACAGAAGTTATACTGGTGCATCAACTGGTGTTTGATACAATTCTAGCTGCACTATTTTGGATAGATTATAAAGGAAAAGGGTCCAGAACCGAACCTTGGGGGCACTCATAACAAGAGTTCACAAAATCAGAAAAGTAGCTGAAAAACATAGTTTAAGAAATTAATCTAAATGCAATAGTGTTCAAGTTACAAGTTATTTACTTAACAGTAAGAATCTCAAAATAGCTATTGCTCAGCAATACAATGAGCTACCAGCCAGCAATTTTTCTATGTTATAGCTGATCCGAAAACATTAAATAATATATTTTAACCAAATACTCTAAAACAATAGTTTTGTAGTTACAAGTGATTTACTCAACAGTGACAACCTGAGAGTACCTATTGCTCAACTATCTAATGTGTTACAGGTTTGCAATTTTGCTATGTTATTGCTGACCCAAAAGTGAATGAATACAATATTTACACAAACTACTCTAAATGCAATAGTTTTCAAGTTACATGTGATTTACTCAAAAGATTTTGTTGATGACTTTCGGTTTATTTTGTTGACAGGTTCTTTTGAAATTTGAGTAAAGTTAGTAGTTGTTTGAATGTCGAAAGGAGGATGTACACTATCTTTAGAGGCAAAACTATGTCAAAATTTTAATTTTGAAAACAAAATATGCTAACCGATTAGCCAATGACTTTTCAGATTGATGTAAAGGTAGTGTAGCTTCAGAAGCTGTGTTCAGGGCTTTATGTAGTTCCTGCTGTAACTTTCTGCAGTTGTGGCTAGTATCCGTGATAGGTTTTAAGTAATAGTTCTACTTGAGACTTATCCTTGTTTTCAAGCCAATTGCACCAATCAATTTGACAACAACTTTTATTTCTATTAAGAGGATTCTTCACCCTACACTAAACTCTTTAAAACTGATTCCTCATGGCCTTTGCTCATTGATACGGCCCACAAACAATTCACAGAATCAGTCTACATACAAGGATTGCATGTCTTTCGAGAATGGTGTCACTCAGATCATGTATGTACCCATCATAGAGATAGCTAAAAGAATATGCAGGATATCTGACAAAGGGGTTTCTTTGAGAACAGAGATCAGGTTTTAATATCAATAATAGCATCCTTATCACTGGCACATGGGAAGAGGTTATTTATATGACCAGGCAGAAGGGTGGATTGCATTGATCCTATGAATCAACGAGATTCAAGAATTATAACCATCATGACAAAGTACATCGATATGGATGAAGCCACTATGTAAAATTGAAACAAATCAAATCAACATATTATTTATCAGAGCAAGTACTTGGGTCATCTATCATGTTTCCAGGAGTTGCTTCACATCAAAGACTACAGAGGGAGTGGTTAAGGCCTCAGACTAAGCTCCAGAGACTTTTGATACAATCGAGTCTATAAAGCTGCAAAAAAATTAAATAAATGAAAAAGCAAATTCTCAACCTTTGTTGTTAAAACATAAATTTTTTTTCCAATATCAGTATGTAATATTATGCTAACAGAGATGGCTTGTATTACTTTGTGACACCATATTATAAGCTTGTAGGTTTTGTGTATCTGACAAGCAGTATCTAAAAATGCAGAAAATATCTCTCACAGGCGGTGCTGAAAAAGACACAATATGAATCTTGCCATTGATACATCCTTGGATGGGTGTTTTAAAATTTAAAAAGGCCAAAGGGGTTTCGGTCTACTGACGCGAGCCACAAAGCCATCAGAGAGAGCAGTAGTACACTAAAGACATCACCCATCCCAGTACTAACGTAGCCCATTGCAGCTTAACTTCAGTGAAAAGACAGGTATCATACTAGGCCACAATTCATGAAAGGCTGGAGACCAAAACAAGAAACAAAAAGAAAACGGGATCTCTAGAAGCTCAAGCCTCGCTAGAGCTAGTGCTTAAAAAGATACTCTCACTGAAACCATCACCTTGTCTTCTCATTTCTCATTCTTCAATTCCTTTGCACTTAATGACCTAACTACACCCCCTTCCTCGTGTTTTGAGTATAGTAATACAGTTTTCTATGCTCTAACCCTTGTGTGCAATAAGTGTGAAATATTTGTTTTTGAAAAATGAGGAAACAAATTCTGGAGAATTGATCTGGATCAAATATTTTCATTAATTTTTAAAGTATATCTACATTTGTGCACTGACCGTTGTCATCCATAGATGCATATCCACTGACGGATGGTGTGAATGATTTTCCTTCTATTGTTTATCAGGTTAGGATTTTTTTAAATGTCACCTCAAGCCTTTCACAATGATAGTGTGTTTTCTCCTTTTTCAAATCATATTAAAATATCCTCTTACCAAGCATTTAAAAGATTTGCAAAATTCCAACTGCCATCTTCCTTATGACTGCCATCTACTGGTTAAAATAAATCCAAACTTATGGTTTTACGTTCCTTTTAATAGCCAGGGTCGCTTTTGGGCAGGTCCTCCTCATTTCAGTTAGTGAGAGTCGAACCCACATAGAGGTGACGCTCTGTGGTTAGATGCCAAATTGCAAACCACTAGGTGTTAAACGAATACTAAAAAGAAATTTTTTTCCAATATTAATAAACGATAGTTTATCAGCAGATTATGCTGCTAAGATTGTAAACAAAACTAATTGACCTTGTGTTACAGATTTAGGTCCGCAGGTTAAACACATTATAAGATAAAAGGATAACCATCAATAACTATCTGCAAGTGTCCACAAAATTGAGGAATTTACTGCCCACATAATGAATGCATTATATGCGACATCAGTCTTTCTATTATTATTGGTTTAAAAGCTATAAATCTCAAAGTCAGAGGGACAGCCTTAGTCGACAGTATTAGTGTAAACAAGAAATAGCCTCCCCAAGTGAATCTGAAGAAATTGCAGAAAGTTGGACAGGAAAGAGCATTTAATATTTTTATTTAAAACATTTATATACTGGAAATCAAATTTATAATTGATTTTTTAAAATTTATTTTGATTTAAATCCCTCACGTATCACAAATGAATGCAAAATCCCAACAAATGTACTATAATCTTTAAATACTAAACTAAGGCCCTTTGAAAGATTTGCATGCTTGAGATTTTCAAAATTTAATTACGGAGTGCAAATCTTATCAATGGAGTGTGAATGCCTGTTTGTTTTATGAATGGATTCCCAACATACCTGATCAATTTAAACATATAAATATGAGGCCTTGCCTATCTTTTAAATGTACAATGTGGTAAGAGGACAGTTTTATTTGATTTGAAATATAAAACGCTTACAAAGTAACATGATCATTTTGATAAACCCAATTTTTTCTTCATCATTGGACTTATCAATCCAATCCAAGCAACAAATAAAAGTACTTTAAGGTCTTACCTATCTTTTAAGTGCACAGTGTGGTAAGAGGATAGTTTCATTACGCATTTGAAGTAACATGATAACGGGGATAAACAAAATTTTCTCTTCATGATTGGATTTATCAATCCAGTCCAGGCAACAAATAAAAGTACTTTTTCTTCTCTGAATGAGGAAAATGATTGTTACTATAACTAAAATATCAGACTAATCCTTTGTATCACCCTCACCGATACTCCTTCAAAGGATGTGTGATTCATCTCTTCCAGAAATATATCTGCCATGTCTGAGTTATTGTATGTGAAATCTTCAAGGCTTCCATTCATACCTGAAATGATAGATTGTGCACCCATTGTTTACATTTCAGTCTAAAAATATGACTATCTTAATGTTAAGGGTATAACAACATATAACTTTATGCATTATACCAATATAGCTCCACAAAAATTGGAGCATGAGTTTGTAAACACTGCAACTTAGATGTCATCTGGTTTATTCTTTAATACAACAACCAATTATTTATTTAGTGTGTTACTTCATGCCTTATACTTTTGAATCTGCAGCCAACCAACAGTAAGCAACTACCAGCTTTCTGAATTCAGGTCAGGCCGGAATTGAACTCCCATCTTAGAGATGGAGGTCAGTGTATTACTATTGCACCGCCATGGGCCCTCACCAATTAATTGACCATCCATTATGGATTAACACATTTATATCTCATTAAAAACGAGTGAGTGTAATTATTATGATCCAGGGTGAAAAAGGTTTGATGTTCTACCTCTGGATCTCATTGTAACCAGGCCATTATGAAGCATATTTGCCACTGCCCACACACTGTCATAACCATACGGCGCCTCCTGGTGGCCAGTCAAGTCCTTCTGTTTGGTTAATTCTTGGTATTCCTTGATGAACTGAGAGTACATCTAAACATATAAAGCAGAAAGTTATGATGGATATAATTATCATTTTAATCTAATGATATGTATGTCATAAAAGGAGACACAGTGGCACAGTGATAACACACTGGCTTTGATTAAATATTCAACCAAAAGTGTGAACCTCGGTCATAGCTGGCAGATGCCCAACAGTTTTCAGTGCAGAAACTTTTATGTGTCTACATATATAGTTCCTATTACAACATATGTAATATACAAATACAGCACAAGAAAGATCAAATGTTCATATATTAGAATGTGAAACACTAAAACTACACCACTGAATTATTATATTATTAAAATGTATTACATCATAAACAACAGAAATTCAGCCTTTAAGGACTGGAAAAAGCCACATCTTTTTGTTAATTTATCACCGTGTCTGTGTCAGAATGAATACTTAAAAATGATCCGTTATTTTTTAAAAAGTCTTCAAAACTGTGTTGAATGTGAGACAGTATTTATTTATTTGGGTTTTAATGTCGCTTTCAACACATTGTTTACGTCATATCACGACGGGTAGTTCTGTGGTCAGAGGAAACCAGTACATACAGTTGGTCAAGGTTCTGTACTGTAAACTGCTGACCAACAGCAAACGACTACCAGCTTTCCCACTTGAGGTTAGGCCCGGATACAAACTCTGATCTCTGAGATGGGAGGCGAGAGTGTCACCACTCTGCCACTGTAGCCCCTAATTCTCAAGCAGAAACAGGGTAAGTCTCCCGGCTGGAGGTCTGCATTGTACGAGTGCTTTCTAGTTTTGTTTCTGACATTTGAGAAGTTTGCTTTTGAACCAATTATTTGTATGATCGGTGAACCTCTTGGGAATAGTTTCAATGCTGGATGTTGGCTAGAGGACTCTTCGACAGTTTTGAAATATAGTACAAAACTATATTATACTTCCATTAAAAGAAACAATGAAACAACAACAGAATTGTAAGAATAATGAAAACTTTACATACAATCATTTGAAGTGAGTAACAAACTTTCAGAAAGAAGTTAGTAATAGTCATCCTTGAAAATATAGAGATGTAACTTTAACCCTGACTGATTTTTTGCAGATTTTTGTATCACCATATAAGTACTACTATTGGATCATACTATCGATTTAATACTCATCCTTGAAAATATAGAGCGGATTGGTATATTGCAGATTTTTGCATCACCGTATAAGTAGTACTATTGGGTCATACTATCGATGATACTGTGCAGCAAGCAGTAAGGCAAACAAAATTAATAAACAACCTTCCCAGATGGACCGTTAATGTAAAAGAGCTTTCTCTTGAAATTAAGGGGGGGGGGGGGGGCGGTAATTAACTGGTAATGTTTCAGGTTGTTGATCAGTTCATTATTGACTTAATATTAATTTATGTGTTAAGATAATCATGTAGAATGCACAGGGGCGGATCCAGCCTTTAAGTAAGGTGGGGGTTCACATCGAGTAAGGTGGGGGTTCACATTGAGACATTAAGTAAGGTGGGGGTTCACATCAGACATATTATGACTAAGGGGGTCAGGGGGCATGCCCCCCGGGAAAAAAATAATTTTTGGTAAAAATATAGTGCATTTCCTGTAAATTTAGCACCACTCTCAAGAAATAATTTTGTACTTTTGGTTGAACCCCTTTACATTATTTTTCAAGGGGGGGGGGGGGGGGGGTACTATTTTGTACACTGAACACAGAAAATTAAACGTAAAAGTCATCCATCAATATCTGTTCACCTTTTCGAATTAGCTGATGTTTTACATTCCAGTAAATTTAAGTGTGATATCAGTTGGGGCATATTTATATTACACGGGCAAAAGTTCCTAAAAGTCATAACTATATCATAATTCTACCAAATTTACAACCCACTTGGGTTTAGCACTTACCTTGCCAGAAATGCCTGGCTTTCCAGATATACTAAGTGGTAGTGCATCAGCAGTGAAGTACCCCTGTATGGCCTCCTCTAACTGTGCAGTAGTGCACTCGTGTGGGTCACTATTGCTCCAACTGCGCCACCATGCAGGGCTGTAGAAACCTGGAAGAGAACAATGTGGATGTCTCATCAAAGAATTGATGCATTTCTTTATGTTATTACATTGACAACACACTTTGTATTACCTGATTTAATTGGTATTGGATTCAAGTCTCAGCAATTAATAGACCAAACCAGATAGCCAGTGGGTCACTAAAGCCTCACATTTAAACTATAATGCTATAGGACCAAGTCTTCCTGGTAATATATATCATCACTACTGGGAAGCTTGCATACCTTTAAGGACAAACATAATTTGTAATTATCTCTTTCGTCAGGCAAAAGATCAAAGGGATGAGATATGAACTCCAGAGAACAGTTTGGACAATTATATAATGGGGAAATTACAGATATAAGGCAGTGCTGCACGTTATACACTCGAAAACTTTGTACTGTGCTGCAAGAATGATCTACTTATAAATAAATTCGGGAAAGAACTAAAGCCACAAATATGTTGAACTTGTTATTGTCTAACAGTAAAACTGCACTGGTGTAGGAGAGGGATATGAATTCGATCACGCAATCAAATTATTGTCTTACCCTGGATAAAATTGGGGAGTCTCTTTTTTATATCATTAAAAATTTCATCTGTTTTGGATCTGTTATATTCCCTGGAAACTTTTCAGATCATTGGAATAAATAAAAAATTCGAGTAATTCTTCTTTTAAAGTTCCTTTATGTCATAGGCGACCCAAGCACTAGTTACAAGCCATTAAGTAAAAACCTTGCAAATTACAATTTTTAATGCCATACCCTATACAACATTGTTTACTGATTTTGAAATAATGCATGTGCCAGGTGGCTTCATGATGATAATTGATTGTTTTTAAATCAGAAGGTCACTGAGCTGCCACAAAAGCTTAAACATACAGCACCTCCAGCATATACAAGCAATTTTGGGCGTGCCCTGAAGGTTTTTTATTCCCTCGAGTGATGTATTGCATTAACTATAATGTGCTTTTCAGCCAGGTGATGTATGGCTTCATGATATGGCTGAAGATGTCAAGCATTATATATTGTAGGACTCAATAGCTGAATACTAATGACATCAGAATTTTACACCTTGTACATCAATTCTCCAATTTATGAAAACATCTCAATATTTGTTAATCGACATCACCAAACTATTTACATTATAAATGTTAAGTATATTATCCTTAAATGAATGTGATTTTCTTATGACCAATTAATTGCATATGAATTTTAACATCTTAATCGCATGTAATTTGTTTCTCATTGAAATTTGAGCTAAATATATTAGCATTGTAAATTATTTTACTGCTACTGATTTACATTGCGGAGTAACATACTTGACGTGTACTTATGCCTAAGATTACCTCAAACCTATCAGATCCTAAACTACTTCTGCAACTTATTGTTTCTCGAAAATCGTGTTATGATGAACTTAACTCTTATATATATTCTTGAAATATCTTAAACTTGAATTGAAGAAATGATTGAGCTACAGATCATCTTGAATCTATTATGAGGCTAAGGTTTAGTGAAGGAACCCTTAATTGTTCTTCTTAATTGAATGTCACACGATATACATGCTATTATAAATATTTTCCATATACAGTAAAAATATAATGTATTTACTTAAAAAACAATATATTGTTCCACCCTTTTGATGTCTATGGCTGATTGTAACTTGATTCTATTCAATCAAACACACGCCAAACATCAGCCAATCCCTTGTGCATGTTCACGGAGACAACGAGCCAACAGTCTTCTCAATACTCATATGCTTCCCATTGCAGGAGTCAAGACATCATCAGAGGCACTTGAAACTGGTAACGGTTACCAACTACTGATTTTCCAACTTCAAGTCCAGCAGATATATATTAAAACCAGGAACCTGCTAGAGGGATCTCTCTTCATAGAAAGCCAAGTAAGGCATCATACCATATATAAGAAAATTAATTCTTAGATATTTATGCTGTCTGTAGCAGAAAAATTGAAATTCCCCATATTAGAGTCACACCCTTTATCCCAGTAAAGCACCTATGTATTTATTTTTACTTAATTCTGTTTTAACCAGAGGACGGTGTTATCCCTGTATTGTGTGCCTATTTAACATTTTTTGTCATTCTTGTGTGACATGCATCAATTGCAATGCTCATAAAACACAGACACTGGTATATGGTGCACTGAGAGGGGACATTGAGTCTGGCGCCATAGTTCTGACACTGCCATTATGGATTTCCTTTGACAATGTTGCCCTTTACTGTTCATTATATTGTATTAAAGTATCCAGGAGTTAAGGTCACCAGTTTGAAAACTGTCATCATTTCACACTGAATAAAAATTAATATAGAAAGGCTGCTATTCTAGTGATACATGTACCAAAATTGAATGAAATAATTGTGTTAAAACTAGTTAATTCCCCTAAATTGTTGAAGTGGGACTTCAAAGATTCATTGAAAGTTCTGCTGGTTTCTTTGAGAAGTGCCACTTGGCTGACAAAATCCATTTTTTCACCAAACCTTAGCATTATCGGATTCAGCTTTAACAAAAGCTATATCTTGTTCTGAATGGTACATTAAGACCATTTTGTCGTTCATTGGAAATATAAAACATCTTGAGTTCCAAATGTGCACAATAAATGACAGCAAAAAATACATAAGAAACATATTTTAAAATAACTTTTTGCAGTGTACCAATCTTACTGATATTTCATAGTAGCAATAATGGTGATGAATCAACTGAATTCACTGTGACCCTTGCCACATTTATTCTGTGGGGTCTCTTGCTGTTGCACAACTTATTGTTTCCATGGAGTATGTGGCCTTTAAAGCCAGCAGACGTTATTTACCACAGTGAGTGGATTTGGTTGGCTGGACATGACAGACACACAACAATAGAGAACCACTGACAGGAAGTATCCAGTTGTGAGATGATGGATTGATATCAGTGGCCTACTCATTTATTTACTGTAGTATTACAGACAAGAATACTGTGCAGTTCCCCAGGCAATGGGCACATAATACAACTACGGACGTTCTATGGTGAAATTAACTTAAACAATTTATATATCAATTAAATAATTAATATTGTGCAATTAGCTCCAGGCAATGGAACTAGACACAATAAAATACTAAAATTCTCGGGTGAAACTGACTTAAACAATTTATATAGTTAATATGGTACAACTAACCACTGACTAAAGCTTTTGAACCAGTGAAGGAGGTGAAAGGAGTAGAATTGCATTGAAAACTGGATGTTTGAAATACACATTTGTAACATTTTTTGCACTTACTATACTTAATTTGCGTTTATCACACATATACATGAAACCAGTCAATCGTGGACTAAGTTTGAGTGGACAGAAAAATAACTGTAGCAAGACATCCTAGTGCAACCAGATACTCTTGTGTACAGCGCTTTATAATCTGGTTAGCACGAGATGTTCTTGTAATAATAGGACTTAAGATGTAAGAAATAGTGATGAGTCCAAAAATAGGTTTATACATGTAATTAATACCTCTCCATTTTATGCAGTGGAAGCGATTGAATGAAAAACAACCATCGACTAATTTCAATGTTTAATGGTAATGTATTATATATACGCATAGAATATATTTAGCTAAATATTCCCAACAGTATTAAAGAAATACACAGAAAACTAATGAATCTAAGGTCTTGTGTAAAACTACAAAATGTCCACTTGCTCTCTTATTCTCAAACACATAAAACTAATACATACAGTGATATTGTTTACATTCTAATCATTTATCTTCACACCCTCAATTAACTGCATATCTGCCACAGATTATTGGGGTTTCCATGTCATATAAACATACTTAAATTAAAAGACCAACAACCTTTTAAATCTTGTTAAACATGCCGATTACTTTGTCTATGATACTAAACATCAAAACCACTTTTTTAAGAAATGATTTGGTTGACAATTATTAAAATAAAACCTTATATATTGTCTTCTGAAATATATATATTCTGTAATGTCTTAATAAGGACTCCGTACTTTAGAAATGGCTAATGGTCATAGCTTTCACTCTCCTGGTGAACCTTCACTGGTTAAACTTTTATGTATAATTATAGGCTGATTGAAAGTTTAGAACCACTCAAGATACAAAGATATATTTACATTTATACATTTAACTCATTAACAATTATTCCCAACTCGGTGGACTATATACAGATTCCCGGTCATGTTTCATTGCTCAAGATAATCAAGATAAACACCGACACAAGGGTGTCATTTTACAGGGTTTAAATCAATTTCATTTACAGGATTAAAGCATTTATTAGCTTGTGTCGATGCAATTTCGATCAGAGGGGATCCAAAAAACAAATGTAAAAGGGGGATTTTGTGATGAAATTTTGCCAAGTTTGGACTATGTTGATGTATGTTTTCAATGTGTCATCCCATTGTAATGAACACATGAACAATCCTGTTCAACCATAGACATTTTAGCAATGGATCCATTTATCTAGAGAAGTGCGAGATGGAATATGATGTGTGCAAATGTAATTTTAAACCTTCAGAATAGTAGGTACATTAATCTGTCATGCAGATGACTTATTCTTCAAAAGTGAACAACTGAAAAAGCTTTCCATGCATTAACCAGAGTGTCTTATTACCTTATACTAACAATTTGATACACAAATACATATTTTTGTGACATTATTTTAGTTCAGTCAGGAATGTTATATCATGATTGGCTTCTGTGCATTTGTTCATTTATTCATTACAAAAAGTATCTGCACGGATTTACATCAAATTTCCCCAGAATGATCCACTTGGTGTAACATAATGCTGATTTAATTTTGGGAACATTCGGCAACCAAGTTGGGATCCAGGATGTTTTGTCAATGTACTCATAAGTAGTAGTGAAGGTGTTTGGCCTTGACATAGGTTTGCGTTCTCTGCATGCTGTTGTATGAAAATACAAATAATCTGTTCTGAAAGGAACAATTTGCCTTTGGGAAAAGCTTTTGTTAATAATTTATATTTTATTAAGATTGGATAAACGACTTTCTCTTTCAAATGTATTAATTCATTTATTTAATCATTGTCACAAAGTTGTTTTGGTCTTGTCTAACTATTCTGATTTATCCTTGTCTCTTTTAAGTGACAGAACATATTATATTCCTATCACTGTGACGCAGCCGACCATGCTGTTCAGTGTAGCAGAAGCCTTGGTCTAGAATTCCCACAAACATTGTAGTCAAAGTGTCAAATAGTCACTTCCCTCTAATAACTCAAAGTTCAAAGGAGTTTGTATGGTGCTCAATATTTATAGCCCCACATAAAATACTGGGTGTATTCCATTTGGACAAAACTCACTTGCACTCTTTGCAAGCATTTTTACCAAATTGCTTTTACCATAAAATCACCCGCATCAATTAACACAGGCCAGAATCCACTGATAGGCTTGTACAAATAGCTAGATATTAGCTAAATAACCATCTTATGATCATGCTAGAATCCACAAATATTATGCAAACAAAGTTGACCTGATCCCTATCTATAATAGCAATTTCTTAGTTTGTAAAAAAACTGGCTAGAGGTGGGTTTTTAAGCACTGGCCGATGACCAAGGTTATATCAGGAAAGGTCCTCAACATTAACTCTTGTGGGAAAATTTTAACCCACACAGAGCTGACAAGCCTGAGATTAGATGACAAACTTGCTGACCACGTGACCACTGAATACCTTGTGAAAAAGCATGTGCCAGTTCCATAATATAGTTCCACATGAATAATACAGTATGCATCCAGTGTTAAATAGATTTCAAACATATCAAGAGAAGTTTGGTAAATATTGAATAACATAAAAAGAGGCTTTCATAAAGTGGCTGTTACTAGTCTGAAATACGCAATTTTTTAAATCCTTTATTATAGGAAGTTATTAAATGTAAAAGTTTGCGGACAAGTTAATAACCAGTCCATGTATTGTCGTGCTGACAAAAATATTTGTATATAGGTAGGACGTAGCATATTTCAAAAATTGTTTTGAAAACCCTCCACAAGCTCACACATGCCATATTAGAATTATACGCTGAAGCAGTAAAGGGCGTGGAAAGACTGAATGAACAGTTCCTTTATAATTGTTCTTAACTTTTTTAAAGCTCCATACTCCGCCTAAGTAATAAATTAAGGGTGCCACAAATGTATAATATTCTTTTGTTACTTGGGTTATTTTATGGTAAAAAAGCTCGGACATATTCTTTGAATACATATTTTCTGTATTTATTTTATGTAAATCTCACATTCTGTGTATTTTATTCCATCTTGGCTAGGTACATATTAGCCAAACCACCCAATGTTCTGATGTTCAAGGTTAAAACAACCACAGCTTAATTAACACAGGAAATTGCAACATCAGCTGAAGTCCAATTTTAAGTGATTCTTCACAGTGTCAAACAAACAAATTTATTCATAATCTGCTGTCATTTCCCAGACCAAGCTTATGAGAATCAGACTTTGAACTGACAGCATAAAGCACAGCATAGATCCATTTCAACAGGCTCAGCAGACAAAAAAAATCCCATTTAAGAGTTTCCCATTCCCAAATCATGGGCTGTGCAAAGTCATTATGAAAGCAATGATAAAAAGTAGCAATTTACTGACTATTAGGAAGCCTCTTCTGTTTTTTTAAAGTTTATACCAACAACAAGAATTTCTGTTGTACATAATACTGTTTCCGGTATTTGAGTTATTATTATCTGAACATTAAGAACCTTTTCTTTCCTTTTGGTAGTCTATGATCTGAATTGGGAAGATGTAATGACCACCTTGCTGCATATATGTCTATTATTGTCTGAAAACCATTATAGATACAAATGAGGACCACCTTAACCTCAAAGCATCATTGTTTAAATTGTTTCATATTTGTAGCTGTTTCCTAAGCATGTAATACCTAGGTCACATCTTTCCCTGTGGTGATTTCTGTTACTTATTTGATTTCCATTCCATGAATTCATATTTGTCTGGTGCATGTTGAGGAATCAGCCATCCAGTGTATCTATTCTTCCCATTTTTGATTCCCCCCAACATATACATGGAAATGAGAAGTCAAAAGAGGTTTTCACACAGTTCCAAAAAACAGTCATGGATGTAAATGATAGTTCAAGCTGTGTCAAATATATCCTACCCAAATACTAGGTGTACAGTCAATAATGTATGAAACAAAATGCCAAAGAAACCAAACCTAATTTTGACTACGATTGACCTTTGCAGAATGATACTTACTTTCCTGAATGGGACAAGAATTGTTATATAATTAAAATACGTTTGAAACAACAGTTGTAAATTTAAACCTACAATGGTTTGATGTTCTTTGATCTAGGCCAGACCTGGGAAATGATAATAAACACTTCAGCTTAGATAAATATGTAATAAAGCTAATTATAAACTGATAAATCGTTAATAATTTATACCACAAAAGTGCTTCTCCTCTGCCCTTCCCAGCTGTGAAACCAAATGTCATTCTATTACAAAATATTTTAACAAGATTATTTATAGCAAATATTAAGGCATGAATTTCTATATTTAGCCATTTTGCTGGGTGCTCTGGAAAATTCCTGATCAGAATTCCTATCCTACCTGTAATGATCCAGACATATTTGGGTCCAATCATTTGCTGCTTGTAAGCTTCACAGAACACCAGTCTTGCTTTGTTCTCATAGAAGTTCCCAATGATTATCCGCACTCCATGTTTCTGGATAAAAATGGAATATCAATACTATACATCCTGAGCAAATGAGAATATGGGATTGTGTTATAATATGACAAGGAGAATCATTTTGATTAACATTTCAACATTTAATGACATTTTATGACATTTAATACAATATATGAAATTCATCAGTGAAGAAATCCCATCATTTTTTACTTGTCAGAAATTCTTTACTTATTTGTGGTGTTTATGACTTCACCAGGCCTCTGAAGTGGGTTGGGAGGTGGGTGGGGATAACATTTGTGATATGATACCATTTTAAATTACAATAGAGCTAATTAAACAACAAACTACCATAAAATATTAAGTACCTTTAAATTTGCAATCTGCAGTTTTGGGCTTTTGACAAATCCTTCTGATGTCACTATCTCCACATCACGTGCCCTTGCTTTTGTGATAAAGTCGTCAGTAGTCTAAAAGATAATCCTGATTAAATGTAGCAATGAGTTGAAGGAAGAATGGCCTGTTATTTATATTATTCTCAAATATTTATACAGAGGCAGATACAAGATTTTCTGAATTGCAGGTTGTTGCGGGTATGAATATTTCGTACTTGGGCATTTTGTCACGGAACATATATCAATCGTCAAGTAAAATTTGTTCTAGAAAAAAACTTAAAACCCACAACAGAAAATCCTCCAGTGCAAAAGCCCTCTAACTTAATGACACATAAAACATTTATCATTGGGTCAAAGTACTGGTGGAGGTATGATTGTGGGGGGCATTAACCAAAAGTCCAATAACAAAGGTTTCAAACTCTGATATTGTAACCAATAAATTATCAACATTTTGACCATTTAAACCACTCCAGCCATTCAAATACCTCTACTTTTAACAAAAAAACACTATCATGTTTTTTAAGTAGATCAATATTAAAGAATGAAGTTACAATTACAATGTGCAAACTTATTTCAACAATTTATGCACAATAGGGTAATTCTAAACTAATTCATATTGATTTAATAGTCAGTATGCATTAGTTTTGCCAGATACACCAGTATATGCTTAAAATAAGAATAAGCTTCAAAGTCTGCATTAGGGTTCTTTTTGACAAAAAGTATATCAAACATAATATAGAAATAGAATATTGTATAGAATATATAGAAATGTTTTGAAAAATTACATCCCTGTATGAAAATATAATAGTAATATAAAATATGCTATATGCCTTGTTTACTTTGAAATTTTACCCTGCACACCAGACCTCCGTGTCCTAGCTATTATCAATATTGGGAAAAGCTCACTTGGTCTTCACCTCTGAGGTTCTTGGTTAAAATCCAGCTTATGGAAACATTGGAGAAATTTCGATGGCATACCTCAATACAAATGGTAAAAACTATACTTTGACTATTACCACATACCAGTTTGAAGAGAGCCTCATCCTCCTGATAGAGAGCCCCCACTTTCTTCCAACTGTAGGTCTGGAGAAGGTCCAGCTTGGCCTGATTGAAAGAGGATTCGGGCGGGAAGACTCGGAAGAAGCGGCGATACTTGGACTTGTCAGAGAGAGCTGGACTGGCACTAGAGTAAGATAGCTGTAAAAACGACAGAAAGAAAGAACATGTGATAAGGTTATTATATCTTTTTTCTGTGTCATGCTTGATACGGGCTCAGTTTTTCAAAATTCTGATGGATCAAAAACCTACTCCATATTTCTATTTTTATTTTGGTTTAGTAATTTGTAATGTTACATCTAAGTAAACCTGAAAGGTAAGATTGTTCCAATGTTTTTCACAATGAAACATTTTTTAGCATTCACATTAATTAATATCCATTTTCCATATCAGAGAAGGAAGATATTTATGTAGAAATCTAATACAGCATAAATCTGTTCTTAGTCCAGATATATACTTTTGGCCTGGAAGCTAATCTGGAAATTAAAATTTGAGTCCTGGAATCTGAGTGAGACCTTCTTTTTTAAACAGCTGACAGCCTTTATATGTATATTGCTGGCGAGAACAATCCACACTTGCTCCATGCAGATATTCCTGGCATCTTTTCATTGTCAGCAGTGTATGAGGGGTCAAGGGGTGAGATTCAGATCCATAACAACAGTGAGACACATCAGCGTATGTATTTTTGTCGGGACTAACTTTTGACATTTAAGGAAGACAGAACCTGTAGTCAATAGAATCTAGAATTGGTTGAATGAGTGAGGCTTTGACATTTTTAAATGGGTAATTGAAATCATCTGTGCTATTAGTAGGGCTGTGACGGCTACAAAAAACGGCATCGAGTACTCGCCCTCTGACAACCGGCCCAAATTCGAGTAACCGTGAGATTTAGTTCCCACCATTAGAAGTCTTCTGTAAACAAATAGTCCATTCCGGAAACGAAACTTTTGAAGAAAAACGTCTCCTATTTAACCAGATATTATAGATTATGGAGTAAATTATAGGTTTTCAAGCCAAAACAACAACTTTAATTGATGTTATGTGACGGAAATGCTGAAATGCAGCATATTTTGCACAAATGTTTCATTACGTGGGCGATAATACAATGCCTCGCGAGTAACCGAGTACTTAAAATGGACTCGAGTACTAGCCAAGATCGACTCGTCTACCGAGGCTCGAGTACTTGTTCGCAGCCCTAGCTATTAGGTGTATCAAAATACACTTATTGGCTCAATAACCTCTGATATAGGTAACAAGTATGTTTTGATTTAAATACAACATTAGTGCAACTTTTAATGAGTGTGCACTGACAGTATTTGCCTTTAGAAAATCAAAATGACTTGCAATTATCAATTGTATCTGACATAAATTATCTTCTATCATGCGCAGTAGATCTCAAAGTGGATGCATACCCTGAGATTTAATAGTTTGTTTAATAGCTGCTTTGAAAAAAAACTCACTGAAACAATCTAAAAAATACTATAGTATCTGCCTTTCCTATCAGACCAGAGTAAGTGGTTCATGACTAGATGACTGTCCAACTTACTTCAAGTCAACTTGCATTCAATAAAAAGTCATATGCTCTGTATTTTAAAAGCCTTTTTTCTGTATAATTTGTAAATACAGGTAGCATCTAAACTTTTTTTGTTAAAGAACAAACTATTTTTTCTATCACAATTGGAGAATCTGCATTTTAAATGAATGTGGTGGCTGGATGGATTTTTTCTTCTGCTGGTGAACAATACACATTCTTGCTGTTTAGTTTCCACTTTTCAGTGAGTGATAGGACAAGGGACTGGGAAAGAGTAAGGGTAATCCAAGCAACTCAAACTACGGTATATCTTCACATTTTAGCACATTAAAAGCTCACTGATTATTATTATAGGATATATCCTGTGCAAGATAGGTATGTTGTTCAGGCTAATACCTTCTTATTTCTTATTCAATATAGCTTTTCAACCTTAGTCGCTTTGGCTGCCTGGCGTCTCTGTGGTTAATGTCCCATGACTTCTGAATGGCTATATCACACATAAACAGTGACTTTAATTAAATTAAATATGTATCTTAATGGCAATTAAACCCAGCGCCAATATTTCATTAGGAATCAGTAGACACACTTAATGATATTATATTTTTGGTGATTTATAAATGACATATGTCATTGACTTTAGAAAAAACTGGATAATAATAATAATACATTTTTCGACATCCTCCCATATGTTTTACTAGTATGTATTCTAAATAATAACGGAGAGATTATACACAGAACAAAATCTGAAATATCTGAAAATGTGTTAAAAATATTTGACTAACTTAATTGCATATACACTATTTTTTTAAATTTCATCTGCATACACTGATTCCCAATGGTTTCTCCAAGTTGAAAATATCATTAGATGACCTCAATATTTATTCAAAGAATTCCATTGGAGTAAATAGGTCAGTGATAAACTAAATTAAAATAAAATTTCTTAAGAAGGTACAACACTAGAACAATTCAACCATTATTCATGAAAAATTCCTGACACCTATTCTTTGTCAGCAGCATCTTAGAAGAGGCAATAAATTGATCCATATTCAGATACATCTGACAAATTGTTTCAGAAAGAACTTACATCTTAAAATAGACCATTGAGGCTCAGTAATAAACTATCATTTGTTGAAACTCCAAACTTGTTAAATACCACCCTGGATTTATGCAAAGAAAGCTTTGAATTACTCAACAGAAGGAAAGCTTTTTGTGACAGATGATATAAAATCCCAAGTCTCTTTCATCTTAGAAATTGACAGTCAGCTCTTGTTTCAAATGCCATTCAGACGTCACAAGAAAATGCCAGTCTTCTTTAAAACCCAACTGACTGTGCCAGCTGGGGGTGATGCCCTAGTTTCTGTGCTCAGACTTGATTTTACTCTGAGTCTTCCGTACATTTCTCTTCGATAATCTTTTCAAATCACCATACCCCTTGAATAATAACACAAAACCTTTAACTGTTGAGAAACTTTAGTTTACGTTGAGGTTCACCCTTAAGTAACACCCACAAAGTTTATTTTAATATATTAATGCTGCTTTGCAGGTAGGTTTCAAAATAGTGATAACGAGGTCTAAGTTAGAAACAGATAAGTAACACTAAGGGGTTACTTTTGATTTATGAACACATGATATTTCACACAAGTTTCTTCCTGATAAAATTCACACTCTGTCAATACTGCCATGTCACAGTGAGAATTGTAACCCTTGAGGCCAGGGGGTTAATTCAATGGCAGATTCGGGGTGGATTTTTGTGCAAGAACTTAAACTCATGCCCCAATAAGAGACGAATATTTTGTAAACCCTTCAACAAAATATTCATTATTTTTTTCTTTGACAGAGCGAACAAATCTAAATTCTTTCAGATTTTATACTTGTATCTGACAACCAAAAAGACAATTGTTTTCTTAATTTCTTGCTTTAGCTGAAATAAAAGGTGATTTTTTTTACTCCTTTTGTAAACAAAATTCCCTCCTAGCTCTAAGTTATTACTGCATTAAATCTTTACACAAAAAAATACAGCAGCAGTATAATTTTTTTCCAGGCTAATACCCCACAAGAAATTACTTGTCTATCCTCCTCTCTCTTTAGTTTGCTCTCTTTTTCATATCCCTATATTTGATATCAGTGTAGGAAATCTGCAAATTTGTCAAAGACTCATCCTGGCTTAATAAGCTATCAGGGTTTGCTGGATAAAATGTCTTAATTGCATGTTTCTCTTATTTATTTGAAATAGTTCCCATGTCCCATAGTAACAGCCCATCAATCAATGACCAATCGAATGTAAATGTCATACTTTTGAAAAACAGACAAAAGGGAGATCCAGAAAAGAGGGACTAGAAACATTGGCACAGTGGTAAATAATGATTGTGATTAGTTCTGAGGTATAAATACTGGTTACTATGGCATTGCTTTGCAAACGGAGAACATTCCTAAAATTACCCCTAAAATAATTGATCCAACAAAATATCACATTATTAACAATTTTGAACAAAAAACTGAAACCCAATAAACATTGACAAGTGGTGATTGCGATCAGTATTTATCAAAAATAAATAACCTTCGTCAAAGATATAATTGTATTTGCATAAAAATATTTGTCAATTGTTTTTTCACTGAACCTATATCTGGAGAAACTGCTCTGTTTATATTTAATGCATCACACATTTTGCCATGGGTCTAATTGGAATCAGTGACCTCAAAAGTGAGAGTCAGATTTTTAAATAACAAACTAAGTTACCATTTCAATATTACATCCTTGTATCCAAAGCTTATCTTGATCCAGTGGCAAAAGTAGCCAGGCTATAGGTCTGTATAGAAGTCCACTGTTCCAACAATTGTACATGACGGTCGACTGGAACCGTAGTACGAATGTTTGTATACACAGTGGGGTAGTAAACTAGAATGTTAATTTTGAAGGAACATAAAATTAATAAAAATGGATGCCTTGGGAAAAAAAATTAAAATTAATTTTTGGTAAAAATATAGTGCATTTCCTGTAAATTTAACACCACTCTCAAGAAATAATTTTGTACTTTTGTTTGAACCCCTTTACATTATTTTTCAAGGGGGGGGGGGGGGGGGTTCGAACCCCCTGAACCACCCACCCACCCTGAATCCGCTAGTGAATGTCATGGACAAGAGTTAACAGTATGGAATAGCCAACTGTTTTCATTTCTCGTAATAAAAAAAAACATGGATAAATTGGATTTTTATCTTTATGTAAGAAGTATGTTTATCATATTAGAATGTAATGTAGTGAGCACTTTTTTCACTTCATCTACATAATATGACAGGCTCTAAAGTGCTAGAGCCGTAAAGTAAGAATGCAAAATAAACTCAGTATCCAGGGACATAGCAGGCAGACACCAAGGAGATGGGAGAGCTATTTAGAGTAGGCTTTACGGAAAAGGTATGTCTTCAATTTGCACCTGAAAGATAACAGAGAAACTGCTGTTCTGAGGTCCTCAAGGAGCCCATTCCACAAACATGGAAAATCAAATATAAAACTGTGGCTTAAGAGCTTTTTTTACTTGTCTACTGACAACAAGAACTGCAACACGTCCAAGTAATTTCTGCCTGGTTAGTTGTGTCTGGTACTGTAGGAACATGATACTTGAGTAAGGTAGGGGCTGAAATACTTTGGAAACCAGTGTGGAGGTACTTGTGCACCAGAGTCAGGGTTTTGAAAATGGAGTGTTGTTCAACAGGCAACTAGTGTAGGTCTTTAAAAAGGGTGTGACTCTAGAAAAGTTATTACTTTTTGGCTTGGATATTTTGAACATACTAAAGTTTTTGACAGACTTCTGAACAGAGAATTACAGCAGTTATGGGTAACAAGAGAATTTCAAGCAAGTATTGTAGCTTAATGCAGGAGGTACTTTCTGGTGTGTCTGAGATCATGCATCTTGGTTTTTATTTATTTATTTGGGGTTTTATGTCGCTTGCAACACTGTACAGGTGATATCATGACGGATAGTTGGAAGGGCAGAGGAAACCAGTACATACAGTTTGTCATGGTTCTGTACTGTAAACTGCCGACCAACGGCAAGCAACTACCAGCTTTCCCACTTGAGGATGTGCCGGGGGCCAAACCCCGGCCTCAGAGGTGGGAGGCGACAGTGTTACCACTCTACCACCGTGGCCCTGCATCTGAGTGAAGCAGCCAATAAAAACGTCTTAACATGGGTGCCAAATGAGAATGCTACATTGAACTAAACCCAAAGGTTTCGTATTTTTCGTACCTAGAATGTTGATTGGAAAATGCGATTTTAACTTATTTTGTTGATGTTTCAACTTGAACCAAATAACTTCTGGTGTTTTTTTTCAGGATGAAGCTTTAGATTGTTATCAGACATCCAGTCCTGAACCTGATGCTGACATTGGTTTAATTTCAAATGTACCAGCATTGTTATTCTGTGATCAAGTTTCTGTAGTGATCTTGGTTGTTTGTCAGTCCGAATGGAAGCTTAATACCAAGAAAGCCAGTTTATGGGGTACTTAACTGCCAATCAGACTGTAATTTCACATAGAATTCACCTGTTATGGAGAATAACTATTGTAGACCACACAGATACTTCTGTGATCTGGTCTTGTGATCCCTTGTTCATCTGAGATTGAGCATGCTAGAAATTAAGATCCAATAATAAGTACACAATAAATGCTACGGCCTGTCATTACAGCCTATAGAATCTTGATTTGCAACTTAAACATTATTTTTTTTAGTTTAAAAAACATCATTATTCACAAGCTTGTATGTTTATTAGTTATGTATGAATGTGTGGCACTAATTTCAAATGGAAATTGTTATATAAACGCCACCGTAATTAATGTCATGGCAATTGTTTGGTATAAATGTGTATTTTGTATTAATGACTTGATTCTAACATATGCCAGTTTCTGTTACGAAATAAATTTACCAATGAATACAAAGTATGGTGATATTTTACCAAAAAAAGCAAGTTAGTGATACAGAACAGGTCGAAAGCTTATCAAACATAAGTAAGGTAATACAAACAAGTGGTTGATGCAAAAGAAGTTGCAACAAGGTTGTTTATAGGGCTGGTTTGTGCCATTGCATATTTTATCAAATAAGGTCAAACCAAGTAAATGCATATATACTATTTGTGGTCTAGTTGTGCAAAGGAAGGTAATCGGGGTTTAGTTGAGTTTTTGAGTTCCTAGGTGTTTATACCACTAAGTCCAGTTTAACAGGCTGAGTTTTGTAAACAATCGGAGGAAGTAGTTTATGTAAATAAGACGTTGTTTTGGTTTTCGATCTATTTATCTGTGCATAAACTGTATTTATAAAAAAGTTAATTTAAAGGTGTCTGAAATTGAAACATGTTATTCACAAACTGTCTTACTGAAATATTATTCCTTAAATCTCATTAAGGTCACTTTCAAGCACTGGAAGCTAAGCAGTATCTTGAAACTGAAGCTGTCAATCATTTATGTGAAACCCCACCCACGGTGAACCAAATCATTGGGAGATGAAGGTATTCTCACAAACTGTGGGCCATTGCGATGCCGACAATGATAACTTCTTTGATCTGATGATATAAAGACATCCTATGTAATCATCTGTTTGAAGTGTTAACAGTCCTGCTGAACTAACCACCTCTTGACCAAGCACATCAAAGACAGCATTTATAGTCCACATCAAAACGCCATAATGAAGTGATAATTGAGATTCTGTCAAATTTATGATGTTGAGCTTGTTAACAAACCAAGCAGCACAGCTTCATTTTTTATGTATGGAGCAACTGAATATATATTTCAACGCAAGTAGTTCACAGGCAAAAAAGTACATGAAACATGGCTGAATGTGAGTCAGAAAACCTTCAACTAGGAAGCACTCATAGAGTGCAAACCTCCACCATATAATCATCCCGAAAATTTGAGAGTTTTTATTCAGATTATGATATGGATATTTTTTTCTTCTTCTGGCCAAGCCCTACGGATATAAAAATCATGTGTCTTCCTTTTCCGATCATACCAATGTAAAGTCTCACTTTTGACAATACTCCACACAAATATACCCAAATGATAATATTAACCATTTTGCACAAAGCCTAAGTCAATCAGATCCTGGTCTATTTCTATGAATGTCCACTTCCTTTGCTTCATTTCAGGGAAATACATTTCCATAGATGTGAAGATCTCTTCATCAAAGTAGATCAAACTATTCAATTAGAAGGGCGTAATGACCAATAAAAGCAGCAACTTTATGACTGTTTTGAGCCACAAGGGTAAATCCTAAACCTGTGATTACATGAGAAATGTGTCCATTTTCATACACTTTGGCAAGTGATGAGCTATTATGATAGATTACTGACAAGCCACATAGATTGAATATGTCCATTTCGAGCCGGACTTGTGTCAGAACTCTGCCCAGAGATGCGGCCTAATTCAAACATGTCAACAACCCCACTGTCCAAATATTGGGACAATTCCACCAAAGCAAACTTGTTTTAGAGCTGATCCATTCAAGTACACAATTTCTGGTAATATCTGCAGTGATGGTTTAACCTGTTCAATTTCAGTGTATGGCCTTATGTATTAAATTGGCCCATTCACATGGATTATGTGGTCACATCAACACTATTTGATGTATTGTTTTTCATTACCTTATCGTTATTGTTTTATATTAAAATGAGCCGCCCCATAAATCAATATTGCCCCCCAATCTCTCAGAAGTGTACATTTTATTTTAGCATATGAGAACTCGTGGCAAATTTTCCAAACATTAAAAAAAATCACCATGTGCTGAAAACATTGCTCATGTTGTATTGCTCATGATTTAGACTTATTGCAACAAGCAGATACTACTAAAAAACAAACATGTTGAACCTCAAAGACGCACCGATAAGTTAAATAAATTGTACTCAAATGTAGCTCATGATGCCAGCCACATAACAGAGTGATCTATGTACAAGGTAGACTCTTTTGTGTGTTACTATCCCCCATCCCTTCCAGTGTATGTGATAATGTGAAATGTAAACTGAGTTTAAGGAGACATTAAACCCTGACCAAGGATTTAACAACCCAACTGCTGGAATGGTGTGAATGCCTTGCATATTCGTCTCATCTTTAACCTAATATGGCAATTTTCGTATTTTGTCTTTAATGTGTTGTCTCTTTAAAAAACCTCATAATTAATCTGGATAGAGAAAATGCCAAAATTAGATGTGAAATCCTTCAGAGATTAGAATTGTAAAGTAACTTTGAGATGTTCTGATCAACAAGTTTTTTATGTTTTTTTTTTATTATTATTATTTGTAAAAGCACTTGATTGGATAGTTCTGTTATATTGATAAAAAAATCTCTGCAGTTAACAAAAATATCATAAAGTCAGATATTTACATATCTCTCGGTATCTTGAGCTTGTAACGAATTATGACGTCAATGGATTATGGCAGCAAAGGGCTTCTCTGGATGCTATAGAACAGTAACTATTATATCTCTGCAAGTGGCTCCAGAAATTGCCTCCCCGTGTTGGTGTTTTAAAGAAGAAAGGGCTCATGTTAGCATGAACATTAAGACAAGGGAGTTATACAATAATAGAATAACCTAATGTTGCAAACAATTGAACATCACAGTTATAAAACATGAAAAAAGCGCATAATTCCACCACGGGGACCATTCGAAAAATTTGGGATTTTGTTTTTGTGTCGGCAATATGATCCAATATTTTCAAAAACCTAACCATTTCTTCCTCTGGCATGACCCTTAGCACATACAACATTTAACAAAGATCAAACGTTACTTTTTGGAAGTAAAGAAAGCCAAAATTATTGAAAGTACATTGAAAATGGGACCTTGGGATATTGAAAACGTGGATATTTTGTATCCAGATTTTCATCCTGACCTTCCCCAAAGTTTCTGCACAACACTCTTTGGTCAGACCCTACCCACATAAAAATTTCCAGAATAATATCTTCATAACTTACGGAGTTATTGTGACTGCAGACAAACAGACAGGCAGACGTACACACTCCAAAACAAAATCGCTTGGTGGAGGTACAAACTATATTATAATACTTAAATAGTGAGATGGAATGTACAGTCATCAAAACATTGAAATAAAACCCATAGAGCATCAGTAAACAACACCACCTAAAACGGAAGTTGTTCCATATTGCATTAAAGGAATTCCTTCATGTAAAAATGCTTGTTATATTAAGTATCAAATCAAACACTGTTGTGCAACAGTTTTTTTTCGTATCTGTGTTTTAGGTGTCATGCTTAATCTTATTACTTATCCCAGAACTAATCGTGATAAGCCCCTAATCCACGCCAGCTGTGGAAATGTTTCAGCTTCCTCTTCAACCAATTGGCTGTGATATCTGTTTAACACTATTCTTTGGCTGTTGCATCTTGTACATGTTAACAGTTACAAATTCAGTGCTAACCTAAGAACAAAGAGGCTGCTAAACTCCTGAGATGCAAGGTGATAACCCCAAAAAACAGAGATCACCTCTCCGGGATGGTGTCATGCAGTGTTCAAGTTTGTAGAATTATATGTCTGAAATTGCAGCCAGATAATTTATGTTTAAAATACATTCACTAAAACTGTGTGGGTATTTTCTACCGGTTTGACAATACTAAACACTCCTGCTTACAGGGCATAAGTGACAAATTCTAATCTGGTGTGTTTTCATATAATTCTGATTCTCATTTAAGTTTTATAGTGCCTGATCTCTGCTGACTGCAGATTCCTATGTGCGAGATTTTTGAGCCCAAATTTCCTGGGAGAAATGAATATTTACCATGATTGGAAATACCCTTTAGTGCTTGCTTTATAATTAAACCTTTAATATCTCAATTTCAATTTAAAGACTTGTTGTAAAAACTGCCTGAGACTGCCACAATTGATCATTTTGGAAAAAGACAGAACATGCGATTTGTGAAAAAAGACTATACATATGATTTTTTCCCAATGATAAAATAAATCACACAATTAAAAGGACAAAACCTTATGACCAGCTTTCGATTGTTTCAATTCAAAACTAATGAAAAGAACACTTGAACAGTGTTTGCCACTGCCAAGGCCCAACACTTCTGATATGCTGAAAAATCCTTTAAAACGTTTCTGGATCCAGACGATGATCCGGATCACCACCAGAATCTCTTTATCTGTTCCTTGCGACATTTTTAACATTGGCTGAAACTTTGCTCAAAATGTATCCATAAATTTTTGAGTCATTTTGCAAGCAAACAAACACTGCCCAGACATAAACTCCTTGACAAAGAGTAAGATAAGTCATAGAAGCAAAAGTCCCAATCATTCTTAGAAAGCAGAGATTATTAAATAACAAACATATGCATTCTTAGAAAGCAGAGATTATTAAATAACATATACATACATCTAATCGTCGCGCTGGACAAGACTACTAGGCTCCGGTTTTATAGAAGGGTGAGCAAAATTAGTAACAGGAGCCAAAGATAAGTTTAACAATTTTGAAATAATTTGTAGCAGCCTAAAGATCACCTGTAATTGACTGATAATCTAGAATGATTGGCCATGACAATCCTCGATGGAAAAACTCACTCGTAAAGGTTTTTAAACAACTGTATGCAATAAGATTAAACTCAGGGGTGGTCAGGATGCAAACTCTTGAGAGTGGTACCGGGGTGTAACACCCACAGAAAGTGTACGTGGTATCATACCTGTACAAGGTTCCAGAGATGTGAGGCCTGGGCAGTTGCTTGGGAGACAGCTGAACATCCAGCACCCAATACCAGCAGCTTAGTGGGCTCTTCATACAGCCTTCTGTACATCACATTGGTACCAATACCAGCATTGCACTGCAAATGCAATATAACAATAGGGTCAAATGTCAACAACGTAAAAATTGGTCAAAAAAATATTCACCATCAAAGGTCATCTTTACAGCAAGCCTCTGGTATTTTCTACATAATTCCATTTGCCATTTTACAGCCAATAAACTGAAGAATCTGAACCAAAAGAAAAAGTAAGCAAAAACCTTTAGGGTTGATTGTGTACCGATAAAAGTGAAATGTTTTTTGTAATGTCCTAAAAACAGTGTTTACAAAACTGCCGAAAGTATGGCAGATGATTTGTGATGATGAATGAAGGTTTGACAAGTTGTTTGATCCGTTGAACTATCCAGAGTTCACATTTGTGGATCTTTTGAAGGTTTTTAATAAATACCATCTCAAGGTTGGCATGGGATCAATGATTTGTACATTACTCAATCATCTTGAAATGTATAAATGCATTTAGGATTTACTTTCTTGTAACACACACTTTGTTGATAAGATACCCAGTTGACAATCGCTTAGAAATATGTTTTCAAATTTTGATGCTGTATTGTATACATACAAAATGTTACCCCAGCTGGTTTGAAGGTTTGAAAACAATGGTGGTGCACATCTCAAATGCGGTCGACTTATTTTTGCTTTAATGCTACTTCATACCCGGTGAAGGTAAATTAGGCAAACTACTATATCATAACAGGAACCGACTAAAGATATACCTGTTCAGGTCCAGCATATCCGCAACCATAGTCATCCCTCTCTGGCAGTTAGTTAATTGGTCATGAACTCTGCCTGGTTTTGTATTATTATTATTATTATTGACCCACATTATTAATGTATTCTGTTATTTTGTTAAAACTACATTGATATCCATTTCTTTTATGACATAATTATAAAACTATAGGCACAGTCATCTATGATAGTGATTTGTTGCAGAATTTTTGTTCTCCCCAATCCCGCTCCACTGATCTACACAGGAGATGATAGACCTGAACAGTATGAACCAGGCTTTAGTCTACAAGGTTCATTCAACTTAAACCATGCTCAGGATACAATATATTTTTACTTATATTTAGATTGTTCACAGCAAGCTAACATATCTCTGCAGACTACCACAGACATTGGAATTCATGTATAAGTACAGACCGGTAATAACTGGCTAGTTTTAATTATAATGTTTTTTTGCAGAAACTATGTAAGACTAAATAAATATTTTAACCAATCAACGTGTCATGAGCATCTAGTTGCAGATATATGTATTTTTTTACAGGGAAGGGCACTGTGTTGTTTGTTTGATTGTTTATCTATGCAAATAACTCAAAAAGTTTACATAGGATCTAGGTCATATGTTCACACAAGGTGGGGCTATTTAATGCTCCTGAAATACAAGCTGACCTGGATTTGAATCATGAATTTTGATTTTTTTGTGATTTTTGATTTTTGATCTACTGCTTGTTGCTAGTTAGATTCCCCCACCATTCCTTTTTGTTTTGTCCTTTTAGAACCGATCCTGGTAAAGTTTTTGATAGAGTTAAGCATGGTCATGTGTCTCAAATTCTGTACTTTGTCTTGACTTTGTGGATTACCTTAAGTATGCGCAGTTGAGGTGTTTACTCCGACTTTAGTTTGCCGAGGGAAAAGTACATGTTTGCCATGTTTGAACTGGTTGATTGATCTCAGGTTCAGAATCCACACACAGACTAAATCCACAGTGATTGCTCAGTCATCCAAGGTGTTCAGTCCCTAAGTGATGGATGGTTGCACTTAATGAGCCAATTAAGCTGTTTTTGACTTTGACCGGGGATGCACGTAAACCTTAAACCCCTGGCACACTTCCCTGTTTTGAGCTGTGTGTACCTTTGAATATATACCCAGTGGTAGCCCAAAGTTTGTAATGCCAACTTGATGGTTTTGAGATGGGCAAACCCAAAGCTGACTGGGCTTTTATCACTGCTATCACTGCTACATTTTTCACATAATAACTATTCCATGAAAAGATTTGCTACAATCCCTTCATTGTGTGAAATTCACCAGTAGGCAACCTCCCTTTATTTCCTTGATTTTTTAAAATTTTTTGTTGCAAGAGTAGCACAAATCTGCCTTAATTTTACATACTTTTTATTAGTGAATTACAGTAGGAATTGTCACATACTTTGATAAATTTAAATTGGGTTATCTAGATCATTGTAGCTATAGGCTTTAATTTGTTGTGTCAGAAATTTATGAAATTATGCAGCAATATTTCCCCCACTTTTCTGCCATGCTCTAACTTTGTCTGTAACTAGCCTTGTCTGTACTTTGTAACTAACCTTGTTGTAGGAGTAGTTAAGTACGAGTTCACCTTAAGGAAATCAATGTATGGAGTGTGTGTAGAACTGTCACAATAGCCTCCAAGTCATTCCTACCACCACCCCCCGAGCCAGGGGGATGGGTTAAGACGATAAGCTTATGATTACATCAGTGATAACATGTTTGTATTGATAACAAATTTGAAATTGGCCAAGAAAACTTCTACTTTCATGATTTGTGGATGCTTCTTGGCACAATGCTTGCTGTTGTTGTTTTGTGAATACATTAGACTTATGATCATTTCCTGTAACTAAGCCGGAAGAGTTTGGATAATTTTGTATAATTTCAAAGTAGGGATGGGTCGGTTAACCTGGTTTCTCCTTATCGAGAGCATTTTACTGAAATACTATGATGCTAATTTACAACCACCACTTCACTTGTTAACAGTTGTAATGGAAGGAAAAATTAAAATATTTGAAATACTCCCAAAATCTGAAGAAATTGTAAGCATTCATCCCATATTTCCATGCATTTTGCAGAATATTATACACTGGCAAATAATGACTACAACACTTTATAACCTTAATATAGCTTGTCAACACATATAATTGAAGGGAAGTTTAAAATATTGAGAACAATCCTGAAATTTGAAGCAAATATACGCATTTATCTCATATTTATTGCATTTGGTAACCTTTATTGCGATGTTGACAATGGGAAACATCCATGTTTGGTCAGGGTATACTAAAACACGGAGTCCCTGAATCAGTACTCTTTTGTACTGCCGACCTCCTGATGTACACATTTTTTATACCGACCCCTCCATCCCTTTTTAGTAACCAGTGTAACAAGCATTAAGACTTTTATATTCCTATCCCTAATTTAATATCAAATAAAATAAAATACTCAGAGGAGATAACTTATATTTTACGTGTTGGCGAATAATGAGTTAAGGTGACAGGGTTAGCATTTAAAGCAATGATATATATCACTCACTTTTGTTATATCAGTATCAAATAATGCATAAAGTACAATACATAAGGCTTGGGTAGTGCACAAAAGATTACATGTTAAAAAACCAATGGTATAAATATACTTTATATTTCGCACTGGAACCTTTGGTTTGAGAAATCTGTATATGACCACCTTCTATGAGTGCAATGATAAACTCATTAAAACGTTTCTGTATCCAGACAGTGATCCGGATAACCACCATAGTTGAATCATCTGTTTCTTGTGCCATTGTAAAAGTTTCCTGAAAATTTTACCAAATTCCATCTACAACTGTTCCAGTTATTTTGCAAAGAGACAAACAAATGTCGCTGGATACAATACCTCCATTGCGGAGACAACTACATACCTTTTAGTTATTTTAACAATATATTTATTATAATCTAAAAAAGACAAGTTGGGGCTTGTCATCTTCAACATACATGGGCATATCAAGAAAGACTGTACTTGAATACAACATGCTGGACTCAAACTTCAAACCTAGTTCACATAGTTCCCTGCTTGCCTTATGAGCTACGTGCGTATGAGCCAAAATATATTTAACTAATCTGGGCAAGTTTGTGACTTGATTAATTCCGAGTTATAGTTGTATCCCTTCAGTTTCATAAGTGTACATAAGTCGGGATTCGCATTTTCAGCAGGATGTGTTCACAAAAAAACAATGGACCGCAATTCAAACATGCAGCAGATTTTGAAACATGTTTGAATCATCTACCACTGGGTGGCAGTATCGCCTTAAGGGATGGTTTTAAATATGCACAATCCGGACAAGGTAGTGGACTAAAATTCTTCTTATGGCCATATGGAACTGTGTGAACAGGGCATAAGGCCACCGAGGGGTGGGGATCGTTTGCTTAAAAGCCATATTTTATTTAAAATCACTGGACCACGTTACTCCTTTATGATCTCAAAGACATCATTCACGTTGATGGTGAAGACATTATAACATAATTAGATGAGTAACAAATATCAATAAGATATAAGTGGAAATTTAAATTATATTTATATGTCTTATAGTTGTCTGATTAAAACATTGGATATAACGCAGAAATTTCAAAAGAATAGTGTGAATATCATCATAAATATTCCTACATGAAAAAAATCTCACATTCATTACAGAGCTTATCAAGATAAAATTGCTTTAGAATCATCTGACACAGTAAACTGAATCTTGCAGAGAAGAACAAACAAGAAACTCAATAGAATATAATTTTCAATGGACTCGTGATTAATAGAGTATTGCAAATTTAGATTAAAAATGACAGACTTAAGTGTGAAGCCTCTCAGACATTGAGAAGCAGACAAGATGAGAGGGAGTGTTCCTTTAAGCAGCACGCTGGTACAATGCAAAGTAGCCAGTGTATATATTCCCACAGTATATCACAGTAAAGCACTCTCCCTTCATGTACTAAATCTGCAAGTTCTGTGCTACATCTAACTCTTGATCTCTAGTCTGTGAGCTCCATAATTTTCTCACAATCACAAAAGCACACTTCATATATACAGATACAAACAGGTGAGCCTTCAGAAGGCTCTGTAAGATAAATGCAAAACACAGATTTAAAATGCAATGGCAGTAAAATGAGACAAGTGTGAGTCTGAGACAAATAACTATTATTATCTACCAGAAGCTGTATTTAGCCTAACAAGCAGGACATAATAGTGCTTGGACCATTGCTATATTCTTTATACACCACTCGTCTGGCCAAATTTACTTAAATACAATGGTATTAAATTTCATTATTAGGCGGACGACACCCAGTGATATATATAAAAAATGCCACTTCAATTTTTAATATCAATGAAGTATTGTTTGCTTGACTCTCAGAAATGGATGTCTTCATCCAAAGCAAAATTAAATCTTGATAAAACTGACATCATTATTTTTGGTTCTCCAGTTCAGCGTAAAAATTGGACTCTTTATTCCCAGTAAACATACTTGGTAACCTTTTACACGCAGCTGAGAAAGTGAGGAATCTGGGTGTCTTGTTTGATGCAGGCTTCTTTTTAGATCATGTTTTCAATGTTTGCAGAATTCCAGGAATTCCTTTGCACAGTTGTATGATATCAGGCATAATACTCAATATCTGACAGTTTGCAGTCAGTTTGACTACTGCAACCCCCTTTCACAAGTTCGTCTTATTTCAACTAACACAAATTAAAATGCATAGAAACTACTCTTGCACAGAGTTTCATCGACCATTGTCAGTACACCCGGACCACCCCAATCTTGAATGATCTCCACTAGGCAGCAGTTAAATACTGCTGTCTGTTTAAGGTGGCTACAACTGTCCACAAGTTTCTTATCAGTGGCCATCATAGCTATTCTAGACCATTCCTGTAGCAGGAAATACAATATATGAACTTTTCACGTTTTATGTCACTGCAGTAGAATTCAACACAGTACATATTTAAAAGAATGCGTAATTTCTGGTCTAATCTTGGAAAATGTGTCAACATTATCTTGATGTTGCGGAGCAAAAAATATCTTTGCATTGGATTGTGTTTGATTGGTTTGATGTGTACAGGCCTTTAGGCCAAGTGTGATGTGTAATGACTTTATACCAACGTAATTGAATAAACAGTTGAACTTCAGTAGCAAGAAATCTGCAGATCGTTAATATCTTGAATAACATATTTAACAGATATATTTAGTAAATTTAAAAAATGCAGATTCTTAAGCATATTTTGTCCTCCTAAACAATCACTGGAACATCTCTCAGGTCTTCTGTTAGGTGCCTGGCCCTGTACAGCAGTGAGAAAGATGATTAGCTGCTTGCCATAGCCCAAAGACTTGTATTGCAGGATATGGACATTAACTAAATCTCATGTTATGAGTCCCATTTACATACTTTGTGAAAAGTGACCTTAAGCCAAAATTAATCAATCCATTAATGGCGCTTTTTTGGAAATATCCAGTTAGATAGAGACTTTTTTATTTACTGCTTGTCTTCAGTTGTTTTCAATATATATGCAAGTAGTGCTGTACCCTTGTAAATCTCTAAGGTTGAGGCTGAAACCTAGCAACGTTATGAAAAATAAGCCTACACTGACTAAGATGAGGCATTGTAAGTTTTAGAATTCTTAACAATATCACCATTATCATCACATGAGAATAACATTCCAAAATTTATACAACAATAAAGGTTTTGGTTAAAAACACTCCTTACGTGCCATTTTGGATGGCTCAATGATATAACTTGGTAACAATATTTGTGACTCGGCGTGGCCAGTAATGAGTAAATTTACTAAAATTGTCTGTCTAGCAGCCTGACACAAACTATCAGGGAGGCTTTGATAAGAAAATTACAGCCCCAAATCAAGGATGGCTTTTTAAGAGATTTACAGATCTATATCTATAACATACACCGTTTCTGAACTGGTTGCTAATGTATAAAGATTCCCCCTGACCTTGCTGTGTTGTCTTGAATATTAATTAAAGCCCATGACTTTCCGTTGGAAGTTTGACACTTTTAATCAAGGTAAAAAGGGTTGATGGTCATAGGGGACATAACAGTGTAACTCTTAATAGTCTCATGTTTTAGTAAGTAGGTAGGCATTTACTTGGTTGTGACAAGACAAAGAACCACCTTGTCCCATGGTGAGGTGTTTAGGCAAGATAAAATAGTCTCAGTAAATTAAGGATTTTGTTGACTATATATCACTGCTTATTACAGCTTGAATTTTGGAACTCTGATTTTCAGGACCAAATTGCATAAAATAACCAATACTTGTTTCAAATTCAGGTCACAATTAAATCTCTTGTAAGAATTTGGAAGGAACTGGAATCGATACAGGAACATTTTGTATGCAAAACTGACCTCGTACATTTATTGGAAAAAGTTTCCTCCAAGAATACTACTTTTCTTGTTGACCAGGTCAAAGTACAATTATATCCACTGCGCCAGAGGAGTGAATTTGGGCCTTTGCATACAACTTAGCTGTTGGTGCTGACATTTGCTTTAATGGGGCTGCATGAGAAACATTTAACTGTGCATTTATACATAGCTGAGCAGGTGTGCATAAGTTGATTTAATAACTAGGGTACTTGCAGTATATCAGCAAAGGGTATTCCCATGTGTTGCAGCAAAAACTGGGTCATATCCCTGGGGTAGATTTACATTAATTTGGCCTCATGTCAAATCTTGTACAAGGAAATGGTGCTTATACAAAAGTGTTTATAAAAAACTTACTTTATATACATAAGATATAATGAGATCTTGAGCTTCAGTTTGAATAACCACAGTTGTTACATTCGTTTGCTCTTGATGAATAAAATATCTTATCAGAACTTTAGTGGAAAAAATTAATTGTTTGCAGGTGAGAACTGCACTGTGCCCTATGTATACTTTATAAACTGGGTTAAGCACTACCTGGTTCTGTGCACTAACCTTAATGTTTTTGGCATATCAGGTGATCAAATAGGCGAATACAAACATTTACAGAGCCCGCAGGTTCATGGTAGCTACACACAAAAAAAATCAAGGTTTGATAGAAAATCTAATTTTAAAGTCCTTTGTGTAAAGTTCTAATAAAATTGTGGTTTGGAAGTCACTTGATCAAGTTACAGTTTCTAATAATTGTGTTGTATTGCATACTGACAATTTGACAAAAATGTGATAAACTGAACATATGAAGAAATTATAATGTATTTGAAAGCTTTCAGTAAAACTGAAGGTAGAGATGTTGTTGAAAGAGGTTTAGGGATCAGCATATTTCTCCACAAACATTGCGATATTTTTATTGATTTCAATTAAGAGAGGTCGTGTTTTGTCAGAAATGAAATGAGCCCAGTGTCATGTTCAGTTTGTAGGGAACAAACTGTTTTGGTTTTTGTGTCTCAGTCTTTCCCTGGCTCAAATCTCAAATGTAATTTCCGACCAAACTGTCTCATATCTCTGACTTGGCTCAAAAGTTATTCCTTTAGCAGACTTTTTCCTTATCCGTCACTTTTATTACCATACTTGTTACACTTTTTCCCATACATATTTTTCTAAATCTTGTGCATCAACATTCTTAGTAGCATTTAAAGACTCACCACTTCAAAGAATGTTACATCACCTAATATTTGTCCCTCTATTACATTCAAAACTATTGACTGTTTGACTAAGTAACTCCAACATGACTTTTGTTGGTTCTTTTGTTGGTTTAGTGCACATAGTTTGCCCTCGTGGAGTGGATATTGTGCCCACAAAGCAATAGATTAAACTAGACTGTTCAGTGGCTATATACAATTTGAGCTGTAGTGTTCTATTATGTAGGGGCCATCAGTGAGATAGTGGTTTGTTAGTTTGGAATTTATTTATTTATTCATTTGGGGTTTCACATCTTTCAACACTGCACAGGTCATATCACTATGGGTAGTTTTGGGGACAGAAGAAACCAGTACATACAGTTGGTCAAGGTTCTGTATGGTAAACTGCCGACCTTCAGTAAGGAACTACCAAATTTATTATATAAGGTCCTGGGTTTGAACCACCAAGTCTGTTACCAATGTGTGATCGTGGCCCATAAAGTTTGCCATTTAATCAACTGACTCTGTTGGAATCGACGTTTGAATCTTTTCGTTTTCAGATTTGTACTCAATGATTGATTAGATGCCTGTTGCATATTGGCGATCTGACCTTATACCTTGTCCCCGATGGCAAAAAATTGAATCAAACATGATCCAAACATGGAGAGAGATGGATTTTATGGTACAAAACGTTAGCTTTCCAAGAGATGTTGAGACTGGTTCTCAAAATCTTCCACTTTCTGGCATGTTGTGATTGGTTCCCGAATCTTTATTGCAAACGTTGTGGAGGACTTAAGATTGCTACAACCAACTTAAGATCGAAAAAAAATTTCCTTTAAAACATTAAGATAGCTTCAGAATAAACTTCCCCAATGCAAGGTGGAGGGTAGATTGTTGTAGTGGAACAGCCATGTAACATCACATTATTAATGAGTTGATTTGATATACTGGCATTTAGTTGGTACTAAAAATCACAGCATATAATACCCATAGCAACGATTTCAACAAAGTTGCACAATGTCATGAATACATTGCATGACAATTAATAAAATAATGCTACCTTGGTCTCTTTGTTCATGGACCTAGCCATCTTGTGAACCAAACCAGTCAGAATCTATCTGTTTCTAATTATTTACAAGTACAGTGACAGCCAATCTAAAGATATAATGACTTATGTCAAGGACAGTCACCAAGTTAAATCACACAAACATGATGGCTTTCCCTGCATAATCTACATGACATAGTTTTCTGACTGTAAAAAAATATGTACAACTGCCATGTTATTAAACTCCGCCAATCGAGTAAATGTTGTTTGCAAAATACCTTAAAATTTGTGGAGTGATTTTGGTGAAATTTTCGGGAAATTTGGGCAATAGAACAGGGAACAGATGTTTAAAGTTTGATGATGATCCAAATTCAAGAATTTTTAAGGGAATTTTTATCATTGCACTCATGAACTATATTAGAGGTATCGGGCCTTGGAAGATATCTGCTCTCTCCAAATGCTTTTCTTGTTAAAGGTATATATTCATATTTTAAAAGTGCTCTAACTTTACTTTCCCTGCTTTGACAAATGTACATAACACCCACATTAGTAAATAGTTTTACAAAAACAGCCTGTAAAAATATAAAAATTAGGTGATTTTTTTCCAAATCTTGTAAAAATTGGGCCAAAAATGTGGATGGCATCTATGGTGCTGTGTGGGTTATTATTATTATTATTTGTAACAAACAACATTTGCTCCATTGGCGGAGTTTAATAACATGGCAGTTGTACATATTTTTTTACAGTCAGAAAACTATGTCATGTAGATGTATTGTCTGATTTAGTCAAAAATCTTTATTTGAACATACAATAAGGTTTGGGGAAGTAAAAAAAAATATGGCGAGTATGTTCTTTATACATAGTACTATCATCCTGAGTAACAAATCGTAATGTACACCTTTTAAATATAAGATTGAAGACATCAGTTATCCACGTTAACTAAGAAAATTACTTAAAACTTTATTCAAACCCTGAAATGTTTGTAAATGTGTCGATTGCATAATCAGAGCACTCGGAGAGCACAGACGTCTGCCAAGGCCCCACACCTCCAGCATTGCTTATGTTTTTTTATATTTGGGGTTTTACGTCGCTTTCAACACTGTACAGGTCATATCACGATGGGTAGTTGGAAGGGCAGAGGAAACCAGTACATACAGTTCGCTAGGGTTCTGTACTGTAAACTGCCGACCAACGGCAAGCAAATACCAGCTTTCCCACTTAAGGCCATGACGGGGATCGAACCCCGGCTGAAGAGGTGGGAGGCGAGAGTGTTACCACTCTGCCACCATGGCCCCAGCATTGCTTATGAGTGCAATAATATAAATAATCTGTTTAAAAATCCTGGATCCAGACAGTTACCTGGGTGAGCACCATAGTTTTTTATGTAAATACCTCCTTCTGCCATTGTTGTCTTTTCCTGAAAATTTAATTTTATCAGAATCTATTGAACATTTTCTGAGCTATTTTGCAAAAAAAAAACACAAACAAACAAGTAGTCGCAGCCTATTATATAAACCACTTGTCGGAGGTAATACATTTCACGAATAACTGTTGTTGTAACCAAACATACACAACTTTTATTACAATATCATCATTTATGACAATTATAAACTAAAGTTTGTCACCTCTCTCGTTGTTTTTTTTTCCCATTTCCTATGGATTTGTTTTTGAGACAAAATGTTGAGAGTGGGTGGAGCCTGTGGAAAGGTCCATTTCAGACCATGGAACAACTTGCAAATGGTGTTGGTGAAATATTCTTGGTGACCTTCAGAAATCATCAGAGTAACGTCACATATCATGAAATGGTTCTTTTGAGTCACTATCGACAATGGAACAGAAAGGACATAGTTGTCCAAAGTTATGCCTTGTCGCAGTAAACACACTGAATTACAGCAGAGAATAGGGTGTAAAACTGTGACATGTAAAATGTCAGTCTTGAGGCCATAGCGTAAAATGGGAGATGCATAAAGAGATAGAGTAAAAAACATTAAATAATACCCCTTTCCCACTACAGGTAGTATGTCCCAAGGCTAGAAGTTTTTCACGGTGGCGGAACCACCCCCAGGTCACCCCATTTTATCTGAGTTGTTCACACTACAGCAACCATCATTAATCTTAACTCACCTTTGGTAGCCATCGGACCAACACTTGGCCAAACAACTAATACCTTAACTCACCTTATTACACTGAAAGACGACTGTATCACAACCTTATATACACCGTGGACCACACCTTTGGACTACACCATAGTCAGAAATTCATACACGCATGCACAAAACTACCTTGAATGCCCAGGGTACCGAAATCAGAGGCGGAAAATTTTAAACGGTTTAAAACTTCCGCAGGACATACAAGTTAATAGACAGTTTACAACTGACTTACAAGGTCACATACGGATGTCAGACAGTGATCCAAGGATAGGGACGTTTTAACAAATGCGGGTTACCGCGGCTGATACCCCCAGTAGTGTAAAAGGAGTATTTGTAATGGTATGTGAAATTTGCCAAAGGGTAGCACCGTTTATAAAGTAATTACCTAGTTTATCCTTTTCTTAACGGAATAACAAGCTAAACCGAGCAGGCTTGTCTTCCCCTAGTTGTTGTTTGGACAGTTTTGTGTTTTGGTAGGACACCCATTGGGATTAGCCTAACCTCCCCAAAAGTCTTCTCCCTTCTCAGACATTATCATGGGATGTGGAATTATTCTGGAATTTTTACTTTCCCTTCTTGGACATCAACGCCTTACAGGGCATTTACATTAGCTTGGCACTTTATAAATACTTCATAATACTGCTATTACTACCTTCATTGGGATTCACATCTGGGTTAGGATGTCCATTTTACCATTCATCATAACTGTGGTAATGTTTTACATTCATGAGCTCTACAGTAATATATACGCTGGAATGGGGAGGGGATCCAGGGCAGGATGGATATTCGGGGTCGCTTGTTCTGCGACATGTACTCTCAAGATATGAGTCTGTCTTTTCAGAGGCATAAGGACGAGGTTGTCAACGGAAAAGCGAATACCTACAGAAATGGTCGTAAGGTGTGACTGAACCTTTAGATTAAATATTTTAAATGTGTGTCAGGTTTGCACCAGAGTTCAGAGGCATAATATTGTTACTATGTCAAATATTTAAAAAACATCTCACCAATCAAAGTCTTAGAAGGGGATTTGCTAACTGGTCAATTTCACATACTATGGCAAATTTAACAAAAGAATATCAAGTGTGCAGATTTATAGCATCACTTCAAGCAAGCAACTTTCTCATGATTTAACCATGTAATTAACTTTCCAATGAAGTGGGTGGCGCAGACAGTTGTGGTTTATGCTTTCTTAATGTTCCCAATAATTAACTTTTAAATCAAGTGGAGAACTGAGATAAGTATGTTTTACACTCCCATTATTGTCTTGTTATAAGATTTCTGAGTGGTTTGTCACAGTAGAAAATTCATCTCAGAATTGCATTTGTCATCCTTTGTTATTTAATCATCAATAACAACCAAACTAAATTGTGTAATCTGCATCACTGACATATGTAAAACTTACTAATATTGCAATGTATTCTATATTTATACTGAGCACAATAACTCGTTTATTACAGGACTCAAAGTGCTATTTGAAGTCTCCCAAGCTGCAAACTGCAGTGACAGACATTGTCCAAACTGAAAGAGAGACTCAAGGATGACCATTTATCAGTGTCCCTGGGATTCTTTAGCCTGCCACCAGGAATAGGACCCAAAGACAAAGGACTGCAATTTTAATTAAGTGGTCACCCAAGCCACTATGTATCTGTCTCAAAACAGGTCCTCTGAGTTCCTTGTCATGTTGGCTATCCACTTGGTCACAGTGCAAGTTGAATGAACTGTAAATATATTTCTTGTGGTTCACACGGGTGCTTGTTTGTTTGTATCTGTTTGAAATGTCTCCAAAAATAATAGAGGAAACTTTCTGAATGGTTTATATGTATAGGGTCTGTCCAAATAAAGAAGTGATTAAATTTTAAGGGAAAATCCTGAAGATGTTAAGGATACAAAAAATCTCGAATAATCAAATTACTCATTTCCAATATACTTAAAATGAGTTAGTTTGTCTTTCTAGACAAAAAAGTAATAAACGGATCTTCATGATTTTTTTATGTAGAAGTAGAGAGTACATTTTGGGAAAGTAGAGAGTACATTTTGGGAAAGATTTAGATCATATTCAGAATGTAAAAAAAACCCAAATTCTCAAAAATATCACTCCCGTGTCGATGTCTGCACTCTACGAGTACTCTCTAGTTACAGATAATACTATGGCTGTGACACCAACAGCATTGTTACACAGATGGATACAGACATTTCAAGTTTGTGGACAAATAAGTAAGGGAAGCCTTAACATTCTTACTGTTACAGGAATGATACACATGTTCCATCTGATGATAGCATTAGCAAACCACTCAGTGTGTATGTACAAAAACACAATAGCCATCAATAACCAGTATTTAGTACACTATTTCCTGATCCGCCCTTGATATTATCTAGGGGGGGAAGATAACAACACCTATCCATACTCATCTATAAAAAAAAGATCCTGGCACTTGAGCCAATCAGGAGCTGATGAATTTCTCACTAAATTACAGACCGTGACTTATCTGAGGGAGTGATGTTGATAAACTGACTTGCATTTGAGAGATAGGAATAGTTTAGAGTCAGTTCTGCCAGTGAACTGTGTCAGTGATGCCATATGTTATGGAGTGTTTGGGATAAACACCGACAATGAAAACTGTGGGCGGAGGGACTAGTTATCTGGGAGTAAGAGTAAATCTCTAATTTTTTTGCTTCTTCTGCAAAAGAACTGAAAATGGTCTTGAACAGCCTTGTAGTAATTGTTATTAATGAAGCCTCATAGATAAGCAGCTGTGAGTGTTAAAATGGTGTTGTAGAATGCCTTTAAATCAAGGCTCATTGTGTGTGTTAGTTTGGTGTGTATAGAATATTACTTCATCCACACAATGTAGTTCTTACTTTCTTGCTTACTTATGCTTACTTACCACTATTGTTATATTGATAGTTTTTGAGTTTTTTTAGAAAGGACACATCCACTCTGATGATAGACATCCACTCTTTGACCATCTAGAAGAACTTGTGCTATAAGGTAATTACATAAAGGGTCAACCAAGCCACGACAACTCTGAAACATTAACCTGTAATAATGATCATCTAAAAACTTAATCATAGATAAAGCAAGAAAAAGCTGAGGAGGCACAAACCTCGCCTGGTGCATCAAGAACACAATACTAGCAGAAATATAACTAAAAGATTCTGTTAGAACCTATGCAGATACAGATTACCTTTGAGAATGTTGGTGCCAGGGTTATACTTCACATCATAAAAATAAGACCACAGTGCAATTCAAGGGGTGTTGATTCATGGAGAAGAAATTGCCATAAATCCCTAAAAAGTCCCTATCTGGATTAATATTAGTTTAGAGAAAGTTTGGACCGTATGGAAAGCCCACCTTTTGTGAAAATAGTAACCCCCATCTGGTATCTAGTGTTATGCACATGGACAAACAGAAAAAAGAGGCAAATAAATGAACACAATTAAAATACCTTTACTCTTCTCATTTGGGGGCAAGAACTCATAATTACACAAAACAAAAATAAATTGTAATTTATTTGTGAAATATCTTCTTTAATTATTATCTGTTAAAACTTATAGGACTTTCAGATATTAAGACCACAATTATCACAATTTTCTAGTAAAAGGTGACGGCAATTTTAAATGCATAAATACCTACAGCTATTATCTGATCAAAGGTGATTAATGCTTGAATCACAGTGTTTAATAATCGGCTTATGTCGTGCAGTTTGACCAGTTTTCCCCTCTGATCATTGTAGTTGAGCAGCACTGGCCTTGGTTAGTACTTGTATGGGTGACTGAGTTCTTGGCCATGAATAGACAAATACATAGTGACTTGGATGATCACTTAAAACGGCTGTCACATGGCATTGGGTCCTATGCCCAGTGGTAGGCTAAATAACCTCAGGGATTTGTCATCCCTGAGTCTCTCTATCCTTCAGTTGTGGGATCTCAATCACTTGAGGGCTTGGTTTGTACTTGTGCAGCCAAGATAGATCAAATAGCACTTTGAGTCCTGTACTATAAGGAGAAATTGATTGAGTTGAAATATACAATAAAATTGATCACAGGTTACAGGACTTTTAACCTGCTAAATCCCAAAACTACTGATCACCCAGTTAAAGATTATATGGCTATCAAATGCATAGAGCTCAATATTTGTTATTTCATCAAAGTCTACATGACTATCAGATCTCAATAGCAGTGGATTCTGTCATGCAACACTCAGAGTGTTGAATTATAACACAAACCATAAACAGTATGGGTGTTCTCTTGACGATTTTAATTGGCAACTTGCTGTATAACCCACCCTTTCTTACCACAACTTAACATAAGAATCATTCCAGAAATAAAATTTTCAGAGACTAGTCACAAAGGGCTGGTCGTCCCCACTCAAATTTACCAAACGAACATGGGTATCAGGCCAAGTGATATGCCAAGATACTTTCGGTTGAGACTGATTTCTGTAAATACAGCTGGATCAATTTTAACGAGTTGGCCATGGTCTTTACAGACAGCCATTTTGTTTTATATGTTCAGAATTAACCACGAATTCACTCTATTAAATTGCCCAAGACAACTTCCAGAACATCTACTGAATTGCCAACAGACACAAGGCATTAAGCTGTTAGTAACCCCACCTCCTGAATAGACAAGACACCTAAATCTGGTTGACATTACCAATAATTACAAGCTAATAGCCCATTGCATCAACGTTTCAATTATCTCTAGTGTGCAGACTTTAACACGTCACTAACATTGTCTTGGGGATAGAAAATAGATTGGTTCCTTCATTTCAATGTTTCTAGCTCAAAGATTTGGGTTTGCTTGACATGAATAGAAATGTTACCTGTTTACTCACGGACTCTTGCAGTAAATTTATAAATCAGACATTGTGGGGTTTTAAATTATTGTATAATACTGGAGCTAGGCATAATGTAAGCAATGGCATGAAAAAGTATAATAATGGCAGGATTGTACTGTAATAAAACAATATTTTTGTGTCAATAAATGGAATAACTGCTTTTGGAATTGTGATAATAATGCAAATTGATGCAATACATTTTACTCTGAAATAGACCAATAAATCGTACATAAAATATAAATCAAACAAAATAGGACTTATTATGTTACAAAGCAATACCTTTTTGTTGCAGAAATAGGAATCCAGATAGGTAAAAAAGGTTAAAAACTTTACAATTGCATTTGATTAAAAATATTAAAATAAAGTTTAATAAGCATAGGTAGGCTTGGTTTTTTGCCACCACTGCACTAGTGGAGTGGGACAGACCCTCACTTAGTGTTAGATCACAACAGACCATTTCAGGCTTTAAAAGCCAGCCCAAAATTTACCTGTTTAGACTAGCTAACACGATAGTCATCCTCCCCTTACTGGGTTACCACTTTGCTAGGTTTATGGAATGTCCCTTCCATTGCACTAGTGGATCCATATCAATTTAGAGCTATGCAAATGTTTATTTATATATGGTGTAAAACACCTTGGTCAATGGTATAATTCCAATACAATCTCCATACATTCTCCAAACATCTACGATACTAAAATATAGTTTATATTGCTAAAACAACACCTAAATGTGGTAGGTTTTATGAGACGAGACCATTTTGCTTTATTCCAAAGCATTGTAATATGGCAAATGCTTCTTCTCTATGCATTAAGCCAGGCCTTGACAATTTATAAGATGTGATCAAGACACATAAACCCCTTGCAAAACAATGCTTAATCCATGCAATATTATGCAATAAATGGCCTGGTACTCAGAATTTGTCTGGATAAATAGGCCATTGTTTTTATAGTGCTGTGCAAATAATGTGACTTTATTAGAATCTAGATTTTGACATAAACAATATGACATAGCCAACCTTTATTTCAAACTAAACCGGGAACGTCAGATTATTGCTGCAAGGATAGTTATGCAGGTTTTTCCCACAAAGCTTGCATAACTTTAAAGGACAAAAATAGCCTTTCCAAGCCAAAGTCTCAAAATGACCCATATCATTTGCAACAGTTTAACCATAGCACTTTCAGAAATTAAAACTAAATTTGCTTTTTTGTATATTTAGGTCAAAGTTGGCTGTAACAGAAAAAAAATAATAATATGCACAAACATTGTCATCCCACAGCTTATTGATTTATTACTGATTATCATAACTGACGAAAGCTGATACTGTGCTAAAATGGGGAGCCTAATTTATGAACATGGGGTAGTTCCCTAACACATTTTTTTTTATGAAAGATGATACTGTGCGTGCTTTTAGAGAGGATCTCAGCTGTTATGGCAAAGTCAAATTGAATTTGTGTTTGATAAAAATCCTCATTATGAAACAGGAAGAGTCAAAATCCACGTTGTGCAGATAATTTGTTTCATGATTGTGTGTTGCACGAAGGAACAAAAGGAACAAAATGGTATTTTTCTTTCACCCTAAAAAATTTCTTTTATATTGTTTATCCATTGCTTGTTTCTAACGTTTTTGCTGTTTTGGTTCACCTTTTTATTAAATATTCCTAATTCCTATTGATTATGTTCTGCTTTCTGGCAGTAAAGTGTAAGCTCTATAGTTATTTCTTTTATTCTTGATAATTTGTTTTGTTTTCCAAATATTATATAGTTCAAATCAGACTGTCTAGTTAAGAGATAGGCAGGAAATCATTGCATACTAGTTGGTCATGATAATCAATGTGAGCAACCACCGCCTTTTCTAGTTATGGTTTTGGGCCAGTATGTTAATACCCTTGTGGTAATTGAAAATATGATAAAATAGGCCATTGCCATGTAATTACTTGTTTTGTCATCAAGGTGAAGGCATTTGGTCTTTTTAGAAAATACCGTTTTGCTAATAAAGTGATATCTTGTATCTGAACTAATTCAGTAGCAGTCCTTAGAAGTTTGTTTAGGGTCAGTTAACCACATACATCTGGTTGGCGTTATTTATATGTTTTAGGTTTTTATGCACAGAAGCCAACTTGAAATCTTGTAGTTTACCACTTTAATATGAAGTTATAATTCCCCATATCCTATATCAGCCATTGACAGTCAACTTTCTTTATAACAGATCTGTTGTCTTGATAAGAAAATATAGAAGTGTTTAGTAATTTTTCAACTACTTTAGAGCATCAGAAAGTAACTTAAAGCAGTGTTGTGTGGATACTATATTCATAAATAAAGGAATAAAATATTACAAAAATTTGTGAACAATAATTACTCATCCACTCATCCTTACTGTTGTTTGACAAACAAAATCATATAGGTCAGTAGTACAATGGCATACTGCCTTATTTATTTCCTACAGACTAGGAAAAGATTGGTACCTGAAAGATTATTTATTTAGAGTTTTACATCGCTTTCAACACTGTACAGGTCATATCAGGACGGGTAGTTGGGAGGGCAGAGGAAACCAGTACATATAGTTGGTCAAGGTTCTGTACTGTAAACTGCTTACCAAAGGGCAAGCAACTACCAGCTTTCCTACTTGAGGTCAGGCAGTGAACCGAAACCCGATCTCAGAGGTGGGAGGCGAGAGTGTTACCACTCTGCCACCGTGGCCCCTGGTACCTGAAAGATGTGATTGTGAAATATTGCATACTGTATATACATACCATCTATCTTGTATTTCTATTGAGACATATTTTTACAGGAGTTATTCTCATCAGGCACATATCTGTGATAACATTACCTTCTTATCATTAATCATAACAACTGCCTTTTTACTTACATCTGGGCCCGTATTCACGAAAGGTCTTAGCTAGGGCTTAGGCTTAAAGTTGAGGCTTTTGTCTCAAGTTTCTGCCCAAAACCGGCTAAGACTTTTGTCTTAGGCTTAGTGGTATTCACAAAGAATTTAAGACTGGTCTTAGGCTTAGCCAAGGGCTGAACTTTAAGACTGGTTAGTAGTGGGCTTAAATTTTGTAAAGAGGACTTAAATATGGCTGCCATAAACTTTTCTCCACTTCAAAATTTGAAATGGCTGTAAATAAAGTATAATTATACAGAACACCTCACTAAAGCAGTCTTTGGGAAGTTTATATCTGGTAACAAGGTTTTCCATTTCAAAACAGCACTTTTCTTTAGATAAAATGTATTAAATGAAGGATATATGTCACCAATAGTATAGTTTGAATTGAAAAGAAAGGTGACATGACACAGAAAACCACTGTGGTTATTTGATAATCTTGGACTTAGCTAAGTCACCCTTTGTGAATACGGATTTAAGACAAAACTTAGCTGAGACAAAAGTCTCAACTTTAAGACCATATTTAAGCCTAAGACCTGGCTAAGTCAAAGACCTTTCATGAATACGGGCCCAGGTAATCAAGCAGGGTTCACATTATGGCATTTACATGACTATTTACTATTTTATTCACCCCTATGAATCAGAAGGGTGAGAGTATTATAATTACAGTAGGTTGTTAGTATGTTGTCAGTTAACATAAAACAAATATTCTAACATGACACGGCTGTGTCCGTGAATCTGATTGGCTAAGACACGAAAAATTCCTTCGTAAAACCCTGCATAACCTTATGAGTTCTATTTTATCGCTCACAATGCTGCTCCGCAAAAAGAAAAATTGAAGTAACAGCCAGGATTTTTTTAATTAAATAGACAAATAATGGTAGATACGATATTCAGGAATTCTTACATTTGAACATAGAATATACTGATATAAATGTGCTGAAGTTTAAAAACGTTTAACAAAGAAAAGGGTTATCTTATTTTGTGGCTCTTCCAATAATTCAACTGCACCCTTCCATTTATATACTTTTGTACAAAATAGCTTCAAAACTAATTTTTATCAGATCTCTTAAAATGTCATGTTAGAATAGAAATAGACAACTCCAAGCTCCGAGTTATAGGAGATTTTACAACGATGAGCGCATTAGAATCACTCAGGCTCCGCCTTCTTCATTCTGATATCGCTCATTGCGGTAAAATCTCCTATAACCCCTCGCTCGTCGTTGTCTATTTCTATACTAAACATCGAATCAGGGTCATATTTTTCAGGGGATCAGGGGACAACCCATGGCTCCCTCCTTCTCAAAGATTATCTGGATTAACACTGAGACTCTAGAATTTTTAGGATATTTTTTTTTCAATCTCTGCCTCACACCTAAACAATTAGTCACATTGAGGTCTTATTTTATCGCTTTTTTCTTTTCTTTTCTCCTTTTTTTGAAAAGGGGCAACACCATTGTGTCATACAAACTCCACTTCCCTCTCTAAAAAGCTTCATAAAACATTCTTTCTTTAAAACAGTATTTTCAACAGTACAGTATTTTCCACTTTTAATAGAAACACTTTAATTCATTTATTATGTTGCATATTATTTCTCATTATCATTAAACAATGCATTATAATCGGGACTACATCCAACTTTATATCTAATGTCATTATTCTATGTCATTACTTAGAAACATGTGACACGGCGTGACATTGGGACTAAAAATGAACAAACTGTAAAACATCCATCTATGACGCTTTATGACGTCATATGTTTCAGAGAGGTCAGCACCTTAAGAGAGAATAGATGGAATAACCTACATCATTACTCCTCCCTGAATACATAAATCACCCCCCAAAGCATCTAATGTTATAGCTCTAGGGTTAAAGATCGTTCAGCATCAAACAATAAAGCAATAACTAGGTTTGTAATGTAGAGAAACAGATCATTATAAAGTATTCAGTAAATCAAGGAGTCATTTCCAGTATTCATTTCCAGATCTGATGTCACCAGTTATAGGCTTAGGTAATAACAGCATGTATACATTTTAACATTAACCTTTATCCAAGACAGTGCTGATTTATATTTTATTGAAAACAAAGAAACGACAACACATGATACGTTACTTGTGTTCAAATGTTAGATTAATGATGTCAAGGATTTAAGCATTTGTTTAGATATATTCCAGTGATAATTTTTTTTTCTTCAGGGAATAAATTAATCTTAAGATAAAATATGAAGCTTTCAGTCAGTAGACGAGACTGTATAACATAATAGCAATATTTATATGAAAGACAAGCATATAAAATGAAAGGGTGATTCAGACACATTGCAGACCCATAATGCCAAAAAGTCACATTTAGAGTATTTAATAGTCAATTTAAGGTATTATCAAACCCAACAGCTGGTTATAAAAATTCGATTACTATATCATTATTGTTTCAACCTATCAACACAAATGGTGGATTGAACTATTACTAATTATAATAGGTAGACTGTACTATTACCACTAACTATAGTAGATTGGTGTGAACTATCGTGATCACCATAAAGGGTGATTTTGGAACATCTTAAAGCCCAATTGTAAGACACCAGAGGCCATTTCAATTTACTCATCCATCTGTGCACAATGTGATGCTGAAGTAATCACACCAAACCCAAGAGTAATGCACATGTTAAAGCCTCTCTTACATCCCATCGTACGTGCATGTACGTCCTGATTACAGAGAAAAATCGGCTGATTTGTGAGGGACACTTAAGGTACACTTGCGATTTTATAACTTAGTTGCAAGGTCATACAGCCCTGCAATGAAAATTGACATGCACATTTTCTCTGCGTGGACGCAGTATGGCCATAAACACATCCATTTCTCAAGGGTAACTTATGAGAGACTTGCACACGTGCATTTCCCTTGCAAGTGTTGCAAGATCTCCCCATTCACTTGCAGCGTTTGCAGATGCCGTATAACACACTCACGTGTACCTTGCATGTATATAAACCCACTGCATGACCTGTAGCCAGTAGAAGTTTATTCTTTGATCTTCCAAGTTGTCACACCGTTGCTGGCAGAATACACCTTGTTTGCGTGTGCCAATCTCTACTACCCCACTACCAGGCTACGTTCATATTTTTCAACAATATTTGCAGCACATTTATGTGTCTATACACATACAATGGGATGTAAGAGAAGCTTTAAGCTATAACACTGTTCTGGGGTTTAAGAGGATGTCATTGTCAGATAGGTGGCCACATAATACTTCAACAACCAATTGGGTTTGATTATAACACTTTTAAAGATGGCAAACGTGGAATTAACATCATTTTTGTTCCGGAGTAATGAAAACTGATATGGATTTTTGTCTATTACAAAGGCAGCTATTTTAATTTTATTTAAGCTTGAATATTGTTTGTCCTCAAGCGTTTTTACGGCAGGTGACGAACTTCACTGGGGTGACGAACGTCCATGTCTGACTAGTAATTGTTCAACTGTGCTGAATTATTCGTGTGTATTTATACAGTAAAAGGGGCAATTGTCGGAGTAGTGTATAATTAAATTCATGAGAGAAGACAGAACAATACAATCAGAGTACAAAGGACTAGGATTGTGTGTTTTGCCTCCACTCGTCACATACATTTAAAATATGCAACAAAAGAGGTTGTTTTATTATCCACCAGTTTTTTTAGTAATAAGCAACTGGATTCTATGCTTATCAAAATAAGGCAAAAACTGAACTGTGAAACACATTCATAGTCACAGGTACCCTGTGTGTAAATATATTTCTGCAATAAAAAGAAAACAAGCTCTGCCAAAAATAGCTTTCATAAATACACACTTGTTTACATCTTTGTAACGCTAATTATCGTGTGTAGGGGCGCCAGAAATATTTAAACACCCTGTATGTATGCCCCGGTATCCAGGCCAAACATGTTGTGTGGTGGGTAATAAAATGCCAATTATTTCTCTTTTGAATTGTTTAAAGTCTGACCCAATCAACTCTACCACAGTGACATGATAGGTAACACACTAGCCTAGGAACACATAAGACCTGGGTTCAATCCCAGGTACAGACAGATATATAGTTGTTTAGATGACCACTTATATGATGGTGGTCCTCTTTCATTGGGGGATGTTCCCAGAGCCAAGCTGAAAAAAACCCCAGAGGATGTTGATAAATGGTCATCCTTGAGCCTCTGTCTTTCAGTTAGGGAATGTCACTCACGTAGAGCTTGGGTTGTACTTACACAGCTGGGATGGGTCAGCACACTGAGTCCTGTTGTAAAAGGGGACAGTGTGCTGGTTATAAATATACACCATAGTTAGTGGTAAGTTTATCATGAGACCAGAACATCTTTTGTTCCACAGCATTTGGGCAAAAGCCACATGTCTGAGAAATATACCAGATATAGACAATTCACAAGATGTGATATTGATACATCAATTCCTTCAAAACAATGCTTTTCATTGCTCAATTTTAGCAGCCATTTACAACAAAGGGATACTGTTTACAATACTTAACCCATGCGGCATTATACAATAAGTGGTGAAGTCTGAAGATTTTATCTGGATTTATTAGGCAATCTCTATTTATTGCTATGCAAATGAGGTCGCTTTATTAGCCATTGCATTTTGATGCAAATAACGACAAGATTAACCATTAGTGCAAACTGAACTGCAGACTCAAGGGTTATTGTTTCATGAATAAACAACATAAATGGTATATAAATATTCAGTTATTTTTAGTGTAGGGGCTTCATAAACCTTACATTTGTGTCTCCGTTTATGAGTTCAGATATCTCTCTGACGATGATGCTGGGTGCCTAATCTTTTCAAACATATTAAAAACCTTTCTGAGTAGGACCCTCTATCCCAATAACTTTGACCACTCTTTTCACCAATTGTGTTTTTTAAGCAAAATTTTGCATTTTCAAGATAATTTTTTTAAATTTTTGAGAAATTATGTCAATTTTTCGATACTATCTCAATTTTTAGACATTTCGTGAATATTTTGACATAATAATCTTATTTTTTAGATATTAAGTCAATTATTTGAGATGCTATCTCAATTCTTTAGATATTATCTCAATTTTTTGACATAGTTATCTAAATTTTCTGAGATATTAAGACAATTTTTTAGAGATACTATCTCAATTTTTGACATTCCATATTTTTTCAGTATCTCTAATGTATTTTTCTCTGTCAAACTGATGTTATTGCCCCAGACAATTCTGAATCTCCACTGTATAAAAACTGTAGTTAGAGGGTTTTTAAGCTGGTTTTTTTTCACAAACACTGAATATACCAACTTGTGTTGTGGGTGGTGCATAACTTTCACTATGACTATTACTTCCAATTTTTAGAGTACTGGCTTGCTGCCATCATGTGAGGTCCTCAGTGGCCTAGTGGTTAGCAAGTTTGGCATCTAATCATAGGCTGTCACCTCTGTGGGTTCGAGTCCCACAAGTGGCAATTCTGAGGACCTGTCCCAATATGACCCTGGCTGTTGAACGGGACGTAAAACCCCAACTTTGCTGCCATCATGTGATGCAATGCACGGACTAGTTCAAGCCACAAAGCCATCAGAGACTCAAGTAGTGCACTGAGGCAGTCACCCATCCAAGTATTAACATAGCCCATTGCTGCTTAACTTCAGTGATGAGACAGGTACAATTCATGAAAGTCTGGAGACAAAAAAAAAAAAACAAAAAAAAAATGTAAAAAAGATCTCTAGAAGTGCTAGCCTCGCTAGAACTCATGCTTTAAAAAATCACAGTCAACCATTTGTGCATTATTCCATAGTGGGAGAATCTGTTTTGCCAAACTAATTTTCCCAAAGACACAATTTTATTTATATATGTATCCAATACTTCAACCTAGAGCAAAGCTGGATGCCTTGACTGGTATTATGGAAACTGGTTAATTAATACTGGGGAAACATTAAGATATATATAAATACAATACCGATACTAGAACAGCAGACTTTTGCTTGAATAAACAGCAGCAGTGTTAAATGATTTCATAATTGATTTACATAAACAAAAAATAAAATAGTTGAGTTCATATCTCAATCCCAATTATCAGTGAGTTATGTTATTGACATATTTGTGAGAATATACTGCTTAACTCTTTTCCAGATTAAGTTATGCTATTGGTGTTTTTTAACTGGAAATTTTTTAACTGTTGATGCAGCTCCATATAGAATGGTATAAATTTATGAATCTGCTTTCAGAAAAAAAAACATTCGAGGCCAGTATGGTTTACATTATAGCTGATCTGTATAGAAGAAAGCCACATTTTTACAGCAAAAGAAAAGCCAAAATCTAAAATAGCTACACACTGTTGATATTGATATCCAAATGTATTGTTAGCTGATGTATAACTATTTCTACATGGCAAATGTTAGAAGTAAATATTTATGTGTAGGTTTAACTAAGCTTAACATGGTTTATTTAGACATTTTTTCATTTCTCTTTTTAAGTAACATATGTACAAACAACTGCATACGTGAACTGCATAACTGACACATAAATTGGTCACACATAAATGGTAAAAGTCAATAACCACACAGATACAAATAACCACAGTAGAAATATAAATACAGAAAACAAAGCAATGCATTATGAATTTATATTTCCTTTCTCTTCAATATGTGAAGTACAGACCAACTTGCCTGTAATTTGTCAGTGTTAGAGTTAATTTTAACAATATATTCCTGGTCACTAAATAAACTTTTAAAATAGGCTCTAAATCTAGTCAAATTCAACACTTGAGAGTGTTTTGCACTGTCAAAAATAAATTTTTAGCAGTAAGAATAATACAATTTTCGGGGGAAAATCTAAATTATTTTCCAGAACACCAAATATAATTACCTTCGCCAAGGAAGTTTATGTTTTCGCCTGGGTTTATCTGTCCGTCTTTCTGTTCGTCTGTTTGTTTGTTTGTGAACAAGATAACTCAAAAACTTAAGAACATATTTTGATAAAATTTTCAGGATATGTCCGAAATGGTAAAAGGAAGAAGTGATTAGATTTTGGGAGTGATCTGGATCACCGTCTGGATCTTCTGGATCCCTGAATTCTTTAAAGGAAGATAATTCGAAATGTTATGGACAGATTCCGATGAAATTTTCAGGACATGTCCAAAATGGGACAAGGAAGAAGTGATTAGATTTGGGTTGGATCCGGATCATTGTCTGGACCTTCTGGATCCAGGTATTTTTAAAAGAAACATGGATGAAATTTTCATTAAATGTCTGAAATGGGACAAGGAACAAAGCGTAAAAAATACAATATCAATGCTAATGTTAGGTTCAAAGCTCAGGAATTATTTTATGGAGTAGACACAGCATTGGGGGACTGAGCTGCCTTGGTGGAGGTCTGCGCTCTCTGAGTGCTCTTGTTAACTGTAGATTGAGTTCAAGGTATAAACTGAAAGTTTGCTGGAGCCAAGTTTTTAAGCTCTACCAAATGTATGTAGAAGAATAGCACATGGGGAGCGCAGACCTCCGCCAAGGGAGCACATATCCTGAAAATTTCATCAAAATCCGTCCATAACTTTTTGAGTTATCTGTCTTTAAAAATTACATTTCATGGATCCAGACGATCCAGATAGTGATCCGGATCACCCCCAAAATTGAATCATTTCTTCCTTTTACCTTTTCAGACATACCCTGAAAATTTCATCAAAATCCGTCCATATGTTTTTGAGTTATCTTGTTCACAAACAAACTCACAAACAAACGCAGGCAAAAACATAACCTCCTTGGCGGAGGTAATTATTTGAAGATGGTCGAACTAAGAGTAGACCTTGTTCAATATATGATCCTGATTCAATGTATAGCTTTTTGTGTATGTGATGCATGCAGAAGAACAAACAGGTACAGTTATACACCCCTCTCTCATAACCCCTCAACTTTTAGTTCTTTATTTCTAAACTTCATAACTGACCGCTTGGCAATGAAGAGATAATTTCTATAATAATAATAATACAACTGCCTTAAGTCATATTATTCTATCTAATTTTCTGCACTTTGAAAGATTTGACATGTTGAATATACATTTTTCTGTATCTTATAGTTGTAAATCTCTGGGAAAAATTTGCAATCAAGAGTTTGCCACTTCTATCTGACCCAATAAAATGTCTTCAGATTTTTGTGTCTTCCGGTTCCAAAGAATCATTGGTAAATAATGAGATATAGGGGAAAAACTCATGGCTAAAGGAGAGAAATCCCATATCGTATATAAACGCCACTCCAAAGGACACATGTGACACTTTTTCTTAGCAAAAAAAGGGTTTCTTCTGATGCTAGTAAGAAAGTAATGGCTCAGTGTAATCTAAATTGGAATTCAGATTAAAAGGAGAAAGGTTAAGGCTACAGAACGTCTGAAAAGAGAGGATAAAGAGGAGAGTTTGCGAGGGATTGGGGGGGAAAGCTTGTCACATGACATCATTTCTGGTAAATGTGAATGTCACAAATTCCAACAAGTCTTGGATGGAAACCAAATGAACAAGGAAAGAGAGATTATAGAAATCAAGGCCAAGATTTTGGAAGAGATGGTCAAAAGCCCAAAAGCAGAGGGGTCAAAGACCTTGTGAAATAGAAAAATGGCTGAATGTTGTTTGTTTTTAAATTTTATATTTTTAGACAATAACAAAAAATACATAATCCAAGTCTGTGGGATGAGGATTATGTCTTCTTGAGTGATAAAGTTTATTAAAAGTATCACAAAGGTAATATTATCCATGAATTTTTTACCACTTTGAATGAATAATTAGTAAAGTTATTATTTACCTATTGAATGCATAAACAAAAACCAGTCAGATACAAAACATATCCACAGTACATATGAATAAGGGCTACTAGTGAATGTAAATATTCTAATTTCAACCTTGGATTTTGTCTGTTTTGGTTGAAAACTCTATAATCAAAGTATGGGGCTATATTGTTAAAATGACAGACTGTCACTGAATACCTCAGGTATATCATGTATAGTTACTTTGGCCAGTGAACCAATAATAAGTTTATTTGATAGCAATGAAAGTAACCAAATAGAGATTTCACCAAATTTATTGTGGTATTCTGTGTCTTGGTTGGTATAGCTCCACCATCTATCAGATCTAATAAGGAGGCATTTAGGACTCACCAGGAACAAAGAGAATTTTTAAAGCAAAACACAATTATTTGACGGGACCAAAAAGAGAAAAAAGAGTAAGTTAATCTGACAGGGGAAAACATACTTGTGTAATATCACTTATCAGTCCATTAGCAGCTGGTAAACAGGTTACACTTGCAGTACCACATTGCATGACTGGCCATAATGGAACGAATACACAGGAAATTTCCTCTAGATGGGTTAAAGTATGAAAAAGTTTGAAAATTATTCCCCGGAACATGTTTTGGTAAAATGGTGGTGTTGAAAACAGTGATATGAAAATAAAATGGAAATTCCATTAATGTTTGGCAGGGAATATGTCAATGTAAAATACGCTATTTGGCAAAACTAATCCACAAAGAAGTAATCCCTTCCCAATGAAGTGATACGAAATTAACAGGTGCCTGTATGACAGATTGAATGGGAGCGTCATAAAAGGTTTCCAAATGCAATTAGATCATTGAGTGAGTAAAAGAGGTTAGTTATACACAAGAGTTACTAACATCTCATTTCTATAATTTTTAAGCATTAACAATTTATGGGGGGAACAAACAGGTAGTGATACCTAAAATGGGTAAAAGCAACTGGCTAAGTACTTAAACCAGCAGAATAATCTTCCTTTAGACAATACATCTCCATATACCAGAAAAACCCTAAATGGGAGTATGACACCGCCCATAACACTAGGATGATTCATGTTATATAACAATCAATGTGTTGAGCAATATACGAGCCATGAGAAGTTAAATATTTTTGGCTCGTATGTAGCTTGTGAGGCAAGAATAGAACAGTGTGAACTTGGTATAAGGAGGATTATCAATAAGAGGGGCCACGGTGGCAGAGTGGTAACAGTCTCGCCTCCCACCTCTGCGGCCGGGGTTCGATCCCCGTCATGGCCGTAAGTGGGAAAGCTGGTAGTTGCTTGCCGTTGGTCGGCAGTTTACAGTACAGAACCCTAGCGAACTATATGTACTGGTTTCCTCTGCCCTTCCAACTACCCATCGTGATATGACCTGTACAGTGTTGAAAGCGACGTAAAACCCCAAATAAACTAAGATTATCAATAAGAAAAGTACTATGGATTGGTATTGTGTTGATATCAACAGTCTATTTCCAGACCATAGTGTCTGTGTGCTTCTGACATATATAACTTTCTAGTCCTTCTTTTGGGATGTTTGTGTTTTGGGGGTGTTCCACTGGGGCTGTCTTGTTGGTAACTATGGATTTTTCGAGGGTTGGGAGCAATATTTTCAGAGTCAGATAGCATCGGTTGTAGTTTCCAGCTTGTCGTGGTGGATTGGCAAAATATCAAACATGTTTAATAATTTACTGACCATCCCCGACTCCATATCAGGACCTTGGCTCCACCCACCTGGTAACCATCCTGTAGGGTGTCTCTATGGCTTGTTGGACCCATTTCCCATCTTGCCCTTTACTGTAACCATCTTGTCTGGAAACACTTGCCAGCCTGTCGTGGTTCAATACCTGAACACCACTTCATGAGAGGCTGTAGACACAAGATGACAGTACTTGAAATCAAACCGACCAGTCTAAACATCCCCGACCTGACTTGGTCACTTGCCCTTAAGACGGGAAGTCTCCAAGTCTGCTAGCGCAGAGTCAGTAACATCTCAGCAGGACAAGCCAGGAACACACCATGATAAGCCACAAACAGAAATTGACAAGGTGGTTACAGCAACTGAAAAGCCGGGAAGTATGTAGGACAAGACAGCCTCATTTTACCCACCCAGGTAAAATGGTAGTGGTAGCTTATATTGTTGCATTTTATTGGACCAGTTTTGTGGTCTGTCTTGCTGCTTTCTTCAAAGTTATCACCCCAGGACATTGAGTTGGGAGGTCAGAGTTACACCAAGTGTCAGTGTCAAAAAAGTGAATATGGGAAAAGTTATCATTCAATACCCATATATATGACAGTAACAATGCATCTTCGACGTGAAACTAATGAATTATATCTCCACTGTACTGTCTCTTATCTATTAACTTAACTTCGAGGAGACAACGACCAGATATCACAGATTAACTGACAAGTACAGTTAATACTATTTGTTATTTGGTCAGATTATGAGAGAGACTTTCAAATGCTTAGTAATGAAGTCAGTTCTAAATTTTTGAGATACGTATATTTTTCAGATATATAGATCCAAATGATATTTAATCAGCTGTCAGCTATTAAGCAGCAAACTTTTGCAAAGTTGGCAGGGATTTTACTGTAAAACTTTTACCAAAATACACATATGTAGAAAACATTTCCTGGAACAACTACTTTTTTTATGGATGCGTATATTAAAGCTCATGTTAAGTGATTTAAAGTTGTATTTAGAAGTTAATTTACTGTTCTATTCTCGACCAGTTTAAGATATTTTAATATAATAAGTAACTGACGCTATTAATTGGAGAGAAATGTTTCCAGAGTGTAAAGATTCAAAAAACATTTCCATGTTTTGAGTGAAGAAGTCAGTTGTCGCCCTTTCTATAATATAATTCCTGGAGATAACTATGTAACAAGTAACATGGTAAAACCTTTTTGTATTGATTACAACAGATTTAAAAAAAATAAGCATTTCAGATGATGCTTAGGAAAACATGCAAGAAAAAATGAACAAGAGTGTTAATTTTTCTAAGAGAAATATGTGGGGGTGTACAATTGGTATGGCATATATTTACTGAGAAGACAAATGGTGTATAAAATTGTAGTAGGTTTTTGTTACACAAGAGTGATTTTAGCAGAGGCAAGAAAAATGTAATCTGATGTAGCTAAGCAGTTTTTTGTAAACATAAGAAAGCAAAGGTAAATAAAATATTTCCTGATTTTGGTCGTTCACATAAATCCACTCAGAAAGTACAGAAGTTGCATATGTAGTAACTATTGTGGGGCATCCAATCTTCTCTGGAAGAACAGATATGTTTCAGAATGTCTCTAAACAAATACTTATGCTCATTTTATAGTGCTTTAATGGAACAGGACCAAATACCTACATTCTTGTTTCAAATAGTCCACACCACATATTCGGTACCTCAAACAAGTTTATGCTGACAGTGCCAAAATCAAGAATGGAAACCCATGGTGACAAAACATTGGACAAATCTCCACTTAAACACCTGTAATAATCTACAGAATAAACTTAGAGCATATATTCCTATGTTCTCTCCGACAAGAAACAGTTGAAGTTGTGTCTCTTTTGAAATGCCTTAGGACTATTGTTAATCAAAAAATGTCAGGCGCAAGTAAATAGACAGTAAGGTCCTGTGAGACTTCAGGAAACATACAGGATCTATCTAACCAGCTGTTAGTCTTTTAACTGCCAATTTCAATTTGGGTGAACAACAAAATGATGTAACAATCCCAAAATATTGAAATGCCCATATATCCAGTGAGGCAGACTACCTATCGTGTCCAAACTTCAGTGCTGTTGCACACCTGATTACTGCAAAAGAATCTCCTCAACAATTTTGACCAAATCAGATTCTAGTTGGCTTAAATGAATAAATTTATATATTTGATAAAACTGTTTGATCACAGGTTTTAAGGTTAGCGTTTACACATTGGATATAAGGTGTAGAAGAAAGCAGTAAAGGTAGCACCATGAACAGTGGCAAAGTGAACGTATTCCCTTTACTACAGAACTAAAAGCACCAATTGACCTATCCAATAAGAACTATTCTAAAAGGGACTTTTAGATCCCTTAATCTGCATATCGTATCTTTTCCTGATAGCACAAGTACAACCCAAGCCAAAGTGACTGACACTCCTCTAGGTGAAAGACGGGGTCTTATGAATGACAATTTAGTAATGTCCCTTATTCCCCAGTCACACTACAGGTGGTATGTCCCACGGTTTTACTTCACATTGGAACCACATCTTAGGACGCCTCATATCTTCTGAGATATGGTGTTTCCATCACACTACAGGCAGAATAAGCCGGTGTTATAGGCAATGGGCAAAGCGCCCCTGTGCTTCAACTACCATGCAAGGTTTGTATGCGAACCTGTTACACTGTGGTGAAACATCCATTTACCCCCGCTCGCCTTATGTCACCATGTTCCACTGAAAGATGACACAAGTCACAACCTTATATATACTTTGGTCTACACCTTCGGTGACCAGAGCAAGAAATTCATCTGTGCATGCTCGCATTCGTCTTTGCATGCCCACTATACAAAATTCAGAGGTGCAAATTTTAAACATTTTAAAACTTCTTTTGAATGTGCAAGGTAATGGACGTTTTGCCACTGTGTCATAAGGCGTCATACAAACTTCGGAAAGTAGTAGGCAGGACAGGGGCGTTTAACCCAATGCCTGTAACCACAGGTTATACGCCTGTAGTGTCACGGGGTTTTAGGTTTTGTGGCCTGCTATTGGAGCTACCACCCAATGAATGAAGACAACCATTTGAAGTAGTCATGTGAGACGTTTAATATCTGCCTGTACCCTAGATGAAACCTAGGTCCTCACTGTTCCAAGGCATGTTTTTATCCAGCAGGACAGAGTTGCAAATATGAGTGACATATAACTGATCTCTGGTTGCTGAACAGCAGACTATTGAGGTCCCCCACCCAGGATAAAAAATTCTGACTGCAAAATCCTGGTGGTGGTAGTATTTATTTTATCTAAACAAACTGCTGTATAGACGAATGGAAATAACTAATCTGGATCCAGTCATGGGTTATACAAAATGCTAAGTCATAAATATGGGATACACAAAGAGAATATCTGTCTCATTAGATTATATTTGTGCAATTATGAAATCCATAACATTAAAATGCACTTATGTAAGAAAAAAACACCATGCTTGAAAGATATTATGTAATGCACTTCGATTAATAATTCTGCATTTGATGGATATCCCAATTTAATTATTTAGCAGCAAACCGTTTCCTTATTCATTTCCCAGTCAAATGAGGAGCTTTCACCAATGACAAATCTATTTTAAATGGTGACAGAGTGGTATGTTTGCTCAGACTTCTATTGGCTTGCAAAATGTTGTATCAGTCGAAATTTTAGCTAGAAAAAAAATACTAATTCTTAGTTTTTAAGAAATCACTAGAATTAATTTGCACCAAAAGCTTTAGATAGTTATACAGATTTAAAATTTCATCAGGAATAGACTTTTAGTATCCAGTCCTTTTAGCTTATTTCAAAATAGCTGAAATTAATACTTAGTGACGTTTCAACCCATACACAGCAAGTGAGAGCAACTGCAGTATTTAATAATGCATTTGTTATCTAATCTCACACGGAGATTTAATGCCCTTCATCACCATACTGATAGACTCTATTTATTTATTAGGGTTTTAACATCGCTTTCAACACATTGTATAGGTCATATCACAACGGGTAGTTTTATGGGCAGAGGACACCAGTACATACAGTAGGTCAAGGTTCTGTACTGTAAACTGCCGACCAACAGCAAGCAACTACCAGCTTTCCCACTTGAGGTCAGGCCGAAAACCAACTTCCGATCTCAGGGGTGAGAGGCGAGAGTGTTACCACTCTGCCACCGTGGCCCCTTGATAGACTCTAAGACGGAACTATACCTTAACATAATGAATAGTTTCAGGTCTATTGACCATAGTCAGGTTATACCCAAGATTGATACAGGGATGGCAAGGTTGCTATGGGGGGAAAGGCATTTGCAAACTTTTAAGTTTTGAGCTTTTTTCTGAAGGCGGCAATGTATGTTGTATTGTGTACATTGTTGGGGAGATCATTCTAAATCTTAGGGGCCTCGAAGGCAAAACAATTTCCAAAGTGTTTCTAGGTCAGTGCTCCAGAATATTACAAGAATTACAAGAAGTATAATTACTATAAGCAAGAATTAGATAGGTGTTAAATATGACTAAGAAACATTCATTTAAATATAATTATTCAAGCAATGTGGCTTGGGTCAATGCTCTGACAAAGCATATGAGGAATAACATAGCAGAGATGTTTTCTCTGAAAGAAACTAACTGATTTTATAAAAAGATACTTTTTGTGCCATTTTTTTTTGTCGTGGAAGAAATAAAAGCACCTAATTTAATGAATATAAATAGTTTCTTGCTGTGAAGTTTATTTATGCTCACACAGTTACACTCTGACTACTGAAAGTGTAGATCACCGCAATAACTAATGAACTATGTCTTTGTGTCCATTGCCTTTTTACACTTCTCCAGACGCACTCAATATTTTATTCAGCACTCACATTAGCTTCTTTGGCTTGTACATTTTTCTTACCTCTCTGTCTTTCACAGCCTTCCAGGCAGGAATTAAATGCTTGCATTTTTTTCTGAAGAAATTGAGAGTATTTTTCACTCTTTATTTGCATATGAACTTTCACAACATTAACCATATTTAAATCTCAATCTAGTATCTTTTGGCAGAGGAGAGTGTGTTTTTTTTTTGGTTTCTTGAGTTCATCCACTAAAATACATTTAAGAATGTATGTAAAAATTTTCTTAGTGATATGCCAACTATACCCTACTGTTTTTATATAGTTCACACCTTTTCTTTCTGAGTCATGAGCTACAACAGAAAAGGCTCCGATTCTTTTAGCTGTGATTTGGTTGTCTTTGTACTTTTGTAGGGGGCTTTTGTTTGATACAGATCAGAAAGGGCTATAGTATCAGAACCACCTATTTCATATGTTTGAAATACCTTTCACGAGTTTCAAAAAAGCTGTTTAGAGATAAAGGTACTGGAGTGAAGCGGAGGTGGATGTTTGGGGCGGCTCATCCTTCCATCTGTATTATCAAGTGTCTCTTTTCAGAGCCATGAGGATGAGGGCGTCAAGAAAACAAAAGCATATACATATATGGCCATAATTAAGGTGTAACTGGGTCATTATATAATACTATTCATTACTACGTATTTATCAGTTAATTATGTGTCGAAGAAATTAAATGGAAAAAATAATAGCTCTAAACCCAGAACAAAATCAGCTTGTTCCTTCAATATATTTTGTACAAAGTTCATGATAAATATGTTCGTCACATAAAGATTTATTTTCTCATTTGTGGTTTTAGGTTGCTTTCAACACTGTTCATGTCATATCACAATGGGTAGTTTTGTGTAAAGTGGAAACCAGTACATACACTTGGTCAAGGTTCTAGACTGCCGACCATCAGTAAGCAACTACCAACTTCCCACACAAGATCTGGGGTTTGAACCACCGACCTCAGAGTGTGGAGGCGAGTGTGTTACCACTGCGCCACTGTGCCCCACTGTGTGTATAGAAAAATACACAAAAAAAGCTTTTCATATTAACGAAACTCAAAACATGTGGCATAACCTTTCTGTTCCACTTACTATAAAATATACTAATACAAGTAAAATGAATTTTAAAAGCAACAAGATATGGAGGAGCACTAGGAGAGGGCACACCTCCACCAGTCCTATGTTAGACCAAGACTCACCAACTATGGAAATTTTGATGTTAATCTGTAAAGCTACTTTATATAATCTTGCTAAAAAACAGAATTCAGCAATCATGTAACCTCCTTGGCAGGGATAACAAGTACAATGCACAGTGACAGGGGACAAAATTTATGCCCTCATTGTCAGACAGAGTAGGTTTTAATATGTTCTCAAATAGGATATATCAACAACTGGAGTAACTTGAATATATTTTGGAAACATTGGTTGCATGTTTTCTGGTTCCAGATTGACACATACTCAATATTATTCTCCTGCAGAGAGAAAACAGCAAACCCTGAGAGTGCTCATTTCTTTGGGCCCATTAGTAGTTTGGACCAGTGAGAGGTAGCACACACATACAACCTTGATGTATCCAATTGAATTAGTCTTACAACTGCCAATTTGAGTTAGTATGATACAGACAATATACAAGCAATTTAAAAAATCAGTACTCTGAGATTGTCTTTTTCCCAGGATCTTTACAACCCATAGTTTTTCCACATGTTTGCATTATGTCTTTCTCCCAGTGAGTATAATTCAACCTGTCACTGCCCTTTTTTCAGTTGTTGATCATTCGCAGTTTTAATGTTCTTTTCTAATCCCTTCACAATGGATTTACCTTGACATCATTTCAGTGCTATTCCATGAAGCTTACTTTTTCTTCACTTAGTAGTTTTATGGACTAGTTTAAAGCCTGTATATCAACAGTAGTGTGCCTGAAACACATATTTGACACAAGAACACCTACTGGGATGTTTAAATATTGTAAAAAGAAATTACCACAGAGAGGCAGTTTCTGGTGGCCTAAAGGGGCCATATTATGTTTACAAAATATCAAAATTACATTATATGTCTACTTTTTATTTCACAATATAAGCATCAACCTCTGAGGTCGGTGGGGCAAACCCCGGTCCTTATGTGGGAAAATTGGTAGTTACTTTCTGATGGTCGACAGTTTACAGTATAGAACCTTGACCAACTGTATGTACTGGTTTTCTCTGCCCACAAAACTGCCTGTCTTCATAGGACCCTACAGTGTTGAAAGTCACGTGACACCTCAAATAAATAAATAAATTTACAGTTTGAGCAAAATAAATAATTTATAAGTCACAATAACAATCTTAACATTTGTATGTGAAATTCGTCACAGTTGGTGCCAAAAAAAAGTAATGCGAAAAAAAGTAATACAAGTAGAAATTGGGCCCAATTTTCTATCAGGGGAGATTGGACATACTGTAAATTTAGTATTTATTTTATTTTTATTTGTTTCTTCAATAAATACTCAAGAGTACAGAACATTACAAATATTAAGCATTAAATACAATCGATAACAATAGAACACGGAATGATGAACGGAAGAATAAGTAATATTATTTTAAAACACCAACATGAGTACAGGCAGAAATTTGAAAAAGAACAGAAATATAATTGCAAGTGACATATCTCAATTTGGACAAAGATCCTTAATTTAATCTAATTTAATCTACTGCTTTGCAAGAGCAATATCTTTCCCACAGAGGGGAACTCAGTGCACTAATTAAACAAAATCATTTTCATAGGGAGAGTCGAGGGGCGTTCAAGGTCATTAATCCAGGATTGTGGGTGTGACCAGGAAGGAAGAAAACTAAGTTGGGAAACTAGAGCTGAAGAGGTAGGTTTTGAGGTGCTTCCTAAAAGATGCAACAGAGGGACTGTTTCTTACATGAAAGGGGAAAGAGTTCAAAAGGACAGGGGCATAGTGACTGAAGGAATTAGAAAAGTGTTTGATTAATTTTTGAACTCTACAATCGAAAGTTGGGGTTTGAAGGAACTTGAGTTTGGGGGTACTTCGCCTTTTATTTCTAGAAGAGGTATAGGTGTGGATTAATTCTCTTAGGTAAACTGGTTCACCTTGGTTGAGAAGTTTGTATGTAATAAGGCCAATTTTAAATTGTACCCTGTATCTGACTGGTAGTCAATGGAGTTTTTTTTAGTTGAGGTGTAATGTGAGAGAATTTAGAGGAATGGGTGACAACCCTGTAGAGTGAGTTTTGGACTAGCTGCAATCCCCTTAACTCAAAATCAGTAAGCAATAAGAACAGTGAATTGCAATAGTCCAACCTGCTGCTCACCAAAGCATTTGCTAACAGCACTGATGTATTAAGGTCTAAACGGGGACAAATTTTGTAGAGGTTAGGAGTTAGTTGATTTAATTTAGCTCCAACTTGGTACACTTATAATCACAAATATAAACAAGGCCTTTGATACTGCTATTCTTAATGCAGGTGTTCTACTGGAGCCGACACTGTAACCGACCCTACGAATCTAGGGTCGGTTGTGAAAGTAGTAGGGTCGTGGAAAAAGGGCATGAAACTGCAGAGTCAGTTAAGAAATCCCCAACAGGATGGTACAGTTACAGACAGGACGTAATGGCCATCATGACAAGATGTAGGGTTGGGGATGTTTTTGGAACGTCCAGTCGTAAAAGTACTACGACAAGCCCTAAACCCCTAACAGACAAGCTGGATCACAAACTGACAAGCCATAAAGACAAGCAGACAAGCTGGGAGCATGTTCCTGACCCTTCCCGAAAGGACTGATTGTTTTTGTGGATTGGTATCTATAGTCAGGATCCAGCATCGGGATCCATATCACACTACATAACCCCCCCTCCCCTGTGATGCACCACTCATTTCACACTTCGAAGATGACAGGAACACATCAAGAGCAACTGCTTGATTACTTGAGGGTCCATTTGTTTTTATTGAGTTGAATATGTTATTATACATCATGATTTCAAGACACAGAAAACAGCAGAACCCAGCACCTGCCCAGCCAGCATCACCACCCCACCACCCAGAAGGAGAAGGAAGCCACAGAATCCATTGGTCATGCTCTGGATACTACATAGAGAGGAGAGAGGAAGGTACAGAGCACTCTTGGATGAGCTAATCACTACTGACATACCAGGCTACAGAAACTTCACTTGATTTGATTGAAGAAAGAATTACCCCATTTCAGGAAGTTAAGCACCAAATTCAGGAAGCCACTGAAAGTCAGGTTGAAACTGGCAGTTACATTGAGACACTTATCTATAGGGGAAAGCTACACTTCAGTGCAATACCACTGGAGGGTTGGAAGCGCGACCATCTGCAAATTTGTCCCCCAGGTCTGCAAAGCCATTTTGAAAGAATTTCAACATGAGTACTTTATGTGTCCCACTGATCCTGAAGACTGGAAGAAAATTGAAGAAAGATTTAGAAACAGATGGAATGTCTCCCATGAAGTCAGTGCACTAGATGGAAAACACATTCCTATAAAGAAGCCCAAGAAGTGTGGCAGTCAATATTTCAACTACAGGGGCTGCTTCTCCCTGGTACATTTGGCTTTAGTCAATGCAGATTTCAAAATCCTGTGGGTCAACGTGGAGGCCAGCGGGTTATCATCTGATGCTCAGATATTCAACCGCAGTAAACTGAAAAGAGAAATTGAGAACAGAAGGTTGGGACTACCACCATCTGAACCACTTGGACCTGGGGGACAGATGTACACTACTTCCTGCTGGGGGACGATGCCTTTGCCCTGATGCCTTGGCTGGTCAACCTTAGAGTAGACAACTGACCAGAGAAGAGAGAACAGCCAACTACAGGATATCCAGGGGGAGGACGGTGGTCAAGAACTCATTTGGTATACTTGTCAAGAGATTCAGGGTGCTGTTTACCACCATGGAGCAGAGGCCAAAAATAGTGACAGACATTGTGTCAACATGTGTGGTACTACATAACATGCTGAGAAGCCATCAGGGGGAAGCAGACAGACCACCCACTCTCCAACAGGGACATAATCGTAACTTTAGAAATCCATCGAGGGAGGCCAAACATCAACGAGGCCTACTGGAAGACTACTTCAATCGTGGAGGGGCGGTGGATGGGCAGGAGGGCAGAGTTTAAGAATACTGAGGGGAGAAGACTGAGGGGAGAACATGCTGTCATCTAACAGTCCTTTTCAGTCCTTGTCATCTCATCCAAGAACTTTTATTTAGCAAAGTGTTAAACTAAAAATAACCCCAGTTTTCTAACAATTTAATGCAAATTCAATTTCATCAAAAAGAATCCCCATCACAAAATTAAATATCAGCACATACAGATTTAAACCCAGGTCCTGAATTTTATCCTGCCAAATAGTAAAAAAAACTTAATTGAGAATATATCAGCACTTCCTGATACAGCCATCTGAGGCTGTATTTAGCCCAAAGTACAGGTTCAGGGAGTGTAGTTGGCGAGAGATGCATACAATGCCAGATCAGCCCAAACCACCCCTTAAAGTTGGTCAATCTGGCTGAGATTTTCACAGGAAACTCAGTTTATATCAGAGACTGAATTTGTATTAGGCTGACCCACTCGAGGGCCACATTAAAAATTTCAATTTCCGGGGTGTGGGGGGCCCCATGCCACCCCCCAGGTAGGAAATTTCAAGTATATCCTAATATTGCCAATCTGAAGCCCAAATTTAATTTTATGCCTATTTTAATAAATAATGAGGATATTTTAGGCGCATTTTGAGCATTACATGTCTGATCAGAAATTATTTTACCAAAATATTGTTCTAAATATAGCCCAAAATAGATGTAAATCAGCCCAAACCAGTACCAAATGTTGGTCTATAAGTCTGAAATTTGGCCCAAAAATCACTTGCCACATACTAAATCTGACTGTATAGGTTTTGAGATTACATCTGGTATACCAGTGGTGTCATATGTGTCATACAGGGTTGAGGAGAGTGAAAATACAGCCTCAGATGGCTGTATCAGGAAGTGCTGATATATTCTCAATTAAGGTAGATTCAAGGTTGAAAACCATATTGATTCACACAGGAGTCGCCACTGAAATGAATTTTAGTAGTGTGTTCCTTCAATTCTGGCCCCCAAATACCGAAAATAGAAACAATTTTGATGAAAAATTTTGTCCCATAAGTAAAAACAAAAAAATAAAATAAAATTTGCAAAACACAATTATACAAGCTGACAGCCCCAGTTTAACTATTTTATTCAGTCCATCAGTCTGTTAGTCACTCCATTGGCACTCACATGTTTGAATGTTTTGTTCGGTCTCACATCTGTTTGTCTGTCAGTTACTCCACACATTGAAAACAACTTACATGTGTGGATGTTGAGGTTCATTTCAATTTTTATTTTGGTGGGAGGGACATGGATTTGTGTCTGGATCTTTGTTATTTTTGGGGGTTTGGGAAAAGTTTAGTTTTAAAATTAAATTTTTTGGGGGGTGGGGGTGGTTTTACTTGGAATTCTTAGGGGATAATTTTTTTTAAATTTTTTTAAAATTTTTTCTCTTGTGGTGGAACTTTATTGATATTTGTTCAACATTCACTCATTCATTCACACAATTTTTATTGTGTATTTGGGGAAAGTCTAAGTGGTTTTTTTTGTGTATGGTGTACTTTTTTGGTTTTTGGGCAACAACAGCTGAATAATTGTTTTCAGAAGATTCAGGTGGCCCTTAGAAGGGCTGGTTGGTGTGACTTGTGCAGGCTAATCTGCTGATTTTGGCTGACTCTGCTGGCTGGACTGGCTGGGAGGTCTTGACTGTTCATGATGAGTGGAAGACGACACTGGTGACAATCTGCTGGTAATGTAGTACACTGGGAATCTCTCCAAAGGGACTGGATAACCAGAAGTGATGTGTTGAGTTTCCTCCTGTTGTGAAGCTGCAACTGAAGGTGGGTTGAAAATCATCTGCCTGGAAGTCCCAGGCTGTTGGTCATCCACAACTACATAAGATGTTGGCTGTGCTGACGCTGATGCAGGCCCCTGCATTGCTGTACTTTGGCAATTACTGAAGCAGGCTGTGTTGTGGCTATCTGTGTAGGCTGCACAACTAGAATGGAGACTGGTTGAGTATCCGGTATGGTGAGAAAATATTCATGTCCTGCTGTGGCCTGTGTTGGTTGTGAAAGTTGAAATGTGGTGACTTGTTGACTTGTTGTGACCTGTCTGTAGCGTTCTTCTGCCTTGAACTGTATTTCACTGAGAAGTTTCACTGTCTCATTCCTGAAGGTCAAAAAGTCTTGCTCTTCCAGGTTGAGATAGTTGCAGAACAGCTGTCTTGAACTTGGAATGGGGTCCTGACGTGCACCTAGAAATGTGGAAATCACCAACCTCATCTGCTGGAACTGATCTAAAACTGGATCTGCAGCAGTGGTGGTGGCGACTGTAGGTTGTCTTCGCTTAGGACTGGTGCTCAAAGGCTGATGAGTAACATGGGATGTCATGCTGATTTCCATCTCAGATTCAGTGTCTCTGGAAGTATCTGGAACTGAAGCTGTGGCTGCAGCTGCAGAAGGTCTCTGTGGTTACTTGAATGCGGAAGACTTAGAAACTCCCTTCCTTCTGATGTGACCTCGTAGAAAACTGAAACTGTCCTTCAGCCAGGTCTGTCGTCCTGTGCTCTTCTCAGTTGCTTGTCCTGACTTTGTCTGAGTGAGCTTGCCATATCTGGTACGTTAACTCTTGAACCACTTCTTCACAGTCTTGACATGTAAGTTCCTGGTAGTTGCAAGTGACTTCTTTCTTCTCCTTGTCTTTGAAACTGTCTTTGGTCTTGTCATAAAGTTCCTCATGCTGTTTAATGAACTCCACGATGGCTTCTTCATCTGAATCACTAAGGAAAATGGACTTCATTTGCCCCTTCTTCTGTCTGGATTGAGTTGATTCTACATCAGTATCCGTGTCTGTTCACATTCTCTTTTCTCCCCTTTCCTGGCTCTCTTCTCTCCTCTTGTTCTCTCCTCTCTCTCCTCTCTCTCCCTCCTTCTCTCTATATCCTCAGCTGTATCTCCTAACTCAAACTGTGGTTGAGTGTCAGTTGGTACTTCAATCTTTATCCTCCTGCCCGTTGGCATGAGGATCAATCTATTGTACAGCTTGTTTTAAAAAACAAAACTTAAAAATAAAAGTGAAACCTCATAGAACAGATTTTACTCCCAGCCAGTCCAGCCTAGCTCAAACTTAAGCTAATTTGCAATAAAATGAAAACTTAAAATAAAAGCTGCACCCCAGTTGTCTCATGACAAGTCAAAGCCCAAATATACACAGAGTGTCTGCCAACAGGCCTTTGTATACGCACAAAGTTGGAAACCAACAGGCTGTAAGAAGCAAAAATATTGCCGGCCTGTCGGTTACAGTTCCTGGCTTGTCTGTTAGTGTTCACGGCTTGTCGGTTATAAATTTTCCTGACTCTAGGACCAGTCGGTAAAAGTTACTGACTGGCCTTGAAACTTTACAGGCCTGTCGGGAACAGTTACAGACAGGCTGGCTAAAGTTACTGACTGTACTGTAACATTTCCCACACAGTCTGTTTGTCATCATGTACAGTCGGGAAGTCCATATTTAGGACAAACCAGATACTTGGTACAGACAAGCCTGTTTCATTAACCGACAAGCCGGGAAGTGAAACCGACAGGACGTTAATTTAACCGTCAGGCCCGTTGCTAGGTGGATGAAATTAGGGTCTGTTACAACATGTTTGAAATTTCACCAACTCTCCCCGACAAGCCTGGAAACTACAACCGACCCTAACCGACCTGGTAAACATTGTTCCCGACTCTCAAAAAGTACATAGTTACAGACAGGCCAGCCCCAGTGGAACACCTGCATTAAAAATCATCATGCATAAATCATTAACACTTGCATTTGATCAACATTTTTTTCAGTTGTCTTCAAAAACTTAACTGTACTTATACACAACTTCTGATTTCCTACTCTCTAAGCATTATTTACAGATGTTAGATATCAGCTTTTTACTTTAACAGCTTTTTATCAATCTTTACTGTTTCCTGGTGTGTAGCTTTTTAATGCAGAGGTTGTTACACTGTGACTATTAAAATTGGCCCTCCATGCAATAACCAACTCACTATCTCTGCTTCTTTACACTTTCATCAAACACTGGTTCTTTTATTCCAAATTCTCTTATCCATATCACTTCTTTTAGGGCCACCATTTTACTCTCTTTCACTACTATGCATAGAGCTTTGCTATCTTTCAATCAGGCCTGAAGGGTCAATTTGGGGAGAAAGAAATCATTTCAGTTTTTCGTTCTATTTTTTTAATTCTAACATATTTGCTTTGAGGTACCTTTAACTGAACTTGTCAGCAATTGAAGACACATGAAAAGAACTAGAAAAGCACTCGGAGAGCCCAAAACCTCATCCATGGCCCAAATACCTCCAACATGGCTTACCAGTGCAATGATAAAAAAGTCAATTAAAAATTATTGGATCCAGACGGTGATCTGGATCAACACCAAAACCTAATCATTGTTCCTTGTGCCATTGTCGTCATATCCACCACTTTTGTAGTTATTTTGCAAACAAAAAGAACTAATTACATATACCTCCGTCTCAGAGGGTAAAAATTTTGGAATTTTATAGATTCCAATCCAATGAAACATATAGTTTGAGGTCGTGATTTCAACAAGATAGATCTGTCGAACTGAAAGAATATTTTTCATGACCAAGAGAGTGCTAAAACCAAGCCATTGGATGGAATAAAATGGTGTTTATGCAAACATCAGTATTTGGTTAATCTTAACCTCTTCACCTCAGCAGCTTATGTTCATAGCAGATTTATAAGCCTTTAGATGTAAAAAAATATAAGCCAAGGTACAGGTTTTGGTTATTTCTTGTTATGCTTAATATCAACCAAACCAATAACTTCTGCGAGTCTTGACATCTAGAGGTCTTTAACCCTTACCCATGCCATAGGAGGCCAACATTTAATGTGTGCAGGAAATATCAGCACAGAATCAGCTTTTCAGTTATATTCATGAATAAGGTCATAAATAACATAACTGTTGCCATTAAGTATCTTCTGCTTTTGATAACAAACACCGGATATTTTACAGAAGGGTATTTTGTTGTCGAGGGAGGTATTAATGGCGACATTGGATATTAAGGAAGTTCGGGTTTCCATCTATAAAAGCTTCATAAGGTGTAATTTAGTGGACAAAGATTTACAAAAATAAATGCGACAATAAGCTTCTAGAAGGTCCAGTCTATAGTATGTTACTTTTGTGTTATCACCTGGGACAATTCCCTTTAGAAATGTAAAATACCCTTAAGTAACTGAAATTTGGCAGTGGGAAAATGCCCCTTTCTATTTTCTCAACCTTTGGTAAAGGGTTGAGCCGTGTGACATCATCGGACCCCATCGCTCCTGGAAGCCAAGTCAACATAAGGATGCGGATTTATTTTATTATTTATACATGTGTCAGAGATTTTGTATCATGTTGTGATATTCATATATGTATTCTAGTTCTAGTGTAATTTTACATGATTACACGAGCTTCACAAGTTTACAATGAGAAACCACAGCCGAAGGTCATCTAAACTCGATAGGTCAGAACCACTCTCACCTGGGAATCCCCCCGCCCACCTTCACAATTTTGAGGTCAGTTACCGTGGTCACCATATTATTCTGAGAAAGTTATTCTTTGGGAAATTGTTGAGCCGTGCATTCTCCCAAACTCAAAATTGTCACAAATATTTATTATTATCTCATTATTATCTTATGTTTTGATGACATGCATTTGTCCCTTGTGGGCAATGACTTGAACAGTTAAGGATGGATTGTGATGCAATTTTTTAAGGAAATTTTAACAATGGTACAAAGAAGGATAACTCGATTTGGTTGGGGATCGCGATCACTGTATGGAACCAACAGTGTTTGGAAGGATTTTTTGTCTTCAAAACAAAATTGAGGTGTTGAACCTTGGAGGAGGTATGCACTCTTTGAATGCTCTTTCTCGTCTTACTTTTTAAGAGGTATCGCAAAGTAACAAATGTCACTTTGTTTATTGTAAAGTCTTTTTGTTAGAATAAAGGCCTTTTCACAAACTTGAGCGGTTAAGCTGGAATAAATGAATTACAAAAATCAAAACATGAGCAAGAAAGAGATTTGGTTGCTTTCAAACATTCTTATATTCATGTAGATGATTAAGTTATAAAAGATAATTTAGTTCAGCTTTCAACGGAATCTTTTCTTTTTCTCAACAAGTCTTACCATTATAGAGATTAAGCGCTATAAAAGTTTATTAAAATTAGAACCAGTTCATTGTTCAGCGGTATTGTTTTAAGCAGCTGAACTTTGGAGGATCCTTTGACCCTCTGGCTTGTATTACCAATCTATTAAAGATCTATTAAAAGGTTACTATCTGACACCTAACATAACCAGAGGATGTTGTTAAGACAAAACTACTAGTTCTACATGATATAAATGCCAGTTCTGTGCCTTAATTGTGGAATGTTAGCTACAGGGTTGAAATAATGCACTGTTTGCAAGAAAGAAAAAACTCTTTACAATTCTTAGGGATTAATTCAGGGAAATGACTTTCCGAAAATTAGATATTTCAAAAGCCTGTGTGCTGTATTATTCAAACTTACTTGATTGAGGAGCATGGATTAATTGCTGAATATCTGTATTTTTTGAGAGAAAATACTGATGATCTGTTCGGTCTTTAACAAACCCTGTCTCAGAACATGTAGCAAAACATTTGGATTGCAAAATATTTGGTAGTCTATAATAGTTGACAGGCTTTGTTTGTGATACCCCATTTACACTACAGGTAGTACATCCCGCAGTAGTAGGCATTGGATGAAATGCCCCTGTTCTTCAACTACCACCTGATGTCCATATGAGAACGTATGACACAGTGGCGAACCGTCCAATTTGTTGAGCATCCTACAGAAATTTTAAAAAGGTTTAAAATTTCCACCTCTGAATATGGAACCGTGAGCATACGCAAAAGAACTTTTCATATTATATGGTAATTGAAGTTGTAGTCCCTGGTTTATGTAAAGTTGTGACTCGGTAATGTTTCGGTGTAACATGGCAACATAAGCTAAGTGGAGATAAATGGAGGTTCTCTCTCGGTGACACACATTTACACCTCTTTCATCCTGCTGCCATCTTGCTGTTATTTACGGTTACACACTATGTCCAATCAGTGGCCATGCATGTCATATCTTATGGATACACCAAACCTTGGAAGAAATGATGCATCCCTGGATTTGCTTCTGCCGCCGAGTAAAACTTCTCACAGCGGGATATACCTCCTTAGTGTGAATGGGACATCATCACAGCCTGTCATCCCTGTCTGGATTTGACTTCCACGATTGACAGTAGGCATATTTCACAACCATATTTCACATATCCCAATATAACCCTGTCTACTGAAGAACACATACAACCACAAATTTCACAACCATAATCCGTCGAATCTAGATTCTTCAGATCAACAGATTCGTTGTGATGTGACTTGAATCCAAATCATCAGACCAACCGATTCAGGTTCATTGGATTACCCAAAATGCTTTGCAAAATAATTGTCGGTAAACTGTGGCACAAATAAAATAAATATAGTTAATTTAATTTCTGTATAAGAAATATGTTTTATTATAAGAATTGCGTAATTTTTTATGACATTTATAGTTGTTTGTCTTATTTTTTTCGCCATGGTTTCTGATTTAGAGAAAAATGCATTTCACGAATTTAGCTAATCCAAATAATCCAAATCTGAATCTGGATTGCACAGATTATGTAGATTCTTGTTTGTAAAATACGCCTAGTGCTGATCTGATCACATATCCCAATATAACCCTGTCTACTGAAGAACACATACAACCACAAATTTGACCTTTGCAACATATTTGTTTTATTGTACTCCTATTCCACTCTAACGAGCTGATGTCCCGACGACTGGGTGTAATCTTATTGATTGTACGTCTTATTTTTCCAATCAAGATTGGGAGCACAATTCTGATGATCATGCAAAGTTACCGAAAATATTAAATCTGTTTAAAAACCCTTGCAACTGAGTATTTCACTTTCGAGTACTAGTAATGATCTTTTAGATTGCCAGGCAGGTACAACGCATGTTCAGGGTATTATGACCCAATCTTAAGGCTAGTACAATCAACCTTATTCACCATTCTGTAAAAATGAATCTGAGTGTTCGTGTTCCAAGACATTGTTGCAGGTTAGGATTAGAGATTAAAAGGCGCCAGTAAGGCTATATCATTTATTGACATTTTATAACAAGTAAACAAGTAACAGTTTATTTATATTTGTAGTAATTTATTCAGTAATAACATGGGACCACCGTGCCTGAAGTGGCCATTGCAGAGAAGGAAACAATTTAAGAATTCTGTAAGGGTAACGTCAGGTGATAACTGTTAAGCACAAGGTTGTCCTCAAGTTAAGACTAATTTAGTGCTGCATACTTTAAGGCTAAGTTGGACTCAAGTTAAGGTTAAGTTGGACTCAAGTTAAGGTAAGTTAAGATGTACCTGATTTTATACGTCTTTAGCAGTGTAGGCAATATTAAAAATAACTAAGCAACCTTTGACGTTATGTGTATGTCATTAATAAAAGGCTCCCTTCAAATCTGGAAAAAGGCAAGATAAAAATGCTAAAATACAGTAAGTAAATGAGTATCTTGTCCTAAAAGAATATTAATCATAGACGTCCCCAATTACTGCACAAGAGCGAGTTGAGGTTCGTCTTACAAGTGATATGTATTAATCATAACGGTCAGTGGTCAGTCATATGGCTTCTTTGTTGTATCAAGTGTCAGTTTTCTCATATTTTCTTTGACAGAAGCAGTTAGAGCAGCACTGTGGGGGTCTTATTCTGCAAGGGTTTTAGGTACATCTCAGGCTTAAATTAGCTATATTTTTAGAAAGATTCAGCCCAAGACTTAGCTAAGACCTTTGGTGAATACAGCTAAAGGTTTAATACCAGATACGTCTTACAATTAGCCATGACAGTGAAGCAGCTGTATTAAGAACCAGCTACCGGGTATTACCACAATGAAGTTGTCTTAATAGGAGTTAAGTTGTTTTTAAGTGGATTATATTGAAGGTGACTGTCGGTAGCTTTTTTCAATTTTGGGCAATTATTTAATCTCTACTAGGCACTGGTTGTAATACTTTTTTCTTCAGTTGGATTATCTTGCTTAGATTAATCAGAAAAAAGTGAATAACAAAGGCCACCTTTAGGTTTCATATTGGGACATGTCTCATGCATTTTTCATTTGTTGTCATGAGGTGAATTCCAACCCACAAAGGTGGTAGTCAAGCAAGTTGTCTCATATCTGATTACCCCTGGATCACCCACAACCTACTAGTAGCAGTCAATGAGTATTCAGTGCTAATTTATTTTGGTGTATTGGTATAAAGTTACACTCGCCATAATACCTCCTTTACTACAGGATTCAAAGTGTTAATCAGCCGAGCCCAAACTGTAGTGATTAATATTTCCCCAACTAAAAACAGAGTGTCAGGGATGGCCATTTATCAGGGATCCCAAGGTTCTTAAGCATAGCACAGGGCATAGGACCCCTTCACTGAGGACCACCATTTTAAGGTTTCATCCAAGACACAATATGTTAACTTTACCAGGGTTTGAACCTCTGTGCTCTGAGATGAAGTGTTACCCTCTAGACCACAGTGGATGTGCTAACAGGCCTTAAAAGATACCACAATGACTGTTTTAAGTTTATTATTATTAAAAACATATTTATTGGTCATAACACTGATCCGGTTAGCTTCTACTTATTTTTACATAGAGAAATCATATTTTGACTAATTACTACTCTTGGTATAACTGAGTTGGAAGGCTTAATATAACCTTTAGTTGGTTAATTGGTCTTCCCTTTTCCTGAACTTGTATTTCACTTCCTTTACTAAACCTTGTTTAAAGCCTTTGTCTATAAGAACATCAACCATAGCTTTAAATATATATGTTTAATACCATTTTTGCTTCTCAAGAAAGACATAATCTGAACTTTGTCTTAAAAGGAGAAGATAAAATTAATTTTATGGTAAAGATTTTACATCCTTTTTTCATTTTACTTTATGGTTAGTTTCTGAAACAATTTTTTTACGTTTTTACATAAACTTTATAATACAGTCGCAAATCTTTAACGTGTTATAGCACTTTGAGTCCTGTAGTGCATGGATATATTGCACTGAGTATAAATACAAATACAGGTGACCAATAAATACAAATTAATGTTTAAAGCAGTAAAGAATGGTAATGCTATTGCCTTCACATACACACATCAACAGTATATAACTGTTTTAATGTGGGTTTTTTAATTTAAGGTGTTGGGGCATATAGTTGTTGGATATTTGTGTTCATGCCTCATTAGGAGGGTTGAGATACACATCCATATGTTGCCTTCAGCAGTTGCATGTCTGGTCAGTTAGTCCTGATTAATTAGAGATCCAACAGTCCCAAATACATCACACCTGATGCCAGCCATCTGGAATGATGGTCTGATGATAGATTGCAGTGATTGTTGTCTGCAATCAAATGCCAAAGTCCGCACTGGCTGTCCCTTCCTTCAAAACTCATCCCAGTAAGTTTGACGGGCTGGCAACTGACATGACCTTATGCAAACTACAACTCCACTACATTCCAACGCTTACACAATCACTAATTGGGCCTGGGTCTTTCATGTCATACTTGTGTAGTTCAACATTCTAACCCTAGTATATATATTTAATGTCATAGTGTTGTCTGCAGAATAAAAGGCTCTTGTCCAAATTCTACATGTACTTACTACCCATGCTGGGTTTCATTGGTATTGACCTTAATTTGCTTATCTTAACCTTGGGCACGACTGATCCAAGTAAGTTTAACGAGCTGGCTGGAACTGATTTGACTATATGCTAACTACAACTTGAGCACATTCAGTTTAGGTAGAACAAAACACGTTTAGACAAATAAGACAAATTTAGGTTAAATCAGAATCATCTCAGGGGTATCTAGATGAAAGGGGCTGTAATTTTGTTGAAACCTATGGTATGTGTAATTTATTGAGAGTTGCTGTATTATAAGGAAATGTATTTATATACAAGCTGTGTATTTTATCAATACTGGTTTCTTTGCATTGCTAGTTGTTAATATCTTTTGAAAACTTTTCCATTAGTACAAGTAGAACCAACTCTGTTGTCCCAATGTAGAAATGTTGTAATGATAAATACATCAGACTTTTGTCCTTTATACGATAAAATAATTGTATGATTTTTTAATGATTTCAGTTGTTTTCCTATCATGGAAAAAAGATCTCTACTGTTTTCGGTTCATGTATTTCAAATTTCAGTAGCAAAAATATTTGTAAAATCTTTCATGAATCTTAATTCTTGGATAGATTTTAACATGACAAGGTTATGAACACATGTTTAACTGTCAAATGTAACAAGTATGGAGAATGCTATGGTCTTAATGGTTTAGAGCTTCAATAATTGCAAAGATACAGTTATTCACTCTTTGATATGTGTTAAATGTATTTTTAACACAAAGCAAATGTCATATAACACAGTAAAGGAAAGAAGTATTATCAAGCAGTAGCCAACTATTGACTGAGATTGGACCCTAAACATAAGTGGTGAGAGGTTGAATTATAATAAAATTATAATAATACTACACTATCACCTCTATGACAGGACTCAAATCTTTGTCTCACAAGCTCCATATGAGTCGAGAATATTTAACTCATCAGGGCTTGTTTGTGGTTTGATGTTTGAACAAGGCCGAAAGGGGTTTTGGTCTATTAGTGGGAGCCACAAAGCCATACAAAAGTAGTGCACTAAAGCGATCACCCATCCCAGTACTAACATAGCCTGTTGCTGCTTAACTTCAGTAAAGAGACAGGCATTCATCACACTATGCCACAATTCATGCAAGTCCACAGACAAAAAAAAGTAATCCCTAGAAGTGCTTCATATTGAACTAAATTCTACACACCAGAGGAATGAAAGGGGGTGGAATGGCTGTACAGGGCCATGCACTGCTAATATACAAGGTCTATTTATAGGGCAACAGCAACAAGGTTATGAACCAAAATTCAAATAGCAGTTGTTACAAACACCTGCCTTAGAGAAAAGACAGAGTCTTAAAAAGAACTATTTATCAATATCCCTGGAGTTTGTTCACCTGTAGCTGGCAACAGGAACTAATGACAGAGGACCGCATTTTTTAAGTGGTCATCCTAACCACTGTATAGCTACATGTACCTGAGATAGAACCCAGGTCTCCAGTGTACTCCAGAGTATGTGTTACCCATAAGGCCACAGTGGCAGGTGAATGTCTCACCACAGCATCTGCTGAAACCCTCAATTAACTTGAAAGATCTATTTAAATTATGGAAATATGCAGGCTTTGACATCATTAGATATTAAACTGAACAAATAGTTATGTTTTTTTGTGTGTTTTATTTACCACATACTCTGTTAGGATACAAACATATGGCACTGTGGTTTTAAACCCCCATTTTGTTTCTTTATTAATCACCAATATTCCATGAAACTTACTTCAAAACAAACCCGGGATAGATTCTATATATTTTCAAATCTAACTGTTGCTTTTTCTTGCAAAGTTTGCTACAGTATATGAACTTGGCCAGCAGAAAAAAACATTTATTTCTTACACTTGTTTACATAATCCCACTTTAATTTTGAACTAACTGATCATGAAAGCAGAATCACAAAAAATACATAGTAGAAGTATAGAAAAGAAAAGTTAAGATGTCTTACAACATCTTAAAATTATAAATCAAAGAAAGTGCATAATTTTAAAAGTTTAATAGGATGAAAGGGAACAATATTTGAGCTAATGGACAGTTACTTGGACATTGACTGCTACTGATTTATGGAAAATGAGGATATCTCAAGAATAAGATTACACACACGTGTTGTACAAGTTCAGGTTAATCTCGCATCATCTGTGAACCTCTTGTAAACTTATTTCCCAACAACTTTGATTTTCCAATTGGAAAACAGAGTATTTTAGAGGTTTATAAAAGAGATAATTTGGAATATATCGAGTGTAAGCTGATATTAAAAATATTGAAACAGATTAATTACTCCATTGATAAAGATTTGACCCGTTTTACAATCATAATTGCCTGATTCATACACATGAATTTAGTATTTAGAATGTTTTATAAACCTGTGTTAAATTATGCAACCTAAGTTGCCCTTACTCTGTAAACATTAAAAACGTATTAAAATGGTTTAAACGTTTAAAAAACGTTTTAAAACCTATTTAAACCCTATCCTGAGGTTTACGAAACGTTCCCAAGTAAATGTTCACACTGTAATATTTTAAAAAAATGTTTTATAAACATTCTCTATATATACGTTTTTGCTAAAACATGTATTAAACATTAATAAACAAACTCAAGAAACTATGTTTGATTGGAAATGTTTTTAAACATTTATAAATTAGCTGAATAAATGAAGGTTATGCTGGAAATGTTTTTTTTTCAAATATTCATCCTGAAATGTATGATAAACAGTACCCATTAAATGTTTAAGTAACATAGGTTGACAATGTTTTGTAAATGTTTGCTATGAAAATGTTGTACATTTAATTGCAACTTTATTAAACTTTTACCTTCAAATATTTCCAAAAAAGATGGCAGTGAGTAATAATAGGATATTTTAGAGGACTGTGTAAATTGCCCCACATGAAATCGCTAAAAGTAAGAATTGAATGGGGGACACAATTGTTAAGCCACTATCTCGCAGTTTTAGACATAAAAATAATATTTTCTTAAGTAAACAACTTAAAATGATATTGAATTTGACATGTGACCCATTATTATTGATACATTGTTATGTTCATATTTATCATCAAACATTTAATAAATATTAAAAACATAAAACGTTTTGAAACATTCTACTTATAATTGGTTTTCGTACCCATCATTTTTTAATCTTGCAAAATGTTTCCTTTCAAAAGTTTGAAAAACTCAAAATATTTACTGGGCAGCTGTTCTTAACCTTAAGTCCTGAAAGTAAAACATACTGAAACCATTGTTGAAGCTTAATCAGTTGCAAGCAAATGTTTCATATTTATTGCATATGTGTTATTACCCAACTTAACCTACATAATTGTTTAGCTTTAACCATTAAAACATTCTAAAACAAATAATTTTGCTAATACTAAAATTATGAAGATGTTTATGTATACATAATAAGTAACATCAAGAGAGCTTCCTTTCTTCTTGGTTAGCTTAGTCATAGTGTGGTATAATTTTGAGATTTGATTGCACTGCTATTTACAACATCAAAAGAAATGGCCATTAAGAATAACAGTAAAGCACAAACACCTTTGAACACCAACTAATGGATGGTAAATTGCTTTTTCTCACTTTGTTTTTTTGCTATCTGAGGAATTCTGTCACAGTTATTTATATCAAGGGGCAGATTAGCTGTAAATCAGGAAGGACAAATATCTATGATTGGGCATCAGTCATAAACATATTTTGAGTATTATAAATTATTGAGTGAGTCATAACCACATTCCCACACAGAGAAGAGATATAAATAGCTGAGACACTTACTTTTGTGTGTCATTTTAAAGTCATTTGAGGGCATGTACTATTATAACAATGTATTAATACTATAGCTACATTATCTACTTTTTCATAAAACAAAAAGTGAGCTTATTTTAGGCCAGACAAGATCTTAACATTCAACTTCAGTCGTTTAACAGTAGTATATAGACTACATTTTATCTTAAACTCCCCAATGAATCCTTGTTAACTTCCGTTCCCAGGATAGAATTTATATTGTATCTTTTGTTTAGTCATTAAGAGTGACAAGATATGGCAATCATTAGCTGTAAATAGAATTATCAGCTAATCCCTTAGTAGGTTACCAAACCAAGCGATGACCAATTTCTAAAGATATTTCCACCATCAATACAGTTCATCGGTTGGACCATTATCAACAGTACTCTTTCTAAAATTCCCTTTACAAACCTCCCAACCCTTAAACTCCAGCCAATAACTGGGGACAAAAGGTCCAACCTTCCTTAATAAGACTAATAAATCTCATGCGGAGTGGCCTGTCGATTAGATTTAATGTTCCTGGTAAGCCGGGCCAGTAGCCAAGGGGCAACAACAGCCTCCGCAGTCAGATGGCCCATACAGAAAGAAATACTTAATGCTCAGGACTTAGGGGGTTGTTGAGTTTTAAACAGGTTGGTATCATCTGCAGTGAAATGGTGACATAACAAAGTTCACTGATTGAGTGTGTGTGCATTGCTAAAACCCTCGAAAGCAAACAACCCATTAGACAATGCTCAAATCTTGTTTACAGTCGATTATTTTAAAACATGGCTTAAAAGTTAATAATAAAACTCAGCTTTAGCACATGCGTCTATTAGTTTTCAACCGACATTATAGAGATATCCTCTAATAAAATCCCACGTTTGGTATTACAATTATAAATCTTGTATCAGGTATCCAGGTGCCTAACCTCCCAACTAGCAGAATCTAGGGTAGTAATCAAAACATGAGACATAAATCAAATTCATGAAACATGATATGGGTCATAATCAAGGAGACCATCAATGTTTGGTAGTCGAAAACTGGGGGAAAAAGACATCAGAGACAGAAAATTGGTTGCAATGAAGAAGATACATGTCAGTAAAGCTACTGAATCTGAAACACCAATCTTTTAATGCTGTTTCCATGTTTAAGTATCAGATTATCACATCTCACTTTTATGCAACTGTTTCTAGCAACCCAGACATAGCCTTAGATACTAGTCAGTCAAGGTCTCTGAAGCTTCAACAATTAATTAACATCATGACAATTCAAACTACCGTCAGTGTAAATCCTTGTATCTTAATAATTTTCATATCACCTAATATATTAACTCCAAATGAAATAAAAATACTTTAAAATATTGTACATTAAAATATTTAAATCTAAGTAAAATTTAAGAGAGCTCTCGATAATATATTTTTGAGTGTCTTGTTGAATGTCTCTATGCGAAAATATCATGAAACATTTTTTATTAATCTTCTCAATGCACTTGATAAAGAATCACAGCCATTTAAAAATAGGAATTGTTCAACTCTATAAATCTCAGAACCATTAATTGATAATAAGGGCACACTGAAATTGATGTTTTAAGCATCATTTTACTCCAGCTTCAGAACAAGCTATTTCAATTAATTTCAAGATCAGGATATTTTGTCAAGTTATCAGATGGTCAATAAATATCCGCTGTCAGAAATGCATTCATAACTTGTGGATAGGCTAAAATCAAGTTTGTTGGGTAATCAAGTCCCTGTTTGTTCTGCCTTTTATTGTGGTGCTTTGATTGGCTAGGCCAGCAATGAAATCAAGCCTGTTTGAGGGGGAGTCTGTTTATACCATTTCCTCTTTTGAAAACTCAATGAGCAAATTAACGACACAAAAGCAGGATTTCTTACAGGATCCTGGCGTATTTGCGTCCAGAATTGATCTGGCTGCTATAAAATGCTAACCGCTTTCCTTTGCGAGGTCCCTAGACCCAGTATAGTTGGTCTGTCCTTCCGGATCACTTTACTGAAGCTAGTTAAATGGAAGCGACAGCTTTTAACTAGAGGATAGACCACTATACACTGGACAATACAGGATTAATAGGATTTGTAGCAAAGTGGTGTTTTAATATATGGAGATTGATTTCTTCTATTAGAGACACTGGAAATAATTGACTTGAATAGCCTTTGGTATAGTTCACAGCCATTACCCATATCCCATTTGCCCATCAACCAGATCTTTGTCAGCAGCCAAATCACTATATATATTAACCTAAATGGTTGGTGGCCTAGCTAGCCATTTAGCTAGTTGGACTTTTCATGCACTTAGTACTTCACTAAATTTCGTCTCTTAAAGAGGTAGCTTTTTATCAAAAATAGTTAAGACTGCACATATGAAGACTTGATATTTATTATACATATTGGTTAGTAACTCTAGTGGTAAGATATTATTGTCATTAGGTCTCACCGAGCTTGAAGAATATGGATCTTTACTGTATTATCTTATTACTGGTATGCAAACTATATAGTTTGCATACCAGTAATTAGATAATACAGTAAAGATCCATAAAGATCATGTAATTATAGAAATGCTGTTGACATCATATCTTGTACAGACCTATTTTTTTAAATAAAGTGCACTGTTAATAAGTTTTTACCAAACCCATAACTAATTATTTCATATATCACTGGGAATCAACAATCATACGTACCAAACTACCACAAAACAGCTTTATATGCCCAGCCACAATCCTCCTTTAAACTTAAGGCAGGGGGTGCAAAAAGTTAAATATATCCAGAAATAAGAAAAGACTGTTGATTTATAAGGGCCACTTTGTTATATAAATAAAACTTGTTTTACACTGGTTCGTATCATTACCAGTGTGTACAGACAAGTAATAAGACATCTACCTTTTATTATAGTAATGTTTCATCTTGTTTCATCACTCTGTCACTTTCGTTGAGTACAAGACCTTATATTTTTACTATCCAGGATCATAAGCCAAAGTTGCGGGCCACGGTGGCAGAGTGGTAACACTCTCGCCTCCCACCTCTGAGGCTGGGGTTCGATCCCCGCCACAACCTCAAGTGGGAAAGCTGGTAGTTGCTTGCCATTGGTCGGCAGTTTACAGTACAGAACCCTAGCGAACTGTATGTACTGGTTTCCTCTGCCCTTCCAACTACCCGTCGTGATATGACCTGTACAGTGTTGAAAGCGACGTAAAACCCCAAATAAATAAATAAATAACATAAGCCAAAGTTAGTGAAAAATGCTAGTTATGTATAGTCTATTTCTTCTGCTTTAAATTTTATTCTCTATTGCTTATCACTGGCTGGTGCTTTATACCCCTGTTCCACTATCCCAATTCATTGATCCACTCCCATCACCAATAAATTTCTGATCCTAAAAATTAGCCATTCTAGCCATTCTGGAAGTCAATCCTTTTGTTTAAGATGACTGTAATCAACAGTCTTGATTTTGTTTTAATCTTATATCGATCTTAGACCTATTTTAGCCATTGTAATGATTGGATTGGCATTTGTAATGACTGTGAACCTAACTTTTTAATCATAGAGTGACCATATCCAAAATCACTTTTCAATTGCAAAGTCACATGGAAAGCTATTTTATTGTTTGCAAAGCCACCTACTGCATTCTTTAAAATTAACATGAAATCCTCCGTTTTTACCCCTGGATCAGGAGCTGCAAACCCAATTCACCTTATTTTCCAATCAGAAGCTAGGTATACAATCCGATCGGCATAATGGAACAGTCCTCTTACATTACATCTATAGACCAACAGTAGTCCAATGTTTACAGGCTTATGCTAACCATGCAGCAAATTTAGTAGATAACTTGAGAAAAAGAAATAAATTGCCAGAAAGGTAGAACTAGTTATGCTTTTAAAATGTGTATTATGAAGCTGTTATGCAGCCTTAATTGTGTAGGCAAATAAAAGTCTCATGAAAGGTCTTTTTATTTCATACCGTGTTTTATTATTTAGTCATTCATCATTCACAGCAGTAACAATTTTGCAATGCAATAAAATGCTCGCACAGATAATGAAACTTTATCGCTTGGGATGACTTTTATGAGTAGCCTGGGTTGTTTCAGCAAACTGATGGCAATAAATTAAGCGAGAGAATTGAAGTCATCTTCCTGGGACACTATCTGTCACATTTACAGGTCTTTACAGGAGACAGTCATGCTATTTCTAACAATTCAGTTTCTCTGAGTTGATCAGTGGAGAAGCTGGAAGATGAAATGTAACAATAATATTTTACATCTAAGAAATGAGCAAAATGACGGTTTCTCTTTAGCCAAAAGAATATTAGATAAAAGTGAAATATGTTGTAGAATTGCTACCTGAAAAAAAATTGTAGGTTATATATTTTTGGTACTGCCACCGCATAAACAATCAGCTATGGCATTCCAAAAAGCTTTGTTATGGGAGAGAAATGTCTCAAATGTACCAGCAGAAAGCATTCTGGCAGAGCCAAGGTCAAATGTCAAACCATGATGTGGTCCAACTACACTGCTATGTTTAAATTTCCTTCACCTTATAGTTATAGAGATTTTGCCCAGGCAAGAATTTAAAGTCCAAACCCAGAAATGTTATTAGTCCAAATAAACAAAATCAAGATCAAAGGTCACAGAAATGTCATACCATGACTGCACACAGCTACATCTCAAAGGAACATCCCGACCAAGTTTTAACTTCTTCCAAGTTACAGTTAGCAATTATTTTATCTTTCGGTCCTGGAAATCATGCCCAGGCAAGGTTTACCAGCCGCCACACAACCTGCCAATCTCCACTTGCCAAGCCAGATGACATGGGTAATGACAATACACACATGGCATTTAAAGATAATAACCAAAGATTTAGTATTTGCCATTGCCCTAACAAAGGACATGTACAGGAGAGATCTTTCATAACAAATACATTTGCTGGTAAATATCTTAGTTTACTTTTTTCTGAAACAAAAAATATCTTAGTTTACTTTTTACTGAAGCAAGCTTGTAGTTAAGTAAGTCCTAGTGATGTAAATGTTTAATTTTATACCTTAATAAACAGTAAGTGTTGTGTTACTTTTTTACTGAAGCAAACTGGTAGATAAATGAAAAGTAAATCCTGGTGATGTATATGTATATTTTATACCTTAATAAATTGTGATGTGTGTGTTTAATTTACACATCAATAATTTTAAGTGTCTTCATTTAGATAATTTTCATTCGTTTTCATGTTTCATTTGCATTCATTTTGTGTTTATGGTGAAATCATTTCAAAGATTTATTCACTTGTCCAGACGTCACACATGACAACAGCTCATAGCAAACATTTGACGTAATGGAATTTCATGGTAACAACATGCTCAAAAAAATAAAGTACTGTTCCAAACAGCCTGTTTGAAAAAAAAATTCACATTTATATCAGTTTATCTGCTACTGCTGTCAGTTTTTCTCACTTAAGACTTAATCTGCCTCTTTGTCAGTATTCAGGCCTTTGCTTTGGGTAATTGAAACTAATATACTTGTCTGATAAGTTTACATTCTGTTATTCACGCTGGAACTTTTTCAATTCTTTGTGGCCTTAATTTTGAAATATGTAAAAGTAAATTTTTGAACTTTTTACACCCTGATGTCTAATTCTAATCTGTCAGTAGCTGTTTGTGAAGTCATCTTTGTGTGCTCATTTCAGACAATCAGAGCTAATGATGCATTTAAAAAGGTCCACATAAGTCGCCTGGAAATAGTACCTCTATTTGGGATAAAAGTCAGACAGTTGCATTGAAATGCACATGAAGACAACAAACCATAACTTCAGTAGACTGACCAATAGCAGAATATAACAAAAACTGACATTAGTTTCAGTATGTGAATTTTGCCAGTGAGTAACTCTTCTATTTCTTGACTTTTAGGCATTTATGTAGACATTTGTAGCTTTTGTTGGTACATTGGGCCCCTGATGTATCAGATGCCCCTGATGTATCAGATGGATACTAATTTTTATTGTAGTGTTGTGGTTGAATGTGAATTTTAGAACCGGTTTACAAAAGTGGAAATTCGGCGAAAAACGGGGAGCGTTTGATTTATTAAAAGCAAAGACTTAATTTTTCAAAGACGTACATAAGCTATAACTCGCATATAAATAGGAACAATGATTGGCTTTTTGAAGACTTTCAATTTATTTATTTGGGGTTTTACCTCGCTTTCAACACTGTACAGGTCATATCACGATGGGTAGTTGGGAGGGCAGAGGAAACCAGTACATACAGTTCGTCAGGGTTCTGTACTGTAAACTGCCGACCAACGGCAAGCAACTACCAGCTTTCCCACTTGAGGCTGTGCCGGGAACCGAACCCCGGCCTCAGAGGTGGGAGGCGAGAGTGTTACCACTGTGCCACCATGGCCCCATTTGAAGACTTTCTAGGACAAAATGTACGATATGTTCATAGAATATTATAAAATACTGTGACATATATTGTTGTATTTTTGTAACCTTAAGTTAAGTTAAAATTATGAATATGTGACAAAACCGGTTTTGGTTAAAAGAAAACGAAACATAACCATATCAGTGTCTTTCAGTCAGCAAATAGGTTTATGGCTTACTGTCTTCAACACTATTTGATTGTGTGTTAATGTATGTTAAATAATGAGCCGCCCCATGTATTTGTCTCACCCCCTACCAACCTACAGTGTTTATATTTTAGTACAGCTCTTGTCTGGTCACAGAAGGTTTTTTTCAAGCATTTTAAAAAGTAGTCCTGAATCCAAATCAGGCTACACATTGTGTCGAAGGTGTCCTACCTAAATTCCAATCCCACTGAATCATGGCAAAGATGTCCTATCCAAATGCCAATCCTACCAAATCATAGCGAAGGTGTTCTACCCAAATGCCAATTCTACCAAATCATTGCGAAGGTGTTCTACCCAAACACCAATCCTACCAAATCATTGCAAAGGTGTCCTACACAAATGCCATTCCCACCGAATCATGGTGAAGGTGTCCTACCCAAATGCCAATCCTACCAAATCATGGTGAAGGTGTCCTAAGTAAACATCAATCCTACCAAATCATGGCAAAGGTGTCCTATCCAAATGCCAATCCCACCGAATCATGGCGAAGGTGTCCTACCCAAATGCCATTCCCACCGAATCATGGCGAAGGTGTCCTACCCAAATGCCAATCCTACCAAATCATGGCGAAGATGTCTTACCCAAACATCAATCCCACTGAATCATGGCAAAGGTGTCCTACCCAAATGCCAATCCTACGAAATCATTGCGAAGGTGTCCTACCCAAACGCCAATCCTACCAAATCATGACGAAAGTGTCCTACCCAAATGCCAGTCCTACCAAATCATGGAGTAGGTGTCCTACTCAATTGCCAGTCTTACCAAATCATGGCGAAGGTGTTCTACCCAAATGCCAATTCTACCAAATCATTGCGAAGGCATCCTACCCAAACACCAATCCTACCAAATCATTGCAAAGGTGTTCTACCTAAATGCCATTCCCACTGAATCATGGCGAAGGTGTCCTAACTAAACATCAATCCTACCAAATCATGGCGAAGGTGTCCTATCCAAATGCCAATCCCACTGAATCATAGCGAAGGTGTCCTACCCAAATGCCAATCCTACCAAATCATTGCGAAGGTGTCCTACCCAAACACCAATCCTATCAAATCATAGCGAAGGTGTTCTACCCAAATGCCAATCCTACCAAATCATTGCAAAGGTGTTCTACCAAAACGCCAATCCTATCAAATCATGGTGAATGGAAGCTCCCGCTTGCAAATGTTAAGAACTTTTAGGAGAGGGAGAGTCAGCCATCAGGCCTCCATAGACAAGGAGAAAAATGCATGTCCCACAGCCAAACATATACATGCCAACTACCTAGCCAATATATATTTAACATACAGTTTCTGAGAATACACTAACATCATTTTTCCAGTTCCTTTAAGGATGACCACGCTACAAGGAGACACCACCTTATGTAAAAAAACAGACATATGTGAATATTGCTAAGACTCACAAAAATAAATATCACTAATCCTGATCTGGGTAATATTTAAGGATAACAGCCAAAGTTACACTTTATATTTTGTAAAAATATGACACCGATCCTATGAATAGTTTTCTTGAGTTATGAGTGTGGACAACAAACAAACACTCTTGCTCCTCCCATCAATTGGGTACAACAAACTCACTTCGGCCATGTCATGTGAACAGGTTTACTTTGTGGCGCATCTTACCTGAGTATTATCTACTGTCATCCGCAGACGGTAACCTGGCAGTATATTCTGGTTCTTATTGACATCCTCAATCCCCATCATCACTGCTGGATGCTGTCCCCGCCCACCTGCCCAGGATCCATTAAATGGAAACAGTCCTAGGATCCAGACATCACGTGCCCCATTGTTCCCTGTGATGTCAGAAGTTAAAGGTTTATATTGAGACCCACTATCAATATTAGATAATGAGTCTGTAAAAGAATGGGATAGATTTGATGTCTGGGTTGGGTTTGGACTATATGTCTCGTCAGTCTGGCTGAATACTTGTGTGAACAGACCAAGGAGAGATATCCAGACACTTGTATAGATGCACATATTGCCAAGTTTTGTGTCTTATATCAGGCTTTTGTCATCAGTTATTCTTTTCAACAAATACTAAATTTCAGGGCAATCCTCCAAATATATTTGGTTGAAACTCTAATTTCATTTTAACCTGTTCAGTTCTGTAAACACAACAGAATATATATCCATTAATTCAATGTAAGTTTGGGCAGCACAAATCAAAATATTAATGTAATTAATTTCCAAAACTTTGTTTAAGTTTCCAAGAAGATACAGCATTTCTATAATTACCAAAATATAATTTTGGTTTAAATTATTCCGTTTCCAGTTGTTCACTGCTGTTTTTGTTTTTGGTTTACTTATCATATATCACATTCAACATTCTTTTAAGTTTTTATGAAGAACCATTTCCTTTTAAAAGTGTATCCAATTTCAAGAACTTTCATAGAGAGTAACTACCAATCCATGTTCTATAGAATCCAGTGTACATACAGGACTCATTCCCTGCTTGTGTCTGCTCTTTCCCTGGAGTAAAAGAACACAGACTATCAGCCAATTTTGGCTCATATTTATATCACTTGCAATTTACATCTTGTCTGCAATGTATTTCCATTAGAATTGCTGTGCATGCACACACCCAAAAAGATGTGTATACAATTGTATTATCTGGTGGAAGTTTAGATTATCCATTGTTTTATCAATATTTAATAAAACAAAGGCTACATATTCCCTTGGATTTAATTCTGTCAATCACTTTTTTAGCAAAGACCACATACAATAACTAAAGATGAGTTGTTTTAAATACAGAGTACACGATTTAGGATGTGTGTCAAGGCCATATAATTAAATATTTTCAAGGTCTATCTGGTTGCCTGTTAATATAGAATTACAAACGCAACTGATTGGGTTTTATCCCCATATATGTTCATGCCAACAGACTTTATCTGCATATAATGCGAAAGTCATGAACTTCTCAACCTAGAGTCACACAAATGGGCAACTGCCATTACCCTGAAGACAGGAAATTCATATGTTTATTGGGTTTTTTCAAAATACATTTAGTCTAAATATGTTAATTGTATTTATCCAATGTACCTTAAATAAATAGTCCCGAGAAATTTCTTTCCATCACACCACTGGCAAGGCTAGGCCGCCATCCCACATTCTGGGAGTTAAAACTCAAAAGAGAAGCTGATGAAGTTGGGGAAAGACCAGAGGCCGTGGTTGTATCCATACATTCACATGTGGCTGACTTTTTGCTATGATTGGTTCTCATTAATGTCTCAGCTTGTAATAGGCTCAGAATTAAGGGGTGGCTTGGGTTTGGGGGGAAGGAGCTGTGCACTATTTTATGTCAGCCTTTTATTTGATTCCTCAAGGAGTAGTCACTTCACCCTTGTATGCGTGCGTGTGTGTGGTTTATGTCTCCTTTGGGAAGAGCCAGCTTGTCATGTAGTTCTATGCCAAACACTTGTCCTGTGAAGTGTTTTTGACAATAAACCTCTAACACCCCTCTTCCAGTGTTACTAGTATGCTTCCTAACTGGACAAAAAATGCAGTACAGAGCTCCCTCTTATTCGCTGTATGACTAGTCAATAATAAATGTACCCGTTCCAAATACTGAACATGACAAATCTTTTCGGAGTGACCATTTCTGTCCGAGACTACACATGACCGGGTCTAATAGCAAATATTAAACATGTTTAAGGCTTTTCGAATGACCATTTCTAGCCAAGAGTACTCATGATTAATGATCATTCCAAATACAAAATATGCTTAAAACCTTTTTCAATGACCATTTCTATCCAAGAGTACTCATGACTGATGCTCATTCCAAAATATTAAATATGTTTAAAAACCTCTATGAATGACCATTGCTGTTCTGACTACTCATGATGGATGATCTTTCCAAATATTAAACATGTTTAAAAAAACCTTTATAAGTGACCATTTATGTCCTGACTACTCATGACTGATGCCCATCCAAAATATTAACTATTATTAAAACCTTTATGAACCCTAACTATTTATGACTGACAATCTCCCCAAATATTAAACATATTTAAAGACCTTTATAAATGACCCTTTTCTGTCCTGTGTACTCTTGACTGATTGGGAAGGGAAGGGGGTAAAAGCTTATAATGTCTTTAGACTCTGGGTTTATTTCCAATATTTTAAGTTTTCCTTCAATTATGTGTGTTGACAAGTGAGATGGTAGTTGAAAAACCTTGTCACAGTATTTCCTTAAAATGATATTGAAACCGAGATAACAGGGCTTCTAACTCATCCCTAGTTGTAAGTGGCAGACATCTTACTTTTATGGTGCTATGACTATTTTGCCCATTAATCATGTGTATTACCCGGTTGCTGGATAACGGAATCGTCACAGCTAGGAGCAGGTTGTAAGGATTATGTTTCAGTTGTACCACCTATCTCTTCACATCACATGGGTTGTCAATTTTCCGGCCCCTTTTCAACAGCACTAGTTATAGCAACACCCCAAGACATAAATTGGTTAGGTATTAAGATAGGTCATGAAAGTGGAACAGTGCTATAAATGTTTAAGTTGATTGCTCACTTTGTTCGAGGCTGCCCTGGTCTGGATATTGTTTTGTCAATAGCTGTCCAGTGGTTTTTTTCAGGCATTTAAAGAGAAAAGCTCATTAAAGACATTTGGATCACAACTATTGGTGCTTCCGGTACATCTGTCAGAATTGTCACCCACAAAGTTTTCTCACTTACAGCCAGCAATTTTGTGCTTCTATTTGTGTGTTACATCAAATTTTATTTTTCAACTTTTCCAATTTTTAGCTTCTTTTAAACCACAATAACTACCTTGCTAGACTGCGATGATTAACAAAGATCTTAACATAGATCCAAATCATTTTTACAGATCTTAAAACTTAGTTAATTTTTAAATATTTAAAAATTAGTTTTAAAGTTAATGGACAAAATAAGATAGAGGATAAAATGTATATAAATAAGTGTATGAACATTCCTTAATATTTAACCTGTTCATTTCCTTATTCCAAAGTTTATTGTTTGAAATTCGTCACAATAAAATTTACCAATGAGAAAATTATCCATTTCAGTGATACAAAAATAGCACAAATTTAGATAATTTTGTCTTTAGGACAATCACTTGGTGGTTATTATTATTATTATTTAAAATGACAAAATTTATAATCACACAAGGGTTGTTCTTCATTCATTACCATTGTACACTCGTATGAGGAAAATGAAAAATAACTAACAGAGTTTATGCCAACTTTGATAAAAGAGTTAGTAAATCACTCTGATCACCCCTTCATTGCTCATGTCTCAGTGAAAATAAAACTTTAGCCTGAAATTTCTATCAACAATATCCCCGTAGATTTCACTGTTCCAAATCTTGTCATGCAAAGACCAACAAAACACATTTAAGATAGATTTTTTACCTTCAATGAAAAAGTCCGACTTTGCTTTATTTAACGAATCTATTTAACATTGTAACCACAATCCCAAGTGATACACCATTAGTTTTGTTACAGTTAACTCTGTCAATACACAAAACCATTTTCTGAGCTCCAAAACATACATTGGAAATATGCCACAATTATGTAATACATTAGCTATATTATGACAGCAAACATTTAATCCATCCTTTCATGTATTCCTAGAAGTCTTACAGACTACAACTATATATGAAACATGTGTGTATCTGCAATACAAAAAACGGCACATATTGTTTATAGTATACTGTATTCAATGCAAATATACCATTTCGACAATGCTTTAAATCAGTTAATAAACAAATTAGATATCAATCACTGTTCCTGTCTGAACTTAAAGCACTCTGCTTATGTGTTTATTCAATGTTCTTTCTAGCAGCAGTTAAGCTCCACTTTAGATACACAAGGGGGTAAAATCAATTAGAATGCTGTTATTGGACCTGAAAACTTCATACACAAAGTAGCTGGCAATTAGTTGTTGGAGGATGTAGTTAATCTACCACTCCTAAATAACTGCAACAACACTTATTGCATATGCTGTAAATCCTTTAATAGACGCCTCTGAGAACCATCACTAGCTCTGCTATTTGTAAAGCATCAAAAATGTGTCTCTGTGAAATAAATGCCCCGATATAATTACTATGGTGTTCATTTTCTAGGACAAATTCTAATACAAAAATGTGCATAATCTCCTCTGAAAACATATTCTTAGGCAAGTAGACATTCTAATTTTAAAAATCCAGAAACGAGAACAAACGGTCAGCATCACAAAGATTGTATTACTTGCAAAATTGCTTCATGGTGATATATCTAGCTACTATTGCTTAAATTAGTTTAAACGCAAACTAAAAATCTAGTTGTGTTTTTTTTTGTTTGTTTTTGTGTTTTTTTTTTGTTGTTTGTTGTTGTTGTTGTGGTGGTGGTGGTTTCAAAGCGCTGTATGACACATTCAACTGTACAAGTTGACAGAGGACAGCCATTTTAATTAGTCATCCGAGCCACTATGCATCTGCTTGTACCTGGGATTGAACCCACTTCATCTGTGCTCTAGGCTCTAGGCGAGTGCATTACCCACCACGCTACAGCTGCAAAGTTTTCCCAACTTAGATGCTCTTATGAAAGCCTGGCCACCCTCCAAATTCAGAATTCTCAATTTGAATAGTGTTTGAAATCCAGAGCCATTTTTTTTCCTTTTTTTTGAATTCCTGATAATGATTTGGTGATATAGGTTCCAAGTTTTTTTATCGTTAGCCTCATAAAAATGTAAAATACAACACATAAAGTAATAAAAATATTTTATTATGGATATACATGTATCATGCCTTCGTGATCTAAACCAAGAATTTGTACTCTAAATTTGCGTAGAGCATGAATTGTTTATGGTATATCCCTGTATTATATTTTCTTAAGTTTTTTTTTTAATTTTAGGATAAGCTTACATTCAGCAATTTATAATTCTGGAAAAAATACTATATTGTAACTTATGTTTGTGCTATTATGCACGAGGACATTGTGGACAATGAGGAACACTGGTATGTGTTTATTGTAAAAGTATCTGTAAACTTTTCTAACAGGCAAGAATAACGATTGATAATTAGAGTTTTACATCAGCCACAACTATAATAACAAAAACAAGAAATTTATTTTGGGGATTTCTATGAAAAACGTTTCTTGTAAAACTGCTGAGCATTATCATATCTAATCTAATCTAATCTACTGCTTTGCAGGCGCAATATCTTCTACAAAAGGGAAAACTCAAAGCGCTAACTTAACAAATTCATTTATCATAAGGTGGGTCAAAGGATGTTCAAGGTTGTTCATTCCGGAGTTGTGGGTGTGACCAGGAGGGAAGGAGACAAAGTTGGGAAGCTGGAATTGAAGAGGTGGGTTTTGAGGTGTTTCCTGAAAGATGCAACAGAGGGGCTATTTCTTATTTGGAAGGGGAAGGAGTTCCAAAAAGCCGGGGCATAGTGACTGAAAGAATTGGAACATTATGGGCCTTTAAGTGAGAAACAGGGCAGAAAATTACCTTAAATTTCCAACACAATAAATTGTAATTTTAAAGGGCGAATATAATGTAAACATGAGCAGTGAGAAAGAAATATTTATATCATTTTTTAAATAACCATCTGAAGATCCATCACCCATGTAAATATTTACCAAGAGGTACTCAGAGCCACTACCCGCCATCTTTAAATTGTATGTGATACTCAGTCTCATGGTGATCACTCATGTTTCAAACCTTGCAAAAAATCAGAGGCTGTCAACTTCATTTCCCTGTGTGCCGATGTAGCCAGCCCCAAAACCGAATAACTGGAGTCATGTCTGATGAATGTAACAAAGTGATGTATGTGCACCCATGGTAACATGTGTTGTATTCTATTGTATTGTATATTTATACTCGGCACAATACCTCATTGTACTAAGGGGTTCAAGGCGTTATTTGACCAATCTGACTGGAAAATACAGCCAAAGCGCTTAAGTTATTGACATTCCCCTAAATGAAAGAAAAAACTTGACCATTTGTCAACATCATTGAGGTTCTTTGACCTTACCATGTAAAGAGGACCCAGTGAGAGATAATTACCATTTAAGTGGTCATGCTAGCCACTGTGTATTTGCCTGTACCTGGGTTTGAACCCACGTCCCTTGTGTTCCTAGACAAGTGTGTTACCCACCAGGCCACAGTTGCAGATATTGGTGGTATTCACCAATATCTGAGTCTCAGATTTGCACCCCTTATAATTTCTCAATGTTCAAATTGTACACTGTTTCTTTACTAGTGAAGGAGTTAATTGTGTAATTGGAGGATTGCCTTGGTATTTTTATTACCAATACCAGGAAATATCTAGAAAATATTATGTACTATTATATATATAAATATATTATATAATATTATGTATTTCATTTCAACAGACAGTAAAAGTATCCACAAATTCATGATTAATTTTGACAATCAAATATTCTAAAAACAACTTTGATCGTATAACAAATGACATACGACACAATATTGGGAAAAACTGTGTCTGAATTTAAGACATAAACTAGCATTTACAGTAATTCAATTCAATGACATAATTATTGTAAATAATGCCAGTATATTTTCTAAAGCAATTGCTTTTAAATAATGATAAATTGCCTCACTCTTGCATAATGTATAAACTTTGAGTGTGGTCATAATAACATCTGCGATTACAATTTTTATTTGCAAATAGATGCTCTGCATTACTTAAACTACAAAACCATCATTTTAAGTTATCATGAGACAAGTTTAAGCATGAAACAAAGGCTACCAAGCTTACATTAGCCTTACATAATGTATTTATTATATTTAGAGGTTGCAAATTAAAGATATCATTATTTTGAATTGCAATATTAACTGCAATATTTAAGAGGTGTCCAGGAAGGTGCCACTCACATATTTATATACCTCATTTCTAGTCGTTATTGTCAATTTCTTACTGTCAACATTCTGGATACAAAAAAACCCATATTTTATTTTTTAATGACTTTGGCTTTTTAGTTCACATTGCTTCAAAAGTAATGAATGGATCATCCCGTTTTTTATGTGGGTAGACCCTGGCAAAAGGAAGAAGTGCATTTTGAGAAAGATCTAGATCATATTCTGCATAGAAAAAAATCCAAATTATAGGAAGCACCCCCCCATGCGACGAAATATTTTTAATAGAACATTTGTCATTTCAATAGGAATCTGAAAAAAGTGGTGGTCTGATCTATCCTGCACCTATTTTGTCCACTTGAATTAAGTAGGTTGTGACCAATAGGAGGAGCACAAGAAATTAAGCCCAGTCTTAGAAAATGCTCCTATGTTTCAAACTTCACCTTAGTATTAGGTGCCTAAAGATTAAGAAAAAACACAGAAGTGAAAACGAATTGCTCAGCTATTGTGGGTAAGACAGAATTTCGAGATTGATGCGCATTAGAGACAAGGTACCCAGATAGCATTCCCCCGTTGGACAAACGTTGGCTGTTGGTTGCATGGTCGGCAGATTTTGCCAACACTGGCCCAACATTGGCTATTGGCCACATCATCAGCAGATTGTACCAACGTTGGCCCAACGATGGTTTGCCGACCATTTCTCAGGTTAGATATCTCTATATTTTGGGCCCAACATTGGGCCAACGGTAGATTTTTATTCAAGATGGTGGCTACCAATAATAAGGGATTTGGGGAAACTTAGTAAAAAATTATTTGTTATGGTATGTCTAAAAATCATATTTCAGTGAGCCCACAAACTTTAAGTAACTATTTAACAATTTTAGACATAGAAATAATATTCTCATTATAAATTTACACTGAGAAAGTTGTTTGCGAACATTATAATTTTATCACTGGATTATGGACTCTCACCTTATGACACTGTTCCACCATTGTTAATGTTTGGTCATGTGACTTATAAGGGATTCCCTTAACTAAGATCCTCCCACAATCTACCACTTGTCTTCTGTTAAACAATGGCCACATAACACCATGCTGCAATCTCACTGGTTGATGCTATACATTGAGTAAAATATTTTTACCGGTGGCTTGCCAACGTTGGGCCAATGTTGCCTCTGCTGGCCAAAAAGCCGTTGGGCCAACATTGGCAGTCAACGTCTGACCGATGGATGTGCCGACATTGGGCCAACGTTGGCCCAACGTCGGAATGCTATCTGGTAGCAGTCTTGCCAATAACACATGGAGTAGGTGAGCAATGTGAATAAGGAGAAATGGTCCCTGTGTGAGAAGCAACCACGTGACGAGACACTAGGAAGTGATCTCACTATAAAATTTGAGAGTTTCTTCATGAATAGAGATCATTCGTCATAACAATCAAAACACAATATTACATGTGCAATCAGTTGGTTTACAAGTGACATTTTTCTAGGCCTACAGATCAAGCAAAACAAACTCAGAAATCACTATGTCTAATGCAGTAAAGATCAGCTAAAACATTATACATATAAATTACTGTTCAATAATAGGAAACTGATGTAACATAATTAAAGTGTATCCAGTGTCTGGAGCCACAGGCCCGCACAGACATGTAGTTGCAAATCGAAACATGATGGGGACAGAAAGAGTTACTGGGGAATAACTCCACTTCTGACATCTTTTTTATCCTCACACCAGAACCACACGATGGGCATTATGATCCATATAGTGTTTTGCAGAGGACGACTGTCTCTTAGTGTTATGTAAGAGGCAGTCGTCTATTTTCCATATATTGTTATATAAAGGACAGCTATCTAGTTGATATAAATAAATGTTATGTAGAGGACGACTGAATAATCCATATATTTTTATGTACAGGTTGTTTAATTTATTTTATTTATTTAGTACACACAGTTGGTCAAGGCTGTGTACTGCAAACTGCCGACCAAAAACAAGCAACCAGCTTCCCCACTTGAGGTTGGGCCAGGGTTCAAACTCTGATCTCAGAGGTGGGAAGCGAGAGTGTTACCACTGCGCCACTGTGGCCCCTCTGTAGTGCTGTTTGGAGGATGCCAAATTTGCATAGTGTTATACAGAAGACAAGTATCAGTCTTACTGTTTGTACATAGGCAAACTACACGAGTTTTCTATTGTCACTATGCAAAACAAATCCAGAGAGAAACTCAGATGTGATCCATTCTATAGTTAATAACAAAACGGATGAGGCACAATATAAGACTGATGAATAAACTCATTCAACCAATCACAAATTATATCAACAGAGGTAGCCATATTCTACTATCAATAACAAAACGGAAGAAGTACAATATAATAATAATCCTTTATTCATCATTTTTCATAAAAAAAGACAATTACATAAATATACTAAACAGAGAAAGAGGGAAAGAAAAAATTAATAGAAAACATAATTACATTAAAATATTAAACAGAGAAAGAGAGAGAGAAAAAACAATTAATTAATTTGTACAGAGATAGTCTATTATAAATGAAATATTTCTTTTATCTGTTACACTCGTTGAAATGTTCTCTTTCAAATTAATGAAATCTCTAATTATTCCTGCAGTTAAACTGTTAGAATGACTGTCAAACTTAATACAATGTCTTCTAAAGTCCCACAAATGATATTTATTCAGGTTATATTTGTAGCAAATGTAATTTAAGCTACAGGAGACATCAGAAGTGCTTCCACCTATTGATAAAGATGCACACAGTTTTACCACACTATTTAAACTCTTAAGACATTTTACGATAAAAGATAGCTGTCTTCTGTGTAGCTGGTTATCAATATCAGAATCATTACAAATCAAGTGTAAAAGATCATTATGAGCTCTATATGGTACATTTAAAAGACGTCTACAGCATTTTCTCCACGCTACGTAAAATCTATTTATGCTAATTGACTCTAGGTTCCAGAGTTGACACCCATAAAGTGACATGCAATAAATTTTGAATAAGTAGTACTTCACATCAGTTGGTGCATGCCTGAATTTAAATAACAAAGAATTAAACCTGAAATATAGTGTATGAACAGCTTCAGTAATTATTCTGTCACTATGACTAGAGTCTAACAGATTTCCTAAATGTTTTTCCTGCTTACTACTTTTAATTGTAGTTCCATTGAATATAACACTATTAGATTCTTCTTTTGCCCATGAAAATATCATATATTTACACTTGGTTGAATTAAATTTAATGTCTCTTTGAGTAGCAAACTCATTTGTGAAACATAGCATTCTGTCCAGTGAGCTCCTAGTAGGGGCTAACAGTAAAATGTCATCAGCATAGCCAAAGGCACCCGTGAAAGTATGTCCAATATAACAGCCTATCCTATGTCTCATATAAAGTTGAAACAGTTCATCAATGTAGATGGCAAATAACATTGGGGATAGAACACCACCCTGTCTCACTCCATTTTGTACAGAAAACTGGGGTGACTCGTAAGACATCCATCTTACACACATCTGCTGATGTGTATATAAATGTAGAAGAAATTGTATTGTTACTGGACACAATCCTTTCCTTAAAAGTAACTTGAACAGTACACTATAGCTCACACGATCAAATGCTTGAGATGCATCTAACAGCATAACATGTACATTACTTCTCCTATTATTGTAGTATTGGATAACTTCTTTCACAGCAAATGGGCACTGCATAGAAGAATGATCTTTTTTAAACCCAAACTGTAAGTCATTTGTAGTAAAGAGTTCAGTATGTTTACTTAACAGGCATAAGTCAATTATTTTCCCCATAGCACTGCTTAACGCAATTGCTCGATAGTTTTTTGAAGTATTTAAAGATTTTTTCTTATCTTTTGGAATAGGTATTAACACAGACTGAGATATGTCATACGGTATTACATTATGGTTCAACATTAGGTTAAATAAAAGTGTTAATAAAACATGGAAACGATGAGTAGTATGTACATAATGATCACTGTATAATTTGTAATAACCATCATGCTTGCCACGTTTGAGTTGCTGAATAGCTTTTCTGATATCTACCACTTTAATTTGATGATCACAGTAGCATGATCCTGATAAACATCTTGACCTAAAATGTTCTTGTATTTCATTTTCAATTTGTTCTATGTCACTTTTGCTAGATGGAACACTATTATACAGCAAGGAATATTTGTCTTTGAACACATTTGCAATGTTGCTGCCATGTGCATTATCGATACAGGTTGGTGTAACACATTTACTTGAGCACATCCTATTAATTTGAGACCACATACTGTTCACATTATTATCATACAACGACTCAGCTATCTGTGTCATGCTTATTGTATCTTGATTTCGTTTTACTTGTTTGACTGCCCTGTGGTACAGAGTGCGAGTAGAACGCCTCAGATCAGCAAGAACCCCATGTTGTGGTGAGCCTGCACTTTTCCACATGTTGTGCCAGAATATTGCTTTGTCCTGCTTGTCTTTAACGTAAGCATTCCAGCCAAGTACAACACTATTGCTTGTCTTCTTACCAACTTTGGAGGGAATAGTTAGTCGAGCTGCGAAGATACATGCATCAGTAAGATAGTTATATAGTCCTTCTATATAAGTTTTGTGGTGCACATCACCACATGTTAGATCTTTACACTGTAGGATGCTAAATGAAATGTCCCCATGTGAGAGTATTTCATCCAATGTGTTTTGATAGTTGTTTAAATCACTTGTTGTGGTTTTGTCCTATAACAGCTTTTGCAAATCGATGCCTTTATTCTCTATTTCATCACACTGAATAGTAGAAGTATCAACATCGAGTTCAAGGAACACTGGTGAGTGGTCTGACAAATTAAGAGCATCATGCCTGACAGTGTAGTTTTTAACACATTCCTTGAAATTTTCAGAAATTAAAAAATGGTCTATCAAAGATCTCTCATGAGATGCCTTACTTTCAAATGTATAGTCGATATCTGCATGTTGGGTTAAGTAATGAAGATAATCCCGATTCAGAAATTCAGTTAAGCAGTTTGTATTAGTTGAGTCATATCTTGAGAAATCTGTATTAAAGTCACCTCCAATTATTAGGGCATGATATTCCTCAACATCATAAAGGCTAGAGATAGTCACAAGAATGGTATTAAAAATGTCTTTATTAACAGCATCATGACTGTCACAGGGCATATAAACATTACATAGAAGTAGTTTGATTTTATTTATCTGTATCTGTACAGCACTAACTCTATCATGGATTGTATCTATTGGTGTTACTTTGTATCTTGAGTTTAACTTCCATATAATAGCAGTTCCACCAAAAGGACGTCCTTTTAAAAGTTCCTTCTGATTCATTGCTGATGTGCCACATATATTAGAATTTTCTAAGTCATTTGTATAGATATTGAGATGTTCAGTATACAACCAGTGCTCTTGCAAGAGTATAATATTGCATGTATGAAATAAGTCTTTTATATAAAGACGTCTGTCAATTCCAGATCCATTGCTGTTATAAGAGCAAACTTTAAGTCTGTATGATTCCTGTGCCATCATGTGTCAGTTTTTGTACGAGGTGGTATGAATTGCCTTATCCGAACTCCGGCAGGCCACAATTCTTCATGGTATAGCTTAACATAATCTTCATTTGACACTGTAAGCTTGAATGATTTTGACATAGAATCCTTGTGTGACATACATATAAGATCTAAAACTTCAATTCCCTGATCTGTTACATAGTCTCTGATAATATCTGTATCTTTGTTCACTCTGTATATGAAAAGTGACTTTGGAAGAGGTGCCCCTCTAAACATTTCATCTAATTGTCCCTTACCAACAACTGATTTGGCATTTCTTCTTCTTATTTTCTTTAACTCATAGTTTGGTTTACGAAATCCATCTGTGTCAGTGGATGCCACACTTTTTTGATCGAGTGACAGTAGACTCTGTGATCTTGACTGAAAAGTCCTGTTGACATGCCGAAAACCTTTATCTCTGGGTATAGCAGTGATGTTTGAATCCTTAGTATTTTTAGAGATTTCATTTGGATTCACACATAAAGGAGCTACAGCTTGGGAATCTGAGTGAACTTCATGAGTAGTATGATCTGAATTAGCTACCACAGAAGAATAAGAGGCTTTCTGGTTGAGTTTATCATTGAGGGCCATATTCTCACATAAACATCTGTCTAATGTGCTCTGCATATGACAAAATTTGCTTTCTAATGTAACTAATCTTTCTACAACAGAGGTTGATATAATTTCTTCAGGATTGAACTTGGGTATTTTATTCAAATCAGTAGCTAATACAGCAAATTTGGGGGATTTATTTTGCTTATCAAGTTTGACAAGAGCAGAGAGAATATCACACAAATTTGCTTCTTTTTCAGTTCTCACTTGAGAATCTTTTCTTTTAAATTTTTCTCCAATAACAGTCATGTCACAAGTTTCCCATAAGAGATCTTTGGAATTAATCACCTCCTGAGAACTGAAATGGCCTAATACTGCATGTTTAATGTTCTCTATTGATGAATTTTGCATGGCATAACTGACATAGGACAACAAGGCATTAAACAACACATAGTCTTTGTCATTTGATTTACCAGGCACTTGATTTACCTTTTGCCCATTACCTGGGTTCACAGAATTGTCCTGTTTAGTTTTTGCAGCCTTCCTCTGTTGTTCAGCACAATTGCGACACACTAAGTCACCACTCAAACCAGTAGTTATTCCCTCTGCCTGTTGACACTCTTCACACTTGTTCGCTTGATTTCTTGTTGCCATTCTTTCCATTTGTACTCCCAACACTAATTGATTGATTGCTAATTCACTAATTAGTAATAACTAGATTGACACATCTGTTTTAAATTGGTTTTCTTCATTCACAAATATATCCATAATTTTAAAAGTTATTTCTTACAAAACTGTCTTTCTGTCTTGTATACCTTTTCAGATAATCCAATTCTACATGTATTAAGAAACAGACTCATATATAATACTCCATATATCACAACCTCTTTCCAGTAGAAAATACCCTTTTTTCAGAGCACTAAAAAACATGTCACCTCTCTTAAGTCACCTTTTTTAGCAATTAAGACTGATGAACAAAATCATTCACAAATTAGGTCAACAGAGGCAATTGGTGTTCACGCTAAAATAAATAACAACATAAATGTTGCAACCCTTGGGACCGAAATCATCAGCACTCCACACATTTCACACAGCTAAAGGACTAATCTGAGTTAAATAAATTATTTTTGACTAATATCCTCTGATTAGAACATCATATGCGTATTTAGTCTTAAAGTCAGGCGCCAACTCGCGGTGGGGACAACTCGAGCTGTGCGCGCCATCTTGAGTTGTGGCTGCACCAACTTCACCCTCTAATGTCCAGTAATGGTCAATGATCACATGGCTTCTGATGGGTTAATTATTTGACCTCACTGGTGGCTTATCTTCCTTAAGTTGTGGCTGTACCAAGTTAATCCTCTATTGTAATTGACTAGTTATTTACACACACTTTTGGCTGGAAGTATTCAGCATACAAGACAGACTTCTAATTGTAATTAAGTCACTATGCACTTGTAAAACTTGTAAAACATGATATTTTGGTATCTTTCTAAGCAGAATAGGTTTACATGTTGCAAAAGAGTGCTGGATATCTTTAATAAGGTTATTGTGTAAGTTATACTTGATGGACAGTTTAATAGAGTCACTTCAATAATATATATATATATATAAGCTTATTTTAAACACCTAAAAATATTGACGGCCTGTATTTATAAGTGAAAGATAAATCAAAGCAAGATTTGCAAATTAGATCATGTTTAGCAATTATGACTGGTGATGGTGGCGCATGCCCAAATAAATAAGCGAATATAAAAGGAATTTTCGGACAAAGAAAATTTACTGATAATTGGGTGCTGAGCGTTGTTAATGTCAGCATTACATGGTGGAATAAATGTCCAGTCAGTCTTTGGAGACAGTTTCAATGGGCATGGTTACTTGTGGTTGCAGTAATAGGGTTGCAAGTTGATTAAAACAAGATTTACAATGACTTAATGAAAATACAAGCTGTCAGAGTTTGATCCGTTAGCCAACAGACTTATTTTTTCATTTTACTGCAGGTTGAAACTGTACATTTATCTGTTTTTTTAGGAATGTCAACATCTAAATTTTATTTATTTGATTATTACTGAACTAAACTGATCAATAACATTTTTATCATTAGTTCTAATCAGTTTATGTGTCTAATTTTGGTTAATTTTCGACTTTGAACCTCAATAACACAAAGATTATTTTATATATTTTTAATGTTAATAGCTTAAATTATAGGTGTGCTATCTCTTTATCACTGTACCAAATATCACTGACCTAGTATTTATGGAAATATTAAAAATATCACTTTTTCTGTCTCTAATTGATGAAAACCCTTGAATCAGTTTATGGGTCTATTTTGAAAAAAGTAAACAATGAATAAATACTTCAATTGTTTGAAGTGTACCATATATGACATTATAATATGTGGTCAGTAATCAAATAATGAGCCTGTTTTACCAATTTCAAATGTGAATTAGTGTCTTTGCATGTTTTTAATTTTAAGAAAATGAGGCTTTGTTTGGTGGAAGTATTATGATCAGTTCATGGGTCTAAATTTGGTGACTTTTTTAGTTCAAAGCTCAATAACACGTACAGTATTTTATTTATTTTCATGTTTTCTTTCTCCCCCATTGCTAAAACCCCAGTGATCAGTCTATGGGTCTATTTTGAAACAAAAATGTCCCACTTGACTGATTACTTCAAAGCTTTAACATATATGCACTGTTACTTGTGGTCACTGAGGAGTGACCAAATTATGATTTTAAATTGTCCAAATGTAGGTACTCTTTTCACCCATTGCATCCAACTGTATGGACATGTGGACGGGTGGGAGGGCAGGTGCTCAGGGGTAAATATCTTGTCTAGCTTGTATCTCAGAATGTGGGTTCAATCAAGTGTGACATATTTTTTTCAAAATAGACCCATAAACTGATACAAAGGTTTTTGTCAATTAATAACAGTAAAAGTAATATTTTTAATATTTGCATAAATATAAGGGGATTAATATTTTGCACAATATTAAAGGGATAACATACCTATTATTTGAGGCATTAACACTAAAAATATGCGAAATACTCTTCGTATTATTGAGGTTCAAAGTAAAAAAATCACCAAAATTAGACCCATAAACTGATTTACCCTTCTATATCGTTATTAGTTGTAAAAATCAAAAACCATGAAAAAACTTATCACAGTATCTCAAAGTTTAGCTAGTACTATTGTCAATATTTATTTATCACAAAATGCACAAGTAAAAATGTTGGTGCAAAAAGCCCTAGGGGATCCTCTTCACTAGATGTTTGGTTTGATTTGTATATCCTTGAATTACAATTGGCTTCTGGACAACCTAAAACGTGTCCTTGGTGACGACAATTAACACAATCAAGTGGTTGCCTTTAGTGTAAATCATTGGGACAAGTTCTTCGTTGAAAAAATAACTAATCCAAAACTTCTGTGTTGGCGATTCAGAATTTTGTTATTCAGAACTATCAGTAGCCTTTAAATCTAATCATATATTTCTCAGTTTTGACACAAAGGTTTGTCAAGGCAATGAATGACACAGTCGCTACCATGGGTAGTGATTTGGCTTATTATCTTTCCCAAAATATGATTTGTTTTTGGACAAATGTGTTAAGTGCTAATTTGCCACTGTAGTCTAGTGGATAACACTCTCACCTAGGGATACATAGGGCCTGGGTTTGAACCCAGGTATAGGCAGATACATGGTATCACGGATGACCTCTTAAAATGGCAGTACTCGTTCACTATAACCTATCCCCGGTGGCAGGCTAAAGAACCTCAGAGACATTGATGAATGGTTGATGAGCCTCTATACTTCAGTTAGAGGAATGTCAGTCACTAGTGCTTGGGCTATACCTGTTCAGCTGTGTGGGTCAGACAGCACTCATAACACGTAGTAACTGAGGTACTGCACAGAGAAAATACACATTGAAAGCCCATCATGTCAAAAAGATCTTTGCATGCTAAACAGTTAATATGGGGTACACTGCCTAAACATTCAATGTGCCAGCATACTTGGGACTAAAACAGAAGTGTCTGTTTTGACAATTAGCATCTATGACGTCATTACAGCAGTGCATGTGACACTGCGTCTGATATACTGTGCATAATCCCGACAGAGCAAATATTGTTACATAGTGTGTTTTTAAAATCAGAACTGTGCTTGTGCAACCTGGCAAAAGTTATGATTGAGGAGTGTCATCACCACTAACACGCAGATTGATTGAGAGTGTTTGGCTTGGATCATGTTCCTGAAAGCAGGTGATCATTTGGTAGTTAAATCATTCCAAGGCCGTTTGGAAGTAGATGTTAAAACTCTGTTGTTTGGCTTCTGCAGTTTCCTTAATAGAGAAGTAAAAGATTGATATTTTGAAGAGCTTATAGTTATTATGATGAAAAGTGTTAGTTCTCCTCAGTCCTACAGTGGTCCTGATTTCAGGATTCAAGCTCTTTGTGCAATGATAATACCTTGACTAATTGCTACTATTGTGCTTTGGAACCACATTGTCAAAAATCAAAGTTAGGGTTTTATGTCTTGTTCACCAGCTAGAATCATATTGGGGACAAGTCCTCTGCATTGGTAGTTGTAAGAGTTGAACCCACAAAGAGGTGACAGCCTGTGATGAGATGCCAAATCTACTAACTCACTAGTCTACTGAGGACCTTTGCCTATACTTTGATTGGATTCTAAACTTGCTGATGAGTAGGCCAGCTAGAACCTAGAGTTTTTATTTGGGGTTTTACATCGCTTTCAACACTGTACAGGTCATATCACGACCGGTAGTTGGAAGGGCAGAGGAAACAAGTACATGCAGTTCGTCAGGGTTCTGTACTGTAAACTGCTGACCAACGGCAAGCAACTACCAGCTTTCCCACTTGAGGCCATGCTGGGAACCGAACCCCGGCCTCAGAGGTGTGAGGCGAGAGTGTTACCACTCACCATTAGAACCTAGAAGGCCACATGGATCTGGTGTGATATAGTTACCATTACTTAAAGATGAGCTTTCAACAGGAAGTAAGTAAGAGCAGTTATCTACAGCTAATTTAGATTTAGTTAGACTCCTGGTTGACTTTCTGGCTGTTCTCATGGTTTGTGTAAATGCAACAGTTTGGCACTAGTAATTGGTGATTTTTTTTTTATCTTTTCTTTGTTCACGCATTTAAATTTGTGTGGTAAAAACTACTAAGTCCAAGAAACTGTAGCTCACATAATATTAAAAATTACTGAAACACAATTACATCTGAACTGAACTACAAGAAAATATAGCCAATCATTTCTTCCATTGAAATTTCTTTGCTGAATGTTCACACACATCCTCTTTACTTTAAATGTTCTTTCAATCTGATCATGTCAAGTTCTTAGTGGCCACGTGGGGTTTCAAATTTAGCATCTAATCACAGGCTGACACCTGTGTGTGGATTCCTACTCACACAGGTTACAATGCTGAGGACCTGTTCCAATGTGACCCAAGCTGTTGAGCTGGGGTTAAAACCCGAACATTAACTTTGACAATCTGATTGCAACAAAATGTTGTGAATCAAGGGAGTTGCAAAAATCAATTCGTTTTTGGTGTTGCTGGAATAACAAACATAAATGAAAGTAAAGAATGCCTAAGAGAGACCTCATAGCTTGACCGGAAAGAAAGAAGTATACCCATGTAATGTCTTGCAACAGTTGTAGATTGTTTATATTTTTATTGGCCATTTGGATAAATATATAGCCAACTTAAGCCTGAGATTTGGCTAAGACCATATTGAATACTTTCCAAGAGTATGACCTGGGCATTATACTGGTCAGCAATGCACTCATATAGTATTAGTTGAGTACATTATCCATTAAGTAGTATGAGAAAATAATGAGCACTTATAAGTAGTCAACCTTACACAATTATAATCAATTTTAAACTGCAATTACCACCACTCCATGTAAAGAGTTACACAGTTGTTGTGGTTACCACACCACATTAATATTGAATGCAAATTCAAAGTTTTATTCAATGTAGTTAATTATTCCCTCATTACAAAAGAAATCTGAAATATCCTGGTGAATCAAGAACATTTTGTTACATGTTTCAACCCTGTAAACATTTTTGAGGTTTGCAAACGTTTGAAAGGAAACATTTGGCGATGGTTAAAATGATGGGTAGAAAACCCATTTATAATACCATTTATAAACCCGCTTTATGCATTCGGTTTATAAAATGTTTTTAAAGACAAATGTTAGAAAAACGTTACAAATGAACATAAAAATGTCTCAAAATATTACTTGGCAATACTTAGCAATATTAACCTTGGAGGTCAAATTCAATGTGTTTTTTGCTTTCTCAAAAATGAAAATATTATTTTTATGTCAAAATTGTAAGATAGTATCTTTTAAAATGGTCCCCCTATTCAATTCTTACTGTTATGTATTGCTAGACCGAGTTTCTGTCCCGTCGCCAATTGCTGTTGATATACTGATGGTACACAATGGCGAGGGACAGAGCTCACATGTACTTGTTTCCTGTGTAAATTTTGAACGGCATATTTGTAGACATATTACCACAAGTATAAAGTGTTATTTGCATTCTTTAAGGTATGTATATGTGCCGTTCACTAATATTTTATGCCAGTCAAACAAGGCATGTATATATTTGAACCTGTTTTATAAATGTAAACAAATCTTCAACGTCACAAAGTTATCTACAAAAGAAATTCCTGGTTTTTAAAAGCAGTTTAGTTTGACAGCATATGTATTGCAAACTGCATACAAGTATATAGACATAACAAGGACTTTTAAAAGTAACTGCAATGATTTCTCAAAGTTCAAGATTTACACAGAAAACAGGTACATAGGAACTCTGTCCCTCACCATTAATTGTGTCTAACAGTTTTTCAATAGCAATTGGCGACGGGACAGAAACTCGGTGTAATGTATTGCATGTGGGGAAATTTTTGACAAAGTCTGATAAAATCCACTATTATTGTTCACCACCATCTTTGTTTGCGAATGTTTTTAGGTAAATGTTTTTTATTTATTTATTTGGGGTTTTACGTCGCTTTCAACACTGTACAGGTCATATCATGACGGGTAGTTGGAAGGGCAGAGGAAACCAGTACATACAGTTCGCTAGGGTTCTGTACTGTAAACTGCCGACCAACGGCAAGCAACTACCAGCTTTCCCACATAAGACCTTGACGGGGATCGAACCCCGGCCTCAGAGGTGGGAGGCGAGAGTGTTACCACTCTGCCACCGTGGCCCCTAAATGTTTTTTAAAATATGGGTACAAAGAAACTTTTTTGGTAGGATATTTTCAAAACGTTTGATAGAAAACATTTAATAAACATTTTAAAATTATTGGTACACTTCTATTGGAAGTTCATAAAACATTTTCAGGGAAAACAGTCATAAAACATTGTCAACAAATGTTTCTTAAACGTTTTTGTACACTGTTTGTCAAACGTTTCATGATGAATGTTTGGGAAAAACATTTCCAGCATAACCGCCAATTCTTCATCTATTTTATAAATTTAAAAACATTTCCAGCCAATCCTAGTTATTACACACGTAGAATTTCTTGACCTCTCTATTCAAAGCATTGAAAACTCTTCACAAACTAACCATATTGATCAAGTTGTGATTTATATGCCTTGTGCCTGAACGGGTTTGTTTTAAGGTACTGAAGGTACTTTAATAGAAAGTAACTAGTATCAACAAAGGTGCCTCATGCAATGGATTTATCAGACAAAAAAGGCACTAAGTTGAGAACAAATAATTCTACAACTAATTCGGTGAAACAAATCCCACTGTGTAAATATAGTCATAATGATCTCCAACATGTTTGCTGGGCATTGTATTGTGGGGAAAAGATGGCCGTTAATATATATTTTTAAAGAAAGTGTTATTTGCAAAGAAAATATTTTGATTGCAATAAATATAACAATTGAAATAGACTTGTAGTTTATAATTACTTAGCAGCTTGTACAGTTAACTAAAAGTATAATAAATTTCAGGATAGTTTGCTTCACAGGGTCATGGGTTTCAACCTCAGAACTCTGAGATGGGGGGGGGGCAAGTGTATTACCACTGAAAAATTCACTAATTTTAAATTACACCTGAGAGTTTTTCCTTTGTTAAAAGTGTCCATTATCTTTCACTGTTTGTCACTTTGTGATTCTGACCATATATAGAAGTATTTTTAGCACACTGTCAAAGAAACCCTTGATGTTAAACAACATCTTAAAAATTATAAATTAAGGAAAGGGTGTAATTTAAATAGGTTAATAGCCTCGTAAGTGTCCAATGTTGGAAAATAATGGACTGTTTACGAGGTCCCGAAGGGACCGAGTCAACAGTCCATTATTTTCCAATATTGGACACTTACTTGGCCATTAACCTATACATAATAAATGTTGGTGTTAGCAACCTCGGTAAAACTTCAGCATTTTAATGCCGGCTTCTGTAATGTATGTAAATTAAGATGCAAATGTTACATTGTTAGTAACATTACTTATGAACCATACCCAGTTTATTTTCATAGATTTTAAATTTCCGTAATACACAGTTTTTTCAATTGTTATACTTCACTTTTAATCTTACCAGCCAGTGGAAATGAAACGGGGATGAATGATAGCAATATGTTGCACAGGAGGTGTCCAGGGTTTTGAGATCAGTCAGGTAGCATGGAACAGTTACAAAGTTAAATGTGTTTAAATTGACCAAATATGGTTAATTTGGATGATATTGCATGTGTTAATTACATATCTTTCTTGCACTGGTATCAATGCATGTTTGCATGAACAAGATTACATATAGCAAGCGGAAATAAGTTTTTTTTTGTCTTTGAGCTTCAAGTAAATCAAGTAGTATGGTATGTTAAATCACTAGAGCTTTAAACCAAGCAAAATGTCCATTCATAAAATCCCTAAAGCACGTTTATACTGATCTCAGTTGGACCTAGGATCATCTCATTATTCAAGAAGATCAAAGTAGTAGTATTCGCGTAAATCCTGGTAGCAAACGAACAAACAGACAAATGAATAGTTATGAATTTATATCCCCCACCTGGGCGGAGGTAATTAGACAACTTGTAATAGACACACAAGTGAAACACCAATTTTATGTAGGCATTTTCATCACACAATGAAAGCACACAATGACCCATGCGTGGAAATTACCATACAATAGGAAAACTTCCCGAATGACATATACAGAAAAAATATATCACGAATGAAGATAACAATATTATACGAGTGCGTAGCACGAGTATTATATTGTTAATCTTCATGAGTGACATATTTTTTCTGTATATGTCTGATGAGGGGGTGTTTTACTTTTATTATCCACCATTTTGTGTGATTTATGGGTCAAATAATACGAATATTTAATGACAGGACGTGAAAAAGGCTTTGAAAAGCATGAGCAACACTGAATATAAAAACTTCAATCTTTAACTTGCAATATCTCAGTCATTTCTGCATGGATTTTTATGCAACATACATCAGCAGAAGCGCTACAATAACACCTTTCTAATGATATATTATATATATTTGTAAGTTGCATACTTTCCGAGATATTGTTGAAAAACCGGAAGTTATTCACACTCATTATCCATAGTACCGGGGCGCCGATGTATACAAAAAAAAATACATCCCGGTCTGTATTTCCCCGTATTTAGGGCAAATACGTCGCGTGTGGGAAAGTGACAGGTTACGGGAATGTTGCTCAGTCCCAGGGGTGACCTCCCTTGCCTTGTTCATGTTCAAGTATCCCCCCTCAACCTCAGTTTCATCTTAAGAACTATATCTTAGCTATTCTTACGCCTGTTATTTAAATCCCAACATTCACTTGGCGGGTCTTCAGTGTTAACAAAGGACAGGCACATGCAAATGGAAAAATGCTCCCACCCACCCTGGTCCCCTAGGTAAGGATTGGGTTTATGCAACCTTAACTGGTTTTGGAGTCAGATTTCAGCTGTGGTGACTTGTACAAAGTGTATGACAGTGAATAATATTAGTCTTCAGCACTGAATTCCTCCACCTATGAGTGTAAACCACCATTAGCACATTTAAACATATTGCTGTAGAGAGGGAACTCTCAAGTATGGACGTTAGTAAAAGATTGGTGGAGTCAGGTGGTCAACAGTGCAGGTGCTTAGCTCACCTCCATCTATCAGGAAATATGTTGTATTGACAGCTGATTGACAAGTGTATAAATCTTTTAATAGAAATTTTATGTATTTTATACTGCTTTTATGTTATACAAATTGTATAGATTCACATTAAACGCCTTATACAGTGTTGAATATAACAAATATATCATATGAATAACACTAATGTAATCCCAGGGTGGCTTGACTTTAAGTAACAATGAAACAAGTCAGATTTTATCAAGCCACCCTTGTGTGTGGTTATGTAGGTATAGTAAATGTTAGAATCAGTAGTGTACTAAAATTACTAATGTACTAAAGAAGTTAATTTTAAATAATAATAAAAATTTTTATCCGCAATGGCGGGTGTTTTTACTGTGTGAATGCTGAAATCTGACCTTTGACCTGGGATTTCCCCTTTGGGACTGGTGGATAATAAAAATCATTTTTGCCATCGTCGTGAGAATGGCTGGCACACAGCCAGACCAGAAGATTCACTTGTTTTGTAAGCAAGACATATTTGAGATATATATCCCTCACAAACTGGCTACCATCTTAAATTTCACAGAAAAAGCAAAGGGCCCTCACGTGTTATAACCATGCAGCAAAATGTAATATCAGCTGAAGGCAGATACAATAGACAGTAAATAGACTATTTGGGAAATAAAATTATTAGGGTGTTCCAACTGGTCTTCCATAAAACATAAGCATTGATTTATTTAGGGGTTTTACGTCACTTTCAACACTGTACAGATCATATCACGACGGGTAGTTGGAAGGGCAGAGGAAACCAGTACATACAGTTGGTCAAGGTTCTGTACTGTAAACTGCCGACCAACAGCAAGTAATTAACTACCAGCTTTCCCACTTGAGGTCAGGCCGGGAACCGAACCCTGATCTCAGAGGTGGGAGACGCGAGTGTTAACACTCTGCCATCATGGCCCCTTAACATACAGATTGAGAACCCGAGTTTATTTCTGATCCAATTAGAAAATAAATATACTACTGGTTTGTTCAGTATAATGAGGACTTGAGTCTGAAAATATTTGAACAGATTGTGTGAAATCAGTCTGGTGTGTTTGGGTCTGTATTACCATCGCAAAAGAGATGATATTTTCATGACCGTTTGTCTGTTAGCAGGATTAAGCAAACACTTCTGGCTGGATCTTGCTCAAAAACAGGAGAGATCTTAGTCTAACTTACGTCCTATCATTTTCATTTTACTTGTTATGGTGTGTCTTGGCAGAGCTATGTGCTCTCCGAGTGCTCTTGTGTTGCTTTATTTCCCATGTGTTTCAATCTATTTCAATTGATAACATCCTAAGGGGTCAGATAAAGACATTAGAGAGGTTTAGTGTTACGTTTTGGGCTTTAAAACGTAAACGCAAACTTATTTACGTCGGCACTAGATGTGTATCAGGTGATATTTAGGGTTTTAGGGGTTAATTATGTTACGTTTTATACGTAAAGAGTGACTTCATTACGTTCACTCACCCCTATCTATTTTATTTAAAAATTACATGTTACGTATAGGTTAATGGCCAAGTAAGTGTCCAATATTGGAAAATAATGGCCTGTTTACGAGGTCCCGAAGGGACCGAGTCAACAGTCCATTATTTTCCAATATTGGACACTTACGAGGCTATTAACCTATTTAAATTACACCTCTTCTTTAATTTATAATTTTTAAGATATTGTTTAACATCATTACTTTTCATTTCAATATTCCTTTTTTGGTTTTTATGATCATTTTAGTTGAAATACATGTGAAAGGGTTTCTTTGGAAATGTGCTAAAAAGACTTCTATATATGGTCAAAATCAGAAAGTGGCCAAAAGTGAAAGATATTGGACACTTTTAACAAAAGAAAAACTCTCAGGTGTAATTTAAAAATAAATATATCACAGCCACATATGCAGATAAATATGTACACCACATTTTGGTTAAGTGTTACTTCGCTATATTTTGCCATATAAATACCAGAGGCATATTTGCAAAGCATGCTTCTTTTGTTGTACATGAAAGAAACTACATTGACCTGCATTACTTTATATGGACGTATTGCTAAACCCTAAAATGGCAAATCCACTTCAAACACAACGTATGTCTTACGAAAATTATTTCACGTTAGGCGGTTGTCAAAACGCATCACTAAACCTCTCCTTAAAGGCAATTAAACTAAATGGTAATATTTTGTCCATGTCAATTGATAAAAAAGACGTTTATACATTTATCTAATTTGGATCTGACTTTTCATTTTTCAGTGTGGTTTTCTATTTTAAAATTACATTAATTCCAATGGTTTATGGTGCAGTCATGAACTTTCTGAATGCTCTGTATTCTCTAAGCATTCTACAGTAATCCTTAAAGAATGTTTGTCAGATTTAACTTCTTGACCCCCCCTCCCTCGCCGCGACAATCCCCTTTTGGCACGTTTGGACAAAATCAAAATCGTTGAAACTGTGTAAACCTGACAACACATACAAGCATTGTGTTTACCCCAGTATTGCAAATATTATACAAAATGCCATGCGACCTATGAAAGGTAATATCTACCATGTTTGTGGAAGATCAATACATGAGAGACGTGTCCGTGCATATCTTACAAAGTTATAATTGAGTGTCTGAGCAATATAATCCCTGTACAGGATGGGTACTGAAATATATTTCTGGAATCTCTTAAATAGTGATTTCCTTGTGTTTTAATTTAAATTAGATTACATCGTGTGAGTATTAAACTATATACACTTAGCAACCAGAAAGTAGCCGAGAATTATATTTGCCATGGGAAATATTATGACAAGACATCCTTCTAAAACAGATTCGGCCGAATCAGGCAAATCTTCGAACATTGGTAAATACATAGTAGTTGAGGAACTCGAGCGGGGTGGTCATGGAAGAATTAAAAAGGTACGTCTGAAGACAGATGATGAGAGGGTTTTTGCACTGAAAGAACACCACGAGAATAAGAAAAAGTACCTACAAAATGAGATTGAAGTACTGAAGAAGTGCAAAGTAGGGAACCACAATAATATTGTGGAATTTATTCAAGATGGCACCTACGCTGGCAAGTCTTTTTTTGTCATGGAGTATGTTGATGGAGGGGATCTGGTGGATCATTTGAACAACTGCAAAATGAATATGTCACAGAAAGTGCAGTTTCTTATTCAGTGTGCAAGCGGATTAAAGTTCATACACGAAAAGGTCAGTGTCGCCCACCGAGATATAAAGCCAGGGAATGTCTTGGTCAAGCGAATGGATAACAACAATGTAAGCCCTAAAATAGCAGACTTTGGTTTGGCAAAATTTATTAGAGAAGGTACAGAGATGATGGATGAATTTTGTGGGACACCTGAGTTTTTAGCACCAGAAGTATTTGCTGTGAAATACGAGCAGAGAGATGGATATACCAAAGAAGTGGATGTCTTTTCCCTTGGGCTCATCTCTCTTTGCGTATTGAGGAATGAAGTAAACCCATACTCCTGTAAGTTTCTGTTTTCACATAATTTTTCTATAACCTCAATTTTTTCCCCACTGTTTTACGTGGTATCAATTAAAGGCAGTGTCTGAGGGTTGCAGTGACTTAGTGGTTAGCAAGTTTGCCATCTAATCACAGGCTGTCCTCTCTGTGTGGGTTCGACTGCCACAAGTGGCAAATTCTGTGGGCCTGCCCCAATATGACCCTGGCTGGCTTTGAACTTCAAAGGCAGTGTGGTATTGTATTCACCAAGGTGTCCTGCTGGCCATTCAGGCGACTAGTAGGAATAATCTTGTCCAGACTGTCAAGAAATACAAAGTTTATTCATTTTATAATGGTCACAACCTTATCATATAGGAAATATTGTAGTGCCTCTGATACTTTGCCATAAGTTTTATTTTTTTTCATAATAATGAGTTAGGTACTGAAATCAATAGATATATTATATCTCAGAAATCTTAATGTGTAAGAAGTTGGTACTTTGTAAGGACATTAGTTGGGGTGAAGATGTTCAGTGTCATGGTGTGACCTTGATTTTCCCTTTGACCTTATAGTGACCCAACCTTTAAAATTCTGTCTAGGCTGTATCTCAAAAACCAGAAGGCATAGGGAGTTAATAATTGAAAGAGTCATTGGTTGGGGTATGCATTGTGCAACGCCATGGAATGATCTTGTTTTGCCCTTTTACCTTGTCATAGTCACCTTCAGCTTTAACTTCTTGTCTGGGCGACATCTCAGAAACCATAGGTGTAATTGTTATTTGGTTATATGTTGGTTGGGGTTTGTAGTTGTGCAACATCATAGTGCGACCTTGGTGTGACCTTTTATGTTGGTTCTGCCTGATTGTTTTCTACTGCCATATTTGAGACATATTTCTGCTGTCACAAAGATATATGGATTGCTGTGACTGATCGTTTTGAGTAATTTTATCGAATTGTGCTACCTCCCTTCATAGTTACGCCTCAGTTAATGAATAATAGATCAATTAGTAAATTTTACAGCTTCATAATTTGTAATTTAAATTAACGCTGAAATCTTGTCATGAAATTGTCTTGTTTTTGGTACTTTGTATTTACATACATTTTCTCTTTCTTGAGAGTATTTCCTCTGCGCCTTTACATTGTTCAGAAAGACTCTTTATATATGTAGATTTTACCTCTTCTCTATCTCATGGTGTCAAACACTATTTCGCAAGGCTAAGAGTACAGGCATCTCTGATGCTATTTTCATATTTTCTTTGATACCTTTTGCACCTTGCTTTTAGACTAAAAATACTAATTTTCTTATATTGATTGCTATGACTTGTAATACCATATAGTAGACCCCTTGCCAAGGTATGTGTTTTTTTTTCAAATGGCCCAATAATAAGTAAATAGGAAAAACCTGGAAGTTCGTTTTTTTTTTGTATTTTAGTAGTGAATCAATCTCAAAATATAATAGGTTCTTTGCTAGACCAAGACCCATTTTGTCATTTTTGTGTCACGAGCATTTATGCTGCGTCGCATATAGGGATTGCTTTGTCACCTCATTTTATGTGTCAGCTTCATTCTATTCCGGACAGTATCTCAAAAATGGATTGCCAGATTAAATTCAAATTTACAATGTGGATGTAACTGCTCCTCAGGATGTGCCCTATTGTTAGGTGACCTTAAACTCCCCGTAGTAACATACTTATCTTGAGTTTAAGTTTTTTCATTTCAGGACCATATCTCAAAAATAGGTTGACAGATTCATTTCAAATTTGGCATATGGTTGTAACTGTTTTTGAAGCTGTGCCATATTTTAAGGTGACCTTAAACTCCCATGTATAGAATATTTATGGTGAGATTACATTTTTTTATTATTCCACAGAGTATACTGAAAATAACTTGACAGATGTCATTCAAATTTGGATGAATATGTAACTGGCCATAGCTGAGTGTCATATATTAAGGTGACCTTAAAATCACAGTAATAACAGAATTATGTTCACTTTAAGTTTGCAAATTTTTTCAACAGTATTTTAAATACTGTGAAAGTCTAGGCATGTTTAAGTTTTGGATGTAACAAACTTTGAACAGAGCCTTCATTAACAGATTACCTTAAACTCCCTCAAAACTGCAAACTAACTTTGAGTTTAAGGTCGGGACAATTGTTTAAGTGTTTGGAAGATACTTTGTGTGGCAATTGTGGTATTTTTGATGGATATTCATCATGTACATATATCTAGACCAAAAAAGGTCTCTTCTGTAAGGTTATTGTAAAAAATGTTTCTTTTGCAAGGTTACAGTAAATTACTGATATTTTATAAATCTATGAGTTTAAGGTTGCATTAGTTTTGTGTCACTAGCAGCTACGATGGAGGACATACAAGGTCTGTGTCATCACACTTCCCTTCCAGACAGTATCAAAAATGGCATGATGGATTAAATTCAAATTTAGCATGTGGTTGTAAGTGGTTGTCAAGGTGTGCTCCATTGTAAGGTGACCTTAACCTCGCAGTATTAGTATACTTATATTGAGTTTAACTTTTTTTGGTTTCTGAACAGTATCTCAAAATTGGATTCGTGGATTCAATTCAAATATAGCATGTGGTTGTAACTAGTTTAAAGATGTGCTTGTTATGACTTTGATCATAAGGTGGCTTTTCATAGACAAAATAAAAAGAATAATGTTCAACTTTTAACTCTTTAATAATGATTTATGTCATTATATACACTTTACAAATGATAATATACGTGTATTTCCAATATCAGAACCCAAACTCTATCTGTATGATAACTTCATTTAACCATTTAATACTACCACTGCTGAATCAAATCAATGTCTATATGGAAAATATTTAACAATGTCATAGATTCCCTGGGTAGACTGCATAGTCATTATCTTTGATGAAACTGGTAAATGCCAGAAGACATCAGAAGCTACTAGAAGGGTGGTACTGCAATCCCTCAGTGCTTAAAAAGAAATAATAAATTCCCTTACTAACTATACTTGGGGGGAATTAACAATATATTACATTTTCTTCAGTTATAGTCTGAATCAATTAATCTGTCTTCAAAATTTAAGGTATGTATTTTACTGGTAACTACTATCTTCTAACCGGAATCTAGCCATGTATCCCAATTTCCTTCAACAATTTAATAATAAAAGAATTTTGACCTTCAACAATAACATCTAGTTCAATAATCCTTGGTCAAACCACCTTCAACATTAATCAAGCAACATGGTTTAAACATCATTCACACTGACATGATTTCCCGACAAGTTTGCATGAAACACACTTTAACTTTGTATAAATACACATTATTATACAGTACATCATATATACCACTTTAAACAACTGATTGTGTTAAATAGAGTTTAAGAAAATATGATTATAATATTTATATTCATTTAAAGTGACTACATTACCAGAACAAGTGTGACCGGGGTTTAACCTTAGGTCTTTATCAATATTAAATAACAATCCTAGTCCCTCTATATATAAAACACATGATTCAGACAGTCATTTATCCACAATGCTGCATTAATGTACTTTATAGGTCACTGACAATACTGGACTATATACATCAATACACACCTAGAGAAACTTACAAAATCTTTAATTGGTAAATATAACAAAAGTGGACAGACTTGTACACAGTGTAAAGAATGTCATGAACTGAGTGCACTGAACTGACAGAAGTCAAGTTTCTAGAGTCCATTGAAAATACACAAACATAATTCAAATTGTAACATACCCTTCCCCTTAAGTCAAATGTTTTTGACAAAACACGATTTAAATTATGTAACAAGTTAACCTTTACACACTACTATTTTATAACCTGCTAAGATAGTCAGCACATACATTCTGTGAACCTTTAATTGCCCTTATTTTACATTGATATGGTTGCAATGCAAGTGCCCACCTCACAAGACGTCCATTTTCCATCTTTGACTGACGTAAATATACAAGTGGTTGATGATCTGTCTCAAGAATAAAGTCCTTTCCATAAAGATAAACATGGAATTTTCTGATAGCCCAAACCAGAGCCAAGCACTCTTTCTCAATTACAGAATAGTTTAACTCACTTTTAGTCAACTTTTTACTGGCATATGCCACAGGGAACTTTTGACCATCAAAATCTTGCAAAAGACATGCACCTAGCCCTACTTCTGATGCGTCTGTCTGAAGAATGAACTCTCTTGAACTCAGAACTTTTTTCAGGATAACAAAAGGTCTTTCTTGAGCATCACCCCATACTATCTTATTTGGGCAACCTCTTTTAGTCAGGTCTGTCAATGGAGCTGCTACCGTACTGTAATTGGGTATGAATTTGGAATAAAATCCTACTAACCCTAGAAAACTTCTAACTTGTTTCTTGGTTTGAGGTATTGGGGCTTGTTGAATGTTAAATAACTTCTCAGGGTTAGGACTTATTTCCCCCTCTCCCACAATATGCCCTAAGTAATCAACACTGGTAAACCCTAGTTTACACTTTGACGGTTTCATTGTTAGACCAGCAGATCTCACTCTCTCAAACAGTTTCCTAAGTTCACACAAATGTTCATTCCATCCAAGTGAGTGAGTCAATACATCATCTATGTAATGTTCAGATTTGTCTAAACCTTTGAGAAGCAACCTCATCATATGAGTAAATGTAGCTGCAGAATTTACAAGACCAAACGGCATTCTCAAATAACAATATGACCCTTTTGGAGTTACAAAACATGTTTTGTCCTGACGTGACTCATCAACAGCTATTTGCCAATAACCTTTTGACATATCACATTTGCTCACCCATTTACTGTCTTTCAATTTGCAAAATATATGATCTGCCTGGACCATTGGTTCAGTTGAAAAAGAGGTCAAACGGTTCAACTTTCCGTAATCTGTACAAAAACGGATCTTTCCATCAGGTTTTTTTTACAAGTACAATTGGAGATGCATATGGAGAATTACAAGGTTTAATCACATGCATTTTCAACATACTCTCAATCTCAGAATCTACAGTACCCTGCATATGATATGGTATTGGGTATGGTTTTGATCTGACTGGTACAGTACTTGTTAAATCTATCTCATGTTTAACCAACTTTGTGTAACCCGGGAGGTCAGAAAAGATATCCTTAAACTCAACCAACAGTTTAGATAAGTCTCTTTTCTGCTGTTCATCTAAGTCTGGGTTGATAACTACATCTTTGTACGTTTCTGTTTGCTCCATACAACTAAACTGAATTAAGCTATCATCATCAACCGTACCTTTTTCTGAATCTGGCTCAATAATGGCAGAAGACACTACCTGCAGAACTGAATTCTCAGCTATCTCAATTGTTGAACTGACAGATTGGTCAGGGGCCACGGTGGCAGAGTGGTAACACTCTCGCCTCCCACCTCTGAGGCCGGGGTTCGATCCCCGCATGGGCTCAAGTGGGAAAGCTGGTAGTTGCTTGCCGTTGGTCGGCAGTTTACAGTACACAACCCTAGCGAACTCTATGTACTGGTTTCCTCTGCCCTTCCAACTACCCGTCGTGATATGACCTGTACAGTGTTGAAAGCGACGTAAAACCCCAAATAAACAAAGACAGATTGGTCAATCCTACGCTCAATATACTTCTTGAGTAAGTTTGCATGGTAGGTTTTAACTTTACCCTTAACTTCAACTCTGTAATCATCACCAAGTACACCGACTATGTTGTAAGGGCCCTGCCATCTTACCAGAAGTTTGTTTGTCTCAGTTGGCAACAGAACCAAAACTTTCTCATTCTTCTCAAACTTACGTCTTTTACTTTTCTTGTCAAAGTAAAGTTTGCCTTTTTCTTGTGCACACTCGAAGTTTTCCTGAGCTAACTTACAAGTCTTCTCAAGTCTTTCTCTCAAATCTACTATGTACTGATATGTGGTTTTAATTTCATCAGAATCAATCTCAGCTGTCCATAAGTCCTTAAGTATGTTCATAGGTCCTCTAACTGTTCGTCCATATAAAAGTTCAAACGGGGAAAACCCTGTACTGGCCTGAGGGACTTCCCTATATGCAAACAGAACAGCTGGGAGATACCTATCCCAATCTTTGGGTCGTTCAGCACAAAGTTTTCGGAGCATTGACTTCAAAACAAAATGAAACTTCTCCACCAAACCATTACATTGTGGATGATATGGGGTTGTTACTAAGTGTTTTACACTCAGGAGCCTATTTACCTCTTGCATGACTTGAGACATGAACTGAGATCCTCTGTTACTCAAAATCTCACATGGTACTCCTACCCTAGAAAAGATTTCTATCAAACCTTCAGCAACACACTCAGTATCTATGGATGGAAGAGCAATGGCTTCCGGGTATCTTGTGGCATAGTCAATCATGGTAAGAATGTAACGATTCCTACGCTCAGTGATTGGTGAAAAAGGTCCAACCAGGTCAGTTGCTACTCTTTGAAATGGAGTATCAATAAGTGGCATTTTATTCAAGGGGGCATGCGGTACCCTACCTTTTGGTGCAGTTTTTTGACACAAATCACAAGACCTGCAAAATAGATTCACTTCACTTTGCAAACATGGCCAATAAAAACTGGACATGACTGTCTAATGTTTTCTGGATACCCAAGTGGCCACCTAACAGCGTTTCATGAGCTAGTTTAAGAACTTTTGTCCTTAATTTCTGGGGTACTAACAACTGTTTAACCACTTTCTGTTTCCCTTTAGACTGAATCCTACGATACAAGAAACCTTTCTCAACAAAGTAACTGGTTTCATTACCACTCTTCAGTTTTATAGTCTTGTTTTGTTTTGCTAGATCCCACACTTTGTTAAGACTATTATCCCTTATTTGTAGTTGTTTGAACTCCTCAGAGGTTAAACCTAAGTCAATTTCAGAAGGAACTTTCAATGGACTAGTTGGTTTGTTCAATTTCTCAGCTTGAGACCTTGTCATTACAGCTACTGTCTCAGTTTTTTCCTTAACTTGTTTGGTCTCTTCCCGAACACAATGCCATTCAGGATCTGGGTCATTTACATCCCTAGCACCTAGAATGTTCCCTACCACAAGTGGATATATGGGACTTTCCATAACCATAGCATCAGTTTCACCTACAAAGAATGGGGTATCTATGTGTACCTTGGCAATTGGAACCTTTTTGACTGTACCATCAATAAGAACACAAAGATAAACTTTCTCTGTAAACTGTTCTGGTTTTACCAAGTTTGATTTTACAACAACACATGTACACCCACTGTCACGCAAAGTATCTACAGTAACACCACCTACAACACCTTTAAACACTGGCAAATTGTTTTTTGAACCACTACTAAAGTCTTGTTCACACATACCAACTATAGGTAATGATTTACCTGACGCCAGTTTTAACTGATCACCTTCAACACTCTCTGATAACATGCGTAATACACAAGTTGCACCCGTACCATGGTCATCAGTTTCATTACTTTGTTGTATTGCACTAGCAACATTGAGTTTCACTCTACAGTTTCTTTGTATGTGACCCTTTTTACCACATCGGTAACAAGTTTTATCATTGATACTAGTCTTTGTTATCAACCTAGACTCACTACCTTTTACATTAGTCTTGTCACTTGACGTTTGTTTCACAAAAATAGTCTCTTTTACAAAACAGTTCTGATCACCATGGGCTTCAACAAATTGTTCTGCTAAACAAGCCATTTCTTTTACTGTTTTTGGTACACGCTCTTTCAAGAACACTGCTAGAGGCTTACTACAGTTTAACAAAAACTGTTCTCTCAGAACAAGATCAGATAAATTTCCAAAACTTTTGGACACTTCTCCAAATTCGACCCACCTCTCAAAATAATTTGTAAGTCTATCAACAAACTGGGATGGTGTTTCACCCTTTTCAACTCTAGAATTCCTGAATTTATTTCTAAAGCCTTCTTCTGTCATCCCATACCTCTTTAGAAGTGCTTTTTTGAGTTTCTGATAATCATCACTATCATCTTTACCCAATCTACGGTAAACCTCTAACGCAGTCCCCGAAAGAAGTGCACTGAGACTCATAGCCCAATCTTCAGGTTTCATACCTTGTGCTACAACATACTTTTCAAAACGAAATAAAAACGAGTCCATACTGTCCTTACTTTCATCAAATGCTGATAGTTTTGGATATTTTGCTGAGACTACCCCCTGACCTGGGAAAGACATTTGAGATGCGTTAAGACTAGCTATCTTTAATTCTCCTTCTTTTAGTATTTTTTCATGTTCCCGCTTAGCTGCACGCTCATCCCTTTCTCTAGCTTGTTGTTCAAGTTCATGTTCCCTTTCTATAGCTTGTTGTTCAAGTACAAACTTTTGTAAGGCATCCCCTTCCAACCCGGGGCCCATTTGTTTCCCATTTTCAATTAGCTTTTCCATTTTAAATAGAACAAGCTATAACTCTACTCTGTAGTGGAAATAACACCAGGCTAGGACTTACCTCTGCCTAACCAAAGCACACAGGTTACAACAAAATAACTATTGGTACCAATATAGTTCTATGTCAACCTAGTAATGCTTACAACGTGGGTTTTGAAGAAACAATGGTATACCCTTGATACCATTCAACAACTGAAGTCTATTAATTAGTATAGTCTGTCTATCCAACCATAAAATATATGCTGAACCAGATTAACGATTAACCCTACTCCAGTAACGAGAAACACACAGTAACTCTCAAAAACATATGCAGTACACTCACCCTTCTATACTCTTGTACTCACAAATCAATACTACCAGTACTGCAACATATGACTACATATACAGTAAAGAAACACTACCTAGTATCACAAAATAGCACTTTTATGGCACTATCAACAAAATAATTTTAAAAGTCAAATTTTTACGAACAAATTTTCCTACAACCTTTTTTTTTTCCTACAAAAAATATCCTGGTCGTGGCACCAATGTTATGACTTTGATCGTAAGGTGGCTTTTCATAGACAAAATAAAAAGAATAATGTTCAACTTTTAACTCTTTAATAATGATTTATGTCATTATATACACTTTACAAATGATAATATACGTGTATTTCCAATATCAGAACCCAAACTCTATCTGTATGATAACTTCATTTAACCATTTAATACTACCACTGCTGAATCAAATCAATGTCTATATGGAAAATATTTAACAATGTCATAGATTCCCTGGGTAGACTGCATAGTCATTATCTTTGACGAAACTGGTAAATGCCAGAAGACATCAGAAGCTACTAGAAGGGTGGTACTGCAATCCCTCAGTGCTTAAAAAGAAATAATAAATTCCCTTACTAACTATACTTGGGGGAAATTAACAATATATTACATTTTCTTCAGTTATAGTCTGAATCAATTAATCTGTCTTCAAAATTTAAGGTATGTATTTTACTGGTAACTACTATCTTCTAACCGGAATCTAGCCATGTATCCCAATTTCCTTCAACAATTTAATAATAAAAGAATTTTGACCTTCAACAATAACATCTAGTTCAATAATCCTTGGTCAAACCACCTTCAACATTAATCAAGCAACATGGTTTAAACATCATTCACACTGACATGATTTCCCGACAAGTTTGCATGAAACACACTTTAACTTTGTATAAATACACATTATTATACAGTACATCATATATACCACTTTAAACAACTGATTGTGTTAAATAGAGTTTAAGAAAATATGATTACAATATTTATATTCATTTAAAGTGACTACATTACCAGAACAAGTGTGACCGGGGTTTAACCTTAGGTCTTTATCAATATTAAATAACAATCCTAGTCCCTCTATATATAAAACACATGATTCAGACAGTCATTTATCCACAATGCTGCATTGATGTACTTTAAAGGTCACTGACAATACTGGACTGTATACATCAATACATACCTAGAGAAACTTACAAAATCTTTAATTGGTAAATATAGCAAAAGTAGACAGACTTGTACACAGTGTAAAGAATGTCATGAACTGAGTGCACTGAACTGACAGAAGTCAAGTTTCTAGAGTCCATTGAAAATACACAAACATAATTCAAATTGTAACAGTGCTCTATTTTACGGTGACCTTTAACTCTGATGTATAAAAGAATTATGTTGAGTTTAAGCTATTTAAGCGTCCCTTGCGGGACGCTTGTTTGTGTATGGGAGACCTTCAGGCTCCGCCGGCTCCGCATTTTGTTTTCCTTATAACTCTGTAACCGTTAGGCGGATTCTTTTCAAATTTGGCAGGTTTGGGCAGTAGCCTTGGGGAATTTTTTTGAATATGCTGCAGTGACATTTCAACCTATCAGAGAGGTCACATGACTAAAAATGTCTTTTTTCGATGGGGAAGCTTGTCCGGATGATAACTTGAAAGGCATTTTATCAATTCACCTGAAACTTGGCAAATACATTCATTCTATTAAAATCTGGAAATCATTAGATTTTGGCATTGATTGGTTAAGAAATGGCCGAGTAATTAATGATTAATTAATCATTATGAATTTTCCAAATAAGGAAAACACAAAAATGCTTATATTTCGAAAACCGTGCTAGATAGAGCGATTTCGACGAAATTCTTGACCCGCAGGGTATCTCTTCAGAGTAGTTATCCCAATTTTCAAAAAATTTTTGTCTCGCCAAAAATGGCGGCCATTTTGAATTTTCGAATTTTTCGCAAAAATTGCAAAACACAAAAATGCTTATATCTCGAAAACCGTGCTAGATAGAGCGATTTCGACGAAATTTTTGACCCACAGGGTATCTCTGCAGAGTAGTTATCCCAAGTTTGAAAAAAATTTTGTCTCGCCAAAAATGACGGCCATTTTGAATTTTCGAATTTTTCGCAAAAATTGCAAAACATAAAAATGCTTATATCTCGAAAACCGTACTAGATAGAGCGATTTCGACGAAATTTTTGACCCACAGGGTATCTCTGCTGAGTAGCCATGCCAATTTTCAAAATAAAAATTTTCTCGCAAAAAATGGCGGCCATTTTGAATTTTCGAATTTTTGGCGCAAAAATTGCAAAACACAAAAATGCTAATATTTCGAAAACCGTGCTACATAGAGCGATTTCGACGAAATTTTTGATCTTCAGGGTATCTCTGCAGAGCAGCTATCCCAAAGAGCTTTCACTTGGTGAAGTTTCAGACCCATAGCTAATTGCTCACCTACTCAAGATGAGTAAATGCGAATTACCTCTAAAAGTATTGCAGATAGCCAATTTTTCTCAAATAACTCATTCACCTACTTTTGGGAGAGCTTTCACTTGGTGAAGTTTCAGACCCGTAGCTAATTACTCACCTACTCAAAATGAGTAAATGCTAATTATCTCTTAAACTATTGCGCATACCCAATTTTTATCAAATAACTCATTCATGTACTTTTGGGAGAGCTTTCACATGGTGAAGTTTCAGACCCGTAGATAATTACTCACCTACTCAAAATGAGTAAATGCGAATTATCTCTTAAAAGTATTGCAGATAGCCAATTTTTCTCAAATAACTCATTCACCTACTTTTGGGAGAGCTTTCACTCCGTGAAGTTTCAGACCCATAGCTAATTATTTACCTACTCAAAATGAGTAAATGCTAATTATCTGTAAAAGTATTGCGGATACCCAATTTTTCTCAAATAAATCAATCACCTACTTTTGGGAGAGATTTCACTTGGTGAAGTTTCAGACCCATAGCTAATTACTCACCTACTCAAAATGAGTAAATGCCAATTATCTCTAAAAGTATTGCAGATAGCCAATTTTTCTCAAATAACTCATTCACCTACTTTTGGGAGAGCTTTCACTCTGTGAAGTTTCAGACCCATAGCTATTTATTCACCTACTCAAAATGAGTAAATGTTAATTATCTGTAAAAGTATTGCGGATACCCAATTTTTATCAAATACTCATTCATCTACTTGTGGGAGAGCATTCACATGGTGAAGTTTCAGACCCATAGCTAATTACTCACCTACTCAAAATGAGTAAATGCGAATTATCTCTAAAAGTATTGCAGATAGCCAATTTTTTTCAAAGAACTCATTCACCTACTTTTGGGAGAGCTTTCACTTGGTGAAGTTTCAGACCCATAGCTAATTATTCACCTACTCAAAATGAGTAAATGCGAATTATCTCTAAAAGTATTGCAGATAGCCAATTTTTCTCAAATAACTCATTCACCTACTTTTGGGAGAGCTTTCACTCTGTGAAGTTTCAGACCCATAGCTATTTATTCACCTACTCAAAATGAGTAAATGCTAATTATCTGCAAAAGTATTGCGGATACCCAATTTTTATCAAATACTCATTCATCTACTTGTGGAAGAGCTTTCACATGGTGAAGTTTCAGACCCATAGCTAATTACTCACCTACTCAAAATGAGTAAACGCGAATTATCTCTAAAAGTATTGCAGATAGCCAATTTTTCTCAAATAACTCATTCACCTACTTTTGGAAGAGCTTTCACACACGAAAATGAAAAATTGTGAATATCTCGGAAAAGCTATTTCTTCTCCTTTAATGCTCGGCTCGAGATACACACCGCGGCAGTGGTCTTGACAAAAATTTTTGTCTCCCCAAAAATGGTGGCCATTTTGAATTTTCAAAGTTTTTGCAAAACACAAAAATGCTTATATCTCGAAAACCGTGCTAGATGGAGCGAACTCAACAAATTTTTTGACCTGCTGGGTATCTCTGCAGAGTAGCCATGCCAATTTTCAAAATATTTTTGTCTCGCCAAATATAGCGGACATTTTGAATTTTTAAATTTTTTGCAAAACACAAAAATGCTTATATCTTTAAAACCATGCTAGATAGAGCAGACTGCGCTGACTTTGGTTCCCACAACAGTATAAGGCTAGAAACGAAGCATTTTCTTAATACTTTAGCACTCACCTTTATATCCTTTTCGGGACGCTTTGTTTTTGCTATGCAAAAACATTATCTTTTTTTTTGCGAGCGATCCTCTAGTTTATTTTTCCACAGAGTATACTGCAAATAACTTGACAGACTTCATTCAAATTTTGCATGTATATATGAATGGCCATAGCTAAGTGTCCTGCATTAAGGTGTCCTTAAACTCCCAATAATAACAGAATTATATTGATTTTAAAGTTTGCCAATTTTTAACAGTATTTCAAATACTATGCAATTCTTAGTGTTTAACTTGTGGATGTGACAAGCTTTGAACAGGACCCAGTGCAGGAAAATCACAGAAGACTGAGGCCAGCAAATATATTGCAAGGTTGAGACCAGAAGATGGGCACAAGGCTCAAAACTAGCCCCAACCTGCCAGTGCCTTCTCAATCCACTTATGCACACCTTGCATGGTCGAATTATGAATATTACCCATACATACAGAAGTGCCAATACATTAAATGAATGCTTATGTGTGGTGTTGGGGGGGGGGGGAACCTGTGACTCACTTGATAAGTAAAATCCTTAATGAATTGCTTTCTTGGCAATTTATGCAACAAGTTGGCATGGCAACACTCTTCCTTTTCTTGGTCTTTTAATTTGTGGGCATTTAACATTATTCCAAACTTTCAGCATATGTTCATTACAACAGGAACTTGTTGTGATTTGGTTTAAGGCAACATTTGGCAACAGCTATTGCCTTGGCAACATTCCTGTTGTCTTTCACTTTTAATTTGGTGGGTTCTTTATAAATAAAATCCATACAAAGATTTTAACAAATAATTTCAGGAAATTTTCTAGCAAGGGGAACCAGAAGAGCAGTGATGACACTTTTTTGCAACTTTTGGTAGCAACTGTTGCCATGACAACATTTTTCTGTGTTGTTTTTGAACTTGTGATTTTATGGGTATTTGGCAACACTTTCTTATGTTTCTTTAGTTTAAAAATCTTTTTGTGGATTCTTTGTATTCCGTACCCCTGCATGGATTGGAGCTGATTAGTTCCTCGGAAATACCTGGTAACAAGTGTTGCTAAGCCAACACTTTTTTTTCTGTTTCTTGGACTTATAAATAGTTTAATAGGTTCTTTGCATTCCATACCCCTGCACAGATTGGAACTGATAAGTTTTTGGCAGTACCTGGCAACTGTTACCATGGCAACACTTTTTTCTGTTTCTAAGTTATGGATTCAAAAAATGTCCTGAAGACCTGAAGGGTTAAGTGACCTTACACTGCACAAAATTAGACAGTGATCTCGCTTGTTTGCTGTCTCTCAAAATGGCGGACAAATATAAGTAGTTCTTTCTTTCCTGCATGAACAGAGGAGACAGACAAGACAGGACCCATATTGCACAATGCATTAACTTATATGGGCACATCAGTTTAATAGTAGGTTACCCAAATGATACTTTATTGAATTTCCTGCTGAGTCTTGACATCCTGTGAAAACTTGGTTAATGATAACTTCATGTGTTTGCTTCTCTATCTGCCTGTGTCTCTATCCTGTACATTGGATCCAGGTTATGTTTTTCAACAAGTTGGTGCCTTACCATGGCTCGGTCCTTCTCAAGGATGGTCTGGATCTGGACCAAAGATTCTGCCAGTCAGCCAACTATTTATATCTGTCCAGCATAAATTTTACCCTGTCAAATTTGGTCTGCTTCGGGCTTTAACCAAAGCTGGTGACACAGTACAATTCTTCTGAATTCTTATTTCATGAAAGTACAACCAGTAGTTTATGCGTAATCCTGCTAACAGACCAACTGATCATGAAATTAATACCACCTTAGTTGTTATAATGCAGTTAGTTGTTAAACCCCATGCTATTTTATTCTTTTTCTGGTTTTAGCTTCTGAAAACACACGCGAGAGATTTTTTAATTTTGAATCAAATGCCCAAACATATGTGTGTGTACCCTATGGCCACCAACTCTATCTAAAGGAAAATGTTGCTTTGCTTGAACAAGAAAACATTGAAGAACCAGAGATGAAACTGAGAAACCTTATCAAAGACATGGCTATACAGGTTGAATGTAGATCAAACCTGCACACAGTGCTGCATGAACTGAAAGACATAGAAGGTAAGCCTGCCAATTGTAAAATATAACCCTTTAAACTCAAATTGGAACTTATTGGCTTGATCTTATCCATAATTTTTTTTTCCTTTTATCAAAGTCAGTACAACTTCTTGTAGGATTTACACAAAAAAACATGCCTTTGTTAAAATGAGCAGTCATTGAGTGAATTTTATCTGGCACATATCTAGGACAGAAGGTTTCATGGATGCTTTTAACTGCATTAGGTGCACTGCTGAATGTAGAAATGATGAAATATGCAACTTCATTTGTTTAGCTTATGTAGTTTTGTTATTTTGATTTATTGCCATACACAGTACATCTTTAATAATTCTACTCGTAAGCTACAGATAGTGTTTTCAGTAAAGTTGGTAGTTGCACAAAAAAAGTGTCAATGTTTTAGTGATTTCCATCACGTGGGGGTGGTCTTTAAATGCAACAACAGGAGCAAAAGCACTGTTCAAATACCTTTCTATTGTTATATATATTATCTAGTTGAGTATTTGTTGACATAAATATGTTATGTGTAACATTATATAATGAGTACTCTCATAACAAATTACTCTACATCATAAGACAGAGCTGCCAGAGAGACATTAGAGCTATGGAAGGTTAACTCCACTAAAGAGGTGTATTACTTGACAGATGACAGTGAATCTGGTATTCAGATATCATCAGGGAGCCTATTCCACAAAGCATCGTGTGTGAATAAAGTGCCTTTTAAGTGTGGGCTCTAGCAAGGCTCTTGCTTCTAAAGATCAGTTTTTTTTCGGTTTTTAAGGATTTTTTACCATGGACTTTCATGAATTGTGGCATAGTGGGATGACTACCAGTCTCATCACTGAAGTTAAGCAGCAATAGGCTATGTTAGTACTTGGATGGGTGAAAGCCTCAGTGCACTACTCATTTCTCTGATGGCTTTGCAGCTTGTTTATTTGTGCACTGAAGGCATGAACTGTGGAACCCTTTAGGGACTTCCTGTCAGGCTTTTTGCATCTGGTGTTGTATGTGTAAAATAATTGAGTTATGTAGGAAGTACTTTGCACCACAAGTGTGGAGGTACTTACACACCAGAGAGTTTTTAAAATACAGCGTTGTTAAACAGACAACCACTGCAGGGTAAGAACAGGTGTGATGCTATATATTATGATTCAAGCCAGGTTATTTAGTGATTCAATTTCAGCAGCGATTTAATTATGTGCAAGGTGGATGAAGAGTTGATTGTTAAGAGCTTAATGTCTGTGTGTCTCTTTATAACTCTGTTGATCGGAATTGTGTACAGGGACAACATACTCAGCCCCAGTAATTATGTATCACACAGCCCAAACCAAGTATGGAATTGTCTATGGTGCCACCATGTTTGTTCATGCAGACAGCCCAACCCAGGCCAATGTAGTAACTAAGAACAAATAATTTTTCCTTAAAAACTTCTTAGCCAAACAGCCTTCCACCCAGGGTCAGCCCTTTAATAACAAGCCCTTTGGCTGAGGTCAATATTAGTGCAAATCAAAACAACCACCATGGGGGCTCCTCCAGTGGTCAATCACAGTCCTCCAAATCATGTTCAGGGGCATTAGTGAGCAGTTCAAAGCTCATTACAGAAGGGTAGGTGAGCCCTCGTGAACAATAATGCTTTGCCAATGAAAGACAACGGGATAAGAGGCAACCCAAAACTTTTTGGAGGAGGCTAGAAAAGAAAAGGTTGCTCGGACATCATCTGGCAATTTATTACATATGGCTTCACCTATCTCTTCTGGCCAACTTTTAAGACAAGCTATGATAATGGATGGATATCAGAATAAGTAGAAACATCAAGCCCTCCAAAGAATCCCCACTTTTTAGTACAAAAATGTAAAATAGAGGCTCCAGAGTCTAACAACATCATGTGTAGGTCTACCTTTCGGCCTTAGCCATAGCTCCTTATCTTTTCACTATGATAGCCAAGGGGGTCAAAAAGACTGAAGGACTGACCAGTACTTGGACAACTAAGCACTCTCAAGCAATGGTAAATAGTTTGACCTGAAATGAATGAAAAAACACACTTAAAACAGAATATTCCCTAAACCAAAATGTGTTCTGTCTTTTGGGCTACAAGTATCATTGGAATTCAGGTCTCCAGAGACCCACTGAAGAGATAGAGTGCATCACAACCTCACCTAAAGTGGTGGCTCAATCCCTAAAATGTACTAAAATTTTCAGAGCTTTACCCAAAAGAATACCATATCTTGCTTTTACAGATGCCTCTAAAGAAGACTGGGGTGCTCACCTAGATCAAAACAGTACAGCAGCTTGTGGTCTCCCCCAGAATCAAAACTCAATGTCAGACTCAAAGGCAATCTTTCTGGCATTCAGAAAATGTTCACAATCAGTGTCAGTATCAGTCAGTTTAGGCAACACCATAGTTGCTGTCTGCATGAACAAACATGTTGGCACCAATTCAGAGGAAATGTGTGCCCCTCTATGGAAAATAATGACTTGGTACCATTACTTTTAAATCTCCCTCAGGGCCAGACATATCGCAGGGTGCAGACTCACTGTCCAGTACGACTAAGGTGTTGTCCATTGAGTGTACTCTGCACCGTCTGGTGTTCAAACTACTTTGTCACAAGTTCCACATATGGACGTGTTGAAATCACAGGTTCTTCTTATGTGTCTCTTATTAAGCGTCCCGCAAGGGACGCTTGTTTGTGTATGGGAGACCTTCAGGCTCCGCATTTTGTTTTCCTTATAATTGTATCCCCGACGCGAAGCGGGGATACTATGGATTCATCATCGTCCGCGCCCGCGTCCGCAGAGATTTCTTGTTAGCGACCTACACTCCATATTTCTTTCCGGATTTCTTTCATATTTGGCAGATGGCTTGATATGGTAGAGGACTCGCCACCCTATCTTTTTGGTAGGCTTTATGTCTAAATTAGGCCTGTGGTAGACAAAAATGTCTAAAATGTGGAATATTGCTTGTTAGCGACCTACAGTCCACATTTCTTTCCAGATTTCTTTCATATTTGGCAGGTGGCTTGGTATGCTAGAGGACTCGCCACCCTATCTTTTTGGTAGGCTTTATGTGTAAATTAGGCCTCTGGTAGACAAAAATGTCTAAAATGCATTAAAATTCATGAAATCATGCACTAAATCACTTATAACTTGAAAAGTGTTGCATTTAGAGCATTTTGTTAAAATATGTTATTCAGATACTTTTTTCATAGCTACAACATGGTGAGTAACTTGGGTGTCTGTCTCAATAGCTAAGTGAGTAATAGCTACTTTTGGGCTTTTCAGTAACTTCCATCATCAGTAAAATCACTTGTAACTTGAAAACTATTGCATTTAGAGTATTTTGTTTCAATATGTTATTCAGCTACTTTTGGGTCAGCTATAACATAGTAAAATTTCAGACCTGTAGCTCATGGCATAGCTGAGTAATAGCTACTTTTAGGTTATCACTGTTGAGTAAATTACTTATAACTTCAAAAGTATTACATTTAGAGTATTTTGTTTCAATATGTTATTCACCTATTTCGGAGTCAGCTATAACATAGTGAAGTTCCAGGCCTGTGGCTCATTGCATAGCTGAGTAATAGCTACTTTGAAGTTCACACTGTTGAGTAAATCAGTTGTAATTGGAAAACTATTGCATTTACAGAAATTTGTGTAAATATGTTATTCAGCTACTTTTGGGTCAGCTATAACATAGTAAAATTACAGACCTGTAGCTCATGGCACAACTGAGCAATAGCTATTTGCAGGTACTGACTGTTGAGTAAATGACTTGTAACTTGAAAAATAGTGCATTTGGAGTATTTTGTTAAAATATAACTGAAGTCAGATTTAAAAAGGAAAAGTCACGCTTTCCTTTTTAGGCCTAAAATAAGCAGATTTTGGCACTTTTGCTGCAAAACAATGAAAAACACTTTTGAAAACTGGACTTTTCATGATCAAAAATGTAAATATCAGCATTTGAAAGCCAAGAAATTGTCTAAAATAGAAAAAACAGACTTTCTAGAAAGGATGTGTCATTTTCACAAAAACTGCAAATCTTTGCTTTTGTAAAAAGGACGCATCCTTTTCACAGAAACTGCAAATCTTCACTTTTCTAAAAAGGACGCATCCTTTTCAGAGAAACTGCAAATCTTTACTTTTCTAAAAAGGACGCGTCCTTTTCAGAGAAACTGTAAATCTTCACTTTTGTAAAAAGGACGCGTCCTTTTCAGAGAAACTGCAAATCATCACTTTTGTAAAAAGGACGCGTCCTTTTCAGAGAAACTGCAAATCTTCACTTTTGTAAAAAGGACGCGTCCTTTTCAGAAAAACTGCAAATCTTCACTTTTGTAAAAAGGACGCGTCCTTTTCACAGAAACTGCAAATCTTCACTTTTGTAAAAAGGACGCGTCCTTTTCAGAAAAACTGCAATTCTTCACTTTTGTAAAAAGGACGCGTCCTTTTCAGAGAAACTGCAAATCTTCACTTTGTAAAAAGGACGCGTCCTTTTCAGAAAAACTGCAAATCTTCAATTTTGTAAAAAGGACGCGTCCTTTTCAGAAAAACTGCAATTCTTCACTTTTGTAAAAAGGACGCGTCCTTTTCAGAGAAACTGCAAATCTTCACTTTTGTAAAAAGGACGCGTCCTTTTCAGAAAAACTGCAAATCTTCAATTTTGTAAAAAGGACGCGTCCTTTTCAGAAAAACTGCAATTCTTCACTTTTGTAAAAAGGACGCGTCCTTTTCAGAGAAACTGCAAATCTTCACTTTTGTAAAAAGGACGTGTCCTTTTCAGAAAAACTGCAAATCTTCACTTTTGTAAAAAGGACGCGTCCTTTTCACAGAAACTGCAAATCTTCACTTTTGTAAAAAGGACACGTCCTTTTCAGAAAAACTGCAATTCTTCACTTTTGTAAAAAGGACGCGTCCTTTTCAGAGAAACTGCAAATCTTCACTTTTGTAAAAAGGACGCGTCCTTTTCAGAAAAACTGCAAATCTTCAATTTTGTAAAAAGGACGCGTCCTTTTCAGAAAAACTGCAATTCTTCACTTTTGTAAAAAGGACGCGTCCTTTTCAGAAAAACTGCAATTCTTCACTTTTGTAAAAAGGACGCGTCCTTTTCAGAGAAACTGCAAATCTTCACTTTTGTAAAAAGGACGCGTCCTTTTCAGAAAAACTGCAAATCTTCAATTTTGTAAAAAGGACGCGTCCTTTTCAGAAAAACTGCAAATCTTCACTTTTGTAAAAAGGACGCGTCCTTTTCAGAAAAACTGCAATTCTTCACTTTTGTAAAACGGACGCGTCCTTTTCAGAGAAACTGCAAATCTTCACTTTTGTAAAAAGGACGCGTCCTTTCCACAGAAACTGCAAATCTTCAATTTTGTAAAAAGGACACGTCCTTTTCAGAAAAACTGCAATTCTTCACTTTTGTAAAAAGGACGCGTCCTTTTCAGAGAAACTGCAAATCTTCACTTTTGTAAAAAGGACGTGTCCTTTTCAGAAAAACTGCAAATCTTCAATTTTGTAAAAAGGACGCGCCCTTTTCACAGAAACTGCAAATCTTCACTTTTGTAAAAAGGACGCGTCCTTTTCAGAAAAACTGCAAATCTTCACTTTTGTAAAAAGGACGCGTCCTTTTCACAGAAACTGCAAATCTTCACTTTTGTAAAAAGGACGCGTCCTTTTCAGAGGAATTGCAAATCTTCACTTTTGTAAAAAGGACGTGTCCTTTTCACAGAAACTGCAAATCTTCACTGAAGCCACACTGAAGCCATATTTGTATCCACCAGATAGCATCCGGTGGATACTATGGATTTGACTTCATTACGCTTATGCCGCCGCAGTGTGTAGAGAGATTTTACCATTACCGCTCTAACGAAAAAAAATATTATAGCTAGCCTTCTCAAATTTACAGGATATATTCATAACCAACTTGCCTGGGAATATTTTTGGCCTCATTTTGAAAAACAAGATGGCCGCCGAGAGCGTTTTTCGACTTTAAACAAGGACTTTGGTGGCCCTCTAGAGCAAAGGGTATTATAGGTAGAGATCTCAAATTCGCAGGATATGTTCCTCATTATAAAATCTTGACTGGGAATATTTTTGGCCTCATTTTGAAAAACAAGATGGCCGCCACAGGCGTTTCTTTGCAGTCATGAAAAGTGCTTATATCTCCCTTATTATTTGTCCTAGAGGTTTGGGATGGTAAACCAACCTGGAGGAAATCATGGCCTGGGAATCTTTTGGTGTGGTCAGATTTGACCTTGGACCCCTCCTTCCAGGTCAAACGAGGATAACCAAACTTAAAAGTGCTTATAACTCGCTTATTATTGGTCCTAGAGGTTTGGGATGGTAAAGAAACCTATAGGAAATCATGGGCTGGGAATCTTTTGGTGTGGTCGGATTTGACCTTGGACCCCTCCTTCAAGGTCAAACTAGCACACCCAAACTTAAAAGTGCTTATAACTCGCTTATTATTGGTCGTAGAGGTTTAGGATGGTAAACCAACCTATAGGAAATCATGGGCTGGGGATCTTTTGGTGTTGTCGGATTTGACCTTGGACCCTTCCTTCAAGGTCAAATGAGCATAGCGAAACTTAAAAGTGCTTATAACTCGCTTATTATTGGTCCTAGAGGTTTGGGATGGTAAACCAACCTATAGGAAATCATGGCCTGTGAATCATTTGATGTGGTCTGATTTGACCTTGGACCCCTCCTTCAAGGTCATACGAGGATAGCCAAACTTAAAAGTGCTTATAACTCGCTTATTATTGGTCGCAGAGGTTTGGGATGGTGACCCAACCTATAGGATATCATGGTCTGGGAATCTTTCAGTGTGGTTGGATTTGACCTTTGATCCCTCCTTCAAGGTCAAACGAGGATAGCCAAACTTAAAAGTGTTTTTATATCGCTTATTATTGGTCCTAGAGGTTTCTGATGGCAAACCGACCTATAGAAAATCATGGGCTGGGAATCTTTTGGTGTGGTCAGATTTGATCTTGGACCCCTCCTTCAAGGTCAAACGAGGATAGCCAAACTTAAAAGTGCTTATAACTCGCTTATTATTGGTCCTAGAGGTTTGGGATGTCAAATCAACCTATAGAAAATCATAGGCTGGGAATCTTTTGGTGTGGTCAGATTTGACCTTGGACCCCTCCTTCAAGGTCAGACGAGGATAGCCAAACTTAAAAGTGCTTATAACTCGCTTATTATTGGTCGTAGAGGTTTGGGATGGTAAACCAACCTATAGGAAATCATTGGCTGGGAATTTTGTGGTGTGGTTGGATTTGACCTTGGACCCCTGCTTCAAGATCAAACGAGGATAGCCAAACTTAAAAGTGCTTATAACTCGCTTATTATTGGTTCTACAGGTTTGCAATGTCAAATCAACCCATAGGATATTATGGGCTAGGAATTTTTTGATGTGATCAGATTTGACCTTTGGCCCCTCTCTCAAGGTCAAATGAGGATAGCGAAAATTAACAGTGCTTACATCTCGCTTATTTGTGTTCCTAGAGGTTAGCAATGTCACACCAACCTATAGGAATTATGGGCTAAGAATCTTTTGATATGGTCAGATTTCACCGTGGGTTTCTCCAAGGTTAAGCATGTTTTAATGGCTGTGGTGAGTTTTCTGGTGGATACAATTTGCGATAGTTCTCCGATGCGATAGGTCTAGTTTAGCCATGGTTACATCTGATCTTTGGTGTCACCTTCTAGGTCAAGTGACATGAGCCTGGCTGTTGAAGGGGATGTAAAACTCCAAGTTTGACCTTTGATCTTTGAGAACCTCGCATTAGGGCTAAACGACATTGTCATAATAAAAGAGTCTTTTATTGATCCTAGGAGGTCAGATTTGAAACAATTTATGAGAAATACTGGGCTACAAATTATTTTGAGGAGTCTGGGCCTCAGCATTGACTTCTGGTTTAAGGCCATACTCGGTCAGCTGAAAAACCTTATGTTTCCCTTATTATCGGTCCAAGGCATTTTGATTCAAGGATGGTCATACTTTTTCATCGGATACATTTTGCATCTGGCCATTGAGAGGCAATAGGAAACCATGGCCTAGGATTCCAAAATGTCCACCAAATTTGCCTGCTGAGCCGTTATTTTTTGTATTGCATTGATAGCATTGTACTGATAGTAGATTTTTGTGTGTTATCGCATGATATATAAACCTACTCTAAATCACATGTTCAAAAATTGCATACAGCATCAAATAAAATGTCTGACTTCAAAATTATGATTCTCATTTTTTACTGACCATATGTTTTGGAATTAATACAAACTTTACTTATGATATGTTATTAGATATAGAAATGGGGGTGAAATGAGCAAAGGTGATATCTAACACTGTTGTATCCCCGGACATAAGTCGGGGATACTTAGGATACAGTATGGTCACGCCACCGCCGCTGCCTCAGAGATTTCCTTTTGAACGCGATAACTTATTTTAGTTAGGCCTTTCAAATTTGGTATGTGGGTATATATGGGCAATGCCACAAACGCTATTGTTTTGTGACCTTGACCTTCAATTTCAAGGTCACTGGTGGCCTCTTAAAGGTCATATTTTGGCCATTTTTTTCACATTTTCGCGCAGTTCTCATATACAGAAAGTTATCATCCTATGGCTGGTATATATAATACATATATATGTCCTCTGTAAGCATACAGAAATTTGACCTTGAAGCTCTTCACTGAAGGTCATCCACAGACCGCCAAAGTACCTCACTAAGACCATTTTGGGGGGACTTTTTGGAGATATTTTCACACTTAATGCTGACTATATTGCATGGAAACTATTGAAAATGGCTTTGGAGGTTGAGTACATGATGGAGTACCAGCATCCAGTTTGTTGACCTTGGCTATTATTTTCAAGGTCACTGTAGGCCTGCTAAAATGTCTCAAAATGGTACCTTAGACTGTGAGGCTATATACCTCGTTTATTATTGGCTGTTACCGCTCTAACAAAAAATATTATAGCTAGCCCTCTCAAATATGCAGGATATATTCATAACCATAAAATCTTGCTTGGGAATATTTTTGGCCTCATTTTGAAAAACAAGATGGCCGCCAGAGACGTTTATTTTGACTTAAAGCAAAGACTTTTGTTGAGTCTCTAGAGCAAAGGATATTATAGGTAGAGATCTCAAATTCACAGAATATGTTTCACATTACAAAATCTTGACTGGAAATATTTTTGGCCTCATTTTGAAAAACAAGGTGGCCGCCACAGGCATTTCTTTGTCAGTCACAAAAAGTGCTTATATCTCCCTTATTATTAGTCCTAGAGGTTTGGGATGGTAAACCAACCTATAGGAAATCATGGTGATTTTAATGTAGATACCGGTATTGACTACTTATTCAAATAATAATTGGAAGTACTGAAAAAGCAGTTAGCTCCTAATTGGATTTTATCATTGTCTTTCAGTGACTTAATCCCTTTTAAGCACTTTTAAAGTATGTATGGTTGTGGTTTCGCTATCTCCATTAGAAAGATTTTATTCAGTGCTAATTGCACATGTGAATTATATTAGTGACCTTTTCATACTACTGGAAATAATCACATTGTTAAACTGCACAGAAATTCAGTTGTTGAACAAGAAATATATATTAAATTTACTACTATTCCTTACACATACAGTAGCACAATTTGTCAAATATTTGGTCATAATCATTACATTTAAATGTATAAACTTGTCCATTTGCATTCAAATTTATTGTAAATGCAAGAAAATTTTCAAAGTTCATATCATATATGCTATGTTTTTTGAAAATATAAAATGAGGTAATTTACCAGTGACCCAGTGCTGGATTATTAACAAGTACCAAACTTTGATTATGTTGAGGCCATTTAAACTTTTAAATAATTTTCAATAGTGATTATGCCACATTAGATAACACCTAACTATAAAAGATTTAAAGTCACTGATGCACATATTTACTGATTTCATATACTTACTTAACATGTACATACATATACCATTAAAATATACGCAGTGGTTAAATCATGGGGCGTCCAGATATGTAACTTTCTGGCTAAATGTCGGGAACTAATCTTATTGGTTGATTTTTGATTTGGGTACCACGAGTTCTTGAGTTTAAACATTTGATCTTTATTGAGGCTTTTGTTTTATAAAATATCGCTACAAAACACAGGGGAAATCCATGACCTCATATGTTCTCATGAATAATGTTGAGTTGGTGCTATGGCTGCAAGTTCTTCGAGTTTAAAGTATTTGATATAAAGGTCTTCCCTGGATAAAGCACTACCCGATTCTCACGATTTAGCATTTTCCGAGATATAAACAATATGTTACATCCCCGGACATAACCTTGCCTTAAAATATATCATTAAAATACATTTACAGTGCTTTTTGTTCTTTTGTTGCATCCAGATATAAGAAAGAAAAATATTTCCGAAATATATATCTAAACATTTTTAATTAAAAACTCACCTCATAAGGTTTTAAATCCTAAAACACTTTCAAAACATATTCAAACCTTGGAGGAAACAAACCCCCATATTTTCAGTAATTGTGATAATAGTGCAAATCAAATATGGTATATATCACTCTGCTCTATCAAAGATTGAAGAATTATACTTGTGATTATTAAATAATGTAATAAAGAAAATAACTTGTCAAAACACTGTGTTGATGTGTGTCTCAAATACCAAGAATAAAATGTACCCAAAAGTGTACCTAAACAGTAAACACACATACACTGTTAATATAAATATTCTCATGCACTCCTGCATTTAGTCCTCAGTCACTGGAAATCTCACCACATTGCTTATCACACTTCATGTACATAAACCACAGGATAAAGATAACTCCATTGGATTGTATATCTTGCATACCCCATCATACTAAACATCTGGGAAGAGGTTTTATTCCAAATCACAAATGGATGAAAATGAACTCTCTGTTTTAGTTATAAAACATTCACTTATTCATGCATTGCTGTTAAGAAAAGTGTTTAAAATTGGCAATTAATGCAGAAATGAATTAAATACTTCCAGCGAAAGTCATTCTATTCCTCTGTTTTTATCAGCAGCTTGTGATAATAAAACAGCTTCTGCACGTTCATGCATCTGTTTGTCCGTCACGTTTTTACATAAACTTTTATATCTCATTCATTCATCACGTTTTTTTTACATAAACCTGTATATATCATTCATAACAAAGATATCTACACTAGAATTGCAGTGAATGTTTATGGCTATGAAATTTTGGCCTAATTTTGAAAAACAAATGGCCGCCATAGCCGATTGTTTGAAATCATTAAGATGCTCTAAAGCTTGAAATATTGCAGCTACCTTCATCAAATTTGCACAAAAGATATGTGGCTAGGAAAGTGGCTATGGAAACTAGAATGATAGTAATTTTGGCATGGTTAGGGTGGTAAAGATTCTCAAATCTGAATTGAATGTTGACACAAATTCTAGTTACTATGTGCCTTGTTGGAGGTTTGCGCTCTTTGAGTGCTGTTGTTGACCCTGAATTAACTGTTTCATGGTTTCATGTTTCTGGTTCACTTAAATAACAGGAGTGAAAATAAATAAGATATATAAAAGATATAAAACAAAACAAAGATAAAACATTACTAGATGCTGCTGACATATTGTAATATCTATGTTTCTTTGTACATGACACATTTTCTATAAGCACAAAGTAAATTTGACTGTAGCACAAAAAGTTCTTCTTGACTGGGCACATTCCTGTACGTTAAAATTTTCAAACAAAGATGTATGGATACATCTAATCATATACTTATCCAAAGTGAAACAAAAAATAAAAAATAAAATATTATATCCTTAAGCAAAACACCAGTTAATCTATTCATTAAATTGAAAACTGACTCAAATGTTTTGCATTACTTAGCTTAATCAAGCTTCAAGCTTTAAAAAATGTATGATTTCACAAAAATCAGGTAAAATAATACATGAAATACTCCTTAAAAGTTTATGAAAAAGGCTAATTATATCCCCAGACGAAAGTCGGGGATATATTGGAGTCAGGTCCGTCGCGCCGCCGCCGCCGCCGCCGCCGCCGTAGAAATTTCCTTGTGGACGCGATAACTCAAAAACAAATTAATATTTTTTTTTCAAACTTGGTACACATGTTAAGAATGCCCAAAGGAAGATCCCTATTTTAAGGTGACCTTAAACTCCCAGTAAAAAAGAACTTATGGCCACCTTAAGGTCAGAAATTGCACTTTTGGCCACTTAGAGCCCTGTAGGTCACAAACTATGATGCTCAGCTGGCTGAAATTTTACCTGACAACACATTAATATGTTCTTAGTACATGTGCCGAAAATCACGACTTTAAGTTGAGGAGAAAATTGTCCTTGAGGCCCATAAATACCCCCACTTAGGGATTTTTTGCTATACTTTTCACATATTTTGCCCTATAATTTGGAAGTGGTAATTCTGATGAGTCTCAAACTGTGCTAGGTATAACTTTGATATGTAATCCTTGTCTGTAGAAAATTTTAGGGCTGTAGGTTTACCCAAAGGGGTCGACTTAAGGTCTCAAAAGTGCCCACAGAGACCCAATTTATGCACTTTTTGCCACTTTCAAGCACTGTAGCTTTCAAATTATGTCTCTCATCTAAGTTAAATATCATCTGGGAATATATCTATGTGTTTTCTTATATGTGCCCCAACATTTAGGCCTTTAATGGACAGTTAACCTGTGTATCAGGACCATAAACACCCACCCGAGTGACCCTTATAAGACATTTTTCACATCTTTTTCCCTGTAACTTGGAAATGGTAAGTCTGAGAAGTTTTAAACTGTATTAGATATATATTCTGTGTGTAATCTTAGTATGTAACAGATTTTAAGTCTGAAGCTTTAATTTTGAAGGTCAAATTGAGGTCTCTAAAAGGCTCCCAAAGACCCAATATTGGGAATTTTTCCTACTTTTAAGCCCTGTGACTGTCAAACTATGTGACTGATAGAGCTCAAATCCTATCTGGGAAGATATTAGTATGTTATTTTTATATGTGCCAAAAATTAAGGCTTTAAGAAGACATTTAACCTGTGTATGAGGACCATAAATCCCCACCCGAGTGACCATTTTTAGACATTTTTCACATATTTTGCCCTGTAACTTGGAAATGGTAAGTCTAAGAAGTTTCAAACTGTATTAGATGCATATTCTATGTGTAATCTTAGTATGTGACAAATTTTAAGTCTGAAGCTTTAATTTGAAGGCCACATTTAGGTCTCTAGAAGGCCCCATAAAGACCCAGTATTTGGACTTTTTGCCAATTTTAAGGCCTGTGACTGTTAAACTATGTGACTGATAGAGCTGAAATCTCATCTGGGAATACATTATTATGTTCTTTTTACATGTGCCAAAAATCAAGGCTTCAAGTAGACATTTAACCTGTGTATGAGGACCTTAAACACCCACCTGAGTGACCCTTTTAAGACATTTTTCACATATTTTGCTCTGTAACTTGGAAATGGTAAGTCTGAGAAGTTTCAAACTTTATTAGATACATATTCTATGTGTAATCTTAGTATGTAACAAATTTTAAGTCTGAAGCTTTAATTTGAAAGCCACATCGAGATCTCTAAAAGGCCCACAGAGACCCAATATTTGGACTTTTTGCCACCTTTAAGCCCTGTGACTGTTAAACTATGTGATTGATGGAGCTGAAATCCCATCTGGGAATGCATTATTATGTCCTTTTTACATATGGCGAAAATCAAGGTTTTTAGTAGACATTTAACCTGTGTATGAGGGCCATAGACACTCGCCCAAGTGCCTTTTTGGACATTTTTTCCGTATTTTGCCCTGTTATTTGGAAATGCTTAGTGTGACAAGTCTTAAATTGTATTATATATAATTTTTGTTTGTTATGTATGTCCCCCAAAAAGTTTCAGATCTGTAGTTTAATTGCTAAGGTCTCTTTAACAATTGTAAAATGCCCACAGAAACCCAATTTATGGACATTATGCCACTTTAAAGCCCAGTAACTGTCAAACTATGTGGGTTATAGAGCTGAAATCTTTAAATTTTTAAAAGGAAATGCCTGTCTATTTAAATTTTGAATATTAATAATGTTATGGCTATCTTAGTCTTTTAAGAACTTATTTTTATGTGTTATACCTCTGCTTGCTGAGTTTTTAACTTTTTAAAATGAAACTGGTTAAACGCCGGTTAAACATATTCAAGTAGACAAAATGGACACTTTAAGTGAGCTTTAAGTCCCAATATTAATGAAATTATATCCGTATGTAGTAAAACTAGGGGATTTTTAACCCTCAACTAGCCCAGTTTTATTCAACTTGCTTCAGTTAATTTTGACACAGCTCCTACAGTTATGAACTCATTTCAGTTGATAATCACATACTTAAAATTCTCAATTCTTTTTGTATTTGAGTACCCCTTTTATATAGATTGTTTGTTTACCATTTATGCTGTAGCACTCCATCTCTTTGAGAGAACATGTAAACTGTGTAAAAAAGATGTAGAAGATGAGATACATTTTGTTTGTGTTTGTCCAGCTTTAGAGCTGATTCGTATGAAATATTTCAAAATTTTAAATATAGATAAATCTGAATTATTAATAGATCAATTATCAAGGGTATTAACTCATATGAATGTCAATATGGTTATTAATTTTATTTTTGATTTGTGGCAAGAAAGAAAAAGTAAATTATATTGTTAATTTTTATGTATTGAATTGCTGTCTTTATTTACTGTATCTTACCTCAAAATATGTTTGCTCTGTTTGTTATTAACTCTCTATTTAAAGTGACTTATAAGCCCATATAGGGCTGGGTATTACTTCAATAGTTTTTGTATAATCCTTGTCAACATAATACATGTCACTATAATAAACTAATAAACTAAACTAAGTCCCAACCCACATCCCCCACCCGGATTCCCCCCACCCACCTCTGGGACCTCCAGCTATATTGAGTGACACTAAATAAACAAAGGTATTTAATGATATCAGATGAGAAACAAAGACCTCAATGGGGTTGCAGATCTTGTGTAATAGTGAGAGAGGTGTGGAGAAGGGGAGAGGGGTGGGGGTGGGAGGTGGTGGGCTTCATTACATATAACACAAAGGGGAGTCAGAACTGAGATTGTGTCACATATTTAGGTTGCATATATATGGACCACATATATAGGTATAGAGGAAATGAATAACTGAAAACAATTTGCAAATTCTAAAAATAATATAATAAAATAATAATATAAATAATTTTTTTTTAAATAATATTTTATTTGTGAACAAATATAGAAACAGATATGCGCTTTTGGGATTATGAATTTTAGAATGGACATTGAATCATCAATCATTTAAATACTTTGAAGGAAGATTGAAAAGTATGATGAGTTGAGTTAAAAATAATATTTTATTTGTCAACAAATATAGAAACAGATATGCTCTTTTGGGATTATTATTTTAGAATGGACATTCAATCATCAATCATTTAAATACTTTGAAAATAGGTTTAGAGTTATCATTGCAGGAAGATTGAAAATATAATTTGAGTTATGTATTCGGCGTCTGGGGATACACCATCTTCCTTGGAAGATATAAACAGAGTAGATTGATGTGCTGAAGTTCATATAATAATGGGTAATTATGTTTTTAAAAATTCCCGATCAAAACCTGTGGCATGAGTGATGACCTGTCTGGGGATATGTTGGCGCCGAGTTGGCCCAATCTAGTTAGCATTGTACTGTGAAATACTGGATTTACAGATAGACAAGAAATTCCAGATGTGAAATCATCTGTTGTTTGTGGTAATTCATTAGGGCAGATGGTCCTTCCCTCAGATTTTACAGGCTTGGGTGGTATAATTCTGAGGACTGAAAACTCATTGTACAGTAATACAATTAAGCAAAAACACATCTATCTTGGAAATGCTGTGAGCTTGAGTGATTTCAACAAAATGTTTTACTCAAGGGTATCTGCAGAGTCATCTGGCAATTATACCATCCCAACACCTCAAATCTGAGGGAAGGCTTATCTGCTCCCCCACTAAAAGTGTTTATATTATCTGGAGACCATGTAATTAATAGCCTGTCATGTGCCTGTGTCTTGTGGTTGTAAATGACTACTGTCTCATACAAGATAGAAGAAGAAGAAGAAGAAGAATTCTTTATTTTTGTGACTTGAGGTAAAGTTTTACAAAAATACATAAGAAGACTTGTAATTTCCTCCCAGCCCTTGTGGGCTTATAAGTCACCTTTAGTATAACATACATATTGAAGTATATACAGATAAAAACAGATATGATACAATTTCAGTTTAACAGTTAGATTGAAACTTTCGTCCTTAAATTTTATACATTACTACAAATTTGTAAGTTATGTATAGGTGTTGCATATGTGTCTAAATTCTACTACAAAAAGAACAGAACTGAAATGACAGTTAGTTGCAGGTATATAAACAACACACATACTGAACATACAAAAAACTATGTTTATAACAGACAAGATTACATTGATTCACATATATGGTGTGAACAAACTTAATTACTAACATCAGTGGTTAGATTGACTGTACAGTATATTATCTAACAATTTCAGTGTATACATGGATTGTGTGAAGTTGGGAAATATGATTTTAATTATATAATTGGGATGATCTGATCTTTACAGACATATCAAGGAAGGGACCCAATAGTTTTTGATGCTTGTCCATTATGTCCAAGAATTTGCATTCAATATTTTTGTCACCAAAGGATGTGTCAATGACTTCGATTGAATCAAAAAGTTTTGTACGCTCTTCCGAATATTTTGGACAGATGCAAACTATATGGAATTCATCCTCAATTTTATTAAGACAGCATAGTGTGCATAACCTATTTTCTAGTGGAATATGGCGGTATCTACCTATTTCTATCTGCAGCGGGTAGGTACCCGCTCTGAATTGTGCAATAAGACTTCGGGTGTGTTTACTTTTATAATATGTTACATAATTTTCTACATTAATATTATGTTTAAATTTCATGTATGTTGCCAGTATTGGAAGAAAGCTTATCAAAACACATTTAGTTGTTGAATATATGCTTATAAAAGAAACATGTACTCACTGTACTATTTCTATTTTTTCATTCACTAGAATCTAAAGAGTTACATTTTATAGGTACACATATTTATTTTCTTCTCCTAAGATGTATTGTTTTCATGACCATTTGTCTATTTGTCCATTTTTTAACAGGATTATACAAGTACTGCTGCATGGATCTTCCTGATAAAGGCAGAAGATGGGTCCAACTTTGGTCCTATAAAATTTTGACAGTAATGTGGATCCATGTCTCTACTTCAAATAATTAATTTTACAGCATGATAAATTTTATTGATTTTTTCAGTCTTACAAAATATCTTGTTTAAATAAAACTTACAATTTTTCCATAGGGTTTTGACAGCAATTAACTTTTTTCAAGAATTTGGAACACTGCTGCAGAGCCTATTGTTTTGTGGCCTTTAACTGATGGCAGCCTTTTAAAGTACAAAATTAGGGTATTTCTTCATGTGTGGGCCTAGTACTCACAGTCAAAAGGTCAGATCATCCTATGGTGGTGATATGCATAACACATATATGTCCCCTGTAAGCAAAGACCTTTCAGCCTTTTTCCTTGCAGAGATTTAAAGACCAACAATAACTACTGAGGTTGTTTTTCTTTCATTTTCTCCTTTAGGTGCCAAATATTTTAATATTTGTGGATTAAAGTAGAGCTTACAATACAACTTTGTAATGGCTTTGATCAGAAAGGCTTCATGCATCATTCAAGATTTTCTCAAATAAGAAATAATTTAGTGAGATAATTAGATGAAATTTATGTCATTACATGTATGTTTATTAAGTTTTATGCTATATACTGATCCCTCTATATGTTAATTCTTGAAATGTAACACTTTTATTTCAGTTAATTTTAAATTAATTGCTTACTGTTATGCTAAAAAAATTCCAATATTGGTTGTAAATTAGGTCTTAGCCATCAAGATCAACATTTCATACTTAATCTTTTATACATTCCATGCCTTGGTTCAATGAATGTACACATTCAATGATTTTAGCCATTGAATGTATGTACACATTCCACAGCTCAGCCAATGAATGAATACTTGAATGTATACTTGCCCATTAAATTGAAAACTTTAATTACTTAAATCTAGCTTTTATAAGCTACAAGCTCACCATGTGGAACTGAATACTATCTCGGAGGGCTGCAGTATCTGGCCAACATCCAAGAAAAATAGACATATAATACTGGTCCAATGCCTACAACACTGAGGTGAACCCTGTAGTGAGATACCATGAGACTTTCTTCTTTGAGTTGGAACTTTTTCCCATACCCCCTCAGCTGTAATACAGCGAGGAGGCAGGGAGGGACTTTCTTCAGTTCCACATGGTGAGCTTGTAGCAAAAGCTACATGTAAGTAATTAATCTTGCAGGATATCTTCATTTGGTGGTAAGCTTCTCTGGGACTGAAAAAAGCCTCATTCTGAAAAACAAGATGGCCGCCACGGGCATTTCTTTGAAGATTATCTACCTTTTTCTACTGGTGGTTCTCATAGGTAGAAGGTTGAATCTCCTCATAGGTGATATGTATAACAGATATACATGTCCTTTACAACCTTGCAGACATTTGACCTTGAAGCTCTTAATTCAAGGTCTTCCATGGAGTGCCAAAGTACCCCATGTAGCAGACTTTAAAAGTGCCTATATCTCTCTTATTATAGAGGTTTGGAATCTTCTGATCTGGTCAGATTTGACCTTTGACCCCTCCTTCAAGGTTAAACGATGATAGCCAAACTTAAAAGTGTTTATAACTCACTTATTATTGGTCATAGAGGTTTGAGATGTGAAAACAGCTTCTAGGAAATCATGAGCTGGGAATCTTTTGATGTGGTCAGATTTGACCTTGGACCCCTCCTTCAAGGTCAAACAAGGATAGCCAAACTTACAGTGCATATAACTCACTTATTATTGGTCCTTGAGGTTGGCAAAGTGAAACCAACTTATTGGAAATCATGGGCTGGGAATCTTTTTATGTGGTCAGATTTGACCTTGGACTCCTTCAAGGTCAAACAAGGATACCCAAACTTAAAAGTGCTTATAACTCCTTTATCATTGGTACTAGAGGTTTGCAGTGTAAAACTAACTTATTGAAAATCATGGGCTGGGAATCTTGATGTGGTCAGATTTGACCTTTGACTCCTCCTTCAAGGTCAAATGAGGATTGCCAAACTTAAAAGTGCTTATAACTCACTTATTATTGGTCCTAGAGGTTTTGGATGTGAAAACAGCTTCTAGGAAATCATGGGCTGGGAATCTTTTGATGTGGTCAGATTTGACCTAGGACCCCTCCTTCAAGGTCAAACAAGGATAGCCAAACTTAAAAGTGCATATAACTTGCTTATTATTGGTCCTTGAGGTTGGCAAAGTGAAACCAACTTACTGGAAATCATGGGCTGGGAATCTTTTTATGTGGTCAGATTTAACCTTGGACTCCACCTTCAAGGTCAAACGAGGATACCCGATGCTGTTGGCCAAAACCTTCACAGTACCGGTTGAACCGGTTGTGAAGCCAGCTTCAGATGTGACTACCACCCAGAAGCCATTTTTTTACCCTGGTGCCACCACCAGCAGTCTGGCTGTAGAGAAGACTGGTCCCTGCCTTGATCAGGCCACCTGTGAAGCTGTAGACGAGATGCAGACAGCCACCCAGTCTCTTGAGGCTCCAGGTGCCAGGATAGCAACCCAGCCTGTTCAGGCCCCCGGTTCGTTCCCTGAGGTTCAGCCCACCGGTGAGGGAGACCCGAGTGCAGCATCTGATAGTGAAGCTGATCAGCTCAGTGTTACCGATTCCCTGGGTGATGAGACCCACAGGGAACGGTCAGCAGACAGAGATGTCTCCAGAGATGAGCCTGACACTGAACCTACTGAGGAGGCCAACTACAGGGAGACTATGAGGGGTGTGAGAAGCTTCATGAACTGGCACAAGGTTCCTGAGTTTGAAACTGTGTCCTCTACTGCAGATGACAACCCCTTTGCCGGTGCACGTGTCCAGCCAACCGGGAAAGTCTGTGAAACTCCCGCTGGACGACTGGTTGTGTAGGAAGATGTCCTGTCTCAACCTCACAATCACAGAAGAGTATACCACCAGAAACAACAACAACACTGGCCTCCTCAGAGATCAATTCATCAAAACTCCCAGATCATCCAGATGGTACGGGATGCATGCTGAGAAGAGCAGTGAGAGTTCAACAGTATGCACCTGGTCACCGGACCCTGCCAAACTCAACCACTCCTTCAGCAGGGTTGCACGAAGAAACCTTCCTACTGTCCCACCCTCCCGGGCCCTCAGTCAAGATCTACTTAGGCGTTGGGAGAGAGCAGCACGTGAACAGAAAATAATGTGCAACCAGGATGCTGGTTTGTCAAGTGCTTGACTAGGGTTCAAGACTCTATGGCCACTCAGCTCAAAACCCTACATCTGGACAGTAAGGGAAAGTCATCAAGACAAGCTGAAGCAGGCTGTGAGTGAATTAGAATACTTGACCACTTTCAACTGGTCAATCTCCCAAGCCATGGCCAGAACTATGCAGGGCTTATCTGAAGGTGTCTTTATAAACATGGGTAACTTCACTCTGGCTCGCAAGGATAGTTACCTGGACTATCTACATACTGGGGTGAAGCAAGATACTGTGAACGCCTTAAGAACGTCTCCAGTACATTTCAACGCACTGTTCCCGGATCAGCTTATTGCCAAGGCTGAAGAGGAAATCAGTAAAAGTGAGGAGAGGCGTTTGTCCGGTACGTCACACCGACACCAAAGTCGCTTCCACCCCTATGTTGCAAGTGACAAGTCTACTGGCCATCACGACAAGAAGAACGTCCCTGCTTGGAAACAGATCAAAGACAAGCAGGAAGCAAGGAAACATCGTGGCAAAGCCTCCACATTCTCCAGAAGCCGGCTAAGGGGTCCAAGTCTCATAAATGACAATTACTGTGTAAATTCTGTGACCAGTTAGAACTCTGTATGTGTTACCAGTCAGGGAGACTTGGACACAGCACCAGTGGTAGCCGAAAACAGCAAAGTGACTTTAAATTTGAATGTAGACTCTTGTGTTGCAAATGCTCATATTGTCACTGGGTTGCCACAAAGGAAAGGCGTAAATCCCAATGCATGTCAAATATACACAGAAACAAGGCCACTGCCGCAGCAGTTATCTCCTGCCTTAGAATCTGTGATAATGGAGAAGTAAAGGAGATATATGGCCCTTGTAGTAACATAACCCCTCTCGACATTGAAGAAGGGGTCAAACTTTCCTAGCCATATATATTTTGTTAATATTTAATGAACCTAGCTGGAATATTTCAAGTATTAAAGCATCTTAATGATTTTGAAATAACTGGCTATGACGGCCATTTTGTTTTTCAAAAGAAGGACAAAAGTTTTCTTAAGCAAAACATTTGAAGGACTTTTGATGGCCTGTCTTTGTATTCTCAAGCCATAGCACCTATAATAAGGGTGAAATAAGGACATTTTAGTGTGACAACCCCATTTAACCTTGAAGCAGGGGTCAAAGGACAAATCCAAGACCTGGAAAAGATTCCCAGGCCATGACTTCCTACATGTTGTATTCACAATCGGAACCTATAGGAGCTATATGTAAGGAGATATAAGGCCTTTTTAATAGGATAACCCTGTTTGACATTAAACATGTGATATGGCGGCCATTTCCTTTTTTGAACTAGGCCAAAATTACTACCAGGCTAGGTTTTCTAGCCATATAGCTTTTGTGCAAATTTGATGAAGCTAGCTGGAAAATTTCAAGATTTAGAGCACCTTTATGATTTTCAAACAATTGGCCATGACGGCCATTTTGTTTTTCAAGATAAGGCAAAAAATTTTTACATTCCCAGGCCATGACTTCCTACAAGTTTTTTTCACATTCTAGGTTAAGCTAGCTGGAATATTTCAAGATTTAGAGCACTTTTATGATTTTCAAATAATTAGCTTATGGCGGCGATTTTGTTTTTTAAAATGAGGCTAAAATTTTTCAGAGACAGGTTTTCATAGCCATAAACATTCTCTGCAAATTTGGTGAAGATATCTTCATAAATGAATGAGATATTAAGGTTTATGCAAAAACGTGAGGAACGGACGGACGTACGGAAGGCGTTTTATAATCTCCTGACCATGGCCTTCGGCCACGGGCAGGATATAATAAAATATGGGAAAGATGTTTCTTGTGTAGGTCACTTGTGTTCTGTAAATCTTGTCCCCAATGCCCAACATGCTGTTATAGATCCTCATGTAGGGGCAAGGTTACACCAGTGTTGGGAGAAATGGAAAGCCCTGGGTTCAAGTCCAAAAGTAGTCACCACTGTGAGGGAGGGTTACACTCTCCCATTCCGGTTCAGACCCCACTTGACAAGAACACCGACTGTAATAAGCAACTACCACAATCCAGCCATACAGTCCTTCCTTTTAGACACACTGTATCAGCTGATAAACAAAAATGCAGTCGAACCAGTAGAAAATCAAAACTCACTGGGTTTTTACAACTGGCTATTTTTGGTACCCAAACTCAACAACCGGTGGAGACCGGTCCTGGACCTGAGCACCTTGAACACCTTTTTAAACACAGAGTCATTCAAGATAGAGACCCCAGAGACAATAAGAACCTCCCTACAGGGAGGGGAATGGGTCACATCCATAGACTTCAAAGTCGCTTACTTCCACATACCAATTCAAAGTCAGTCCAGGAAGTACATGCGTTTTCACCTCCAGGGTCGGTTCTACCAGTTCAAAGCCCTATCCTTTGGTCTATCCACAGCTCCCATGGAGTTCACAGTGGTGGCCAAAGAGGTCAAACTCATGGCACTTCAGAAGGGTATAAAGATCCACCAATACCTGGACGACTGGCTGGTCAGGTCTCAGTCACAGGAGGAAGCCCTAGTGAACACTCAGGCAGTGGTAGATCTAACCCAGTCCTTGGGATGGATCATCAATCTGGAGAAATCTGAATCCTCAGGTGTTTTTTCGTTCGTGGGTTACGAGCACCACCTGGATTCAGCCCTTGTAAACCCACTCAAGAGAGATGGCTCAAACTTCAGGATTTTATCCTACAACTCAAGTCAAAACATGTTGCAAGATGTTTGAGGTCTCTAATTGGGTTGCTAGCCTCACGGAAAAATGGTCCCAGAGGGACGACTTCACTAGGCCCTTTCAGTTTCACCTCAAGAAGCACTGGAAATTTCCGTAACCACTGGACAGCCTTCTTCCTTGGACAGATGCCATCTTTGCACACCTAGACTGGTGGCAGAACCCTGCAAACGTGATGTAAGGCTCAGACCTCCATCCCAAAACCACAGTATCTAACTCTTTACAGACGCCTCAAACAAAGGTTGGAGCTCTCACTTAGAACAAGTTCTACACAAGGTCTGTGGTCTCCCCAGAAAAAGGGCTTCACATAAACATCCTAGAATTAAAAGCTGTCTCCTTGTTCCCTTCTCCTGACTTCATAACCAAAAACCAACTAGCAAGAGAAGGTTCTCAAAGTGTGCCTCCGGTGACTATTCCTGCTTTGACTACCATTGTGGATAGTCAGTTCAAAGAAGACAGGACCCTGTGTCCGGTGTGGGCCCTGAGGTACTATCTGGACCGAACCAAGGACCTGAGAGGTTCCCGGTCCCTCCTTTTCATTTCCTTCAACAAAGGACATTCCTCAGACATTAGACCCTCTACTCTCTCTTCTTGGTTGAAACAAACCATCCTACTTTGTTATAGTCAAGCAGACCAGCAAGCCTTGGATTTAGTCCTAGTCAAGACTCATGACATTCGGGCCTTCGCAGTCTCTTAGGCGTTTTATGGTGGGGTATTGGTGAACCAAATGATGCAAGCCTGTCACTGGAAAGCTCACAACACTTCTACCAATTTTTATCTAAAAGACCTTACTTGGTCTGACAATGACAACAATCTGTACCTGGGACCAGTAGTAGCGGCACACAGGTCCTACATCCTTCTCCTCAGTTCAGTCATCCTTGGAAGAAAGAAGGGGGGGCACATCCGATACAACCAAGTCTTCAGGAGTCTAAGCCCAGGATCTAGGTATACGTCTACTGTTATATTATTACTCCCGACCTTAACAGTTTGTGTTCAATTACAGCCGAAGTGAAACACCTACCTCATCAGGGTGTATCTGGTAAGGTCTATCTAGTTTTTAAATCATTATAATTGTACATTGTATTAGGACCTTAAGGTTGTCATTTTAGTCAGTGCCCAAGCCTTAATCTGAGACTTATCTGCCAGTCTCAGCTGTAATCCCTCCTCCAGACGGTTGGATTCAGCATTCAGTCCCACATGGTAAGCTATTGTAGCGCAATAAAATTGAAAATTTTAATTACTTAAATGTAGCTTTTATAAGCTACAAGCTTACCATGTGGGACTGAGGAGAGTCCCACCCTGCCTCCCCGCTGTATTACAGCTGAGGGGTATGGGTTTAAATCTAAACTAGATAAGTTGTAACAAAAGGGGCAGATCACGTGACGACAACCTGAGGCTACGGCCAAGCATAAATGTCTTTTTTTCTTAGACGTTGGTCGTACTGCCTCACGGCAACCAGTAAAGCATTCAGTCCCACATGGTAAGCTTGTAGCTTATAAAAGCTACATTTAAGTAATTAAAATTTTCAAATTTGTACTATATATTTTCAAACAGGTAACAAATATTTGGTCTTCATAAAGCAATGATGCATCATAGGAGATATTAACTCATCATATAGTATACTGATGTAAAAACCAGTAAAAAAAACATCATCTAAGTGAAACATTATTACAGATACTGAAAATTTTCCCTAATTACAAAGAATCTCGAGTCTTCAGCAAGGCTTCAACACTTCAGATATTTTCCTGAAAAAGTTTGTTTCCTGTGCATAATACACTTATTGACAGTAAAATAAGGCTATTTTATTTAAGGTTATATTCTAATTACATCAATGTTATCTCTTTTCACAATAACAGGCTGTGGGGTTGCTACACTTAATTTCTGTCCCTTGTGATATGACCTGTACAGTGTTACAGTCACTTAAAACCCCAAATAAATAAACTGAAAGCTTGAAGTGTGGAAACTGAATTAACCTCAGTCTATTGATCATAAACTATCAGGATATGGATTAATCACCAATGTGATAAATGACGAGTATTCTGCCTTCCAAGGCAACCACAGCCCCTTATTAATCAACTTGTATAAAAGTTGTGCATTTTCACTATTTTGTGTTGTAACTGCCCCTGGGATTCTTTCAAATGTGCCAGAATCTGAATGGTCATAATCTGAATATCTATTAGCTTCAAAAAATAATTAAATCAAACTGAACATGTCAAAGATATTACAGATAGAAGATTATGTGAAAAAAATGGTCAGTATTGCAAACAATTTATGATGGCTTTATTTTTGAAGCTATTTTTTCTTTTCTTTTAATATTTCAACTATTTATGTTTGTTGCTGAAATAAAAAAATAGTACAATAAAAAGTAGATTACATCATGTATCACACCTCATTGATTGCATTTGTATCAAGAATGTGAGTGATGAATAAATAAAAACTTATTTTCTGGGAAAAAACCCAAGATACTGGCTTCAGGGAAACTTCAGTGATATGTGTTCAATTTTGTTGCTATATGGTGGCTGAAATCCATTATACAAGACTCTGTAAATCAAGTGTGTGTAGCAGGGGGTCATTATCATGTCAGAGATATGCACTACACTAATAAACCCCACTGGCATGTTTTGTGAACCTACAAGAGAGTGTCTAGATAAGTTAATTAAGGGACACACTCAGATTACAGAAGCGTCAGATGTTTATCCCCCCCATTTTCCAGCTAGGTCAGTCTGTTTCCATACTGTGAGCTCAATTTAGGTGAGATAAAACTGAAAGTCAAATAATGGGTTTACATATACAAGAATGAGCAGTGAAGTTTGGTATTTACTCAAACTAGGCTGAAAGTGATATGTTTTGTGTAAGTTGATTGTTCAAGATGTTTTGTGTGTTTCACTAACATTTTTTTTGGAAATAATTTAAATACATTTGTATTGAGGAAGCACTGTGCAAATTAGATTACTATAATGGATGCAAGGTGACAATTAACAATCATATGCCATCAGGTTATTGTGACTTCATACGAAACATCAGATCAGGTTGAGGACATTAAGCCTTCAAATTGCAAACCAACAGTTATGGAAGTAAGGTTTATTTTTACCATTCCTTTTGATGATCAGTAACATGGTTTATATAGTAATTTGATATTAATAGTTAGATAGTTTACGTTCGATTTGAAAGACATTGGGTGTATTTTATGTAGTAAAATACTAAAATGTCCACTTAGTTTTGTTGATTCAATCTTCCAGATATACCACATCTAAATATACAATAAGTAAAAGCATTTTATACTTTTTTCCAAGAGAATATTTATTTTTAGAAAACATGCATATTTACTAACAATTTCAGCAAATGGAAATTTACTGGTTTCATCTGTTTACTGTAACATGTGTATTGCTCTCTGTTACAATCAGGCTCCAATATTATGATATTAAACCTCAAACTTTTTAGTACAAGTAGAACATAAATAAGTGATTGAAAGGTGATTATACAAGGTTTTAAATGTGTACTTGCAGTAGTAGTAAATACCAGAATGAATAAATCAGAATTTTTTGAAATACAGTATCCTTTTTATTTTTTCTTGACTATTTATGGTGGTCAGTGTATTTTTTTCCTTGTTAATTGTAGTTTTATCAAGACATAAAGGTGACTTTACCAACATATGTTTTTAATTTTTATGGCTGGGAATTGTTTCACAAAATCTTGTATTATAATGTTGATCTTAATTGTTCAAAGTTTTTCCTTTACACAAAGATAAAGTTTGCAGTTTTTGTGGTTAGGACACATCCTATTAGCAAAAAGATAAAATTTAGTTTTGGTGTTTAGGGCACACCGTATATACAAAAAGATGAAATTTACAGTTTCTGTGTTTAGGGTGCACCCTTTCAACAGAGAGTAAAGTTGCAGTGACTATGTTTAGGGCACATCCTCATAACAAAAAGAATAAATTTGCAGTTTTCATGGTTAGGGCACACCCTATTTACAACAAGGCCTCTGATGTGGTCATTTATCTCCCACCATGAAATGTATATTCAACTAGACCTACGCATCGGAGAACCGATGCAAAACTGTATCCACCGGAAAAACAACTCTTCAAAGTCAGTGAACCATTGTTTGACCTTAAAGGAGAGGCCAAAGGTCAAATCTGACCACAACACAACAAGATTTGAAGCTTGTTTATTTGGGGTTTAACGTCGCTTTCAACACTGTACAGGTCATATCACGACGGGTAGTTGGAAGGGCAGAGGAAACCAGTACATAGAGTTCGCTAGGGTTGTGTACTGTAAACTGCCGACCAACGGCAAGCAACTACGAGCTTTCCCACTTTAGCCTGTACGGGGATCAATCCCCGGCCTCAGAGGTGGGAGGCGAGAGTGTTACCACTCTCCCAGCGTGGCCCCCGAAGATTTGAAGCCCATGATTTCCTATATGTTGGTTTCATATTGTAAACCTCTAGGATCAATCATAAGCTTTTAAGTATGGCTGTCCTCATTTTACCTTGAAGGAGGGGCTCAAGGTAAAATGTGACCACATCAGAAGATTCCCAGCCCATGATTTCCATCACGTGGTTTCACATTGCAATTTATTTATTTATTTATTTGGGGTTTTACGTCGCTTTCAACACTGTACAGGTCATATCACGACGGGTAGTTGGAAGGGCAGCGGAAACCAGTACATAGAGTTCGCTAGGGTTGTGTACTGTAAACTGCCGACCAACGGTAAGCAACTACCAGCTTTCCCACTTAAGACCGTTACGGGGATCGAACCCCCGACCTCAGAGGTGTTTCACATTGCAAACCTCTAGGACCAATAACAAGCAAGTTATCAGCACTTTCAAGTTTGGCTATCCTTGTTTAACCTTGAAAGGGGGTCAAAGGTCAAATTTGAAAATATCAAAAGATTCCTAGCCCATGATTTCTTATAAGTTGGTTTCACATGGCAAGCCTCTAGAACCAATAATAAGTGAGTTAGACGCACTTTTAAGTTTGGCTATCCTCGTTTGACCTTGAAGGAAGGGTTCAAGGTCAAATCTGACCACACCAGAAGATTCCCAGCCCATGATTTCCTATAGGTTGCTTTCCCATCCCAAACCTCTAGGACCAATAATAGGTGAGTTATAAACACTTTTATGTTTGGCTATCTTCGTTTGGCCTTGAAGGAGGGGGCCCAAGGTCAAATCCGACCACATCAGAAGATTCCCAGCCCATGATTTCCTATAGGTTGGTTTACCATCCAAAAGCTCTAGGACCAATAATAAGCGGGTTATAAGCACTTTTAAGTTTGGCTATCTTCGTTTGGCCTTGAAGGATAGGCCCAAGGTCAAATCCAACCATACCAGAAGATTCCCAGCCCATGATTTCCTATAGGTTAGTTTAAATCCCAAACCTCTAGGACCAATAGTAAGCGAGTTATAAGCACTTTTAAGTTTGGCTATCCTCGCTTGACCTTGAAGGAAGGGCCCAAGGTCAAATCCATCCACACCAGAAGATTCCCAGCCCATGATTTCCTATAGGTTGGTTTCCCATCACAAACCTCTAGGACCAATAATAAGCAAGTGATAAGCACTTTTCAGTTGGGTTATCCTCGTTTGACGTTGAAGGGGGGCCCAAAGTCAAATCCGACCACATCAGAAGATTCCCTGCCCATGATTTCCTATAGGTTGGTTTACCATCCAAAAGCTCTAGGACCAATAATAAGCAAGTTATAAGCACTTTTAAGTTTGGCTATCCTCATTTGACCTTGAAGGATAGGCCCAAGGTCAAATCTGACCACACCAGAAGATTCCCAGCCCATGATTTCCTATGGGTTGGTTTAAATCCCAAACCTCTAAGACCAATAATAAGCGAGTTATAAGCACTTTTAAGTTTGGCTATCCTCGTTTGACCTTGAAGGAGAGCCCAGGGTCAAATCAGACCACACCAGAAGCTTCCCAGCCCATGACTCGCTATAGGTTGGTTTACCATCCCAATCCTGTAGGACAAATAATAAGCGAGCTAAAAGGAGTTTTAAGTTTGGCTATCCTCGTCTGACCTTGAAGGAGGGGCCCAAGGACAAATCCGACCACACCAAAAAATTCCCAGCCCACAATTTTCTATAGGTTGATTTATCATCCCAAACCTCTGTGACCATTATAAAGGAAGATATGAGCACTTTTCATGACTGACAAAGAAATGCCCATGGCGGCCATCTTGTTTTTCAAAATGAGGTAAAAAATATTTCCAGTCAAGATTATGTAACGCGGAACATATTCTGCAAATTTTAGATCTCTATAATACCTTTTGCTCTAGAGGGCCAACAAAAGTCCTTGCTTTAAGTCAATTAAACATCCCTGGCGGCCATCTTGTTTTTCAAAATGAGGCCAAAAATATTTTATGGTTATGAATATATCCTGCATATTTGAGAGGGCTAGCTATAATATTTTTTTTTTGTTAGAGTGGTAACAGCCAATAATAAATGAGGTATATGGCCTCACAGTCTAAGGTACCATTTTGAATCATTTTAACAGGCCTAAGGTGACATTGAAAACAATGGCCTAGGTCAACAAACTGGATGCTGGTACTCCATCATGTACTCAACCTCCAAAGCCATTTTCAATAGTTTCCATGCAATATAGTCAACATTAAGTGTGAAAATATCTCCAAAAAGGCCAACAAATGGTCTTGGTGAGGTACTGTGATGATCTGTGGATGACTTTCAGTGAAGAGCTTCAAGATCAAATTTCTGCATTCTTACAGATGACATATATATGTATTATATATACCAGCCATAGGATGATCTAACCTTCTGTATATGAGAACTGGGCCACTATGTGAAAAAATAGCCAAAATATGACCTTTAAGAGGGCACCAGTGACCTTGATATTGAAGGTCAAGGTCACAAAACAAACATTTCTGGCATTGTCCATAAATACCCACATACCAAATTTGAATGGTCTAAGTAAAACACTTTTTAAGTTATCGGGTCCGAAAGAAAATCTCTGCGGCAGCGGCGTGACTGAATCCTAAGTATCCCTGACTTTCGTCCGGGAATGCAATATATATTTCAATTTACAGTTCAATAATATATACTTACAACCAATTAATATTGAAATTTCTTTTTACGTATTCACTTAAACTCAAACCATTAAATCATTTGATTTTTTTGGGTCAATCATCCTGCAATGATGGCAAAAAGTTCATAGAATGTGTCCCTGTGGACAATTTTAGAGACTTTTAGGTGACCTTAAAATTAAAACTACAGACCTTAAATTTCCACAGATTACATATAAAAGTAATATCCAATACATTTGGAGACCAGTCAGAATTACCATTTCCAAATTACAGGACAAAATATGTGAAAAATGTAGAAAAAGTTATCCCTATATAGGGTCTTTAGGGGTCTTGAACACAATTTTAACCTCAATGCAAAACTTTGGTATATTTACTTATAGTGCATATTTACTTATATATATATTTTATACTTGTGTCTTCTTGAAACCATAAACAAAAGAAACCAGACAAAAAGTTTAAAATTAGAACAAAAACTTTTTTGCAGATTCTGTGAAAAGGACGCGTCCTTTTTAGAAAAGTGAAGATTTGCAGTTTCTGTGAAAAGGACGCGTCCTTTTTACAAAAGTGAAGATTTGCAGTTTTTCTGAAAAGGACACGTCCTTTTTACAAAAGTGAAGATTTGCAGTTTTTCTGAAAAGGACGCGTCCTTTTTTACAAAAATGAAGATTTGCAGTTTCTCTGAAAAGGACGCGTCCTTTTTACAAAAGTGAAGATTTGCAGTTTTGCTGAAAAGGACGCGTCCTTTTTACAAAAGTGAAGATTTGCAGTTTCTGTGGAAAGGACGCGTCCTTTTTACAAAAGTGAAGATTTGCAGTTTCTCTGAAAAGGACGCGTCCTTATTACAAAAGTGAAGATTTGCAGTTTTTCTGAAAAGGATGCGTCCTTTTTACAATAAGTGAATATTTGCAGTTTCTCTGAAAAGGACGTGTCCTTTTTACAAAAGTGAAGATTTGCAGTTTCTGTGAAAAGGACGCGTCCTTTTTAGAAAAGTGAAGATTTGCAGTTTCTGTGAAAAGGACGCGTCCTTTTTACAAAAGTGAAGATTTGCAGTTTTTCTGAAAAGGACGCGTCCTTTTTACAAAAGTGAAGATTTGCAGTTTCTCTGAAAGGACGCGTCCTTTTTACAATAGTGAAGATTTGCAGTTTCTCTGAAAAGGACGCGTCCTTTTTACAAAAGTGAAGATTTGCAGTTTCTGTGAAAAGGACGCGTCCTTTTTACAAAAGTGAAGATTTGCAGTTTCTCTGAAAAGGACGCGTCCTTATTACAAAAGTGAAGATTTGCAGTTTTTCTGAAAAGGATGCGTCCTTTTTACAATAAGTGAATATTTGCAGTTTCTCTGAAAAGGATGTGTCCTTTTTGGAAAAGTGAAGATTTGCAGTTTCTCTGAAAAGGACGCGTCCTTTTTACAAAAGTGAAGATTTGCAGTTTCTGTGAAAAGGACGCGTCCATTTTACAAAAGTGAAGATTTGCAGTTTTTCTGAAAAGGACGCGTCCTTTTTACAAAAGTGAAGATTTGCAGTTTCTCTGAAAGGACGCGTCCTTTTTACAATAGTGAAGATTTGCAGTTTCTCTGAAAAGGACGCGTCTTTTTTACAAAAGTGAAGATTTGCAGTTTCTGTGAAAAGGACGCGTCCTTTTTGGAAAAGTGAAGATTTGCAGTTTTTCTGAAAAGGACGCGTCCTTTTTACAAAATTAAAGATTTGCAGTTTCTGTGAAAAGGACGTGTCCTTTTTAGAAAAGTGAAGATTTGCAGTTTCTGTGAAAAGGATGCGTCCTTTTTAGAAAAGTGAAGATTTGCAGTTTCTGTGAAAAGGACACGTCCTTTTTACAAAAGTGAAGATTTATAGTTTCTGTGAAAAGGACACGTCCTTTTTACAAAATTGAAGATTTCCAGAAAATTTGAGATTTATAGTTTCTGTGAAAAGGATGCGTCCTTTTTAGAAAAGCAAAGATTTGCAGTTTTTGTGAAAAGGACGCATCCTTTCTAGAAAGGCTGTTTTTCTATTTTAGACAATTTCTTGGCTTTCAAATGCTGATATTTACATTTTTGATCATGAAAAGTCCAGTTTTCAAAAGTGTTTTTCATTGATTTGCAGCAAAAGTGCCAAAACCTGCTTATTTTAGGCCTAAAAAGGAAAGCGTGACTTTTCCTTTTTAAATCTGACTTCAGTTATATGTTGTTCACCTACTTTTGGGTCAGCTATAACGTCGTGAAATTACAGACTTATAGCTCATGGCATAGCTGAGCAATAGCTATTTTCAGGTTCTCACTATTGAGTAAATCAGTTGTAGCTTGAAAACTATTGCATTTACAGTATTTTGCTTAAATATGTTGTTCACCTAATTTTGGGTCAGCTATAACATAGAAAAAATTCAGACATGTAGCTCATTGCATAGCTGAGTAATAGCTACTTTGAGGTTATCACTGTTGAGTAAATCAGTTATAACGTGAAAACTATTACATTTACAGTATTTTGTTTAAATATGTTATTCACATAATTTTTGGTCAGCTATAACAGAGTAAAATTGCAGACCTCTATGTCATGGCATAGCTTACCAATATCTACTTTCAGGTTCTCACTGTTGAGTAAATCATTGTATCCACTGGATAGCCGCAGTGTGTAGAGAGATTTCACCATTACCGCTCTAACGAAAAAAATATTATAGCTAGTCTTCTCAAGTTTGCAAGGTATATTAGAGGGTGCACCACAGTATTCTATTGGTCGGCTTTATGTCTAAATTAGGCCTGTGGCTAAATTACTTGCCTACTAAAAATGAGTAATTCTGCATTTTCTCTAAAAGTATTGCAGATAGCAAATTTTTCTTAAATAACTCATTCACCTACTTTTGGGAGAGCTTTGACATGCTGAAATTCCAGACCTGTAGGTAATTACTCACCTACTCAAAATGAGTAAGTGCGAATTATCTCTAAAAGTATTGCAGATAGCCAATTTTTCTCAAATAACTCATTCACCTACTTTTGGGAGAGCTTTCACTTGGTGAAGTTTCAGACTCGTAGGTAATTACTCACCTACTGAAAATGAATAAATGCAAATTATCTCTAAAAGTATTCCACATAGCCAATTTTTGTCAAATAACTCCTTCACCTACTTTTGGGAGACCTTTCACTTGGTGAAGTTTCAGACCTGTAGCTAATTATTCACCTACTCAAAATGAGTAAATGCCAATTATCTCTAAAAGTATTGCAGATATCCAATTTTTATCAAATAACTCATTCATCTACTTTTGGGAGAGCTTTCACATGGTGAAGTTTCAGACCCATATCTAATTATTCACCTACTGAAAATGAGTAAATGCAAATTATCTCTAAAAGTATTCCAGATACCCAATTTTTGTCAAATAACTCCTTCACCTACTTTTGGGAGACCTTTCACTTGGTGAAGTTTCAGACCTGTAGCTAATTATTCACCTACTCAAAATGAGTAAATGCGAATTATCTCTAAAAGTATTGCAGATAGCCAATTTTTCTCAAATAACTCATTCACCTACTTTTGGGAGAGCTTTCACTTGGTGAAGTTTCAGACCCGTAGGTAATTACTCACCTACTGAAAATGAGTAAATGCAAATTATCTCTAAAAGTATTCCAGATAGCCAATTTTTGTCAAATAACTCCTTCACCTACTTTTGGGGAGACCTTTCACATGGTGAAGTTTCACACCCGTAGCTAATTATTCACCTACTCAAAATGAGTAAATGCGAATTATCTCTAGAAGTATTGCAGATAGCCAGTATTTCTCAAATAACTCATTAATATGAAAACAACTTATAGGAAGTCATGGGCTGCAAATCTTTTCATGTGGTCAGATTTGACCTTGGGCCCCTCCTGCTTATTATTGGTCCTAGAGGTTTGCAATGTGAAAACGACTTATAGGAAATCATGGGCTGCGAATCTTTTGAGCAGGTCAGACTTCACCTTGGGCCCCTGCTACAGGGTCAAATAAGGGTAACCAAACTTAAAAGTGCTTTCAGCATGTTGTTTATTTGTCTATTTGTCTGGGGTTTTTTTTGTGTGTGTGTGTGTGTGTTTAGATTACTCCAGAACTAATGAACAGATCTTTATTTAAAAATTTGTGGGTAGGACCTGACTGAAGGAAGAAGTTACCAAAAGAAAGATCTGGATATTATTTTGGATACAAAAAAAACGTGATTTTTCAGAGGTCTCATTTCAATGTATTTTTAATGACTTTGGCTTTCTACTTAAATTATTTCTATGAAGATTAATTTACATGTTTGGTTTTATTTCATTGTCTTCCTTACGATACTTTATATCACTTGAGAGACTGGTCACATGGAGTCGAGCGTTTTGCTCTCTCTGAGTGCATCTTGTTATTACTCATATAGGTTTAGAATGTTGATATAACTTATAGGAAACCCTGGCCTTCAGATCTTCTGATGTAGTCAGATTTCAACTTCTGGCCCTCCTTCAAGGTCAAACAGTAAAACTGAATTTTCAAAGGCCTTTATTTCAGTTGGTTCTTGCTGGTAGAGGTTTGGGATGTTCATATACCTGACAGGAAACCTAGGCTGCACTTATTATGATCTCACACAAGGTTCAGACTTTGTATGTGACTAAGGCCTCTAATCAGCGAATATTAAAATGTGCACACGGTAAATTTTACCGACTCACTATCGAGTAAATCACATGAAACTGAAAACTATTGCTTCAAGAGGTTTCTTATGTAATACCCTATGGAAAAACATTAACTGTGCATCTATCGATGGAATCACAGTTGACTTTTGACCCTTTTTCAAGGTCAAACGATGGTAATCCAACCTTATGGTACGTCTATCTTGCATATTTTTGCTTCCATAGGTTTCATTTGTAAAACCAGCCTATATGAAATAATAAGCTGTGGATCTTTTTAAGATCTCAGATTTCACCATGGACTCATCCTTAAAGGTGAAATAATATTGGTAAAACTCTTCATTTCCTCGATATCTTTTATTATTGCTTCTTTAGGTTTGCTATGTTTGGGGATACAAAGCTGGCTCACAATAAAGTGAGCGGCATATTTCTAGTTCTGTAACCGTTAGGTGGATTCTTTTCAAATTTAGCAGGTTTAGGCAGTAACCTTGGGGAATTTTTTTGAATATGCTGCAGTGACATTTCAACCAATCAGAGAGGTCACATGACCAAAAATGTCTTTTTTCGATGGGGAAGCTTGTCCGGATGATAACTTGAAAGGAATTTTATCAATTCACCTGAAACTTGGCAAATACATTCATTCTATTAAAATCTGGGAATCATTAGATTTTGGCATTGATTGGTTAAGAAATGGCCGAGTAATTAATGATTAATTAATCATTATGAATTTTTCAAATAAGAAAAACACAAAAATGCTTATATCTCGAAAACCGTGCTAGATAGAGCGATTTCGACGAAATTTTTGACCCACAGAGTATCTCTGCTGAGTAGCCATACCTATTTTCAAAAAATGTTGTCTCGCCAAAAATGACGGCCATTTTGAATTTTCAAATTTTTCGCAAAAATTGCAAAACATGAAAATGCTTATATCTCGAAAACACTGCTAGATAGAGCGATTTCGACGAAATTTTTGAGCCGCAGGGTATCTCTGCAGAGTAGCTATGCCAATTTTCCCAAAAAAATTTTCTCACAAAAAATGGCGGCCATTTTGAATTTTCAAATTTTTCGCAAAATTGCAAAACATAAAAATGCTTATATCTCGAAAACCGTGCTAGATAGAGCGATTTCGACCAAATTTTTGACCCACAGGGTATCTGTGCAGAATAGCCATGCCAATTTTCAAAAAATTTTGTCTTGCCAAAAATGACGGCCATTTTGAATTTTCGAATTTTTGCCCAAAAATTGCAAAACACAAAAATGCTAATATCTCGAAAACCGTGCTACATAGAACGATTTTGACGAAATTTTTGATCTTCAGGGTATCTCTGCAGAGCAGCTATCCCAAAGAGCTTTCACTCGATGAAGTTTCAGACCTGTAGCTAATTATTCACCTACTCAAAATGAGTAAATGCTAATTATCTCTAAAACTATTGCGGATACCCAATTTTTATCAAATAACTCATTCATCTACTTTTGGGAGAGCTTTCACATGGTGAAGTTTCAGACCCATAGCTAATTGCTCACCTACTCAAAATGAGTAAATGTGAATTACCTCTAAAAGTATTGCAGATAGCCAATTTTTCTCAAATAACTCATTCACCTACTTTTGGGAGAGCTTTCACTCCGTGAAGTTTCAGACCCGTAGCTAATTACTCACCTACTCAAAATGAGTAAATGCTAATTATCTCAAAAACTATTGCGGATACCCAATTTTTATCAAATAACTCATTCATGTACTTTTGGGAGAGCTTTCACATGAAGTTTCAGACCTGTAGGTAATTACTCACCTACTCAAAATGAGTAAATGCGAATTATCTCTTAAAAGTATTGCAGATAGCCAATTTTTCTCAAATAACTCATTCACCTACTTTTGGAAGAGCTTTCACATGGTGAAGTTTCAGACCCATAGCTAATTACTCACCTACTCAAAATGAGTAAATGCGAATTATCTCTAAAAGTATTGCAGATAGCCAATTTTTCTCAAATAACTCATTCACCTACTTTTGGGAGAGCTTTCACTCCGTGAAGTTTCAGACCCATAGCTAATTATTCACCTACTCAAAATGAGTAAATGCTAATTATCTGTAAAAGTATTGCGGATACCCAATTTTTATCAAATAACTCATTCATCTACTTGTGGGAGAACTTTCACATGGTGAAGTTTCAGACCCATAGCTAATTGCTCACCTACTCAAAATGAGTAAATGCAAATTATCTCTAAAAGTATTGCAGATAGCCAATTTTTCTCAAATAACTCATTCACCTACTTTTGGGAGAGCTTTCACTTGGTGAAGTTTCAGACCCATAGCTAATTAGTCACCTACTCAAAATGAGTAAATGTGAATTATCTCTAAAAGTATTGCGGATACCCAATTTTTATCAAATAACTCATTCATCTACTTTTCGGAGAACTTTCACTTGGTGAAGTTCCAGACCCGTAGGTACTTACTCACCTACTCAAAAGGAGTAAATGTAATAAAGAGCTTTCACACACGAAAATGAAAAATTGTGAATATCTCGGAAAAGCCATTTCTTCTCCTTTAATGCTCGGCAGGAGATGCACACCGCAGCAGTGGTCTTGTCAAAAATTTTTGTCTCCCTTTTCAAAGTTTTTGCAAAACACAAAAATGCTTATATCTCGAAAACCGTGCTAAATGGAGCGAACTCAACAAAATTTTTGACCTGCTGGGTATCTCTGCAGAGTAGCCATGCCAATTTTCAAAATATTTTTGTCTCGCCAAATATAGCGGACATTTTGAATTTTTGAATTTTTTGCAAAACACAAAAATGCTTATATCTTAAAAACCGTGCTAGATAGAGCAGATTGTGCTGACTTTGGTTGCCACAAGAGTATAAGGCTAGAAACCAAGCATTTCTTAATACTTTAGCACTCACCTTTATATCCTTTTTGGGACGCTTTGTTTTTGCTATGCAAAAACATTATCTTTTTTTTTGCAAGCGATCCTCTAGTTTTAGCCAAGGGAGCCTGGGGAATGGATGTTCTAAACCTGAGATGGTCGGGTCTGACTGATGCTTCTCCTCCCAAAGCTCTTCACCTCAATGTCTTTGATAAGATTGTATAATTATGTAGTCATCCAAATTGCCCAAACCTGGCCAGGGATCCCCAATTTACTTTTATTTTATTTCTTATTTGTTTTCACGTCAGTTCGACTGATCACCGTACCGCCGCTGCCGGATTATGTTCTCCCTTGAATAACTTCTTGGCCTTTCAAATTTTTCTTTCCTTCCTTTCTTCCTTAAAACTATAGGGGCAGGAAAAATTTTTGGGATACTTTGTGAAGACCTTAACCCTAAGCATTTTTCCAAAACACCCCATCATCACGTTTCAGAAAACAAACACACCTGTGATATAAAATTTATCAGGTACATTCTAGACCTAAATCCGCAGGTCGGAAAGGATTTTCTTATCTATCAGACCATAGATGCCTGAATGGGAGGTGTTTTTTCATAATTTTTTTTTTAAATGGGTACTTGGTATCTCAAAAATGGTCAGGATTTCGGCGTTTTGTTGGAATAACTTATTCAGCTACTTTTTGGTAATCTTTCGCATGCCGAAGTTTTAGCCATGTATCTGCAATCTTAAGGTCACCTTAATGTCAAAAAAGGGGATTTTAGCCCTCCAGTTCACTTAGTTTTTCACTTTTTTCAACCAAACTTGGCATATATATTAAGATTTACTAAACGATTATCCTGACTTTATGGTGACTTTAAACTGTTAATATAATTGGAGCTATGGCCCCCCTAAAGTCATAAAATTGGAATAAAGCCATCTGGTCCCTTTCTTTTTCTATATGTAAGTATATTGATATTGAAGTAGATCAAAAGAAGACTCTTACTACCTCATGATTTAAATATTAATGATGTTATGGCCATCTTAAACTTAAATGTAGGGTTTTTCAGCCCTTAGCTCAGTTAATGTTTAAATTTTTAAAATAAAACTTGGCACATTTATAAAGGTTGATAGAAGAAACATTCTCATTTTATGGTCCCCTTAAAGTCGCAATATGCATGAAGTTATGGTCACCTTAAAGTGAAAAAAAGAAGTTTTTAGCCTCCAGCTATTTTATTGTTCAACTGACCTCAGCTAAAACTTTATGCACTTATAAAGGATGACAAAAGGCACATTCTTATTTTATAGTCACCTTAAAGTCCCAATATGAATGAACTTATGGCCATCTTGCAGTGAAATTATGGAGTTTTCAATCTCCAGCAATTGTATTGTTCAGCTGACCTCAGTTAAACTTTGCACACTTATTAAAGATGACAATAGGGACATTGTTATTTTCTTTCCACCTTGGACTTCCAATACAAGTACAGTCAGGGCCATCTTGAAGTAAAAATGAGGGTTTTCAGCTCCCAACTGACTTACTGTTCAATGACATCAGATCAACTTGACACATTGATTAAGCTTAAGGAAGATTTTTATGACCTTTTTACTTAAAATTCCTGTATTTAAGAGACTTTGGTCGTCTCGACATAATAAATATATAGTTTTTGCTCCCACCTCATTTATTTTAAGACTTTTTAAAACCACACCTGCCACATGTATACTTAAAACAAAATTTTTGTTATCTGGAAAAGCTAACCACCTAGCGTTTTTGAAGTTATGGCATCTTCAAAGAAAAAAAATTAGGTATTTAGCATGCAGTGATGTGGTTATTAATATATTGCAACTGATCAGTGTTCATATAATATAAATTCCCAATTTTAGGCACATTAAAAAAATCCCACATTCTTCTGATTCCATTCTTGTGGAATTGTGTGGATATGACTTTTCCTGTTTGGAAAAAAGGCTTTAATTAATTCAGCTTTTGTTTAGTAGCAGGAGTTGTTGATCTAGCTACTTATTCACATACACTATGTAAATTGGTCAAATGTATAGACTTGACTTCTTTCAGAAGATAAGATGACTGGAAAAATCTCTTTCACATAAACAGTTTTTCTTGTACAGTATTTTATGTATCTCCAGCTAATTGAAAATGAATAAGGTCTCTTTTTTTTCTCCTCCAACTCAGTATTTGCTTTTGTGTGATATCTATCTGGAGGCAGATTCATGGCAAGTCCCACTCTCTCAGTGATTGGGCAGTGATGCCCCACTGTGCTTTGTTTGTTAACATCTGTGTCTTGCATAATGTGTGCACACTGAGTGAAAAGGTTGATAAGGTATATCAAGATGTGTTAATTTCTTTTCATCAAGGGATATGCTTACAGTAAATCTTTTGGGGAGTAAACAATTCAAACAAGGACATTTATCTTTACGTTCATGGACGTAGAGCCTTGTGGAAAGAATGCCTTGTCTGTTTTGAGAGAATGGAAAAAGCCTTAATAATATGTAAACACCTTGGGTTTTCATGATATTCAGCTATAGAGTCATGTGTGAATTGAAAATGTTAACAATAACATCTGACAACATGACTTTGTGTATTTTTTTACAATGGAACAATAAAGGATTTCATAAATACGATTATATTAAGCATATTTATCTTATAAAAATATTAAAGAGCAATGAATTTTCAGAGGCATACAATGCCTCAAAGATATACAACATATGAATGTCCCTATCTATAGCCAATTATAGTTTACTACAGTGTATCTTTATCATTATAAATCTAGGATTTAAATATCTCCTGGAAAAAAGTTACGATCCCAAATTTACAGCAAAAATGATATATTCTTTTCATAAAATATACCACTCTACGAAACACAATAAAGCTCACATTCTGCTTACAGTCTCATACCACAACTATACAGCTTTATTAACTCAAGTCTCCATTCGGGCCGCTCATTTTTGTTAGCAAAAACCTCTTTCTAGGTATTTTTGGACCTGGTTCAACCATCATTTCAAATTTAGTTACCGGTTTTCACAACTCTGCTCTAATAACTAAACAACTGTGTCTTTTATGCACCTTTATCAAGACCTAAATTGCTGCCCTTTAACCACAGAAGCTCGCTCACTACTCTTTTTAATTCACTTGGCCCTCGAGGTTTAGCTTTTGGTCCAAAGCAAGATATAAACCATTGGCTAATTATCTCCCGCCAGCCCGCCAGGCGGGAGATTATAAAACGCATTCCGTGCGTGTGTGCATGTGTGCGTGTGTTCGTGTGTTATGGAGTTTTATAAAGTATAAAGGGCTGTACATCACACTGGTTGTTTCTCCTTGGCATTTTCAATGTTTTTTATGACCTTATTGCTTATGTCCTTTCATTTGATGCTGTTATTTCAGACCTAGGACCATAGCTAAGTGAGTAATAGCAATGGTGGCTACTTTGAGTAAAGTGCTCATAACTCCAAAACAACTGCATTTAGAGTGTTTCTGTAAAATACGTTCTTCAGCTACTTTCTCCATGCCTACAAGATGGTACCATTTTTTTTCATAAACAATATTTTATTAAAGCAATTAGGCAAAATCGCAAAACAGATTATATTAAGCCTTCTCGCAAACCATTTTTAGGGGTCTATCTTGATAGCTAAGTGAGTAATAGCTATTTTCTGTTATTAACAATGAGCAAAATGAGTAAGTTGATTTTGTCTTTGTAACTGTTACTTACAATATTGGCCTGAAATATGTTGTTGAACAACTCCTTCATGTACTATATCATGGTGAGGTTTCCAAGGTGTAGCACCATAGCTAGCTGAGTAATAGCTACACTAAGTTTAACATTTGACCATTGAGCAAGTCACTTATAACTCAAAAACTATTGAATATAGAGGATTTTTGTCGAATATGTTGTTCATCTACCTTTTGGATATACTGTATTGTGAATTTTCACAGCTGTAACTCCATAGCTAACTGAGTAATAGCTACTTTGATGATAACCATAATGAGTAAATGGCTTATATCTTCAAAAGTATTGCAGCTACACAATTCTGTTCCAATATGTTGTTCAGCTACTATCTCCACAGCTACAACATGGTCAGTAGTTTGGAAGTGTATCTCCATACCTAAGTGAGTAATAGCTACTTTGTCAATTTTTAATGATAACCATAATGAGTAAATGCCTTATATCTTCAAAAGTATTGCAGCTACACAATTTCTCTCAAATATGTTGTTCATCTACTTTTTTGTGAACTGTAACATATTTAAGTTTCACAACTGTTGCTCAATGTACAAGTGAGTAATGGCTACTTTATTGCTACTTTTGGTGAAAATGTGAAAAATGACAAATATCTCGCAAACCGTAAGAGATAGAGCAATTTCGAGCGAATTTTTGATCCACAGGGTAATACAACAGCATTCTATGCTAAAGGAAAAAGGTTTGGTGAACTTTGGCCTACTTTTGAGTGAGTAATAGCACTTTTACCTAATATCATTATATGACTTATAACTGTCAATGAGAAAATGGCTTATATTTTCAAAAGTATTGTGGCTACACAATTTTGTTCCAATATGTTGTTCAGCTACTTTCTCCACAGCTACAACATGGTCAGTAGTTTGCAAGTGTATCTCCATAGCTAAGTGAGTAATAGCTACTTCTTCAATTTTTAATGATAACCATAATGAGTAAATGGTTTATATCTTCAAAAGTATTGCAGCTACACAATTTCTCTCAAATATGTTGTTCATCTACTTTTTTGTGAACTATAACATATTTAAGTTTCACAACTGTTGCTCGATGTACAAGTGAGTAATGGCTACTTTATTGCTACTTTTGGTGAAAATGTGAAAAATGACAAATATCTCGCAAACCGTAAGAGATAGAGCAATTTTGAGTGAATTTTTGACCCACAGGGTAATATAACAGTATCCTATGCTAAAAGGAAAAAGGTTTGGTGAACTTTGGCCTACTTTTGATTGAGTAATAGCACTTTTACCTAATATCATTATATGACTTATAACTGTCAATGAGTAAATGGCTTATATCTTCAAAAGTATTGCAGCTACACAATTTTGTTCCAATATGTTGTTCAGCTACTATCTCCACAGCTACAACATGGTCCCTAGTTTGGAAGTGTATCTCCATAGCTAAGTGAGTAATAGCTACTTTGTTAATTTTAATGATAACCATAATGAGTAAATGGCTTATATCTTCTAAAGTATTGCAGCTACACAATTTTGTTGCAATATGATGTTCAGCTACTTTCTTCACAGCTACAACATGGTCAGTAGTTTGCAAGTGTATCTGCATAGCTAAGTGAGTAATAGCTACTTTTTCAATTTTTAATGATAACCATAATGAGTAAATGGCTTACATCTTCAAAAGTATTGCAGCTACAGTATTTCTCTCAAATATGTTGTTCATCTACTTTTTTGTGAACTGTAACATATTTAAGTTTCACAACTGTTGCTCAATGTACAAGTGAGTAATGGCTACTTTATTGCTACTGTTAGTGAAAATGTGAAAAATCACAAATATCTCGCAAACCGTAAGAGATAGAGCAATTTCGAGCGAATTTTTGACCCACAGGGTAGTACAAGGGTATCTTATGCTAAGGGGAAAAAGGTTTGGTGAACTTTGGCCTACTTTTGAGTAAGTAATAGCACTTTACCTATTGTAGGGTTTATGTCTAAATTAGGCCTGTAGTAGACAAAAATGTCTAAATTGTGGAATATTACTTGTTGGCAACCTACAGTCCACATTTCTTTCCCCATTTCTTTCATATTTGGCAGGTGGCTTATCTCTAGAAGTATTGCAGATAGCCAATTTTTCTCAAATAACTCATTCACCTACTTTTGGGAGAGCTTTCACTTGGTGAAGTTTCAGACCCATAGCTAAATTATTCACCTACTCAAAATGAGTAAATGCGAATTATCTCTGAAAGTATTGCAGATAGCCAATTTTTCTCATATAACTCATTCATTTACTTTTGGAAGAGCTTTCACATGGTGAAGTTTCAGACCCGTAGCTAATTACTCACCTACTGAAAATGAGTAAACGCGAATTATCTGTAAAAGTATTGCAGATAGCCAATTTTTCTCAAATAACTCATTCACCTACTTTTGAAGAGCTTTCACATTGTGAAGTTTCACACCCATAGCTAATTACTCACCCACTCAAAATGAGTAAATGCGAATTATCTCTAGAAGTATTGCAGATAGCCAATTTTTCTCAAATAACTCCTTCACCTACTTTTGGGAGAGCTTTCACTTGTTGAAGTTTCAGACCCGTAGCTAAATTATTCACCTACTCAAAATGAGTAAATGCGAATTATCTCTGAAAGTATTGCAGATAGCCAATTTTTCTCATATAACTCATTCATCTACTTTTGGAAGAGCTTTCACATGGTGAAGTTTCAGACCCGTAGGTAATTACTCACCTACTGAAAATGAGTAAATGCGAATTATCTGTAAAAGTATTGCAGATAGCCAATTTTTCTCAAATAACTCATTCACCTACTTTTGGGAGAGCTTTCACTTGGTGAAGTTTCAGACCCATAGCTAATTACTCACCTACTGAAAATGAGTAAATGCGAATTATCGCTAAAAGTATTGCAGATAGCCAATTTCTCTCAAATAACTCATTCACCTACTTTTGGGAGAGCTTTTTCTTGGTGAAGTTTCAGACCCATAGCTAATTACTCACCTACTCAAAATGAGTAAATGCGAATTATCTCTAAAAGTATTGCAGATAGCCAATTTTTCTCAAATAACTCATTCATCTACTTTTGGGAGAGCTTTCACTTGGTGAAGTTTCAGACCCATAGTTAATTACTCACCTACTCAAAATGAGTAAATGCGAATTATCGCTAAAAGTATTGCAGATAGCCAATTTTTTTCAAATAACTCCTGCACCTACTTTTGGGAGAGCTTTCACTTGGTGAAGTTTCAGACCCATAGCTAATTACTCACCTACTGAAAATGAGTAAATGGGAATTATCTCTAAAAGTATTGCAAATAGCCAATTTTTCTCAAATAACTCATTCATCTACTTTTGGGAGAGCTTTCACATGGTGAAGTTTCAGACCCGTAGATAATTACTCACCTACTCAAAATGAGTAAATGCGAATTATCTCTTAAAAGTATTGTAGATAGCCAATTTTTCTCAAATAACTCATTCATCTACTTTTGGGAGAGCTTTCACATGGTGAAGTTTCAAACCCATAGCTAATTACTCACCTACTGAAAATGAGTAAATGCGAATTATCGCTAAAAGTATTGTAGATAGCCAATTTTTCTGAAATAAGTCATTCACCTACTTTTGGAAGAGCTTTCACATGGTGAAGTTTCAGACCCGTAGCTAATTACTCACTTACTCAAAATGAGTAAATGCGAATTATCTCTAAAAGTATTGCAGATAGCCAAATTTTCTCATATAACTTATTTATCTACTTTTGGGAGAGCTTTCACTTGGTGAAGTTTCAGACCCATAGCTAATTACTCACCTACTCAAAATGAGTAAATTCGAATTATCGCTAAAAGTATTGCAGATAGCCAATTTTTCTCAAATAACTCATTCACCTACTTTTGGGAGAGCTTTCACATGGTGAAGTTTCAGACCCGTAGCTAATTACTCACCTACTGAAAATGAGTAAATGCGAATTATCTCTAAAAGTATTGCAGATAGCCAATTTTTCTCAAATAACTCATTCACCTACTTTTGGGAGAGCTTTCACTTGGTGAAGTTTCAGACCCATAGCTAATTACTCACCTACTGAAAATGAGTAAATGCGAATTATCGCTAAAAGTATTGCAGATAGCCAATTTTTCTCAAATAACTCATTCACCTACTTTTGGGAGAGCTTTCACTTGGTGAAGTTTCAGACCCATAGCTAATTGCTCACCTACTCAAAATGAGTAAATGCGAATTATCTGTAAAAGTATTGCAGATAGCCAATTTTTCTCAAATAACTCATTCATCTACTTTTGGGAGAGCTTTCGCATGGTGAAGTTTCAGACCCGTAGATAATTACTCACCTACTCAAAATAAGTAAATGCGAATTATCTCTTAAAAGTATTGCAGATAGCCAATTTTTTTCAAATAACTCCTGCACCTACTTTTGGGAGAGCTTTCACTTGGTGAAGTTTCAGACCCATAGCTAATTACTCACCTACTGAAAATGAGTAAATGGGAATTATCTCTAAAAGTATTGCAAATAGCCAATTTTTCTCAAATAACTCATTCATCTACTTTTGGGAGAGCTTTTCACATGGTGAAGTTTCAGACCCGTAGATAATTACTCACCTACTCAAAATGAGTAAATGCGAATTATCTCTTAAAAGTATTGTAGATAGCCAATTTTTCTCAAATAACTCATTCATCTACTTTTGGGAGAGCTTTCACATGGTGAAGTTTCAAACCCATAGCTAATTACTCACCTACTGAAAATGAGTAAATGCGAATTATCGCTAAAAGTATTGTAGATAGCCAATTTTTCTGAAATAAGTCATTCACCTACTTTTGGAAGAGCTTTCACATGGTGAAGTTTCAGACCCGTAGCTAATTACTCACTTAAAATGAGTAAATGCAAATTATCTCTAAAAGTATTGCAGATAGCCAAATTTTCTCGTATAACTTATTCATCTACTTTTGGGAGAGCTTTCACTTGGTGAAGTTTCAGACCCATAGCTAATTACTCACCTACTCAAAATGAGTAAATGCGAATTATCGCTAAAAGTATTGCAGATAGCCAATTTTTCTCAAATAACTCATTCACCTACTTTTGGGAGAGCTTTCACATGGTGAAGTTTCAGACCCGTAGCTAATTACTCACCTACTGAAAATGAGTAAATGCGAATTATCTCTAAAAGTATTGCAGATAGCCAATTTTTCTCAAATAACTCATTCACCTACTTTTGGGAGAGCTTTCACTTGGTGAAGTTTCAGACCCATAGCTAATTACTCACCTACTGAAAATGAGTAAATGCGAATTATCGCTAAAAGTATTGCAGATAGCCAATTTTTCTCAAATAACTCATTCACCTACTTTTGGGAGAGCTTTCACTTGGTGAAGTTTCAGACCCATAGCTAATTGCTCACCTACTCAAAATGAGTAAATGCAAATTATCTGTAAAAGTATTGCAGATAGCCAATTTTTCTGAAATAAGTCATTCATCTACTTTTGGGAGAGCTTTCACATGGTGAAGTTTCAGACCCGTAGATAATTACTCACCTACTCAAAATGAGTAAATGCGAATTATCTCTTCAAAGTATTGTAGATAGCCAATTTTTCTCAAATAACTCATTCATCTACTTTTGGGAGAGCTTTCACATGGTGAAGTTTCAGACCTGTACATAATTACTCACTTACTCAAAATGAGTAAATGCGAATTATCTCTAAAACTATTGCGGACACCCAATTTTTATCAAATAACTCATTCATCTACTTTTGGAAGAGCTTTCACTTGGTGAAGTTTTAGACCTGTAGATAATTACTCACCTACTCAAAATGAGTAAATGTGAATTATCTCTAGAGGTATTGCAGATAGCCAGTATTTCTCTAATAACTCATTCACCTATGCAAAGGGGAAAAATTTCAATTTTCGCCACTTTTGGCGGCCATCTTGTTGTCAAATATGTTGTTGAGCTACTTTTTAATGTTCTGTGTCATGGCAAAGTTTCACAGCTGTAGGTCCATAACTAACTGAGTAATAGCTACTTTCATGGTTTTCCATTGAGTAAATCACTTATAACAGCAAAACTGTTGAATTTAAAGGGTTTTTTTTACAAATATGTTGTTCACCTACTTTTTCATGTAGTGCGGCGGGAGATCATACCACGGCAGTGGTCTTGTTTTCATTAAACATATGACTTTAACATACTCATAATAATCATGAGCCTTCTTAACATGGGAACCAAAGGAGAACTCTATATTGAAACAGTTTTAAACGTTTCTGTCAATGTGTTCTTATGTGCAAGGTAGATATAGATCTGGGTGCCAATGGCATAGAAGTGAAACCTTGTGTGTCATTGTACCTTTGGATGGCTCTGCTAAGTTAGGTTTTGTACAGAAAGAACAGGATCAACCTTCATACTGAACCCTGTTACATACCATACAACAGCCTGCACAGGTTAGACAAAGTGGAGTTGACCTTGGTTGCCTGATAGTGATCAGCTGGGTAGGATAAACACCACTGTAATGCCGTGCCAGAGACCCCAAGCCATGAGGAGAGACATGGAAAAAGTATAGAATAATCTATAGTATCAAATGCTGCAGACAGGTCAAAGAACAACATGGCGGTGGGCTTTCCTTGAGTCAGAGACAAGTGAACCTCCATTTCAACCGACAGCAATGCAATTTCAGTAGAGTGTTCCAAATAATTTTTTATCAGTTTGTTACATTAATATCTGTGGAGAAATGGAAAAGGAATCTCAAGTATAAATATGTACAACTTGAAAAGACAACATGTGCAGTAAGAAAAATCTATTCAGTTTTGTATATTATGTCAGTTTTGTAAATGAACAAATTTGATCATCAAGCCAGGGAAATAATTCTCTTAAGGGGTTTCAGCAATAAAACATTATCACCAGTTTTCCTTATGTGTCCATCCATTTGCAAATCATTTTATTGTTCTTTTTCAGCAAAGATGAAACAAAAACCAATGGAAAAAAACCCAGAACCACTACCATTTATCATTGTTGCTGCCATGGTAATCGGACCCACTACAAGTTATGCCTTCTCCTTTATAACATCGCAGGAGGATATAAAGATGCCCAAAATGGAATATGCTGGAAATTACATGTACAGAGTACCCACAAGTGTGCTGACTGATGAGAATGATACTTTTCTGGAGTTTGGAGGGGCTGCTGAAGAAAGGTAATTGTTTCGTTAAGCAGGAATCATTGAAAATATTCAATTTATTTTTTCATTATGTATTCAGTAGTCCCATTAGTGGACTGCCTTGGCAGATGAGATACCATTGATTTACTCAAAGTTTCCTGATTGCTTTGCAGCTCAATCATGTAGACCCAAACAAATTTTGGCCTGGTTTCTTTCTAAATTTGGAAATGAATCTCGACTGGAATATATGACTAATTTGAATGCCTTTACATACCCACATATGGAGCCATTGTACTCTCATCACCCAGGACCCAAGAGAAAGAAAAGGGATGTAAAAATGTATTACGCTTTAACGTATTCTTTTGAAACACAATTAATACATAACGTAAACTAAGATGTTGATGTTAATACTAGAGATTATAAACACTAAATGAAACTGATAGGTCAAACAAGTACTAATAAAGTGTATAAGTAATTCAAACTTCAGGAGGCTAAAACATTATCAATTATAATGATTATAAACACTAAATTAAACTGATAGGTCAAACAAGTACTAATAAAATGTATTAGTAATTCAAACTTCAGGAGGCTAAAACATTATCAATTATAATGATTATAAACACTAAATTAAACTGATAGGTAAAACAAGTACTAATAAAGTGTATAAGTAATTCAAACTTCAACAGGCTTGCTGAATATTTTATTAAAATTATGTTATGATAACCATTAAGCCTCTTTTCCCAGGGAGCTAGAGCTAAGGCCAAAAGAGGTACCTGAATATAATCGGGAGACAATAAAAATTTTCCACCAGGTTTTCAAAGGAGGAAATTAATATGCTTGTTTTAGCTCATGAGACATTGATATTTGAGACATGGGCTTAAGGTTTCTATCTGAAATACTTCTAAAATATACCCATATGATTGTTACCCCATAACTTACTTTAACTGATCTGAGGGTTCAGAACTTACTAAGGCAATCTCAGCCCGTGCCATATGTGGGACATTTTGAGATCCATATGACTTTCTACTTACTTGTCACATAGAAGTTTTAATAATACTGTCTATTATGTTTCATTACCACTGAAACTTTATCTCATACACATATGAATTAGCATTGATGTTAGACACATTGGAAATCTTACCACTATTTACATTTTCATCAGTGTGCTGATGGTATTATATATTCTGTATTCACAATTGTTTATTGTACAAAGGTATGTTGAAGATGTTAAAAGTGGGGCTACTCGCCACCTGTACAAATTTGACAAAGAAATTTTGACAGAAGGAGTGGTAAGTGAATCAATGTATTCATTCAGTTACTATCTACTCAGCCAATGCCATTAAATTGCATGTGTTGGATTAAATGTAAATAACCATTGAATGTATAGATTCAATAGGATAATCATTGAATGTGTACATTCAATGGCTTAGCCATTGAATGTGTACATTCAATAGTTTAACTTTGGAATGTGTACATTCCACAACCATAGTCGTTGAATGTGTATATGAACTTATCAAATGGAAATAAGTAATTAATGCTGTGTAAAATGTAACTTATTATTGTCATTTTCTTAATAAATCTTATCTGTTGATATTAACTAAAAATAAACTTTTGCAATAAGTTGATTGTCTGAAGTCAGTTACACAGTTAATGACAACAACAAAAATGTTTTAGTACCAAAAGAATGTTCGTTTTCATTGGTTTTCTAATTATATTGTCCCAATGAACCTTTCTAACATTATAGGGGTGCCGCTATGGGGCTAATTACAATTAAATTCCCAAATTTCAAACTTAATGAGACAAATTAATTGTTGTCACACTTTAGATTAATACACATAAATACCACAAGATAGCTACTCAGGCTTAAACTGTTTCTTTTCCTTTTTTAATTGAGAGGCCAAATATTTTAATATTTGTGGATTAAAGTATAGCTTATAATACAGCATTTATAATGGCTTTGACCAGAAAGGCTTCATGCATCATTGAAAAATTTTTCAGAAAATATAAATGATACAATGAACTATATGATATTTATGTCATTACATTTTTATTAACTTTAATGTTATAGACAGATCCTTCTTTATGTCAATACCTGAAATGCAAGATAAAAAGTAAATGAAAATAGCTATTTTAATATCACGATAGTCCCTCAGTTGTATGGTACTAGTTTTTTTATGTTTTAGAACTATGAAAAGGTGACTTCTGTAGACGGTCACACTTCTGATGCCTTCAGAATTTATAGAATGGTGTTGGAATATCTTAGACAACGTATGTTAAATGCTATAGAACAATATATTACGAATAGGTAGGTATGCGAGTGTAAATATTCACATCTTTCAAACAATGTGTTGTTTCCAATGAAATAATATTCAGAACTGTAATAAAAACTATTGTATTCAGTTGTTAACTTTTAATTTAACAAGATAGTGTAGACTTTTAAAATATTTATTTGCCATCTTTTCACTGTGTTAGATGGTCCAATGTAGGATGAGGATAACATCCCATATGAGGATATGAAGTTTTCTGCACAGTTTAAAATATACTCCCAGGACACACATGACACCATAGTCACGTTTTATGTATATGAGTTTCTATATCTTATTTGTACAGTAAAATATTTTCAGTAAACTAAGTTACATCACACGTAAACATATTTGGTTCAAAAATTAACTAAATGTTGTTTCTTTTACTTTAAGGTTGGTAGAACATGATATCAAGTGGGTGATTGTTATTCCATCAACATGGGGTATCAAAGGCACGAAATATCTGACTAACGTCTTGAGTACCGTAAGCAAATTCAAATTTGGCTTTTGACTTTTGGCCCTATTGTGATATAAATTATTTCATATAATTCTTGAGCAATTCCTTACGTATTGTTTGTGTATTTTACATTGATAGTTTCCATGGCTTTTGAATTTTTAGGACGATAAAAAGCGAGGGATAATATTTAAAAACAAGTTAGTGGTCACAGATAATGAAGCGGCTTCTTTTTACTGCATTAAATCCATTGAGTCGGCTCCATCTGCTGATGGTGACAGAGATACATCGAAGTCAGAACAGTTCATCTTGGTCAACGCATGGGGTATGTTCTCATACACATAATGTATTTACATTTAATAAAGTATTAATTTAAGTGTTTTAGCTAATGGCACTGGATAGTGAGAATCAATCCTTGGTGAAATTTCAAATCTGTTTTCATCACTTTATTGGAAACTAACCATAAATGAAAATTAGTTTACGTGATTGATATATCAATGTTAGTAAAATTTTCTTCCAACTAAAAGTGCCACCGATAAAGTATTTAAACCATGCAACAAATAAAATGGGCACAAAAAGTAATTGTTTTTATAATTAATATAAATTGTTGTGGACTATTGAAACTGGTAAATTATGAAAACATCTCGAATATCGCTGATAACTAATAACTTTTATAACACAACTTTCAGGAGATTATGTGGATGTAGGAATCTACAGTAAAAAACATACTGAAGCAGGTCCTGAAATAGTTGGAGTTTATAAACATCACTTTGATGCAGGAGAGGATGACATCACTAAAGGATTTGTACAACTGTTACAAAACATATTCAGCAATGAGTTCACAACACACATGGAAATAGAACAACCAGATTCGTGGAAAACACTCCTGGAAATATTCCATCGGGCAAGTCGCAGAATGGCTTCCCATAACAGCCCCAAGCAGATCAATGTTCCTCTGCCATATGCCATGCCAAAGTTATGTGAGAAATATTGCAAAGGCAAATCAGTTGAAGAGGCGATCAGCAAAGCTTCTCATCTGGGTGTCCGGTTCTCCAATGGAATGCTTTTCATAAGTGCAGAAACTGTCAAGAACATACATAAACCAGTGGTGGACCTGGTTGATGAATTAGATAAAGTAATTATTCAAAACGAATATGGTTTTAACCATCTGAAAGCACTTTTCCTTGTTGGCTCTTTTGCAGAAAACAAATATCTGCAAGAAATGATTAGGCTAAAGTTTAGTGGGAAAATATTGGTTACTATTCCGGATGACGGTCACCTCGTGGAACTTAAAGGAGCAGTTCAAATGGGACACCAAAAGAAAGTGTATTTATCTTAGATGGCAAATGACACTGACACTAGGGATTGGATGGTACAATTGTTGTTTTTTCATCACTAAACCGATATTAGTGTTAATCCTATGACTGAATATATTATAAACTAGAAATAGGATGCATTGGCATGCATAATGTCCACCCAAAGGGAAGCATGAGTTTTGCTGTAAAACTTGTGCTTTTCCATTTTTGCGAAAATTCAAAATGGCCGCCATTTTTGGGGAGAGGAAAAGTTTTTGAAAATTGCTAAGAGTAACATGTCTTAGATACCCTGTGAGTTGAAAATTTCGACGAAATTGCTCTATCTCGCACGGTTAAGGAGATAGAAGCAAATTTGTGTTTTTCCATTTGTGGCAAAAATTCAAAATAGCCGCCATTTTTGTGGAGAGGAAAATTTTCTGAAAATTGCCAATAGTATATTCCCTAGATACCCTATGGGTCGAAAGTTTCAACGAAATTGCTCTATCTCGCATGGTTAAGGAGATAGAAGCAATTTTGTGTTTTTCCATTTTTGGCAAAAATTGAAAATGGCCGCCATTTTTGGGGAGAGGAAAATTTTGAAAATTGCCAAGAGGACATTGCTTAGATACCCTGTGGGTCAAAAATTTTGACAAAATCGCTCTACCTTGCACGGTTTGGGAGATAGACATATTTATGTTTTTTTGCTATGTAGCTAGTACTCAGGAGATTAAAGCTATTACCATCAACAACAATACAAAGAAAGTAATTGATGCTATAAACCTTCACATAAAATTTTAAAAAGATGAGTTAAATATGTTTCCTTTAAAAGAGTGAAAACAGAAAAGCAATTCAGAGTAGGCTCAAAGTAGCAAAGCAGCTATTACTCAGATAGCTACAAAACTATCATCAACCAAAAGCTATCCTGGCCAAACTTTTGACCCAATGATCCTTCATATAAATTTTTATGAAGATAGAAAACATTGTTTCATTAAAATGTCCAGAAAATACGTCAGCTCAAAATAGCATAATAGTTATACAGCACAGTAGCTATTAATCAGTTAGCTATAAAGGTATTATCACCAAAAGCAATCCCAAGCAAACTACTGATCCAGTAATCCTCCATCCCAAATTTTGTTATCATAGGTGAAATACTTTTCCTTTAAAATGATTAAAATAAAAAAGCTACTAAAAGTAGCAAAGTAGATATTACTCAGTCAGTTATATAGCTATTATCACTAAAAGCAATCCCAAGCAAGCTATTGACCTAATCATTGCAATTTGGTATGTCAAATATTTTCCTTAAATTGCCCGGAAACAAAAGACGTACACAAAAGTAGCTAAGTAGCTATTACTCAGTTAGCTATTGCTACAAAGCTATCATCGACCAAAGCTATCCTGGCCAAACTATTGACCCAATTATCCTTCATATAAATTTTTGTGAAGATAGAAAACATTGTTTCATTAAAATGTCCAGAAAAAAGTCAACTCAAAATAGCATGGGATCTTCATATTTAGGAGGCACTATGAGAGTGAGTGTAGATGTGAAACCTGCTGTGAGCTTGATATGACCTTTGACCTTGCTGTAGTGACCTTGAGCTTTAAAATCTTGTCTGGGCTACATCTCAAGAACTGTAAGGTGTAGGATGTTGAAAAGTGGCGGGGACATTGGTTGGGGGTTTAGATGTGCAATTTCTTAGTGTGACCTTAATGTGACCTTTGATCATATCTCGGCCAGAATGTTTTTTCTTCCAAAGTTGAGAAATATATTTTATATCATGTATCTCAAGTGTGGTTGCAACTGATTTTCAGTTTCATAACTTTTAGTTTACTAGTTAATTGTGTCATTTTGCTGTTAAAGTGTCTTGTTTTGATACTTTTCTTTGCATATATTTTCTCCCTCTTAAGTTGTCTCTTTTTCTACATTAAACTTATACTATTTTTATAAAATTCTCCTGATCTTTGTACTGTTTCAGTCTCTTCTGTATCTCATGGTGTCCAACCCTATTTCCCCAGGCTGAGGGGTACAGTCTATTTTTAACCTAATGTACTTTTATATATATCATAGTCCTTTTGTATTCTGTCTTAGTTCACCATATAGCTTAATATTGTATGGTTAACAGTTGCTGCTTTAGTATTGCTATTGAAATAACACAAAGTTAATGTAACTATAGTTTATATACTGAAAAGTGATACATATGATCATGCTTATATGTGTATGTGTCTATTGTGTTGTGATTAAACATAATTTGAAAAGTAAACTTGAGGCTTGGATAAATGTGTTGCTATCAAGTGATGCCTGTTACATTTATTCAAAGGAATTGGTAATAATGAAGTGTGGTCTGCTACTCGATTTATTTCACCATACCGCTTAATATTGTATATAATATTAACAGACGATGCTATTGAATTGCTATGGACATGATACCTAACTAAATACTGAATTCGCTGAAAATTTACTTTTGTTTCACTTAATATTGTTGTCTGCTGACATGGTTCAAGTTTAAACTTTCAAGGTTTTATTTCAGACATACTTGGATAACATGATTTTGATTATGCTGGTAACTTGAAATAAGTTAGTATAGGATTTTCATTAAACTAGTAAAGTTGGTGGAAAATAAAATAATAAGTTTGAAACTAATTACAATAATTAGTTCACCATATGCCTTAATATTGTAATACAGTTGCTATGGTTGCATTATTATTGAACTAATATCTAGCTAAATATTGAAATTATGAAAAACTTACAATGTTTTACAGGAAATTGTCATCTGCTAACATGTGTGGTTAAACTTTAAACATTTATAGTTTTACTTTAGATATACTTTACTGACAATATGATATTGGTTATGCCGGTAAATTTTAGTAAAATAGATAACAAGTAAGCTTGAAATTATAAATATGTGTCTAAAAAGCTTAACTTTAAAGAGTTCTTAAATAATGAAAGGTTGTTTATTTACATATGCACAAGTACTCTATTATATGGTAATGAAAGCACATTGAATTAAATTAATCTTTAAAGTTTAACTGTTAAGTTATGAGTGCAGTTCCATAAATATTTTGACCATTAATTTCAAGCAAGAATTTAAAATATGAAATTTTTAACAGACCTACAAAAGTTCACACCATTGAAGATGCAAGATAAAAATGCCTTGCATGTTTTTTATTGTTTTTCTGTTTTCTTCTATTCTTTTTTGTTTACTTCCCTCATACTACATTAGAGTTATAGCTATGGTATATGTTTAAACAAATTACTTGTCATTGTCGATAATAAAAAAGATAAACATAAATTGCATAGTGTTTAATTACCTCTGCCAAGGAGGGTATGTTTTCACCTGGGTTTGTCTGTCTGTCTGTTTGTTTGTGAACAAGATAGCTCAAAAACTTATGGACGGATTTTGATAAAATTTTCAGGATATGTCCGAAATGGTAAAAGGAAAAAGTGATTAGATTTTGGTAGTGATCTGGATCTTCTGGATCCATGAAATGTAATTTTTAAAAGACAGATAACTCCAAAAGTTATGGACGGATTTTGATGACATTTTCAGGATATATCCTAAATGGGACAAGGAACAAGTGATTAGATTTTAGGAGTGATCTGGATCACTGTCTGGATCCATGAAAGTCCAGGAATTGAGCTCCCCTGGCGGAGGTCTGCGCTCTCCGAGTGCTCTTGTTTTTAAAGTGTTATCTTAATCTTACTCAACATGATACTGACAAATGATTTAAGTAAATGTAATATTAGCCTAAATTTCTTTAATTGCAAAGGTTTAAGGTGCAAGTCAAAAAGACTTTCTGTATTTAATTGGTTAAACACAACTGCAAGAGGTTAAACATTATTACAGGAATCTCATAGTGACAGTGGAATCGAAAATGGTTTATGAAAAAGAATTTGGGGGGATCAATATATTTTTCACATGAAACACCTAGTACTAAAGGGGTGGCAATATTCATTACTTATAGGTTTAAGTGATCGCTTCAAGTTAATGAGGTAAATAAGGCCGGAATGGGTTTCAGTCTACTAGCGCGGGCCATAAAGCCATCAGAGACCCGAGTAGTGCACTAAAGCGGTCACCCGTCCATGTTCCAATGTAGCCCATTGACATTTAACATCATTGAAGAAACAGGCATTCATCCCACTCTGCACAATTCCTGAAAGTCCGAACCAAAAATATAATGTCTAGAAGTGCAAACCTCGATTGAGCTGGCACAGATTTGGTAATCTTTAACATTCACAAGAACAAAACATTTTTCCAAATAGTTTAAGGAATTTTGATAAAGATTAGTGTGACAGGAATGTTTTACTTGAGTGAGATTTTAACATATGCCTAAATCACAGCTGAAATAAAACGGGAGGAAAACAGAAGTAAATTCATCATATTAAAAATATTGATACAATTATTGAAGAATATTCTCTGTCTGACATCTGGGGCCGATTTCACTAAAGGACTTAAACTAAGTCCCTTTTGTAGCTAAGTCTTGGACTTAAATCTAAGACTTTGGTCTTAGCTAGAAAAATGGATTTCACAAAGGTGACTTAGCTAAGTCCAGGCTTATCATATAACCACAGTGGTTTTCTGTGTCATGTGACCTTTTGTATCTATTCAAAATATAATGTTGATGCCACATATTCTTCTTTTAATGTATTTTATCTAAGGATAAGTGCTGTTTTGAAATTGAAAACCTTGTTAGCACATATAAACTTCCCAAACACTACTTTAGTGAGGCGTTCTGCATAATTATAATTTATTTACAGCCATTTCAAATTTTGAAGTGGAGAAAAGTTTATGGCGGCCATATTTAAGTCCTTTTTACAAAATTTAAGCCCACTACCTCCCAGACTTAAAAGTTAAGTCCACTGACTTAGCAATTTCATGGACTTAGCTGCTTTGTGAAATCCGCTAAGTCTAAGACCACAGACTTAGCAGTTTTTTGACAAAATTTAAGACCAAAGTCTTAGATTTAAGCCTAAATCTGGACTTAAGTCCCTTTGTGAAATCGGCCCCTGGAGACTTGGGAACCTTGATAAATTGTAGACATGAAAAGTGCAGGGTGGTTTCTTCATTCTTGATTAGACTACTTTTTTTATTCACGAGGTTTAGAATATGACATCTCTCACTATAATATTGAGCCAGGCTCCCTATTGGAATATAGCCTAGTAAGTATAGAACCAACATTAAAGGAATCTTTAAAGAGGGGTAAAGGTACACAGAAGTTTAACAACAATTTTTTACAGGTCAAACAATATATAGCTCTCATAAAAAATTTTATCCAAAATGTGAAAAACTGTGCAACATTCAAAACCATGAGCACATTATGGGAATACTTTAAGTATCAAATATGATCAGACTCTGTAAGATACTCAATTATGAAACAGATAATGTTAAAAGAACAAGCTAAAATTATAGCAAGAGTTATAAACAGAAAAAACCTAGATGTAGATGATGAAAGACAGATATTTGAATATGCCCAGTTGAAAAGAAAATTGGAAAATTGTCATAATGAGAAAACTAAACAACAACAATCAAAGACAGAATTTGTTGAAGAAGGTGAGAAAAAATATAGATATTTTTAAAAAAACAATTAGAATGAAAGATGCATGAAATTATTCATATATTCACAGGGATTGAAGCTAACTGACCCTTCAGAAATTTTAGATGAATAAGCAAAATATTATGAAGGTGTCTCAAGGTGATACTTTTTATAATGCAGGTAAAATACCACAGCTCCGTAATGAACCAAAACATACCTTTGGGTAATTCACGCAGCATGATTGAAATCTCTGAGGCCTTAAAAAAGAGTGGATATTAGATCAGTCCTATATGATAGTTACGCCTACTCTGTGCAACAGAGTGACCTGACAGTCAAAGAAGAGGCCTATTGTCATTAATTCCCCCTCCAAAAGTAAAGGACTTGGTCTTTCCAAAATCGTGGTGACCTGTTACATTGCTGGTGACAGATTATAAAATTCTGGCAAAACCCTAAGCATTTATGCTTGTTGAAGAAATTTTGTCAATAAAGTTGAGATCTAATAGAAATGTTATAGATATTGAGTTATGTGGCATACAATACAATATCTGTCAGTTGGCACATTATATCACCCTATTTCAGGAATGTTCAGGCTTAAAATTAAATTTGGAAAAAAGTTAGATCATACCACTTGGACCCTGCAGAAAACGTAAAATTGAATTACCAAATATGTTGGGGAAACTATACATTAATTATAGTACATTTATAGTACAACCCTTTAGGTATTTGATTTTTTCAAAGCATTGATGAATCGATGAAACTTAATTATGATGAACATTTTAATAAAATAAAATCCCTACAAGTCTGGAAACAATATTCATTAGCTTGGAAGGGAATAATAATAATAATAATTAAAACATTGATACTTTCTCAAGTAACGCCTTTATTGTCAACAATATTTACACCATCTCATATACTGCAATAATTGGACAATATGGTATTTAATTTTCTATGGCATAATAAACTACCCAAGGTAAAAAGACAGACAATAATTGCAGAACTATATGATGGCAATTTGAGAATGCCAATTATGTTTGTTTTTCACAATGCACAAAAAGCTGTGTGGATTAAATGTTATCTCTTAAATAGTACTGGGAAATGGGAAAATACTTTTCTACCAAATAATTTAAATGAGATTCTACATAAATATGTCTTTCTTAAAACATTTATAAAAATTGGTCATTGCTCAATTCAACCAAGTTATTTAGGGCTTAGGTGCTCTGAATATCAGATGAATTTAAAAATTAAAGATCTTCTAAACAATAAAGGGAAACTAATGTCCCCAAAGATTTGAAGGAAAAGATAAAAATGAAAAATAAATATTTTGTATATAAACTACTGTCAGCAATTCCAAGATCTTGGACAGCAAAAATTTTATTTATAAAGAATTTCTACAATTCACAGTAATTCTAAAAAAATGCCCGAAACTGATCCCAAAGTTATAGAGTCAAGATCTTTACTGGGAACTATTTAGTAATACCACAAGGTTGCCAATGGCGATAAGTACACGGGTGAATTTATTCCCCTTTTACAACAAATAAGCTGGAAATCTTTGTTTAGCCTTGTAAATAAAATAGCTTTAGAACCATATTTATAGTCTTTCGGGTATAAAATAATTACTAGGACTCTTGATTGTAATTACTATTTGTTTAAGTGGAAAATAATAAACCATGGCGCTTGTGATTACTGCACAATTGAACACTGCCTTTACATTTGTGATATGAGTACAGATTTCTGGAAAATAATAGAACTTTGGCTGGAATCAAAACTTAATCCCTTCACTATCTGTGAAGTTATTTTGGAACTACGAATATTAATAACAAAGTGGCTCAATCAGTTTATTACATACTGCTCTTGGGTAAATGGTATATTAACTCATCAAAGGTTAATAATAGAAAAAATAACTTTAATTGAGTTTATTGATCTGCTTAAAGGAAAATTAGAAAGTATAAAATTGACTTGCACCTTAAATGAAAGAGGAGCCATTCTCAGATGCACATCACCCTCTACCTGTTTGAACAGGGTGCGATACTTTTCAAATGGAAATATTTTAAGTGGATATTCCTGTTATATTATCAGAATCAGAAATAGGTTGATGTATTTTTATATAGGTTTAAAGCCCAAACCTGAAAACGATAATTAGAAAAAATGTCAATGTTGTAGTTTTGGTCACAGGATAGGATCGAAATATTTAGTATTGACCTAGTTTTCCATTTGTTGATTGGTCAACACTTAATTCTTCTTTTTTTCATAGAAATTGCTGCATCAAAACTGGACTGAAATTCAACTGCAAGTCTGGTCGTGGTTAATCGGTAAACGTCTCCAGTCTATTCAGGTCATCACTATGGCTAATCACAGTCAGCTATAACTTGTCTGTTGTACCTCTGCAGCTCGTCCTCATAGTTTCCCATCTGATCATGCAGAAAAAAGGCTGACCTCAAGCCAGGCCAAGATCTGGATCCAGACAAGTCGGGATGTACTGCATCATGTTGGGGAGGTGAAACCAACCCATATTTTTTCTCATGCTTTTTGTTGATTTTTTGTCCCTGATCCCTCACTTAGCCAAACAACCTTTGAATCAGTAAACGTCGGGAAGGGTCAGCTCCCAGTGGAACACCTCCCCCATACTGAGAAACACTTTACATATTGTTAAGCAACTTTCTCTCTTAAAGGAATTAAACCAGCCAGAGAATTTCAACCAAGACTCTTGTGACACAATGCAGTAGCAGAAGTGATGTTCAGGAATATCCATAAAGAAGTAACACTTGCAATTAGCAAAGTCAAAAATATTCCATTCAAAAATATAGTAAACACAGTTAATGATTTTGTGTAAGACTTGAATCGAAAGCTTTGCAAATAATCTTTTTTGCTTATGCATGCATCAGACTAAAGATTACAGACCATTCTGTTTTTTCTAAGAAAAGGAAAAAAAAATAATTTTCTATTTTCATCTAGAAAGTAACTATTTTTTTTTCAATTCAAAAATTCATCTCCCATACCTAGCATTTTAGGATTTAAAGGAGCATCATTCGAAAACATAAATTTATTCTTAAAAATATACTCATTGTATAGATTTTTCGTTGTAAGTGGCTGTTTAGTGTCAACATTGTACCAGCAATTTAGTACTGGACGAAAAAGCTGCCAAACAAAAGAGGCTTTATGTTACTTAACATCAAGTTTTTCCCATTTTTCTTCACTTGTCTACAATCTTTTGATTGGGCAACTTTTTGTGCATTATGAAAACTGGTAATATCAGGTAACGTAAGTCCACCATCTTTTATTTTGACAATCGTAGTTTCATATTTAACTCTGGGTGGTTTGTTATTCCACAAAAAGTTCAAAATAAGTTTCTATAATATGTCTAGCACATATGAAGGAGTATATAACCTGCTAAACAGGGAAGATACCCGTTACATAATAGATTAATCTGTGTCTAAATGTGAATAAAAGATTCAACTTTGCTTAACTGTTTATCAAAATTTAATTTTGTTCTTTCTGTGGCATCAGTGGAAAGCCAAACTCCTAAAGTTTGAAAGGAATCCAAATTTATATGTAATTGTTTAATCTGGTGTGGCAAGGAAATATATAGAAAAAGGGCCTACTGGAATTATAACACTGTTTTTCCAAATTTAATTAAAGAATTGGTAGTATCATCTGTCAGTTGGCAAATTTTATACCCTGTTCGTGCAATATTAACTCCTTTGATACTTTCATCAAACTTCAGATACAGTGGTATGGTCTCTTGGACTCGTATGTATAAGAAGGCGGGTAGTGGGCAGCCTTGTTTGACTCCCTTGATAGTTTAAACAATGGAGAGAGGTGCAGATTGTTCACAGTACATGATGTGATGTTATTAAAAAGATGCTTCACACATGAAATGAACTGCGATCCAAAATTATAAGATTTGAGGCCTTTCAAAATCTTCAGTTCTTCTCTTTTAAAGACTTTTACCAAATCAGTTAAGATTAACAGGCCTGGGAGATATTTGGTTGTAGTATAACTAAAATCATCTATAATCCTGACATTTCCTCCTATAAAGCTGATCATCGCTTCTACTAATTATTGGGCACTTTGGTGGTCTCTTGTGCCCATTTAGCTAATTAATGTCGTGGGTACTAGTACTATCTCCGGGAACACTGGAGAGTCCACATGTATCTCACCCACGAAATGGCTATAAAGGTGGCTAATACCATGGTCAGCAGCCACTTAGACTACCGCAACTGTCTGCATTACCACACCACAGAGGCAAACAAAAAATACCTCAGTATTCAAAATGTCTCATGTAGCAATGTATGCAGGCTCAACTAGGTAAATCATGTTGCACTACTCCTGAGTAAACTACACTGGCTTCCCATTGAATATCGCATACTGTTTAAGTACAACCTTCTTACATATAAGGCAATGAATTTCAGGATAATGTCACTGGATCTCGACAACAGTTGAAGATCTACATATTCGGATGAGCCTATCCATCACTGTGGTCTTCTTCCATATCAGATGCCCACATGGATATGGACTTTTTCTGGCAATTGGACTAAACCCTTCTTGGATATCTGTACCGCAGAGGATAGCTGTATCAGTTTGGCACTCTATAAATACTTTTTTATTCATCATTCATTCATTAAAATAAATGCAGAAATGACAGGTAAGTCAAAGTCAAAATTTGGAGTTTCCATGTGTTCCTCCCCCAGTATTGCATCAAAACTGATTTTTTTTCCATTATTTTTGGAAAAATGTTAACTTGTTGTACTTAGTATTGACACTCAATAAGACAAAGTACACAATGATCATCCTAAAGACTCTAATTGTATATATTTTTCTTTCTGTGGTGATAAAATTTTAAAACGTATGCCACTTCGGTAGTATTCCTTTTTTTCTGGCTTATGTGTGTTGGAGTAATATACTGTGCTTGGTTACCAGTTGTAATCAGTTTTATTGCAATCACCCCCCAGGGATTGCGAATCAGTCAGTTTGTACTGGTCCGTGAAATGAACTCGATCTCCTTACCCTCTAGCCAATCATTGCCGTCCTTACAGCCTCGACCAATCACAGCCCTTCATCTTTCCCCCTAATATTGGGAAGTACGCACATTGTCATTGTGTTTCCAGACCTTGAAGAGTTAACATTTCATATAAAAAACTCCCATCCCACCCTCCCATGATGGTGTCTCATTGTATTTTATAAATTTTTAGTGTTTTATACAGTCCCCATAAAAGGGGCGTTTATGTATATGGCTTAGGTATGTTCTATTCACGAGAAATTATAGATCTCGTTTTTAAATCCCGTTTTAAATCTCGTATGTATCAATTAATGTGATAGAAATTAATAAACGTAGTTTGCCCAACTCTCGTTCTTCATTTCTCATTGATAACTTTTATCCTATCAGCACGGCTACAAGACTGACTGGTGAACGAGCCGCTACATGGTTTACAGCCAGCATGTGATACAATGTGGGAAAGCCATGATTCTTTAAATTTATATTTCACTTATGACAAACACAAATTGTGGGATTAAATTGTTCAGAAAATGTTTTAATTTAATGTTATATGCCAATTGTTATTAAAGGTCAACAATAAGTAAAGTGTGGATAATTACATAATTATAATATTACTTTATATCTCATGACATCCAGCTAGGAAACCTTAAGGTGTAGGAAGTTGATACTTGGTGGGAACATTTGGTCACGGTTGAGGGTCTGTAACGTCATTCTGTGACCTTGAATTGACTTTTAAGCCTTGCCGAAGTGACCTTGTTCTGAAAAATCTTGTCTGAGCTATATCCCGGAAATCATAAGGTGCAGGATACTTGATACCTAGCTAACTTTTAACATGTACAGTCTATCTCAGGAACCATAACATGAATGAAGTTGACCATTAGCAGGGACATTGTTCAAGAAGTGTGTGTCTCCAAAATCAAAAGGTGACCTTTGACTTGACATTCAACCTTGCTGTAGTGACCTTATCTTTTAAAATTTTGTGCAGGTTATATCTTGAAAACCGTATGGCGCACAAGGTTGATACTTATCATAGACAATGGGTGAGGGTCTAGATATGCAGCCACATGGTGTGGCCCTAATTTCGCCGTTGACATTGCTGTAATGACCATGACCTTTAAAATCTTGTTTTGACTGCATCTCAGAAACTGTAAGATGTAGGGAGTTATTATATGGCAGGTATATTGGTTGGGTGGTCTAGTTGTGAAACCTCGTTATTATTTTGATGTGACTTTTGACCTTTACCAGAATGTTTTCTACTGCCACATTTGAGGCATATTTCCCCCATCACAAAGCTAAATTGATTCCTGGAAATGATTTTTCATTTATTTTTACCTAATTGTGCTATCTCTATTGACAGCTATACTTCAATTAATAAATAGATCAAATAATTAATTTTACAGCTTCATAACAATACTTAAAAATGAAGGTATAATCTTGATATTAAATTGATACTTTTTCTTTCAAACATTATCTCTTTGTTATTACTCTTTCACCTTTACATAACTTCCACTGTCTGAAAGACTCATTATCTGTGTACTTTTTGACCTTTTGTATATCTTATGGTGTTCAGTGCTATTTCCCCAGGTTGTGGCGTACACATCAATGATGCTATTTTTGTGAGTGTAAATTTTCATTTTTTATGTTCTTTGTTCGATTTTTTTCTTACAGCAAAATGTCTTATCATTATATAAAATATGAAAATTATCTAGTATGAAAATAAGTTCAGATGTGTGTAATATGTTAAGTTGAACTTTTAGGTTTGAAACATAGTACTACATCTAAACATTAAGTTATTCAGTTATAACTTATCAGCATAATCTAAACTTAACTTGTTGTGACAAAGTTTTATTTCCTGATATGTAACGTCTGCAAATAAATGTTTTAGATAAATGATAGACTAAATAAACTTTGACTATCACAGACCTGTTAACAATCTGTTTAAACATGATAAGTTAATGACATGTCGTGCAGATGTTGTTTCACAAGTGAATCGAAAGGTTGCTGCGTTTAAAACAGTTTATATGTAACGCAAGCAAAACACAAAAACGATGTCAAAAAAAGAAGAATCGGGACATATTAAACCATGCGACACACAGAAAGTGATGACATCAGGGAAGACATTGGCATCAGCACCTGACAGTATGGTGTATAGTAAAGAGGATACTAACAGCCCTGTGGATAGCTCATATTCTTGGTTTGTTGTAGTTTTAGTTGGAATATCTTTCTTGATTGGAGCTGGATTTTTCCGTTCGTTCACTCTGGTGTATCAAAAGCTTCTAATAAGATTCAATCAAGGTGCCACATTGACCGCATGGGTTTCAGCTATGTATGGATGTGTCAAACTATGCTCAAGTAAGTCTGTGTTCCAAATGTAGGTAGCTTATAAAGTAGATTTATTAGAGTAAACATAGTAGAATTTATTAAGTGCGAACTCTAGCGAGGCGCGCTTCTACAGATCACTTTTTTTTTTTGTCTCTGGACTTTCATGAATTGTGGCATGGAATTGTCTTTTACAGAAGTTGTGGCAATGCCACAATGTCTGTCTTTTCCAGAAGTTAATGGGCTACATTAGTACTGTGATGGGTTACCGCTTCAGTGCACTACTCATGTCTCCGATGGCTTTGCGCTCACGCTAGTAGACCGAAACCCCTTAAGAGTAGTTATACATTGTACTTTAAAGACAGACTGCAGATAATACACATGCAAAATGATGTATGGTGGCATATACAAATACTGCATCGGATTAGCTAATCACCATTTCATCTAATTGATTAGGATGGCTTTCTTTATCAGTACTCTGGTCCCACCGCATTTTGTTCGATAACTTTTAGTGAATCTTAAAAACCTAACACTTGTAATATACTCGATATATCTTTTCATGTATAGTTTGTTCTTATCCTGAGTTACAGGCTAAAGAACCTCTGGGAGCCTGAAAAGGGTCATATGGTACAGTTCAAATAACAATTGGATCCCATTGTATATCATTGTATGTGTAAATCAAGAGCACTCAGCGTATTCCTCTGCCAAGGCCCAGCAACTCCACTATTGCTTCTGAGGATGATGACCAGTTGTACATTTGCACAGTATATTAGTCTGTGAACTGCATGTTTCAGGTCCAATTGTGAGTGCACTGGTGACAAAGTTTGGCACCCAAAAAGTGGGCATGACAGGTGGCATCTTATGCATGGTGGGGATGGTTAGCAGTGCCTTTGCACCAAGACTTTTCTATCTTTATTTTACAATTGGAGTAATTGTTGGTAAGGCATGTTTAATGTATTTTCACAATAAACTATTGTTTTATACGAGAGAGCCCTGTTTCGTGGATATCACAGCTTTGAATAAATTACGTAATATATGTAAAATCTATATCGTTATTATAATCTAATATTGTAACTAAAATCTATATTTTTAATTAACGCTCGACGATAGGAGAGGGTTATTGTAATCAGTTTGTTTCTGTCAGTCTGTCTGTCTGTCTGTCTGTCTGTGCACCGTTTTGCCCTTATAACTCAAACACTATACCATCAATCGAGCTCAAATTTGGTGGGTAGATATTTCATGGGGTACAGACGGAATCTTCCAAATTTGGTGTAATTTGTTTGAAAATTAAAGTCAGGAGACAGGTTTTTAAATTTTTAATTGGGTATATACAGTGAAACCTACTTGTCTTCAAAAATCAATATCATGATAGGATTTCCTCCTCATAAATTCTTGCTTCATCAGATATCCTCTGTGGCTGTGAGTGTAATGTGTAGAACTTGTAATCTCATGGTTGGGGTTCAATACCAGTCAATTCTAATTTTTTTTTTTTTTTTTTAGGTTTTTTTTAGCAATTTTTTTAAAGGTCTTTTAAAAAGAAAAGAAAAAAACACAGCATCTAAAATTTTACTGTTCAAAAAAAAAACTTTAACCAAGATAAAGTGTTCAACTTGATGGACAATAATAGATCAATTGGGCATATACAGAGAAATCTGATTTTCTTTATTGCATAAGTAAACAAGATGCACTCAGAGAGAGCAAAACGCTCGACTCCATGTGACCAGTCTCTCAAGTGATATAAAATATTGTAAGGAAGACAATAAAATAAAACCAAACATGTAAATTAATTTCGACAGATAGACAGACAGACTGACAGAAACAAACTGATTACAATAACCCTCTCCTATCGTCGAGCGTTAAAAAATCAATATTTTGCTGTCTGATGATGTCATTACTTAATGATGTCACAATGCAATTGTCATTGTGAGGTCACAAAACCTAGCTTGTGATACGTGTGATATACTTCTTCTCATTAAATTTATGTCTTGAAATTGACATAAATACAATTGAGAGGGAAGTGGTGTATTTGTCATGTTTATTTATTTCTGTTTCTTTTGTTTGTTTTTTTTGTTTGTTTGTTTCAATTTCTTGACAGTCCATCACAAAAATTTACCCTGAGTAATTTTGACCAAGAAGTGGCTTTTAACCAATATTTTTACCTCTACCAGGAATTTATGTTTGTTGTGTGCCTTTTTGTCTATTTGTGTGCCTGTTTATGGTGTTTAGATTACTCCAGAACTAATGAACAGATCTTTATAAAAAATTTGTGAGTAGGACCTGGTGAAAGGAAGAAATTACTAATTTTTGGGAAAGACGTGGATCATATTTTGGATACAAAAAAAATCATGAATTTTCATAGGTCCCATTTCAATGTATTTTAATGATTTTAGCTTTCTACTTCATATTTCTTCAAAAGTAATTAATAAATTTTGATGTCAAATTTGAAGTAGGAAGGGACTAGCCATGGGAAGGAGTGATTATAGTTTAGGAAAGATCCAATTAATATATTGGATACCAAGAAGCCTCCAGAATTTCTGGAAATGCCACCATGGTGGATGTGTGTTATACTTTATAACACTTGTGAGACTGGTCACATCGAGTCGAGCGTTTTGCTCTCTCTGAGTGCATCTTGTTCTAATATGACTTTGATAGCACTTAATCTCTACAAAATGAAAATGGTACTACAGATCTACAAACGTGATGTCCTAAACCAGTCAGATATCTAGGAACATAAGACTGTATAACACCTACACAGAAATTAAGGTAGGGAAGTCTTTGTAAACTTATAGGTTTTCATGTTTTTTTTCATCTGAAGGATGTAAGAGAAATGACAGAAAGAATGTCATCAGGCAACTTATTACTCTGCACACAGTAATTTTTTACAAGTACTGATTATCAGTGTATTCCGCAGTTGTGAATACTGATAAGGAAAATAAAGGACTGATAAGGGAAATAAAAGACTTATATTATTATAGAAAAACTTGAAAGATTTTTCTGATTGTACAAAAAGACAATCACAAATTCACAATGAGCCTCTAGTTATATCTTCCAGAGATCAAAGTATATTAGGCATTCCATAGCCTTGCTTAAGGCTGAAATTTGTACCATATCTTATCAAGCATGTACACAGATATTTGGTATTCATGAAATACTCGTAAAGGTAAGCTTATTAGACTGTCTCAGCAGCATGTTGATGTTATAGCCAGCATATTTCAAAGTACATTTTGTAAATGAGGGGTGGTATTCACTAACATGGATCAGTAAAGATCAGATCAAATTGAACAAAAATGATCACTTTTTGATCAGATTTTTGGATCAGCTCAGATTGGTATTCATGAAACATTTGATCTGATATTTTGATCAAATTTTGGATTAACTATGATCCATGCTCTTTGATGGATTAACTTTTGGATCAAGACAGATCAAAAATAACCGATAGAAGATTTATTTCTTAGGGAAGATGAATGTTTTAATCAGTTATTACAGAGGCAGACAGTATTTCACAACTGAATAAACCTTTTAAAATTGTGTGAAATTCATACAAAATCAGATCAAATATTTCATCTTTTCAGTTCAAGTGATCCATGGTTTCTGAATAGCTATTTGATCCCATGGCTCACTTGAAACTTTTTTCTCAACTTTGATCTGATCTGGATCTGATCTTAATCCTTGTTAGTGAATAGTGCCCCTGATTTTCCTTAATTACAAAGAAACGAGAATCGTTAGCAAGGCCGGGGATTCCACTTCAAATATAAAGCAAGAATGGAGACCAGAATTTATACTAGCACACAGATACTTTTAGTTTTATTAATTGGGATCAATTATATTTTCAATTAAAGATCCTACATAGCAAACGGATCTAATATATCAAATACAAATGCCTCAGATATGAGTTTTCATAACACTGGTCTTATCTAAATCTTACCTGAAGCTGTTAAAAAAGTTGAGGTCATTTCAACTAGAGATTTGTGCTCTATGCTGATGATACTCTGACAATCCGACAAAATTCTGATCAATCTAAAATTCTTTTATAACACATGAACAATTATTTTCTATATAATATTGCAAGATAAGATAACCATGCATTCCTTATCTAAGCAGCTGACTTGCTTAAGAAACTTAAAATCCGCAACTAAAAAAATAAATCACAGTACCTTAAAATGTAAGCCATAACACCGCACAGATAAGTCATTTCACCCAAAAGATTCGTTGTAACTGCTTTTTAACAGAAAAAGTTGGTCATGAGTACTCAGGAGAAAATGAGGACTTTTACAGGATTTTATTCAAGTTTAAAGATTATTTACAATAAAAGCAACTACACTCCGGACTTTCACAAGTGAAAATATAAGTTGTACAAACTGTAGATTTGGTCGGATGATCATAATTTAAGCCAACAGTGAAACAGGAGTTTGTCTACATCAGTTGCCCATGAAAGAAACACAGCTTCCATATGAGTCCATTGACACTGGTCCATGCGGTCGCACAAACACACATTTGAATTTTTGGTTCACGATCTCATCATTATTGTTCCATAAATGGACCTCATGTGGATATGCATCCACCCCCCATGAGAGTTATTGGCAGTTTAAAAAAAATAAAACAGTTAAAAAAATCTGCCACATGCTAACAATGTTGTACATGTTGTGTTAAACGTGTCCTACCTATAAGCGAATCCCAACTTATTTACACTTATTCCAACAAGTGGATGCTGCTAAAGCACAAAATTCATTGAACCACAAATGAGTCCCAACTAGTTGCATATTTTAAAAATGTAGCCCAAGGGGCCTGCATAGAACAGTGTGACCTAGATATATGATCACTGTTCATTAACTGCAGTGAGGTGAGCACTATTATTAGCAACAACTTTGACCTAATGCGACAGTGTAAGGAGTATAAATATGACCACCATGATAGCCGAAATGACGTACAGTTGAATTGAAGTAAGAGCAATTTTATACATAAAGTTTGTAAATTCTGTATGTATATTTGTTATTATCCTCTTTGTTTCTACCAGGTTTTGGTTCAAATTTGACTCACCAATCAGGGTTTATTATGCTTGGTCAGTACTTCAAGAAAAAGAAGAATATTGCCAATGGGATTGCCACGATGTTTGTGGGCTTTGGATGTTTTGTGTGGGCTCCACTCATGCATGTTCTGTTAGAAAAGTATGGTTGTCCTGGAACCTTTTTGATATTTGGTATGAATTTTTTTATTTTCTCACAGTAACTGTATTCAGTGCTGTCATAACAATTAACTATGGACTTATATTTTTATAGATTCCACATAGTTATATTTACTGAATAAATAAATATATATACTTATTTCTGCATCATATCTAATTTCAAATGTAATATATATTTAATAGTATGGTTACTCTACCAAACAGGTATCATTTTCATGACTGTTTGTGTGTTCCATTGTTAGCAGGATTTGGCAAATGCTACTGGTTAGATCTTCAAGTAAAAAATCAGAAGATGGGTCGTGTTCCAACTTAGATCCCGTTAAATTTTGAGAGTCTTCTGGATCACCATCTGGATACAAAAAATAATCTTGATTTCCCCATTTTGTTATTATTGTGTGACTTTGCGAAGGTATGCATTCACAGAGTGCTCTTGGTAATATTAGTAATATTACTTAACTTGAACTTCAGTTAAGTTTGCCTAAAACCTACAAAACATTAAAATTGGTCATATTCAAATTAATTGTATTTAATATCATTGATCTACGTTTGAAGTACAGTTTTAAAATTGTCTTTGTAAATCACATATCAAATTAATGTGCCTTAAAATAAGATATTTTAGGTTTGTGAAGTTTTTGTATTTAAAAATGTATTTGTCAATTCCATGTCTTATGCCTTTCTAGGAGCTTTGGTTTTGAACTACCTACCTATTGGCCTGCTTTTTAGACCATTGCCAGAGAAGTATCTCAGCGATCACGATAATAGAGAACCAAAGGATATCAAACAGACTTGGTCAGGAATTAACAGCACAAACACTCTTCACTTACAACTACATGAAACAAGTGCTGAGGTCGAGACAAATATAACAACAGAAATAACACAGGGCTCAGACAAAAACTGTACCAAGCACAGGAAATGTATTTCTTGTGAAGGATGTATACCACTGAATACTTGTTATAAATATTTCGGTGTAAATTTGTTGAAAAGTGTTGATTTTGTGATGCTCTTAATGTTAATGTTTGGTTTCTTCATCAGTCAGGGTATGCTTGACTTTTCATCAGGCTTATGCCAGGAAATTGGAGAGCTACGCCACTCTGAAGTTGCAATTATTGTTGCAATTTCAGCTGGAAGTGATATCATTTCAAGGCCGGTGTTTGGAGCATTCTTTGATGCAAGTTGCATGAAGAAAGTAAGTTTGGTGACCTTTCCTGGGTTGGCCTTTTTAGCAGGATGCACACAATGCTTAATTCCACTGACAACATCATTTAGTGGAATGTTAACACTGTTTCTGTTCAATCAGATATTCAGTAGTGCATTCCACACCCAGCACTTCGGAATTATTACTGATTTAATGGGAATCAAGAACCTTCCGGCTGCACTGGGACTACTTCGTTTTGTCTGTGGCCTTGGTATTATAGTTGGTCCAACTGTGGGTGGATTGCTAACTGATACATTTGGTTCATACACATATGCATTCTTCCTTGGTGGGGGAATGTTTTCACTACTCTCTTTAGTCTTTGGTTGCTATATTATATGCTGTAGGTATAAATGATATGAAAGTATGCATGTGTTCTTAATTATTGTACTTTGTGTCTTTCAAAATATATTAAAATTATGCCAAACACTGTTAATTCAAAGGTATCATGCAGGAGAATCAGTTATTTCTGTCAGTAGTTAGGATCAGGTGAGCACCTAAGTGAATCTTGTGTGCTTTCATAATTTGGAATCAAATCCACAAAGACAGAGGGAGAGGCTAATGCTTAAAGATCAAAGTTGTTAACTACTAGGCCACTGTTGGAAGGTGCGTGACATTTGGGGTGGACCTGCTTTCAGTAACCACCACCCCCACTCAATCTTCACCTTTACTTTCACTGTTTATGATGCAGGTTAAACCAGTGGCTGAGTTTAGAATGAGTAATTGCTAATCTGATTTATTTTTCTTACTATATTTTGAGGCTGCTGGAAATGTTAATTATAACATAGGTACTCCATTCCTGTTTACCCTTCGTACAATAAACAACATAACAGACAAAGTTAAGCAACAAAAAGATGTCACCTTCGTCAAATTAAATTGAATGACGCATTTTGCAATGTTAACTTTGGTCCTTCAGATTAAAATTCTCACCTGGATCTTCATTATTACAGCCTTTTTATCCATTGATTTTAGTGTCCCTCTCCAATTCTTTCAAAGTCATGGCACAAGGACAGCAGATTCACTTTACCTCATGGAGCACAGGACTGCAAAACATTAGATTTGTTAGCAAAAGCATTTAATCCTCTGCTATGCTTGACTATATTTTGGCTGGTACTTTCACATTATTCTGTAATTTTACTGTGTTAAATATTTAACAACAAATCTTTCCACATGTTTAGATATGAAGCTGAAATCCGACACAGGTTTGTAACTTTGCAGTTGCTTTGTGTAATGCAGCCCTATAATAAGAGGGGTAACCAATGCTTTTCATATTTGAAAATGTACCTTTGATAGTGACGGATCATTAAGTTATTTAAACACTGGAGGATAATGATGCTTTTAAGATTGGTCAAGGGTCTATCGAAATAAAGCTTTGAGGTGAAGCCATGTATTATGTGTGTGGGGGGAGGGTTAGACAAGATATCTCTGTATATATGTTACAGTATATATGCGAAATCAGTAAATATTTGGTCAGTAAATACGCGTATTCCCTGAAAATTTCAGTAAATACGCGTATTTACTGGTTTTTTGGTCCAGTAAATACACATATTTACTAAAATCATCATGAAGACTTTATATCTTAAATAGTTGGGTGTTATCTGCTATGTCTTCATATTAACATTTCAAACTTTAAATGGCTTTGTCATATTCAAATATTGATACTTCTTTACAATCCAGCACTGTGATAACTATTTAACATCTCTTTATAATTTCAAAAGCATTTGTATGTGACACGTGATAAAAACTTGTAATATTTTTTTAATTTAAAATAAATGTAAATAGACAAGTTTATAAATTTAACGATGATGCTTTATGTGTAAGGAATAACAAGCAAGGTAATAAGATCAATATATATTCTTGTTCAAGAACTGAATTTCACTGTAGTTTTGACAATGTATTTTAACAATGTATTTCTTTTCCAAAGGTCACCAATAAAATTTAGATCTATAAATAGGGTTGAATAAAACTTCCCTTTAATGTTGTCCCTTCAATAGATGAAGCCACATCATAACCATAGATGCCTTAAAAGAGAATAAGTCCCTCTGAAAGACTACAATGAAATCCAATTAGGGGCTAGCTGGCCTTTTAATTGTTTCTGACAGCAATTCTTTGATCAAGTAGCCAGTACCTACATTAAAGGTATAAATCTACCAGAAAATGGCAAAATATTAATCCTTGATTGAAATAAAATAAAGAAACCACTTACTAATAATCTCTGTTTACCAACAGATTCTTCGAGCATGCATGCAGACTTGTTTGGGTGTAAATCATGTTGTCTTAAATGATAAGGTATAGTTTCTGCTCAATGAAAGTACAGTTAAACTATGTTAAAAGTTAGAAATTTAAATTAATTTCTTAAACTTTTATTTATTTCCAATAAAAACACTTTTTATGTATTAGTCACATGAAAATAGTGAAATGTTAAATGATTTTTAATCATTTGTAGGGATGACATAGTTCTTTAGTAGCTGTGGGATTGAAAATAATATAAGCTTAAATGAAATATCTAAAGAAAGCACATATCTTAAGTTTTTAAAAATAAATATTTAAAAGCCCAGTGCTACTTTTTCAACATATTTGCATGTAATGTACTCTAAAATGAAGTATGCTTAGTATGTTCTAATAGTCATCATGTTATAGTAAAATGTTCCAATATAATTCACAGTCTGATTTACCATTTAATATTATATAAAGTAAAATGTTCAAATATAATGTACACTTTTAAGCAACATTTCTATTAATAAAATGTTGTAAGGAAACCCGACGGAATTTTGTGACCTCATATTTTTGTGTATGACATATGTCATGGTGGAAAGTCCAATCTGGTAGAATTTCAAGTTTCCAAGTTTATGTTGGTAGAAACTCCAATTGGACTTTTTACCGGTAGGAACTCCAATTGGACTTTCTACTGGTAGAATTTGAAATTCTACCAGATTGGACTTTCTACCATGACATATACATATAATTACAACCAGTGAACATCAAAGTTTCATTTCACATATTTACTGAAAGTCAAACCAATAAACTCGTGAAATAACACCGGTCATTAATCAGTAAATACGCGTATTTACTGAAAAGTTTAGGGAATACGCATATTTACTGACCAAATCAGTAAATACGCGTATTTGCTGAAATTTTCAGTAAATACGTGTATTTACTGATTTCACATATTTACTTTAACATATACATATATAATGTTAAAAATAAATGACTGCAGAGATTCATAAGATCAGATTGGAGAGTATATAACCTACTTTGTAATGTGTGATCTAGATCAGATATAGAATTAATAAAACGTGTGTAAGCACATCTTGATGAAGTTGTTTTATTATCCATTTGCAAGAATTTTGATTTTTAAGTGAATGTATTAAGTTAATTTTTGGATAATTGATAAACAGTAATAGCAAATACTACATCAGAAATGCCGAAGCCAATTTATTTTCAATTGTGTAAGCTCAATTGACTAATTAAATATTTGTTATTTTCTTAATCTTTCACTTCCTGAGTCTAGATTTTATTTAGTCAACCCACCACCTTAACTGTACAAGCTACAAGAGCTCGAATTCACAATTCGAATTACATGTACATATTTAGAATTCCTAAGACGTACCTGTGATGCCAAATAGTGTAATTGGAATTTAAAATATGTATTTTGAGCTCTTAATAGAATATTTAGAATTTCAAATAGTATATTTCCAAATTTGATTTTGGATGGCAGTTCTAGGCTTTCCTAAGAAGTGCTCCCACATTAATGAAATGCTACATATGAAGAGACATTTAACCCAGACAGCATTCCACCTTCAGACTGATGTTGGCTGTTGGTCACATGTTCGGCAGATTTGTCAATGGTGGGCCATATTGGGCCAACTGGTGATTTTTATTCAAGATGGCAGTGAGCAACAATAGGGCATTTAAGTAAATTTAGTAAAACGATTTTATTATGGTATATCTAGTAATCAGATTTCAGTGAGCCCACAATTTTTAACTCACCATTTAACAATTTTAGACATAAAATAATATTCTCACAATAAATTCACAATAAAGCAGTTCTTACTAAACATTATATTTATCACTGGATTATGTAATATTGTTTTATGACGATGTTCCACCATTGTTAATCTTTGGTCGTTTGACTAGTCAGGGATTCCCTTAACTAAGACCTGCCCACAATCTATCAATCATTTGGATTTTGTTAAACAATGGTCACTCAACTCCATGCTGCAATCTGTTTGGATGCTGATATAGTGGGAGTACAATTTTTATCAGTCACTTGCTGATGTAAGCCAGATGTAGCATATGGTGGTCAAATATCATCTTAAACAAAATTCTACCATTGGCCCAATGGTGTTAAAATATATAGATATGCATGCAGTCTGAGTAGTGCGCAAGCAACATGGGCCCAACGGTTGCAAAATCTGCTCACCATATGACCGACAACCAACATAGGTCTAATGGTGAAATGCTATCTGGGTTACTTCTCATACAAGTCACATTTCTGATGGTGATGCATATACTACAGTTTATTAGTTTTGAACAAGTATTACTAATAATAGATTGCATAAGTAATTGCAGCTAGCTTTATATTAAATTTTGTGGAATATGTGCTACATGTATTTAAAAATCTCGTTATTGAGCAAAAGCAGTTTTGAAATCTTAGTGGTAAGTAGGATGTTATACATGTGCTCCAAACATACATAGATAGAGTTTCTCGATGGCCTAGGAGTAAGCAAGGTTGGAATCTAATAACCGGCTATCATATGTGTTTGGTTCTCTACTCCCACAAGTGGAAATGCTTAGGGAATGTTCCAACAAATGTCCTGGCTGTAAACAGGACGTAAAACATTAACCTTGACTTTGAATGAACCGATATATAAATCTCAACTCTCGTGTATTTGTGTATACCTTTACATCTACTTTTAGAAAGTGGTACATTCTAAAACTCGGACTTCTGTCCAACTTGGAATTCTACTTGGACTAAGCGGCGATAGCGGCGATGGGATGGGGGGGGGGGGGGGGGCAGCGGCGACGGGTTTGGGAGGGTGGGGGAGGGGCTGTGTTATGCATTAATTGAGCCAATCAAATGCAAGAGGGTTATATAGGGGCTCGCCATAAAGCATCCCCATCGCCGCCCCACACACCCCCCTAAATATTGTTAGAAACCCCATTGTAGCCTCACGTTTTCATCACTCTGTGGGTGTATACAACTACCAGCATTTGATATTTTATTTGTTTTAAATATTTCGCCGCCCCACACCCCCTCCCCATTTCCAAGTTGGACCTGAAAGCCATCGCCGGCTATAGTGGCTCTTAATTATATATTTGTAAAATATTGTTAGAAACCCCATGGTAGCCTCACGTTTTCATCACTCTGTGGGTGTACAAGTACCAGCATTTGATATTTTATTTGTTTTAAATATTTCGTGAAGGCAGTATTAGGTGCCGCGACACAAAAGTATTGCTGGATTACGCCGTATATATTTGTAAAATATTGTTAGAAACCCCATTGTAGCCTCACGTTTTCATCACTCTGTGGGTGTACAACTACCAGCATTTGATATTTTATTTGTTTTAAATATTTCGCCGCCCCACACCCCCTCCCCATTTCCAAGTTGGACAGGAAAGCCATCGCCGGCTGTAGTGGCTCTTAATTATATATTTGTAAAATATCGTTAGAAACCCCATGGTAGCCTCACATTTTCATCACTCTGTGGGTGTACAAGTACCAGCATTTTATATTTTATTTGTTTTAAATATTTCGTGAAGGCAGTATTAGGTGCGGCGACAGTAAAGTATTGCTGGATTATATATTTGGCCAAAGAAAATATGAGGCCATTACCACCCCCCCCCCCCCCCCCCCTCCCATCGCCGCTATCGCCGCATTACTTGGACTGTCGCCGCTATCGCCGCTGGCCATCTACCCCTTCTCATTTCTCCTCAATTAAAATCAACGTCGCCGCTATTAGTCCGAGCGGCGATGGAATCGCCGCTTTTGTCCAACTTTTAGGAAGTGCCTTAGAAAGTACCAAAATGGCTAACGTTCTGATTCGGTTGATAGTACATTTATTAATATTCATTATTCAAGGATATTCTATGTATTATAACTTAACATACGTTGAACTAGTATCAAATAAAACCTATGGAGGACGATTTAAATTTTTGACATTCCTCAATTCGGTAATACGGTTTACCTTTTGGGCGATAATAGAGACTTTGTGGGACCAATTCACTCCCATGTAACTATATTCTCGCTGACCCCTAAATTAGTTAAGAACAATTACAGTTACACAATAAATTACCAATGTATAAGATTAATTTTACAATTATCTATGATGTGATAACCATATTTTACCTCGTAAAATGTATAAATTTTTAATAAAATTGATTGCAGGTGCAATTAAACACATTTGCGTGAATTGGTCTACCAATACAAAATGAACAGGCTATGGTTAATATTTTAATTTTAAATTCTATTTATAGTCTTCGATATTATTTCTGTTGGAATACCAAATTATTATGTTTAATTTTATTAATATTAATAGTACTAGTGGTTATCCATTATCCATTTATGAACTCTCAAGATGGGGCAAATATTTTTAATTTAAATTTCATTAATAGACTTAGATTATATTTTTATTTGATCAGATGTTTTATGGACAACTCGGCCCACTTCAAACTCGGCCCATTTCAAAGTCGGCCCCCTACAAAGTGACTATGAGATCAACTCCTCAGTATTCATATTTATGTATAAAATATGAAATCACAGTATTCTTTGCGATTTTCTAACAATATGTTATAGAAATGCTGCCTGGAGATCAAGTATGTTACCTGGAAATGTGTATTTGCTGAAGCATTAACATTTCAATTTCGTGGACTTACACAATTCATTTATATTCATGTATATGTCATGGTAGAAAGTCCAATCTGGTAGAATCTCAAATTCTACTGGTAGAAAGTCCAATTGGAGTTTCTACCAACATAAACTTGGTAGAAAGTCCAATCAAAGAGATTTGGGTATTGCCCTGGGGTCCGAAATCTAATAAACTTGGTAGACAAATCTGGATGAGGAGACAGTACTGCAAGCTTTACATGCTGAGACGAAAAACTGGGCAGTTGTGACAAAAAATGTCAACTGGTCTCAATAGGTCTTAATAGGTCTTACAGCATCATATTTTCTTTAATATGCATTTTCTTCATTTATGAAAGTTGCACCTTGCTTAGATGACAGATTTATATGGATAGAAGGCCCACTGTTTGTGTTTTAGTTGGACTTTCTTTCAAGCTTATATGGAGTTTCTACAATGATTACATTCTGGTAAACAGAGCAATACCTAAATCTCTGAGATTAGAATATTAAACAAGTTTATTAAATTTCAGACTCCCGAGCAATACCCAAATCTCCTAGATTGGACTTTCTACCAGTATACCTCCAAAACTATTGAATTTAGGGAATTATTGTCAAATATGTTAATCAGTTACTTTTTAATGTTCTGTGTCATGGAAAAGTTTCAGAGCTGTATCTCCATAGCTAACTGAGTAATGGCTACTTGGAATTTTCACAATGAGTAAATCACTTATAACTCCAAAACTATTGAATTTAGAGAATTATTGTCAAATATGTTGTTCACTTACTTTTTGATGTACTGTGTCATGGGAAATTTTCACAGCTGTATCTCCATACCTATCTGAGTAATAGCTACTTTAAGGGTTTTCCATTGAGTAAATCACTTAGAACAGCAAAACTGTTGAATTTAAAGGATTTTTGTCAAATATGTTGTTCACCTACTTTTTGATGTACTGTGTAATGGCAAATTTTGAGAGCTGTAGGTCCATAGCTAACTGAGTAATGGCTACTTTGATGGTTCTCCATTGAGTAAATCACTTATAACTACAAAACTATTAAATTTAGAGGATTTTTGTCAAATATGTTGTTCACGTACTTTTTAATGTTCTGTGTCGTGGCAAAGTTTCAGAGCTGTAAGTCCATAACTAGCTGAGTAATAGCTACTTTAATTGTTTTCCTTTGAGTAAATCACTTTTAACGGCAAAACTGTTGAATTTAGAGGATTTTTGTCAAATATGTTTTTCACCTCCTTTTTGATGTACTGTGTAATGGCAAATTTTGAGAGCTGTAGGTCCGTAGCTAACCGAGTAATAGCTACTTTAATGGTTTTCCATTGAGGAAATCACTTATAACAGCAAAACTGTTGAATTTAAAGGATTTTTCTCAAATATGTTGTTTAGCTACTTTTTATGTACTGTGTAATGGCAAATTTTGAGAGCTGTAAGTCCATAACTAACTGAGTAATAGCTAATTTGATGGTTCTCCATTGAGTAAATCACTTATAACTGCAAAACTATTAAATTTAGAGGATTTTTGTCAAATTTGTTGTTCACGTACTTTTTAATGTTCTGTGTCATGGCAAAGTTTCAGGGCTGTAGGTCCATAGCTAACTGAGTAATAGCTACGTTCACGGTTTTCCATTGAGTAAATCATTTATCACAGCAAAACTGTTGAATTTAAAGGATTTTTGTCAAATATGTTGTTCACCTACTTTTTATGTCGTCACTCTGCGGCGTGGGCGTACGCGTACGCGTACGCGTGAACAACTTCTCCTCCAAAACTACAAGGCCTAGAGACGTGCTGTTTTTTTTAAAAGATACCTTATCTATCGAGGATGAAAAATTGTTCAAGGCATGCAAATCTGTCTGTTCGTCTGTTTGCTAGAGACATTACAAGGGGGGTACCCCCACCAAAAGTGTGAAAATTTCAACACTTAATCACAATTTTCTCAGTGACTATTGCAGGGATTTCTCTCATATCTTGCATATATGTACTAGGCCACAGGTAGATTCTCTTGTGTGAGTATGAGACCTGGATCTGTCTTACTTTTTTTTAAATAAATTTTTTTAATAATTTTTAATGCATTAAAATTCATGAAATCATGCACAAAATCATTTATAACTTGAAAAGTGTTGCATTTAGAGCATTTTGTTAAAATATGTTATTCGGCTACTTTTTTCATAGCTACAATATGGTGAGTAAGTTGGGTGCCTGTCTCAATAGCTAAGTGAGTAATAGCTACTTTTGGGCTTTTCAGTAACTTCTATCATGAGTAAAATCACTTGTAACTTAAAAACTATTGCATTTAGAGAATTTCGTATAAATATGTTATTCAGCTACTTTTGGGTCAGCTATAACATAGTAAAATTTTAGACCTGTAGCTCATGGCATAGCTGAGTAATAGCTACTTTTAGGTTATCACTGTTGAGTAAATCGCTTATAACTTCAAAACTATTGCATTTAGAGAATTTCGTATAAATATGTTATTCAGCTACTTTTGGGTCAGCTATAACATAGTAAAATTTCAGACCTGTAGCTCATGGCATAGCTGAGTAATAGCTACTTTTAGGTTATCACTGTTGAGTAAATCGCTTATAACTTGGAAACTATTGCATTTACAGTATTTTGTTTCAATATGTTATTCACCTATTTTGGGATCAGCTATAACATAGTGAAGTTTCAGATCTGTGGCTCATTGCATAGCTGAGTAATAGCTACTTTGAAGTTCTCACTATTGAGTAAATCACTTGTAACTTAAAACCTATTGCATTTAGAGAATTTCGTATAAATATGTTATTCAGCTACTTTTGGGCCAGCTATAACATAGTGAAATTTCAGATCTGTAGGTCATGGCATAGCTGAGTAATAGCTACTTTAAAGTTCTCACTATTGAGTAAATCAGTTGTAATTGGAAAACTATTGCATTTAGAGTATTTCGTATAAATATGTTATTCAGCTACTTTTGGGTCAGCTATAACATAGTAAAATTTCAGACCTGTAGCTCATGGCATAGCTGAGTAATAGCTACTTTTAGGTCATCACTATTGAGTAAATCAGTTGTAACTTGAAAACTATTGCATTTACAGTATTTTGCTTAAATATGTTGTTCACCTACTTTGGGGTCAGCTATAACATAGTAAAATTTCAGACCTGTAGCTCATTGCATAGCTGAGTAATAACTACTTTGAGGTTCTCACTATTGAGTAAATCAGTTGTAATTGCAAAACTATTGCATTTAGAGAATTTCGTATCAATATGTTATTCAGCTACTTTTGGGCCAGCTATAACATAGTGAAATTTTAGATCTGTAGGTCATGGCACAGCTGAGTAATAGCTACTTTGAAGTTCTCACTATTGAGTAAATCAGTTGTAATTGGAAAACTATTGCATTTACAGAATTTCGTATAAATATGTTATTCAGCTACTTTTGGGTCAGCTATAACATAGTAAAATTTCAGACCTGTAGCTCATGGCATAGCTGAGTAATAGCTACTTTTAGGTCATCACTATTGAGTAAATCAGTTGTAACTTCAAAACTATTGCATTTACAGTATTTTGCTTAAATATGTTGTTCACCTACTTTTGGGTCAGCTATAACATAGTAAAATTTCAGACCTGTAGCTCATTGCATAGCTGAGTAATAACTACTTTGAGGTTCTCACTATTGAGTAAATCAGTTGTAATTGCAAAACTATTGCATTTAGAGAATTTAGTATAAATATGTTATTCAGCTACTTTTGGGTCAGCTATAACATAGTAAAATTTCAGACCTGTAGCTCATGGCATAGCTGAGTAATAGCTACTTTTAGGTCATCACTATTGAGTAAATCAGTTGTAACTTGAAAACTATTGCATGTACAGTATTTTGCTTAAATATGTTGTTCACCTACTTTTGGGTCAGCTATAACATAGTAAAATTTCAGACCTGTAGCTCATGGCATAGCTGAGTAATAGCTACTTTGAGGTTATCACTGTTGAGTAAATCGCTTATAACTTGGAAATTATTGCATTTAGAGTATTTTGTTTCAATATGTTATTCACCTATTTTGGGGTCAGCTATAACATAGTGAAGTTCCAGACCTGTGACTCATTGCATAGCTGAGTAATAGCTACTTTGAAGTTCTCAATGTTGAGCAAATCACTTATAATTTGAAAACTATTGCATTTAGAGAATTTAGTATAAATATGTTATTCAGCTACTTTTGGGTCAGCTATAACATAGTAAAATTTCAGACCTGTAGCTCATGGCATAGCTGAGTAATAGCTACTTTTAGGTTATCACTGTTGAGTAAATCACTTATAACTTGGAAACTATTGCATTTAGAGTATTTTGTTGCAATATGTTATTCACCTATTTTGGGGTCAGCTATAACATAGTGAAGTTCCAGACCTGTGGCTCATTGCATAGCTGAGTAATAGCTACTTTGAAGTTCTCACTGTTGAGTAAATCAGTTGTAATTGGAAAACTATTGCCTTTACAGATATTTGTGCAAATATGTTATTCAGCTACTTTTGGGTCAGCTATAACATAGTGAAATTACAGACCTGTAGCTCATGGCACAACTGAGCAATAGCTATTCTCAGGCACTGACTGTTGAGTAAATCGGCTATAACTTGAAAAATATTGCATTTGGAGTATTTTGTTAAAATATATTGTTCACCTACTTTTGGGTTAGCTATAACATAGTGAAATTACAGACCTATAGCTCATGGCATAGCGGAGCAATAGCTATTTTCAGGTTCTCACTATTGAGTAAATCAGTTGTAACTTGAAAACTATTGCATTTACAGTATTTTGCTTAAATATGTTGTTCACCTACTTTTAGGTCAGCTATAACAGAGCAAAAATTCAGACATGTAGCTCATTGCATAGCTGAGTAATAGTTACTTTGAGGTTCTCACTCTTGAGTAAATCAGTAGTAACTTGAAAACTATTACATTTAGAGTATTTTCTTAAATATGTTTTTCACAGACGTTTTGGTCAGCTATAACATAGTGAAATTGCAGACCTCTATGTCATGGCATAGCTGAGCAATAGCTTCTTTCAGGTTCTCACTGTTGAGTAAATCATTGTATCCAACCTGTAGGAAATCATGGGCTGGGAATCTGTTAATATGGTCCGATTTGACCTTGGAACCCTCCTTTAAGGTCAAATGAGGATAGCCAAACATAAAAGTGCTTATAACTCGCTTATTATTGGTCCTAGAGGTTTGGAATGAAAACCAACCTATAGAAAATCATGAGCTGGGAATTTTTTGGTGTGGTCGGATTTCACCTTGGACCCCTCCTTCAAGGTCAAATGAGGATAGCCAAACTTAAAAGTGCTTATAACTCGCTTATTATTGGTCCTACAGGTTTGGAATGGAAAACCAACCTATAGAAAATCATGGGCTGGGAATCTTTTGGTGTGGTCAGATTTCACCTTGGACCCCTCCTTCCAGGTCAAACGAAGATAGCCAAACTTAAAGTGCTTATAACTCGCGTATTATTGGTCTTGGAGGTTTGGGATGGTAAACCAACATATAGGAAATCATGGGCTGGGATTCTTTTGGTGTGGTCAGATTTGACCTGGGACCCCTCCTTCAAGGTCAATTGAGGATAGCCAAACTTACAATTGCTTAGAACTCGCTTATTATTGGTCCTACAGGTTTGGGATGGTAAACAACCTACAGGAAATCATGGGCTGGGAATTTTTTGTGTGGTCGGATTTGACCTTGGACCCCTCCGTCAAGGTCAAACAAGGATAGCCAAACTTAAAAAGTGCCTATGACTCACTTATTATTGGTCCGAGAGGTTTGGGATGGTAAACCATCCTAAATTCTTTGGCTGGGAATCTTTTGGTATGGTCAGATTTGACCTTTGGACCCCTTCTTCATGGTCGAACGAGGATATTGCATTTATAGTATTTCTTTAAATATTTTTAACCTACTTTTTACACTTAAACAATTACCTTGTTACTTTATTTCATAATACCATTTGCAGGGCACAACTTTTTTGTCCTTTTTTTCTGTCAGCTTCGGAATATCTTTCGAACATGCTGTTCAGTTACCATTTACTGTATTTCTGTACAGCCCTTTCCCTGATAATTATGCTTTCCTCTCATTATCACCATCACAAATCAAAAACATTCAGTCAGCTGACACAGTGCCCGTTCACGGGCACTCTCCTCTTGTTGATGTATTGTGTAATGGCAAATTTTGAGACCTGTAGGTCCATAGGTAACTGAGTAATAGCTAGTTTGATACTTCTCCATTGAGTAAATCATTTATAACTGCAAAACTATTACATTTAGAGGATTTTTGTCAAATATGTTTTTCACCTACTTTTTAATGTTCTGTATTGTGGCAAAGTTTCACAGCTGTAAGTCCATAACTAACTGAGTAATAGCTACTTTGATTGTTTTCCTTTCAGTAAGTCACTTCTAACGACAAAACTTGAATATCTCGAAAACCGTACGAGATAGAGCGATTTAGAGCTAATTTTTTACCCACAGGGTAGTACGGGAGTGTCCTATGCAAAGGGGGAGAATTTCAATTTTCGCCACTCTTGGCGGCCATCTTGGATTTTTGCGGAAAATTAAAAAGTGTGAATATCTCGAAAACCGTAAGAGATAGAGCGAATTTTTGACCCACAGGGTAGTACAGGAGTATCCTATCCAAAGGGGGAAAATTTCAATTTTCGCCACTTTTGGCGGCCATCTTGGATTTTAGCGGAAAATGAAAAAGTGTGAATATCTCGAAAACTGTAAGAGATAGAGCAATTTCGCGTGAATTTTTGACCCACAGGGTATTACAACAGTGTCGTATGCAAAGGGGAAAAATTTTAAGAGTATCTTATGCAAAGGGGAAAAAATTTCAATTTTCGCCACTTTTGGCGGCCATCTTGGATTTTAGCAGAAAATAAACATTGAAAATATCTTCGAAATGGTAAGAGATAGAGCGATTTCGAGCGAATTTTTGACCCACAGGGTAGTACAACAGTATTCTGTGCCTAGGGGAAAAATTTCAGTTTTCACCACTTTTGGCAGCCATCTTGGATTTTAGCGGAAAATGAAAAATTGTGAATGTCTCGGAAAAGGTATTTCTTTCCCTGTAATGCTCAGTGGGAGATAATACCATGGCAGTGGTCTTGTATTTAAAAATGGAACCAAATAATGATTAAAACAAAGTAAAATGTCTGTAAAGACAAGTTAAAATTTGTTTCTGAAACAAATATTTTTGTATGTTTAATAAACATACAAAAATATTTGTTTAAGAAACAAATTGTTTATACATTTTATTTGAAAATCATTTTCATCAGAAATGGACGGTTTTCATCGGAATTTCTGTTTTCATCTTTTAGGTACATTGCAAGATATCAAATGAGGAAATCATTTATCTGTTATGAACAAATTGAAACATGTGGTGTCACTCCATAACTTCTAATTTGTTACTATCTCCCGCTGGGCTTTAGCCTTAAGCTAATTATTAAATGCTTCCTGTGTGTGCGTGCTTCCATTTGTATGTAGCGCAGATTTCTCTAAAAATACTGCAGTAACTTACACATTTCTTTTGTCAATTACTTAGTTGAATGGATTTTTTGCACTTCAACATATTTCAGGGTTTTTTTTACTTTGTCCTAAAGTTAAGTGAGTAACAGCACTTTTAGCTAATTTGAGTCAATGACTCCTAACTCTAAAGCTATTGCATTTAGAGAAATTAGTTAAAATCTGTTGTTCAACCACTTTCTCCTTACCTACAAGATGGTATATACTTTGTAACTTTACTGCACTATACAAGTGAGTAACAGCTTTTTCTTTAATTTTAGCTATAGCCATTATCAGGTTCTGACTGTTGAGTAAGTCACTTTTAACTTGAAAACTGTGGCATTCAGAGTATTTTGTTGAAATATGTTATTCACCTACTTTTGGGATAGCTATTACATGGTAAAATTGTGGACGTCTAGCTCATTGCATAACATAGCAATAGTTATTTTGAGATTGTCATTGTTGACTCAACAGTGACAATCTCAAAATAGCTTTATTGTTTTTATTTTCAATATTTCACTGAAAAACGTCCCGATATCGACAGTAAAAGTTCCTTTTGATACCAACACTATGGTTGAGTAATTCACATGTAACTTGAAAGCTAGTATTTAGAGTATTTTGTTAAACTATGTTATTCACCTACTTTGGGGTCAGCTATAACATAGTAAAATTGCAGACCTGTATTTCATTGCATAGCTGAGCAATAGCTATTTTGAGATTCTCATTGTTGACTAAATGATTTAATTAGTTAAGTGAAGTCTCCAGTTTTCAAATAAACTGGAGACTTCACTTGACTAATTAAATCATGACATATTGCCATGATTGTCCATTTCATTTAGAATTATCCCAAAGGTCAAACAATTAGTTTCAACCCAAAATTTTTTACCTGGAGTATTCTTAACTGATTAAACTCTAACTTTAATCAAAGTATGTTTGGCAAAAGCTTCTATTCCATACCTAAAGTAGTACCTCATTTCTTATCCTTAATTAAAAGTTCATGTTTTGTTAAAAAATATGCTCTTATCTGCCATGTCTTGTATCAGGGCTGCAATGTGTTTTGAAAGGATTACACTTGCAGTTGAAAAAACTTTTTCTGACGGTACACTAGTAGGTGGTGTACACAACATCTTTTTGGCAAGGCTATTCAATAAAGTAAACTTGATGCATTTTCTTTCCACCAAATTAGTGGTCCTTGAATTGATGTACTAACTGCAGGCTTATTTAGGATAATAGCAGCAAAAAAAATGAACATGTTCAATTTAGGATCTTTTAGCCACTGGGTCCTCCTTTTGATTTGCTTGACATGTTCAGTGTTTCCATGGCTACTAGAGGGACTGGGGACAGGGATAACCTGAGGATTTGGTGGCAAAATGTCTGACTTGGCACTTTCAATACTTTGGTCTGATATCTGGGAGCTTTGCCTTTGACCACTGGATCATTTGATATTGGCCTGTGGATTTAGTGAAATACACTCTTTTGATACTTGGTCAAGGGTTTCACTCACTTCTGTCTCAGTAAGAAAACTAAGCCCTTTGAACCTTGGTTCAAGGAATGAACAATTTGACAGAAAGTCTCAAGGAGGGCCACATCCATACCTGACTGACGGATCATCATAAATTGCTCTATTGAATAGTTTGGTAGCTGAGGAATCATCATATGCCACTTCAAGAATATGCAATAGCTTGCAAACAGATGGCAAAATCATTGATGTTGTAGCCAATTTCTGCACACATAATCTAACAGTTGCTTGTTTAAAGGGTGCCAAAACAAAAATAAGCTCTCCAATAAGCTTTATTTTTATCATCAGTCAAAGACATGGTTTGGTCTTCTGACTTTGTGGACCACATAAGTATAGCACAAATGGCTGGCTCTTGTTCTCGAACTCTTTCTAACATTTCTAAAGAGAAGCTTCACCTTGTGACACAGTCATGAATGAGGGCATGATGTGACAGGAACAAAAAAGTTTGTGTAAGATTTCTTGCTGCTGTTTAACTTTGTCAAACTCTTTTTTCAAATGAAAATGGTCACAAACCTCAATGAAGTAACTTCAAAATGGTGTCCTTTTATTACCATATTTCATTATCATATTTTGATTCATGTATGAGATTGGCCAGATATGCTGTATTCTTTTTACTTGATCCGAAACCAATTCATATAAATATGCATCAGTGACCCAATCAGAATTTATACATTATGTATCAGTTGACTTACACCAAATCTCTTGTGTGAAGATTTGGTTTGTGGCTCTGGATGCAACTTGCAGTAAAAATTCAAACAATACAGTTATAGAAGGAGTATTTCCTTGTGTACAGATGTGTAAATATATATGCAAGCTACATTCACAAGTTGCAGCTGGAAACTATGCACATGGACACATAGAGTAAGAAATCTAAAATTCGCCACATATCTGAAATTCGCCACAGGTGAAAATACTAATAACATAAATGAATTGTGATGAGATTTGTTGACTATAGTAAATCAAGGCTTTTTGAACTGAAAAATACCAATTTTTAGACAAAAACATCATTTTCTTCATAAAATTAACTAAGGCTTTAGAGGTGGCGAATTTTAGATTCCTGGCGAATTTTAGATTTCTTACTCTACACCCAGCATAAAGTTGATGAATTTTCTATGATTTTTCAGTTGTATAAAAACATGATATGTGGTAGATCTGTAGAAGAAAGAGCAGTAATATCATTCAGGAGTTAGTAATTTAGACATAACTTCTGATTTCAATGGCAAATTGTACAAAATCTTTGAAAAACTTCCCCCTTTTGTATTTATTATCCCATATTATTATGATACATATTTAACTTTTATTTGTGATATTTGTAACTTTATTTTTTTAAAAGGGGAGATAATGAGATATTAATGCAAATAAATTGTTTTATGAATGTGTCATTATGTTGGATTACAAAATCTGGTTTGTGCCATGCTTATGAAGTTTGAAACAACATGCCAGTTATAATTATGACATACATACAGTAGAGTAAGAAATCTAAAATTCGCCAGGAATCTAAAATTCGCCACCTCTAAAACCTTAGTTAATTTTATGAAGAAAATGACGTTTTTGTCCAAAAATTGGTATTTTTCAGTTCAAAAAGCCTTAATTTACTATACAGTCAACAAATCTCACCACAATTCATTTATTTTATTAGTATTTTCACATGTGGCGAATTTCAGATATGTGGCGAATTTTAGATTTCTTACTCTACAAATTTACAACTCACTCCAGCCATGTTACACACAGACTAGCCTGTAAAACCTGTACAGTTATTGTTTCTGATGATTTACAGCAACTGTTACGTGTTTATGTTGCCCTGTTTTCCAGTGTCTCCAAGTGTTTTACTTTGGGTTCTGTGTGGTCTATGATGTGGTGCAGACTAAGGAGGTCAGACCTGAGGGAATTACATCTCAACGTCCTCCACTGCAGAAGTTTCGTGATATATTCTATTCATCTGTTATGTTTCCATTGGGCACTGTGAGTATAACTTCTTTCTCCTGAATTTCTTAACTTCATAAGTTTGTTAGTAAAATTTGAACTTCCCCAAAATAAGTTTGCACATTACAGTTAGTCTAAGTAATGGAGAAATCATTTATATTTGTTTATGTATATTTTATGCAACTATAAAACAGTAAAGGAATGACTTACTTTATATTTTCAGGAAAGGTTTTGATTGTATTTTCTTTTATTTATTAGCTAAAAGTTATGCCTTATTTTTAATGCATGTGTTTCTTATGTGAAGGTGCATCATTCAATAATTGAATGAAGCACATACTTGTGCATGTTAAAAGTAGTTTTTTAGTGTGACTAAATATAGAATAGGATTCTATTTGTTCATCATTACAACATTCTGTACATTGTTTTATCAAGACATATTTTGTCACTTATAGTTTGTGGTGCTGACTTTCTGGGGTATCTACGCTGTCAACAGAGAACTGGTGTTTCCGAAATTTTTAGACAAAGTCATTCCACCATGGTTAAACCATAATATGGTACAGCGAGAAATCTAAAATTTGCCATATATCTGAAATTCTCCACATGTGAAAATACTAATAAAAATAATGAATTGAGGTGAGAATTGTCGAATATATAGTAAATAAAGGCTTTTTAAACTGAAATATACCAATTTTAAGACAAAACATCATTTTCTTCATAGAATGAACTAAGGTTTTAGAGGTGGAGAATTGTAGATTTCTGGCGAATTTTAGATTTCTTAGTCTATGTATAGCCTATAGAAGTAAATAGTAAACTTGACATTTGACATGAGGTTGCTTCCTCAATTTAAGATGGTGAACTGAAAGTGTTGTATATCATTTGAACTTGTGTTCTTTTCTATCATTAGTTTGCAGTGAGTTATACCGTGGTTGTAAAATGTAAGGCTGCAAGTAAGCCAAAAAATGTGCCTCAATTCCACGAACCTGAAGAACCTATTCAGACTTAGTTCCTTGCTTCATTATGGTCCACAATATAAATTGTTTCATATTTTGGCATATCACCCTTTATAAAACATCCAAAATGCATTGTACATCAGTGACTGTAAATAATTCATACAATTATGAGATTAAGAGACATTTAGAATACCAAATACGGGAACTTTTAACCATGTTATTACTGCGACGTTTGAGGTGTCTTCAATAAATGCTATATTAGAATTCCATCTAATGAAATTATTGTCAAAAAATAGAATATATTTAAAGAAAAATCAAATTTTGCACTTAAATTGCATCCATTTTTGTTTTCTAAAAACCTGTTTAGCTTTGTATGACTCAAAATCACTGGCGGGGAAGAATGAAATCGATATAGAGTAAGAAATCTAAAATTCGCCACATATCTGAAATTTGCCACATGTGAAAATACTAATAAAATAAATGAATTGTGATGAGATTTGTTTACTGTATAGTAAATTAAGGCTTTTTGAACTGAAAAATACCAATTTTTAGACCAAAACATCATTTTCTTCATAAAATTAACTAAGGTTTTAGAGGTGGCGAAATTTAGATTCCTGGCGAATTTTAGATTTCTTACTCTAACTGGTGCTTAACAAAACTTGATGGGCCAATGGGCAACTTTTAATTTTAGCTCCTGAATCTTGGGCAAATCTTTCCAGTTGTTTCTTTTCTTTTGTCAGCATACCACAGTATTACTGTTCCTATTAGTGGACATGTGGCTTGTGTATCATCACTATTCCTCCAGAAAGCTGGGATTGACTTGTACAGTAGTAGTAGCTATGCTCTACCAAGTATGGTAAGTTCATAAATACTACTCTAATAGTGAAGAAGATGGTAAACCGAAAGACACCGATCCAGTTATGTTTCATTTTCTGTTAATCCAAACCAGTTTCCTTGCATATTCATTGTACAGATTTACCACAATATTAAACTACAACAAATAGTTCACAGTATTTTTCTAGTATTCTATCAATATATATCAGACATTTTTGAATGCAAAACTTGTTAACTGCTCTATCTGGACCATTGAGATCTCAAGCTTAGTTATCATTTCTATTGTCTAAATAATTGATATCATGAACTTCCACTGGCCCAATTGCAATTAAGTGTCCCTTGAAAAGGGCACTTATTTGTTGTCATGTCAAGTTTCCCCACCACCGCCACTAAATTATAATCTCATTTGAATAGCCCCCTTATTAGTAGGCGGATTCTTACCAATTTGGGCCCTTAATGTCCATTAGACATGGGAAAATTTCTCTATATGCCTCTATTTGACCTTGATCAAGGAGACATGATTAAACCTGAGTTTTTTTTCAAGTATACCCACTCGTCATTCTTGAATAAACCTGATTCTTCTTGGAAAACCCGACCGGCGGTTGATCAGTTTTTCATCTAAACCAAATGATATGTTCATACAATGTATATTTAATGACTTCTTAATTTTTATAAGCATAATTTGACATAGTTTACCAGTGACCTATCAAAAGACATAAAAATGATAGGTTAGATAAAAGTAAGAAAACCCTTTTTCATCAGATGTAATCATAGACCTTGATGGCAATTTCTCAGCAGTTAATCCCCTCAGATTCAACTTACTCACACCATGCCTATATGATTCTCAATCATTGCATCCACCAGAGGCATCCGGTGGATACTTTGGTTTAGCGTTCGCTACGCCACCGCGAGATTTTCGGCATTAACGCTCTAAGAGGAAAACTATACCAGCTGGGTACAACAAATTTGCAGGAAATCTTCATTGGGGGGTAAGCTTCTCTGGGACTGAAAATAGCCTCATTCTGAAGAACAAGATGGCCACCACTTTGAAAATAATCTACATTTTTCTACTGATTGTTTCTCATAGGTAGAAAGTTGAATCTCTTCATAGGTGATATGTATAATACATATACATGTCCTCTACAACCTTGCAGAAATTTGACTTTGAAGCTCTTAATTCAATGTCATCGACAGAGTGCCTAACTAACCCACGTAGCGTTCTTAAAAAGTGCCTATATCTCCCTTATTATTGTCCTAGAGGTTTGCAATGTGAAACCAACCTATCGGAAATCATGTGCTGCGAATCTTGATGTCGTCAGATTTGACCTTGGACCCCTCCTTCAAGGTCAAACAAGGATAGCCAAACTTAAAAGTGCTTATAACTCGCTTATTATCGGTCCTAGAGGTTTGGGATGGTAAACCAACATATAGGAAATCATGGGCTGGGAATCTTCTGGTATGGTGGATTTGACCTTGGGCCCCTCCTTCAAGGTCCAACGAGGATAACCAAACTTAAAACTGCTTATAACTCACTTATTATTGGTCCTAGAGGTTTGGGATGGTAAACCAACATGTAGGAAGTCATGGGCTGGGAATCTTCTGGTGTGGTCGGATTTGACCTTGGGCCCCTCCTTCAAGGTCAAACGAGGATAGCCAAACTAAAAACTGCTTATAACTCGCTTATTATTGGTCCTAGAGTTTTGGGATAGCAAACCAACCTCTAGGAAATCATGAGCTGGGAATCTTTTGGTGTGGTCAGATTTGACCTTGGGCCCCTCCTTCAAGGTCAAACGAGGATAGCCAAACTTATTATTGATCCTAGAGGTTTACAATGCGAAACCAACTCATGCAAAATCTTGGGCTAGGAATCTTCTGACGTTAGATTTGACCTTTGGCCCCTCCTTCAAGTTCAAACGATGGTTCACTGGCTTTGGTGAGTTGTCTTTCTGGTGGCTCCCCATACAAATTTGCATCAGTTCTCCGATGCGTAGGTCTAGTTTAAAATGATATGCGAGATCCAGCGCATTGACAGCAGTATTACATTTAAACTCATGTGGCTCACAAGAGTAGCATCTAAGCAATTGAAATAAAGCGGGAACTACTTGGTACAATCACTAAACCTCCTTGTTACCACAGTATCAAATACAAGTCTGATCATTTGAAAAGTTAGACTGAAAGTGCTTCTCAGATATATGTGCTCTAAAAATGCAGATTTTACACTAGCTAGCATATTACACTGTATCCATACTCGTTTTATGTTATTTGGACACATATATTAATGTGGTGCAAATTAGACCAAATATAGTAAATTTTAGATCCTTTTTAAGTCTATTATTTTACTTAAAATTAGAGTCAGTTGACTGTGTAACATTTGTTAAAACTACAATACTTGGGACTGTATTTACCATGGTCTTAGCTAAGGCTTAACTTTTGTATACATATATATCAAATTTAAGCCTGGGATTTGGCAAAGACCCTTGGTCAATACAGCCCCAGTATTTTTGTCCAGTATTGCATGATGTGAACGTTTTTGGATGTATTTACAAGTTGAAATAATATTGCACCATCATACCAATTAATTAAATTCTTGCAGAATTTGTGAGAAAACTATTTTTTGGCCTGATATTAAGGACTTCATGCTTTGTCTTTCTTCATGAATTTAACATTTCTTAAATCACATTTTCTTCAGGATCCTATGGATCAAGTACCATGCAGATTTCTGGGTGTATCCAGTACTGGATGCCCTGGACTTCCAGGGCAGGGTGCTCTTCTTTGGAGGACTGTGGATCAGTATGATCGCCATCTACTTAACAGGGGAGGTTCTCAACAAGCAGTTCTGGGGTGTGTACTGTTGTCACTTAAATTGTTCCCAGGTGTTGCAAATTCAGCTGATGACTTAGATTGAAAAATCCAATGTATTTATATCATCTTTCTCAGTATTGGGAGAAAAAAAGTGCTTAAAATAAATAAATTCAAATCATTATGTTGGCTTTGGCTCTCTTTTTGAGTTTGACCCCTTGTTATTTGAAGGACTTCTCTGCATGTTTAAGAAAATCTTATTAGAGTAAGAAATCTAAAATTCGCCAGGAATCTAAAATTCGCCACCTCTAAAACCTTAGTTAATGTTATGAAGAAAATGATGTTTTTATTGCGTTAATACATCCTATCCAATGGACAATTGCTTTACCGGTCGGCGCGACCGGTCCCGCCAAACGCCAGAAAAAGACGTCCTGTATATACTACCGGCAGGACCGGTCACAGAGTGTGCATTCGCCAGGTGGCACATCGTACTTCATTTCCTGTTTACCTCTTGACGTCATAGCATCTTTTTCGTTTGGCGCGAAAAGAGTGTGCAGAAGATTTTCTTCAGAGATACGTTTTTGAAGTTTTACAACGAACTCTTCCAAGTTCTTGTTTTTTTTATTAGTACGGAGTATTTCTACAACGTTACTGATCATTATGTCGTCTCCTGGACAGAAGCGAGGTTCTTGCGGGCACGTTATGGCCCTTTTTGACAACCATAAGAAATGCGCGCGTTGTCGTGACAAGGGGGTGGGAGACGACCCCTGTGTGAAGAAGTTGGATTGTAGTATCTGTAAGGCGTTTACGCCTGCTCAGATCCACCAGTTAGCAACCCCGACCTACAAGGAACGGAAAGAACGCTCTAGCCAGAAGAAATCTGAAGATTTGACAAGTACGTCTCCCAAGCTTGTTGATCCGTCTGAGGTTTCACTGCTGGGTCCTGTCAATTCAGGGACGCAGTCTCCTGTTGATTCTACACCCAAGCAGAAGAAGCGTTCTGATGGCTCCCCAAGGTCGAGTAAACGGAAGCACAGCAGTAAGCCCACTTCAGACGACCTCAAGTCCCTTGATGACAAGTGGAGTGAGAGATTTTCCCGTCTGGAAGCTATGCTGATTAACCAGTCTTTTGCTGTTCCGGTGAGACCGGTGAATTCTGCTTCTGTGGTGCCCAGAGAACACCCCTTCTTTGATCCGGGTGCTTCTACTAGTGTTATGTTTGCTGAGGGCACTGGTGACGTTGCTACGCAGTTGACGGCTACCCAACCTCCTCTGGGGGTTCCCGGTACACAAGCTGTGAAGGAAGTGCCTGAGAGTGCTACCCACCCTGTTCAGGGCCCCGGTACCTCTGAGACTGTTGCCACCCAACCTTTACTGGTTCCCGGTGCAGGGACTGCCACCCAGCCTCCACAGGCTTCCGGTGCGGGTCCTGAGGTTCTGCCTTCCGGTTATGAAACTACGCTGTCTAACCAGTTGCCTCCCATTGGCCAGAATTCTGAGGTTGCTAGGGAATCTGACAGTGAGGCTGAGTTGGATGTGGAACCGGCTTCACCGGCTAGTGTTCACTACCAGGGTGATGTACCGGAAACTAACACTGACCAGGACCTCTCTGAAGATGCCAATTACCGGGAAACCTTGAGAGGGGTGAGGAGTTTCATGGGCTGGCATCAAATCCCGGATTATGACACCTCAGCTGCATCTATGGATGACAATCCCTTTGCCGGTTCTAGAGTGAAGACTACCGGTAAGGTGTCAGTAAAATTGCCAGTGGATGAATGGTTTTGTAAAAAGCTGGAGAAACTAAATGTAACTATTGCTGAAGGTTATCCTTCCAGGAATACAGAAACCAGTGGTCTGCTGCGTGATCAATTTGTCAAGACACCCCGTACTTCCAAGTGGTACGACATGCAAGCTGTTAAGAAGGATACGTCTACCCAGGCTGTTGGTGACTGGTCTCCAGAACCGGCAAAGCTTAACAGTATGTTTTCTAGAGTTGCAAGGCGCAGTTTACCTTCTGCTCCAGCTTCCCGGACCTTCAGCCAGGACACCCTTAGAAGGTGGGAGAGGTCCTTCAGAGAACAATCAGTGATGTGTAATCACGCTGCTGGCCTATCTAGATGCCTCACCAAAGTACAGGACTCCATGGTCACCCAGTTAAAGTCCCTCAGGTTCGATTCCTCAAAGGGCAAAAGTGCTGAGAAACAACAACAAGCTGTTGAAGAACTGGAGTATCTGGTTACGTTTAACCAGTCAATTTCACAGGCTATGCAGCGTACCATGCAGGATTTATCAGAGGGAGTCTTTATCAGCATGGCTAATCTCACCCTGGCCCATCGGGACAGTTATTTAGAGTTCATAAGAGGTGGGATTAAACCGGACACCTTGTCTGCCTTACGTACATCTCCAGTTCACCAACTATCACTCTTCCCGGACAGCTTACTGGTCAAAGCTGAAGAGGAGATCTTACGTAGTGAAGAGAGGCGTTCTGCTGGTACCACACCAAGGAAACCTGGACGTTTTCATCCATACGTCACCTCCAATCGAACCCCTCACCAGCCGGACCGGAAGCCCACTACTCCGGCATGGAAGCAGATTAGAGACCGGCAAACTGCTCAGAAAGGTGGTGGTAAAGCCTCAAACTTCAGCCAGAAGCCGGCCAGGGGATTTAAAAAGCATAAATGACAATCACTGTTCTTCAAATGTGGTCGGATTGGTGAATTCTGTAAATGTATCCGACAAGATGGAGGGCTTGAACCCACCACCACCAGTGACAAGCAAGAGCGAGACTGTGTTTCCACATGTAAACTCTTTTGTTGCAAGTGTTCCTTTTGCCAGCGGGTCACCGCAAAAGAAAGGTGTAAATCCCGTTTATTGTCAATCTATCAGAGAAATAAGCCATGTGAAAGATGTTTCCTGTGTAGATCACTTGAGTTTTGTAAAAATTGTCACAAATGTCCCAACTGTTGTCACAAATTTTCCTGTAGGGGCAAGACTTCAACAGTTTTGGGAGAAGTGGGAAACTCTGGGTGCGAGTCCAAAAGTTATCAGAATACTGAGAGAGGGCTACACCCTTCCCTTCCGGTTCAGACCCAACCTAACCAGGTCACCAATGGTCATCAGCAAATATGTAAACCCCCAAAGACAGTCCCTCCTTTTGGTTCATAAGAGGTGGGATTAAACCGGACACCTTGTCTGCCTTACGTACATCTCCAGTTCACCAACTATCACTCTTCCCGGACAGCTTACTGGTCAAAGCTGAAGAGGAGATCTTACGTAGTGAAGAGAGGCGTTCTGCTGGTACCACACCAAGGAAACCTGGACGTTTTCATCCATACGTCACCTCCAATCGAACCCCTCACCAGCCGGACCGGAAGCCCACTACTCCGGCATGGAAGCAGATTAGAGACCGGCAAACTGCTCAGAAAGGTGGTGGTAAAGCCTCAAACTTCAGCCAGAAGCCGGCCAGGGGATTTAAAAAGCATAAATGACAATCACTGTTCTTCAAATGTGGTCGGATTGGTGAATTCTGTAAATGTATCCGACAAGATGGAGGGCTTGAACCCACCACCACCAGTGACAAGCAAGAGCGAGACTGTGTTTCCACATGTAAACTCTTTTGTTGCAAGTGTTCCTTTTGCCAGCGGGTCACTGCAAAAGAAAGGTGTAAATCCCGTTTATTGTCAATCTATCAGAGAAATAAGCCATGTGAAAGATGTTTCCTGTGTAGATCACTTGAGTTTTGTAAAAATTGTCACAAATGTCCCAACTGTTGTCACAAATTTTCCTGTAGGGGCAAGACTTCAACAGTTTTGGGAGAAGTGGGAAACTCTGGGTGCGAGTCCAAAAGTTATCAGAATACTGAGAGAGGGCTACACCCTTCCCTTCCGGTTCAGACCCAACCTAACCAGGTCACCAATGGTCATCAGCAAATATGTAAACCCCCAAAGACAGTCCCTCCTTTTGGAGGCACTGACTCAGCTAACAAACAAGAATGCAGTGGAACCGGTAACAAATCAGACCTCCCTAGGGTTTTACAACCGGCTATTTTTGGTTCCCAAACCCAACAACCGGTGGAGACCTATCTTGGACCTGAGCACTTTGAACACCTTTTTAAACACAGAGTCGTTCAAGATGGAGACCCCAGAGACAATAAGAACCTCCCTACAGGCAGGGGAGTGGGTCACATCCATAGATTTCAAAGACGCTTACTTCCACATACCAATTCACAGTCAGTCAAGGAAGTACATGCGTTTTCACATTCAGGGCCAATCCTACCAGTTCAAGGCCCTGCCCTTTGGTCTTTCCACAGCACCCATGGAGTTCACAGTGGTGGCCAAAGAGGTCAAGCTCATGGCCTTACGACAGGGTATAAGAATCCACCAGTACCTAGACGACTGGCTGGTGAGGGCATCTACCCTCCACACCTGTCTCCAGCATACTCAAACCCTGGTCACACTGTGTCAGGAACTAGGGTGGCTGGTGAACAAGGAAAAGTCAGAACTGGCACCCAAACAGGTCTTCAACTTCGTAGGTTACCAGTTCGACCTGAAAGAGGGCAAGGTCAGACCAACAGAAGAACGTTGGCAGGCCTTGACAGACAAGATCAGATCAATGATGTTGGATCCGGTTTGTCCGGTCCGGAAATTCATGTCCCTCATAGGTCTCCTCACAGCAACAGAAAAACAAGTCCACTTAGGGTGACTCCACATGAGACCCATACAGTGGCACTTGAAAAACAATTGGAGGGTCCCAGAGTCACTGGAAAAGGTGATCCCGGTCCCCAAGTCCCTCCACCCTCATCTAAGGTGGTGGCTGGAGGAAAGCAATGTGCTACTAGGTCAACCATTACACCCTCTAAAACATGCTCTGCAGATCTTTACAGACGCATCAAACGAAGGGTGGGGCGCTCACTTGGACGACCATACTGCAACGGGAACCTGGTCCCTTCCAGAAAGCAAGTTGCACATAAACCACTTAGAGCTAAAAGCAGTTTTTCTAGCTCTAAAGGAGTTTCGAACCCTGGTCTGCAACAAGACTGTGTTGATAGCTACAGACAACACAACAGTGGTTGCCTATATCAACAAAGAAGGGGGGATGAAGTCGGGGTCACTGTGTGCCCTACTGTGGAGAATCCTGTCCTGGTGCACCAGACAGCAGGTAACCCTCAGAGCACGTCACATCCCCGGCCGGCTGAACGTGATAGCAGACAAGCTATCCAGACTTGGCCAGACCATTCAAACAGAGTGGTCACTTCATCCAGCAGTATTCCAAGCTGTATGCACAAGGTGGCACCAGCCAAAAGTGGACCTGTTTGCCACCAGGTTCAACAACAAACTACCTCAGTTTGTGTCACCGGTGCCAGACCCCCAGGCTTGGGCAGTGGATGCACTCAGCCTCTCCTGGGAGGACCTGGACCCATACGCCTTCCCACCGGCAGCCATCTTGGGCAAAGTGGTGGAGAAGCTCCAGGACTACCCCTGCAACAGAATAATCCTGATTGCCCCAGGGTGGCCCAACATGCCCTGGTTTTGGGACCTGGTAGCAATGTCAAGCCAGATCCCACTCTGTCTGCCCAGCATACCCAACCTTGTGTCTCAGCCATTCAACCAGGTCCTTCACAGGAACCTGTCGAATCTGAACCTACATGCCTGGCTCCTAGAGCCTCAGCAATCAAGGAGCAAGGCTTCTCTGAGGCAGTGGCAGCACGAATTGAGGCTCCTCAAAGAAGATCAACCAGATCTGTCTATGAGGCAAAGTGGACCATTTTTACAAAGTGGTGCCTCAGTAATCAGGTGGACTTCAGGGCACCACCTCTGAAGGCCATTGCTGACTTCCTCCTGCACTTGTTTCAGGACAAGAAGTTACAACCAGGCACTATTGATGGCTACAGATCCGCCATTGCTGACAAACTGGGCAATTCCACCATTAATGTCAGCAAAGATGAGAATCTCACTCGTCTCCTGGATAGTTTCCATAGAGACAGACCTAAGGGCAGGAGGGGCATCCCCTCCTGGAACCTTTCATTGGTTTTACATCAGCTCACAAAGGCTCCTTTTGAACCCCTGAAAGAGTCCTCCTTGAAACATTTAACTTTCAAGACTGTTTTCTTGCTGGCTTTGGGTTCAGGTAAACGCAGGAGTGAGATCCATGCTTGGTTACATAAGAACATCAGACACCAGTCAGTAGTGGTGGAACGATTCGACGAAAACTCGATTCGTAGACTCGATTCCGCGTTTTAGCAGCTACATCGATCCCTATTGGAAACGTCGGCGACGAAAAAAAAAAAACGAAACCACAGGAGACGTTTTGAGTGGACGATAATAGAAATACTAGCTACAATGAAGGAATAACACACAACTAGCGTGGTTTTACAAGGAATAGCTATATTATGAAGGCAAACTTACTGGCTACAATGTAGAGTTTAAGAAGCATAAGCGGTAACTAAATTGATTTTAATGGGCGATAAACGGGAATTCATGCGGTCGCGGTACTTCGTTTTTATGTTTAATGTATGTTTAAATAGCCATAACTTCCTTATTTCTTGTCCAATTTTTATAATTTTTTCACCATTGTGTTCAGTTTAATTAGCTGTATTTCAATTTGTATCACATTGTCAGGAAACCCCTCAAAGAACTGCCGTGACCTTTTATTTGCTCATTAATATTAATGAGGCATGCAGGTACTAGTAGTTTTCATCTTAAACCAGCATAACAATTTATAAAATATTATTAACCAAAAAAATTAATTTTTGGTGAAAATATAGTACATTTCCTGTAAATGTAACACCACTCTCAAGAAATAATTTTGTACTTTGGGTTGAACCTCTTTACATTATTTTTCAAAGAGGGTTTGAACCCCCTGGACCCACTAGTGCTATTTAGAAGTTTATATGTTAATTATAATCTATGAAACTTAACTGCAAGTTGTGAAACTTCTTGACAATAAAGTGACAGAACTTACATCCATTTTATTTCAGAAAATAACTATTATTATAATATATATTATAACTATTATTGTAAATGAATTTAAGATAACATAGAACCACAGTACAACATATATATCAATAAAATATCAGGAAAGATTGATATATTTCAAAGAAAATTACAACAGTTATTTCTACTGGAAACCAAGATCAATATTTATAAATCCATCACTGACAGTAGCCCAGACCGCATTTTTTATGGAAGGAATTTTGTAAAATTCCCTGTATGACGCAAAAATCGATTCGACTCGATTAATCATCTCTGGGCTTTTCCGATTAATCGATTCGGATTTTCAAGTCCGATTCCCACCACTACCAGTCAGACTGGTCTAAGGTGTCTTTGTATCCCTCACCTAGCTTCCTATCCAAGAACCAGCTGGCTAAGGAAGGTCCAGATAGTGTGGCACCAGTGGTCATCCCAGCCCTGGCACCATCTCTGGATAGGTCACTCAAGGGTGACAGGTCCCTATGTCCAGTTAGAGCCCTGCGTTACTACTTGGACAGGACTGCAGACCTCAGGCAGAATAAGGAGTTAGTCTTTGTCTCCTTCAAGAAGGGTTTTGATAAAGACATCTCGCCTGCCACCATCTCCTCATGGATCAAACAGACTGTGGTTCTGTGCTATGAGCTCTCTGACCAGGAGGCCCTCACCTTACATCAGGTTAAAGCCCATGATGTTAGGGCCTTTGCTGCTTCTAAGGCTTTCCAATCAGGGATCTCCTTAGATCAGATCTTGTCAGCCTGCCACTGGAAATCTCACAACACCTTCACCCAATTCTATTTGAAGGATGTTGCCTGGGCTGACTCAGAGCTTTTCCACCTGGGACCTGTAGTGGCTGCCCAGCAGGTGCACCACCAGGCCCAGAAGTGAGGGGATGTTGTATATATGTAAATATGTACATATTGTAAATATGTTAGATATGTACATAATGTAGATATGTTGAATGTACATATATGTTCAAAAAAAAACAAAAAAAACTGTGACTTGCTTCCTTTGGGAAGTTTATTTCTTCTGGGACTGAACTCAGCCCCTCTCTCTCTCTATCTTTCCAATTCAGACCAAATCTGAAAGGAAAGAAAAAGGGGGGGGGCAACGTCGGTAGGCTCCCGGTTAACCGGTGAGTTAGTGCCGACCCTGACCTTTCAGGGTTCTCTGACCCTAGGTCAAATGGGCCTGTTAAAATTTGTTGTTATGAGTTCACATAAGTCCCTAGCTGCTTACCCGCCTACCAAGCGGTAGTTATTCAGCAATTGTCCATTGGATAGGATGTATTAACGCAATAAAATTGCAAATTTAATAAGTAAATTAAATTTTTATAAGTTAATACCCTATCCAATGGACAGGCAAGGCCCACCCAACCGGCCCCGCTATCAGCTTACTAGGGGTCTTACTAGGATTAGACACGAAAAAGATGCTATGACGTCAAGAGGTAAACAGGAAATGAAGTACGATGCGCCACCTGGTGAATGCACACTCTGTGACCGGTCCTGCCGGTAGTATATACAGGACGTTTGGCGGGACCGGTCGCGCCGACCGGTAAAGCAATTGTCCATTGGATAGGGTATTAACTTATAAAAATTTAATTTACTTATTAAATTTGCAATTTTGTCCAAAAATTGGTATTTTTCAGTTCAAAAAGCTTTAATTTACTATACAGTCAACAAATCTCACCACAATTCATTTATTTTATTAGTATTTTCACATGTGGCGAATTTCAGATGTGTGGCGAATTTTAGATTTCTTACTATAAATAGTCCTAGTTGTAACTTACATTTAAATATATTGAATAAATAGCTTGAGCTTTTCTGTCTTACTGTCTTGGTATTTATCCAGTTTTTATCCAAAAATTGAATGTTACAATCTGTTTTGGTGCTTATTTTGCATTATAAAGACCGGAAGTGCGCAGACTACAAAAAACAATGCAGTGCGCATATTTCTGTGTACAATTATCTGAGGCAATAACTGGACGAGCGCCGATAATAGAGAAATAAATGATACAGACAAAATGTAGTGCGACAACTAGGTGTGTACAGAAACATATTTACAATAATATTTATGGATTAATAAATGAAACCAGTCTTTATAATAGAATAACGGACAAGCGCATTATTCGCTGGAAATTTGTGAATTATCTGGGGTTATAAATCACAAAACAGAGGACTTTATTTCTACATTATTGTATGTGTACAAGTGCGTCCATATTTACAGTGATAAAATGGAAGAGTTTACCATTAAAACTGTAGTGAATGTACAATTTTCCCACATTTGGCTACTAGACAGTAAGAAAGATTTTACCGTAAGTTGCTAAACATTAAACGTTTACAAACTGTGGAAAGTCATAACTGATCCATGCATTTCACCCTTTAAAACGCATTGCACTATATTATCCAGCAAAACAAATGAACAAGTTGACTGATTGATTCTGGCTCAAAGCTGAGAAAAGTGGATTATTTACTGACCCGGCAAGTTGACAGTGATGTGTACCTAGTTACCTAGTTTCTTAGAAACTTTACAGTTCTACTCTCTGTTTTACATTACAGGTGTTTCAAGATCTTTCCAACATGTGAAGGATGTGAAAACTAAATGAAAAGAGCCAGAAAATAGCGAGGCATGATGTCTTGTTGCTGCCAAATATATTTATTTATATTTAGACAGAAACACCGGTTGTAAAGGTTTATTCTAACTTACTTAATCTTTAATAATGCTATAAATTATGCAACTTTGCATTTTGATCAAATTTTCTTATGCACTACTAAGTTTCTTTGGGTATAAGTGTTTGATGTGATATGGGTCTCTTTTTAAAATGTTTGATTTGTAGAATCATAAACTTTGGGGATTGAAAAGTCAAAGTAAAATGTGATTGTAATGTTTAGTGTTTGGAATCATACAATTTAGGGATTGTAAAAGTGAAAGTAAAAAGTGATTTTAATGTTTAGTTTATAGAATCATACAATATAGGCACTGTATAAGTGAAAGTAAAATGTGACTGTAATAGACAATTACCAGAGTATAATTTTACAACTTTTATTATTTTTTTTATGTCTTTTTGAGTGATAAAATTTTATAAACCCATTAAATATAATATTAAATTTAAAATATATATTTCGCAAGCGTTATTTACCATTGTTATTAAATAATTTGTTTGCATAATAAGTAAAACTAGTTTATGGTTACTTAAATAAGGAAAAAATAATCTGTGAAATATATCCATGTTAAAGAGTACCAGTGAATATGAAAAAAATACAATTTTAATTTTAAATTTTTACTTCTTCTGTCTGTATTTGAATGCATTAAAATGAGTTGTGACTATGTTAAAATACCTTTGTAATGATATACGTACAATATTCACAGATCACATATCTATGGAAACATAATTATATGTGAAAAATTAACATAGTTGAGCATATTGTATTGCCGCCTTATTGATGGTAAGGATTTGTCAGGGAATATCAAACTTATTACTCAGTCTTTGCTTCTCCCCTCCTCCCTTTTCTTATGTCAGGTGTAATGTGTGTTGAATCCAAAGTATGTGTAAACATGATACAACACAACCCTTATTATTTTTCATTTCACTGTGGAAATATCAGTGGACATGTCATTTCAGCTTTTAGTATGCACCACACAATGTATTTGACCTCATTCTGGGACATAACGACAGGGTATTACTGTCCCTTCACACTTCTAAACATGATATCTTGAAGTCTGTTGAATGGGTCTGAAAACCCCAACTTTAACCCTTCATGATTATATATTTAAATTTGATGAAATAAACTTCTTTGAAAGATGATATGCTACACATTGGGGGATTTAAGAAAAACAGTACCTTTGATATTCATTGACAATGGTACATTTAATTTTTGGCATATTTTTTATAACATTTAAGAGTAAATAGAAGGTCAACAAGAACAACCCTTGAATATTTGCAGGAACAAGACAAATGTAGAACCTTCTGATGGTCATGCATTTGACATGGGTGACAGCTAGTTAAGATATCATTGAACTGGAATAAAATATTTATGTATAACATTATCATGCAAGAGAGAAGACATTAAATTTTGTAGATAACAGTATCAAGTTTACAGTTCCATCATTAACTTTAACATTACTGTGTGAATAATCTCTGTAATATTGTCTCAACAATTATGTGCATTGTAAGAAACACTAAAATATATTTTACATGTTTTATATTTTTGTATAACAGCCTGTATCGGAGACATAGCAGTATTTGGTATCAAAAGTATCTAGATCAGGAGGCCACCAAGGCATAACTGTACTGATTCCAGGATTCCGAAAAAAAGATGCATTTTAGTACATCCCCAATCTAATAGGTCTACTGACATAAACATGAAACTCTTAATTGAGACAAAGTTGGCGATTTATTTTTATTAACCTAAACCCCATGATACTGGACTACTTCACACATTGTACAATGGTTGAGTATAGTTTACTGTACTTGGAGCTCTATGTATGCTAGAAATATATGAAATAAAAACAGCTTGGTTTGAACGTGTATATATGTATTGAAATCTTTATGGCCTAGTAATAAAATGAGGTCTGCCACACACAGAATTTTATATACAAGTACATATTTGACGTTCCAGTTGAGAAAAATAAAATTGTAATCCTATAGAGTACTCTTACATATGGAGACTCTTCAGTCGAAATACTTTGAAAGCTCTAATAAGGTAGTAAAATAATATAATACATTCTAGCCCTTGATATGTACTGAAGGTTATAAAGGTCAAAATTAGGGTTTTACATCCCGTCCAACAGCCAGGGTCATATTAGGTCCTCAGTGGCCTAGTGGTTAGCAAGTTTGGCATCTAATCATAGGGCTGTCACCTCTGTGGGTTCGAGTCCCACAAGTGGCAATTCTGAGGACCTGTCCCAATATGACCCTGGCTGTTGAACGGGACGTAAAACCCCAACTTTGACTTTGACCTTTGGCCAGGGTCATATTGGAACAGAACCACAGTATTGTCACTTGTGGCAGTTGAACAGATATAGAGATGGCAAGCTGTGCTTAGATACCGAACTTGCTAACCAGTAGGCCATGGAGGACCTTTAATATATCTATATTGTACTAGTTCTCTTGGGGTTCTCAGACACAGCTCCATATGTTATAGCTTATGTTATTCTGGGAACAATGTGCAAGTGCGTTATGACTGATATTAAAGATTTGATTAATATGCTCGATGCATTTGGATCCAAGGTAATCTGAAATATTGCAACTTATTTTATGTCAGCTGACTTGTCAGTCAGCTGACATTAATGCACCACTCTGCAGTGTACGCACCCACGTGAACAACTTCTCCAAAAGTACAGGGCCCAGAGACGTGCTCTTACTTTTAAAAGATATCTATTGAGGATGGTAAATCATAAAATCCATGCAGATCTGTCTGTACGTCTGTTCCCCAGAGCCTGAGAACCGTTAGAAGAGAGGTATCCCACTCAAAGTGTGGAAATTTCCACACTTAATCACAATTTTCTCATTGACTATTGAAGGGATTTCTCTCTTATCTTTCATATATTCACTAGGCCACAAGTAGATTCCCTTGTTTGAGTATCAGGCCTGGATCTTTCTTAAATTTTTTTGATGGATTTTTAAAATAATTTTAGTGCACTAAAATTCATGAATTCATGCAGTAAATCACATATAACTTGAAATGTATTGCATTTAGAGCATTTTGTTTAATATGTTTTTCACCTATTTTCATTCAGCTATAACATAGTAAAATTTCAGACTTGTAGCTCATTGCGTAGCTAAGTAGTACCTACATAAACTATACATATGCTGATCTGTACAGACAAAATCCTCCCACTCTGCTTCACACAAAATGCAGCTGAGAAAAGAATTAGATCTTTGTGTGTGCATATATGATAAGCAGTGATCTATTTTAATCTCTGTTTCCATTTAGATGTAAGAAGGACAGAATTTTCCTCGTTATTTTTCAAGAGTGTGTTCTCTGATCTTGTGGGAGCATCTTTAATTGTATAAGACAAACTTTGGTGTTAGTCATGTTAGTGGAAACAAATTTAACTGCAATTACAAGAACTTCCCAACCTCTTTTGCAGTCCATCAATCAGTCTGAGCCTGTTTGAGCTGGGTGGGTGTTCTACACAAGGCCTTCCAAATGAAAGGAACTACACATAGTAGCTTTGATTTATGGCAGTGACAAGCTATTTCATGTAAAAACATCATAAAAGGTGCTATAATCTGAGAAAGGCTTTTAGTGAGTTGCAACTTACTCCTTAGCAAATTTTCCTTTAAATGCCTGATATCTTAGTAAGACAATCATGTTCATACTGACACAATATTTTATCATCAAGATTGAAAAAGTTTTTTAGACCAAGTTGATTTGCGAATAGATTTGGGTCGCAAAACTTGATTCGTGAACCGATTTGGTTCACAAGTTTACGATCCATTACACCCCTAGTAGTACAGACTATTTCTTCTGTAAAAAAAATTTGAATTTCCAAATTTCTGAGAGTGGTCTTGTTTTTGTAGAAATGGAAAATGTAATTTTTCTTGAGAACTGTAAAACATACAGTGATTTTAGCAAATTTTACATCTGCTTGGTAAAGATGCTTCAAAGTTCAGTTGATCATATGGAAAAGATATCCCTTAGTATTGCTTCTTGGGCTTTGAACCCAGTTTCATGGTCACACTACCTTCATTTTTGCTTATTAACCAACAGGAGAGCAACACCCCAGCAGTGGTCTTGTTTGCATATTTTTGACTACACTGTATTACATATTGCATTCCTCAAGTTCTAAAATAGACCTTCCTGATATACCTGAGGGGAGTACTCCATCCATGTACAGATTCTAAGACAGTAATCTTCCCAAACTCAGGTCCTTTAATTCCGTTCTTTTGACTTCATTGTTTATAAAACCCAAATATCATCATTAAAGTCTGGCAGTCACTATGCACCTACTTTTTGAATTCTTTACATTTGTCATGAACCAGGTTCTCAGTAGCTCCTTAGGAAGCACCTTAACAGTTGAATTTGTACTTTACTTCTCAAAACCATTTGCAGTGCACTACTTTTGTGTCCTTTCGTACTTTCACTTGTACTCTGAATCTCAAAGCACAGTCAGCTGACACAGAACCCGTTCAAGGGCACTGATTACTTGTTTATTATTATTGACACAATGATCATAAAATGTACATCTGCATTGAAGCTCGTACAAGTTATAATCAACCCCTTTTCTGTCCGGGCAGGGAGGTGTCAGACATAAAGCTTGTGGGTGTTCCACAACCTAGTAAACCCATGTATGGATTTTCATCAAGAGGATCTAGAGGTGATTAGGTTTTGGGTGGCATCTGGCAACAGCTTTTGCCATGGCAATGCTTTTAGCACTTTATAGTCTTAAACTTCATCATTGAAAAAGGGGCGCTATTAAAACCAATTTTACTACAGTTGCGTTTTTATATCCCGCCTTCCAAAGGCTGGGTTTGGGAGATTATGAAATGCTTGCATGCATGCGTGTGTGTGTGTATGGGTGCATGTTTGTGTTTGTTACATTTTTACTAAACCTTTATATCTTATTCATTTATAAAGATGTCTTCACCAAATTTGCACAGAATGTTTATCGTTATACAGTCTAAGGAAAATCTGCAACTGGTCCCTTTAACTGCTTCCCCCACCCCACCTCTCCCAGCATTACCCCCACTGTTGTATATGTTTTACAACTGTCAAGCAAGTGAAATTTATATCTTGTGGTTTCTATCAAGTTGATAATCCAGTTATCTTGGTGTATACATGTATTGCTGAGGCTACTGTTACCAATGTGTGTGCACACTTTATCAGAAAAGTAAAAGTTTTGGAATATTCATTCACTTGTACATGTTGCATATATTTAACATATAACTAACTGACTAAAGGGAACTGTCCTTCTAAAGAGCAGAAAATCACTTACCAGTGATTGAAATTACAAAGAGGAACATTAATTCCACAAAAATTCTTATATTATCTAACATAATATATTTTTAGGATTATTTGACACAACTGGTCATTAAGCGTCCCGCAAGGGACGCTTGTTTGTGTATGGGAGAGCTTCTGGCTCCGCCGGCTCCGGCGGCTCCGCCGGCTCCGCATTTTGTTTTCCTTATAACTCTGTAACCGTTAGGCGGATTCTTTTCAAATTTGGCAGGTTTAGGCAGTAGCCTTGGGGAATTTTTTTGAATATGCTGCAGTGACATTTCAACCAATCAGAGAGGTCACATGACCAAAAATGTCTTTTTTCGATGGGGAAGCTTGTCCGGATGATAACTTGAAAGGAATTTTATCAATTCACCTGAAACTTGGCAAATACATTCGTTCTATTAAAATCTGGAAATCATTAGATTTTGGCATTGATTGGTCAAGAAATGGCCGAGTAATTAATGATTAATTAATCATTACGAATTTTCCAAATAAGGAAAACACAAAAATGCTTATATCTCGAAAACCGTGCTAGATAGAGCGATTTCGACGAAATTTTTGACCCGCAGGGTATCTCTGCGGAGTAGTTTTCCCAGTTTTCAAAAAATTTTTGTCTCGCCCAAAATGGCGGCCATTTTGAATTTTCGAAATTTTCGCAAAAATTGCAAAACACAAAAATGCTTATATCTCAAAAACCGTGCTAGATAGAGCAATTTCGACAAAATTTTTGACCCGCAGGATATCTCTGCGGAGTACTTTTCCCAATTTTCAAAAAATTTTTGTCTCGCCAAAAATGGCGGCCATTTTGAATTTTCGAAATTTTCGCAAAAATTGCAAAACACAAAAATGCTTATATCTCGAAAACCGTGCTAGATAGAGCGATTTCGACGAAATTTTTGACCCACAGGGTATCTCTGCAGAGTAGTTATCCCAATTTTGAAAAAAAAATTTTCTCGCCAAAAATGGCCATTTTGAATTTTCGAATTTTTCGCAAAAATTGCAAAACATAAAAATGCTTATATCTCAAAAACCCTGCTAGATAGAGCGATTTCGACGAAATTTTTGACCCGCAGGGTATCTCTGCAGAGTAGCCATGCCAATTTTCAAACAAAAAATTTCTCGCAAAAAATGGCGGCCATTTTGAATTTTCGAATTTTTCGCAAAATTGCAAAACACAAAAATGCTAATATTTCGAAAACCGTGCTACATAGAGCGATTTCGACGAAATTTTTTATCTTCAGGGTATCTCTGCAGAGCAGCTATCCCAAAGAGCTTTCACTTGGTGAAGTTTCAGACCCATAGCTAATTGCTCACCTACTCAAAAAGAGTAAATGCGAATTACCTCTAAAAGTATTGCAGATGGCCAATTTTTCTCAAATAACTCATTCACCTACTTTTGGAAGGGCTTTCACATGGTGAAGTTTCAGACCCATAGCCAATTACTCACCTACTCAAAATGAGTAAATGCGAATTATCTCTAAAAGTATTGCAGATAGCCAATTTTTCTCAAATAACTCATTCACCTACTTTTGGGAGAGCTTTCACATGGTGAAGTTTCAGACCCATAGCTAATTACTCACCTACTCAAAATGAGTAAATGCGAATTATCTCTAAAAGTATTGCAGATAGCCAATTTTTCTCAAATAACTCATTCACCTACTTTTGGGAGAGCTTTCACTTGGTGAAGTTTCAGACCCATAGCTAATTACTCACCTACTCAAAATGAGTAAATGCGAATTATCTCTAAAAGTATTGCAGATAGCCAATTTTTCTCAAATAACTCATTCACCTACTTTTGGGAGAGCTTTCACTCTGTGAAGTTTCAGACCCATAGCTAATTACTCACCTACTCAAAATGAGTAAATGCGAATTATCTCTAAAAGTATGGCAGATAGCCAATTTTTCTCAAATAACTCATTCACCTACTTTTGGGAGAGCTTTCACTCTGTGAAGTTTCAGACCCATAGCTAATTACTCACCTACTCAAAATGAGTAAATGCGAATTATCTCTAAAAGTATTGCAGATAGCCAATTTTTCTCAAATAACTTATTCACCTACTTTTGGGAGAGCTTTCACTTGGTGAAGTTTCAGACCCATAGCTAATTACTCACCTACTCAAAATGAGTAAATGCGAATTATCTCTAAAAGTATTGCAGATAGCCAATTTTCCTCAAATAACTCATTCACCTACTTTTGGGAGAGCTTTCACTTGGTGAAGTTTCAGACCCATAGCTAATTACTCACCTACTCAAAATGAGTAAATGCGAATTATCTCTAAAAGTATGGCAGATAGCCAATTTTTCTCAAATAACTCATTCACCTACTTTTGGGAGAGCTTTCACTCTGTGAAGTTTCAGACCCATAGCTAATTACTCACCTACTCAAAATGAGTAAATGCAAATTATCTCTAAAAGTATTGCAGATAGCCAATTTTTCTCAAATAACTTATTCACCTACTTTTGGGAGAGCTTTCACTTGGTGAAGTTTCAGACCCATAGCTAATTACTCACCTACTCAAAATGAGTAAATGCGAATTATCTCTAAAAGTATTGCAGATAGCCAATTTTCCTCAAATAACTCATTCACCTACTTTTGGGAGAGCTTTCACTTGGTGAAGTTTCAGACCCATAGCTAATTACTCACCTACTCAAAATGAGTAAATGCGAATTATCTCTAAAAGTATTGCAGATAGCCAATTTTTCTCAAATAACTCATTCACCTACTTTTGGGAGAGCTTTCACATGGTGAAGTTTCAGACCCATAGCTAATTACTCACCTACTCAAAATGAGTAAATGCGAATTATCTCTAAAAGTATTGCAGATAGCCAATTTTTCTCAAATAACTCATTCACCTACTTTTGGGAGAGCTTTCACTTGGTGAAGTTTCAGACCCATAGCTAATTACTCACCTACTCAAAATGAGTAAATGCGAATTATCTCTAAAAGTATTGCAGATAGCCAATTTTTCTCAAATAACTCATTCACCTACTTTTGGGAGAGCTTTCACTCTGTGAAGTTTCAGACCCATAGCTAATTACTCACCTACTCAAAATGAGTAAATGCGAATTATCTCTAAAAGTATGGCAGATAGCCAATTTTTCTCAAATAACTCATTCACCTACTTTTGGGAGAGCTTTCACTCTGTGAAGTTTCAGACCCATAGCTAATTACTCACCTACTCAAAATGAGTAAATGCGAATTATCTCTAAAAGTATTGCAGATAGCCAATTTTTCTCAAATAACTTATTCACCTACTTTTGGGAGAGCTTTCACTTGGTGAAGTTTCAGACCCATAGCTAATTACTCACCTACTCAAAATGAGTAAATGCGAATTATCTCTAAAAGTATTGCAGATAGCCAATTTTCCTCAAATAACTCATTCACCTACTTTTGGGAGAGCTTTCACTTGGTGAAGTTTCAGACCCATAGCTAATTACTCACCTACTCAAAATGAGTAAATGCGAATTATCTCTAAAAGTATGGCAGATAGCCAATTTTTCTCAAATAACTCATTCACCTACTTTTGGGAGAGCTTTCACTCTGTGAAGTTTCAGACCCATAGCTAATTACTCACCTACTCAAAATGAGTAAATGCAAATTATCTCTAAAAGTATTGCAGATAGCCAATTTTTCTCAAATAACTTATTCACCTACTTTTGGGAGAGCTTTCACTTGGTGAAGTTTCAGACCCATAGCTAATTACTCACCTACTCAAAATGAGTAAATGCGAATTATCTCTAAAAGTATTGCAGATAGCCAATTTTCCTCAAATAACTCATTCACCTACTTTTGGGAGAGCTTTCACTTGGTGAAGTTTCAGACCCATAGCTAATTACTCACCTACTCAAAATGAGTAAATGCGAATTATCTCTAAAAGTATTGCAGATAGCCAATTTTTCTCAAATAACTCATTCACCTACTTTTGGGAGAGCTTTCACTTGGTGAAGTTTCAGACCCATAGCTAATTACTCACCTACTCAAAATGAGTAAATGCGAATTATCTGTAAAAGTATTGCAGATAGCCAATTTTTCTCAAATAACTCATTCACCTACTTTTGGGAGAGCTTTCACTTGGTGAAGTTTCAGACCCATAGCTAATTACTCACCTACTCAAAATGAGTAAATGCGAATTATCTCTAAAAGTATTGCAGATAGCCAATTTTTCTCAAATAACTCATTCACCTACTTTTGGGAGAGCTTTCACTTGGTGAAGTTTCAGACCCATAGCTAATTACTCACCTACTCAAAATGAGTAAATGCGAATTATCTCTAAAAGTATTGCAGATAGCCAATTTTTCTCAAATAACTCATTCACCTACTTTTGGGAGAGCTTTCACTTGGTGAAGTTTCAGACCCATAGCTAATTACTCACCTACTCAAAATGAGTAAATGCGAATTATCTCTAAAAGTATTGCAGATAGCCAATTTTTCTCAAATAACTCATTCACCTACTTTTGGGAGAGCTTTCACTTGGTGAAGTTTCAGACCCATAGCTAATTACTCACCTACTCAAAATGAGTAAATGCGAATTATCTCTAAAAGTATTGCAGATAGCCAATTTTTCTCAAATAACTCATTCACCTACTTTTGGGAGAGCTTTCACTTGGTGAAGTTTCAGACCCAAAGCTAATTACTCACCTACTCAAAATGAGTAAATGCGAATTATCTCTAAAAGTATTGCAGATAGCCAGTTTTTCTCAAATTAATCATTCACCTACTTTTGGGAGAGCTTTCACTTGGTGAAGTTTCAGACCCATAGCTAATTACTCACCTACTCAAAATGAGTAAATGCGAATTATCTGTAAAAGTATTGCAGATAGCCAATTTTTCTCAAATAACTCATTCACCTACTTTTGGGAGAGCTTTCACTTGGTGAAGTTTCAGACCCAAAGCTAATTACTCACCTACTCAAAATGAGTAAATGCGAATTATCTCTAAAAGTATTGCAGATAGCCAGTTTTTCTCAAATTAATCATTCACCTACTTTTGGGAGAGCTTTCACTTGGTGAAGTTTCAGACCCATAGCTAATTACTCACCTACTCAAAATGAGTAAATGCGAATTATCTCTAAAAGTATTGCAGATAGCCAGTTTTTCTCAAATTAATCATTCACCTACTTTTGGGAGAGCTTTCACTTGGTGAAGTTTCAGACCCATAGCTAATTACTCACCTACTCAAAATGAGTAAATGCGAATTATCTCTAAAAGTATTGCAGATAGCCAATTTTTCTCAAATTAATCATTCACCTACTTTTGGGAGAGCTTTCACTTGGTGAAGTTTCAGACCCATAGCTAATTACTCGTCTACTCAAAATGAGTAAATGCGAATTATCTCTAAAAGTAGTGCAGATAGCCAATTTTTCTCAAATAACTCATTCACCTACTTTTGGGAGAGCTTTCACTTGGTGAAGTTTCAGACCCATAGCAAATTACTCACCTACTCAAAATGAGTAAATGCGAATTATCTCTAAAAGTATTGCAGATAGCCAATTTTTACATTCACCTACTTTTGGGAGAGCTTTCACTTGGTGAAGTTTCAGACCCATAGCTAATTATTCACCTACTCAAAATGAGTAAATGTGAATTATGTCTAAAAGTATTGCAGATAGCCAATTTTTCTCAAATAACTCATTCACCTACTTTTGGGAGAGCTTTCACTCTGTGAAGTTTCAGACCCATAGCTATTTATTCACCTACTCAAAATGAGTAAATGCTAATTATCTGTAAAAGTATTGCGGATACCCAATTTTTATCAAATACTCATTCATCTACTTGTGGGAGAGCTTTCACATGGTGAAGTTTCAGACCCATAGCTAATTACTCACCTACTCAAAATGAGTAAATGCGAATTATCTCTAAAAGTATTGCAGATAGCCAATTTTTCTCAAATAACTCATTCACCTACTTTTGGGAGAGCTTTCACTTGGTGAAGTTTCAGACCCATAGATAATTATTCACCTACTCAAAATGAGTAAATGTGAATTATCTCTTAATAGTATTGCAGATAGCCAATTTTTCTCAAATAACTCATTCACCTACTTTTGGAAGACCTTTCACACACGAAAATGAAAAATTGTGAATATCTCGGAAAAGCTATTTCTTCTGCTTTAATGCTCGGCGGGAGATACACACCACGGCAGTGGTCTTGACAAAAATTTTTGTCTCCCCAAAAATGGTGGCCATTTTGAATTTTCAAAGTTTTTGCAAAACACAAAAATGCTTATATCTCGAAAACCGTGCTATATGGAGTGAACTCAAAAAAATTTTGGACCTGCTGGGTATCTCTGCAGAGTAGCCATGCCAATTTTCAAAATATTTTTGTCTCGCCAAATATAGCGGACATTTTTAATTTTTTTATTTTTTGCAAAGCACAAAAATGCTTATATCTTGAAAACCGTGCTAGATAGAGCAGACTGCGCTGACTTTGGTTGCCACAACAGTATAAGGCTAGAAACGAAGCATTTTCTTAATACTTTAGCACTCACCTTTATATCCTTTTCGGGACGCTTTGTTTTTGCTATGCAAAAACATTATCTTTTTTTTTTGCGAGCGATCCTCTAGTTGTATTTTGATTCTGCAAACTGAAAAGCACTCATAGAGCACAGACCTCCACCAAGTTTTTTCCCCGTAACTATGGGATTTATTGTTTCCTGTGTATCTGTATTTGAAATTACTCCAAAAGTATGAGCATATTTCTATACATTTTTATGCGAGTAGGGCTTGACCAAACAAAAGGAAAGAAGTTATTATGGTCTAGGGAAGACCGGGTCATATTCTGGATACAAGTCACCTGATTGACGTCTTCACTGTGAGTGCTTTTTAGGCGGGTTGCATGTAACCAACCCACCTATTAGATTGATGTGTCCGATGTCCGTCTGTCCATCAACATTTTTATTTCTGGACTCTAACTCAAAAATACTTTGTCCAATCGAATTCAAACTTGACAGGGAGATAGATCACCATCATAGCTAGGTTCCTTTCGAAATTGGTGTAATTCTGTCTGTTTGTCCATTTTTTGTTTGTTTGTCTGTCCATCAACATTTCTGTTTCCGGACTCTAACTCAAAAACACTTTGTCCAATCAAATTCAAACCTGACAGGGAGATAGATCACCATCATAGCTAGGTTCCTTTCGAAATTGGTGTAATTCTGTGTGTTCGTGTGTCCGTTTTTTGTTTTTGTCCATCAACATTTCCGTTTCCGGACTCCTAACTCGAAAACACTTTGTCCAATCGAATTCAAACTTGACAGGGTCATAGATCACCATCATAGCTAAGTTGCTTTTGAAATTGGTGTAATTCCGTCTGTTTGTTTGTCCGTTTATAGCATAGATACAATTATGTGACCTAGATTGCAAGTTTAACATTTCTTAGCACGTCTAACACATTTAACTTAACCTAACATTACTTTCCTTGTTTCTCAATTTAATTACAGCATTCGCTAACCTGATTGCTGCCTGCACAATATGCCTTTTTGGAGCATCTCTAACCCTCTTGTTAGTAAATTTCATCCAGTACACTGACATTACAGTGCATGTATGATATAAATTCATAAAACTTGATCAAACTACTATAACCAGATTCATCTGGTTAAAATTTGGTATCCACTGTGTAGCATCCGGTGGATACCATGGATTACGCAGGAGTACACTGCTGCCACCGCAGCCTGTAGAGATTTTCCTGTTACCCCTCTAGAGGTCAAGAAAGATATTGTAGGTAGAGTTCTCAAACTTGCAGGATATATGCATCATTACGAAAGCTTGCCTGGGAATACTTTTGGCATCATTTTGAAAAACAAGATGGCTGCCAAATGCGTATTTCAACTTCTGTAAGGAGTTTTGTTGGCTCTCTGGAGTAAAGGGTATTATAGGTAGAGATCTCAAAATCGCAGGATATGTTCATCATGACAAAGTCTTGACTGGGAATATTTTTGGCCTCATTTAGAGAAACAACATAGTAGACATGCTCCAAGTCTTTGTATTTCTTTTGCCACAACATTTGACACACATGGAATCATTATAAATCCATCTGATGGGTAGGGATCCTACTGTCTGATGAAATACTTTTGTTAGCACCAAATTCTGGAAAAAAAAGTTGTTCAGTCATGCAGGACTATTCTCATTTTGAAAAACAAGATGGCTGCTGCAAGCATTTTTTCCATGTAGCCAACTTTAAAGGTGCCTATATCTGCCTTATTATTGGTCCTAGAGGTATGGTATGTGAAGCCAACCTCTAGGAAATCGTGGGATGGGAATCTTCTGATGTGGTCAGATTTGACCTTGGGACCCTCCTTCAAGGTCAGACGAGGAGTGGCAAACTTAAAAGTGCTTTCACTTACTTATTATTGGTACTGCAGATTTGCAATGTCAAGCCAACCTATAGGTAATCATGGGCTGGGCATCTTCTGATGTGGTAAGATTTGACCTTCGGCTGCTCCTTCAAGACCAGACAAGGGTAGCCAAACTTAAAAGTGCTTATAACTCACTTATTATTGGTCCTAGAGTTTCTGGAATGTGAAACTGGCCTACAGGAAATCATAGGCTGGGCATCCTTTTATGTGGTCAGGTTTGACCTTGGGCCCCTCATTCAAGGTCAGCCAAACTTAAAAGTGCTATAATTCCTGTAAATAATTTAGAATTTTCTTAATTTTAGCTACCATGTTCAAAAATGCTGTTTATCTTCAAAACGATGTTAGTTGTCCTTTTCCAATGGATACATCTTGCATCTGGCCACAGATGTGTCATTTGTCTAGTTAATATTTTAATTAAATTCATTATAAATTTCAAATTTGCATAATAAATATCCAAAATATATCCAAAACCAAGTCCTATGTAAATTTCAGTATTTTTACAAAGTACCACAGAAAGTATATTTTTAAGTTTAAAAACTAATTTAACATCAAACTTCAAGTTTAAAATATAGTATATATCCTTATAACACCATAATTTCTCTTTAACAAACTTTTGAATTATGAAGCACTCATAGAGCACAAACCTCCTGCAGAGGGCCTTTTATTACATTATTTTGTATCAAGAATATGATCCAAATCATTCCCCAAAAGTATTCACTTATTTTCTTTGGCAAGGTCCTACCATGTAAATAAGTTGGAGATCCATTCATTACTTGTCTATCAGAAAGCCAAAGTCATTGAAAATACCTTAGAAAATGAACCTTTAAATTTTTGGATTTTATTATATCCAAAATGTGATCCAGATCTTTTCACAAATATGATTACTTCTTCCTTTGGCCAGGCCCTAGCTACTTACCATATTTTATAAAAATTCCGTCAAACAGACATACATACTCACAAAAACACTTTGGTGGGGGCAATATCAATGTGCAAAGTAGCTTGAAAAGCTTTTGGACTGAACAAAAACAGAAGCACACACATTATCAGATTTTAACAGCATGTATTCATTCACCACTTGTCATCAGCATGGCATCTGGATAAACATTATATAGTGGGGAGGGGATGACGGGTTACCCATTTTTTGGGTAGAGAGATGCAGATTTTCCTAAGATTGTATAAAAACTTGTCATATTTTGTACTTGTTTTAAAAAACAATATGGCCACCATAGCCAATTGCTCAAAAATCATTAAGATGTTCTAAAACTTAAAATATTGCAGCTAGCTTTGTCAGATTTGCACAAAATTAAAGCTTGTGTGAGAGTAATTTTGGCCTTGTTTGGAAAACAAAATAGAGCTATGTCACATATTTGATGTCAAATAGGGGATCAAAAAGGCCCAATATCTCCCTAATCATTGGTCCTGGGGGTTTAGAATGAGATAATATCTTACAGGAAATCATGGCCTGGAAATCTTTTGCAAGTGTCAGATTTGACCTTTGACCCTGCTTCAAGGCAAATGGGTTCATCAAACAGAAAAGGCCTTATATCTCACTTATTATTGCTCCTACGGCTTAAAAATGTGAAACTAACCAATAGAATGTCATGGCCTGTGTTGAATTTGGCCTTTGAACCCTGCTTCAAGGTCAAATTGGCTCATCTGACTTACAAGGTCCTATATCTCCATTATTCTTGGTTCTAGGGTTTCGAAATGTGAAAACTACTTATAGGATATCATTGTCTGTGAATCTTTTGCAAGTGCCGACTTTAACCTTAGGCCCCTGCTTCATGGTCAAGTAGGGTCATCATACTAAATGCCTTTATATCTCCCTTATTATTATCCCTTGGGCTACAAAATATGAAAACAACTTGTATGAAATCATGGCCTGTGAATCTTTTGTAAGTGTTAAATTTGACCTTTGACCCCTGCTTCAAGGTCCAGTGGGGCATCATGCTAAAATAACCATATACTTTTTATATTGGTCCTTGAGCTTGGAACTCTGTTTTAATATCACACTACCATTTTTGGTCTTGTTAAATGTGCATCTATGCTAGAGAAACTGTTGCTTCATCATAGGCGTCTATCTAAATTGACAGATGCTTTCCTGTTCAAAGAAATCCTCACAATTCATGAACAAATAAAATTTGAAAGTTTCTCCCCTTCTTCAGCTACATAAAAGCTATTACATCGGACATCTTGTGGATTCGGTATACTTCTTACAACTAAATTTGTTCCTTAGATTTTCCCAAATCTCCATGTTGTTGGCCATTTAGTTGTACCTCCGCGCTGGGTTTTTTTCCTGCTAAGCCTGGCTTTTTTATACCGAGATATTTTGCACACTGTTCCTGCTCCCCACATCCGGGAACACCTAAAACAGTATGTAAAATATTTCCATTTGAGTCAGTTCTCCAAAAAGCTCAATGTTCTAAACTCAGGTTAGACTTGCTCCAAGTCTTTGTATTTCTTATTCCACCAAATCTGACATACATGGAATCATTATGAACCCATCATGATCGGTCCACATTCTGTCCAAAATGTCATTCAGTCCTCATATAGTACCTAAGACAAAAGGACTTGAGGAAAGTCTAAACTCAGGTGAGTGATTTTGTCATCGTCATTGAAGTTTATGTGAACTCTCTGCATTAAGAAGTAACAAGTTTTGTTTGAGTAACCAAATACTCTGTTTTATCTGCACATACAGTAAATAACTGACACAAAGAGACCAATGGAATTTGAGCTATGTGTGTCTTCCTTACTGATTCTACACTTATTAGTCCCTCAAAGCTGGAGTATTTGTTTAATAAACACACCAATTTGAGAGAATTAGTATTCATTTGATGTGGAAGTAGTCTCGGTCCACATACGTGCATTTACTTGGCCTTACTTTTTGGCTGTGATTGGGTAAATGTTTTGATTGGTGATTTTGGTTTGTAACATTCAACCCATTGCTCAGGTCATATCAAAAATAAATTCTTAGTGGCCTAATGGTTATCAAGTTTGGGATCTAATCACAGGCTGTCACCTCTGTGGTGGTTCGAGACTCACAAGTGGCAATGCTGAGAGCCTTTCCTAGTGTGACCCTGGCTGTTGAATGGGACGTGAAATCCTGACTTTGTCAAATCACAGTAGTTCATAGGCTGGCGAAAAGCAGTACATACTAGTTGATCGAGATTGGTGCTCTATTGGGCATCGGTGAGCAACTAGCAACATTGTCACTTCAGGCTGGGACCCTGAAGCTACCCAGGACCTGAGAGCAAGTACTTCAGTTAAACATTTGAGTCTTAACGTCATCACTGTACAGGTCATATCACAACGAGTAGTTTTATGGGCAGAGGAAACCTGTACATCAGCGCCGCACTTTATAAGTGTTACTTACTGGTTTCCTCTGCCCTTCCAACTACCCGTCGTGATATGACCTGTACAGTGTTGAAAGCGACGTAAAACCCCAAATTAATAAATAAAATACTTACTGACTGACTGACTGACGACCATCGGGAAACTACTGCCAACTTCCCTAAATACGATATGGGGTTGAGAGCTAATACTGGATGAGTTGTTACTGGTTTCAGATATAAAATCAAGATGATCATAAATGAAGTAGTTTTTGTTAGACTCTTACAGCTTCGTACAGTATCAGTAAAAAGAAAATATAATAATCATAACTCTTGTAAACCTAATCATAAAATATAGAGCTGCATATTTTTGAATATTTTAAGCTCTAAGCAAGGCTATTACTTATTTTATACGTATGCACACTTGTGAGGAGTGATCAATCATTTATCTTTCACCTGTTTATTTTTGGGCTATGTCTAGTGAATCTCCCAATTACTCAATAGTCACCTTATTAAAATATTAGCAATTTGGAGAAATTTAAAATCATTGTCTATCTTCCCAGTGAAGATCTTACAGAGTATATGAACATAGCATTTTTTATAAAATCAAAATAGTGTTGTTTTTATTAAATAGGGAAAACAAAATTACACTCCTAGTTTCTTTACACATAGTTCTGTTATTTCAAGGTGAATTAACTGATGGGTAATGTTATACACATTGAAGTGATATAATAACCAGATATATCTAGAATAAACATCGGTGACATTCCTCTGGGATAATCACTATAAACGTAATAATCAACAAATCCAGGTGTTTACTTAATAATTTACAATCATCCTTGTAGATGAATATTTAATCCTATGATTGACTCGACCCTAAAGGAAAAAAAAATGAACTGAATCCTTGTCTAGAGCACATAGAAAGGACATTTGTTTGGGATTGTCTACTGAATAAACCTATGTCGGCAATGTGAAATTAAAGCAAAATCTTTAACAAAGAGTCCATTGACTCCAGTACATACTTGGAAGAGCATATGTCTGCCAATCTGAAGATATTCCACATTGTAGGACGATTGAGAGGTTTTAATCCAGACTGAGGTCTAATTTCTTTTGTACCTTTTATTTCCTCCAAAGGTTTTATATATCTTATGACACATATGTAATCTGAATAACTTGTGTGCTAAGCATGTATGCGTTTACACTTGTTTGAATGCTCACCCAGACTATGGACAAAATTATAATATCGTCTAATACAAATTCATAGATACTATATATTCAACCACTATATTTTTACTACTCTAAGAGCATGTTTGTGGATATAATATTTAATGAGTTAATGTTCTTATGTCTCTCCTAATATCGCTCACAAGTTGACACACTGGTGCATATTGATTAAGCTGTCAATAGAAATCAAATCATATGATTAATATATTTATTACTCTAATAAATATCAGTACTGGGAACCACATGAGGGAAGAGCCTAATGTTTTCACAAGTTTTACAAGTGTCAATGGCTGTATTTCTGTATTTAGATCATAGTGGCTTCCTTGCAGTGATTGAAGAAGGATTTATTTGAGGAAATTAGAAATGCTCTGGCAGTGTAAAAATGTAGTAATAGGATTTCAGAAGACTTCATGTTTTTAGTAGAAAACATGAACCAAATCAAATATAATAGCATGGGTATTAGATATACTTATAATTGAAAACAGATAAAAGTATGCTTTGCCATCATTTTCGTTCAGTGTGTTTATGAAACATATACAAAAAAACTAAATGGACTACATGGATATGCTTCAGTTTTGTTGTGAAATGTGAGGTGATCTGGGAATAATTTTTTATCACTTCCTTGATTGTTAAAATCGGCATATAAGAGTACAGCAAAAAGACTGATCATGTGACTATTATATTATAGCCTACATCTCCACATGTCTTCCATTTCAGATTTAACACAAAAGTAAAACAGACTTCTGATATAATTTTATCTCATAATGACATGGAAGCTGTAATGGATGCTGTGCAATAACTTCTAATAATTCAAGCTATTAGAAAGAACCATTATTCTGTAGGCAACTGTTCAAAGGAGCAATCAGTGGGAAAAAATATTAATTTTTACACTGAAAACCACCTGTTTATTTTTTGAGACCATGCGTTGTTCCAAGTCCTGTGTGATTATATATGTGGGTATGTTGTTACTCACAGCCGGTTTTGTATCTTCTCTGGGAGCATGGTTTGCCCCTCCATTCAACACCTTTGTAAAGAGTGTTCGCTTCATTGGCCCAATCCTGATGTTACTTGGAATGGGTTGTCTCATTTCAGCCTGCATCATATGTGCCTGCGAGCAAGGCAAGTGTGAAGCTTGCTACAAGCCCTCTCAACACGATAAATACACCGCCAACATGAAACGGCCAGAAGATATCTCCAGTGCAGAGCATGATTTGGTGAGGTCATTTGTATCACAGGAATCTTTAAACTTTGACAATGTGAGCCCAGACTGTGCGGAATGCCAGCAGTACATCAGATCACGTGGTTATGAAGAAGAGTATCTGGCTTACTTAGAGAGACCCAGAGACAGTGCAGATGAGAGAAGTACAGATGATCAAGATGACCAAGAGTGTTCGGTGACCACAGAGCTTTATAGAGAAAATGTACATGGAATTGTTACAAGAGACTCCACCCACAAGATGTCAAACCAACTAAAATATTCTGAGGGCAAAGATGATAAACAATTTAATGATGAAAATACGGCAATGGATATGCTATATCCAGAAGAAACACAAATTATGAAAACTTACAAGGACATAGACTATCCTAACAGTGTCTCAAGTGCTGCTGTTGAAGGAATGGTAATGCAACCAAAGTCTGAAACAAATACTCAAAGCATCCAGACGGATATCACTTGTTGTCCTCGCAGACCACAGAGCTTTGTTAATGCCAGTGACTTAAAGGGGGTGAGCCCGGTCATGATGCGACATATGATCAGAAACAATTCCTCGCGCTTTCACTTCCCAAAAGAAACAGTTGATCACTTCTTGCAGGAGTACTTGGAAGCTCATAATACTGATGACATGCACACAGTAGAAGAAGTTAACCAGCATGATCAAATGACTGAATCACTCAGCATACCAAATTCTCAGAGAGGGAATAGTAATGACAAGCCTGGTCTGCATAAATCTGCTAGTCAAGTTTATCAGAGACCAAAGTCATTGACACTGTCTAGGCCTAGAACCTCACCCAATTTTCAAAGTGACTTACCCTGTGATAATGTGACAGTGTACATACCTTTGGATACCAGTGACAATTTTGCACCAATTTATAAAGCAAAAGCAATGGAGACTGCAGCTTCTGCATTTGAACAGGCACAGAGGTTGGAAGAGGATTTTTCTGACAAAAGGAGCTATCATACTGACCATACAGGCATTGTTCCAAAGACAGATACAAGGAATGAAATTCTGCATAGATCTGGGATGGATAGTACAAATCACAAAGTTCACAACAGTATACATAGACTAAACAGTAAGGCAGGAACACAACTAGTTCCCATAACTATCAGTAAAAGAGATTCTCTAATGGCTGGTCCCCGAACAGGAACCCGAACTGTGTATGATGTGTCTTTTTAATTGAAATAACTTTAAGTGGGTGTTTGTTTCAGTTTCTTATATATGCTGGGACACTGGTACAGTGCCCTGACAGCTTCACGATTGAACAAGCATTATAAGTCCACTGTGGTTTAGTTAAGTGAAATTAACAGGGCTCAAACTTGAAATGAAACAGTTTGTAGTTCAAAGTGTATCCCATTTTATCTTATTTCTAATATTTTAAGGCGCTAAAACACATTAAACTGCATTTTTATTGTGACATAAGAACTTAAGGCTTGTTCTGCAAGGTTGTATCATCTGATATTTGAAATTTTATTCATGACATTGTAATTGTTTCTTCATACACAGGCTTCATATGTGGCCAGTGCGTGTTTAAAAATGAGGCACACTGTGTAGCCATTACGCCCCCACCCCTTCACACCTCCAGCATGTACATTACAGTTAAACATGTGAGAACTTATACACTTGCTCAAAAGTCTTTACTTTGTGTGTGTGTGTGGGGGGGGGGGGGGGGGGTTGAGACACTGAATGAGTGGTGCATTTCATAACAATCTGGATTTTGCGTTCTCACTGGAAGTAGACAAGTTAAAATAAATGTTTTGGCTTGTACATAGCTACGGAGCCCAGGAAGGGGCATAGAACTGTTTTTCTCTCATTTTTTTATCTCGTTACCACAAGATAGTAAGTCATTACCACAAGTTAGAAAATCGTTCCCACAAGTTAGCAAGTCATTACCACAAGATACTAACTCGTTCCCACAAGTTAGCAAAGTAATTACCACAAGATACTAACTCATTCCCACAACTTAGCAAAGTCGTTACCACAAGATACTAAGTCGTTCCCACAAGTTAACAAGTCGTTCCCACAAGATAACAAGTCATTCCCACAAGATAGCAAGTCGTTCCCACAAGATAGCAAGTCATTACCACAAGATATTAAGTCATTCCCACAAGTTTTACTGAGTCATGCTTTGATACCAATGGACAGGCAATTTCTTTGTCTATGATACCTAACTTATATAGAGGTCACCCATCTACTAGCATACCATTCAAGTTTACATATCCCTGTAGGCCTCCAGACCTCGCATGTTTCCTGTTATTTTACATGTCAAACTTTCATACCATTATGGTTATCATTTTATCAATTTTAATGGTTATTCTTCTAAGTTACCTAATTAGTGACCTTCAGAGGTCATCTACTTATTGTTACAGGTATACTGCAATACTGTCTTTTAGAGGTTTAATACTAATTGTGTTACAGTGTCTATATGTGGCACCTAAGGGGGAACCAAGGTAACAGGCATAAAGAAGGGGCTGAGAATGATAAGACTATGCAATTTACTGTATGAAAAGTCTATGCAATTTGCAGCACACCAAACATGAGTTTTGCTGTATCCAGGTACATAGCTTGTATGAGAATCCAGTGGAGATACTGCAAGTTATGCTGTGCCAAAAAGCACCCAGTGCAGTGTAACATACTGAAATATCTTAGAAGGACCAAGGAAAGTGCCATAAAACAGGCATTTTGCTATCTTGTGAGAACAACTTGGTAACTTGTGGGAACGACTTGGTAACTTGTGGGAACAACTTGGTAACTTGTGGGAATGACTTGCTAACTTGTGGGAACGACTTGCTAACTTGTGGGAACGACTTGCTATATTGTGGGAACGACTTTCTAATTTGTGGGAACGACTTTCTAACTTGTGGGAACGACTTGCTATATTGTGGGAACGACTTTCCAACTTGTGGGAATGACTTGCTAACTTGTGGAAACAACTTGCTATCTTGTGGGAACGACTTTCTAACTTGTGGGAACGACTTTCTAACTTGTGGGAATGACTTACTATCTTGTGGGAATGACTTGCTAACTTGTGGGAACGACTTGCTATCCTGTGGGAACGACTTTCCAACTTGTGGGAACGACTTGCTATCTTGTGGGAACGACTTTCTAACTTGTGGAAACGACTTTCTAACTTGTGGGAACGACTTGCTATCTTGTGGGAACAATTTAACTTCCTAACTTGTGGGAACGACTTTCTAACTTGTGGTAATGAGTTGTTAACTTGTGGTAATGAGTTGCTAACTCGTGGCCAAAAAAAATGCAAAGAAAACAGTTCTATGTCCCTTCCTGCGCTCCGTACATAGCTCATGAGACCATCACAGAATAGCGTGAACTTAGTATTAAAATTACAAAACCATGCACAAAATCCAGTCATGCAGTCAACACAACATGCTTGTGTATACAATTTTTCTTGGTAGAGAGACAGAGATGTCACAGAAAAAATGTGTGTATGCCTAATTATCGCACACATGAATAGTGTAATTTAAGGGTAAATTCAAACATAGTTTGACATCTGAATAGTTATAATCCGCCACTGGCTAGACTTTATGCAGACTTATGATCCGATTAGCAGTTACAAATGCCTCAGACTTCAACTCCATGGTACTAAACTGCCAATCAGACTAAAATTATAGGTTAATGGCCAAGTAGGTGTCCAATATTAGAAAATAATGGATTGTTTACGAGGTGGCGAAGGGTCTGAGTCAACAATCTATTACACCCATTCCTTAATTTGTAATTTTACAGACATTTTTTAACATGGTCCTCGGTGGCCCAGTGGTTAGCAAGTTTCGAGTCCCACAAGTGGCAATGCTGAAGAACTGTCCCAATATGACCCCTGCCGTTGAACCGGAACTAAAACCCCAACTTTGACTTCTGGTGTGTAGTTTTGGGTTTTTGTGATTATTTTAGTTGAAGGAAATGTAGAAGGTGTTTCATTGTAAATGTCTAAAAAGGCTTCTATATATGGCCCAAATTACAGAGCAGAACAACTCTCCAATAGTGAAAGATACTGGACACTTTTAACAAAGGAATATCTTTCAGGTATAATTTAATTCTCTATAAAACCAGATTGTCTCAACTCTCCATTATTTGTGCATAATGTAGAGTTAACACTACATTATTTTCTAACAGTGGATTGTGATTTAGTTCAATGGCCAGTCTGCCAAGAACAAAAGGGTATTTGCCAGTCATCGTCAGAACAATGCATTCAATATTGAAATGTTTTCACAACTTCTTTCATATTAATTAGTTCAGTGGGTACATTTACAAAGTCGTTGTAATTCTGAATGACATTCAGAGTTCATAGAAAAAAACCTCATGGAAAAATGCTAATTACATTACAAAATACAAAGCAAGCAATTTAATTTATAAAGTTGGATATTTTTTAATTCTTTGCATTTTCTTTACAATCTGACTTTACAATAATCTTCTGTGAACTTAATCAAACAGCTTAATCAGCTACTTTTCAAACAAATTCACTGTTAAAATCTAACCCAGCATACTATATTAAAAGGAGTGTTTTTAGTGGCTCAAAATTTACTCCAGTAAAATGAGAAAAAAAACGTAGTGCAAAAATGCAGTACTGAAATGCATTACTGCTGGGTTTAAATTTGATTTAAATTGTCAATGTTTTAAAGTTCAAAGCCAAGATTTTAATTTACCTAATTACAGTTTGTTACATACTTCTAAATGATGCGCTGTTTGTGGTTGAAATGAATTTTGTTCTTAATGTTGTGGATTAATTTTCAGGAGGTATTTCTAAAATAATAAATGTGGAGTAGGCATTCTTTCTATGAATCTTGAGAAACCCCCAAAACTTCAACACAAAATAAATCAATTAAGTAATTCTTCAGTTTTTACTACTTCCAATGCCTGAAAAACAAAAATAAACAGCTTACTGTCTTAAAATAAGCACAGACCAATAAAGTAACATGAAACACTCACCACAACAAATTATCCACAGCATTGTTAAATGACCAATCTAGTTTTTTTCTGGAAAGTGCTTTCTGTAAGTCGCAGATCCATATTTCATCAATTATAATTATCCATGGTTACACTTTGTGGCAGTCAGATTTTTAAGCTTTATCCAAAATATTATATTTTCCCATACTGCCTTGCCACCAATTATCGCTGGGTACCAATTACCGCCACCAAGAAATAAACTGTTCATATTTCATTATCAGCTAAATATCTTCAAAGCCTTTTGATGTGTATTTGTTCCAATCAGTTTGGAAATAGTTATACTTTATTTACAATACTTGGAAGGTACTATTTGACAAGTTATGTCTATCTGAATTCTGTCTGGCGGTAATTGGTACCCGGCGATAATTGGTATCAAGGCAGTAAAGGAAAACCAGTGGTACAGATGGTGAAACAATGTTGATTGTGTATTGAAATAAAAAACCATAGAACTAATTTAGTGAAAGCCCCATATGGTATGCACACCAGAGGAAACATTGCATACACTGTCTAGGTTGATCATTTGGTACAAGGTGTTAAATTATTGAATTTATAAATTGGTTTTAATTTACAGGGTTTTATAATAGATAATTGCCTTGTGGCACTTCCATTATGTAAACTTAATCACCCTTCGGCCCCTTGAGCCTCAGGCCATTAAGTTTACATAATGGAGTGCCAAAGGTCAAAGTTGGGGTTTTACGTCCCGTTCAACAGCCAGATAATGGAGTGCCACTTGGCCATTATCTATATAATAAAATTTACCCATTGATAGATTATTACCATGTTCAGCTGAGGACCCCTTACTCTGACTCTCAGAGTTCAATCTTCTACGTTGGAAAGTTAGTAGTCAATATTCTGAAGATTGGTAGTTTATTTGGCAGACATTTTGGCCAACTGAGCACCGTAATATTAATTTGCTGTGAAAGCTTTGATAAAATATTATTCATTGTCTTGTGAAAATATGGTGAAAATACCTTCAAGGCTTAATTGTTGAATTTGAGCTATGCAAGCTTTTGAAGTAGAAATAAACCTGACCAATCATATTTTAGGGATCACTTTTTTGTTTCTGGATTTTCACGTTGTGCACTACACCAGTTCACTGCTCGTATTTCTGATTGCTTTGAAGCTCTCGCATGGAGACCAAAAGATATTTTGGCCCTGTCGATATATACAATTTTAATATTTCAATTTCAGGGAAGCTATAACCTTGTGGAAATATAAACTTTTATAAAATATATTCAAATGTTTTTTGAAAATCATGATCTTTCCATATGTGTGTGGATATACAGCAACATCAGTAGAGTCTTTTTCCGATTTTATATATTTGAGTGTGTTAAAGTAAGTTGTTAATGTTGTATTGTACTTGCAATAAACATGTAAATTATCAAAAGTATTTTGATAATGGTTTCGTCATTAATAAAGCCTGCCATGAATAGCATGGAGAATCAAATCATTTTTAAGCTCTTAAAACTTCTGAATCCATTTAGATACTATGTGGCATGTGAACAGTTTTTTTTTTTTTTGTTTTTTTTTTTGTCATGGAATTAAATATTGTGCACTTGGTACTCTCTCTGGATCCATGTATGTGACTAATTTACAAATTATCTTATGGTCTAGTCACGCTTTTCATTATGGTCATATCTGTACATATTTGTTTTCCACTTTTGTCCTTATGGCTCTGAAGAAACCTTCGTATTTTGGTAGTACACGTATGATGAACGAGGGGCCCTATATGCATCCCACTGCCCTTCACCTCTGTAGAATGTAAATTTCTGTACAGCTCGTAAAGGCTTACAGGAAGTATTGAAACATTTAAAAAAGTGGCCTCTGTTTTGTTGTCAATGCCAATGAGGACATCCTATCCAAATGCAAGGCTCAATTAAGGTGCCCTACCAAGATACAAAGCTGTCCAATTCCAATCAGAAAATAAGCAAACCCATTTGGTTGTAGCTTATGACTTTAGTAATGACATCCCCTCACCCAAGTAGGTTTATCTATGTAAGCAATTAAGCACTAATGAAGTATCAGAAAGTTTAGCCTTAGGTTGGGTACTACCAGTGATAGGATCTATGAATGTAGTTCCATCATCTTGCACAATCAGGCACACACTCGGGTGCCAATAAATGACCTAAGGGTAATATTGAACTCTGAGGGGTCTCACGCACCATACCCCTGACCTTGGGTTAATCAAACTGCCACTTATATGACCTCAAGTCAGTATGTCAAAGGTCATAAACCAAGATCCAAAAACAAGAGATCCTGCAAACTTGATAGCCATAAGGTGGAGTGAGATACAGGCACAGTAACCATTTAAGTTGGGTTTTTACGTATTTATGTTTACAACAACATATTTAAGACTACATTTCGTTTAATTAAGACGTCAATAGGCGACCAGAACCTCCAGTATTTTACGTGATAGCATAGATAACATTTAAGCATAATTCTATTGAGGCCAAATGACCTTGAGTCAAAGTCATGGCATAATAGATAAAGGTCAGCAGGCAGCAGGTTAAAGGTTGATAATTACACTAAACATAGTAATAATCCCAGAAACAATAATAACCCACTGACTGCAGAACATAAGTCATCCCCTACCTTTTAACCTTTGGAAAATAGCCCATCAGACATAACCCACTTAGAAAAAGTAGGCATTTTTATAAGAAATTTACTCTACTAAGAATCCAATCCCCGAAATGGTGAAAACTAGGTATAACATTGTAAGATAGATAATTTTTCTAGGTTTGCACTGTTCAACTGCCTTTGTTCCCAATAATTGTTTCTCAATAATTGTTTCATTCACTGCTAAGGTTTATCAGTGTGTACTTTTCAAGGTTCTTTTAACTTTTGGTGAAACAATAGCTACTCACTCTTTCTTCGTTAGATAACTTTAATGACTTGCCAAATTGAAATGTCCAACGTTGTTATTATGAAACATAGATTTCTTAACATAAAATAAGTTATCAAAAGCCAAAAAGACATATAATTAAATTAATTGTTAAATACCATTAAATTTAATTTTTATATGATGTATTTTACCAAAAAGAATAGATAACATTGTAATTTCAGTTTTGCTGAAAATACATATTGCTTCTCCCCTGCACATTTTATAGAGATATAACTACTTTTAAAACACATTTGTTATATCACATTGTATATCCTCATATGACCAGTTTTCGTGATCTGCAAACTTTCCTGACTGGCACATAAAGGTAGCATTTTGATGGATCAGAACTTTGACTTTATGTTTGACATCAAGAGAATCAAAGCTATGTATTTACCACCTTTTCACGAGCATTTAAAGGCAGTTATTTTAAAGCCATTCTGCAAATATCAACTATTTGATAGCTACAGTTGGATTTTGGCACAGATAAAACTAATTTTTCATGTGCATTCATGATAAAATGTACAAACTGTTGCAAAATAAAATATTCACAAATCCCAAATTTATAAGTGTAAATCAACTTTAGTGTGGTCAAAGTAGCATATATTTAAATTTGAAGTCAGGAAAATTTTGATGGCACCTCAGGTCTGAAGAAAAATATGCATCCTGCAGCCTGTAATTAAGTAACTTGACTGTACTTAAACATTCAGAAAAAAACAGAGGTCTCAAATCCAAAATTCAGGTCTATTGGTCAGCAGCCAGAGGAAACTGCTATACACAAAAACCTAAGGTGGATATGCTTTTGCAAAGAGATAATATTTCAGGTTCTCTCTGAACAAGGGAGGACATAGCTGAGTGGATATAATCAGGCAATTCATTCTAAAATTTTGGAGCAAGGCTGAAACAAAATGCCTGGTAGATTTATGTACTGATGGAGGAAAAACTACCTAACCTTCACTGTCCCCAGCTCACTTCTTGTATCACACACTCTGTCTGAATTTAAAAAAGACTACACTGTAAAGCTTTCATAGAATATGCATTTGCCATGACAGCTGCATCATATGCAGCTGACTCAAATAAAGATCTTATAAGCTAAGTCTCACTAATCGTAATAAGGAGCACTGATATATCTGCTGTTAGAAAATAATTCACCCAATTGTAACCTTTACTGGGTCATCGAGGCGCATTCAGACCCATAAAAGATGCTGCAAATGTTTTGAATTGTAAGATGGTCAAGAGGTTGTCGCGATTTTGGTCCGCCAGATGTGTGGAGATACAAAATATAGCAAGGAGGGCCACCATATTTTGTTTCCCCTGTCATAATTTGTATCCTCTTTGCAATATTTTGTGTCCCCCAGTTCTAGTGGACCAACCAATTGATCTTCCCTCCATGCATTATGGTTATTCACTAGATGTATGAGAAACAAATATTTTTTCTCGCCGGCCAAGTAACATTGCAAAATATTAAGTTTTAATATCATTTTTGGTTTATATGAAAAATTGTGACTATATTATGAAAAATAGGTAACGAATATAGACTGCACAAATATAAATCCCATGGAAGATATTATAGGTACAGGAAAAGGATGCTTGCATTTTGATGTTATAAAGGCGGAAGTTATGTTCTAAAAGTCTTTAATTTTACAAAATAATTCTATAATTATGAGTCTTTCTTAGATCTTAAAAACATTTAAGTTAGTGTTTTATTTCACCATTTACAATTTTGTTCTATCTGCACTACTGTTATGAAGGTGCTACTTTAACTGCGCAGTGAAGTAGTCTATGAGATAAGAACCAAAGTAAAACAACGTAGAATATGATTAATGACGTCACAACCCATGTCCTCTTACACTACTTTTTAGCATGCTACATTTACCCAGTAAGTTCTAAGAACATCCATAAGAACAACCTTCCAACGAATTCAAATGTATAAGCTCCATATTTTCGAAAAATGTGAAATTTCAAGATTGTCTTCAGCTTCACAGATATTATATTATAATAATCACTATAAACGTGGGTAAGGTTCATTCATGTTAAAAGTCTCTTGATTTTCTAAAGGTTTCCTTACTTTCTCCTGTTAAATGTGTTGATTTTGCTGATAACCCTCTCAAAGCATGTGTTCATTTTTGTTTGGTAAATGGGAGTTGTCCATGGTGTGGCCACGGATTTGAATTGCATTCTTTATGATCTCGTTTCACAACGGTAACATTTTTATATGAGATTTGGTCAGAAAGTTGTATCTCTCGCCGGCCAAGTAACATTGCAAAATTGAGGTGCATCTACCACAAATTCAAGATTATCATGTTTTACTCTACTGTTTTTTTTTTGTAGAAGCAAATATTACTATTGTCCGTTCACTTAAATTTCAAAAGTTTGCATACACCAAGTCTGAGGCAATCTACCCATTCAAATCACCTTGGCGGAGGGCTTGAGCTCACCGAGTGTTTTTCGTGATAATACTCTCCTTCCAACTGCCCTTTGAAATAAGCAGCAGATAACGTGTTTTTATAATAAGCCAAGAGTTAAGTGAGGTTGTACGTGAGCCGTTTGTTTACATACCATGTTATTTATGACTGTGGACATGTTAGCCTGTGATTATGTATTCTACCAATGTACCACAGATGGTTACAAGAAACAATGATGTTTTGTTTTATAGTCATTGTCCTGTCATTCTCTTTCATGTGGATAATAGACACATTGTATTGTCAGAGAAAATGCTCACAAAATATTCCCCAGTCCACAGTGTGTTGGAATAGTTGTCTCTAGCAGTAAAAAGAGGGCCTCGGTGGACTAGTGGTTAGCAGGTTTTACATCTAATCACAGACATTTTAAATCCCAACTTTGACTTTTAGCAGTGAAGAAAACTCAACAAGAAATACAAAATATAGTTTATACAATCTAAGTTCCTCCAAGTTCCCCCGTTTGAGCATTAAGTTCACCAATACCACACACCTTTTGTAGGAATTTCAGCCATCTCCCACCTACTTTCTCCCTGTCTTTTCATAATAACCAGTCCCCCAGTAACATCTTTTTGGAAGCATCTTAAGATTATCCTTTTAAGCTTGAATTTCCCCACCTAGTACTTTTCCCTCGTTCATCACCATAACCTTGGATTATTGAGCTAGCACATCCCTCTATCACTATTGCCCTTTTGTTGTCAGTTTGGCACACTGACCATTCCCCTTATATATAGGAAAGATAGTTCCCCTGTGAAACACAAGATTAAATTGAACAAACTGTCCTGCTAATTTAATTTGATAACTGAAATCAGAATTGAGAAGATCCCAAAATTTTATATTCAGTTTTATCGTGCAGAAAACAATAACTGGGAGATATTCTGCTCTATTTTGAATTATATCCAAAGAACATTTATAGAATTGTTAACAAAAGCAAAAGTGACACACATATGACTAATAAACTGGTAACATTTAAGAATGTAAGACTGAGTTTAAGTTTCAACTTAAAATCGCACACCTAGGCAGACAAATTTTAAGATACATAAAGATAAAAATGACCATGAATTGAGTAGGTGATCATGAAGTTTAGGCAACTAAAATAAGTGACAGGTAACATTACCTTTAAGCATGAAAATATTAGGAAAAGTGACAAAGAAAATTTAAGGCTAAATCCCGAAAGCCCAATTAAATAACAAAGACGTATTCCCTCATGTCAAACATGTATATGCAATTAATATACAGAGGCTTTAAATAACTAAGTGTAATAAGTAACCAAAAGTAACATGTTGAAATATCGCCGATAAATATTCACATGAATAACAAGCAGGGCCTGAAAATGCAGAAATCCTTGCCTGCAGGTAGTGCTGGAGAAAACAGTTTTTATCCTGATACAGATACAGATAAAGATCATGGATCTATATCAGATTTTAGGAGGTCTCAGCTACAGACATGATCCGACATGATATCAAATATATCCCAGATTAGATAGATAGTTTTAAATTTATGTTCACAGACAGAATAACTAAGAAGCATACAGACTGTATTGTCCTCACCACTATGCTTCAGAAAGGGAAGTGACAAAAGCAATGTTTTCTCGGAAATGGAACTGGTCTCAGATGAGAAAGTCAGGATTTGTTTGCAAATGTTTTGTGTTTCATACACAGAGCCTTGACCAACCAGGTCTGTTTATATTTAAATTCAGACATTCATGGAATGATACAAGCAATAGCAGTTCCAAAAGACATTTAAGTTACCATCTGTCAACCATAGACTTGGTAAGATAGTTTATTCAAACAGACTGCAAGAGGATCAACTTCTGTGCAGTCTTGAATTGAATTTCGCAACATCTAATCACCTAAAAAGTTTTTATGTTCAGTTGGGTTTTATATTACAGCAAGTTAGCTTAAAAACTTACTAACATGCACCATTTGACTAAAGGTTGTAATATACTAGCAACGGTACAAATATGTCCCGATGGAAAATGATTGTAATGATGGTAACATTGGAAATGTTAGGGCATACCTTATCTATATACATAGATGGAAATAGGATATGACCAGATACGAAAGGATTGTTCTTTTTAAGAACTTTTTTCAACTTTTACTGGATAGGTAGGGGCAAGTTCATAAGAAAAGAATTTCAGTTAAAATGAACACAACTTCCACATTTCTCGTCTGATTTTGCAAATATTTTTACCATTCTCTTCAGTTGAAAGAAGAATCATATCTGAGTTTATTCTGCCAGGTGGGATCAGTTTTAGTGAGTATAGAGGTTTAGAAGATTGGTAAAATCTGATTATTATCATACAATGTAGAAGTGCTCTGCCACCATTCACTGTAGCTAGGTGGCTCAGCATTACTCTCCTTCCTTCTTACCTCCAAAAACATGGGTTGAAATCTTTTGGTTCTGGATGATGTGTTAATTCCAAGTGAGGGGCCATGGTGGCAGAGTGATAACACTCTCTCCTCCCACCTCTGAGATCGGGGTTTGTTTCCCGGCACGGCCTCAAGTGGGAAAGCTGGTAGTTGCTTGCCATTGGTCAGCAGTTTACATTACAGAACCTTGACCAACTGTATGTACTGGTTTCCTCTTCCTTTCCAACTACCCGTCATGATATGACCTGTACAGTGTTGAAAACAACGTAAAACCCCAATTAAATAAATAAATAATTGCAAGTGGTTTTCATGGAGAAATCTTGTCTCATTCATGTGCCTTCAATCTTTCCTTCAGCCTGTAGAACTACTAATTATGATATGACACCATATCTACTTTAAAAACAACTGTAGATTGAATTTAATTAAACTAAACCTGTTTATATATTGCATGAGTTATATCGCCCCACCAGCAACATCTGCTAAACTGGTAACATTGAGCTAAAGTTATTTTTATCCCCAGAGCCATAAAAACCATTCAAAGATATATGCCAAATAAATTAATAAGTAAAAATAACTTGTTTAAGACTGATACCTGTGTGGGTTGTAGGAAACTCGTGTAGCTTTTGTTACAAGAACACTGATTCATGCCTTGAAGCCACACAGTCATATAGCCACACCAAACACCCAATGATGACCTGCATCAGCAATGAGTTGCACTTACCATATTGTGTTGAATACACACCCATGTGTCTAGAAATCGATAATGCACATATGCAGCTGTGTCAGTAAGACATCTTACTTGTATTACATGTGGAGAGATCCAAAAAAACTGATCCCAACAAATGTTGACACATTGAAAAACAGTCTGTCACTCGTATGTTGGAATGCATTTTTATTAATTACTTTGGGGTCGTAATTTCATCCAAGGTGGGGTCCAGTCCTAGCACAGTCCTCATCAAAGACGATCTAGATTTGCACTATGAATCCAGAATTGTTTTAGAGATTCCTCCTTATCTGATCTGATTCCAGATGTTTTGCTTGGTTTGTGCTCCTTTAGACACTGCTTGTTTCTAACAGGATTTTAGGCTGTATTGGTTCAGTTGTTAGATGCTTGCCTCCCACGTCTGAGTTTAAGAGATGTCAAATGTTTGTCCTAACCTTAAGGTTTTGTTCCAGCCTTAATTTCCATACTCCCAAAATGCATCAGTGAAAAGTGAGTCTCAGCTCATGATTGATATAACCTTGACTTGAGCTTATTTTTGCAGATCTTTAGTTGGTTCCTTACCATGTGTAATCTTTGCCTGCCAAGTATGTACTTATTTAGACTACTAGTATTGCTACATGTCTTAAAACATTAAATACTGAATGGGAATCTACCTTCGGTTTTGGTTTGATCCACTTCAGATTTGGGTATAATACATTCTGTGGAATTTGAAGGGATTTCCATCTGGGTAGAACATGTTCAAGCTAATTCAACACAACTCAGAAAATGTTTTGCATTTGGGATTCTTTTTTTTTCAAATAAGCATGATTGTATTTGCTGTTTTGTCCCCACATGAGCTGTGTTTACAATATACACCCTGGAAGGATGAAGGGGGGGGGGGGCAAGATGGATGTACGGGGGTGGGTCATTCTTCAGCGTGCGATTCAATAGAAATAGAATATCTTCTAAACGGCAAAATATATGTAACAACTTAATTACAAAAAAATACATACTTGGAAGAATTACATAAAACTCAAACTTTTCATGACAGAATATACAGGTTGACTTTTTAGATCTGTACAAGCTGGACATTTGGGGTCTGTTGAGTTGTTTCACACTGGTTATAAATTTAGAACAAAGTGAATTAGGTGACAATTTCGAAGAGGGGTTAGCTGAATACTATCACACCGACTACATTTTCTAATAAAGTCAACATTGGGTGAAAATTTCACAGAGGGGGTTGCTCACCGCTGTCACACCTGCTATGATGTTAGTGTATGAGTCGTGCAGGACATATGTTGCCGCGAAAATTGGTGACCACCTGACACAGCCAGAGTGTAATATTTTTTATAAGCAGACGACATTTAGCAAAACACTGACTTCTAGTCCAAGAGACATTCGACTGTGCACCAAAAAAGGAGTATTTCTGTGACTTGGTGGCAGGATATATAGCTTTATAACAGCTGTGAATAATTAAGAAATTAGTTGTGGCTGATTCTGCAGAGAGACACAGAAGTAAATTAGATTATCTGGAGGCAATTAAATCCATGCTGTGCCATGATGTGATGAAGATCATGATTAACAATTAGAGACCAGTTTCAATCACACAAGTGTGCAGTGATCTCCACTCCTTTCGCAGAGACTATAGAAGACACTGGATAGCCTTTTAATACTGCAACTAACTTCAAGGGGATTACTTGAATAAAGTCTTTCTTTTGGTCTGATGAGTAATATCCTTAGCATTTTCTATTGTACGAAAGAGAAAAACCATGAAGTTACTCAAAGGATTTTTAGCATTACTCTTCATATTTTCGACTGAAGGTAAGTGTTTGATTAAAAAGTTATTTTTTTAATAAATGGTAAAACACATAGCACATCAAATGAAAGAAATAAGTTTTGACATACATAATTTTGTCTGTAGTTTTACTGAAATTAGAATGGCACAAAAGAAACGACAAGCGAATTAGTAAATTAATATGAATTTCTTTCTACAGTTGTCTCTGTTTAATGAAACCTCAATATATTTGAGAATGTCACCATTATCTAAATACTTAAGGTATTATAACGGCCAGAAAAGCCTGCAAGTAGATCTCGCTGCCCATTATTGCTATTTAATTAGGAATCATTGAATATTTTCTTATGCTGCTTTGAATGATATTGTTACATGTTGTATATTTACCTGCACCAAGTCTAGCAGCTGAGGGTATATGACCATTTAAGTTTGATTGTTTGCATGTGAGAAAGATTAAGGAAAAAGTGCTGCACTGGTTTACATCAGATGTTCACAGTAGGTGGGTCTTTGTCCAATATAGAACTGATATAATTTTGGGAATGATCCTCAACCAAGTCTGCATCAAGGAGTTTTACTATTGCAATATATTTGAATTATGTTTAATGATAAAGAAAGTGATTTCAAGAATCTTATAGCATGTTAAGGAACTTGAAGCAAAATATTTGTGAAATATGTGTCTTAACCAGATAAAAATACATTACTATATACTAAGTCTGAAGTCAACTTTTTGAGATTTATTAAAAATGGAATGTCCAATGCGTATAAGCAAATATCTACTTGCAAAAGGGAACTTACATATCAATAAAAATGCAACACAATAAACAAAAAGGCTCAATATCTCCGATATGGCTTATGACAGTTCAATATTAAGGTCCAGTGCATATAAGGGAAAAGATTCCTGCATCCAGACGGTGATCTGGCTCCTCATAAAATAAAATCATCTGTTCCTTGTGGCATTGTTAATATTTCCTGAAGATTTCATCAAGTTCTGTCCACAATTTTTCCACAATTACTTACACATAACATGCTATGTATAAACCTATCCCAAGCCAAGTTTATGTTATAAAAAGAAAACTAATTTCGCATATGGTTTCTCAAAACACATTTTCCTGTATTTTTACGTTTAAGTTTATCATTTAAATGGATAACAGATTTTAATGTTTTCTTGCCATTGAATTACACTGTGAATCATATCTTTTAGAGGTGTCAAACAAACAAGCCTCAAATGATTAAATCTTGCCTTGAAGCCTTTTTATAATATAGATATGTATCAGCGACAGCTAGGTTTCTATATTTACTTGTTTACTTATATATGGTGAACTTCTTTCGTAGAATAAACATATAAATTTTTAAATAGATGAGTATAAGAGTTATATCAGTATGGGTGGATTTTTGGGGCGTATTTTTGTATCAAACTCACATGATCAATGGTCAATAGTTGAATATTCCACCCGTTTCAACAACAAGAGACAAGTGGCCCAGTAGTCCTGGTAGTACAACTGGGGAGTATGTTCATGAGCTATTACTCGTAAGCATATACTACACTGTCATGTGACTCAAAAACCCAAACTAATTGTTTCTTACTCATTCCCTCAGGCCCTTTATCTGCAAAAAAAAACCCAGAATTTTTAGTGTTTTATAGAGTTTGATTCTGTTATCATATAACTTTATATATTTTTTTGCATTTGTGTATTTTATCTTTGTGCCTCTATATTTCATATTCAGCCACTTTCATCCACAAGTGCCATGATTGTACAGATGAGTCTTGTAATGACCTGATTCCTACTGACTTGACAGGCAAGTGTGAGACCAAAGCTCACGGCAAGTGCTTTATCAGACAGGATCCTAACGGCTGTAAGTATCATCTCTTTATCTTTGAAGAAGTTTTATAACATGGAAGATGCAGCGCATTCATGTCTGGACAAGTTATTTTCCATTCAGTACAAATACACTGAGTAGATGGTTCTTCGAGCGGTCACTGTTTCTTTGGAATGGACAATAATTCAACGTAATCTAAGGTTTCTATAAATAGATAAATAACCATTATAAAGTTTTCATTCATTAAAATGGTGGAATGATGAATCAAAACCACGTTTCAGGGAAGTGCTATGTTCATTAGATATTAATGCTTAGGTCACACGTCTCCGTGAGGTTATTCCTGTGCATATTTTATTTATGTTTCACAAATTCGTCTTTATGGATCCAAGAAAAAAACTCGTATCTGGCTAGTGCATGTTGAAGGATGAGACATCAAGTACATGAATCCTGCAAAGTGAGTTCCATGTTGTGCCAAAGGTGTCGTAACTACATGCAAATCCCACAGAACTGTGTCGATGTTGTGTCAAAGGAGTCCTGCCTAAATGTGATTCCCATTGAAATGTGCCAATATTGTGTCAAAGGTGTCCTACCTATATGTGAATCTCATTGAACTGTAACATTGTTGTGTCAAAGGTGTACTACCTAAATGAGAATCCCACTGAACTGTGCCGATATTGTGTCCAACCTAAATGTGAATCTCATTGAACTGTGTTGAAAATGTCTTACCAAAACACAAAGTGGACCATAACACAATTATCCATAACGTAAACTGTATGAGCTCGTAGCTCACATGACCCAAGTTTGGAAAGCTGTAACCAAGGTATAAATGTCCAATGTTTCGGAAACATCCACCATTCTTCTGAAAACCTAGACACCCTTTTCAATTTCAATGTAGTATTTTGAACATTTATATGAAAGGGAAATTTGGATATTAAAATCAATCATTCGGTATCAGTCAGTGATTTTTTTCTGCCTTGTCGTATAATCTCATATCTGTAAGGCAGATATAAGTTGCCTAAACTGGCTCATTTTTAGCTATTCTTACATTGATTAGAGTATGACGGTAATCATACATTTTCAATCAATTAGTTCCTTCAATTTATGAAGTAAATGTTGAACAAAACAGTTGATTTTATAGCTGCCATGGGCTCTTAAAAGAATCATGTGTTCCTATCAAATGTATAAAATGAGTAAATGTGAAGCCCCTCAGAAAATACAACTAAATGATGAGGCCAAGATGGTTACAACTGATACCAGACCATTCTGTCTCGTTGTTTGTTTTACTGTGTTCACAGAACTTTAGTCATAGCCCCTCTATAGTTTAAATTCAGCTAAGTGATCCTTTTCCAGAAATGTGTATACAAGACTATATTTTAAGACCTATAGCCATAGAATACCCTACCTGGTTGTCTTTGTTTTTTTTCAGTGACATATAGAGGCTGTGCTGACGAAGGTCATTGGCCTGATCTTGACTATAGTTATGTTGGATGCCAACTACAGCGCTATGGTGCCTGGGACTACAAGAAGGTGCTCTGGTGCTTCTGTGATTTTGACCTTTGTAATACCAATGTTACAGCTGTGAGGGAGTTTTATCAAACCAGACAAAGAGAATCTTCTTCGTCAAACCAACAGACAAACATAAACCAAGCCAATAGCTACAGTGGTACTGGTGGCGGTTATCAAAATCAAAAGAATGTTTATGCCTCTCGGGGTGGGCAGAGCCAGCAAACTACACAATATCAACCCAGTAGAAAAACTTCAGGGCATAGTAATCATGGTGGACAGAACAGTGGCAACCTCCAACAGAAGGGTTATGTGAAAAATCATAGTAATCAGCAGGTACAGCAAGGACACAAGAACATCAAAACAAATCAACAGCCTAAAGGTGGTAGAACGCCTCAGGCCCAACAGGGATACCAGAAGTATCATCAAACAAAGAAGAGTAAGGTACATCCCCAGCAAAAAATAAATGGTTATATTCAAAAACCAAATCACGAGAAGGCGAAGCAGGGTCAGGGACAAGAGGTGAAACATATGTCATCTGGTACAACAAAGTACAGCAAAAACAAATTCCTAAAGAGACCTATTTATGCCAGACAGCAAGCCCAACAAACATCAATTAATACTAAAGGTAAATCAAAATCACAGTATTATTTTAAGCCTCCAAGTTCTTCTACAAATCAGCAATTGGGTTCCCTGGATGCTCAGAAATCAACAAAACAGGTTTATCATCAGAAATCAGTAAAATCATTGAAAAGCAAGCAACAATTACCACCAATAGTAATTGTCCCCATAGACCCACCAAAGCAGACATATATGTATGAACAGCAAGGTGGTATAGAGTCATCGAAAAGTTACCAGCAACACCAACAACAACACATTCAAGCTGGACGAAACCCTGGTGTCACTTATAATCAACAGGGGGATCAACAAGGCCAACAACAAGTAGATCATCTGAGTAACAACATTCCACACGGTCATCACACTTTCTCAACGTCTCAACACTCACAGGTAGATGCTTCTGGGCAGTATTATGACCTTCATTCAGGTCAAGGAGAAAGAGTTCAGCCAGGCCAGTTACAAGGTTCTCAAGTGGTGTCTCCAGCTGGTGCCAATGGAAAGACATTCTGGAATAATGTCATCCATGCCTTGCTAAATGGTGAGGAACCTCAGAGTGGAAGTCAGCAGGGTGGTGTCCAAGCAGAAGGAAATAATCAAGGTACAGTTATATTAGAATATTATATAAGAATTAGAATTTTGTACAAAATAATTTTACCTTGTTTACTTCGTCAGTATATATAGTTAAGTTTGATAGATTAAGTCATGTACATCTCTTAAAATACCATGTAATAAACAAAGCACCTGCACAACAATAGGAAGAAGGCCCTTGAGGTGAAAGATAGGGTTCTTATATCGCAAACTTCATGTTGAGACAGACTTCAAAGGTTCCACAAAAAGATGTGAAATTCCTGTAGAAATTGTGGCTATAACTCTATACACCATGTTCATTTTGGTGTGACTTAAAGTATTTTTATTTACTTCTATTTTATAGTTTCATGCCAAGGAGGACAGATATGGACTAACTGTGGAGGTTGTGATCTGACATGTTCTGGTGTTCAACCTTGCCTTGCTGTCTGTGTGCCTAAATGTCAGTGTCCCCAGAAGTTACCAGTTTTACACAATGGTGTATGCACTACTGCAGAAAAGTGTCCAACTCAAGGTAATTTTTGTGATATTCACATCTATTTTGATACAAAATTGTAAACCCATAAATCAATTAATTTATATGGTATGCTGTCACATGTATTGTGGTTAGATTATGGCTTGCTTGTGCTTCTGTTGCATAGCAAACAGCTTTCAAAAACCAGCCGTCTTGGTTCTGGTAAACTAAAGATTTATAAAATGATATCGTGACAGTATAGCTTGTCAATCTAGGTTGCCTTAATAATAAGGGCTTTTCATTGATCCAATGCAAGAAAAATGCAAAAATTCTAATCACAAAATCAGATCTCGTCAGGTTCTTATATCCATATCTTGGTTTTGGCAATTTTAAAATGTTCTGTTACAACCCCGTGTTGTCTCCCTGAATTTATCCAAATTGTTGTTTTCTGTGAATGATGGTTGATATTATAATATTTTTAACAATATTAAAAAGGAATTCAAAGAGATGACTTATTATAATGATCAGAAACAATGATGCACAAGATATAACAGACATGAGGTACAATTAAAGCTAAAAGATGACATTAAAAGCATATCAGCATATTAAAATAAACATTTTCTGCCATATATCAGTCATGCAATGATGTGTATTTTCATTCATCATCTCCATTCTGAATTGTGATTTTATATAATAATAACATTAGGTGGGGGACAAGCTGTGAACACAGGGTCAGCAGGTGCCACCTTTATATACCCCAGTGGTGTGGTGCAGCCTGGAGACTTTGGGATTGGTATTACCATAGACACAGACCTCTACAGTAACAGTGGCTCTCCTGCCAAAGAAAGTGGAGCAGTCATTACCAGAGGTGGCAACTCACAGCAGCAAGGTACACGAATTCAGCCGCCAGTGAATATAGGTCAGTTAAAGGCACATGTACTGTTGTTGTTATTATTAGATGAACTAGAATTGTTACTGTATTATTCCATCAGGTGGTTTTGTTTATATCATATCTTCTATTTTGTAAGGGCGACAGCTATATACTGAGTTGGGGACTTTTTATCTTGGGTAGTTGAAATTATTAAATAACATACATGACGTTGTACATTATGAAACTTTGCCCATCGCTTGAGCTTATAAATATGAAAAAAATAAATACAGTAGATTTATCGATATAGTAATTAACCAGCCAGTTAACACAAACTTCATTAATTGTTCAACGTTTATTCACCACCATATTTACATTTCAGCTGAAATTGTATGTGACTAAAATAATAATCTATAATGAAATATTCGGTTAGGTAAAATTTCAATTGAAAATGGCCATCTTTTAAACAAACCATAGTATTATATGTGACACAAAACTGTCACTTTGACAATTTCTCTTTGAAGTCCAGTAAATGTCGTTGAATTGGTATTTTAATGTTAGGTCATAAACACACAATACATAGCACCAGATTAAACTCACATAAAAGGTATTTTAGGTGTGATCTGTCTCAATGGGTTTGGCATAGAATGGGCCAAGGTCATTAAAACATGACATAAATACTCTTTCAATGTACTCTCATACAATGCTCTGACATGTGTTATATCACCCACTGTTGATTTTGTCATTGTGCCCATAATACCAGTAGATCTCAACTTCATCTAAATCTCAGCTATTTGTTTGTCTATATATCATATTCTCTAGTTATATTACTTTACTTGTCCCTCTTCTCTGAACTTTCTTCTGGTATGCTGTTTTACTGATTAACACCACTGATTAACAATTCACTTTCTTCTTTGTTATTATGTAATCCATCACTCTCCCTTTTACATCTAGAGTGAGTTTAAGAATTTTCTTTTCTGTGTGATGTTAGAATGACAGCTACAGTTAAACAAATTCTTACCTTGGCAAGGCCAAGGTCCAGCCCTCTGTCCCTTGATTAACAGTTGGTATTGGCACGAAATGCTAGGCTTTATGCATCTAAATAAACGCATGTTTTAATCACATGTGGATGCTGTTGACACATATTCCTGCCTGTATCACATTGGTAGCCACTTATTTTAAATGCTATAGTCACATTTGCCTGGGGCAGTTGATACATTAACATATAGTACTAAACACACAAAAACAAAGCTTTGACATGTGTTTAACCTTTGAATTTAATGTCACAATATAATGGCCAAATGGCCTCTGTGTTCTTTCTCACTGTCAAGGAATGTCCATCATTGTGAGCGAAGATGAACTATAAAGTATCCCAGGCTATTCCTTGTATGAAACTTGGAATCCGTCGCTAAAGTTCTGTTGCATAAACTATACATCCTGTTGAGGATTTTGTAGATTTTGGTAATGATTTTTTATAACACCAAATTTAAATCACTTTACCCTATTCCAGTTCGTTATTCAAAATTATGGTTATTTCTACTCTTTAAGTGTTATATTTCTCTTTAAATATGGTTAGACACTATTCTGCTTTAAAGGACGATAAAATGCTACTGGTCATTCAGGGTGTCTCGTTTGATGTCTAATTTGAAATGTTTCAAAACATTTAAAATATCATTTACCAATGTACAGCTTACTGATAAGGCAATAAATCAAGTCCGCTTGTTAATATTTTACAATTTCTTAAGGCAATCATTCATTCATGTCCACTTAATATATTTAATACTAACTAGACAAGTTTGTTTGTTTACATTTCCTGAATTCCTGACAGAAAAGTCTGCTTGTTTAACCTCCAAGCTCTGGTTGAGATTTGAACACCGGCAACAACAATAACAAGGCCAAAGGGTGTTTTGGTCCCCTAGCACGAGCACAAAGCCATCAGAGACACGAGTAGTGCACTAGAATTTACGAAAGTCAGACACATCCCACAGCTGGTCTAGAACTCAGACGGTCACCCATCCAAGTACTAACGTGGCCCATTGCGGCTTAACTTCAGTGAGCAGAGAAATGCTCATCACACTGCGCCACAATTGATGAAAGTCCGGAGACAAAAATAAAGTGATCTGTAGAAGCGCGAGCTCTTTCGAGGCTCCTGCTTAAAAATGCAAAAATATGCATAAGAGACAAACGAATCCCTCAATATATGTTTTATTCTCATATTGTAGTTTGTTCTTCCAACCAAATTTGGACGTCTTGTGGCAGTGCCTGTCTGGCTACATGTGATAACTACCTGACCTTGACCTGCATTAGGAGCTGTGTTCCTGGCTGTCATTGTCCTCCACAGCTTCCTATCTGGCACCAGGGCAAGTGCATTAGATTTGAGACATGTCCTGCAGGTCCGAACCAAAGGCCTCCTTCAGGTTGGTGCTGTGTGTTAACCAAACTTCTTGACCAATGTATTATTTCAACATATGTACCAATATGATTTTTTGGAAACTTGTTTTTCAAACCAAAATTCAGTGCGAGATAAAATCCATCCATTTAAAAATAACTATGAAGAGTTCCACATGCAGAAACTATAGGAAAATACATTTTCAAAAAATTATATCTGTAGGTCAAGACTATAAGGAACCATTTCAAAACAAATTAAGGACAGTCAAACTATGATTTGACATTTAGTCAAAAATTTATGCATTATGCATTGAAAAAGGCTTGGGTTTAATATACATATATTTATGAACTAGGAAACACAGTATATATTAATGCTAGTTAGAGATAAATAAGTGAAATTAATATAATACTTTCACTTATGAAATGTTGTTTAATTATCAATAACAACAAACGTCTATTTTTGAAGCTAACATTTATCTGTACTTGGCCTACCGAATATGGTTGGCTTCAATGCCAGCACAAGAACTGAACATTATAATTAGCAAATGGGGTTTGTAGTCCATAAATATATCTAATAAATACAATTCACAGTGTTTCACTTACAGGTTGCCCTGGTAACCAGGTATGGACAGAACAGGGAAAACCCTGTACTCCAACATGTCAGGACCCTACTCCCCAGTGTGCACGCCGTTTTGTTGCCCGCTGCCAGTGTCCTCAGAATCTCCCGATTCTCCAGGATGGTGTTTGCATGAGTCTGAACCAATGTCCTAGTCAACAGTCCTCAGGTAATGTGAAGCTAGAGTCAAGAACTTAGTCATTTTCAATAGCTGAGACCATGTTTGTTTGAGAAGAGACTGTTTATAAAAAGAGAATTTTTACATCAATGTGGACATAACAGACTTTTTAAAGTTCAATTTGCATACGTATGTAAAAAGTTGTTTCTTTTTTTGCATTTCTTGGTAACAGGAATTATACATTTGTTACAAATTGCTACTCATGAACTTATTAAGGCCATTTTTAATCCTTTAAACATATCTAACAGTTGAAAAAGTGTGTAATTATAGCAAATATATTGTAGGTATTGTTTTGAAATTTACAATATATTGTAGGTAATGTATTGAAAATCCAAAGACTAAACCTTTCTTTACTTACACTGTATAATTTAAAATTTTAGGGAGAAGAGATTTTCATTTGCGTTCAAATTTTAAAAACATATCACTGGAATGAACTTTAACCAGTAATCAGTTTATATCAATGAGATATAAATACAACTATTTACTATCCAAGGTCAGTAGGGAAACTATCTTGCAATGATACACAGTGGAAATTGCCACTAAACCAGCAATATCTCTGCCTACTTTTAGTATGCCCTTCTAACCAAGTCTACATGGAATGTGGTAGTGCATGTGTGGCAACTTGCGAGAGTTACCGAGACTTAGTATGCACCCTGCAGTGTAAGGCCGGCTGTCACTGCCCCCTGCTTACACCTGTCTGGCACAACAACCTCTGTATCCATGCCTCACAGTGTCCCAACAAAGGTAAGGATGCTATGTTTACCAGTAACATCAGTCAGTGTCATCAGAACCTTTATCAGAAACATGTAGCGGCAATTAGGAGTATTATTGGTGACATGGACCATGTGGACAAATATTTCTTCATTAATGAATTGTTTTACATAATACATGGAACAATTAAATTAATTCATAATCCATATTTAAAAGAATGTCTAGACATGATAAAGTTTTTAAGATCAACTATTGTAGGCTAACACCCATGCAATAAAACTAGAGAGAAAGAAAGTAAGTGCAACCAACTGATCCTGTTCTACATGTCACAGATATTTCATTACTTTAAATTTCATAGATATAAGACCTAGTGGAGAGCAACAAGGGGGAGCCTTTGGGCTTCAAACACGCCAAGGTCAAGGACTAGCCATAAACTATGACCAGGGACAAGGCTATGGTCAATCATCACAAGAAGCATCCGGACAAACAGGTGTTCATGGCCTTGGAATAACAAGACAAAGGAGAGTTCAAGGTCATGTAATTACAGGGCAAGGAGCAGTTCAAGGTCATGGAATAACAGGACAAGCAGGAGTTCAAGGTCACAGAGTAACAGGGCAAGCAGGAGTTCAAGGTCATGGAATAACAGGACAAGGAGGAGCTGATGGTCATGGGATTGGACTTCATGTTGGGGTCCACAGACAAGGAGCAGCAGGTCAGAGTGGAGTACAAGGTCACGGAATTACAGGAAGAGTCCAAGGTCAAGGAGGAATAGGAGTTCAAGGCCAGGGAACTTCTGCTCATTCCAGATTTGGTATTGGTGTTGGAGTGGAGAAACAAGGGCCTGATTCTGGATCTATAAATGAAGTGGATTCTGGATTTTCCATCATTACTAAAACTGGTGAGTATGTATTGACTATGAAATGTCAGAAACGACTCAAACTTATTAATTAAAAGTGATACCAGTAGATATATTTAAAAGTTATATTGGTTTTATTTTTACAAAAATGTTCACATCACCTTTGTGATAGCAATACACAGATGCAATTTATGCAATAATATCTGTTTTACAGTTATTCAGGAGGCATATACAAGATATAATTACAAGTAACTGTGTTTGGTGTAGTTTTCGATGTCAATTTTCACAATTATAGGAAAAGAATACACAAAGGGAGGCTGCTACTCAGGAGCCTGTGATCAGATCTGCAGTGTAAAGAAGAACAAACCAGTGTGTAGCTGTAGAAATGGTTACATCTTGCAACAAGATGGCAAGACTTGTAAAGGTACAAATTATCTCTCATATCTGGTGGTTCAAAAGATAACCTGACATTTGAATGGTCATTTTCTAAATATTCATTGATGAGTTGTTTTATTTATTGTTTAATAACTCTCATTTATAACTTGATTATCAATGAGAATTTCGGAGTGCTTGGATTTGCTATTTCAACGTCACCTTTAATTTGATGCATGCAAAAGACCAAAACTGGTGGCACAGAGTTAAGCAAATATTTGGTATTACAGTAAGAATAAAATCCACAATATTGTACTCAGCTGGCGAATAAATAAATAGCCTCATTGAGGTCTCCCATATAAGCACAACTTGGTGGACTTTATTTCTATCATATAAGACCAGCTATATCTTATATAAAAACTATGAGGTTTGTCAATTTACGTATGATTCCTTCCTTTACACTATTTCCCTTACATTGTATTTACCACAATGAATGGCTTCACCGACGGCCTGTATAGATGCATTTCAAGTGTCATGGTTCTCTTCATCGATGATACACTTTTTCCTCAGAGGTAAAGGGTTGGCTGATGGTTAGCAAGTGGTTAGCAACTTTATCATCTAATCTCAGGCAGTCGTCTTTGTATGGCTTCGACTCTGACAAGTGGCAACTGCTGAGGGCCCTGACTCTGTTGAACGGGGTGTAAAGCCCTAAACTTTGAACTTTGATACACTTTACCACATGTATGAATGGCCAACAGTGAGGGCATTCCTGGAAACTTGATGGAAAATCATTAGGTCTTGTCAAAATGCTTTTATCACAGAGAAACTGAACTGGCTCCACATAACACGATGAATGCAGATGAAATACAACCTTTTGATGAAGAAGTCTATTAACATTAACTAAGCCCCTACTAATCATCCTTAATGTCCTCCATTAAACGAAAGAATAATGATAACAGTTTCACTTATCAAAGGTCCACTTCAACAACAGTTTCTCATATGATGCCCTGAAGTTATGGAATGATCTTCCACATGATATCCATAGTGCTCCAAATCTCTCGTGTTTCAAAAGTCGACTAAAAACCTACCTATTTCAGAAATCATTTCCACCTTAGCTTCTAACTACCGAACACCGGATCGCCTCCCTGGGTACGACTTGGAACATGTCTAATGTCTTGATGATTTATGCCTTACATACTGGATGGTGTGCCTTAGAATCCGTAGATACGGAGATTAAGCACTTTGGACAACTGATTGATTGATTGATTGATCCTGCATCATCTGAATAGAATAGACTCATCCACACTATCAGAGACAAGCGGACTGTAGGGAGTTATAGACATTAGCTTAAGACACGACACGCCTCTTTTAGACTTTTTTAGACTTAGCCAACTTTTTTAAGTCATGGACTTTGGCCTTATCTGTGTCTGGGATTTAATGGATTTCACAAAGGGTGACTTGGATAAGTCTAAGCTTATGAAATAACCACAGTGGTTTTCTTTGTCATTTGACATTTTATTTCTATTCACAATATACTGTTGATGAGATATATGCTTTTTGATAGATTTTATCTGAGACAAAAATGCTCTTTTGTAATAGCAAATCTCTTAACCATATAAAAACTGGCCAAAGACTACTTTAGGGTGTGTTCTATACAAAATATATATTTTTACAACCATGTCAAACTTTTAAGTGGAGAAACTTTTATGGCGGCCTTATTTAAGTCATTGTTCACAAAGGTTAAGCCCATCCGTGTAGGCTTAACTTTGAACTCAAGACTTAGCCAAAGGTTAGAGTGTACTGTTTTATCAAATCTGCTAAGTCTATGACCACCGACTTAGCCTGAGTTGAGACAAAAGTTTTATCTCTAAGTTTAAGTCTGGGCTAAGTGCTATTGTAAAACTGTCTTCTGCTCAGTGCTTCATTTTCTAATGATGAGTATGGTCTGATAATCGACTTTGTAGGACAATGGCGCTTAACAAAATGTTTACTATTATTATCACTCACCAAACCATCTTGTGAATATCTGTGTTTTACTTATTTTTTAGATTTTGATGAGTGTTCTATAAACAATGGCAGGTGTAGTCAGATGTGCACAAATACACAGGGTTCCTTCCATTGCAGCTGTAAGTCAGGGTACAGATTAAACAAAGATGGCAAAACATGTGTAGGTGAGTGATCGTAAAATAAAAATGACATTTCACCATCACTTCAAAAACTGTGCCAAATCTCAAGTTAAAACTAACGTATTTATTTTCACTGCCCCCTTACTATGAATACAAAAAAAATGTACTTTGGACAGCTATTTCTTGCTTTTTTCAGTAAAAAAGATTCATATATCATTTCATCTTTCCTTTTTGATAAAATTGTTGAAAATATACAATACTTGGTTAATTTTCCTTTTAGAAAGCACTAGATTGGGATTTTGTTAAACAAAGTGCCTGTTCATTTTGCAGACATCAATGAGTGCCACAGAAACAGTGGTGGATGCAGTCACACTTGTGAGAACACAGAGGGAAGTTACAAATGTGTCTGTCCACAGGGTTACCAGCTTGGTTCTGACCTGCACAGCTGTACAGGTGAATGTCAAAATGAATTTGCTATGCGTAATTTAAGATACCAGCTTACCAGCAGTGGAGTGAAAAGTTAAACTTAGTTTTCAGTTAGATTGTATTTGATATGACTCTCTAAACACATTGTGGTCAGGTTAGATCATGATTGCCAGACTTTATAAAAGTAGAGAAAGATAGGCATGCTGATTTGTCAAAATGGGTAAAATGATTGTGGTTATATTTTTACCAAAATAAGTGTCAATCTGGTTTGGTAAGATTATTGTGGCTATATTTATATATGTATTATGAGTGTCAATCAAATTGGGTAAGATTAATGCAGTTATATTTCTAAGTATCCGTGTCAGTCTAGTGGGGTCAGATTATTGTGGCTATATTTGTAAATATGTGTAAATGTCAGTGTGAGGGGGTAACATAATTGGGGTAATATTTCAGGAATAAATACGGAGTGGGAGTGCATTTAAAATGTAACAATGCACAACTGCAAGGTATTTTATTGCTATTATACAGGCCGGTTTGATATCATAATTAATGTTATGGATATAAACTTTACATAATGGGCACAACCACCTTTGCTGTTCCATCAAGTGAATCACAAAAACATTTCTATGAGACTTATAAGTAAAACTTTTTGCATTCAGAATTTTACAGATGATATATGATATGTTTTTTTTTCAGTTTCCTGTCAATTTTGAGGCAGTAGGGTCCCACCTTTCAACAGCATACCTTTCACTGCTCTATATTTTCATTGCAGGGTTTTCAGTTGTCTGTACACTTCCTGCCTTCATATTTCTAGATATAGATGAGTGTCAACCTGGTGTTGTAAGATATATGTGGTTATATTTCTAGATCTAGATGAGTGTCAACCTGGTGTTGTAAGATGTATGTGGTTATATTTCTAGATATAGATGAATGTCAATCTGGTGTCGTAAGATATATGTTATTATATTTCTAGATCTAGATGAGTGTCAACCTGGTGTTGTAAAATGTATGTGGTTATATTTCTAAATATAGATGAGTGTCAATCTGGTGTTGTAAGATATATGTGGTTATATTTCTAGATATAGATGAGTGTCAGTCTGGAGGGGTCAGGTGTCAGCAAACCTGTATGAACACTGAGGGGAGTTACCACTGTACCTGCAGTGAGGGCTACACACTCAACCAGGATGGCTGGACTTGTGAAGGTAATTTTATTCTGCATTTAAAACCAATTCTAGCTCATGTTTGCTTGTGACGTTAGCTCTCATCCTTATGGTCTTGGTTCAAATAAAGCATATGAAGGAAGCTTTAATGGCCTGTCTTAATTTGACCCAAACTTTTATTAGGGTAAGTGAAAAACCCATGTTCATTCTACCACATGCTCTTTTTTTTCTGTACGTCTATTGCCTGAGGCCTCTATATTAGTCCTTATAGAAAGGTATGTACAAATATGCAATCTGGTCAAAGAAAGACCTGATTGAAATTGTGAACAGTTTTCTTTAATTTTATAAATATTTGGAAACAGATGTGAAATAGATCAAAGCATAAAAACATCATTCAATTTCATGGTATGTCTTGCATTGCACACATATACCATTACCTTGTTTTTGTAAATTTTGGTGCAAATGATTACAAATGCAAGCATTTTAATTTTGTAAACTACTTTACTGTTCTTGGCAGCATCAAAAACAACGTTAGCAGAGATTTCAGATATTTTATTACCAATTTGCAGACCTAAATGAGTGCAATGCTAAGTCCCATGGATGTGAACATTATTGCTTGAACAAGAGAGGCACTTACAGCTGCATGTGTATGGCAGGTTATGAGGTGGCTTCTGATGGACACTCATGTACAGGTATTTACCATGTAATAAAGGATCCCACAAAAACCTGCATGTCATGCCAGTTGTATTACTGAGCAACCTCTGGGCTGATATTCACATAACCGAGTCTCATACTTGAATACAGAAAAATAAAATTTAAGGTTGAAACCTTATATTTATGCTCAAACTTGAAATTATACATTGGGTATCTGTCTCAAGCTTAAAATGCATTTCGAGTTGTGTTAAATTGCCAAAAAAATACATCCTGCCAAAATGTGAATGCTAATAAAAAGCAATAAGATTTGAGATTTCAGTTTAAGATTTTGCATGAACATCAACTCTGGTTTTGCATTTGCATGTGTTCATTGCTACCTGTAAGTATTGTTTTATACTTCTTCCTCAATAATTTCATAAGAAGGGGGGGCAAGGTTTCAAAGTCGGTAGCACACTCGTCTCCTACCAGGTCGTTAGGCTCATTCTTTGCCCCAGCCAAGTGGGGAAGTTGGCAGGTGCTTGCTGATGCCCAATGACTCTAAGTAGAGAATCTTAATTTTCTCTGTCCCTTAAACTATCCTTGTAATAATTCTGATACAGGTATTTGTTAAAAGACCACCTTAAACCCAAAGCAATTTATCAATACTGTAATAAAAACATATGTTTGGTGTGAAAGAAAAATGTCATGTTTTATACAAATAAACAAGACTTTATATCACATGATAAAACAAAACATCATGTACTCTATTATGCTGAATTTTTAAATTAAGTTTGAGATTAATAATTATCTGGATATATTTGTCCATAAATATTTGTTGTTAATTCTAATAGTCATTAATGATTAAAGTTACCTCACATGACTGTAGTAATTAATTTAGGTATACTAGCTAGGAATGATTGGGAGTATACTAAAGGAAACTGTCCATAAATAGCATTTCGCCAAAGTTTCTTAACCTATGTGAATTTTATTTTGATTTTGATTACCTTTACATCATCAGCTGTTCTTTGCATGACATAGAAAATAAGCCAACTTAATGGGCCTGTTTTACTGAAGTTTTACTGATCTGACAATACCGACTGCGAATCTGGTCATGGTTAGTGGTGTAACTTCCCCAGTCTTGTCGGTTTGTCACTACAGCATGTCATGATATGACTTGTCTGTTGTACCTCTATGGCTTGTCCTCATAGTTTCTCGTTTGGTCGTGGCGAAAAACACCCTGACCCCAAGTCAGGTTAGGATCTAGATGTACTACATCCTGTGCAGGAGTTGAAACCGACCCAGACTTTCCCACCATTTTTTTAAAATTTTTGTCCCTGATCCCCGACTCATCTAGCCAACCCTAGAATCGTAGGGTCAGTTGTAGGGTCATCTGCAGCAGGCCCTTAACACTTATGGAAGTCGTATCCTGTAGTGCACACTTGTGACATTTCTAAGTGTAAGTACAATGTGATGTGCAAGCAAGGAGTAAATAGCCTCTCACATATTTGGCTCTGGGTAAACAAAGACAATACTTGATACCATCTGGCGAGTTCGAGTTCCAGATGAACTCATTTGTCACCAGTCGACTGGTGGACCCAACCTGCTGTGACAAAGTAACATATTCTTTTTTTTTTTCTAATTTACTGCACAGTAAGTGATGTTCACTTCTTATTTTAGTTTGTCTGTGTTCTAATAATTGATTTTAGCACTTTCCCTTATTGCTTTTGATAATCATATTATAGGTATCACTCTAGACCTAATATTGTCAGAGAAAATCTGAGTCCTTTTTTGCTGTGTTGTTAGTTGTGTTTCAAAAGACAAGAGTTTTGGCCCCGGTAGTGGAAATATCTGGGGCTGATGGTGTGTATCTGCACTCTGCAGAGCAGATGGGATAGTTTACTTTTATTTAGAACTACTTTGCTTTGTAAAATTTAAATTAAAGTTAAAAGTAAAATTAGTCCACATTTCCCAAATGACTGCAAACAATTAGCTGTTAAATGTATCCATACTTACAGATAGAGTGAATATAAAACTTTTGTTTTGACATATCTGCACCATTTCTGCATAGCCTTTTATGCAACAAAAACGACCAAAAGTCCCGGAGAAATACAGTTCTAATGATGTATATATCACATGATTTTGTAGCTTTTATAATTATTGAAATATTAATGAAACTATTTGATATTATGCTAATTATCCATAGTAGGTGGGGCTGGAGAATATTTAAAATATTTCTCAGTTTGTATGTCCCGCTACTTAGGTCAAATACTGCTTGTGGTGAATCATACTAGTTATACACCCTTAGGCCTCATTAAAACTGGGTGCAGTTATGAGTGTGTGACATCTCTGTCTGGATGATATATGTTGTTTATATGAAGTCTAGCACCAAATGACAATTTATCAAGTTGATTCGAACTCACAACCACAGAAAGTTGACAACCAACTGATTAAATGACAAACATGATAGCCACTGATATATTTTGAGAGGATAAAAAGTGTCAGGCTGAAAAAAAAAACTATATTCCTATTTCTATTGTTAAATTTGTGTATCACAAAGACTTACAAGATGGCCTATAGCTTATCAAAGCTTAGTATAATCTCATTGAGATTTGGAATGATTTACTAATGATGTACGTTCGGCCACTTGTCTCCTATCATTCAGAAAGAATGAATATCATCCTATCATTCATTCCACCACAATTTTCTCCTTTTCCTAGTCTCTCTCTGTGGCGCTGACCCCTGCTATATCCAAAAGTTTGTCTTTAAATGGAGATTAAGAATACTATTAGAATTAGAATTAAGTCGGTCATCATGTGGCATTATTTCTAAATTCAAACAATAGAAATATGTTAGCTACAAAACATTTACTAAACTATTGAATTATGTAGTGTTGCCAGGACTAGATTATGGCTCTGGTGTTTAGGGTCCTGCTTCTCTAAAAGTACCAGATCTGATTCTGAACAAAGCTACTCGATATTTCTTGGGTGTGTACCAGTATAGTCCTAATGCTGTACTGCATGGGGATAATGGTTGGTTGACTGACAACAATAGAATCAATCTTCCTATGTTAAGATTTTGAAATGAATTAATTGGGATGCCTAATGATGGAGTATTGGGATTATGAAAAGGATTGTAAGAGCTGGTGCAATGATGTAAAACAGTTTGCACAGAAATGTCAGACATTGGCCAAATCTGTTAACTACAATGGAAACAAGCCCGCAATTACAATCATAGCTACTTACAATCCAATAATTCAAGAGGTATACTACAGAGGAATATCTCAACGTTTTTCTTAGTATCAGTGCTCTGTCTTGGCACAGTTTAGAACAGGAATTCTCCCACTCAAACTTGAAACAGGTCATTTCAACCGATCCAGTTACAGGACACTACAGACATTTAAGATTACATGAAAGCACTTGCTAGTTTTGTTTTATATGTGAAGTATTAAAAATTAATATTTTTGATGGTCTGTCCTTTACATAAAGATTATAGGAAGAATTTGTTTAACGGTATTACTTTTTTAATTCCCATATCCATATTTTACAATATTTCTTAAGTATATACAAAAAAAGAACATTAATATATCTTGTACTCTTACAAACAGCAAAATTAAGACACATATGCAATGTAATTTAATGCCCCAATGAAAAAACCACACTTTTCATTGGACTAAACAATTAATATTATGTATTATTTGGGATTATCCAAATACCGGAAGCCATGCTTGCATGACAAAAATGTTTCTTCGTTTCCAGCAAGCTTTGAGATTAAATATTCATCAGCAATAACTTTCTGATAGGTTCTGCTGAAGAGCCAAAAGACTTTAATAGTATTACTGTTTGTGAAGTTAATTTTAATGAAATGATTTGAAATGATAAATTTCAATGTACCAATAAAATCACCAGAAGTGTTTGGCATAGTTTTTACAATATAGTTGAGAAAGACGGAAAGATATCTTATTTTTAAAGTCACATGAGTGTCATCACCTGATTGTCATTAAAATGTTTGTAGATGTAAAAGAAAATCTTTACACCGTCTGTCAAACAGTGACTTCTGAGCCCGTAGAGGGCTTGGTACATTTAAGTTGTTCATATATGGATCATAATATATGTATATAAAGGTCACTATAATAAATAAACTATCTTTCTTTTTTTGCAACTTTTATCATCCAATTTGATGTGACATTGATTTAAACATCGCCCACTTGATGCAGTAGCAAATGACCCTCGGTTTACTGTATCTGTGCATTACTTTATGCAATTCATATGTCATACCAGCTTTAATCTAGGCAAGGACGATAGTACGTTGCAGGATGGTAGTTGAACCATGTACTTCAATGGCCAGTAGATTATGATCCTCTCGTGTAATAATGACAATGCACAATTATCCGTTGGTTGTCAAAATTAAAAAAAAATTAAAGTTGTAAACCGAGGTGGTCTTATGAGAAATCTGGAAATAGAAGTGGGATATTACAGAAATCCCATACTCACTTACTCAATATAAGTAAAAACAGTTCTTGACAAAACTTATAAAACGTCTATCTCTACTGTACAAGCATTATTCCTAACCACATATTGTTACATCATAAGTTTATTAATTATATTTGTGTTATTTGTTAACCTTCGATACATTTATAAATATAAGATGTTTGATATATTACTTTAAGGTAGCTATCTCTATGATTTGATAACTATCAACTTTCATCTATTCTGTTGTTTATTCAGGGCACTGAGTTCCCACTTCTTGGAAGATATTGCACCTTTGAAACAGTTATTTAGATAACATTTTTTAGCCATTCACATTTCAGACGATATTTTTATGATAAAATTATATTAAGTTTAAAATGATTCAAATACCTTTATCATTGGATTAAGTATGTTTGAATATATTCATATTGAAATCTCTACTCAAACAAGGTCAGTAAAATTATACTTCTTTAAAAATAATTAGCAAGTTTTCTTTCTTATTCTTTCAAAAGTCATTTAAATTTGAACGTTAGAAATCAGTGAATGTTCCATAGTTAATATAAATTTATTGATATAAAGAAAATGAAATTAAAATGTTGGAAGTTATGTTATAATATAAAAGAAGATTTGTTGCGGTATAACTGTATATAGTTTGTTTATCACCTGGTAAAAAGTCAAGAATTCTCATTCCACAATCCAGCATTAAGCAAATCACATGACTAGTATATGAAATGATATAATAGGTTGATGATACGTCACTTCTGCAGCTATGTAAGAGGGTCAAATATGCTACAAATGTTCCTTTGTTCAATTTAAGTACTTTTATACTGTACCAGATTTTGTACTTTGTTCCTTTGTTCAATTGAAGTACTTCTATACTGTACCAGATTTTGTAGCTTTTGTTATCATTAGTTACAACTGGTTGATCCCAATACTTATATGAATATCATATGACCATGTGTAGTGGAATACAAAATCTACAGTCCTTGGTGATCAGTCAAAGAAACATAGATAATCTTATTTATAAGAATATATGTGAAAATCATATGTGAAAATAGAAACCTGTTATTGATATAACTTTTCTGGTGCACAAAATGAAACATGCTTTCCAATAACGCTTTCCAATAAAGTACTAAAGCTACCAGGAAGATGATGTTTATGATTTTAAAGTAATGACCATACTTTTACAGTATGTTATGTGAGATATTTGGAGGCATTATATAATTTCTGCATCCTGGACATTATTTTAGAAACAGTGCAAGAAATCAGCAATTGGTGGGAGAAAGTTGCAACAGCCAGGAATTGTTTTGTACATTTTGTAATGGCAAGGTAAAGAGCTTCTATATCATGCATCACTTTCTTTATCCCCGAATATTTGTACTTATCTTTTTTACTACCTGGATTGGTGCAGCATTCAGTCAATCTACGGAAGCGTGCATCAAGAAAATCAACAGTTGTGCCTGTGAAACTGAAGGAGGATACATCAACTTGGAGAAACTGGACCAGGCCAAACAGAATGGCCAACCCAAGTGGTCTGCTATTCCAGATGTAACATTAACGGACACAACATATGCTTACAACCCCTGCACAGCTTTCACCAGTACCGCTCCCTGTACTTCAGTGGCTGGCTGCCAGACACAATACAGCAACAACTATGCAATGGGTACACAGGAGAGTGCTACCTTCCAAAAAGACACTACACTTGGTACCACATTGGTCTACACAAATACTGGTGGTACCTTCAAAGTGCAGCTAGTCTGTGATGCAGACAAAGAAGGGGACCTTACTAATGCAGCACAAGATCCATCCTTACCGTACGACTATAGCATGACCTTGACCACCAAGTATGCATGCTCAGATATTGCCCCGCCACCAGCAGGACATGGTGGAAAAGGAAGTGGAAGTTCTGGATTGAGTCCAGGCTCTATCATGCTCATTGTGTTCTTTGTATGCATTACAGTCTACCTTGTGGGTGGAATCTTGTTCAACAAGTTCTACAGGGGAGCCAACGGTAAGGAAATAGTGCCACAGGTGGACTTCTGGATTGCTCTTCCAGGTCTAGCCAGAGATGGTGCCTTGTTTTCATGGAACAAAGTCAGATCACTGGGAGGAAAGAGGGCCAACTATGATGATGTTTAATGTCCGTCTTCAGATATAGCAGCCTCCCGACACAGATATCATCAGAACTGCTTCAATTTAATTTAAGGAAGTGAAGAAAACGACCCGGACATTTGCCACAGTATAACAAAATTTGCCAATGCGGAAAGCCACTTCTATTTCCTTGACTCATGGGAACTGTTTACACATTTTTGTTTTCTGTAGCTACTTTCTTCTTTCCTCTTCCTTTCCTGACTGATCCCAAACTGGTACAAACTGTGATTAGTTTGTCTTTCTTTGTTGATTAAGTATATTGGTTTTTTTTCTTTTGTCAGAATGTGACATTCACAAGTGAAGAAACGTGTTTTAGTTCCTGAACCATTTTTTTGTGATTTCTGTAACTATGTTAGGCTTTTTATCCACTTCGATGTAAAAAAGGTTCAAATTTGGATTAATTGTCTTACTTTTAAAGGTTTCACCTGGGGGGCAACTTTTAAATTCCCTGCCGCTGACATCTGAAATAGTTTACAATTGTATAAAATACATTTTGATTAAATACAATGACTTAAACGTTAAAAGACATAAACAAACATACTCAGGTGTACATGATACCAAAAAGACATTTTAAAAACGATACAACTATGTTGAATATCAAGTTATAAAATTGGGACAAAGTAATATCACATAAAGACATTCTAAAAAGAAAATTTAAAGTGCACATGCAAAACAAAGAATTTATATTATATATTAAGGAAATAAAGATGAAATCAACACAAGAATTGACATGTACATTTTTATATATAAATATATAAGAGTATTAGGCCATGAATCAACAATTTTTACGATCACAATTTTGCTAATTTAATCATGTCATCTGAATGTCTTCATTGTCCTGTGATTCAACTTGTCAATATCTGAAACTGATTACATAATGACTGAAGTATAAGTGGTGCAGATAGTGTATCTAAGTGTACACAACTAAATACTCCCTATCTAGTACTTAAGTTATTAATATAGTGTCATATGATCATTGAAAATCAACAAACTAGAAGTCCATTTATCTGTCAATACAAACAATTAAATCAGTGTTAATAAACAAATTATAATGACAAAACAGTGGAGCAAAGTGAACATATGCTTCCATTTGTGAATACATATGTAGAATTCTAACATTGTTTGAACTGGAGGTAAATTGTGGGCCATGCTGACCCTATCTACCCCACCCGACTCCATCTCGATTATAACCATCAAACTGGACCATACATTTCAAATGTGACCTAACTCTGTCCTATCAGACACTGAGTGTGACCTTATAGTCCTGACATTGTTATACTTGTTCATTAATCAAATATTGATACCAATTGCCTAATATCCATGACTTGGCTATTATGACTGTGCCCATAATATTTTAGTCACTTTTTCTCATATTGAATTAATGGTGCATTTATGAAGCACCAAATTGATGCAAGGCATTGATGTCTGGGAAACGATAATCAGATTGCCTGAAAGAGTCAGTGTCTACACCCGATAAGGGAGAAAATTCTGGAGGAGGATAGTCTAGTCTGAAGAGATAAGTTTTTAACTGCTGACTAAACCTGGTATCACTACCTTGTTTCTGATGACCTGAGAGAACTCTTTCCATTTACTAGGAGCAGATGCTGCAAAAATGAGCATTCCCATGTGTTTTGGGCTCCAGTTTAGGGAAACCAAAAGGCGTTCATAGGTCATAAGTATACACTATTTCATGTTTTTTATCAGGCTCCAACAAATATTTTGTTTGTCAAGTAGATACTTTGTCTTGTTGTGGGGTTTATGAATTTTATTATTCTGTTTTAACCAGTGAGTTTATACTCTGGTAATATGTAAAATAAAATCCTCAAAGTTATCTTTTACTTCTCCTTTACTTGAGCTAAGTGGCTTCTCTCTCCAGCTTGACCTTTATAGCTTTACCTTTGCAACTTGCTGCAAGCTGATATATTCCCATTTTGATTAGACAAGTAGAATTTTAGTGTTGTTTTAAGGTCTATTGTGAGGGAAAGATCATCATTTTGCATCCCAGGTCGGTATGTTTAGGATTATGTATTGCTGCAGGACTAAGTTATTAAACAAAAGGTTTATAAACGTTCAGTACCATCCCCCCCCACCAAAAAAAAAGTAACTAGAAAAACATACCCCATGAATACTGTTTTGGGTCTTTGGACATTTTATTTCTATTACCTTTCTCAGTCAGGCATTTAGTCAGTCCATAAAAGACTGGATGAACCATATTAACAGCTTTGTCATACAATAAGTGAATACATCTAATCTGATGAAACTGGACGAAAATAGCAGAAACAGGGGTATTAATCTAGTTGGCCTGATGAGTACATAAGTACATCTTCCATGTATGGTAGTAAAGCAAATGTGCTGAGATATCACCCTGTCAGAAATTCATTATTGAATTTTACTTTTGTCGACATTCCTGTGCAATCCTTGTAATTATTTTGTATGAAAAGTCTTGTTTAACAAGTATTGCTAGAAGAATGGATGTTAATACCTAATACGCACTCATGAACTACAATGACATAGGCTCATCTACATTCGTTTCTGGTCTGACTTGCTTCATATTTAGATAGAATGTCTTTGGTGGGATTTGGTACAATTTGCATTTGGGTAGGATAACTTGAGTGTGGTTTGACACAGCTTGAAAAATGTTTTGCCATGGGGACAACTTTGTTGTAATGTTTGAAATACCTGCCATTAGCCTTTACAATTTGTACCAAAAATGCATTCTGGAGGGGTAAAGTAGGGGGGGGGGATATATGGGCTGGCACATTGTTCAATGTGTACTACTCAGATACAAATGTCTCTTTTCTGAGCCTCATCCTCATCAAAGAGAAAGCAATATCTACAGATATGACCATCATGAAAGGTATGGCTGGACCAATAAGATGTCATGTATGTTCTTGAGTGTTATTGCTTTAATGTAGCCCGTATAACATAACAGTGTATATGTGATATGTGTTATCAAAGAATATGCAAATTCCATAAAATTTAAGATGGTACCTGTATTCTCTCACATTTTCAGGGAATACATGTATTCACTGAAATTAACACACAATATCTACGTATACTCCATAAATATTAGGAAATGTCTGTAAATCTCTATCCAAGCAATTGTGAACTGATTTTTCCATTTCAGCATATTGTTTTTTTCCCATGTTTAACTCATAATTTATCACAAATCATATTCTCTGATTATACATATTTATTGTAAATGAATGACAAGTGGTAAAATGCTATAATGCTAACATTCTACGACCAGAATTCATTTTACTTTTCCCAATGGCGAGTCTTCTAAGATAAAATAATTTCCAAAAAGTAGTGATAATTACGGTACATACTGCATAAAATTTAGGTTAAATTATGGTTTAATATTTTAAATAAAGTTGTCAATTATCCTTAATTTTTGAAAGGTAACTGGGGTGAAGAGAGAAGAAGCATCCACCTTTTTGTGTGCAAGATGCACTTCATAATTGCAGTTATAGCCTTATCTGTTACATAAACAACATATATAACTCTTGAAGGCATCACATCAGTGGCGATAAACTTACCGTTTCAGCCCCAGAGTGGTGTTCCCAAAGTTATGCTTTAAGTATAAATAAGTTAAATGTAGTTAGTTTTAACTTTTGATGCCTATCTAACATACTTTTATAGCACTTAATATACTTTAAAACAGACTCCAAAACAGACTACAACAAGTCATTTGTTTTCCGACCCTCACAAATTAAACATTGCCACTGTCTGACCTAGGCGTAAGTCAAAACAGTCAAGAATAATATCAAATTTCAAAACCCAAGAGACAACAAAAAGATCCGTATAAAAGAGATGCAGGATTGAGGAAAAGGATCATATTTTGAGGAGGAGTTTAGACTTAAGGTTCTTCCTGGAGGAGGCAACTTTCCATACTCTGTGTGACATTTAGTTGGCCAATTAAAGTTAGAAATACTTCAACAAAGGTAAATATTCAATTTAAATATTGCTCACTTACAGGAAATAGCTTGAGGGAATACTTGGAGGAAAAATAGGCAAACAAAACATCCATGGATCTAACTAATTAATATCAGAAGCAAATGTATGTATGGGTTTGAGTTTTTGCTTGAACATCATCCCAGGCTTTACATTTGCATATGTTAATGGTTACTTGTAAGTAATACTATATACTTCTTCCTCAATAACTTCATTGCAAGGCAGGGGAGGGCAAAGTCTCGCAGTCTATAGTACACTCATCCCCTGTCAGGACTTGGGTTCCATTCCTGGCACACGATAAGTGTGGAATCTGGTGGTTGCTTGGTAGTGCCCAGTGAGTCTTAGTAAAGAATCTTAAACCAACTGGTACGTATTGATTTCCTCTGTCACTCAATCACTCAAATTATCTTTTGTGATATGCTTGATACAATGTGTTAAAAGACTACATTAGCCCCACCCCCAAAACATTACCAATAATTTCATAAATATACTTAGCAAAAAAAAGAAACACAGTATATAATCTAATTTATTCTCTACAAAACTTACTTTTCTCTTTTGGTTACCTGTAATCAAAGACATATTTGGAGAGACAGGTATCTGCCATTGCTTATGCAAGAGAATAGTGTCCATGAGGAAATAGTATTTTGCATTTTCTTAGTCTATGCTGTATCTTGAAGTTTTCTTTTGATGAGAACAAAGCAGGGGCCGTATTCTACTACAATACTTAGATCATTTCTAACTTAGACTTTCAGTATTACTTAAATTTCAAGTTAGAAATTATGAGACTGAACATTCCTAACTTTTGTTTTGCCAATACCAAGTCCATGAAAACTTAAGTCAAAAACCTTCCCTTACTTAGGTCTAAGTAGAATGTTGTAGAATATGGCCCCAGGAATTGTTGGCTTTACTTCTGTACTTTAACTAAAACATGACTGTGGTTTACTGAAATATAGAAGTTAGATTGTGTTTTCCAAAATTGTTAGTTTGGTGTGAATACATTTTAACAGGGCTCAGTTATCACCTCCAGTGACTCCCAAACTAACTGGTCTTTGTAGAACTTAGAGAGAATAAGCCATATTACATATATCAGTTATCACCTCATGTGACTCAAAATACAATGTGCAAACAAGGACTGAATAACCTGTCACATATTCGGCTCTTCGTTCAAAAAGACAACACTGGTACCATCTGGTGAGTTCCAGACAAAATAATTTGTCACCAGCTGATTAGTAAACTCAGGATGCTGTGATATAGAAACTTAACATATATTGAGAAATTAATACAATTGAATATTTTGCCACATATCTGTTTTGTTACTGTTAAAATCTAGTGCTGAAACAACACACAGCAATCTTGAGAAGATATCCCTTAAGGTTCCTTATGACAGTTCCTCAAATCATAAGACAAACGTTTATTTTGACAGTAGTTTCTCACTGATGCTCCAAAGCTATGAAATGATTTGCCACTAGAAATTTGAACTGCTTTTTGTCTTTCATGTTTCAAAAGGCGACTTAAAAATGTCTGGTTTACAAGTTTTTCCATCCATAATTGGCATCCACCTAGCTTCAATGGTCTCCCTGATCATGACCCTGATTATGCTTCATGACTTCTGATTTATGTCTTATCATTTTGGATGGTGTAATTTAGAATCTAATGGGATGGAAATTAAGCATAATCTTGTCACTCCACTTAGCTTTTCTGTTGTAGAAATCAACAGTGTAATCACAGTGATTGTAGATGCTCTTCTAAGTTGTTAAGTATATTTAAAAACATATGCTAGTTTATATATCAGTAATTGACAGGATCAATCTTTTTGGTCGTAAGAAGCTTACAATTTACCATTAGGCTGTTGTGACTTATCTTTATGGTGTTATAACTAATCTTACTCCTCTTTTAAACATGGAGTCATGTAATCATGTCCCATTAAAAGATTTGCAGTATGCAACCACCAATTAATGTACAAAACTTACCAGGGCTTGGTGCTTTAACTTTTGATATTTTTTTTCTTCAAGAAATACAAACATCGCATATGCTTGATAAGAGAGAGCTTTTAAGACATAAACATAAATGACATATATCTTAATGTAGTAGAAGGCACATATTTATATTTAACTACCACTGATTTTTCATAGCAGTCAATATTTATTTTTAATTTCTTTATTTAATATTAATACACTGTTAAATATTTGAAAAGGGCAACAAAGGTCATATAAGCATAGGATGGAATAAAAAGAAACCAGTCTATTACTGATAGATAAAAATGTTTCCCAAGTGGCTCCATTTTTTTGTTTAAGATATCTTTGCATCCATTTCATTCAGATAGAAACATGTGTTCATTACTTATATGTTTAGTTTCTCTTGTAGATGGAATGTGTTTAGATAGAGTTTATATTTTGAGCACAGATAAATGGAAAATCTGGTGGCAATAAGGATAAAATTTATGACCGATCATATGTTATGTATAAAAGTATTTCAGTTGTGTCAGGTAATTCTAGATATATACTAGTTTGATGGGTGACCCAATGGGTTATATTATTCCACAGTTCTACAGCTTTATCACATTGAGAAAATAAATGACAAATAGTTGCTCTAGAGTTATTACATAATTGACGTGTGTTGTACTTTTGTTTTACATTCATATACATTCATATAACATAACTTGTTTGACGTATACCTTTGACACCTTGATCCATGCAATTTTATTTTATTTTCAGCTTTCAGTCGATCATATTTATAGGCATAAATACATACACATGGAAGTAAAATATGGTTTCCAAAACTATATTAATCAGTTCGTGATATGTTAAATAAGGAAGTTATATAAGACCTGTTTATAATAAAATTATGTTAAGTTTAAGGTCATTCATATACATTTATCATTGGAGTAAATGTGTATAAATATATTCACACTGAATCCTCATCTCAAAGAAATTAATCAGTCTAACTTTTGATTAACTTTATAAATTCAAACAAAATCATCTAAAAATATAAACTGAAGTGAGTGATTGTTCCACTGATAATTTAACTGATAAACAATAAAACTAGACCTAGCGTATTGGATAACTGATGCAAATTTGTATCCACCGGAAAGACAACTCACCAAAGCGAATGAACCATTGTTTGGACCTTGAAGGTGGGTCAAAAAGGTCAAATCTGACCACACCAGACGATGCCCAGCCCATGATTTCCTATAAGTTGGTTTCACATTGCAAACCTCTAGGACCAATAATAAGTGAGTTATAAGCACTTTTAACATTGACTATGCTCGTTTGACCTTGAAGGAGGGACCCAAGGTCAAATCTCATCAGAAGATTCCCAGCTCATGATTTCCTATAAGTTGGTTTCACATTGCAAACCTCTAGGCCCAATAATAAGCGAGTCACATGCACTTATAAGTTCAGCTATCATCATTTGACGTTGACGGAGGGGCTCAAGACTACGTCCAACCACACCAAAAGATTCCTAGCCCATGATTTCCTATAAGTTGGTTTCATAGTGCAATTTTCTAGGAACATTAACAAGCAAAAAATAAGCACTTTTAACACTGGCTCTCCTTATTTGACCTTGAATGAGGGGCCCAAGGTCAAATCTGACCACATCAGAAGATTCCCAAGCCATGAGTTCCTATAAGTTGGTTTCACATTGCAAACCTCTCGGACCAATAATAATCAAGTTATAAGCACTATTAACATTGGCTATCCTTGTTTGACCTTGAAGGAGGGACCCAAGGTCAAATCGGACCATATCAGAAGATTCCTCGCCCATAATTTCCTATAAGTTGGTTTCACATTGCAAACCTCTAGGACCAATAATATATGAGTTATAAGCACTTTGAAGTTTGGCTATCATTGTTTGACCTTGAAGGAGGGGCCCAAGGTCAAATCTGATCACATAAGAAAATTCCTAGCCCATAATGTCCTATAAGTTGGTTTCACATTGCAAACCTCTAGGATCAATAATAAATGAGTTATAAGCACTTTTATGTTTGGCTATCCTCGTTTGACCTTGCAGAAGGGGCCCAAGGTCGAATCTGACCACATAAGAAGATTGCTAGCCAATGATTTCCTATAAGGTGGTTTCACATTGCATTCCTCTAGGACCGATAATAAGGTAGATATAGGCACTTTTAAAGTCTGCTACATGGATTACTTTGGTAATCCGTGGATGACCTTGAATGAAGATCTTCAAGGTCAAATGTCTGCAAGGTTGTAGAGGGCATATATATCTGTTATACATATCACATATGAAGAGATTCAACCTTCTACTTATGAAAACCAGCCAGCAGAAAAAAAGGTAGATGATTTTCAAATAAATGCCTGTGTAAATTCTACCTAGTAAAAGTCCAGAATCCTCATTCTTCAGTCCAGTATATAAAAATTTTAAACATATATTACTGGAATGTTGTATATTTTGGATAACTGACCTAAATTTGAAACAAAATTGTATCGTAGTTAATTTTATTAACTATAAACCTTGTAAATTACTTCAGCAAAATATTCTAAAAATGATAAAACATTATATAAAAAATGATGTGGATCATATGACCAGTATAGGAAATAATATAAATATGATATAAATATATAATACATAATGGGTTGTTGATAAGTTATTTCTGTTTTTTTTTGGCTAAATTTAAGTGCTTCTTTGCTGTATAAGATTTTGTACTTCAGCCTTTGTTATCATTTGTTTCAACTGGTGGATATTAATACGTCTTTGAATATCATATGACCACATCTAGTGAAATATAAGAGCTAGAGTCTTTTGAAATTAATCAAAGGAGCATATATAATTTATTTACAGCATCAGTGAAAATCCTTTGACACGGGCATTTAAGTGACAATAGTAAACTGTTAATTGATATTACTTTTCTGGTGAACATAAATATAAACCAGTATATTTTCCAATAACTCAGTGAAGCTACCGGGAAGTTGGCTTTCATACTTTCACATTATTTGATGTGACATATGTGGAAGAAGAATATGAATTCTGTATCTTAGACATTATTTCAGAGTGTAAGAATCCAGCATTTGAGTGAGAAAGCTACAACAACCGGGAACTATTTTTTTACATTTGCTAATAACAAGGTAAAGAGGCTTCATATCATGCATCAGTGTGTTTATCTCCAAATCTTTGTACTTCTCTTTTCCTCTATATGGATTGCTACAACATCCAGTCAATCCACAGAAGCATGCATCAAGCAAATTAACAGCTGTGCCTGTGAGACTGAAGGAGGATACATTAACTTAGAGAAGCTCGACCAGGCCAAACAGAATGGCCAACCCAAGTGGTCTGCTATTCCAGATGTAATCTTAACGGACACAACATACGCTTACAACCCCTGCACAGCTTTCACCAGTACCGCTCCCTGTACTTCAGTGGCTGGCTGTCAGACACAATACAGCAACAACTATGCAATGGGTACACAGGAGAGTGCTACCTTCCAAAAAGACACTACACTTGGTACCACATTGGTCTACACAAATACTGGTGGTACCTTCAGAGTGCAGCTAGTCTGTGATGCAGGCAAAGAAGGGGACCTTACTAATGCAGCACAAGATCCATCCTTACCATACGACTATAGCCTGACCTTGACCACTAAGTATGCATGCTCACATATCGCCCCACCATCATCAGGACATGGTGGAAAAGGAAGTTCTGGATTGGGTCCAGGCTCTATCATGCTTATTATTTGCCTTGTATGCATTGCAGTTTGCCTTGTCTGTCTTGTGGGTGGAATCTTGTTCAACAAGTTCAACAGAAAAGCCAAAGATAAGGAAGTAGGTTTGAATGTGGTTTTCTCAATTACTGTTCCAGGTCTAGCTAGAGATGATTCATCGTTTTCATGCAACAAGGCCAAACCTTGAGTGGAAAACAGGACCAGCTAAAATGACATTTAATGGTCCATCCAGTGGCAAATTTGACATACAAATATGACATTTCTTACTATATTGACTTAATTAGACTTTTTCAGACTTTGTTGATTAGTATACTTCGTTTTTTTATTCTTACAATTAGCAACAGAATGTGACATTCATTAGTGAGGAAACCGTTTTTCTTAGCTATTTTTGTGATTTCTGCAACTAAATTAGGGTTCTGATATCCTCTGATGAACAAATGGTACAAATTTGGATATTTTTTGTCTCTGAGATACTTTACAATTCTATAAAAAATTAGATTAAATACAATATCACAGCCATTTAAGAGACATAAACAAACATACTCTGATGTACAAGATACCAGAAAATACATTTTGAAAATCATATAATTGTGTAAGGTGTAAAATAATTATATTGTCACAAAGTGGCACAGAGAAAAGACATACTTAAAATAAGCTTGTATAGTATAGAAGTATGAAATACAAAGAATTAATGTTCTGTGTTTAAAAATTGAAGAATATAACAATTGACATGTATATGTTTATCAAATTGTCTTCCATTTGCAAATATTTGGACTTAATTACACAATGGCTGAAGCAGAAGTGGTACAGATAGTCAATCTAAGTGTATACATCTAACTACTCCAGATCTAGTACTTTAGTTATGAATATATTGTGATATGATCACTTTTATCGACAAAGTAGATGTCTATATGTAAACATCCATAAATAAACCAATAGTACTGAACCATTTATATTAAAAACAAATGCACAGTTGATATATAATTCTATTTGGATTAGATAGATAGAATTCTAACATTGTTTGAACTTTCTGCAAATTGTGGGTTAGGCTATTAACTATTCCCCAGTCTCGATTTTAACTATCAAAGTGGATGAGACATACCCAATGTGACCTGTCACATCAGACACTGAGTGTGACCTTAGTTGTCCCAATGTTATACTTGTTATTAGCTAACTCAAATGTTGATACAAATTGCCTAATAGCCATAAGTTGGCACAGGTATTTTGAGTGTGACCATACATTTTAGTTACATTTTGTCATGATAAATGAATGATGTATTTATGAAGTGCAAAATTGATGTAAGGCGTTGGTGTCCAAGAAGGGAACATGAGATTGCCAGAATGAATCCATGTTTGTGCTATCACCCGATGGGGGAAATATTACGGAGGGGATAGGCTAATCTGAATAGATAAGTTTTAATTGTTGGCTAAACTCAGTGACCCTATCTTGTTTCTTACAAAGTCAAAGTTGGGGTTTTACGTCCCGTTCAACAGCCAGGGTCATATTGGGACAGGTCCTCAGAATTGCCACTTGTGGGACTCGAACCCACAGAGGTGACAGCCTATGATTAGATGCCAAACTTGCTAACCACTAGGCCACTGAGGACCTCTCTTGTTTCTTACAGGAGCTTGGTCTATTCAGCAGGAGCAGTTCCTGCAAATATTCTCATTCCCATGTGTTTCTTGAGTCTGGTTAAGATAACCAAAGGCAGTCACATGTAACTTAATTTAATTTCAATTCCTTTTATCAGGCTCTAACACATGTTTGTGAAGTACATACTTATCCTGTTGAGGGGCTTATAAAATTTATCCTAAACTTTTATAATTCTGGTTTAACCAATAACTACATATTCTAGTAACGTGTACAATAAAATCCTCAAACTGTTTCTTTTGCTTCACCTTTACTTGGTCTGACTGGCTTGTCTTTCCAGCTTGACCTTTACCTTGGCCTTTTGTAAAATGCAGCAAACTCATATACTTCCACTTTTTATTTTGTTTGAAGAATTTAATTACTGTTTTAAGGTTTATATTGATGGAACAATTATCATTTTTGCATCCCAGTCGGATAAGCACTGAAAGCAGGGCTAAGTTTTTTATTAAGGGATTACAAATGTTCAATACCTTCCCCTTGAAATCAATGCCTGCCCCTTGAAAGAGTTCTGTTTTGGGTCTTTAAAATATTCATTTCTTCATCTTTGTCAGTCAGGTAAACAGTCCGTCAAAAGACTGAATAAAGGATATTAACAGTTATTAACATGTGATACAAGTAATTACATTAAGTGGGAAAAACAGGGTGAAAATGACAAAACAGGAATATTAATTAAGTTGGCCCAGTAAGTACATAGGTACATCTTTCAATATATGGTAGTAATTCAGTGGCTGAATTTCAAAACTACTTTGTTGCCAATTGTTCAATAGAAGCTCAGATTCCTTCTCCCAGTTCCAAACAGCTGGTTGCACATCGGTCTGATATTGACCTATAAGTACTTCATAATTGAATTGAACTCTGTCTGCTTTCTTTGTAACCAATCTAATCTATAGGCAGGGTTTTGTTTAACAAGTATTATTAGAAGATTTAACATATACCTTTGTGTGTGCAAGATGCACTTCATATTTACAGTTATAGAGTTATTTTTAATTGATATTGCTCTACAACCATAAGACATATAACCATAGACATACCTTAGACAACCAAAAATATAAGCCTTGCATTCAAGAAGAAACATGTCATCATGTCACAATCACTTTTCCAATGCAGGTAAGATTTGTCATGACTTAAAAAGAGGACCATGGTGTCGCAGTGGTAACACACTTGCCTCCCACCTCTGAGGACGGTGGTTCAAATCTCAAACCCTATGTTGGAAAGATAGTAGTTTCTTACCGATGGTCACAGTTTACAGTACAGAACTTTGGCCAACTGTATGTATTGGTTTTCTCTGCCCATAAAACTACCCGTCCTATACATTATTGAAAGCGATGTTAAACCAAAATAAATCAAAGCACCTGCTGTGGTACATGAAGATATCTCATCACAACAAACCCAGCAACATTTGTACCATAATCAGGGAACACACGATCTACTCATATCACAGGAAAAAATTATTTTGCTCGGTTTTAAAAGGAAGAAATAAGCAGACCATGAAAATATTAAATAATCATACCACTGAATAAATAGGTCGTGTCACTCAAAAGATAAGTCATAACAGAATTGCAATTGATAAGATTGGATATTTGGAGCCGGTACATAAGTGATCACTGGTAAAGGGTTTTAAACTGTTTTAAAAGACATCTACAATTAACATGATTTTGCAGCAGGAACCATATTCACCAAAGTTGTTAACCAATTCCCATACTTAAGTTGGTTATATTTGCATGCAAAAGTTAATCCAAAGAGTGAAGATGCCCCCAAATCTTCCTGAGAGAAAAGAGAGGTCACAAACCAAAGAAGATTATAGTCCGATGCACATAATAGGAACAGGGTTATACAATCCACAATCAAGTTTTTCTGGTTTGTTTAGTTCTTATCACCCGTATTACCTCTCCTGTAGATATAGATGAGTGTATGGTGATGCATGGTGGAGGCTGTTCCCATGAATGTACCAACACCCTAGGCAGTTACCAGTGTGCATGTCCCACGGGGTATGGGCTAGACCTGGATGGCAGGAGGTGTTCAGGTAATGCATTGTTGTAACGCATAATGATGTCAGTGAATCTTTAAGACTGAAGAAGTAGCAATTGTGGATAGCTAGCAGATGCTATTGTAGAGAAATGCCAACAAAACAGGAAATTGTATTAACAACTAGAAAGCACTAATACAGCGCAGACCTCCACGGATGGGGGGGGGGGGGGGGGGGGGCTCCAATAATTCAGGAGTTTTTTTGTATTCAGAATACGGTGCAGAGCTTTCCCAAATGAAATCACTTCTTCCTTTAGTCAATCACTATCCACATAATATTTTTAGAAAGATCTGTTCACTGCGTTTAAAATTATTATGAATACACACAAACAGACAGATAGAGAAGCAAACGCACCCAAAAATAACCTCATGCTGGATATTATGTGGTGGAAAGCACTCAAAGAACTCCGACATCTCCTCCTGGCAATATTGACCTATTTTTGTTGGTGTATGATCGTTAAAAAATGATTAAATGCAGTACACATTAAATTTTTGCATTTGATATAGAAATAGCCACAAAAAGACATTGTTCACATTTCCATTTCAGGGTTCAACTTGCTCTTTTTTAAGTTCATTCATACTTTTCTTGATAATGTTGCTGAAAGACAATGGCAATACCAAACAAAGATGAAGGACAACAGGGAAAGGCGAACCATAATTTTCTTAGCAGAGGCCGAGGGATCAATGCACTCGAATGGTGGTAATAAGTTAATCCTTTAGTGAAGTCCACACAGTCCAATGTAAAGAAATCTGAATCTTTAAACATACCTATAATTATTACAGGAGACAAGTATGGGTCTAATTTATTTATTTCACAGACATAAACGAATGCCAAAACAACAACGGCGGGTGTATGCACATCTGTGAGAACAGCCAGGGTTCCTACAGCTGTCTGTGCCAGCCTGGATACACACTATCACCGGATGGGAAGTCTTGTACAAGTAGGTGTTGTTGTAATCATAGAAATGCCAATGATCATAGAAATATCAAAAGCTAGGGATATTGTTTCTACATCCCTTTAGCATCACAATGTTACACCATGTGCATTTCACAGCTACTTGTTTTAATTTTAATACAGTCTACTCCTTGTTTTACGTTGCATTGATATTTATAAGCCATAGACTTGGTATTTTGATGTACAGTTAATCTAAGCCTCTCACATCTCACTTTGCTTCTGTACCCAGTCTGGTTCTGGTTACATACAATAGCTGTCTGTGGTTAATTGATTTGACTTCTAAAGTCTAAAGTGATATAAACCCACAGCTTTGAACAGCATTAATAAAGAAAATCATAGACATCTGGTGAATTTTACAGATAACAATATTTGTTATTTTGACCAGGCTTGGACACCTGTGCTGATAACAATGGCGGTTGCAGTCAGTTATGCGAGTCCCTTCCATCGGGTGCTAGGTGTGGTTGTAGAGATGGATACAAACTGGATCAAGATGACAAGACATGCATAGGTAGGGGATGACTGTTGCCTCCCCTGATGTGTCTTTTTACATTTCACTGGATGAACAGGGAGGGTATATTTTGGTTTAACAGACTACACCAACGTATTGTACAATAATTAGCTGAAATAGTTTAAATGGTTTAATATACATATTTGTCAGACAGCTGATCAGATTCACGCAGGGTTGGACATGTGAAACCTGCCACCAAGAACATGTTCTTTCCATTATTACCCTTGCTACTCGAAGGGGAAGGATGAGAGTATTGTAATCCGGTTTGTCTGTTTGTCCGTGCACAAAATTCAATAGAGCCTATTGGTGGCTTGATCCTCGTCATATTGATTCTGATCCAGAATATTTTGGACACTACTAGAATTGTTTGTGCGTTAAGTCCCACTAGCCAGATAAAAAATTTGAAGTTAGAGGTGAAATGTAAAAATTGAGATCAAGGATTCGAGGTTACTGACAGGTCAAAGGTTACAGAAAGGTGATGAGTCGATAAAATAAACATAAAAGATAATTTGAAATTTTAAAACATAAAATTTCGAAATACCACCAGGATGATGTAACTCATGCAAACCTTACTACTATAACATGTAAAACTTTGAGTAAGCTAAAGAAAATTAATTTACTATTACACCTTGTAAAACACAGAATGATGTAAAGACAGAATAACACATACGTACAACGAAGGACTCATACAGAACCATAATTACAAGTAAATCATGTATCAGATAGATTATCTCAATGGCAACAAAAGCACCTGTTGTAACTCGTAAAAGTTCACATGAGCAGGGGTTTTCCTGTAACTCATATTTTTCTATACCTGTTACTCAGTTAAGCCCCGCTAACATCCCAACTGTACTTGGCATTGTCCTAATCAAGAGGACTTGGTATTACCTGACTCTTCCTTGAAACTACTTTAAGCATGTTCTACCTAATGTCATAAATGAGAGGGGGACCAGGGTCAGCCTGGCCCAACCTTGATTGTAGGGTTACCACTTTTTGGCACTTACTGAAGGTAATTATTCAAACATTACTTGAACCTCAGACCAGTAACCTGTGGGCATGGTTGGTGGTAGAATTCTTAATGTGTTATTCCTTTGATAGCAAATTTCCAATAAACCTAATTCGATTCTTGGAGGGTATTCATTGGAGTATAACAGAAATAATAACATTGACCCAAATATTTCCATTTAAAACCATCAACTGAAGTATTAAGGTGGAAAGATATCTTTAAATGTTACTGAAGTAGTAGGTCCCTCACGGGCCATACTGCACACTTCAACACTGCTTGTTGGCATTTTGTTTTGTTTTGTTTTATTTTTATTTCCAAGTTGTTCAAAAAGATTTAGTTACTAATAGCGATTAGTGTTTATGTTTAATCAAGTATCTGTAGTCTTCAAATGAAAATACTATAATCTATAGAAATATCTGTATTGCTGAAAAAGCTAGTGCCAAAGAGGCAGATTTTCGAATTCCACTGCCGTTGCTTTAATGTGTGATAATGCCAGCAGGTCACAGCCATAATGTGCTCATATACATTTGTCCTTTACCAAAAACTCCTCAGATGATCAACAAACGGTAGCTAGATTATGTTATGGTGAAATATAATTTATCACCCTAAAGACTACACAGAAGACACCAGATCCTTCAAACTAATAAGATTGTATGTGTCTTTATCTGTTGTAGCAGTGATATACCCAAGATCTCTCGATTACACCCGAGTATATTGCTTTCCACCTGCACAGATGGAGTGATATTCTCTGACAGTGAATTATTTGCCTACATTCTTAAAATAAAAATTGACCACAAATAAGTTGAAAATAATTCCAAAAATAACAATAAAGGACCCTCTTCTACAGCGAAAAGAAGAATGGGAACCAGACTACCTCAATGTTTGATTCACTAGTACTAGACACAAGTCCACTTTTACAAAAAAAAGGAACATTTAGGTCTTGAGATGGCTCCTGAAGAGCAGCCAGTTCATTAAATAACTTACTTTATGGGCGATAATAAAGAGTTTCAACCTTTTACGTTTTGCACATTTTAAGTTAAATGAGGTCTTGCTAAATAATCCTCCGAAAACATGATACATAAAAAGGGAACATATTATCATAGTGTGCATCATATTAGTTGAGTAGGGACCTATTTTGTTACCCCGTATTTTTGATTCCTATTTTCCCCAAGAATAACAGAACAGTGATGCCAGACCATACTGTAGCTTCCAGTTGGTTCGAAGTAAAAAGCCAATATCAAGATTCAAATCATATTTGACACAACGGATATGTTGTTGTGTTTTTTCCGATTTTATTCACAACCCTGGTTAAAAATACTAAATAATAAGTAACATTATCACTGGCTTGGTGATTGAGAAAGAAAAATAAGTTGCATGCTTATGCTAATATTTTAATTTATGGTTCTCATCGTTGCAGTCGCAGTTTGAGATAAATAACCAAATAAGGATGCTTTGTCCTAGTATGACCTTGCTGTAAAATGAAACTTAAAACCCAATTTGACAAATTCCAAGGCTTTAGAATATAATGTATAAAATATAGTATCTTTCCAGTTCCAAATTTTGCCTTAAGCAATTTGGTCTTTGAGCATTTACAATAACTGTTTTTGTCCTCTTCTAATTAACTGACTTCAGAGAAATAAACACCATCTATAAATCTGTGCAAACACACGAATGCCATTTCCTTTGTAATTGCTAAAAGTATGTTCACATGTCCCAGATCAAAGATAATCATTTGTTGGTGAATCCTGATTTAGCCTCTCACCCTTGTTGGTGACACAACCCCAAGGTTGTGTTTTGAGCACAGTGGTGTCTGATATCAACCTTTTATTGATCCTCAAATGGCCTTTCTGATTTCCTTCTCACATTACGAACTGGGCAAATTGATGGTTTGCAATTTCTTCATCATAAAATGTTTACTTAGCATTCAGACAAATACAGAGCCACATCCAGCAACTCACAAATAAGTAGAAAGCTCACTTGATGCTATTCTATATTATTAAATTGACCCAGTAGCTCAAAGCCTTTCTGTCCGCGGAGGTAATTCATCCTGATTTTATTTTGTTAGATACTTTCTCATCGGAAAGTACAATTTCCATCATTGTGTTCTTTCAACTGAACTTTTCTTTAGTAACTGTTGTAACTCTGACACAATATTTTTAAATAGAAATGATTCAGCCATAAAATATGTTAATATCAGTTTATTCTATTTTAAGAGGAATTTACTGTTAAACTTTCCAAATGGGCACAGTTTTATTGTGGCAAACTGTTAATCTCCCATTGCCCAGGGCTCTATACAGTTTACCAGATGCTACATGACTACTAGTCTTACTCAGGCTGATATTTTCAGTCCCGGGCACACAAAAACACATGTCTATCTGTCTGTATCTGTCTGTCTGTCTGTCTGTCTGTTCTTCTACTTAGACCAAATAAAGAGTGTGATCGATAATAAAACTGTAGACTTCCATCAAACGAGCATCACATCACCAATCTACTTATTTTTCTTCATGTTACTTTTCATAGTAAAGTTGCACAGAAAAATATATATTGATGAGAAATTTTTTTAACAGTAGAAAGTTTCATACTTCAAAGGCTATATCTGATGATAGTGTTTCTGCTATACAGTTCTAACTAGAGCTTGAGCTGACTTTAGCTGAAATTTGATTGTCTTTGTACTAACTTAAATAATTTTGATAGCATTGTAGCAGTTTATAAATTTAAAAATACAATAACCATGCAGTTCAAGAGTGATATACTAACACATGATTGCTTAATAACTTAATTCAAAACCTACAATGACAATGCACTGGATATATATCATAGTTCCAATAGAAAAGTTTGAAAAAAAATATTGGCATAATAGCTGATGTATGACTGTGTCAATAATAAAATTTAAAAACTACAATGTCACTGCAGTTAAAAGACTATTATGCCAATAATAAATTTAAAATCTAAATAGCAAGGCAGCTGAATGTGCCCACATTAAAAATATATATATACAGTGGCATCACAGTTGTAAACTGTGTGTGCCAAACAAAGCGTACATTAACAGTGTGGCTTAGTGTGCAAAATAATATAAAAAATACATTCCTACCACAGCTAATATAAAATTCTGCTAATAATAAACTCAGTTATTGCAGTGTCACTATAGCTGGTATGCTTGTGCATATATTCTTAAGACACTTTCAATAGTCCTTAAAATATAATGTGTTGGTTTATTATGGTCTTGGTAAATAAAGCCAAACGTTGAGATAGTACATTTGGGTAAAAGCTGAATTTTAATACAATATGTTCACCATTATAATATAAGTGTGCTATTTTCAGATGTTGATGAGTGTGGTGTTAAGAATGGTGGTTGTGGTCAGCTTTGTATCAACACCCAGGGTTCCTACTCTTGTGCATGTACCCGTGGCTACAGGATTGATGTTGGGAGAAAGCTCTGTCTTGGTATGGAGCAAACACATACCACAATCTATACACTCCAGTGACAAGAGAGTCCAAAACAATTAGAACAGAATCACTGCTCAACTTGACTTAAATCAAAATCTGTGCTAAACACTTCCCTTTTCATCTGTTTCTTTTGGACTATATAATGTATCTACATTCCCTGAATGGCTGACCTTTGGTGGTACAAGGTATTTTCCTCTACCCCTAAAGATTATACAACCTACAATCCCTGACATGCTGACTTTTACTTGTAGAAAGTATATATAATTTTTCCCAAGTAATTGTGCAACTGAGAAAACTTGTTAAGTGAATGTCATTTACCAAAAGCTTTCTGCTAAAGAAAAGCTTTCCCAAACCAGACTGTAACCTGTGCTAGTGAGCTCCACATTTTATTTTTGGAGGAATAGCTGGATAGGTATTTGTAATCTTCTTTTAAAACCTGTTGCAACTGAAGATATCCAAAGCAACTCATATGATCTTTTCCTTCCTTTTTCCTATTCAAGTTTTTTTCTTGGAAGACCCTCTGCATGTAGTTAAATTTGGATAGCTAGTTGCACACCCAGTCTCTCGCCTAATGCATGCACTTGTACTTTCACGGTAGTTTACATAGTTGTATTGTATGTGAAGAATCTTCCTTTATGTGCTAGTAGAGTCACCAACTTCAATTAATGTTCTCCACTTTTTTCTTTGCATGTTTCCAGTTTAATAACCTGTTATTTAGACTGCAGGTACCATGTTGCTGTCAGGCTCAAAATTTATGTAAATTTATGCAATTTTACTCTGTGTTACAGTCACTTCAGTTGATACTGCTAGTTTTACCCCCCTATCTATATGCCATCAACTCATCTACTTTACAAATTCTTTTTCTCAGTAAAAAGCTATAGTACAAATATCTTTCTGCTGAGCTCCCTCTGTGACTGCACATGTTTCTCACTTTAAGTTCTAAATTTATATGGATATGTTTCAGATAAAATAAATGAAATATCTTTTCCAGACGTTAATGAATGCCTCAATCAAAATGGTGGGTGTGCCAACAGCTGCGAGAACCTGCTGGGGTCATTTAGGTGCACTTGTCCGTATGGATATACTGTAGCCCCAGATGGATTTCAGTGCACAGGTGTGTGATATTTTAGTCCATAAAATTCAAGTTGAATTTACTTAATTCTACATGTAAGATTAATATTTGAATTTAGGATTTTGTTACGATTACAATAACACAGAAGGAAGTATAATATATTGTCAAAGTATAGTCTGGTGCACAATATGAAGGGAACATGTTAACCCTTTTTAATTTTCCCTTGGCAGTTGCACCTTAATTCGACAAGACATATTTTTAGTCAAAGTTAGCATTAACAATAATGGGTCTGGTTGTCAGGCCTGACAGTTCTGGTCTATTTTGTTATTTCTGAGTTCACAATTGAATTTCTTAAATGCAATATATCCCATTATCAGAACTAGTAGGAAATTGTTACCGCTAACACTGTTATCGCAATGGATAATCTGAACAAATGTAGAAGATCATAAGTTTGTGGTTACTGTTGAAAGTATTTTTGAGGGACAAAGAAAACTCAAAAACAGTAGCACTGGAAAATATCAATTATCTGCTATGATTAAACTTTATATTGTCCATCGATTGTTATCTGTCTTTTATCTCTCTTATTTCCTAATATGGTAATGTCACTAAATTAAATCTCGTGTCTGTTGTAAATCATATTCTCTAAAGCTTTCACCAAAACTTCATTTTTGCACAATTCCACTGACCATCCAATGAAAGAACAGACAAAAACACCATTGTAAGCTTAGGGCCAAGTATAAATCCTGCTGAGATTAAAAATCCACAGCTGTTTGTAAGAATATAGTGTCTTTAATTCTTACAGAATTGTTATATCAACAAGGCATACATCGTCTAGTGGTGAGGAAGTTCAGCATTTAATCAATTGACTCTTACTTCTGTTGTCATGGTTTCAAATCTAGCTCATACTAACTTACGTGATCCACAATGGTTATCTCCAGTTGAAAGGGATGTAAAACGTCAACTTTGAACAGTGTTCAGTCGAATGGGCACGTTCAGCCTATGTTAAATCAATTTTTCACTTCAGATGTGAACGAGTGTCTCTCTCAGAATGGTGGCTGTGGAGATTTGTGTGTGAACACTGAGGGCAGCTTTGAGTGTGCCTGCAGAGGGGACTTGTTCAGACTCTCACCAGATGGCAGGAGTTGTGAGGCTCTCTGTCCTGATGGTTTTATAAAGTCTGATTTTGTAAATGTAAGTAACACTGTTTTATCACACATGCTCTACTCTAAAGTACTGTGTGCCAAACTTATATGCTCAGATCTTACCTTCCAGTGCCTCCACAAGGAGGTTTTTTTCGTGTGGGTTCATTTGTCTCTTTGTTTGTCTGTTTTCATGATGAGTAATCAACAAATCGTTATGAATTGCCAGGCCAAAAGAACAAATGATTACATTTCGAGAAAGATCTGGATCATATTTTGGATACATAAACATCAGAGGTCCCATTTTTAATGTACTTTCAATGACTTTGGCTTCCTGGTTAATATTACTCCAAAACAAAGTTCAAATCTTCATGAATGTTTTATGTGGGTTAGGCCTGGACAAAAGGAAGAAGTGATTATAATTTGTAAATTTTTGAATCATATTCTGGATATCAAAAAAATCCCAGATTTTTTTAAAAAGGTGAATGTCAGCAATCTACAAGTGCTTTCCAATTATTTTAAGCTTAATAAAATGGTAACGAAAGGATTTTGTATTATCTACAAACGATTCCTACAAATAGGCTGAATTAAAAATCATTCCAACTTCACAGTCAAATGAAATATTACTGTATTGTACTTCAGGACATGAATGGTTTTTAGGATTACATAAATAATACATAATCACAACCACGGTTTCTACAAGTCAATAATCCAGAAGTAAATGCTGCTGATAAACATTATCTTTATTTGTTGACGTCCTGTTGAGAATTGTCACCCTTTTCTTTAAGATTGCTTATAACAAAGAATTTTAATATTAAGTGCTATCAAATACTAGTGCTATCATTGTTATTAATTCAAACATATAATAAAGCTGTACCATGTCAGACTTAAATTTGAATATTCTCCCCACCCATCATAAGCTAGTAGAAAAAGTAGTAAACATTCTGTCATTTTCACCATTACATAGGTGTCATGCCAGTTGTTAATTAATGACAAAATTCTATTACATCTCTATCTGTCCAGTCATGTTACCGAGTGTTCCAAGACACCAATGCTGTGAAAAATGTCACTGATGCCATGGAGACATGCCAGAGTCTGCACCCACTTGCAGCACTGGTGGACATCGAGTCACAACAGGAGAGACTATTCCTGTCCAGTCTCCTGGCTAACAATCCAGGTAATACAGCCAATACAATGTTCTTATTTAGTCTCTCAACTAATCCAGGGGCAACACTTGTTATTGTTGTACATGCTGGTCCTTGTATCCTAGGTAATAATCCAGGCAACCCGTATTATGGTTACAATGTTCTTTTCCAGTCTAATGACTATGAACCCAGGTAATACAAGTTGTTTTTGTAATGTTCTTATTTACTGTCCTAACTAATAATCTAGGCAACCCATATTATGGTTGCAATGTTCTTTTCCAGTCTACTGACTAATAATCAAGGTAATACAAGTTGTGGTTGTAATTTTCTTATTTACTGTCCTAACTATTAAGCCAGGCAACCCATATTATGGTTGCAATGTTCTTTCCAGTCTATAATCCAGGCAATACAAGTTATGGTTGTAATGTTCTTATTTACTGTCCTGACTTATAATCCAGGTAACCCATATTATGATTCCAGTGTTCTTGTCCAGTCTACTAGCTATTAATAGGTAATGCATGTGGTGATAATGTTTATATCCATTCCCCTAGCTAATAATCTACGTAACTCATGTTATAGTTACAGTGTTTTGTCCAGTCAGATGATTATTAGCTATTTAATACTTGCAATGGTTGCAGTGTTTTGCCCAGTCAACTGACTAAGAAGCCCAAGCCATTTGTTCAATTGACTGGCTAATGATCTTGGTAATATATGTTACATTACCAAGTTCTTGTTCAAATTTTCCTTGATTTTATATACATTTGTATATGATATATTATTTAAATATTTCATTATTACATCTGAATGCAATTCATTTGTTGCATGTTATATTATGGTGTACATATGATTACATAAAATATAATAAACAACTACAATTTATTGTACCAAATAAAACATTTCTTTATATTTTAGTGATGCTGGAAGGTTGGCAAGGCTGGTGGACCAGTGGTGTGTATAGACCAATATTCTCACAATTCCAGTGGGGGACAGGTCAGTGCCTTACTTGTGTCATTATTTGTTCTTGCACAAGAAAATCGTTTATATCGGGACATATCTGACAATAATCCCTTTAAAATTCTATAAGAAATGTAAGTTTCTTATATGTAGCTGTCAGCTCTGGGGCTTAAAAGTTCAAAAAGAATCAAGAGCATGTTAATACTATATAAAATTAAGTTAAAGCGATTTGACTGGTTGAGTGAATGCGAGTACATCATCGTCATCATCATTAAAACCCAGCTGTTAAAAGCTTACTTCTTCTTTTGTAATTACTTTATACAAGTCTTTTAATTAGAAAATGTCAATTACAAAACCAAAGATACTTTGTCAAAAAACTAGATAAACTCTCTTGCTATATAAACTATATAAACCTAATTGCTGCTACTGCTATATAAACTATATAAACCTAATTGCTGCTGTTGCTGTATAAACTACATAAACCTAATTGGTGCTCCTTTTACTTTTCATTATAACTTTACTTTAGATTAAAACCTAATTGCTGCTACTGCTATATAAAATATATAAACCTAATTGCTGCTGTTGTTGTATAAACTACATAAACCTAATTGGTGCTCCTATTACTTTTCATTATAACTTTACTTTAGATTAAAACCTAATTGCTGCTATTGCTATATAAAATATATAAACCTAATTGCTGCTTTTATTACTTTTCATTATATTCTTACTATAGGTAAAGCTTCTGTATTAATTGCATATAGGTCATACGCAGAAGCTGTTTTATCTTTGCCATAACTGGTCTTTTATGAGATCAATTCTATACTATGTCTGAATGTCTTCCACATGTAATCCTTGTCAGGTTCTTACTTGGACAATGATTCCCTGCTGTGGGGCTTTAAGAAGACTCCCTACCAGGACACATGCGTGTGGATCCTTCAGATGCCAGTGTATGATTATACAGTGGGCAACTTCGACTGCAAGACCGAGTCCGGCTTTATCTGTGAGATCAAAGTGCCAAGCAGATCCCTGGTCACTTAAAGACACAAGAATAGCTGAATGGATTGACACTTTCTGTACTGAAACTCTTTGATTGCTATGGAAACTCATTTCTGCTATTTTTAAATAGTAATAAACAGTTCAATGGATACCAGTTTTGGTAGCTGAATTAGTATTTTCAATACAGAACTATGTAATTAAAATGACATAATTTCAATAAAACTCAAATTTGTACACTTGATATATTTTCTAAGAGATCAGGCTTAGCTAAGGGCAACTTTGTCTTGCTAAAAGTTTTTGACATAGTTGTTGCTTTAATGGTAGTTTCATAACAGACAAAACAAAAATATGTGTAAGGAGTAGAATTTTTTGAAGATGAAAGGCGGTGGATGTACATACATATTTTTTTTTCAAAATGGCCAAGTTTTTAATTAATACGTTGTACAATGAAATTAAACTACTGTAGAGACAGTAAACTGGTGGAATGTAACTACAGCTACATGTTCTGTACATTGTGTAATATCTAAAGCTTTAATTTCTTAGGCAACTTATGTATTGTAGCATTGTAGTTGAGTACATATTGTAAATATTGTTACTTTTTATAAAGGTTTTGTATAGTTTCTGGAACAGATACATTGTACAATTTTCAACTTAAACATGGTTGTATGCATTTAAGCCTTCTGAAATTGAAATCCCTGGACTGGGACTCACTAACAAAGTTTTTAGGATCAAATCAAGATCAGATCAAACTTGAAAATGAAGTTTCAAGTGTGCCAGTAGGTCAAATACCTAGTGATAAGGAATAGGGTTAGGATCCATTCCTTATATGTATGCCATAGCTCTAAATATAGTTTTTCACCGATTATGTAACCAAAAATGTGGATTGGGTCACTCTATATACCCTATGCATCTGTAGTGACTTATTAAAACATCCATCTTTGCTAGCCATTTTCAATCCACTTAACCTTTTTTTTCAAACTGAGTCTTTCACTGACCCATGTAAGTTAATACCGACACCTGGGAACGATAATAGAATACTGATCAGATATATATACCTGAGGTAATACCAGGACAGCATATAAATCAAATATGAAAGCTGGTAGTTGCTTGCCGTTGGTCGGCAGTTTACAGTACAGAACCCTGACAAACTGTATGTACTGGTTTCCTCTGCCCGTAAATCTACCCGAAGGGATATGCCCTGTGCCGTGTTGAAAGCGACGTAAAAACCCAAATAAATAAATCAATCAAATACAGAATGCTTCCGGAGCTGTTTTGAATGTTTATAAGATATATTTTACTGGAGATTTCTTGGTTTGGGTATATTGGGTATATTTTATGTTTTCCTATTTGGTTATTTTAGTGTGAATGACACTATATTATGGAACAAAACTTTCAACAGATCTGTTTTTTCCCTGTGTATGTCCTATTGGCGATAGTTCAATTAACTTGCCATTCTGGGGCGGCAGACTTCCTATAAATGGAGATTTTTAGTTGATGTTCTATGGTTAATCTACATGAAATTATCTTGTTGTATTTCTTTGAGTAAGTTAACGAAGAGTGTAAATAGACAGATGTTTATATTCTAAATACAATAGCTTGTGATTTATCAAAATACTGGTTAAATTTATTACATTTTCTCGAACCATGAAATATGTTTATTTTTCTATAATATATATGAATCTTGGACCTATTGAAATTTTAAACCCGAGCACTTGATTCAAACTTTATCTGGATTGTAAAGTTCATCTTCTCCTGGTTATTAATTTAATAACCCTAAAAAGATTCTAATTCGTCTTGAATGTGTATCTCTTTTTTATTTTAACAGAGCTACAGCATTTTCAGTATCCCTCTCTATTTTGAATTCAGCTGAGAGAATGAATCATCAAACCTGTTCTGTAATATATACATATCTGGGCAAGACATCACATGTACTATGTATTCTGTATTATTGTCACTTCATATAATCTTCATTTTATAATCCGGTTTGAAAAGTCTTTGTTATATCGTCGGATATGTAAAATTAATGAAGGTAACTATTAAGTAAGAATGGTGATAAAGACAATATTGTGACTAGTTCTTCTCAATCTTAAGTAAAACTACAAGTTAATTTATTTATTTTTGTTAAAATAAAATAATAAGAAGATAAGGACAGTGTATACATACAGTGTAAAGTAATTAATATAATATAGATGTAATGTAAATTATGAAATCATGTACACAATTTGGCTCTGATGTAATTGGTTGTGATGTAATCAGAGATTTGGATGTGTTACTCATTGGCAAAACAATGAAGACAACATTATGAATATGTATTTTGTGGCCATATGTTTTTGAACCATATGAATAGCTGCATCTGCCAAAATAGACACCCAATTGGACTAGGCATAAATATACAATTCTATGAATGTGTCAAACAGGGTGAAACGTAGAACACATACATGCTGACTTAGCTTATACATTTGTACGTGTAAATAGACAGATATTTGCTATCAAAAGTGTTGCTTTATTGCTTGATAAATTTGGCCCAAGTGGGATCTTATCTTAGCTAATCTAACTACTTTTATGATGTTTCAACGACCTAGTGGTTAACAGGTGTAACATTTAAGCATATGATTCTCGCCTATGCGAAGGTAGGACACTGTATAATTGGTGGTTAACAGATGTGACATTTAGGCATATGACTCTCACCTATGAAATTGTGGGTCACTGTATTAACCAGGGTTAACAGGTGTGACATTTAACCATATGATTTTCGCCTATGAGATGGTAAGACACTGTAATGATTGGTAGTTAACAGAGGTGACATTTGGGTATATGACTCTCTTCTGTGAATTTGTAGGTTACTGTAATAAATGGTGGTTAACAGATGAGACATGTAAGCATATGACTCTCACTTCTGCGATAGTTGGTCACTGTAATAACTAGGGTTAACAGATGTGACATTTAAACATATAACTCTCACCTATGTGATAATGAGTCACTATAATAACTGGTGTTTAACAGGTGTGACAGTTAAGCATATGAATCTCACCTATGTGATAATGCATATGACTCTCACCTATGTGATAATGAGTCACTATAATACCTGGTGGTTAACAGGTGTGATACTTAAACATATGACTCTAACCTATGTGATAATAAGTCACTATAATACCTGGTGATTAACAGGTGTGATATTTAAACATATGACTCTCACCTATGTAATAATGAGTCACTATAATAACTGGTGCTTAACAGGTGTGACATTTAAGCATATGACTCTCACCTATGTTATCAAGGGTTCAAATTCAGCCCATGACAGTATGTGTGATCTACTGAAGGCCTGACTTGATATGACCTGAACTGGTAAATTGGCCATAGTACTGAAAGTTTGATTTTGAATTTAATTGTAGTACAACTTTTGTTTTATCACAGTGATATAATTACATTAATGTCTGTTAATATTATTTTCACTACTATGGTTAACAGGACTGGAAAGTAAGCTTGCAATGCCAACCACTACATGGTAATAGCAAAACAAAAGACAAAAGGTAAAAAGACAAAAATTGCCATTTTAATTATTTATAAAGGTTTCATGGAGAACAACACTCTTTTAGCAGCTTGCTCTGATAATTTAAAGTGACAGTGGTTTTTTTCAAAGATAACTTCAGTAAATTCAACCAGTGAAAATATATTTGTCTCCTGTAAAGATTATCTTGTGATGCATTAAAATAGCCTTACCTTGGTTACAGAAGCATGCATTGCTGCATTTTTTCTAAGATGGTTTATTTATGTGGCTTTAGGTTAAAATGTGAAAATATTTTTAAATGCGCCTGGAGCATTACATTTTAATGAAACTCCTGCTGAAATAAATAAAACAAAGAAAAATAATCAAAACTAGAAAGATCCATAGTTTATAATGTTTGGAATTTAAACCAGTATATAGGAAATAATAAATTTGATCAATAGCAGAGCCAAGTACTTATATTAATTACGGATTGTCGTCATTGTCCATCAAGAAAAAAAGCCAGTTCCCACTTGAAAAAGTTGATTACACTTAAGATTTTTTTTCAAATTCTAAATTCGGGTTAGGTTTAAGTCCTTAAAACACGGTTTAATGGATTTATTAAAATGACCAAAGCGTAGCAATATTTTACTTCAATGGGAATGCTATATTGTCTATCTTTTTAACTTACAAACTCTCTTTAGGTTAGAACATTATGGCATCAGGAATCCACTTAAGGATCCCGTCACATCTGTGTCTCCTTGGTACGACCTGGCTATGTCCCTTGATTAACGATAACTGCCTTGCTTTATGTTTAGATGCGCCTTAGAGTCCATCAGTGATGGAGATTAAGCGTTATAAAAGTCTACATTAGATTAGATTAGATTAAGGAAGATCTTCCGAACAGTTTCATTTTCATTTGACTCATTCAATATTATTCCATTATTCTATTCGTTTCTCTCTACCCAGAAGCAGACTCTATGGGAGTGACCTTTGAATGTATTTCAAAGTTACTTGGTTCATGGACTCAACAAGGGTTCACCAGAGAAGCATTACTAGGTGAAACACTGTAGTGGAATTTGATTTATTTGGGTTTAACGTTGGTTTCATACTGTATATGTTTTATCACGACATGTAGTTTTAAGGGCTATAGTGGGCTATAGTAGTTTTAAGGATTGAATGAAACAGATTGAATGTCACAGGGGAGTTCATTCTGGACCATAGGAGCATCAAAGACAAAAATATCTTCTAGATTTATGTCAAGGTGCACATAAACTGAGGAGCTTCCAGGAACAATGATCAAGTTTATCATGTTAGATGTTATAGTTATCACAATGGAGAAACTCACAAACCAGCGTGACTGTCTAGACCACAATGATGCATTTAACAGACAAACACCGTAACCATCTGAGAATGGGAATGTCCCAAGTATCCTAATTTGTGATTAATGATAATCTTTAAAAGATGTTTTTGTGGGAAAAAGAGATTAATGGGGTTGGCTATGTGTTGAAACCAAATATGTTTCAGGAACATTTTCAAATCAAATCCTGTTTGTCTCAGCAAGTCTCCATTAACCTCCATCTGTTGGTCTTTGTGGTATTTTCATCTCCCACAAATTTCACAAATGTAGCATTTTCATTACTATCATACATATCTTCTTAGGTATTGTATTTCACATACATTACACATGTGTGACATCTTCATTGCTATTGCATTAAACATATACTTCGCATAACCTCGTCATCGGTATTTCATTACACATACATTTCACAGGTGTAACATCTTCATCAATATTGCATTACACATACATTTCACATGTGCAACATTTTCACACAGTAAACATTTGAGTGCCAAAATTTACACTTCGCCCAATTTTAAACCAGAAACCTCTTCCCACAGATATTGTGTTAAAAAGACTTTGATCATTAGACAATGTGTGTAGCCTCCACCAAAATGACAAGTATTCAACTGTCTACATTAGTGACCCCTGCTTGTTATACATTTACACGATTTCTCAATAATGGTTCTCTTCCTTATGCCTTAGAAGATTTGGTAGAAGGATTCAGTCCAATAAAAGCCTAATTGGATTTAAGAATTACTCTTTACTTTTAAGTTATGTATCTTTATGAATATGGCCCCTGCATTACCCCAATGGGTTCAAAACATTATAACTAGTTCTTTTGATACACAGACAAATGTATATGTAAACACAACCTTGACCCATTGTACTATAATTGTAATGAAGGAATAAAATCTGAGAGAGTGTACTTAGTTGGCATATTAATTCTTAATAATTCATTATGTCAGATGGTCATCTTTGATTTGCCAACAAAGTACAATCTTGAGAACTTTATGTTTATTCTGGTTATTTAATAACTCCTTAGCATATACCAATTTCACTCACACCTTTCCTTACCAGAGTCATGAGGTGCAACCGAATGGACTTGTGTACTTTCTATTGTTGTGGTTTGGTCCACTTCTTGTTTTGGTAGGATACCTTCATTGGGCTTGGCATTTGGGTAGGATGTCGTTACTGGCATTCAACACAACTAGGAAAGTTTTGTATTCAGGATCGCTCTTTACAATGTTTCTTAGAATTCCTCATGAGCTGTAGAAAAATTAAGTATCCACTGCAAGCCGTATTTGATCTGTATAGGGGAATATACGGAGTGGGATATTTTTTGTATACAACAGGGCATACGTGCCGTGGATAATAAGTGTCAATAGCTTGCGATTCTTGACAAATATCTTGGAGACTATGTAAGCTACATATGTATTATGTATCATTAGAAAGGTTTTTTCATAGCACTTCTGCTTGTGTTTGCTGCATAAAAGTCCATGCAGAAATAACGGAGATATTGCAAGTTAAAGATTGAAGTTTTTTATATTCACTATTGTCCATGCTTTTCGGCAGCCTTTTTCACATTTTCTGATTAAATATTGTAACAATTTGACTCATAAATCATAGAAAAGTGTGGACAATAAAAGCAAAACATCCTTCATTAGACATTTACAGAAAAATATATCACTCATGAAGATTAACAACATAACACTCATGCTACGCACTAATATCTTCATTCGTGATATATTTTTTTCTTTTCACAGCGCTTCTGCTTGTGTTTGTTGCCTAAAACCCATACAGAAAAATAACGGAGATATTGCAAGTTAAAGATTGAAGATTTTTATGTTCGCTATTGCCCATGCTTTTAGACAGCCTTTTTTCACATTCTCTCATAAAATATTGATTTATTTAACCCATAAATCATACAAAATGATGGATAATGAAAGTAAAACTTCCTTCATTAGACATATACAGAAAAATATATCACTCATGATGGTTAACAATATAATACTCGTGCTACACACTGGTATAATATTGCTTTCATTTGTGATATATTTTTTTCTGTGTATATCATTCGGGAAGTGTTCCTATTACAGACATTTAAGGGGTTGAGAAGAGGATGAGTATTCGGGGCAGCTGATTCTTTACCGTGTATGACCCATATACAAGGGTCTCTTATCAGATTCAGAAGGACGAGGCTATCCAGTGGAACACAAATATGTGCAGATATGACTGAAGTGAATAGTGTGATTGGTACATAAAACTGCCACGGATTTGTCACTTTGTGATAACTATATGGTCCTTGTTACTTTCTTTGAACTTCTTTTCTCAACTGCCCTTAGTTAACAAATAACAGATAGGTGCAGAGTGCATGTTGATACATTTTTTTCATTTGATATGCTTTTTAGCTTAGTGTCATTGTATAAAGGAGCTTTTGTTTATGGCTTGTGATATAGGTGAGTAATATTCATTACTGCCTTACTTTCACCCTTTTAGAACCTTTTCCTTTCCAGGTATGTGGCTAATGACTGCCCAGCTGCTTCGGTGCTAATGTGACATGGATGCAAGTTTTCCTGTTATCCTTTGTGCTAATTAACATAAAATTACCCAACCTTATGCTGATCAAAAATTCAGTAAAACTCAACCTTGTAATGTGGTGTGAGTGTGACTTACTATGGCCCTTAGTTAAGGAAGCTATTGAGTCCAAAAATCAGTCTGAAGTGACTCGTTCACATACACAAAACTAGCAGAAAACATAGAATTCATTTCATTTGACAACTTTTAATAACTGAATATATAAAATTATGATCTTGACTCAAATAAATGATAATACTTCACTAACTAAATACCTGAATTTGTCTGACTGAAATCAAATCGCATGATTCAATCTGATAGCAGCATTGATCTGCATAACGGAAGTTACTTATCAGAGGTTTGTATAACATAAGAATATCATTTTAAAAGTGGTAAGTTGATTGTTAAGAGTAGTTCTATCTTGTAAATATATAATCAGCATAACATCTCCTTATAATACAGGACTCAAAGCATAATTTTATTCATCCGGGAAACATTTTCAGTCCAAGCTCTCTAGTGACTGATAATCCCAAAACTGACAGACAGCGACTCAAGAATGATCATTTATCAATATCCCTGAGGTTCTTTAGCCTGCCACTGGGCACAGGACCCGATGACAAAGGAAGACCATTTTAAGTGGCTATCCTCTATTCCTAGGCAAGTATGTTACCCACTAGGTCAGAGTGGCAGAAACAACATCCAAAATAAGCCATGATGATTATACCATCAAATGGGAGAGTGGCAAGGTAAGGAGATGGATGTTTCTGATGAGATAGATCTCTGGATATTTACGGAAACCATGCATTGTGTTCGGTGACCTGATAATGCTAAGTTAGCCAAATACTTAAAACCACTGTTCCATTATTGTGAGTTATCACGCAAGATTTGAGGATTTTAAACACAGAAGGACTGATCCTGCTGAACATTGTGGGAAAACTGGCAATAAATATAATTTGTTGTACAACAACTAAGATCATAACCTGTTCCTGACTGCCACGATTCATAAAGATCACTCGTAAACAATAGGTCCTCGCCACTCTTGTGCAGTAACTCTTACAACGAATCATTTCTTGGGAAAATGCCACTCAGCTCAGCTTGTACAGATGATTTCAACAAAATAGGTTGTAGCAAAATAATAAGTTGTAAAACCATATATATAAGTTGGAGCATCCAAAAGATTAGTTGTAACTGCCTTACGACAAAAAATATGGTTAGCAGTAAATAACTTAATCACATGACCAATAAACTGGTGCTCTCGACTGCATGATTTGGATAGTCTGGAACTCATAAAAGTAGAACAAGGAGAATATTAATTCAGTAAACGCATTTCATAATTTGAAATTACAATCAAAATATTTCAATTAGGTAGATCCTCTATTCTATAATGAAATTTTGTAATTTTTCATGCAAAACCAAAACAATGGAAATATTCTTATAGATGGTTTTGCTAAATTTATTTGTGGAACAAAATATAATTGAGTAGGTTGTTAATGTAGAATGGGTCTTCTGGGGCACTGATAATAGACCATGTAAATTTCAGACCTCTGGTTAAAATTAAGGCTGTGACTTCGTTAGAAAAACGACACCGGGTATTCGTTTCGCAAGAACCGATCCGAATTCGGGTAACCGTGTTTTAGTTTACACCCAGTGGAAGTAGCAGAGAAGCAAACATGGCGGATGATGTAAACAAAACGTTGCGAAAAATAATGTTAAATATCTGTATAAATAAGGAAAATTATGCGAAAAACTATAAGTAGTTAGAGAAATCTGGCAGAATATTGAGGTTTACACACGTTTTTCGTTGTTTAACAGTATATTAAATACTTTTCGGTCACCCGGTTCGCCACTTTGTACTCGGTTTCTTACAGACTTCGAACCGTTTTCGGGTAACCGGGTAACCTATCGCAGCCTTAGTTAAAATCTGGTTAATGACATACTGAATGGAGAAATTGCTCCAGAGGCCTTCATCTGAATTTCCATTGTAACACATACTGTATAAGTGGTTTTTTTCGCCGGTACTTAAGTTCGCGAATGTACACTGTAGGCCTGGTTCGCGAGAATTTATTTTCGCGGTGAAATATATTCAATTATCGCCCAAACTAATAACATGTTCAAATTAAAATATTACGCGGACTTCTGCTGGTTTGATTGGAAATGCATAGTTAACGTCTTTTCTTTTATACACGTTGTCAGTGTGTGAACCTACTCTGGGAGATTATAAATTTATGAAACCCAATCGAACACACTTTCATTGATCGGCGCATTATCAAAGAAGTTGTGTAGCGGGGTCGTGTAATTGAATTAATCCCTCCCTATTGGTGATAAAGATCAAAGAAGTTAGGCGTTTCTGTGAATGGTACATTTGATAAAGCAATGGAATTTATTGTTTCCGTGGCAGTGTCAAATATTGTATCTTGCACGATCTTGTATTATCGCTCACGCTAGACTGGTTCTGATAAATATTGGCTAGAAGTTATTTTCGCGTTTTGTAGTCACTCGCGAATATAGCGAAAATTAATTCCACGCGAAAATAACCACTTATACAGTACTTTATGGAGTTTTTTTGCATCTACTTCGACATTCTTGAATAAAACCAGCAAGCATGTTCAGAGATTACAAGATGACCAGTCCCTGGTTCATCCAGAAAAAATTCCATTATTTGTATGGCAAAATAAGTCATCCAGTAAGGACCATGCAGCCTGTATATCACAGAATGGGGGTGATTTTGGTTATATTCCTTTACAAGATCTTAACATTTACAAGGGACCACAAGTTTCATGGGGTAGAGTTCCTGACATTTTAGAAGCACATACCATAATACGTAACAGTGGAGCCCCAAATTTTTTGAAAGCTCGGATACCAGTAGCCACACAACTTAACCCAGACAGATGGTATTTCCATTTACGAGACTATTGGGACAGACAACTCCCTGATTTAATAAAATATGGCTTCCCTCTAGATTTTGATAGAAGTAAGCCATTACAGCCAACTTATGACAACCATGCTTCAGCCATTCAATATATAGATTGTGTTGAACAATATATCAATGAAGAATTGCAATACGGTGCGATATACGGACCTTTCAAAGATTTACCTTTTCCAGTCCATGTATCCCCTTTGATGACAAGGCCAAAACAAAATTCGGACAAACGTCGTACAATAATGGACCTTAGCTGGCCCAAAGGGGCCTCTGTGAATAATGCTATTCACAAATTTAGATATTTGGATACTTATTTCTCATTATCTTACCCTTCTATCGACAATATTGTAGATAAAGTCAAAGCATTAGGTCCAGGTTCACTGTTATTTAAAGTAGACATCAGCAGGGCGTTTCGCCACTTATGTATAGATCCGGGTGATATAGATCTGCTAGGAATTCTTCATCAGGATCTGTTTCTCGATGGATCGCTCCCATTCGGATTTCGACTCGGATCCGGATTTTTTGAGAGATGTTCCGATGCAATCCGGTTTATTATGAAAGAACATAATCATAATGCACTCCTAAATTATATTGATGACCTCATATATATCGGTCTACCTTCTACAATACATGATTCATATCAATTTCTATTATCCTTGCTACAGGATTTAGGTTTAGAGGTGAGTGATTCAAAGTTGGTTCCTCCCTCTACATGTGTCACTTGTTTAGGTATCCAAGTAGATACTATACAAAAAACACTGTCCATTCCGGATGAGAAATTACAGGAAATTAAAAATACCTGTAAAATATGGACCCATAAAAATGTGGTCACAAAACAGCAATTACAATCCTTATTAGGATCACTACTGTATATAAGTAAGTGTATCAAACCGGCGCGCATCTTCTTGAATCGTATGCTCCAGCTTCTCAGATCTCATCATGATTCAAAGAAATTCGTTTTAAATTCGGAATTTTTTCGGGACCTTTCTTGGTTCAACACATTTCTTAACCAATATAACGGTGTCACCTATTTCGATCACAAAAAATCCGATTATACAGTGCACTTAGATGCTTCATTAACAGGTATGGGAGCTACTTTTGCAAATATGGTTTATGCCCTTCCCATTCCTTCCGATTGCAAACAACTACATATAACTCAGTTAGAAATGCTAAATGTAGTGCTTGCTTTGAAAGTATGGGCCAGTGCATGGTCCAATAAAATCATTGATATTAAATGTGATAACTTGGCTGTAGTTGAAGTCCTTACTTCAAATAAAACTAAAGATGCTTTTCTCGCTACTTGTGCCAGAAATGTATGGTTGATATGTGCCATTTTCAATATTTCCATTCGAGTATGGCACATTCCTGGAAAATACAATCACATTGCTGATCTGCTTTCCAGATGGACAGTTACCCCTGATCCATCATATAAATTACAACAAATGTTGCCCAACTATGTTTGGATCCCCACACATGTAGATTTCCTGAAGCTTAATTATGACATTTAATTATTTCCAGACATAACATCTTGCACCTCCCAGCTTGCCACCAGGGCCAGGCAGAGACTTCAGATGGCTTTCAGACCAGCAACTGAAAGGACATACAGCCGCATGTTTGCTGACTTCCTTGGCTTCCTGGTGGCAACTGAGACTTGCCACCATAAGGTAAACCACTTGACTCTAATCATGTTTATGCAATTTCTGTCTGAAAATGGTCTAAAGCCAGCTAACATTGCAAATTATATGGCTGGAATCAGAGCAAAATGTATTTTATACGACATTTCCACAATTCCATTTAGACATGAACAGATTCAACTGTTTTCAAAAGCTCTAAAATTAGATAGACCTCTCCAACCAAAAACTCACAACCTTATCACCATTGACTTGCTTCATAATATCCTGTTAGTAACACAGACTTTGCAATTCCCCATCCAGTTTACTGCATTATATGCATTAGCCTTCTTCACATTCTTGCGGATCTCAAATATTTTGCCACACTCCACAGTTACCTTTGATCCATCAAGACAGTTAGCAAGAGGTGATATCATATTCACTGACCATGGGGCTAATATCTTGGTTAAATGGTCGAAAACCATTCAAAATAGACAAGATTTCCACACTGTTCCTATCCCTATCCTGGGTAAATCATTGTTATGTCCTTATACAGCATTACAACAGCTCCTGGAGCAACTTCCAGGTACTTCCAATCAGCCTCTCTTTTCTATCTCCAGGTCCCATGGCTCAGTACCTTTGACTGATTCTGTAGCTCGCCGTCATCTGCATACAGTATCACAGAAACTCCATCTTGTTCCTCCTCTAAAATTTCACGATTTTAGGCGGTCTGGGGCCACATGGGCCTTCCACAATGGACTTCCCTTACATAACATTATGCACCATGGGACCTGGAAGTCAGATTCCGTGTGGAAATATATCAAATCTGTCCCTACACTTTCATCTCCAGTTTCCTCCACCTTCCAACGCTTCCTACACCTATAGTTCATTTGGCTGTTTGGGTGCCATCTTTCCATTTTAACCACACATTTCCTCGCCTTTCCTATAGTTTAATTCAAATTTCATATAAATTCCTTATAGATATAGCCACGTATCACACTGTGGTGTATTATGAATTTCACAAAGTAAAATTCATTGAATTCAGTTGTTGGACACACTTTGACCTTTTATCAACTCATGACCTTGTCATGTGACCTTTCACTTTCATTGTGCTTTGGATTTCAAAATTTTAACCTGGCTTCGCCTGGGTCCTAAACTTGTAGCTTTGTAGATTTACTGTTATCATAACAAAGTGTGCCCACTTCTGGTAACAGGTGCTTCAAGGTGCCTGAAAAATTTACTATGAACCAAGAAAAATGGTTACTAAAGATAAAATAGTTATCCAGTCATATGTAACTAAATATTTGGATGTTATTCAAATGTACACTTAGTTATGCATATTGCCTTTTAATAAATGTAATGCTTAAATATTCCAACTTATGTTGATATGTTTGTATGTTATTGTATTAATATCAGTCAATTTATAGTAGAATAAATATATATATTATCCCACCTTTGGGGTTTTCTTGGTTCCCTCTGGGGAATGTGCGGGATGACACCTTGGTGTAAGGTAGTTCATTCCTGAGAGGGAACCTTAAGGTGGGCTTTAGTATGCATGACCATGCCTGATGTATTCTGGCTTCTGATTGGCTCTTCAGCCCTTCTTTAGACAAAAAATTTGAACCCTTCTTCCATTTGCAGCTCACACTTGGAAGGGGTAACACCTCAGGACAACATTTTATTTTATTTCCCATAACCCACCCTCCCTTATTGAATTATGCCTTCTGTGTGCTCATGTATGTTTCATAGTTTCAGTTTCTGGTTGTTGATGGCTTCCAGTCGTAGCCTGTGCTGCTTTACAGTGATATACCCTGGGCAGTGGCTACCTTCCTTTCTTCAGGACCTTCTGGCCATGGACACAATAATGATATTCTTCATTTTACCTACTCCACATATGGCTACTTTCATGTCACTAACTCAGTATATCTCTTCTGAATGAGTTGTGAATTAACCATTTTAGTTGTATTATATAATTAAACTTTGTATTTTTAATGAATTGCATTATGAATCACATGCTATATATTCATTGCTTAATAATCTTATGTAACTGATTCATATTATGATGACCATCGTTTTATGTCATTGTTGCGCATAAAGCGCCAGAGCAGTATGTTGTTTTATTACCACAAGGCTATGCTATATGCTGCATCACTTTGACCTTGCAAAGAATATTTCACATTCTTCTCACCCAAATAGGTCAGATCTGGCACTCTTACTGCATGTCGTACCAACATAACTGACATTTGAACTCACATATTTTATGTCTAGGAATTGATCATAAATGACCTTTTATTTCAACACGTCTTTTTTACTGACGTACAGAATATACATAACTTTATTGGCGACCTGCGGGGCATTGTGCTATCAGCAATGTCCCGCCGGCCGCGTCTGTTCGTCTGAACTTGCTACATGACCCTCTATGATCAATGGGTTTTTAACTTGCTTCTTTTAAGCTCATACTGTGCCCTCTTATGGACACACTTTTTCTATGGCTCAGATTGTAGCCACATTACCTACATTGTCAGTCACTTTGTAGTACTGTCTTCGCCACAGCGGCCCCCATGCCTGGAGGGGGGTCGCTGTGGCCGGAGGCGCTGTTTGTCTGATGATATTGATCTTAGTGTAACAAATGCACTACAGGCTCTGCATTTTAACTATTTTTATATTTATTTTGACATTTATTATCAACTCTTGCATACAAACCTACCTACACATTCCTTTCAATTTTGCTTTACACTATGGCTGTTCATAAATTCATTTTAAGAACCCTTAGAATTACAGCCACCAATCACACTGATGTTCCTTTGTAAACTAAACCTTCATTTTCAATTCATGACCTTGTATATGACCTTCTTCTTTTCATCATCAAATTTTCACCTGGGTTTCAAAATTGAAACTTTTGGCATAAATCTCTGCCATAAGAATGCCATCTAACTCTTTGGGTGCCATCTTTCCATTTTAACCACACATTTCCTCGCCTTTCCTATAGTTTAATTCAAATTTCATATAAATTCCTTATAGATATAGCCACGTATCACACTGTGGTGTATTATGAATTTCACAAAGTAAAATTCATTGAATTCAGTTGTTGGACACACTTTGACCTTTTATCAACTCATGACCTTGTCATGTGACCTTTCACTTTCATTGTGCTTTGGATTTCAAAATTTTAACCTGGCTTCGCCTGGGTCCTAAACTTGTAGCTTTGTAGATTTACTGTTATCATAACAAAGTGTGCCCACTTCTGGTAACAGGTGCTTCAAGGTGCCTGAAAAATTTACTATGAACCAAGAAAAATGGTTACTAAAGATAAAATAGTTATCCAGTCATATGTAACTAAATATTTGGATGTTATTCAAATGTACACTTAGTTATGCATATTGCCTTTTAATAAATGTAATGCTTAAATATTCCAACTTATGTTGATATGTTTGTATGTTATTGTATTAATATCAGTCAATTTATAGTAGAATAAATATATATATTATCCCACCTTTGGGGTTTTCTTGGTTCCCTCTGGGGAATGATAAAGCAATGGAATTTATTGTTTCCGTGGCAGTGTCAAATATTGTATCTTGCACGATCTTGTATTATCGCTCACGCTAGACTGGTTCTGATAAATATTGGCTAGAAGTTATTTTCGCGTTTTGTAGTCACTCGCGAATATAGCGAAAATTAATTCCACGCGAAAATAACCACTTATACAGTACTTTATGGAGTTTTTTTGCCGTTTTTCATACTGGATGTTACTGTAATTTCAGCATTTCCAATTATGGAATAAAATCACTTGGATTATATCACAGGAAATGTAAAAGATAAAACAATAATCTCACTCAGCCATTTTAAATTGAAAATGAAGAAATGTTCAAATCCTTTTTCCATTGTCATTATCAAAACTCTTGGTTGTGAAAACTACATGTTTTAAAGTTTGTCTTTTTCTCTTAAACAAGTTTTGATGAATAATAATAATCAATTAATTTTACCTATATCAGATTGCTACAAAAATATCCACCTCACTTCAAACCAAATGTATCCATGAAATACAATCCCAAATTTGATCTTTGATACCCACTTAAAAAGTTAATGTAATTAAAGCAATTCATTAAATAGCACATCATTGTGTCCATGGAAAAAGTGATTGAAGTAATTTTACTATTACCACTGTTCCACTGTCAGGGTTGAATACCTCAACCATAATATACCTTAATATAGTCTGTCATGCCACTTATCTTACATGTCAGATCAAACGTGTAATTATGGTGATCGTAGACCACTGTGTTTTGAAATTTTATTCAAATTTGGAATTTTATTTGGAGCAGTAACGTTGACAATATTAATGAATTTGATTTGGTGTTTACAGATCTGCGATATTGGAAGTAATCTTGAAGGCAGCCTGTCTATTTGAGTTTTGGGGAAGGAGTTTTTCTGGCAATATTTTATAAGAAGAATGGCATCCCATTACTGCTTGACTTGGACATCGCCAATGATCAACTCCCACTCCTCACCGCTATTCGCCAAAATCCCATTGCCGCGTGTACCAGTAATATCGCCGAACTCATATATATTAATCTGGAAATATGCGGTCATAGACAACTTGCCCTCCTCACTTCTCTCTCAGTTAAAATTTGCATTGCAATGCAGCTATTTGTCCAGTCCTTCGGAACTACTGCGCACTACACTAATGCACTACTCATGTTTCTAATTGCTTTGCAGCTCTCCCATGTAGACTCAAACAAATTTTGACCTTGCTTAAAACCGAGTGAGTCTCTCTCTCAAGACCACTATTAATTAAAGAATATTAATCTTGCCTGTTGTAACTGCATTAAAGCTGGTCTATTTCACTCATACTACACATTTCTTCTCAGTTGTAACACTTATTCTGTCCACTTTTTTCGTGATACGACTGATCTTTCTGGAAAAATCGAGCTTAGTAATCTTGCCGATATTTATTTATTCATTTGGTCTTTTACATCTCTCCTAATAACTTTGTCTCAGTCTTTATGTGATGGGTAATTAGAAGGGTGGAGTAAACCAGTACATACAGTTGGTCAAGATACTGTACTGCAAACTGATGACCAATGGTAACTGACTACCAGTTTTTCCACTTGAGGTCAGGCCACAATTCAAAACTAATATCAGAGGTGGGAAGTGAGTGTGTTATCACTACACCAGCATGGCATCCCGAGTAAGATAAGTCATAAGGAATCTTTTAATTAATCTTTTCTGTGAGCAAGATTGATCATGACATTGCATTTTGGAGTTTTTACTTCTTGAATCATAGCTGCTGGGTGTATCCCCTCATCTTACGATCAATCAGCATAATGAAACAGCACCATTAGGTCAGGAAATGAGTTGACATTTTGTGTCTCTCTTAATTCAGAAAGAATGTTTTCACAAATGTCAACAAATGTCAACAAAACAACAGTCAGCCCTGTATGAATAATGGACCACCATGGTAATATTAGCCTTATTATCACTGCTTGGCACTGCAGTGCAGTAATAGACTGTGATCAACGCTCATTTTCACTTTGGTTGTTTATGGAGACCTGTAACAGCATGTTTTGTATCATCTACTTATTTTATATCAACAGCTTTTTCTGTATCAATATCTTATTTTGTATTATTTCGGCATGTTTCAGCATCATCAGTTGACTTAAAATGTTAACAAAACAATACCCAATTATTTTTACTTATTTTGGGGTTGTTTTCGACATGGGAGTCAAACCCACACAGAGGTGAAAGCCTGTGACTAGATGCCTAACCTGCTCACCCACTAGGCCACAGAGGACTTCTATTAAACTCACTTGCATCCTGTCTATGGGGTTATTTATTCAAGCCTCTAACCAGTCTTAAGTGAGACATTCGTCAGATATTTTTCCATGTCTGCTGGTCGCAATTATAAAGAACTATTTGGACCTCCATTTTTAACACTGACAGCCATGACATGAGCTATAGAAAGAAAGCTGTAACAAAGTCAACTTCAAACATACTGATGTATGAAGTTCACAATAATATTGCAACTTAAACAAAACAAACTCAAGTCCAAACACACTGGTGTATAAAGTGCAGAACAATATTGCAACTTAAACAGAACAAAGTCAAGTTCAAACACACTGGTGTCTAAAGTTCAGAATAATATTGCAACTTAAACAAAACAAAGTCAAGTTCAAACACACTGGTGTATAAAGTTCAGAATAATATTGCAACTTAAACCAAACAAAGTCAAGTTCAAACACACTGGCGTATGAAGTTGAGATTAATATGGTACTAACACAAGGTGAAAGTGAAATTGTCTTTGGTTAAAAAGTCTTACTTGAAGAGAAAAATCTACAGTTACTTTCTACTGTAGACAGGGTTTAATAGCATTGAAAACTTTGCATATTTTTGACATATATATCTGTGTGGCAATAAAAATTATATAAAACAAAATAAATATGAACAAAATATTATCATTTTATCAATTTTTCTCTTTAAATAGGCTTTTGTTAGTGTTATTTGAACAACATTGCTTATTTCTTTGAATTTAGATTTAATCCTATCAGATGTCAACAAGTGTTTACAACATCGAAATTTGGCAGCAAGATCACTTCCAACACTTTTATGATTATTTATTTCTATTTTATCACAGAAAAAAGACCTTCATATTTGAAAATATGTTTTGTATATGCCATGTTAAATAAAACTTATAAAACAACAGAACAAAGCAGGAACTCCCCCATCCCACAAAACTCGCTGCCTCACATTGTCTGTGCATCAGCAGACACTTGCCAGGTGAAAAAAATGGCTGACAAATGATCTTCTTGCAACCTCTCTGTAGATTAGCGTCATCAATTAATGATGCTGGCGTGCAGATAGAACATGTTAAACTGGTTTATATAGGTTTTTACTTGTCGATTTCGCATAAATGTAATTACACCTTCACAAGGTTTTTGAGTCCTAATGAACACTGTCGCCATCAGCCGCATGCCAGTGCTAAAATGCCTGCAATAGTGGCAGAAACTTAGTGCACATTCTAATTAGCATTTATAAGATAAACCAAACTTAATGTAAACCTATTTCAAAGAATGAAAATCTTTTAAATATTTATTCAGTTGTAAGCCAAGTATTATTTATTGAAAATATGTTACAGTCATGAAATGACTGCAATATTAGTTTTAGTAAAGATTTGCAGATACTCTTAAACACTGGTAGGAAAACATTGTCCTTATAAAACACAAGCCAAACATGATGATGAAATCACAAAATAGCTTATCTCCTGACAACTCACCATTTACTTTGACAAAGGATGAAAAAGGGTATATTTAATTGGCCCATTACAGGAACATTTATCAGAGGTTATATTGTGATGTTTGCCTCATTATCAATCAAACCACATGTCAGTGGAAAAAGTACAAATAAAGTTACCTTGATTTGGATTATGTCATAGAAATCTATGTCATGTGTCACAGCTCTTTTAGTAATTGTCAGGTTGTGAGGTTAGTTAAGACATTGCCAAAGCCGTGTGAATTAGCAGTGTCTGGGGGAGCACAAAGCTTAGATCCTCCAGGGATCCGGAACAAGATATTGGTGAGAAATCCTTAAAAACAAGGCCAAAAGGGGTTTTGGTCAACTAGTGCTGTGAGCTGCAAAGCCATCAGAGACACGAGTGGTGCACTGAGACTGTCACCCATCCAAGTACTAACGTAACCCATTGATGCTTAACTTCAGTGATGAAAAAAGTACTCATCTCACAAGGCCACAGTTCATAAAAGTCTAGAGACAAAAAAAAATACAGAAAAAAGTGATCTTTAGAAGCACGAGCCTTGCTTGAGTTCGAGCTTAAAAATTGTTCAGTTCCAATGAAGATCCGAATCATCTTTAAAGAGTACTGAGGTAAACCCCACCTTGTAATAATGCGGGTAAAGTCAATACATAGTTTCTGACTCTTAAGTAGATATGGTCAAAAATATCCCTAAGCAATTCAAAAGTCTCAGTCTTTTTCTGGATTTTTTTTCAAGAGGATGGAGCCATTAGTAGACTCCACCCTGAGTGAAAATATCACCCCAATCTTGATATAAAGTTTTTAAATTATGACTGAGGATAAACACACAAACGGGTATGAATACATTAATCCAACCTTTGAGTAACCCAACCAATACTGTGAATGCCCCAGGAGGCTTTGGTAACTAAAAATCTTTGGTAACTGAAAACTTTTCTACAAAAGTTGTCCGATGGGTGAGAACTTGTGACGTCAGAGATCAGGGGTCAGTAGTTGTATAGCAGCAGGTTTAAATGTAAAAGTAACTAATATTTTTAACTTCTCGAACTTCTCTCTCTTCTTTTACAGCTTGCACTGAACGGTTGTCTTGTGTTTGTGCTGTTGGCTATGCATCTGCCATGGCTATGTGATATTGGTATTCAAAGAATTGGTATTATGCCCATGAGAATATGCCAATATATGATAAAGCCCTCTAAATGTCCTTTTGGGATAAGATGAGTCACCAATGGAACCCCAGATATTTCAGGGCACAAACCATCATAAATTATATAAATATGAAACATAACCTATTTTAAATATTTTGGCATTGTCTGGAGAAGTTTTAACTGCATATGCAAAACAATATTGTCTTCAGTGGACCAAATTATCAGATCATATTTTCCCAAAATCCCTGGTCTCTCACTACTACAGACGTACACCTGTAATCCTTTATTTGCACTTAGGAAGTTGCTGTGAGAATTTTGTGTCCAGTCATTTATTACCTCCTCCATTACTTGGTCATCATATTACTGTGGATGTTGACACTAAACTGAAGACCTCTGCTCAGTATGTTGTTCTAATTACCTTCACCAGGAGATTATGTTTGTGAGTTAATTCATTTGTCTATCTGTTTGTATAGATAAAACAAATCCCCAGTTTTAAAGGTCTTATTTCCAAGGCATTTTATATGGTTGCCCCTTCCGCATAAGGAATGAACAGATCTTCCTGAATATCTTAATGTGGGTAGGCCCTGACAAAAGGAACAACTGGGTAAATTTTTGGAAGGTGTGACTATGTTTACGGAAAGATCTGGATCATATTCTTGATACAAAAAACTCTCAAATTTTGGATGCGCACTCTTTCAGAGGTCTTGGCTCTACAAATGTTCTCTAGTTATAACATAATTAAACTTTTCGAAGAAAGCATAAGCACTTACATTACATGCTTACTTTTTATTCTATTACCTGGGTAGTTCAACCCAGTGTAATTAAGGATCACGATAATGGTAGACAAAGAGTTCAATCTACCACACTCTCCTCATAGCCTTCACCTCACCACCTCCACCCCCCACCCCACCCCTATAGTTTATGTTAAATTAAAGCATCAGGGTGTAATGAAAAGCAATGTAGTTCTATGATTAGTGAAATGATCATGTTACTGCCTTGTCATTTCCTTTATGTTTTACACCAGAGAATTACCTCAGCTTACAAAAGACTTTATATACATACATTTAGGAACTAATGAGCCATTTATATAAGGATGCATTACGTTTGTTAGGGTCTTAATGATGTAGCTCCTATTAATCAGCAGTTTTGTACACATCAAACAGGTTCTTTGTTTCAAGGTGGAAAAAACTGATAATTTTCTAACGTTTTTCAGAAACTACCGATTCACAGTGTTAACTGACAAACCCTGTCATACAAATTACTGATGATATAGACACACTCATTTTAGATGTGTAAGGAAATTAGCTAACGATAAACCTTTTTTAACCTGTGCTAATTTTCTTATGAATACAAAATCATTGGCTCCCTAAAGAAGTCTCAAAATAATGTCTACAATCAAACAAGCTAAACTTATACCAAAACATAAAACACAAAAACAGCTTGTAAAATTACAAAATCATACCATTAGTGACATCCATTTTGTTTTATGCTAAAAACATACTTTCAAAGGTAATTAAGAACCAAAACACAAAATGCATCAGTCAGAATTATTGTAATATTTATGTCATTTGCACTGTAATTTTAAATTGGTTTAATGCAGCTTCCAACACATTATTTGGACAATATGACATTAGGTTGTTTCACAGTCAAGTTTCCACACACAAAGCCACCGACTGAAACTCACTGCCACCTTCCTAGACCCAAACTCATGGCAACAGATTGACAATGAAGCAAGATACCTCCATGGTACCAATATCCCTAACAAATATTGTATTAATATGCCCTATTGTTACCTTTGTCAAGGAAGTTAGATATGTGGGGCAGATGCTAGGAAAAATCAAGACAGCAAAACAGAAGTATCAGTACCATATTTCTGTCAGTCAGGCAATGTTTCTCCCCAAAAACAGGCATCCTGAGAGGTCAAACCAGAGCTCGTTATTTCTGTAGGCATAAATAAAAGGTACTCCTGTTTTACAACTACAGTTAATTAAACAATATCTCTGACTGCATTTTGGGAAAGATCTGGATCATATTTTGGGAACAAAGAAAAACATTTTCGAAAACGCCTCCTTGTGGATTTCTCAGCTGTACAGGTGTTTTCTACTTGTAACATATATTAAACATTTTGAAGAATAATAAGCACTAACATTACATTGTATTCTAAAAGCTCAGTGGTTCAACCCACGGTAAATATGGATAAAGATAATGGCACAGACAATGATTTGAATCTACCACACTCTCCCTGTAACCCCCCCCCCCCCCCCCCCCCAACTCCTGGTAATTCATGTTAAATTAAAACATCAGAATGTAATGAAAAGCAATGTGGTTCTATGGTTAGGGAAATGATCATGTCACTGCCTCATCATTTCCTTTATGTTTTACACCATAGAATTACCTCAGCTTACAAAAGACTTTATGTGCATACATCTGGGGACTAATGACCCATTTATACAAGGATGCATTAAGTTGGTTAGGGTCTTAATGATATAGCATTAAGTTGGTTAGGGTGTTAATCATGTAGCTCCCATTAGTCAGCAGTTGTGTAAACATCATACCGGTTCTTTGTTTCAAGGTGAAAAAAAAAAGATAATTTCCTCACGTTATTCAGAAACTACCAATTCACAGTGTCAACTAACAAGCCAGGTCATACAAATTACTGATGATATAGACATACTCAATTTAGATGTGTAAGGAAATTAGATACTGATAAAACTTTATTAACCTGTGGTAATTTTCTTGTGGATACAAAATCACTGGCGCCCTAAAGAAGTTTCAAAATAATGGCTACACTCAAACAAACTAAACTTATACCAAAAGATAAAACACAAATTCATGCCATCAGTGACAACCATTTTGTTTTATGTTAAAAACATTCTTTCGAAGCTAATGAAAGAGCCAAAACACCAAATGCATCAGTCAGAATTATTGTATTATTTACGCCATTTGCACTGTAATTTTAAATTGGTTTAGTGCAGCTTCCAAAATAATATTTGGAAAGTGTGACATAAGACGGTTTGGCAGTCAGATTTCTAAACAAGATGTTTCTCCCCGCAACAGGCATCTTGAGAGGCCAAACCAGAGATCGTTATTTGTACAGGCATAAATAAAAGTTACTCCATATATATACTACATCTACTTCCAGAAGAATCTAGCATTGTAAGGTATATTTATCTTAATTTATAATCTACATTTAAAACTGAATATGGGATTTAGCAACATCTTAAATTATCAAAGTCTATCTGTGATCTGAATAATTTATGTTAATTATATAATGGGAATAGACACTACCCTCTTTTAGGTACTGTCAAGACCCGTATCTTTACACTGAAAGTTATAAAAATGGGAAGTAATAATATACAGTGATGCAATGTCCTATGGCTTGGTTAATCTTTAGACAAGTATTAAAATGACAATCTAAGTCCCTGAAGCTGACATATATGTAGTGTCAAAGCAGTACTTAACTAAATCAACTACACAAAAAATGGCCCTGTTTTCATTTGAAAGTAAGCACAGTCATAAATTATACCATTGCTTAAGTTTATATCAGGCGACTGAATAATGTATCAACTCTTCAACAGTTCAGAATTTACCTGACATGTGATGTACAGCAATGAAATGGGCATCAAAACCCTGTCTTTGGGGCCTGAAAGTTGTGATTTAGTCAGACAACTGTGAATTATTCACCAGTTTGTTTTACACAGGGAAAACATACTGTCTCAGTTTTTGGCTGAAGTCAATTCTAGCAAGGGGGCAAGTCATTTAAGTCTGTAATCTGAGTCCTGGTGTTGACAGTTCTGCTGATTTATAAAAAAGCAACCAGTGTACAGACACATTAGTGCTATTCAATAAGGAAACTCTCTAATTCAAACACGGCTTTTATGGTTTCCTGTGTAATAAAGACAGGATGGATTAAATTGTTCCTTGAATTTAAGCTGGTACATAGGCAACGACCAATATACTGTGGAGTAAATGCATTTACCTCCATTTAGCTCATTTAGTTCATTTTGCTTTGCATTTTTATTGAATTGATGCATTAATATTTATGTTGAGTCGTGTCTCACACAGGCCATACAGTCCCTGCATTGATTGCCTTGTTCTGAACTTTTACGGAACAACAGTGAATGAAATTATAGTTAAAATAAATTATGTAAAAGTTCCATGTTGATTGAATCTGGTACTTCAGTCAATAATCTAATCTAACTTGGACTTTTATAGCACTTAATCTTCACTTTATTAAGCAGACCCTAAGGTGCAACAGCACAAAGACAAGGGACAAAAACAGGGTCAAGTACCACGAAGAAAAGCAAGGAAATACTGAAAACCTTAAGGTGAATATGCCTTGGTAAAGAGAGAGGCACTTAAGCTTCATTCTGAAGGAGGCCAGGACGGGGACCACATGAATCTCATCAGAAAGAGGATTCCATATGGTGGGGGCATCAAAAGCAAAGCTAACTGGTGGGCAGACGTTTGAGTAGATGGGCGATTCTTAGGTACAATGGGGAAATTGCCAATACTCTACCTGTTTCTGGTATTATCAGAACTGCTGTAAGAAGAAGGATATGGAGCAGAAATACAAAATCCAATCTAAAGAAATTTGTAAACAAATGTGACAGTTTTAAAGACCGAATGATATTCAACTGACAGTTAATGTCATTGATTCATAATTTACATCAGAGCATTTTACCGGAGTAACAGTGTCCTTGATAAATTTATTAATCAAAATAGAGGGGTTTAAATCAACTTCAGAAGCTGAAGTTTTATTATGAGAGAGATCATCAGTGAGCGAAACTGATTGTCATAAGTTGGATTCGAACTCACAAATACAGAGGTAAAGGCTAAGTGATTAAATACCAACTTTGTTAACCATTCACTCAGGCCCCTTAAGCAAACAAATTAAAATTTGGGAGGATTCTAGATTTCTACACATGTTTTTCTACATTGCTGTGCTTGGTAATTCCTCAACACTAGAATACAAACTCCTTATTTTGCCTGGTTGTATTGTCGCCAGAATCTGCTTAGATTGGGGAACCAGTCCACTGTAAAAGTAAAGGGATTGTATTGCTTGGCGACCTTCACCTAGTCTCTCTGAAATGCAAAACATTGTGGTCCTGAATCAGTACTTGTCTAAATAAATCAAATTACTTATATCTGTTTTATATACGGTTAAATTTGTTTTATAATACAATCTGAATTTTAACACCAAATGTTGGTAATGAAGCTAAATGATATTTTATTTTGTTATTTATTAAAAGTGAAACAACCTTATTTTTTAATTATAATGAAGTTTAAATCCTTAAACTGGTGCACATTTTCTATTCAAGATAATTTTTTTAATTATTCGATAACATTATGTAAAAGAAGCTGGACATAATCTCAAAAAGTGCACATTAGTTAAGTTACCTATTTTACTACTTTTTATCTGTGTTGTCACTAAGTCTAACTACCAAGACTAATAGGCCAAACTGGTGACCGTGACCCTTTTTTCCAGAAAAAAAGAAGTATGGGAACCAGACAAGAAACTTTATTGCCCCCGGTGTGTAAACAACTGTACACACCAAATTTCTGTCAATTCACCATTCTGTTTTAGTCATGATAATACAATTTCTTCTTGAAATTCAAATCTCAATTTGATGAGCTAGAATTTAAATTCTTAGTCAACATTATTCTTCTACCATATTGTGGTTTGTAACTTCACATAGATCCAACTGAAGATAGGGACAAAGTTTTATGAACTGATCAATTGCATTTATCTGCAAACCAGATGCATGCTTGCACTTGCAGACAAGTCATGTGGCCTCCATACTTTAGGCTAATCACATGACCACAAAAACCATCTCTATTTGACCAAAGTTTCAAAGAACTTGAAAGGAGATTTTGAGGTTGATAGTTTAAATTCATATAGTTGATGGTCCTTGAATTCCTTGGTTCAATTCCTGTCCTGACATGAAATGTATTTGTATTTTTATTTATACTCAGCCCAATATCTCCATGTACTACAGGACTCAAACCCCTATAATACCCATCCGACTGTACAAGTACTGTTCAACTTTCAAATTACTGGCATTCCCCTAACTGAAAGACAGAGGCTCAAGGATGACCATTTGTCAATGTCCTAGGACTCAATGACAGAGGACCGCCATTTTAAGTGGTCATCCAAGCCACTATGTATCTGCCTGGATCTGGGATTGAACCCACGTCCTCTATGTTCCTAGGCGAGTGTGTTACCCACTGGACCACAGTAGTAACAAAGCTGTAGTTGATTGCCAGGGCATGACAGTTTTCAATGCAGAATCTCTACCCACTGGTATGCACAGTTTCATTGCATCCTCACAACTATCCATTGTGATATAACCCCATACAAAGTGTTGTATATCAATCAATAAATCAGGCAAGATATCAATCAGTCAATCATTTAGTCAGTCAATCAATCAGTCAGTACAGCATCCAAAAGAGTTGTTCGTAAAGATTAAGGGGCAAGCCCATATTACATTTTATGAACTTTACGTTGATAACAATAGGTGCTCATACCTGTAGATATTTCTTTATAAACACCTTTATTTTCTCTGATATTGAAATACATAATCTCTATAAATATCTTTTTGATTTAATTTAATATTATTTCAATTGTGACTTACTTCAAATTTGTTGAAAATCGTTGGTTTATATACAAAATATTTCAATAAATACACATAAATTGGATTAAAAATTAAAATCAAATCTTTAAATTAACAGCACAATAAACTTTGTTCATTTAGGTGTATATTCAAAAATACACAGCAACGTTGGGAATACAATTACATAGAAGTCTCTGTGATTTAATTTGTGAATCATTTGTTGGAATGTGCAAACAATCAAATGCGTTTACTGCTAGCCTTTCTTTGACTCTATTCTTCCATGTCCACAGATCTCTTTCCAATGTCAATGAACTTGTTGTGTACATTGGCCATTCTGGCATCAAATTTACGCCTCCGTTCTGTTCTGATCATCTGGGACAAAGCATCCAATGGAACGTTGACTGATATTCTGAAAAAAAAATAGATAAATCAAAAGTGGATTATTAATACCAAGTATAACCTTCACATTCTGTATGTGTATTTTTATTGTAATTTTTCTATTCAAATACTCCTTGGCACAGGTGCAAGCTAAAACTTACTTTGCATCCAAAACAAACAGAAACAGAGCTGAGTTACCACAATTATAAATATTCTACAACAAATTGTTGCCTAAACCAGCCCAGCCAATTAACGATTTGAGTCAGGTCCCGAATTGACCAAATAACATTAATAAATTTTGGATTTTCACTCAGTCACCATATTACTGAAAAAAAATTGAATGAAGTTCTGTACTCTACAAAACTTGCGTCAGTAAACAATGACCTTTCATACCAAGTAAGGCCAGGATTTATAATCACTAACAGTCTTACACCTGGAATTTCAAAGAATAACTCAATTTTTGGAGAAATTTTATAATTTTTAAAATTCTTACATAGGTAATGCCAACCTGGCTACAATAGCTGTGAAAAAGCAGGAACTAAAAGTTTTGTTAATTGCTGATAGGCACTAATGACTAATTATAAGAACTCCTATAAGAACTCGCTATAAGAATTTCAGTGAATAGAGACTCAGGACCAAGATTTAAATCCACAAATAACAATATGGGTGAAACATTTATTATAACTACACTGTTGTGTAACAATATAACATTTTGTTGTTACTGCTCCCAACCACAATTTCGTACGAACTTAACAGCAAAACCCTTATTACCTCCAACAGGAGGTTATGTTTTGGGTGTGTTCATTGGTCTGTTTGTCTGCCTGTCTGTCATTGCAATAACTCCAATAGAAATGAACACATCATTATGGTTCTTTTTTAAGTGTGAGCCTCGAAAGACTTTGTTGAAATTGACAACACCTGTGGATTCTGAATTTGCCTCTCTTGCTCTCCAATAGCTAAAAGGACACATGTCCTCTTGCCTTTTTCCCATACATTTTTCCATACATTCTTGCATCAGACTTTCATGAATTGTGGCACAGAGTGATGACTATTTCTGTGCTCACTGAAGTTAAGCGGCAATGGGCTATCTTAGTACTTCGATTGGTGACCGTCTCAGGTCGGGACCAGCTGTGTGATCTATCTAAGTTGGAATTTCTTTGTGTCAGGAGACTTTCGTAAATTCTAGTGCATTACTCGTGTCCCTGATGGCTTTGCGCTCGCGCTAGGGGACCAAAACACCTGGTTTTTCATATGGGCCTGACTAAAGAAAGATGTGATTATATTTTGGGAATGATCTGGAGCATATTTTTTATACCAAAAAGTGGCAAATTTCCTAGAATGCACCCTGGTGTAGGTCTGCACTCTGTACGTGCTTTCTAGTTTGTTCTTGTTTTAAGTGTAGTAACATGGATATCTATCGATTAAAATCTGTAGTGACATAACTGCAAATTATACATAAACTATAGCCACAAAAAGTCAAATGAATTAGCAGTTTACAGCTTTACATTTATTGGGCGATAATATATAATGTTTCCATTGCAGTTTCCCAAAACTCAGAATTTGCATTCAGAAATTCCCAAAATTAATTTATTTTGTCTGTCGTCACTTTGGCTACCACTGTTCCCTCATCTTAAAGTCCCAGGAGTATACAAGTCATGTTCATGACAAACAACAGTGAATAGAAAATATATATTCTTCTGTGCATTGCAAAAGGATAAGGGGTGGCCAAGTTAAGAGGCCAAACAGTATATGGATATATAGTTCTGTACAGATCTCTTCCTGTTCTCCTAGACAATGAATATTGTTTCAGTGGAGCTCACATATCAAATTCTATTGTTAGTTTACTAACATTTTGTGAACCAGATATCCAGTGTCCATATCTCACTGCTCTATTCAAGTCTAGCCTGGATACCAGACGCAGAAATATTTTTCGTCACACCTGTTTGTATTTCAATAATTATGCAAGTTAATTAGAGATTTCTACAAAACAGACTGACAGACTGCTAACCTCTTGCAAGCATAGCCCACACTTTACGTTCTCAGTTCAATCTTTTATACACTGTGATATTTCCATCAACACAACATAAGTATCTCGGGTCCTTTTGGTCATGATGAAAAGTGATTCTTTTCCATAGCCATGTCAGCAAAAAAGTGAAATATACCAGAAGTAAACCCTATTTTGTCTTCCCTCAGGTGTGAATTCAAATCAAAACAAGCTTGCCGAGAGTACTGCAAAAGTGATGGGTTTTTTAAAGAATAAAACATCACAATCGAAAGTCAAATGCATAATGGCAAATTTACAATGAGCAAGAGATTAGTAAGGGCATGTTTGTTCATAATATCACCTCTGTGGTCACTGGAGTTCAAATTTGGCTTCATGACTACCAGTGGGAGATACAAAAGAGGAGCCTCAATGTATGATACTAGCTGTTAAGATTACAGTTTTTAAAAAACCCAACTTTCACTTTGAGTTTAGTGAAACTAGAGTTTCTTATTCATACCTTCTAGTAGATCTATGGAATACATCTGATGAATCTGTACGTTTGTCTTCGTTCAAATCCCCTGCGATTAAAGGAGATGGTATTCCCTGGAGTGACTCAAACATCTCTGGCTGTGACCTCTTGCCAAGACCCTCCAGTGACTTACTTACTGACTTGAAACGTCTTCGATTTGCTTCACTTCTGAGCAGTTTGGCCAGGGAGACCAGATCCTGATTGATGCTCACTGATGGTGCCCGCTTTGCAATAGTACCCGAAGAGATTGGCTGTTGATAATTATAGCTATCGACATCATCCGATAGTTTGGGGTAGATATCTGTGTAAATGGGCTGATTGTTATCCACAGTATCAGTAAGTGCTTGAGGCACGTGGGAGAATACTAAAAGAAGGCAGGATGACAACACCAGGGTCATTGTGGACAAGGTCCTGAAAAACAGAAATAAAATCAACGTAATAAGAATTGGTATTAGAAGATGGGCTTGTTTGCTTGTTAAATAAAGAGTTTGCGTTCAAAAGAAAGATTTCCTGGTATCATCAATTTTAAAACATTAAATGGGCCATTTTCTACAAGGGGAGTATAGGGGAGCAAGAAGTGCAATCTATAACAGTTTGCCAAGATTTGCACTGTAACCAACCAGTCCTAAAAAGCACCTATCAGCTTTTCTACTTTCAACCAAAGGAGCTTAGTGTTTATACTCTGCTGAATAAGACCTATGAAGATCTCTAAGATCTACCCTGTGTGGGGTAGAAGTAACTCTTCTTTACTTTTTGATTCAGCACTTGCCACTTAACACGAACACAAAGAATATTTCTAAAATTGCAATAAAAATATTCAAGACTTTATAATCTGGATGATGATTGGGTTGTGTGCTTTTCATAAGGGACATAATAATGGCATAGTACTAACACTCCCCTACTATTTCTTAGATGGGAGTTTGAACCTCAAGTTGAAAGCTTGTAGTTGCCATTGCCATTGGCCGGCAGTTTACAATGCAGAATCATAACCAACTCTATATACTAGTCCCTTTTTTCGCTTCTAATTAACTATATGTCACAGTATAACTGATACAAATGAGCTATGCGTCACAATAAACACCAAATAAATTCATAAATTGAGGAGCACCAGAGTCCTGTGGAAATTGCTTTATTGTTATACATAATGGAAATAAACAGGTTGTGTGTTTATGTAGGTCACCAGTGTCATGTATAAATTGTATTAGTGTCACTTCAAAAATCAGTAACAAGGTTAACTAGTTGGCTGTTTTCATATAAGTACATTTGTAATCCAACTTACTGAAAAAGAAAGGAAATAAAAATGAATACATATTAATAAAATTGGCAATAATGAACCATTTTCAACTTTTGTGAATTGCCAAGCTGAACACGTGGTCATGTAGAGCTATTTTGGAAGTTTTTAAATACCCTGTCTATGACAAGGCATAAAGCAACTCTAAGAGTCAAACTCTCGGTCTACATATCACTTTTTTAAAACATACAGCCTTTGACAAGTCTAATATCAAGCCGTACATTTTCTGTACATATAAAGCATTTTGATGCACTGAAAATGCCGAGTCTTTGACAAGGCTATGTTTACCCTTGTGAATATCAGTCTACATATAAACTTTTTAATAGTGAATCTGTGACAAGGCTAATGTCAACCCCCACATTCCCTGTTCACATGTGAATTTTTAACCATAGCCTCGTACGAGGCTAATGTTACCCCTTGTGGCCTTCTGTCCACGTATCAATTTTTAAACACCAGCCAATGGATGGGTGTGAAATAATGCCTTTTTACAGCTACCTACAGGGACTCCGACACCATTGTGTTCTGGAATGGCACACCACTAATAACAAGGTTTTTTTCTGTCTCATAAACATTTAGCTGCCCGAAAATAAGACATACAAACTTGGGAACAAAACAACTTAACTAGATCATGTTTTGTTGTTGATTCATGAAACATCTCTATGATATTGCAATTTGAAGTGTTTCTAGTATTTTAATGTCATAACACGACAGTATAGTAACGCAGGGAATCTGTCATGTGAAGTAAGTGGAAAGGCAGACAATGTGACATACTGATTCTAAGTGAATCTACTTTCAACTGAACCCTTATTCAAAGTCTAAGTCAAAGTCAAAGTTGGGGTTTTACGTCCCGTTCAACAGCCAGGGTCATATTGTGACAGGCCCCCAACATTGCCACTTGTGAGACTTGAACCCAAATATGTAACAGCCTATGATTAGATACCAAACTTGCTAACCAATAGGCCAGCAAGGACCTATTTCCTGAACCCAAATAGCATCTTTATATATTCAAAGGTAATCAGTGAGACTGTGTTTCCCATCTTTTTGTTTTATTGTTTATGTCTAACAAATACATTTTAGCTGGTTTTAGTTGGGTGTTTGGCTTATATAATTCTCCACAAAACTTCATTTCTAGTCAACTTAATCTGGTTTCATTTATGGTTTTATCTTAGGTCGCTAATGTTTCCTGACCAAATGTTTTTTTAATTAAGGTGACCTTAACCAGTTGCTTCTTAAACCAATATTTAAGTTTGTCAAATCAAAAGGTCAATTGTACTTGATTTCTTTCACGCACATATTCACAGATACATGCACTGAAGAACCCTTAGTCTCCAAATACGAAAAAAAAAGTTTTTAAAAAAAATGGCAAAACTAATTTCCTGTTTTTAAAATGTGATTCCCTTCACCCTAGCACTGCAAAGGTCCTGGGTGGCCTAGAAGTCAGCAAGTTTGGCATCTTATTCCAGGCCATCACCTTTGTGTTGGGTTTGACTCCCACAATTGGTAATACTGAGGGCCTGCTTCTACATGACACTGACTGTTGAATGGGATATAAAACCCTACCTTTGACATTATGTGCAAACATTGCCTCCAAAAATAACTCATTGATTATACATTAAAGTTGTTTAAAGATGTAAGAGTTTTGTGAAATTTATAATTCAATAAATGAAGACTCTCAATTTTTTTCGGGTCTTAAAACAAATAATCACAAGTACTTTAGTAAAATTACCTGTTTTGTACTGTGATTGAAAATTATTGCTAAGAAGGACTCAAAGTTGGACAGGAAAACAGTGGCTTCCTAAAGGTTGCCACGGGGACAGTTATCAAGATCAGGAGTAATTATTTACCAAACTTGTAAACTATTAGGCCCTTGAGTCTTCTTAATTGTGCTTATGAAGCGACATGTAAAAGACTGCTAAGTGGCTTAAATTTGACGCCATATATGACTGGCAAACAACAACGCCTTATCTGGTAGTGCATGTAAGCAGTGTGTAAAAAAACAATGGAACTAGAATATTAGAGGTTTTAAATTAATGTGTCTTTCAACAAAACGACAAATGGAGACAAGTTGATGTTGCAGAGCAGAGCAAATCGTGGATTGACCGTTTCAAGTAGATCATTCAATCATTAGTAATTCTTATAAGATTTTCAACGCCCATTCATTTTACTCATAGAAATGATGCATATAAAGAAAATAAAACCAATGACAAATAAACATAAAAATATCAACTTAAAGTTTAGTCCACCTGGGAATACCATAAAAGAAGCTGACATCAAATTCATTACTTTTAACAAGCTCCAAGTTTATCCAGCCTTAACTTGCAAGAACAAACCAATTTAGCCATCTGTTTCTTTCCCAATTTGACGATAACATGAACAGTGGGTTCTTTGCTGACTTGATAAATTTGTAATTTTCTACATCTAAAATAGTGTCCTTCAAATCACCTCCTTTGACTTTAAATCCCCCATTTTCCCAAGTCCATCAGTCATTATGCAACATTTTTGAGTCCCTCTTCCTTTCATAAAAGAACTAGTCACTCAGTTATATCATTTAAGAAACATCTGTAGATCCACTTCATCAACTGAAACTTACCCATTCAAACCCTGGATTACTAACCTAGAACATACCTTGAATATTGATTTTGTCAATTCTTTTGCTAGATTAGCACACTTAGTGTCCCCTTGTGCGGACGATATTGTGCCTGGAAACCAGTACATTAAAATAGATAGACTTAAAAAAATTGTACATATATCTTTTCAAGACATATGCACAATAATATCTATGAATAATTATAAATTAGTTTGTGTTAGCCCTAGAATTGATCCTTTTATTTACATATTTTCCCAATCATGGGGTCCAATGAGGCAACTTCCAGATAATACACCAATATGGTCAGTATGTTTTACTTTGTTAGATTTGAATATGACTCAGTACTGTACATATGTGAGGGGAATACTTAATGATAGGAAAACTTGCCAGATGATCAGCTGATTCTTATAAGTTAGTATTTGTAGAACGGAATCAAGCTCATGATAGCATATGTCAAATGTCTGTGGTTTGACAGCCAACTGTTTATAAGAATGGAAAAGCCATAATTTTGGCACAATACACATGCGAGATAGGTTCATATTGTCCATTGATTGATTTGTTTTGGAATTTGCAGTTCATTGCCTTCATCCCCCAAAGTAGGAGACAACAGTATAGTTTTCAGGTCGGTTTATTTGTGCATCCATGCACATAACTGGAAAATAGTGATCTCAACAGGTATCCAAATATCCAGGTACCCGATCATCAAATATCTACCCAATTCCGAAATCACATACCTGAACAACCCCCCATTTAAGCTTCTTAAAATAACAATAATTTTTCAAATTATTTTAAAGTGTATGTCCAATAACATAGCTACTATACAGAATTCTGTATATTCGGAATTGGATATATATTTTGATATACTGATGATTTTCAAAGAGGTCCCTGCATTTCACTGAAAAACTATACATTGGGTTGTGGGTCTTTACACAAAATGCGGTCTACCTGAAGTTTGGCCCTTCTCAAACATGATCTTGATCGAGATGAAGACTTCAAAAATGTTTTTGTGATTTTCACCAATATGAGCACCTTAACATATTGTCATATATACTGTGTAGGTTAATTTTATGCATTAACTTTAGCTATTTTACATAATGAGCTTGAATAGTGAAAATTAATTCCTAGTGAAATATTAAATGCATATTAATTTCTCAAATAGAAATTAGCCATTAGTGAAAATTATTTCCAGTGAACTTTTAAAAAATGAAGAATTGATGAAGAATTAATAAAGAAATAATGATATTTTTCTAGCTGAAACTTCTACTGATATAGTATTCTCATGGCTTTGTCAATATAGTACAAAAGATTCTTGAATAAATAGTAAAACTTTAAAAATATATTAGTGCAGCCATTGTGTATTTGTGATTCAACACAAATACGGACTTTAAAGGACTTTTGTTAAGTTGTAATAATAAATACATGCAATTAAACAATACCAGAAAATGGGTAAAAATTATCCGGAAACTTTGAATAAAAAATTCAAGCAAAATTTCCATTGGCAATAACTTATTGCCAAAAACTGTTATTGCTGAGCCCTTGCCTGATTCACTGGGAAATATGCACTTTATAATTATTAGGTAAGTTCTTATCCTGTATCTTTCACCCCACTCAGCTGTTGATATAGATTTATCCATAAATCACTGCTTCCAATATGTTTCAAGAGTCCATTGACCTTGATAAGCTGTACAGATAGTTTTTTATAAGGATGTTATAGATTGCAAGAAGATTGACTTTTATGGCCACCTAAGTGACATTAATTTTAATGTAACACCACTTGCCCCATAATTACTAGACTTTGGAATGGAAAATAACTGGCGAGTGAACTGGATGATGGATAAACACTCAATCTCTAGTGAATAGCACACTGGAAAGTCAAAAGTCAAGGCTTGTTTTACATTTTTATATTGCAGTTTGACATCTAATATATATTGAAACAAGAAGAATACTAGAAGGAATAATACTATATATATTTTTGTGTACTTGAAATACTTCAAAATCGATTTCACAAATGTAATTGCTGATTCATGAGAACTGTGAAGCAAATTCACAGTTTTTACAGCCATAAAGACAAATACCTTTTAATGTATTTTTTTATCGTGATATTATTTGTAGAAACAACTAATTCTTCCGGTGGATTCTTGATATATTGTTCTTGATCTATTGTCCTTCGGGTGATAAATAGCTAATCAGGGTATTTACTTAGTTGGCTTCAAAGTGTTGTGAAATGGTGTCAGGAATGACCCTATTGATAATTATGTAGACGAATCCAATCTGTGCTGTAAATTATGAAAGTAATACCTTGATATAAGGACTAGCATGCTATTAACTCCTATAATTATATTTTTATGATTGTGTACTATCAACTCAAATCCCTATGGGGTGTGTGGGTGTGTGTGTGTGTGTGTACTATCAACTCAAATCCTTATAAGGTATGTTTCTAACAAAAAAGCTATGTCAATGTATTGTATTATTTACTTATAATAAGTCCACTATCTCCTTTATGTACTAGATGACTTAAAAGAATATTTGGCCTACCCTGACTGCACAGGTAGTAATACTACTAATTATAATAATGATAACAAGGCCAAAAGGGGGTTGGCTCTACTAGCACCAGCCGCAAAGCCATCAGAGTGGTGCACTGAGGCGGTCACCCATCCATGTTCTAACATAGCCCATTGCTGCTTAACTTCATTGATGAGGCAAGTACTCATCACAAAATGCCACAATACATGAAAGTACAGAGACCAAAGAAAAGAGGGAAAAACGAAAAAAAAGTGATCCCTAGAAGAGCAAGCCTTGCTAGTGCGCATGCTTAAAACGAAGTATCTTTATTTGTAAAATACCAGATTGCCTTGTGTTTTGTCACTAAGGCTTGGTGAAAGATATGGAGGACCATTCAGATGAGATAATTGTATTTAAACAATATGCAGTGCTCTCTGGACAGCCAGTGCAGATATAGAAATTGATATATGTAATCAGATGTTACCACACTTTTCATCTGCTAAATGCACTTTTAGTGGGATTAATATATGTAATCAGACCTTGACTAAACAGCAAATATCATCATCTTTTCAATGGATTGTCAGATCAGAAATGATCTCCACTTTTTTCTAAATGCATTGTCAATGAAATGGATATACCAGTATATAATATAACCTTAAACAATATACCCTTGGCCTCCACTTATTCAATACATTGTCAGTGAATAAGATATGTGTAATCAGACCTTAACTAAAATAGCAATGGTCTCTATCTTTTCAATGCATTGTCATTGAAATGGATACATGTATTCAAACCGTTAATAAAGAAGCCACTGTCCCCATCTTTCCAGTATCTAACCATTGAAATGGATACATGTTATCAAACCTTAAATAAACTAACGAGGGTCTACATCTAAAAGCAAGACAGAGCAGCAAACTAATGAATACAGAGCACTTTGCCAGAAAGACAGTATCATCAGCACACAGCAGCATTCACCTCATTAATTACTGAAGTCAGGGGAAAACAGTCAACTCGGCCATCAGACATTAAACCCAATACCCCAGGGCGTAAAATAAACCATCTCAACACATCAAGTAATAACCATGAGTAATACTCTTTATATCCAGTCATAAGACACCTTAAAGCTACATTCCCCGGTCTAGGCTGTAATTTCAAAAAAAAAAGTGTTTTGCATAACAAATGAGTTGGGGAAGGTGGTTTGCTAAACTCTGCATCTCTGCTTGTGTTTATTGGTGGCCAGGAGTAAAGGTGTACCAGATCATTGGTTGGGTTTGATTAATGTATATTATCTACCCAGTGCAAAAATAACAACCTTCTGCAAACTGTTAAATATCTGAGACCTTATGAGTTCCATGTACATGAATAAAATAATCAACCACTTTCCAAATTTTTCTAAATTGTGTGAGGATCAATATAAGTACTGTATTCATAAGTATTCTAGTGGTTGGTTCGTAAGGTGGTGAATTGGTTTGTTTGTTTGTTTGTGATGTGAAACCGTCAACACTTGTTAGTAATTATAGTAGCATGAGGGTTTTAAATATACTGCAAATTACAAATGCATGAAACTGTAAACATTCGAGAAATAAAATTGTAAAAGTCGTGATAGTCATATCAGCTACCAAGTAATGTATGCTGGCTCCATGTGATTTGAAAAGGAAAGTACCAACATTTCACACAACATAAGCAGGATCGATCAGATATCCTGTCATGCTATCATTGAATTTGTTCATCAATTGAACTTAGAGTTGTATGCCATGACCACATTACTATGATACTTTTTAACCGTACATTTAATCACTCAATGCGGTTGTATATATAAGAACAGCAACTTAGAGTCCCATGGAGAATACATGGAGCACCAATTTCTAATTTAAACAAGTTGTTGTAATATTCCATTGATATCTTCGGTGCTCAGTTTTTTTTTGTCCCGTCCCCAGTGACACGCTAAAAAACTAATATAAACTGATAGTTATCCCTGAAACTCTGTCTTCACTTATGGGATTGCCAATTCGGTGGAGAGATTGGGACCTACTTGCGTAGTCAGGTTTTGGTCAAGCAGAGCTCTGGCAGGCCTGAATATTCAACTTAATGTACAATTAAATCAGTTTTAAAATGTCTCTCGCAGCAGAATTGATGGCATTACATAAACAGGTGTAATAAACACCAAAAACAGACTGCTCGCAGCATGATGCAATATAAAAACATGGTCCAACTGATATCTATGGGATCACAATTGCCCCCCCCCCCCCCCCCCCCCCCATAGTAGGCGATTGTTGACATTGTAGTTGATCGGGTTGTTAACCTGGTTGGCATAAGACAGAACACCAGTCCATTTGAATTAATTATTAATTGTGAAACAAAATAATATTTGATTCGGTAATTTATTTAAGAGGAAAGATATATTTTCTAAATGATAATGAAAGTTTGAAACAATTAAATTGTACATTTTTTATTTTAGACAAACTTTACTAAATTATCAAAAGATAACATTATGCAAAAGGGGGGGGGGGCATAATGTCAAAGTGTGCACTACATCAGTTGAGTATAAACCTATCTTATATCCATTTATCCAGATTATCACCAAGTGTAACTTACAACGTTAACAATCCAAAATGGTGTCCAAATCGGTCCCTTTCCTGTAGAGACAAGTGGTCAGGGAATGAGACAATGGTGGCATGGAAGTGTTAATAACTGGTGCCTGTTTTATCACACTTACCAAAGTGACAGAAATCAGTCTATTGACAAAAAAGTTGGTGAAAATTGATATGGTACAGTGAACGACAATTTGTACCATAGTTCTGTTAACAAGGTGTTAATTGTCTAGGTGAATCTGTGGGTGTGAGACATTCCTTCAAAGAAGGTTCATAGAGTTTCTTTATATATGCTTTTTAAGATTTTTGGCCACACCAGAAAGCGTGCAGAAATTATGGCAGAATACAATTTTGAAACTTTGAAAGAAACTTCTCAAATTTATATTGACGGAAATTATTATATTACATGTTTTTTTCAGGCTTATATTATCAAATAAAAGAGACCGCTTTTTTCAATGGCACAAAATGTAGTAAATCTTAAAATTAGAAATAACAAACTCATTTAGTTACTTTTAAAGTATTAATTTAAGATAAATTGCCCCAAAGCAAATAAAAAAACGTGGACAGCCTTAGAATTCATATAAAGATGATACCAAAGAATCGTTAAAATATAAATTTTTATATCATTGTTTGGACAGAGACTTCAGGATAACTGTACCCAAGTGTGGTAAAGTAATGTAAAAGGACTAAGTTAAGCACTGTGGTATTTCATAAGTGTATTTAAGTTGGAAAATATCTTACAGTTGTAAACATAAATAACTTCAGGGTTGCTCTTTCTAAATGTTGATGGTCCAACCAACCATTCATCCAGAGAGGAGTTTCTCGTCATCCTAAGAATATATTTTTACCTGAGTTGAGGATATGTATATTTTTGGGCCGGCATCAAAGTGCCAGCAAGTTCAGCCCTGGGGTGTCCTATTATCGAATGATTGGGAATTAGTATTGATCACAAATTGGTTTGTAAACTTGAATTCCATTGGTGTTCAATTGGTCACCTTGCAGCATACCTTGATGCTGTATAATACAGGAATAATTCCCGGTGTAATCTCTGAAAGTATACTCCCCCCTCCCCTTCACCTTATACCCGGGTAGATTCTGGGGGACCCCCTCCAACTCTGGTCGTCCCAGAATCTACCGGGGTATAAAATGAAGAGGGGTATAATCTGGGGGCTATACCGGATGTAGCTTGCACATTTTATTCTGAGCTAAGGCTAAAGTGTATCCCTTCTGTCATAAATTATCATTACAGGAACCTTAGAAACTTAAAAAAACAGAAAAGGTAACTAGAATTTCCAACTTTGTTATTTAGTTAATGGGTTTAAGAACTGTTCCTATCTCTCATGATAGTACTGCCTCAGTGTAAATGCACACTAAAACCTAAAAATCACATTTATTTTCTGTTGTAAATACATGTATATTTGTGTATTATGGGCCTGTGGACTTAAAATGGAAACTTTTTTTCTTTTTTCTTGTTCTGTTTTAGAATATATGAATAACTTATTGCACAGATCATTAAATCATCCAGTCTGCACTCTCACTGATGGCATTTACCAAGATTTTAGTAGAAAACTCAGAATCGGATGTCACTTAATTATTCCACTAACATTAGCATCGGGATTCATACTTTATTTGGAATAAAATTTAATTGCACCAGAACAATATACAGAACAATAAATAAACACTACATGCAATATCCTTTTGGTAAACTCCAAACCTTACCTATAACCAGATAGTTTTTTTTTCAAAAATTTTCTACAGTAACCTCAAATCTTTTATATAAATGAAACTTGGACAGTAAAGTAAAATGTTAATACATTTAAAGTTTTCCTTCTGTCAATATGTATTCTAAGTACTCGGTAAACATCAAAGAAGGGGCAATTGAAAGGGTTCAAATTTAATTTATACAATGTATTATGATTTACAGGGGCCACGGTGGCAGAGTGGTAACACTCTCACCTCCCACCTCTGAGGTCGGGGTTCGATCCCCGTCATGGCCTGAAGTGGGAAAGCTGGTAGTTGCTTGCCGTTGGTCGGCAGTTTACAGTACAGAACCCTAGCGAACTCTATGTACTGGTTTCCTCTGCCCTTCCAACTACCCGTCATGATATGACCTGTACAGTGTTGAAAGCGACATAAAACCCCAAATAAACAAATAAACAAGTATCATGATTTAGAAATATCTTATTAACCTTCCACATTGAGGTACTGTAAAAGTAGATATTTTAGCTACAAGAGAATCTCACCAAATATTCCTTTTTAAGAAGTTCACTATAAGTAATTTTCACTACCGGCTTGTTGCTACTTGAGATATTAATTCAGAATTAACATTTCACTAGGAATTGATTTTCACCATCCAATCTCATTAGTTAAAATGGCTAAAATTAATGTCTGGAGAAAATTGCAACTCGTACAATATGTATATGTTACAGTAAATATAAGAAATCAGTAAATATGTGTATTTACTGAAATTTTCAGTAAATACCCGTATTTACTGATTTGGTCAGTAAATACGCATATTTCCTAAAAATTTCAGTAAATACCCATATTTACTGATTTATGACCTGTGTTATTTCACAAGATTACCGGTTTGACTTTCAGTAAATATGTGAAATGAAACTTTGATGTTCACTGGTTGTAAATATATAATGTTGAACTTTAAACTAAAATATACATTATATTGAACATTTTACTCTGTTATGTTGACTTTTAGAACATACTTAGCAATAAGCATAACTCATTTTACAATACATTACATGCAAAATCTTATGTTGAAGAAATAGCACTAGACTTTTATATATTTATGCTTACAAACTTTAAGTATGTCCTTTCAGTAAATATTTCATTTAATCTTATATTATTTTCAATCCCACAGCTACAAAGGACCCATGCCATCCCAATAAATGATTAAAGATCATTTAACTTTTCACCATTTTATGTGACTGATTCATAAAAAGTGTTTTATTGGTAATAAATAAAGTTTTAGAAATTAATTTAAGGCTTAGTTACAAAATTTTAACATATTTTAACTATACTTTCATTCAACAGAAATTTTACCTTATCATTTAAAACAAAATGATTTACACCTAAACAAATTCACAAGTATTCTTTAAGAATCTATTGTTAACCAGAGATTATCAGGAAGTGGTTTCTTTAGTCTATTTCAATCAAGACTTAGTATTTTGCTATTTTCCACTAAATATATGACTTTAATGTAGGCACTGGCTACTTGATCAAATAATTGTGTGTTACAAACAATGAAAAGGCCAGCTAGCCCCTAACTGGATTTAAGCGTAGTCTTTCAGAGGGACACTTAATCTCTTTTAATGCATCTATGGTTATGGTGTGGCTTCCTGGATAAAGGGACAACATTAAAAGGAGATTTTATTCAACCCTAATTATAGGTGACCTTTGAAAAACAAATACATTGTTAAAACTACAGTGAAATTCAGTTCTTGAACAAGAACTATATCTTAATCTTATTACCTTGCTTGTTGTTCCTTATACATCAAGTATCATAATTTCACAAATATTTGGATATTTAAATTTATAAACATGTTGATTTACAGTACCATTTATTTTAAATGGAAAAAACTATAAGTTTGTATCACATATCACATGCAACTGCTTTTGAAATTATAAAAAATGATGTAATATAGTTATCCCAGTGCTGGATTGTAAACAAGTATCAAACTTAGAATATGACAAAGCCATTTAAAGTTTTAAATAACTGTTAATATAAAGATATAGCAGACGACACCCAACTATTTAAGATATAAAGTCTTCATTATGATTTCAGTAAATATGCGTATTTACTGAAATTTTTAGGGAATATGCGTATTTACAGACCAAATCAGTAAATATGCGTATTTACTGAAAATTTCAGTGAATACGCATATTTACTGATTTTGCATATTTACTATAACATATATATAATTGGCTTCGTGTATTTGTTTGTATCTTTGTAAAATAACTTGAAAAGTTGTAGACGGATCTTTGTGATCCAGATTACCATATGGATCCAGAAATTTTGTTTTATCATTTACATTGGGGTTGGAGGAGATCTGTTTACTCTGAATGTTTTCTAGTTACAGTGTGTGTAGTTTTTGATAAAAACAATGACTCATCTGATGTTTACTTTATCTCCTTTTTTTCTGAAAGTTGAGGGTTTTTTAAATTTACAATAAAAACTTGCTAATATTTTATCATTTTGTTCTTGCATGTTTTAAGGTATAAATGAGCTGAACACAAAAGCAATGAAGACACCCTGAAGTTGAAAAGGCATTTCTGTCAGTATCAAAATATTCAGAAGAAAAACTTTTTTTCTTTGTACTTAAAGTTATAAGAAAATAAAAAGTTGAACCCTACTAATAAATAATAATTGTGCTACATTGATGATATATATTTTTGTATATGTCATTCCTGAAGTTTTCCTATTGTATTCAGTAAAAATAGGATTTAGTATCCAGTACAGAAAAGAGGTGTACACCACAGGTGTCTCTTAACCTTGCCTTCTATTTGCCATGTATTATTAAACACATACAGGAGAATGGTGATATGTCTGGGCGATAAAATGGATTTGGGTCCATTATCTACTTGTTTACTTGTCTCGGGTACTTCATCTCATTTTTCTCCATTACACGACTTGTAAAAAGTCTCTTAGTCGACTTTGTGAGATTAAATCCAAAATTTGTTCCATTTCATCCATGATTCTTGTATTGTCATTATTCAGAAGCGTTACAAAATCGTTACTCAGCAATTTCATGTAAATTATTTCATGTATTTATGTTAAAACATGTGATAACATAAGTGAAAATTTTACTTTTACTTTACATAAAACAGTTTGGGAAGTAATCTTTGCGAGGTTATTTTTAAATAGAGACAATATAAATTATACTTGAAATCGAAACCTAAAAACAGACAAATAACGAATAAGCACATGTCTTGCAAATGCATAATTCATGTATCGATAATTCCTATTGGTCAATAGTTAAATTTATTTTTACACTTCCTGCGTGTGCCAATTTAGGGTATATGCTGTATTACTGAGCTGATGAGTATAGTTGAACACTCATAAACTCACTCTCTAATTCCACTTTTAACTTACGAATATAAAAATGATCAGCTAAAGATAAGTGAAAATCAGCTCAAGTACAAGCTTCAGTCAGTTTATGGGTTTAATTATGTTGATTTTTGTTTATTTACTTTGAACTTCAATGACAGGTCCCGTATTCATTTATTTGTATATTTTTAATGTTTTTAAAGCTCAATTCAAATAATAGGATCTGTCACCCAAGGTCATTGTGGCATATTTTGTTATAGAAGAAGAAATCTTAGAAGAAAATTTATTAATTCTTTATTTTTTAAGAAATTCACTGGCATTAATTTTCACTAATGGCCATTTTCTACTTGACCTATTAATGCAGATTTAAAAAATTTCACCAGGAATTAATTTTCAAGCTGATTAGCAGAAATTAATGTCTGGTGAAAGTTTCAATTTATACAGTATTTTCCTAATATTTAGACAAATATTAAAAATTACAGCTTTCTCAGTCTGTAGTTGCAGAAAACACCCTAGTCAGTATGTGGATCTATTTTGTTGACGTCACAAGACAGTAAGTGAATACCTCAAGTAGAATTTTTTCATGAATTATAATATTAAACTTTTGTTGATTTTGGGAACAAGCATTCATGAATTCACTTTGTAATATGGTCCAATAAATATTAACCGACAGTTCTTTAACAACCCCCTTTCTTAGTTATTGTCAACATTGAATATACTTGTTCATCTATTCTGACACTGAAATATATTCATAATATATTAATAATATATTCATTGTACCGGATGTTATCAAATAAAGACACACTTCCTTCCGGGATTTATAAAAATCTTTAAGGCATAATCCATAGTCAATTTAGCACATGTATTAACCTTGATTAGAAGAAAAAAAATGTGGACTGATGCAATGATCCAGACAGAAGGTGAACTGGGTGACACTGTTTTTATTGGCGGAACTATTTCTAGAGAATAGCCTAGTAGTACACACGAGTCTAACATCATTATAAATCCATTTATATAATAAATGACAAACTAAGTGCATTCCAGTTTGTTTTGTTTTCTAGAGTTTGATAAAATATTCGGGGTTTTTTTATTAGATGTGTTTTTAATGATCTGGACCAAAATTCCATGCCTTGTTTAGGTTCTGTCACATCTCTGTAATTATTTTCAGGCTGCCAAAATTGGTTCTCGACTGTCTAACCTATCCTACAGTTCCACTGAGTAAAACTATTGGCATATACTGCAATATAAGATAATGTTTTTAAGCAGAGAGCACACATACTTGTGTCATCAACCTGACATCCAAAAATATTGCCACTGTTCTGGAAGCCCTGAATAGCTGCCTAAACAATGCCCAACAAATAGTGCTTCAGATAGAGCAATCCTTCCCCAGGGATTCCAAAACCAGACAATAAGAAATGATACATAATAAATTGTTGAGTGTTAAAGGTCAAATCTGAGGAGGCTCGAGTCAGAGCTGGACCTCAACTGGCGTGAAAATAAGACCCCAATATAATTATAAGATTTTTAGTTTTCAAAAAGTTGAAAACCTATCTCTTCTGAAAGCATAGTCACCCTAGTTATTGTTTTTCCCAGTTTTTCTCTGTTGTGCTGGCCCCTGCTATGTTTCTGATTTTATGATTATGTATCTCTGATTTTCTGTATAATGTGCCTAGAGTCGCCTTTAAGATACAGATAAAGCACTAAAAAGTACTACTACATTTATAATTAATTGAAAGCAACAGTGTGATTGCCTATGTGTTAATTTCTGAACTGGTCCAGCTTTTAAACTATTTGCTAATATACCCCAAAACATTTTGACAGCTATTCCCTAGGATGCTCCTAGTCTCTGGAATGAATTATCCTGATACCCAAGCCTTTCCATCCCAACCTCCCTTGTGTCACTGGTTAACCACCCATGAATGCCAAGGGACTGAATGATGTTTCAACAAAGATTTGGTTTTTATGCCCCTTGGAATATACTGTTACAGAAATTAAGTATTGTACAAGTATAATTAGATAAGAACCACCAACAGTTTTTCTCTTCTATGATACAAATAAAATTTATTTTCTAAGATATTAATAGAATAGTTAATATTTGTTTATTTTGTTTATTAGGGTTTTAATTTCTCTTTCAGCACTGTACAGGTCATATCACAATGTCCCGGTCTGTATGTCCAAGTATTTATGTCATTGTGCTAGGTGGATAACTTATTTATCTGAATAGAATGACTTGTTCAGACCAAATGATAAAAGAATGGTTTCCTATAGTTGTATGTATGCTAAAGATACTAATTCTCTAGTTCCTTTAGTGTGTTACTTCTAAAAGTAGCTGACTGTCTACTTTATACCTTAGGACTTCTCAATAAACCTTTTTCGAATAACATTTCTTTAACAGAACTACGTTTTGTTTCATTTTCATGTGTTACAGATCAATAACAGTTTACAGTTAGCACTAAATCAACCCCTCGAACATCAATCTATAATGGTACACTGGTACTCGTCTTCCAACTCAGAGGTCAGAGTTTATTCCCAGTCTGGCCTAAATGGGAAAGCTTATAGTTCCTTACTGTTGGTAGGCAGTTTACAGAACAATGCCTTAACCAACTGTTTTGACTGGCTTCTTCTGGCCTTTCAACCAGTCATCAGAATGTATGCTACATAACCATAACAGGCATAACGAAAAACACCAAACAAATCTAATGCTATGTATATTACACACAGGCCAAAAAGGGTAACAAAAGTCCCAAACAGGAGTCATCAAGTCATGAAATTAGAAACGTGTGGAGAAAAGGAATGAAAGGTTATGGACTGACCATGTATAATCATATTCCCTACAAAAGAAAAATCAAGACTTAATTAACCAATTTCTTCTTCTAAGTTAATAATAGTCCAAATTAATATGATGGTTATCTGAAAATACCAATTTTGAATTCATTGTAACTGACTTGAACATTGTTGGAAATTCGTCTATGGTTCGAGCCTTGTTGTTTTTGTTGTTGTTGGGTTGACAGAAATTTAACATCCCATCTCATTTGTTTATTGTATAAAGTGCTCATTTAGTGCTAACATCATGAAATTTGAAACAGAGTTTCACATTCCAGTTTAAAAGCTGGAAAAAATATATTCATCTTCAATATTGCTTGTCTTACTGTTTTACACATACATTTAGATGTGGTTTTGGTAGGGTTTATTACCTTGACTGGCGTGGCAGAGTTTACATAGAATACATTGAAGGAACTTGCTAAAGTCATTTAACAGTCTTCAATTTTACATTAGTCAGGCAGAAAAGAAGGAATGAAATTTCAAAAGAAATTTATCCAAAGAAAAATACCAATTAATCAGGTGACTCTTAAATAAGTTTAAATTAGCATTATATATCTGACAGAAAACTAGCACCAAAAAAATTTTTTTTGTCCACTTACTTGATAGGTGTTATATCTCCTCGTATTTTTTGCAGTGTGTAGAACAAACCCCTATCTCTTGTTGAAAACTATTTGTGTGTGTCTCTCTACTGTCCTTCTATACTAAGTGTGTCTCCAAACTCCCTCTGTTTAGTTGTGTCCACTAATAAATCATATGTGAACCACACACTTTATATGACACATTTATACTGTGCTAGTTGCAGCTCTGGTGACCTCTTAATAAACCTGTATTTTCCACCCCCTCACAGTAGCAACGCATCTATTGCGTGAAGCAGATGGCACTTTTCCCGCGGTTTACCTTCCCCCCTAATGACGTCAGAGCACAAGATCGTCTGCTGGTATATCACCGCCCCGAATAAAAGGTGGCTAAAGCATCAATAAAAGGTGTGACTTCTGCACTGTCCACCCTGGGTAGTCATACAGACTTCACACCTCTTTATACATATTTATATATGTATTCTTCCTTTTCTCTGGGTGGATTGTATTTGTTTATTGCAGCAATATACTTCAGACAATGAGAAGTTATGTGCTATTAATTGGTTCCGTCCATTGTGAGCCGTTGGCTGGCAACAAAGGGAAGGGGGCGATAATACCAGCTAATGCACTAAAAGTGGTGGCGTTGATGCTGCTACATTTATTGTTCGCAAAATACACAAGTTAATCAACAGGTAGTGATTACAACCTGGGCTGATTTCCTAGTGTCTAATTGAATCCATGACTTGCATTGGAACTGGGCGTTTTAACTGCACCACAATTTACTATTGAATGTCTTAAACACACACATACACACATAATAGGGATTTGGGATCTTCTATAAATACTGCAGTCATATTGGCTAGGAGAACATTCTTTAAAGTGGGGTTTTTAACTGCTGCCCAAGAAATTAATACTTTAGTAGGAATATTAGCGATACTTTGAAATTTACCAGTTGTCACCTCTAAAAATGTTTTGAATTTTGAAGATTTAAATAGGACATTGTATAATGAGGTATTAATAATTCTTACACTGTAATTTTCTAGTTTTGCAATTGTCCTCAATACTTATTCATAACAGTGAATTCAAAAAATATGACATCACTGATCCAAATCTAATTCGTTTGAAATGTCAGTGAATACCTTTTAGAAATTTGCGCTACAAGAAAATTTAAGTAATTCTTCATTTGTAAGAAATTCACTGGAATTAATTTTCACCAATGGTTACTCCCTACTTGTTATTTATCCTCTTTGATCAGTTTGAAATTGCATTGTTTAAATTTGATTTGGATTCGCACAAATACCTGAGATTAGTTTTCGAGTCGGTAGCTTCAGATGAGACAAAATTATGAAGCTAGTTATCTTCACAATCACATCTGTATCTGCCACTGTGGCCTAGTGGGTAACACACTTGCCTAGGAACTCAGAGGTCGTGGGTTCAATCCCAGGTACAGGCAGATACGTAGTGGCTCGGATGACCACTTAAAATGGCATTCCTCTGTCATTGGGCCTTATCCCCAGTGGCAGGTTAAATAACCTCAAGGACGTTGATCAATGGACATCCTTGAACCTCTATCTTCCAGTTAGGGGAATGTCAGTTACTTGTGAGTTGGGGCTGTACCTGTACAGTCGGATTGGTTAAATAGCGCTTTGAGTCCTGTAGTATATGGAGATATTGCGCTGAGTATAAATACATAATAATAATAATAAAATAATAATCTGTGTTTGTCTCTATATTAGCTGGGTTAGTTAAGGCCTGTGGTTTTGATTTGTTGATCTGGTTCCAAATTCACCAGGATAGAACCTTAAATATATCCATATTCTTACAGGGATAGCCATTAAGGCTTCCTAAGAACTGTAACATTCCTGAACTTATATTTTTTTACATCTGTACAGGAGGTCATTTTTTTACTGGCTTATAGTTGTTTGGGTGTTTTGTTTGCATTATAAGTCAAAGGGTTGTGGACGGATTTTGATGAAATTTAAGGAAATGTCTACGGTGTCACAAGTAACAATGGTTTGATTTTGGTGGTGAATCAGTTCACTGTCTGAATACAGGAATTTTTAAATAATTTTAAGCACGAGCTCTAGTGCAGTGTGACGAGTATCTATCTCTTCACTAAAATTAAGCAGCAATGGGCTATGTTAGTACTGGAACGGGTGACCATCTGAGTTCTATACCAGTTATGGGATGTGTTTGAGTTGGAATTTTATCTTGTGGCCAGACTTTTATAAATTCTAGTGCACTACTATTGTCTCTGATGGCAGTCCAGCTCAGGCATCAAGACCGAAAGACTTTTTAGCCTTGTTATTTTCTGGTCGCCGAACTTTCATGAATTATGACATAGTGTAAGGAGTACCTGTCTCATCACTGAAGTTAAGCAGCAATGGGCTATGTTAGTACTTTGATTGGTGACCACCTCAGTGCACTACTTGTGTCTCTGATGGCTTTGCAGCTCGCACTAGTAGACCAAAACCCCTTTCGGCCTTGTTTGTCATTGCATTCACAAGCAATATTGAAGGTTTTGTGCCTTGTTGAATGTAAGGTATTTTTGTAACCTCCAAACATGATACAAAGTGTACAGTGTAAAAAGTGTATTTGACATTTTCAACCCGAGGACTTATATGTGGCTATACATGGACAAAAAAACGTGGGTGGCATTTTTCACTGAAAATTCTGCAAATATAATAAGATAGGGATATATCAACCAATGTATTTATAAAGAGAAAATACCATGTACATTTCTTATATTCAATTATTGTAAATACTCAAGAGACTTAAACAAGCAGTGATATGTTCTCATGGGTATGTTTTTCACCCAAACCACAAGGAATTCGAGGAATTTAACAATAGCTACATTTCACAACTGTTACATATATATATATATATATATATATATATATATATTGCTTATATATTTATGTTATAAATAAAATATATAAATAATATCTTGTTATATATGTAAATTTATTTGTTGCAGAATACACTCAAGTATAAAAGTTGTGCATAAGTGTACGGGGGCAGTCTTACAGACAGGACAGTACAACAGAGAGATTTACTTTATATCCATTGTACTGTACTGTCCGCAAGGCTGTCCACCGCCAGACAGTGTACTGTAGACACTACGGTTTCTGGCAGAGATTTTTTTGTGGATTTACAGACTATTGACAGAATCATAGAATGGGGCAAGGAATTGGAAATTTGTCCGTTTTTCAGTTCTTTCACAATGATTACATTCCGGGTGTGATCGATAACATAGACAGATCTTTTCAAATCTTCAGTAATCGGGCTGTTCCATTATGGTAACTATTGGCAAACAAAGCTCCCGATTCAGACTTTCCATAGATCGGCTATTTCCTCGATTCCTCAATTATAATTCACAGTGGGTGATGATTTTTCTCTGGAGAAAAGGTTTATGATCCCTATGCAATCCACTCCCCAATTGGATTTTAGGGTTTATGATGGCTACAATAGCTTCCCGAAAAGGTTTCTGATCTGATCCTTACACACCATAAAGTTTGTCCGATCGATATGCGATGATTGCAATAGGAACACGATGGCCACGATCAGATATACAAAAAGAATTAGGTGTACAATGGAAACGATCAAGTATACAATCCCACATGATTGAAAGAAAGATTGCTTACTGACATCTTGCTGATATCCTTGCTGTTTTTTTTGTTTTTTTTTTATTACCTCATAATCCAACCTGGATCCCTATATAAGGGGGTCACTGGACAATTTTTGATTGCGACTATGATCTTTTGAATCCAGGAAAAGTGTGCAGGTGAAAAAGTTTTAACCAATGTGTTTTGACAGTGAAAATTAATTCTTGTGAATTTTTTTTTAACATTTGAAGAGTGAAACTTTCTTTCAACACAGAAATTTTATTTTTATGTATCATTGATCATATTAACCTCTGGCGGTCATTACACTCTTTGTATGACGTCACAAAGGTGAACGAAATATAGTACATTTACCATGTTTTGCAAGCAAGACCGGATGGGTTGGGGTTGGCTGGTGAGACTCTGATAGCCTTCTGATAATTAACATGTTTATTATAACTATTAACAGCACTTGATATTTTATCTCGGTAAACATAATATATTAAAATCATTATATGTTTTGGTTTAAACAATTGTTTTTGTCCAGGTTCAGCTGAATTAGTTTATAAAATAGATGTGCTGAAATACACTTGATGAAACCAACACTTGCTCTATTTCGGGAGAGGTGAAAAAATGCCCAATTATTTCTATATCAGTCACTTTATCAGCAAGTTTCAATTTTGCCAGTTACTTTGGTGCTTTATTTGAATACAGTTATTTTACATTGGTACTGTATCTTTGAATTCATTGAAGTGTTTTACTAGAGCCATAGGTCAAACTTTTTATGTCACTTGTAACAGCCAGGGTCTTGCTGGGACAGGTCCACAGCATTGTCACTTGTGGGAGTCGAATCCACACAGAAGTGACAGCATGTGATCATATGCCAAACTTGCTATACACTTGGTCCTGTTTTTACCAGAGTTAATTTTGTAAATCTTGAAGTAAATGTTTAGTATTGTACCATTGAAAAAAGTGTCATCAATGTAGAAAAATGTCACAAGTTTTCAATTATATTATTTCTTTATTGTTGTACAACAACTGGCTGGCCATTGGCTAGTGAGAGTGGGTATTTATCTGATGTTGACACAATATAGAAGCAAGTCCTTGACAATATTTCGCTGAGGTAGATCATAGGATTGAACAAGGGCACTCTGAGAGTGCAAACATCCACCAAGACCTTACATCTCCAACATTGCGTATGAGTAAAAAATATAAACTAGCAAGCAGTGCCCATGAACGGGCTCTGTGTCAGCTGACTGTGTGTTTTGAGTTTCAGAGTAGAAGTGAAAGAAGGAAATGACACAAAAGTGGTGCCTGCAAATGGTAATTAGAAGTAAAGTACCAAGTTAACTGTGACGGTGTAAAAAGTTGGTGGAAAACATATTTCAACAAAATACTGTAAATGCAATAGTTTTCAAGCTACAACTCATTTACTCAACAGTGAGAATCTTAAAGTAGCTTTTGCTCATCTATACAATGAGCTACATGTCTGCAATTTCACTCTGTTATAGCTGACCCAAACGTCGGTGAATAACATTTTAAAAAAATACTCTAAATGCAATAGTTTTCAAGTTACAACTCAGTTACTCAACAGTGGAAGCCTCAAAGTAGCTATTGGTCAGGTATGCTATGACCTATAGGTCTACAATTTCACTGTGTTATAGCTGACCTAAAAGTAGGTGAATAACATATTTAAACAAAATTCTCTAAATCCAATAGTTTTCGAGTTACAATTGATTTATTCAACAGCAAGAACTTCAAAGTAGCTATTGTTCAGCTATGGAATGAGCTACAGGTCTAAAATTTTACTATGTTATGGCTGACCAAAAAGTAGCTGAATAATATATTTTATACAAAATTCTCTAAATGTAATAGTTTTCAAGTTACAAGGGATCTTACTCAACATGGAAGGTACTGAAAAGTCAGAAAGTAGCTATTACTCACTGAGCTATTGGGATAGACACCAAAGTTACTCACCATGTTGTAGCTATGGAAAAAGTAGCTGAATAACATATTTTAACAAAATGCTATAAATGCAGTACTTTTCAAGTTATAAGTGATTTAGTGCATGATTTCGTGAATTTTCATGCATTAAAATTATTTTAAAAATTCATAAAAAATAATTAAGAAAGATCCAGGACTGATAATCATACAAGGTAATTTACTTGTGGCCTAGAAAATATATGTAGGATAAGAGAGAAATCTCTAAAATAGTCAATGAGAAAATAGGTGATTTAGTGCATGATTTCATGAAATTTAATGCATTAAAAATGATTTTAAAAATTCATAAAAAAATAAATAAGAAAGATTTAGGTAGTGATACTGTTACAAGGGAATCTACTTGGGGCCTAGTACATATATGCAAGATATGAGAGAAATCCCTGCAATAGTCAATGAGAAAATTGTGATAAAGTCTTGAAATTTTCAAACTTTGGGTGGGGTACCTCACTTTTAATGGCTCTGGAGAACAGACGAACACACAGATCTGCATGCCTTGAACAATTTTTCATCCTCAATAGATAAGGTATCTTTTAAAAAACAGCATGTCTCCGGGTCTTGTAGTTTTGGAGGAGAAGTTGTTCACGCGTACGCAGACGCGGACGCATACACGGATGCCACAGAGTGATGCCATAATGTCAGCTGCCATAAAAATACATTAAAAATTCCAGGATCATCATCATGATTTTGCAAAGAGTCACCTCATCGGCGAAAGTAATGATACATCAGTTTTTAGTTAAACGTTCAAAGTATTTCATTTATCTTAAACTGTATGTGGAACTAACTTTTGTTAAGATTGAATCAGTCATATATGGAGTTGGCACAGACCTTGACAACTTACAAGAACTCCTACACCTTACAGTTTCCAACATATAGCATGGATAAGATTTTAACAGTCAAGGCTACGATGGCAAGGTCAAAGGTCACACCTACACCCCCAACCAATGTCCCTCCTAAGTCTCAACTTCCTACACGTTACAGTTTCTGAGATACAGCCTGGGAAGGATTTTACAGGTCAAGGTCACTACAGCAGGGACAAGAGGTCAACTGAAGGTCACACCATAATGGTGCACACCTACACCCCAAATCAATATCCCTACCAATTACTAAGTATCAACTTTCTACACCTTACAATTTCTGAGATATAGCCTGGACAAGATTTTCAAACTCAAGTTCACTACCGCAAGATCAAAGTCAAATCAAAGTCATACCATAATGTTGCACACCTAAAGACCCAAACTACTGTCCCTACCAAGTATCAACTTCCTACACCTTACGGTTTCCTAGACATAGCCCAGACAAGATTTTAAAGGTCAAGGTCACTACATCCAGGTTAAAGTTTAAATCAAGGTCAGACCATGACGTTCACACCTACATCCTTCCACCCAATGTCCCTACCAAGTGTCAACTTCCTACACCTTACAGTTTCTGAGATATTGCCAGACACGATTTTAAAGGTAAAGGTAACAATGGCAAGGTGAGAGGCCCATCCAGACACCATGGGTGAAAACAATACCCGCACATGTCTTAAAGGCAGGGGCATTGAAACTACTTCAACCATATGCACATTTTATATGTCACTAGAAAGGTATTTGTGCTCACCAGAAGATGCGGCAATATTTTTATTAAGGGGGTGGAGCGACTATTAAGGGGGTGGGGGCAACTATTACAGGTACATAAAACAACTGTCAAGTCCAGGGGCGGTGGGCGATATTGTAGCGTTTACTTCTCAATTGCCAGCATGTATAATTGTAGGAGAACTTAAATATAAGAAAAAAACCTTAAATCTGAAGAAATTATTTACTTTTATCTCATATTTTTGTAGATTTTGTCATTTTAAGTCATTTGTGATCAATGCTGCCATATTTTGTTTCGATTTCCTACATTTCCCGTTAGTGCTAATTTCATAGGGGAAGTACTAAAACGCAACTTTTTTGGAATCCCAAAATGTTGCTACTGTTGAGAGGGATGTAAAATCCCAAGAATGACCTATGCAAAGATAGAAAGGATGGGGGATATTTAATAGGGAAGGGGCATTTATATGAATAAATACGGTAATTACCGGAGTGAAAGGTTAAAGAATTTCAAAGCCAAAGCCTGTTTTCACCCAAACTTCATGTATTTGTAGATATTTTTAGCGCGATCTCAATTTTTTTCATTGTACATTTCCTTTTAAAATATTGTTAGGAAATTCCATAACATTTTGTGGCCTCATATTTTCTCATTTGCATATTTTATTTCAAAATAATTGAAAATATTGCCAGGAAACAACATGGAATTCTGAGAGCTTATATTTTCTATTTACAAATGACAAAATATTCGGAATTCAGTGGGATTTCCTACCAATATTTTAAAGAAAAGGTTAAATAAAATATGCTATATAAGTTTCCTAGAAATATATAAAAGATATACATCCCATCATCGCTGGAGTTGTGAGACACTAGTGGCACCAGAAATGGCCCATGCTTTGATTAATAATTTGAATTTAAATTTATTAACAGCTTTATATTATACAGTATTATATTATACTCTTATATGACCAAATTGTAAAATAATCTTAAGTAATACTTCGAGCATACTGTGAAACATTTATTAGACAGTGTTATATTTTAACAATTTACCTCTAGTACCAACAGTTTTATGGCAAACCAGAAGCATTTGTCATGGACCTCTAACAAAGAAATATAAGGCGGGCATCCAGAGGTAGGTAGGTATTTACTGATAGGAAGTCACTTGGGTTTTTGATAAAAGAAGGTTGAGTGAGGGAACCTTGGTTGTAATCTACACTCTGAGGGCTCTAGTTAGCAAGACAAGAAGGAAAAAAATTCTAAAGCCAAAGAAGATCTTAAAGAGACACCATAATCCAGCGGCAGCCGCGATCAGTCAACCAGACATGAAAACAAATTATGTGCATCTATTATTGGGATTTTCTAACATAGTATAAAGATGTTTCGATCTTCAAAACGTTTTGACCATCTTTTTCAAAGACGATCCAAACCCTATTTTCATCCAAACCTCATGAACCAACCCACTAACTGAATCTACGACTCAAGGGTTCGTTGCAAAAGTTGTGGAATCGGGGACGAAAAATACCACAAAAAATCGCACAAAAAATGCTAGGTCGGTTACATATTCCTGATAGGACGTGGCATCCAGCATGTCTGGATCCAGATCCCGACCTTACTTGAGATTGGGATCATTTTCTTCATGACAAGACGAACAAATATTGCGACAAGCCATAAACCATTAACAGACAAGCCGTAGCAAGCCCCGACAAGCCGTATTGACAGACAGGACTGGAGTACTTTACAGACTCGCCTCGACTGATTAAAATCCTGGATACCAAAACTATGTAAATCCCCTCTGGTTGACAAAAAACATCATTTGTCACTGCAAAGATGCCAACTACACATCACAGAGACTTTATACATCAGCTTAGGGTACTTTTGGTTTTTATTGAGTTTAATATTTTGATTTGCACCTTAATGGAAAGACAGGGAAGGATACATTTGAACCCAACACCATAACCTGCCCTACAGCCACTAGCACAGCCCGCCCCCAGGAGAAGAAACCCACCAAACCCCTGGGTCATGCCCTTGATCCTTCAAAGACAAGAAAAGGGATGGTACAGCAACCTGGCTGACCTCATACACACAGACATCCCAGGATACCGGAATTTTGTCAGGATGCCCCCTGCCTCATTGAGGAACTCACACCGCCGCATCAAGAAATCAGTCACCAATTTCAACAACCCATTAGAAGTTGACCTGAAACTGGCAATAACCCTGAGACACCTGGCCACAGGAGAGACCTACACCTCCTTGCAGTATCACTGGTTGGTTGGCCGCACCACCATCTGCAAATTGGTCCCCCAAATCTGCTGAGCCATCCTTGTGGAATTCCAGGACAAATATTTTCACTGCTCTGATGGCCCCGATGACTGGAAAAGGGTGGAGGAGAAGTTCAGAACCAGATGGAATGCTGCAGGTGCCACAGACGGGAAGCATTCTACAAAGAAGCCACAAAAAACAGGCAGTGATTATTACAACTACAAGGGCTTCTTTTCCCTGGTTCTCCTGGACTTGGTTGATGCAGAATACAGATTCCTGCAGATAGACAAGTGGTTCCTGCTCTGATGCACAGATTTTCAACAGAAGCGATTTGAGGGAGATCAAGGACAACACCTTGGGGCTTTCGGCACCTGAAGCACTGGGGGAGGGAGGGCCAGACTTACACTACTTCTTGCTGGGTGACGAGAGGAGTTCAGCGGAGGAGGCAGAGGCTGGGCTGGAGGCTGCTGATGTTCTTGCCGTGCGGCAGTGGTGGTTGGAGAGGCAACAGGTGCTGGTGTCAGCTGGTGAAAACTTAACGGTCCAGCCTGTTGGTTGTCAACGACTAGGAAGTAAGTCGGCAGCCCTCTGGATTGCTGCTGCTGTCCTTTGCTTGCCACTTGGCTCTGCTGAGCGGGTTGGATGATCTGGCTTGAAGGCATCGGTGTCTCTGGGATGGTTCAGATGTATTACCTTGCAGCTGGTGCTAGCTGTTGCGGTTGTTGAAATGTCTGTGGTACAAATGTGGCTGTTGTACTTGAGCTTCATGAAAGAGTATGTTGCTGTGGCTGTTGGGGCTGTCAACCCCATTCTTCTGCCTTGCTTTGAATGTTGCTAAGGATCTTTACAGCCTCGTTTCTAAATGTCTGAAAGTCTTTCTCCTCTAATCCCTCCACTTTCAATGTCAAGTAGTTGCAGGAGGCTGTTTGTGTTGTTGTCTCCTGCTTTTGCCCGAGGAATGATGAACTGGTCTGTGTGAACTGGTCCATCACCTGCTGCTCAACCAAAGAGCGCCCAGAAGCTGCGGTGGGGTTCATTACTTATTGAGGCTGTAAAGTGGGTCTGTTGACGGGATGCTGATCGTCATACTGTATGTGTCAGTCGAAGCTATGGAGATGTCATGTCCTGAAGCAGCTGAAGCACTGGCTCCTCGGGCCTGGACTTGAAGCCTCATGATTTGCTGAGTCCCTTGTGTCTGATGTGCAACCTCAGGAATCCCAGCTTGTCCTGTATCCAAGTTTGATGTTCCGTCATCTCTTTTGATGCCTTCCAGCAGACTTTGATTGCGTCAGCTTGCCATAATGTGTGCTTTGCGACTCAAACCAGGTTTTGCACACATTGAAAGACAGCTTGCAACTGTTGTCGAACTGCTCCCAGAGACACTCCTCCCTTAGTCTTATTGTACAACTCCTCATGGTCCTTCACAAAGCCCACAAAAATAGCCTCCTCCTCAGAGTCGGTGAGATGGATGTTGGTCATGTGCCCCTTCTTGTTTTGTGACTGTGATGGTCTCCTCCAAGAGCCTCTGTTTCAGTGTCACTTTTCTTTGTCCTAGCCCTTTTTTCTGCAACTCTCTCCTCTTGCGAGTGTTTTCTCCCCTACTCCCTCCTGGCCTACTCCTCCCTTTGTTGCTCAGTGTTGATTCTAGGAATTTCAAAAAGTGGGGGCGATCCCCCACCACTGCACAAAATGTGGGGGAGGGGCTTAAAATTCTGGGGGACGACTTTATGATAAAGTTTAAACTAATTAAAAATACTTTTTCAGTTTATTTAGACATTTTTAAGTGGACTTCTATTAATTAGTGATCAATTTTTATTGTCTTGTCCAATAAAAATAAACTTCAAGCCTAGTGATAGAATTAAAAAAAAATACTGAAAATGGTTATGTACACCAAAGTGGCTCCTGTCACGGCATCATGGTTTTAAGTTTTCATCTAAAGTCACAGCATCACAAATTCAGTCATTATACCATCAATTCGTACAAATATGTTGGAAAACCGCACAGAATACCGTGACCTCATGAATATTAATGAGTAGTCCACAAATTAAAATATTGTTAAAAAATCCAATGGAATCGTCAAATATTCTCTACACATAAAAAATATTCATGAGCTCTGTAGTCCATCTAGTATTTGATCTTAAAGCAGAAAATATTGTTAAGAAACCAATATGAAAATCTGTGACCTCATTAATATTAATGAGTTGTCCGTGAATTTTGATCTTCAAGTAAAATATTTTCTACATATACATTGCTGGGAAACCCCACAGCTTTTTTAGATACATACTGTAGGGTCAGCACCGGCTTGACTGGCCAGTTATGGTAACAATCCAGTCTACTGTCAGTTTTGTTTTTCTTGCCGCCATTTTTCACATAACCATCCACTTTAAGCTTAATTTTATGTTTTGGGGTAAAATATGTTTAAATACTGTCTGCAGCACATAAGATATTCGAGTTCTTTTACACATGTAAACAATCATGAAACCACATTGTCAACATGTATTATTCGAAGCACGCTTCGACGGAAAAATCAAAACCTCGACAAACTCTCTATCCATGCAGTGTTTTGATTTTCTAGATCTCTCGTCTTTTCGCTTCATGTATTTCCCGCATCGCCTTGTGTACTACGCGTTCTCATATAATTTGGTCATCGCAGACTCCAAGAAAATCTGTGTTTGTTGGCGAATTAATGCGCGATCCCACGGAAAACACGTCCTAGAAGCAACTCTGTTGCTGTGCCTCCTCCCTCTCTCTGGCCTCCCTCTCCTGCCTCCGCTGGATATCTGCCGCTGTGTCCCCCAGCTCAAGTTGAGGAACACTGTCAGTGGCGTCTTCTATCTTCCTTTCTGCCTTTCTTAGGACCCTTTGTCAATAAGCACCAGCGTTTTTGTAAAAAACAACATCTAAAAACAAAAGTTAGCCAACTTCAACTCAAAACTGCCCTAGAAAATGAAGCTGGCTTGTCCTACATAGTTCCCGGCTTGTCTGTTGTGTAACCACCTTGTCAGATATGGGTTTACAGCTTGTCTGTATATGTTCCTGGCTTGTCCTGCTGAGATGTTACCAACTCTACAGTTGAAGACTGGGAAACTTCCCATCTTGATGGGATGTGTCCAAGTCAGGTCGGTTATGTTTATAAAATAAATGAAATATAAAGTCAGCCAACTTTAACTCAAAACTGCCCTAGATAATTAAGCCGGTTTGTCCTACACAGTTCCCAGCTTGTCTGTTGTGTAACCACCTTGTCAGTTATGTGTTTATGGCTTGTCCTGCTGAGACATTACCGACTCTACGGTTGAAGACTGGGAGGCTTCCTGTCTTGATGGGTACTGTCCAAGTCAGGTCAATTATGTTTATGACAGGCCTGTTTGCTTTTAAGTATGGTCAGTTTGTGTTGACGGCCTGTCTGGAGGTGGAGTCCTGGTACTTCACCAGGACAGGATGGTAGGTGTAACCAAAAAGCTGTTGAGATCCATGACAGAATGGTTTCCAGGTGGGCGGAGCCACAGTCTGGATACAGAGTCGTGGAGGGTCGGCGAAATATCAAACATATTGATATTTGCTGATCCACTGTGGCAAGCCCGGGAAAATATAATCGACCCTCCCGACCCTCAAAAAATACATAGTTACTGACAAGTCGGCTCCAGTGGAACACACCCATGAGCTAATATAACAATTTCTGGTCACCCACTCTTTACAAGTTTAGTTAAAGAAAGGTCGCAACCTACCTTTGGCAATGTTTAACAACATGAAGGTGGGATCAATTTTAAGTTGCAAAATATGTGAAGAAATACTCATCTTTTCTGTGAATTGTCATTATATTACTCCATGTCATATAACCCAAATCTAAAATATGTCCACTAATAAAAACGAAAAGCATCTCTGTAAATTTGTGTATTTCTAGCAATATGGCGGCCAATGAGAATAAGGAAATTGTGTACTACGCCACTACCTACAAATGATAAAATATTGAGGTGATCCAAATAACAATCTGGCTGAAGGAATTTTTATGGATTTTTGTCTTTTTTTTATCATTGCACTAATACGCGATATTGGAGCTGTTGGACCTTAGTGAAGGTCTGCACTCTTTGAGTGCTCTTGTTTGCAAGATAGGCAGGAAAAAAATTCAAAAGCCAAAGAAGATATTCAAGAGATACCACAGTCCAGTGGTGGCGATCAGCTAACCTGACATGGAAACAAGTAAGTGTATATATTGGTATTTTCTAACAATATTTGTTATCCACGGGATGTTGAAATTCAGGAACCTGATAATCTGAAAGACGTCTGTATACAGACATCTAATTGAGTGAAAATAGGGGTCGAAATAGGCTGGAAACGTCTGGTAATCTGCTAGAAAACCACACAAAAAATGTGACTTCACATACAGTACTTGCTATATGAGTGGGTACGAGCGATATCAGAAGAATTCAAGCAAACATCAGAGTTGTATTGCTTCCTTAATATTTCTGTGGGTAAAAATGAATAAAAAATACTGCCTGTAAAGACCCTTCTCCCACAAACTAACTGGGAGGTGAGCAAACGTGAGAATAGGAAGGCTACCTAAAGAATTTACTGAAGAACAAGAAATAAGCATGACATGTTTGCAAGTTGTTGTTGTATGAGGGGCAGAGAATGATGAAGAGGACTGGAGACAAGAGGGCCTTAACAAAGAGGTTGAACTTCAAGGAACTTTCTATTTGCAAATATTCACCTTCAAAAACTGCCACTTTCTGATCTGGACAGTTGTCATCCCATGATGCAATGGTGATTGATGTCAGTTCCAAGCATTTTTGTATCTATGCCTGTATGTGTGGTCAGATTTACATGATCTAAAGAAGACACTTCAAAATTAATAATTTTAACTACATACTTATTACGAGTAAGCTTCTGCTCTTCTGGTTGCTTTATTGATAAAGTCTATTTATTTATGTATTCGGGGTTTCACATCCACTTTCAACACTGTACAGGTCATATCATGACGGGTAGTTAGAAGTAAAATCAGAACATACAGTTGGTCAAGGTTCTGTATTGTAACCTGCCAACCAACAGCAAGCAACTACCAGCTTTCCCACTTGAGGTCAGGCCGGGAAGCGAATCCCAATCTCAGAGGTAGGAGTTGAGAGTGTAACTGCTCTGCCACAGTGGCCCCTCGATAAAGTCTATATAGAACTAGACCCAAGCATCAGAGAACCGATGCAAATTTGTATCCCCTGAAAGATAACTCACAAAAGTCAGTGAACCATCGTTTGACCTTGAAGGAGGGGCCCAAGGTCCACATCAGAAGATTCCCAGCCCATGATGTCCTACAAGTTGCTTTCACATCTCAAACCTCTAGCATCAATAATACCAGAGTTATAAGCATTTTAAAGTTTGGCTATCCTCGTTTGACCTTGAAGGCAGGGCTCAAGATCAAATCTGACCACATCAGAAGATTCCCATTCCTAGAAGTTGGTTTCACATTACAAGCCTCTAAGACCAATGATAAGCAAGTTATAAGTACTTTTAAGTTTTTATATCCTCGTTTAACCTTGAAGGAGGGACCCAAGGTCAAAATGTGAGCAAATCAAAAGATTCTCAGCACATGATTTCCTACAAGTTGCTTTCACATCTCAAACCTCTAGCATCAATAATATCAGAGTTATAAGCATTTTAAAGTTTGGCTATCCTCGTTTGACCTTGAAGGCAGGGCTCAAGATCAAATCTGACCACATCAGAAGATTCCCATTCCTATAAGTTGGTTTCACATTACAAGCCTCTAAGACCAATGATAAGCAAGTTATAAGTACTTTTAAGTTTTTATATCCTCGTTTAACCTTGAAGGAGGGACCCAAGGTCAAAATGTGAGCAAATCAAAAGATTCTCAGCACATGATTTCCTATAACTTGGTTTCACATTGCAAATCTCTAGGATCAATACTAAGCGAGTTATAAGCTCGTTTGACATTGAAGGAAGGGTCAAAGGTCAAATCAAAAGATTCCCAGCCCATGATTTCCTCTAAGTTGGTTTACATTGCAAGCCTCTACTATCAATAATAAGCGAGTTATAAGCACTTTCATGTTTGGCTTTCCCTCGTTTGACCTTGAAGGAGGGTTCCAAAGTCAAAGCTGACCACAACAAAAGATCCCCAGCACATGATTTCCTATAAGTTTGTTTGACACTGCAAACCTTTAGGACCAGTACTAAGCGAGTTATAAGCACTTTTAAGTTTGGCCATCCTCATTTGACCTTGAAGGAGGGGCCCAAAGTTAAATCTGACTACATCAAAAGATTCCAAGACCATGATTTCCTATAAGTTGGTTTCACATTGCAAACCTCTATGACCAACAATAAGCAAGTTATAGGCACTTTTAAGTTTGGCCATCCTCATTTGACCTTGAAGGAGGGTTCCAAGGTCAAATCTGACCATATCAAAACATTCCCAGCACATGATTTCCTATAAGTTGGTTTCACATTGCAAACCTCTAGGACCAATAATAAGCGAGTTATAGGCACTTTGAAATTTGGCTATCCCCGTTTGACCTTGAAGGAGGGGTCCAACTGATTTACTCAACAGTGAAAACCTGAAAGTAGCTATTACTAGTGGGTGGACGATTAGACGTGTGCTCGATTAATCATCGGTGACAGTGTGGAATCGCGGTCAGTCACTGACGTTTTCTAATGATCGATTATTAAGCTTATATCTTACCTTTCTTGAAAAATATTTTAGGTATCCTTATTTAATAAAATGACAGTTTTGTCTTGAATTTCAAGTTTGTTTATGTCTACCGCCATATTTACAGGAAGTGGGTGCTTTTGGTAGATGCTAAAAGTCGGAACACTGTTATTCTTCCCAGATTGACCTATACTTTATCCCGGAAAGTGTTTCTTAAATAATAATTCTAATTCTAATAGTACTTTTATAGCGCTTAATCTCTATCTAATGATAGACTCTACGACGCAGAAAGCCAAAATCAGAGATCGTAATCATTAAATCAGGGACATTGCAGGGGTCGACACCACAGAGAGACAAAATGAAAAACTAGAGATAATCTAGGGTGGGTAAGCTTTTTCAAAGAGGTAAGTTTTCAACTTTTTTCTGAATGAGGAGAGAGATTTAGCTGAGCGTACATCATCAGGGAGATCATTTCAAATCCTTGGGGCATCATATGCAAAGCTAAGGCCAAAATGCTTTTTAGACTTATATATTGAAGCACAATGTGGGACCTCAAGCAGCACACCATCAGATTGACTTCTACGTGTTCTATACACACTATGTCTGGGTTTAAGGAAAGGTTCAAAGTATTTTGGATGGCCACTATGTAGAACTTGTACACCAACAGGGCTGTCTTGAAGACAGAGCGATGCAAGACAGGCAGCCAATGAAGACTCTTACAGGAGTGATATGCGAGTACTTGGTGGTATTAGCCACAATTCTTGCAAGACGGTTCTGAACACATTGGAGCCTCTGAATGTCTAGAGCAGAGAGACCTCTGAACAAGGAATTACAGTAGTCAAGACGACTTCCCACCAAGGCATTTGCAGCCAAAAGAGCAGCTTCACGTGTAAGATATCCTCTGAGTCGCTTTAAATCCCTGATATGAACAAAACTAGCCTTACAGATATTCCTGACATGGCAAGAGAACGAAAAATCAGAGTCAAACCAGACACCTAAGTTCTTAATTGCATCAACAGGTGAAAGGAGGTTACCAAGTATATTAACTGGGAAAAATTTGCTGAGTTTTGTGCTGACATTTCTTGAGCCAAACAGAATAAATTCTGTCTTGTCTGGATTTAGAAAGCCACTTTCTGACATCATCCAAGCAGTTTTTCAGTCTATCAAAGGCCTGAGTGGCATGGTTATGTGTGAGATGAACATATAACTGTGTGTCGTCCACATAAAAGTGGAAACATATGCCAGGATGATTTTGAATAACTTTACTGAGGGGGGTAGTGTATAATGAGAACAAGATCGGCCCCAGGACAGAGCCCTGGGGCACACCGTACAATAGCCTTTTAGCATCGGATAAAACAGAACCAATCTTGATGCACTGATAGCGGTCACAGAGGTACGACTTGAACCAGTTCAGAACCACGCCTCCAACACCAAACCAGGAACTCAAACACTCACTAAGCGTACCATGATCAATGGTGTCAAATGCTGCTGATTGGTCCAAGAGAACAACAGCAGTAGCTTCACCTCTAGCAAGAGCAAGGTGGACCTCATTTTTAATAGACAGTAGTGCAGTTTCGGTCGAGTGACCTTGCTTATAGGCTGATTGACTGACATTTTCAAGTCTGTTAGTTTATTTAGTTTATTTTATTTGGGGTTTTATGTCGCTTTCAACACTGTACAGGTCATATCACGACGGGTAGTTGGAAGGGCAGAGGAAACCAGTACATATAGTTCGCTAGGGTTCTGTACTGTAAACTGCCGACCAACGGCAAGCAACTACCAGCTTTCCCACTTACGGCCATGACGGGGATCGAACCCCGACCACAGAGGTGGGAGGCGAGTGTTACCACTCTGCCACCGTGGCCCCTTCAAGTCCGTTAGAGGCAACATGGTCATTTAACTGAGAAGCCACTACACGCTCAACAAGTTTGGAGATGAAACTCAAGCCAGAGATAGGTCGGTAGTTTTTTAATTCATCCGGTGGTAGTGAAGACTTTTTAATCAGAGGAGAGACAATAGCCTTTTTTTAAACCACCCGGGACAGCACCTTCAGTTAGAGAACAGTTGACAAGTTTAGTAACTGAGGGGAGGAGAATATCCAAACATTCTTTAACTAGGAAAGTAGGCCATGGATCAAGGAGGCAAGATTTGGTTGGTGACTTGGTAATTACTTTCCGCACTTCATCCTCAGAAACTGCTTTAAAAAGGTCAAATTTGGGTACATCTGAAGGAGCAGGAAGAGTGAAGGAGTCAGTGTTAGTAAAGGAGTCCCTGATTTTTCTGATTTTATCTGAGAAAAAAGTGAGAAAACGATTGGCAAGGCATATCTGAGAGGCATGGAGAGGGGAGTACCTTCTCAGGAACAGAGTGCAGGACTGAGCGTAGAATCTGCCACAGTTTCTTAGAATCGTGAGCATTGTCACTAATGAGGTTCCTGAAATAGTTGGTCTTATCCATAGTAATTATGGCATTGCACCTAGCAATTTGTTTACGGAGTCTAGCCCTATTTTGTGGAGACTTGTCTTTCCGCCAGAACCGTTCAAATTGACGCCTGACTGCTTTGGCCTGCAAGTACGTGTCTGATAGCCAACCTGCAGCCCCTTTGGTGAAGGTACGAGTGACCATAGGAGCGTGTTTATCGAGCAAGTTACTCAGATCCCTTGTGTATTGGTCATGAAGTGCACTAACGGTACTGCCAGGACTTGCAACAAATGAACAGTTTTCGAGATCACGCATCAGACTCTGCATGTTTATCTTATGATACCTTCGAAAGGTAATTGTGTTTGACTTGGGTGCAGTGGGACTGGCAAAATCAAGCTGACCATGAACAACGGCGTGATCAGAAAAGAATCCACCGACTCGTACGTTGGAAACAACCTTCGGCTCAGTGGGTGCAAGAACAAGGTCGAGGATGTGACCATGTAGGTGAGTAGGTGAGTGCACATGCTGTGCAATATTGCATGAGCCAAGACAATTCAAAAATTTGGTGCTGTCACTGGAACTTGTGTCAACATGAATGTTGAAGTCCCCACACATAAGAAATGAGGAACTTACAGAGGAGAGATACTCAAAAAGGTTAAGAAATTGGTCCAAAAATTCATCTGAACATGAGCCTGGAGGTCGGTAAACACAGGCTATCATAAAAGGACTAGTAGATGAGCCAATGTCAATAACTAAGTTTTCGAAAGTTGTATATGTAGGACTATCAAGAATTTTGAATTTGATATTTTCAATGACAAAAAAGCCAACCCCACCACCGAAGCCGTGAGGACGGGGTCTATGACACAATGTAAAACCAGCAGGAGTGATTGAGTGGAGGAAACTGTCATTGTCAGATGGACGAATGTGAGTCTCAGTCATGGCCAATATACTGAAAGAGTCAGTAGACATCATGTCTGAAATACTGGGTCCCTTGTTTCTGACTGATTGACAGTTGACAACGCCGAATGAGATAGGACCTGGGTTTAGAGAAATATCACCACACAGTAGGAGCAAAATTGACAGACCTCTAAACTTTGTTGAACAAGGAAAGTGATGTACATTTCTGCTACAGCTAGCCTGCCTAAAGGATCTTGGGAGGACGCTAGAGTCCTGAGTGGTCCCTGAGACACACAGCTCAGTGCCTATGCGCGAGACATTCACAAGGAAAAGCAACAGAAGGGCAAGACAACAAGGGGTATACATCTTTGAGCACAAGGAATAGTAATACTCCAGTATCCATTAGCTGTGAAGAAAAGGGACTGTAGGGAGTCTGACCTATTAAAATCCTTACAGCTCGATCATCCCAGCATCAAGCCGTCACGTCGTTCGTGACAATAATGGAGTAAAATAATCGATTAGGGGTCGATCATCGGTCGGAAAAATGGATGAATATTCGACAATGAAAATTGGAGGCGATTCCCAGCACTAGTTATCACTCAGCTAAGCAAGGAGCTACAGGTCTTCAATTTCACTATGTTATAGCTGATCCAAAAGTAGGTAAACAACATATTTAAACAAATACTCTAAATACAATAGTTTTCAAGTTACACAATGAAAACCTGAAAATAGCTATTACTCAGCTATGCCATGAGCTACAGGTATGCAAATTTACTGTTATAGCAGACCCAAAAGTACATGAAAAGCTTATTAAAACAAAATACTCTAAATGCAATAGTTTTGAAGTTACAAGCAATTTACTAAACAGTGATAACCTGAAAGTAGCTATTATTCGGCTATGCAATGAGCTATGGATCTGCAATTTTACTATGTTATAGCTGACCCAAAAGTAGTTGAATAACATTTATAAAAAATTCTCTAAAAGCAATAGTTTTTGAGTTACAAGTGATTTTACTCATTATGAAAGGTACTGAAAAGTCAGAGAGTAGCCATTACTGACTTAGCTATTGGGACAGACACCCAGGTTACTCACCATGTAGTAGCTATGGAAAAAGCAGCTGAATAACATATTTTAACAAAATGCTCAAAATGCAATACTTGGGGGCTACGGTGGCAGAGTGGTACACTCTCGCCTCCCACCTCTGAAATCAGAGTTCACTTCCCGGCCCGACCTCAAGTTGGAAAGCTGCTAGTTGCTTGCCGCTGGTCGGCAGTTCACAGTACAGAACCTTGTCCGACTGTATGTACTGGTTTCCTCTGCCTTCCAAATATCCCTCATGATATGACCTGTACAGTGTTGAAAGCGACCTAAAACCCCAAATAAATACATAAGTGCAATGCTTTTCAAGTTATAGTTGATTTAATTTTAATTATTTAATGCATTAAAAATTATTTTAAAACTCATAAAAAATAATTTAGAAAGATCCAGGTCTGATACTCACACAAGGAAATCTACTTGTCGCCTAGTACATATATGCAATGCTTTTTAAGTTATAGGTGATTTAATGTTAATTATTTAATGCATTAAAAATTATTTTAAAATTCATAAAAAATATTTAGAAAGATCCAGGTCTGATACTCACACAAGGAAATCTACTTGTCGCCTATTACATATATGCAAGATAAGAGAGAAATCCCAGCAATAGTCAATGAGAAAATTGTGATTACGTGTTGACATTTTCACACTTTTGTGGTTGTACCTCCCTTGTAACAGACATATTTGCATGCTTTGAACAATTTTTTATCCTCAATAGATAGGTATTTTTTTTAAAAAAACCAGCATGTCTCAAGACCTTGTAGTTTTGTCGGAGAAGTTGTTCACACGTACGCAGATGCGGATGCCGCAGAGTGACAACATAATGTCAGCCGACTGAAAAGGCAGCTCACATAAAAAGTACTATTCTCAATACATTAATTGTTCTGTGAACGAGTGGATAGTTATTTTCAAAGGCAGGTATCTGTACACCCTTAAAATTGAGGCTTAAGTGGCCATCAATGAAAAGCATCATTTTTAAGGCCAGCCAAAGTTTTCCAAATTAAATACAATACTTTAATTAATTTTAACTCTTAAACTATACAAACAACAAATACCATGAATAAATACAAAATAAATGTGGTCATATTTTGGTCAACTTCATAAGCACATGCCTTAATTTTATGACACAAAAAAAGCACATAAAAATAGTATCAGAGATACCCATTGCCATGACACAATCAAACATAGAAAAGGTTAAAAACTGCAAAGATAAGGAGTCTTTTGCAACAGATGGTATAAGTTATGTAAAGATGCATGAGAAATAACACTAATGAAATATAATATATAGGTAAAGACAAAGTATCAAAACAAGACAATTTAATAGCAAGATGACAGAATTAATTTGTGAACTCAAATTAAGAAGCTGTAAAATTTATGAATTTATTTATTAATTGAAGTATCACTGTCAATGGGACAATAAACAGATCCCTATATCCACTGTTACTCTCCATACAGGTCTATATCCATGGTTATACTTCAGCGAAAGTACAATCAGAATTTTCTAGCTTTGTCTAAAATTAAGTTTATTTTCCCAAAAAGGAAAACCAGTGACGGACAGGGTGAAACAATATTGATTGTGTATTGACATTAAAAAGACTATTCTTTTCTATTCTGTACTTTTTATGGCGCTTAATCTCTGCCAGGCAGACTCTAAGGCGCAACACCAAAATCCAATTCCAAAAATCATCTATCCATAGCCATTACCAAGTCCAGTACAGCAGTACCCACAGATGCCAGATAGAGTATATGCTAAGTTTGGAATGCCTTTTGGAAGAGATACAATTTTAACCTTTTTCTGAAACAGGCAAGAGTTGGGGCAGAACGGAACCCATCAGGCAAATCATTCCAAATCGCGGGCGTATTAAAAGCAAAGCTGTGGCCAAAGTGTTTTTGGATTTATGTACAGATGGACAGAATTGAGGAACCTCCAAAATCCTATTATCTAGACAGCTGTACCTTGTATCTAAAGACCACAGAACTAACTTGGTTAAAGGCAAGTATTATGTTAAAACCAAAGTACAACTATTCTTCACTTTTCTGCACACCTTGAAATACCTTTTATCGCACTTATAGTTGTAACAATCATACTGATAAGAATGTAATTGAATAAATTCCTATATGCCAATAACACGCACCATAGAAATGGAGCAGGTTTTTTCAATAGCAAATCCCAAATAGATGAATGTAACTTCATCATTAAGTCTTTTTCTTTGAATAAGTGAAATTAAAACATGCGTTTTTAATCAACCTGTGAAAAAAAACTAAACTGTATAAAAATCTTCAGAGAGGCTAAGTGTCGTGAACCTGGCAAATATTACTTAGTTTGACCATTTAGTGAAAAGTGTCAATCAATGCAATTAATTCAACTCATTTCAATTCACATGGTTTGTAATAGCGCCTTGTGGCACCTCCTTTATGTGAACTTAATGTCTATTTGGCCCTGACAGGCCTCATGGGCCATTAAGTTTACATAATGAAGAGCCACCTGGCCATTGTCTATATTGTACCAATGCCACAATCACCCCAAAAAGAGTTCTTATTGGCATAATGTTAGCGAAAACAAAATTTGAAAAACCCTCACAACACCTTTTCCCAATACCACATGCATCTGCTTACAACAATTGTAATATACAATTTTCAGTTTGGAATGTCAACATTTTGGATATTTTACCGCTTTCAATCTCAGCAATACCTCATTTATACACGAAATCATTGTTTCAAAATAAAATAACATCTAGAGAAATGAAAATGTGCAAGTCATTTCAGATACACTATCAATGATGGATCTTGCCATTGGTTATATAGCTTGAAAAACAATGAACCGAAAACCAAATTCTGTGGAACTCATCACTTATGATATAATTTAAGCTAAATATGAATAAAAGGGATTTTCTCAGTAGATTTTATGATTTGTTACCTAATTTATTATGCAACATTCTTTTTTCAGCAAATAATACCCCTATGTTGATCAACAACTAAAATACTAAATGCTACCTAACTTGGAAGCCCTTGCGACCAAAGTGCTCATATGGACTTGAATGAGGTCATTCAAGTTAAAAATCTGTTTGCATTGTAAAAGCAGGTACAATATCCAATGCTATAGTCCATAGCAGGTGTAAATCTCTCCACCATTCTTGAGTCACTGTTTTCCTAACTCCCTTGCCCTGACTGTGGCAACTTCTACAGCGTCTATGAATGAAGCTCTGGCCTGACCCCGCTCTAATGCATGTATACCTGAGATGGTTGTGCCTCCTGGGGAACATACAGCATCCTTTAGCTGACCTGGATGTAGACCCGTCTCCAGAACCATCTTGGCAGCTCCCTGAATAATTATGTAGTTAACACGATACACATTCTACTTTAATATTCTAATGACACTTTCCTTGGAAAGTCTTCAAGGACAAATGCATACACATACTTTTTAGGTGGTTACTTTCCTGTAGAATTTATTTTTGTAAGATGAACTGATTTTAGTGAAAATTAAAGTGAGACTGGAAACTTGAATTGAAACATTAATAAAGTATGAATAAGAGCACTCAGAGAGTGCAGACCTCCGCCAAGGGAGCTCAATTCCTGGCCTATCATCAAAATCCACCGTAAAATTATCTGGCTATAACTTCATTTTAAAAAAGGCTTGATCCAGATCATCCAGATCACTGCCAAAATCTAATCATTTGTTCCTTGTCCCATTTAGGACATTTCCTGAAAATTCCATGAAAATCCATCCATAACTTTTTGAGTTATCTGTCTTTAAAAAAATTACATTTCATAGATCCAGATAGTGATCCAGATCACTTGGAAAATTGAATCATTTCTTCCTTTTTATCATCAAAATCCATCCTGAAATTATCTGGCAGCCTGGATCCAGATGATCCAGACAGTGATCCAGATCACTCCCAAAATCTAATCACTTGTTCGTTGTCCCATTTAGGACATTTCCTGAAAATTTCATCGAAATCCATCCATAACTTTTTGAGTTATCTGTCTTTAAGAATTCAATTTCATGGATCCAGAAAATCCAGATAGTGATCCGGATCACTCCCAAAATCTAATCACTTCTTCCTTTTACCATTTTGGACATATCCTTAAAACTTTATCAAAATCCGTCCATAAGTTTTTGAGTTATCTTGTTCACAAACAAACAGAGACGGACAGACAAACCCAGGCAAAAACATAACCTCCTTGGCGGAGGTAAAAATAGCATCAGAGATGCCCCTACCCCACAGCCTGGGGAAACAGATTTCAACACCATGAGATGTAGAAGTAGTGAAACAGTACAAAGATTGGGATACTTTCAGAGCAGTGTCAGTTATATAAAGCTTCAAATAATGTTTAAGTAGAGAAAATAACATCTACGAGAATGAAAATTCATTAAAGCAAGACAATTCAATAGCAAGATGACAGCATTAATCAGTAAACTAAAAATTATGGAGCTCTAAAATATATTAACTGGAGAATAGATGTCAATGGAAAAAGTGCAACAATTATATAAAAGTGCATTATAATAATCAGTTGCAGCAATCCATATATCTTTGTCATAAGAGAAACATGTCTCAAATATGGCAGGTGAACACACTTTGGCAGAGCCAAAGTTAAAGATCACACCATGATGCAAACCTACACCCCCGTAACCAATGTCCCTACTAAGTGTCAACCTTCCACACCTAATAGAATCCAAGAAATAACCAAGACAAGATTTTAAAACTCATGGTCACTATCACCAGGTTAAATCAAGGTCACACCAAGACGTTGCACACCTACAACCCCAAACCAATGTTCCTACCAAGTATCAACTTCCTACACCTTATGGTTTCCGATATATAGCCCGGACAATATTTTATAGGTCAAGGTCACTATGGTAAGGTCAAAGGTCAACTCAAGGTCACACCATGACGTTGCACACCTACACCCCTTAACAAATGTCCCTACCAAGTAACAACTTCCTAAACCTTACGGTTTCCATGATATAGCCCTGACAAGATTATACAGGTCAAGGTCACTACAGCAAGGTCAAAAGACAAATCAAGGTCACACCATGATGTTGCACACCTACAACCCCCATACAATGTCCCTACCAAGTATCAACTTCCTACACCTTACGATTTCTGACATATAGCCCAGACAAGGTTTTATAGATCAAAGTCACTACTGCAAGGTCAAATCAAGGTCACACCATGACGATGCACACCTACAACCCCAAACCAATGTCCCTACCAAGTATCAACTTCCTACAGCAAGGTGACCTTCCAAGGTCACTACAGCAAGGTCAAAGGTCAAAGCAAGGTCACACCATGACGTTTCACACTGACACCCCCTAGTCAATGTCCCTACCAAGTATCAACTTCCTGCACCCTACGGTTTCCGAGATAGAGCCCGGACAAGATTATATTGGTCAAGATCACTATGGCAAGGTCAAATCAAGGTCACACACACAATGACATTGCACACCTACAACCCCTAACTAATGTCCCTACCAAGTATCAACTTCCTACACCTTACAGTTCCTGAGACATAGCCGGACAAGATTTTATAGGTCAAGGTCAAATCAAGGTCACACCATGGCGCTGCCCATCGACACCCCCTAACCAATGTCCCTACCAAGTATCAACTTCCTACACCTTATGGTTTCTAAGATACAGCCCAGACAAATTTTTTTCCGCTCCCCGCCCACCCGCCCGAACGCCTGCCCATCTGCACACCATGGGTGAAAAAAATACACTGATAGCCCTTAAGGGCTGTGGGGTAAAAATTATATACAGAAATTGCCTAAAATACATTTGATCACCTCGTATATTATTAGCCAAGCCATTGATTGTGCTTATGTTCTAACAAAATACTTTGGACCAGTAGGTCTCCCTACTGTAAATTTTCAAAGAAAGAACTTTTCTACTGTCAGAGAAAGAAATATCAAAATATTGTTTTGGGTTGAATGACCTTGTTAAATGTGATGGCTTAGGGTAGGTCATCTGAAACAAATTCCTAGAAATTTTTCCAAACACACCAAGTATGAAGCAAATTGGCAAAGCCAGTTAGAAGTTATTATAAGAAGTGCAGCCTGTTCAAAGCTAATATAAGAAGAGCAGATAAGAAAAACAAATCTGAAAACTAATACTGACACTTAATTATCAGTGGAATACTAGTACTTACCATGAGAGTCTGAGCAGCTAATTGAGTGGATACATTCCTTGGAAGTCCCATCTTCACACCGCCATCTGACATAGCATCTATGACAAGGTAAACAAATGCCGGCCCACTGCCACTCAGCCCACACACTGAGTCTGCGAATACATAGAGGTTGGTTTTGAGTAAAGACTTATTTATTTATTTGGGGTTTTACGTCACTTTCAACACTGTACAGGTCATATCACGACGGTTACAGTTGGTCAAGGTTCTGTACTGTAAACTGCCAACCATTGGTAAGCAAGTACCAAATTTCCCACATGAGGTGCGGGGTTTGAACTGCCAACCTCAGAGGTGAGAGGTGAGTGTGTTACCACTGCTCCATATCTTTAGAGTAAAGAATGTGAAAAATTGACAAAGTATGTTAAATTCACCAAATGAGGGGCAGGCATACATGTATGCAACATTCTTGATGACATTATCACAAATCTGGACCTTTAAATGATCTGTTACTGAATTGCATAATGAGAAGAGTGAATTACACATTCCAAAGTATTGTTACTCCAGATTTGCAAAAGGTGACATATAGCTGGATATGTAATAATCCATGAATCATTTGCAAAAGGTGACATATAGCTGGATATGTAATAATCCATGAATCCTCTTACCGATTAAGTGTTCTGGTAGCTTCACACACAAACCCACAGCTTTGAAGAGTGTCTCCACAATACAACAGTCATCTTCATTGACTGTAGGTCCAGGGCTGTAGGCTATGGCTCCACACATCACAGAACAAGGGGTGTTAGGCATTGACCTCACAGTACGTGTACCTGGGGGTAATAACTACATAAAAACAAGCACTGTCTCAGTGCTTTGGGGTCCACATATTACATAATACAGGGGTTGGTTAAACCATGGTTACAAACATCCAAGACACACTTGTTTACTGGTGTATGACTGTACTATAAAAGACTTCAAATATGTGAATACTTGCTTGACCAATGGATTTATACAAAACCCAGGCAAATAGGCATCACTGTGGGAAGTTTATGATGTCATTATGACAGGTACATTAGCTAATAGCTATGATCTCATTAATGATGTATCTCTAACATCACCAATATTAACTGGATGTTTATGTTCAGTGTGGGGTACATATTTGTAGAAGGGGCTCATTTGTTGCCATAAATATGCCTTATGTCCATAAAAATTAGTATGGAGCAACTGGTGTTTTTCTGTGGTATGGGATACCAAAAATGGAGTTGTTTCCACAGTTGATGAATAGAGAATTTATGAAACTGTCAAAAAATATTTACATAATAAATGGTGATAGGCATCACAAATATGCTGAGATTTTGCAAAGATAACATTAAGATTATAAAAGAGGCATACTTCAGCAAGGAAACAATAGAGAAATACAAGTTACAAATTTGATATTTTAAAGTTTAAATTACATTTATGTTTTATACTATAATATCTGCCATGAGCCTAAATATCTGACCTTAACAATGGATCATAAGGACCGTTAAATATTATTTACATGCACCCACACAGGGATAGGTTTTGTCAATTTTGCATAAGCAAGTGTTGAATTGAATTTTTGCAAATACCTTAACACCTACAGTATCAACAAAAAAGCCTCTGAAGTGGTCAATTGTCTCCCACCTAATAAAAGTTTGCATGAATAGAGCTCTACAATTAATGAGAAAATTTTTTATTGCTCTTTTATCTTTTCCGAGAGAAACATGATTTTGATTTCCCCAAAATCAAGATAGCAGCAAAAATTTGTAACAAATCAAATTGCTTCACCGTTTTTACATAAAATACTTTATTTCCCTACGATTCTAAAATTTCTTTAAAATCCCTCTAGCTTTAAAGGTTTCCAAGATAAACGTTATATTTGCTTTTGGCCAATATTCAAGATGGTAACCAAAATTCATAACATTGAATATAATCCTGAATTTGTCATTAAAACTTTGATACATTGATACCCTAAGGGTCCAAAATTTGCTCTATTTTTTACAGTTTCTGAGATCAACATGATTCTTTACTTTTCGCAAAAATCAAGATAATGGACCAAATTAAATTTAATTTAACATTTCTAAAAATAGCCAGCCTCGGCAGGCAAGAACCCCAGCCCAAAGTTCAGGTAAACAGCCAATAACATTGAGATTTGTTAAAATCTTAGGAACAACTTCTGTTGTAAGAAGTATAGAGAACCCACAAGATGTTCTACAAAAGATTCACAGGCCATGATTTCTTACAAGTAGTTTTCATATTTTGAAGCCAAAGAAACAATTATTAGGGAGATATAAGGCCTTTATGGTATGATGACCCTCCTATTTGCCATTAAAGATATAATATGGCAGCCATTTTGTTTCCAAAACAAGGACACAATTACTCTCAGGCAAGCTTTCCTATCTATTGGCATTTTGTGCAAATCTGATGAAGCTAGCTACAATATTTTAGGTTACAGAAAACATTAAAGATTTTAGAACAAACTTTAAGACCCGAAAATTTTAAAAGTATTGCCACGGTAACAGTTGTTGCTGGATACCCCCAAAACCTAATCAGCTGTAGATCCTCTTGGGGTTAACATATCCTGAAAATGTGCTGAAAATCCATGCATGGGTTTAGGCTGTTGAACATCTACAAAGTTTAAGACTTGAAAAAGTGTTGCCATGGCAACAGATATTACTGGATACCCCCAAAACCTGATCAGCTCTAGATCTACTTGGGGTAAACATATCCTGAAAATCTGGTGAAAATCCGTGAAGGGGTTTAGGCTGTGGAACACCCACAAACTTTAAGACCTGAAAATCTTAAAAGTGTTTGCTAATCAGCTCTAGATCCTCTTGGGGTATACATATACTGAAAATTTGGTGAAAATCTGTGCAGGGGTTTAGGCTGTGGAACACCACAAAGATTAAGACCCGAAAATCTTAACGGTGTTGCCATGGCAACAGTTGTTACCGGATACCCCCCAAAACCTATTCAGCTCTAGATCTTCTTGGGGTAAACATATCCTGAAAATTTGGTGAAAATCCATGCAGGGGGTTTAGTCTGTGGAATGCCCACAAACTTCAAGACTTGAAACACTTAAAAGTGTTGTCATGGCAATAGTTGTTACCGCATACCCCCCAAAACCTAATCAGCTCTACATCCTCTTGGGGTAAACATACCATGAAAATTTGATGAAAATCCATGTCGGGGTTTTTATCTGTGGAACACCAATAAAGTTTAAGACCCTAAAATATTAAAAGTGTTGCCATGGCAACAGTTGTTACCGGATACTGCCCAGAACCTAATTAGCTTAAGATCCTCTTGAGGTAAACATCCCCTGAAATTTGGGTGAAAATCAGTGCAGGGGTTTAGGCTGTGGTTTTATAAAATTTACTCATTCTGCTAATCGTTGAAAAGTGAGAATATAGATATTACTCAATTAGCTACTGTGATACACCTCGAATTTACTGACATTTCGTATCTATGAAGAAAGTAGCTGAACAACAAATTTTTTTAAATACTATACGTACATTATTAATTTTATAAAGATATAAGTCATTTACTTAACTGTGAGAATGTAAAAAAAAACTATTACTCACTCATATATTGATCATATATTCCAACAAGAGGAGAGTGCCCGTGAACGGGCACTGTGTCAGCTGACTGAGTGTTTTTGATTTGTGAAGGTGATTAGAGGACAGAATAATTATCAGGAAAAGGGCTGTACAGAAATACAGTAAATGGTAACTGAACAGCAAGTTCAAAAGAAATTCCGAAGCTGACAGAAGAAAAGGATAAAAAAGTTGTGCCCTGTAAATGGTATTATGAAGGAAAATAACAAGGTAATTGTTTAAGTGTAAAAAATAGGTTAAAACATATTTAAAGAAATACTACAAATGCAATATCCTCGTTCGACCTTGAAGAAGGGGTCCAAGGTCAAATCTAACCACACAAATACATTCCCAGCCCATGATTTCCTATGGTTTACCATTCCAAACCTCTAGGACCAATTATAAATGAGTTATAAGCACTTTTAAGCTTGGCTGTCCTCATTTGACCTTGAAGGAGGGGTCCAAAGGTCAAATCTGACCATACCAAAAGATTCCGAGCCAATGATTTCCTATGGGATGGTTTACCATCCCAAATCTCTGTCACCAATAATAAGCGAGTTGTAGGCACTTTCAATTTTCGCTATCCTCATTTGACCTTGAAGGAGGGTTCCAAGGTCAAATCGGACCATATCAACAGATTCACAGCCCATGATTTCCTGTCTGTTTACCATCCCAAACCTCTGGGACCAATAATAAGCGAGTTATAAGCACTTTTAAGTTTGGCTATCCTTGTTTGACCTTGAAGGAGGGGTCATTGAAGGTCAAATCTGACCACACCAAAAGATTCCCACCCCATGATTTCCTACAGGTTGGTTTATCATCCCAAACCTCTAGGATCAATAATAAGGGAGATATAAGCACTTTTCATGACTGACAAAAAACACCTGTGGCAGCCATCTTGTTTCTCAAAATGAGGCCAAAAATATTCCCAGACAACATTTTATGGTTATTAATATATACTGCAAACTTAAGAAAGCTAGCTATAATATTTTTTTTCATCAGAGCAGTAATGGTGAAATCTCTCTCTACACACTGCGGCTATCCAGTGGATACAATGATTTACTCAACAGTGAGAACCTGAAAGTAGCTATTGCTCAGCTATGCCATGACATAGAGGTCTGCAATTTCACTATGTCATAGCTGACCAAAAATTCTGTGAATAACATATTTAACAAATTACTCTAAATGTAATAGTTTTCAAGTTACAACTGATTTACTCAACAGTGAGAACCTCAAAGGAACTATTACTCAGCTATGCAATGAGCTACATGTCTGAAATTTTACTATGTTATAGCTAACCCAAAAGTAGGTGAACAACATATTTAAGCAAACTACTGTAAATGCAATAGTTTTCAAGCTACAACTGATTTACTCAATAGTGAGAACCTGAAAATAGCTATTGCTCCGCTATGCCATGAGCTATAGGTCTGTAATTTCACTATGTTATAGCTGACCCAAAAGTAGGTGAACAATATATTTTAACAAAATACTCCAAATGCAATATTTTTCAAGTTATAGCTGATTTACTCAACAGTCAGTACCTGAGAATAGCTATTGCTCAGTTGTGCCATGAGCTATAGGTCTATAATTTCACTATGTTATAGCTGACCCAAAAGTAGCTGAATAACATATTTGCACAAATTTCTGTAAATGCAATAGTTTTCCAATTATAACTGATTTACTCAACAGTGAGAACTTCAAAGTAGCTATTACTCAGCTATGAAATGAGTCACAGGTCTGAAACTTCACTATGTTATAGCTGACCCCAAAATAGGTGAATAACATATTGAAACAAAATACTGTAAATGCAATAGTTTTCAAGTTATAAGTGATTTACTCAACAGTGATAACCTAAAAGTAGCTATTACTCAGCTATGCCATGAGCTACAGGTCTGAAATTTTACTATGTTATAGCTGGCTCAAAAGTAGCTGAATAACATATTTATACGAAATTCTCTAAATGCAATAGTTTTTAAGTTACAAGTGATTTTACTCATGATGGAAGTTACTGAAAAGCCCAAAAGTAGCTATTACTCACTTAGCTATTGAGACAGACACCCAACTTACTCACCATATTGTAGTTATGAAAAAAGTAGCTGAATAAGATATTTTAACAAAATGCTCTAAATGCAACACTTTTCAAGTTATAAGTGATTTACTCAACAGTGATAACCTAAAAGTAGCTATTACTCAGCTATGCCATGAGCTACAGGTCTGAAATTTTACTATGTTATAGCCGACCCAAAAGTAGCTGAATAACATATTTATACGAAATTCTCTAAATGCAATAGTTTTCAAGTTATAAGCGATTTACTCAACAGTGATAACCTAAAAGTAGCTATTACTCAGCTATGCCATGAGCTACAGGTCTGAAATTTCACTATGTTATAGCTGGCCCAAAAGTAGCTGAATAACATATTTATACGAAATTCTCTAAATGCAATAGTTTTTAAGTTACAAGTGATTTTACTCATAATGGAAGTTACTGAAAAGCCCAAAAGTAGCTATTACTCACTTAGCTATTGAGACAGACACCCAACTTACTCACCATATTGTAGCTATGAAAAAAGTAGCTGAACAACATATTTTCACAAAATGCTGTAAATGCAACACTTTTGAAGTTATAAGTGATTTAGTGCATGATTTCATGAATTTTAATGCATTAAAAATTATTAAAAAAATTTATTAAAAAAAAAGTAAGACAGTTCCAGATCTCATACTCACACAAGAGAATCTACCTCTGGCCTAGTACATATATGCAAGATATGAGAGAAATCCCTGCAATAGTCACTGAGAAAATTGTGATAAAAAGTTGAAATTTTCACACTTTTGGTGGGGGTACCCCCCTTGTAATGTCTCTAGCAAACAGACGAACAGACAGATTTGCATGCCTTGAACAATTTTTCATCCTCGATAGATAAGGTATCTTTTAAAAAAAACAGCATGTCTCTAGGCCTTGTAGTTTTGGAGAAGAAGTTGTTCACGCGGACGCGTACGCCCACGCCGCAGAGTGATGACATAATGTCAGCTGACTGTAGTCTGACATAAAAACTCATTCAGTGTCCTGGGTTTTAAGTTTTAGATAGTACATGCCAAGCTGTATGCACTGGTACATGTAACTGTTTTTTCCAATAAGAATAACAGGGTGTTTTTGCTTAGGTGGTTAATGGGGCCTTCAGTTGAAGGTGAAGTCAAAGTATCTGAAAACAATTTTAATGGCCATATAGGCTACAAATTAGGTAAAATTCATGAAAGCTCTCAAGAATCGATTGTTGAACGATTGTTGCTGATTGAACTGTTACTGATGATTGTTTTGACATTGGTCAGCTTCCCACAAATTATAGTACGTATTAGCTTTTCACAACAAGTTTGATAAATTCTAAAACCTCCAGCAAAAAACAGAACGGGGGGGGGGGGGGGGGGGGGGGGCGGGAGGCTCTGTGTATGGTCTGCTCTCACCTCAGCAAGTGTCTTCAGAGAGATGCCTGCTGCTATAGAGATGAACAAATGTGTGGACTTCACCATGTGAGACACTTGTCGCAACACTATGGGTACAACATGTGGCTTCACAGCAATGATTACTACTGTGCTTTTCTCAACAACCTCCGCATTGTCTTCTGTTAGCTGTACACCATAATCCTGCACAACATAGTGTCAGAACAGTCTGAAATACCTGGAACACCTAAATTGTACCACAGCACTTTAAAACATACCTGTACACCATATCTATCCTGACCAGACTCTACCTTTGACAGATGAGATACTGTGGCGATAGCCTATTTGGAATTTATTTCTCTATTATACACATAATATCAAATTCTTACTCAATATATTTATGTATAGTTACACCTTACAGTCTGTCACACTATGGAGATTAAGTGCTATAAAAGTCCTTACTAGATTAGTAATTTAGTATAGTAGACACTATGAATTATAATTAATATAAAAGCACAAGAAAACAAATAGAACTACTAGTTTAAGTCATTTTTGTAATTTTGTTATGGTTATTTACATTTCAATAGATGTCTGGGTTCATAATCACTAACCTTCTTTAAATTGTTCTTGATAATGCAAAATTTGAGTTTCACAAAAATTTGGGCAAGTATGCATTAAACATCTCAAGGTTGCACATGCTTCAAATATTTATGTTTTATATCTATATACAAAATTAACCTTTTGTAAATTTAATTAAAGACTGAATATTAATGTAGAAATCAATGCACATGGTTAGGAAAAACAGAAGTATTACTTATTTTTCACTGTAAATCACGGCTGGAGTGCCATTATAGAAAAGCAAAACATCAAATCGGTCAAGAGTTTGCTGGCCTTACAATCCAGAATTTACAGTTTGTCAGCTTGGGCAGGTATAGAAAGTCAGTTACTGGGTCTGTATTAGCATTGACAGTGTTTGCATGTAGTTTACTGTCAAACTTGAAGCCCCAGTGCGTATTAAAAATGTAAGACCATATTTACCATATGAGACCGATGGCAAGCACTCACTACACTGAGTGTTTATGTAACTTCAATAAACTGACTGGGCAATCAACTATTTTCTGTGCAAACTGTTACCTGTATCTTCCTGTGGCAATCCTTCTTAGCATCACTTATACTTGCTATAATATCACATGATTTCACTAATCCTAAAATATATTAATCATGAAACAAATTAAGGTTTAATTTCCATGAAGACCTGACAAAAAGAAAAAGAGAAACTAACAATCTGTTTGCATATAAAATAATATAAATACAAGACATCAGACAGCAACTGAACCGGACAACAATGACTTTATTCCAAATCACTACCTGTGAACAAATGCCCACCTCCTATTTGTGTGTCAGAGATCAAGGACAAATAGATACACAGATATCTATGCATATAAAACAGGTGTCACTTGTACTTCCCGTTTGCTGTAAAGATGTCTGATAATTTGACAAAATATACATGAGGGTCGTCTGGTTTAAAAACCTGAAGGTTAGTAACTTAGTGTATTTCTGGGCAACTGTACAACCTTACATATTGAATGTATCAACACTGAAAAGGAGGGGGGGGGGAAATCGTCTAGCTGATTTGCAGTTCCCTTGTGTTGTAATGTGGTAGTAAAAAAAACATGTTTTCACGCCATTTTTCAGCTTTAAAAAAGGTTTTTCTTGACAAAATGAGAAAAAAAAAATTTTTTTCAGCACAAAAAAGGATAAAACCTTTTTAAATGTTCCTCTGGGATGCCTGAATAAAGTATTTTGGAAAAATTTCTGGTCTAGAACTCAGTGTGGATGTGAAGGCATTTGGCTTGGTACTTTAAAACCCAACCTTGATATCGTTGAAGAAATTAAATTCTCTGGAGGTCCAGAGAAATGTTTTCGAATCTATATTGGTACAGATCAAAGTATTTGTGAAAAAATAGCATCAGAGATGAAGGTCACACCATGACAATGGCCACTAACACCCCTAACCAATGTCCCTACCAAATATCAACTTCCTATGCCTTACAGTTTCTGAGACATAGCCGAGACAAGATTTTAAGGGTCAAGGTTACTACAGAAAGGTCAAAGGTCAAATTACGGCCACACCATTATGTTGCACACTTATACCTCTCAAAACCAATGTCCATACCAAGTATCAACTTCCTACACATTACGGTTCCTGTGAAATAGCCCTGACAAGATTTTAAATGTCAAGCTCACTACAGCAAGGTTAAAGGTCAAATCAAGGTCAAACTAGGACATTTAACACCTACAGCCCCCAGCCCACCAATGTTCCTACGAAATATCAACCTTCTATACCTTACAGTTCCTGAGATATAGCCTGGACATGATTTTTACGGTCAAGGTCACTGCAGCAAGGTTAAATGTCAAATCAAGATCATACCATGATGATGAACACTGCACCCCCCCACCCCCAACCCCCACCCCTCCCCCCCCCCCCCACCCCCCCCCCCACCCCCCAACCAATGTCCCTACCAAGTATCCACTTCATATGCCTTATGGTTTATGAGATACAGCCTGGACAAGCTTTTCCCGCCGCCTGCCCATCTGAACATCATGGGTGAAAACAATACCCTTACAGTCCTTAAGGAAAAAGCAATTGGGAAAAGAAAATAAGTGAAATCAAGAAAAAAATTGGGGAACTGCGGTTTGTAAATTTACATATAAGGAAATTAATGAAATTTTCCAAAGGAAATTAAGTCAAAAGAAATGTACAGTAGATGATGTTTTTAAGTAAAAAATTGAAAGATCATACACAGGGCATATATGGCAAAGAAAAATTGAGGTGGAATTTGACAGACATGAATAGAAAATATTTATCTGATGAACTTAACATCACTCAAGATACAAATAATTTGCAATTTCCAGTTTTTCAACTTAGTCTCCTTCCCTCCTGGTCCAGCTGTCTTGGTCACACCCACAACTTCGGACTACTGACCTTGAACGTCCCTCGACCCTCCTTATGATAAATGATTTTGTTAAGTTAGCGCACTGAGTTCCCCTTTTTGGGGAAGATGTTGCACCTGCAAAGCAGTAGATTAGATTAAACAGCTAAATCCTGCTAAATATATGGTCTGTGGGGAAAAAGTGAATAATTGGGAAAAAATGTTTCAATAAAATGAGCTTTTTGTAGTTTATCAGAGGACATCTGCCACAGGTCAGACTTGTAAACAAAGTAATAGAAGTAATAGAAAAGTAATAGATTGGAGCCAATTTCGATGTAATAGTAATAGATTGAAATTTTTCCAATGTAACAGTAATAGTAATAGATTGAAATTCTATCTATTACATCTATGACTTTCTATTATTTTTCTATTACAATTTACCCTTTGTTATTTTTCAGAAGGAGGTTGCAGAAAAATAATCACTTAACATGGACTTTAATTCTGTAATGAATTAGTTTTCATATAAATGAATCCTTTAAATGGACTTTGATACAATAATGAATTAATTGTCATAAAATCATCACTTTAAATAAACTTCAAAACAATAATGAATTAATTTTGTAGCACTCATAAGTCAAATTCATTTTAAACTTTCATACATAAACTTTTCAAATAATCAATATGTAATGTATTGATATTCATCAAAGAATACTAAATAAAACACACAAATGTTGAAATAAATAACTTTGAAATATCAAGGGATCTTTAATTGTCCCTCTTTGATTGAGTGTTCTAAAACAACTGTCTTTGAGGTGGTATTATTAAAGGCTTAAAGAGGCCAATTTAACCTTTGGAAGGATTAACTAAATGTTCCTGAGTAAGGAGAAACTGTGACACATGAAAGGCAATCACACAGGTCACTACTGTGTATAATAAGGGCAGCATTGTGGCATGTGTTAGCTGTTTCACCGATTTACATTAAATTACCTTAGTTATTATTTTCAAACATAAATGACATTTTTGAATCATTTAGAGGTGGGCTCTGCAAGCAAAGAATTTGAAAAAAGGGGTTCACTGAATGCAGAGTTTCCTTTTGCAAACACTGCTCATCAAGTATTTCTCATAATTATAAGAGTTTTACAAATCTAATAACTCATCATAAAGTGAATAAATATGAGAATTGTTTGATAACAGTGTATATTCCCCAGATAATATTTACTGATAACAACATATTTTTCAGCATTTAAAAAGCTTTTCACAGAATTTGACAGAAATATACCTCTCATTACAAAATTTACAGCACTTAAGTGGCTTCGTATAGAATTCTCATAAATTCTCCAAGTAGTCAGGTCATTCTTAAATAGAATAAATACGGGATCTATTTATTTAATTGTAAATATACCAAGTGATATATTTGTGATATTTTATCCTTGTATGGAATAATCTGAAGCATTTTCAATAAAATTAGATGTATAAAGTATCCTGTCAGTTTTATTTCTGTGTTAAAATTACCTTTCAAGTTTGTGCCAAATTGTAATAGAATGTAATATAAAGTAACAGATGCCAAAGTAATAGTAATAGATTTAAAATTTTCAAATGTAATAGTAATAGATTGAATATTTTCAAATGTAATAGTAATAGATTGGCTGTAATAGATTACAAGTCCAAGGGTTAAATATGTTTGGTCTACATTGAAGAACTGTTTTAAGCGAAATAATAAATACTATAAATTTATAATGCTTAAACATGCAGTATTAGGTATTATTGAGATGATTAAACAGAATTGTTTTTTTTTTCCAAGCTGTAATGTGATTCTGGTTTTTTTTTGACTGGCTAACACTTGATCCTGATTTTAATCCTGATTTTAACCCAGATTCAGAAATAACTATTAGCTGAGCCTTCAATATTTTTAAGAAAGTGTGTTTACTTCAAATTGTTCAGCTTGTGAACTTTGTCTGCCAACTATAGTGGTGGACCAATTCACGCCCGTGTACCTATTCACGCCCACCCCTAAATTTATCCAAAACAATCACAGTTAAACAATAAATTACAAATGTATATGATCAATTTGATGATTGTCTATGATGTGGTAAACACCATGTCTATGAAAAATTATAAATCTTCAAAAAAATTGAGGGTGGGCCTGAATTGGTACCCGGGCGTGAATTGGTCCACCACCACTACCTTAATTGTTGACTCAATCTAATGAATATTGTCAACTTTGTATTGTAGACTTTGTCACCCTGGTACACCTAATTTATTTTATTGACTTTGCCAACCTAATGTACCTTGTTGACTGTACAATTTATATTCATGGTCTCATGTTTACAAATTCATAATAGTTTTATTTTATCTAAAATTACTATGTTTCTACTTCCATCAGGGGCATTCCAAAGTTCTTCCTTAAACTATAAACTAAGTCTGTTAATAGACTTTAAAGTCAAAATAACAACCACTGATTTGGGTTTGAGTCACTTGTGCCATTACTGTGTACGTATTGTACTGCCTTGCTACCAATTATCGCCGGGTACCAATTATCGCCAGACAGAATTCAAATAGATATAACTTCACCAAAGTAGCATCCCAAGTTAAGCAAATAAGGTAAAACATTTTACAAAGTGAATGGAACAAATACAAAACAAAAAGCTTTCAAAATATATGACCATTACTGAAATATGAACGTTTTATTTTCTGGAGGCGATAATTGGTAGCAGGGCAGTAGTGACTTTCTACCAGTAAACGCCCGCCCACCAGTGAACGCCCCCCTTATATTTCTTTGTTGGAGGTCAAGGACAAATGCTTCTATAAGTATACAAAATGGGCGTTCACTGGTATTTCCAGTTTGCAGCAAAACGGCCGATAATAGAGATAAATTATGAAAATATAAAGCTTGGAAACAAATGTAACAACATGGTCCTCGATTATTACTTGTAGTGTATAGTGGTGGTGGACCAGTTCACGCCCGGGTACCAATTCACGCCCACCCTTAAATTTATCCAAAACAATCACAGTTAAACAATAAATTACAAATGTATATGATCAATTTGATGATTATCTATAATGTGGTAAACATCTTCTCCATGAAAAATCATAAATCTTCAAGAAAATTGAGGGTGGGCATGAATTGGTACCCGGGCGTGAACTGGTCCACCACCAATCTGTTGGTAGAAGAATATAAAGCTGTTAATACAATTTAAATTCAATATATTATCTTCAGCAGGGGCGTTCACTGGTAGAAAGCCACTACTGTAGATTGTACTGCTCAGCCAGTGAATTTCGTCACTCCAGTGAAGTTCGTCACTCGTATTTTATGACAGTATTAAAACTTCTTTACTGTGATCTTCCTGCAAACAATTATACCTTGCTCTCCAAGGCAAGTGTTCCACTTTTTAAAATGTGGATATTGCTAGTCCTTGAATGCTTTTATAGTAGGTGACGAACTTCACTGGGGTGACGAAATTCACTGGCTGGGCAGTACAGTAGCACTAAATAACCATGTATTGGGCGATAATTAAAGTATTTATCTTTTCTACACCTTCTTGTTACCTTTTTCTAAAAACCCTTTCGTTAATGAACTTGCCATATTCCCTGCGCCTAAAAATCCTATTTTAAGATCCATTTTCTAATTTTATTATAGTACAAAATTGAGGTTATAGAAGCTCTTGGTTCTGGCGATTTCTAAACGGCAACCACTACTGAAGCCACAGTCACAGTCGTCAATCGACTACGAGAAAATGCGGGCTTCCGGGGACTCACACAAACGAGTATAAGACACACATAAAAAAAATCAAATAAATTCCATAGCTGTAAGTGTGGAGAATGTTTTATTATGGCAAGACCTGAAATATACAATAAATTAATGAATGTATATTTGACAAACAGTTATACTTTAAAATATTTTATTGAATTCGAATTATATAATTTTTAAAAAGTCTGTATGAATACCAGTCAATGTGTGCTCAATATTCTACGAATACTAGCACTAAGTGAGATTTGCAGTATTGTTTTGGAGTTTGGAATACCTATTTCTGTGAACATACTAGACTTTCTGATGGAAAAACATTTAATTCATAATACTTAAAAATAACAATAATAATTAAAATACATAATTAATGCTAACTTAAGAAAAAATGATTATTTTTTTAAACTTTGTTGTTTTTTTATTTTTTTTTTTTTTTTGGGGGGGGGGGGGGGGGGGGTTACTGGCCATGAAAAATATATAATTAGTTCAGTATCGGCATCCCAACTGTCATAAAAGATTAGTGACTGTATTGACAATAAAGTCTTAGCCAAATCTTATATTTAACTTACATGTGCACATAAAGTCAGCATATGTCTACGGTTCGGCTAAGACCTTTAATGAATTACATACCTATGATTTCAATGTATTTCCTTGCTAGGTATTATTGGCAATTTTTGAAAAAGAAAATGACCTCTTTCATAAGATATGGATTTTTTTGGCGAAATTTACTTTACATTATTTTAATGTGTATGGTGATCCATGGGGTTTTGATGCTATTAAAAATGTCTGACTTCCATAAGTACTCTTACAAATTAATTTCAAATATAAAACTTGTTTAATGAAAAGAAATTTATATGTATTCCGAAGCTACAGAAAAAAAATAAATATTTTTAGTTTTACAACATATTTTCAAGCCCAAAATATTATGAGAATAATTGACAGATATAAATACTTACTGTGGAGTTTTCGTGTTACATGCTAATTAGGCAATTTGCAGGTGCTCTGGATTGTACCTTTGAAAAATATTGCTCATCAAAATGTAATTGATGTAGATTAATATACTATCCGAATTGCATGGAGTCATATGACTGCAACAAAAATACCAATTTCTTATTTAAGTTAAGCATCCATTAATCAAATAAAAATAAATGTCAAACAGCACTTGTCTGTGAAATCGTTTTTCCGTAACATTTTTAGTAAAACACCTATTTTCAATAATAAAAAATATTAATGCAAGCAAAATTGCAGAATATTACAGTGTAATTAATATTCAAACCCACGGAAAATAGGATGCATGAAAACACCATTGACACAAAAATGCCACAGATGACCATATAAATAAATAAATAAATGTTTATTTCAGACAAGCATAACATTTAAATGACAGAATACTACAGATATTACAAACAACATCACTTAAAGTAAAAATAAATACAGATTTATAGAATAGTTATACAAAATAATAATTTATATTTAATACATATTTTAAATCCAAACCACCAAAATATTATATTCTGGTGAAAATTGGCAGCTTTTATAGCTTAATAGACTTTTGCTTGATCAATCTGTAACATTAAGTTAGAAATTTTTACTTATTGGACAGGTATTCAAAGAGAATGAGGACCTCATTTTTTGGTATTCGGGAACACATTGAACAAGTATTCAGACTCTTTTACATTTCCTTCTGATACATAAGATTAATGGCCGTTATAAAACAAATTTTGTCTGCCATATAAAAAGCCCCTATATATGCACTAACACAGCAGAAAATATCTTCAAAAGTTGAGGTATTTTGTTTTCTATAATCAAAAAACTGAAATTTCGTCTATTTGTTTTATACTCGTTCGACCGAGGTCCCGGAAGTCTGCATTGAACTGGGGGCATTTGACGACTGTGACAGTACTTTTTTTGTCCCATGATCACTACCAAACATATAGCTCTGATGCTCTATCCCTCAGAATGTTTTTGGCTCCACCCACCAGGCACAGACGATCCTTTAAAAAAATAATAAAATGCTGTAAATGCAATAGTTTTCAAGTTACAACTCATTTACTCAACAGTGATAACCTAAAATTAGCTATTGTTCAGCTATATGCAATGAGTTACAGGTCTGCAATTTCAGTATGTTAGAGAGGACTGAAGAGTAGCTGAATAACATATTTAAACAAAATATGGTAAATGTAATAGTTTTTAGGTTACAGCTGATTTACTCAACAGTGAGAACCTGGAAGTAGCTATATATGCTCAGCTATGCCATGAGCTACATGTTTGCAATTTTACTATGTTATAGCTGACCCAAAAGTAGATGAATAATATATGTAAACAAAAATTCTCTAAATGCAATAGTTTTCAGGTTATAAGCAATTTGCTCAACAGTGCAAACCTCAAAGTAGCTATTGCTCAGCTCTGCAATGATAGGTCTGCAATTTTATTATGTTATAGCTATCAAAACATTAGGTGAATAACATATTTAAACAAAATTCAAAAAAAATGTTTCAGAATCATATTGACAATATCTACATCTGTCTGATTTCTCAATGGGCATTTTAAACAGTTGGCTGTTTGAACCAAGTATTCTATGTATCAACTTACATTGAAAGCAGATGAGATTATTATCATGTTCAACATTAAATATAAGATAAAAGACTCTACTCCATGTCTCATTATCTATATGTATATCAAGATTATTATTCCATTTAGCCCTGTATCTTCATTCTACTTCTTTTGTCCTTATCTTATTGTAGATACTTCTACAGCCTTGGTGACATTGGAAGAAAAGGGATATATGGTGTGGGATGAACGGTCTCTTGAGATGATTGCTTTGAGTGATTAAATGTTTGTTCCCATTTATATATTTCTGTACCATTGAGCTAATTTTTAAAGTATTCTAAGAAATTTTTTATGTGAAAGCCAAATTTTACCTCTATTTCTTTACTACTCATCATTTTAATATTTTGATGAACAATATATCCAATTACCGATATCCCCTTTTCAGACCATGATTTCCAGAATACATTAGGATTCCCTAGTTTACTATTATACCACAGACAGGTCGAAAGTATGTTTTGTTCATACCTCACTTGAATTGATTTATCTATTATGTTCCAAGATAGAATTATCTGTTTACAGAAGTCATTGGGTATTCTTTTATTACTCTTTATCCCCCAATATGGACCAAATTTGAACAGTAATTCAATAGGTCCATACAATGTTTCAAATAGTTTAGCCCATGGGCTAGCCAGAGAAGCTATAAGTCTCCTGATCCAAGTACATTTTAAGGATTTAATAAATTTTTCTAAATCCAGCATTTTAGGCCCAGCATCTATTTCTTTTTGGCACATAGTTGTACGTTTTACTTTTTTCTGGTTTCCCATCCCACAAAAACTTATAAAGTTTGTTATTCAAGTCCACATAAAAATTATTGTTTGGAAGTGGAATAGCCATGAACAAATGGTTTAGTTGGGACAATATTAGTGATTTAATAACAGTTATTTTACCTAGAGGTGTCAAGATTATTTTTTCCAAGCAGAAATTATTTTGGTCAACTCTGATAAGTGCCTTGGAGTAGTTGTGAGCTGGTATATTTTGTAAAATAACATCAAAATCGGTTCCTAGCAAGGTAAATAGATTTGTACCCCAGTTTAAAGAGCTAGCACAACAAAGTTTTTCGTTGGAGTATTTCTTTTTTCTCATTTTCAGATCCGATAGAGATCCAAAGACTTCTACGGTGTTAAGTATTTGTTGCTAGGAGCTCTCTGAGCCATCCATAAAGATTGTTGTGTCATCCACAAGTTGTGAAATTTTAAAATTCTTCTTGACCAATTTTCATGCCTAGTACCATATTGTTACTCGGGATCATTTCATTCAATACCTGGGCACATAACAGGAATAGATATGGAGCTAACCAGATAGCATTCCGACATTGGGCCAACATTGGCCCAACGTAGGCATATCCGTCGAGCTGACGTTGGCCCAACGGCTTTTTGACCATTGGGCCAAGATTGGCCCAACGTCGGCAAGCCACTGGTAAAAATTATATTGTATGTATATCATCAGCAAATCACATAATGTTCACCAACAACTTTTTCAGTGTGAATTTATAATGAGAATATTATTTTTATGTGTAAAATTGTTAAATTGTTAGTTAAAATTTGTGGGTTCACTGAAATATGATTTTCAGACATACCATAATAAATAACTTTTTTATAAGTTACCCAAAATCCCCTATTATTGCTCGCCGCCATCTTGAATAAACATCCGCCGTTGGCCCAACATCAGCAAAATATAGAGACATCTAACCTGAACAGTGGTTGGCAAGCCACCATTGGGCCAGTGTTGCCAAAAATCTGATGATGATGCAACCAATAGCCAACGTTGAGCCAACGTCTGCCCAACGTCGGCAAAATCTGCTGACCACGCGATCAACAGCCAACGTCAGTCCAATGGCAGAATGCTATCTGCGTATGGGGTCTCCTTGTTTACATCCTCTTTCAATTGGGAAAAATTCTGATAAAACACCAACTTGTAGTATTGTGGTTGTTATTTTATTATTAAAAAGAGTTATCCATTTGACAAATTCTTCACTAAACTTGTAATGGTGTAGTATCTTGTACATAAATTTTCACAATACTGAATCAAAGGCCTTTTCAAAATCAATAAACATCAACAGCCCTTTGATTTTTTTTTTTAAATTTCAGTATAGTTTATAACATCATAAACAAGTCTGGTGCTCTCCCCAGTAAATCTCCACTTAACGAAACCAGTTTGAGCGATTTTGATATCAAGACTTGGACGACTTTTTTAAGTCTACAAGCATTCACATTTGTTGCCATTTTATGTAATACACTTGTTAGAGAAATTGGCTGCCAGTTTTTCATATTATCCCTTTGTTTATGGCCTTTAGGCAGACAACAGATTACAGTCTTAGACTATGTGGTAACTTCCCACATACATAGCTTTCATTTAGTGCTCCAAGTATATATATAATTTAAAATTTTTCCAAAAAACTTTGAGAAAGTTCGCAGGGAAACCGTCTATGCCAGGTGTTTTATTCTTATTCATGTTTTTAATTATGCTACCTAACTCTGTTATAGTAATTAGTACATTTAAGGCTTCAGATATAAGCATTGTAAGTTTTCTTTTGGTAATAATCAAATCTTCCAAATTCTCTCCATCAGTGCAATTTTTATCCTTACAGGTGAAAAGATCGGCATAGTATTGTCTGATTTGTGCCAGAATTTCCTTTTTTGACTGAACTAATTTTTCATTAGGAAGTATAATCTCCTTAATTATTTGTCAACGTATTTAGCTTTTTCTAAGCTACAGAAGAACTTAGTGGGTTTCTCATTCATTTGGATATCTTGCACTCTAGACCTTATCATAATCCCCCTTAATTTTATCTCTCTTAGTTTTTCTAACACATCTTTGTAGAGGTGATTAGGTTTGCATCATCATTATTTGATAAACCTTCAAGATATTCAGTCTCTTTTATTAATCTTACTTCGTTTTCATTTGAATGTTTTTAAGTTTACTGGAATACTTTATTGTATTACCTCTTATGTTTAGTAAAAGCATCTCTGAAAACGTAGCATTAGAAATTGTAAACTGAATATCAGTGTTTCCCACCTTGTGTATACTATCTGGATGGTAAATTGGTATGACAGATTGTCTTTAACGTCTTTGATCCAGATTTTGACATGTTGTAAGTAATCAAGATTTTTCCGCAGGCTACAATTAAAATGCCAGATGCGTTTCCGTTTTTCAAGAGTCTAGCAGTAGTACTATTTCTATTTGGGAGTGATCACTTCCATAGCCTGGTAGTATATTACATGAATGCATTATATCTGGCAAACTGTTTGTTCCAATTGCATAGTCTAAACGAGCCTGTTTTACTGGATTTCTGCTGCGCCAAGTATATCGCCTAATGCTCGGATTTAACTGTCTAAAAATGTCAGAAAGATTTAGTGAGAATACATCTTGGGATCGACCACCAGATTCAAATCATCACATAATAAGGTGTACATTTCTGTTGATTCTTCCATATACTTTCGAATTTTCATGAAGAAAACAGGATTGTCAGTGTTTGCAAAAGCCTACCCACCATAGCCTCCCCCATCACATCTGTGTCTCCTTGGTACGACCTGGCTATGTCCCTTGATTAACGCTAACTGCCTTGCTTTATGTTTAGATGCGCCTTAGAGTCCATCAGTGATGGAGATTAAGCGCTATAAAAGTCCACGTTAGATTAGATTAGATTAGATTGGAGCATACACATTTAATAGCCTCAGAGATATTTCTCTCAACTGCAAGTCTAGTAAAATCAGGTTACCGTTCTGATCAATACTCGAGTATTTAATTTTGTACTTAAAATTCTTTTTGAGAAAAATTGCTATGCCTCTAATCTAATCTACTGCTTTGCAGGCACAATATCATCCCCACAAAGGGGAACTCAGTACGCTAGTTAAACAAAATTATTATCATAGGGAGAGTCGAGGGGTGTTCATTGTCAGTAATCCAGAATTGTGGGTGTGACTAGGAGGGAATAAGACTAAGTTGGGAAACTAGAGTTGAAGAGGTGGGTTTTGAGGTGTTTCCTAAGAGATGTGACAGAGGGACTGTTTCTTACTTTTACTAGAATTAGTCTAAGAGCCGCTTACTAGAATTTCATGATCCAGAAATTGTAGCATTAGGCTATTGAAATCTGCAGGGGTGAGATGCGTATCTTGAAGACATAGAATGTTAGAGTCTACAAAAAGGTATGAAAAGACATAAGCTCATCTCTTATTCCCTACACATTTGCTGATGGTACTTTAAGCATATTACTCAATACCATAGCTAAACTTATAGCAAAGAACTCCAGCAAATTTGGTACCTTCAGTGAACAAACATTGTATCTATTCCCTGAAATACTGTATCCCAAGTAGCCATACACAACAATATATAATTTCAAGAGGTAATGCTATTTTTCTGATATATGTTATATCTAACCATTTACAAAAAACAATCAACAACATTTAATAACAACAAGTTTTTGCCCATACTATACTGGCAAGTTGGAGCTGTGAACAAGAAAGTTTTTGATTTCATTACATGAATTGGCCCTCTGAAATAGAGTTTCACTTTTTTTTCTTTTTACATACACTTTTACATAAGGAGTAAGGAACAGGGAAATCCAACTACATTCAGACAGCACTTTGTGTAGTGTCCAAAGATGGTAATCATTAGTGCTCATATCACCTTGTTATCCTCTTTTATCAACAAAAGCCCTTTTCCCTCTAAAGAGTGTTTCTATTACTGTATATCTACTGTCAAAATTACTAAACACCCTAACTTTTCCCATCGTCAGTGCAGGAAAAGGTTGCAATAATTTTCAAGTTATAAATGATTTAGTGCATGATTTTATGAATTTTAATGCATGGAAAATTATTTTAAAAATTCACAAAAAATAATTAAGGAAAATCCAGTTCTGATACTCATGCAAGAGAATCGACCTGTAGCCTAGTGCACATATACAAGATACAAGAAAAATCCCTTCAACAGTCGATGAGAAAATTGTGATAAAGTGTTGAAATTTTCACACTTCGGGTGGGGGTAGCTCTCTTCTAATGGCTCTGGGGAACAGACGAACAGACATATCTGCGTTGATTTTACGATTTATCATCCTCAATAGATAAGCTATCTTTTAAAAGTAACAGCTTGTCTCTGGGCCTTGTACTTTCAGAGCTGTTCACGTGGACGTGGATGCCAAGTGATGCGAGTGATGCCATAATATCAACTGACTGTCCAGTCAGCTGACATAAAAAATAGAACAAGATTTTCAAGGAGAAGGTTGTCCTCTCAGATAGCAAAAGAAAGATAAATTTTGATTGTATATTCTGAATAGAATGAAGTGAGCATGTGTGTGAAAAGTTTAGAAAGTTTTAAAAAGTTTTGATACATTGATAGCATATTGCAAAAATTTTACAGAAAATATGTTTTGGAAATCATATCTTAAGTAGAAGCAAGTACACTGCAAATGTCCTTAAATTAATTTTAAACTTTATGTAACAGCTATTTATTTATTGTACAAAGTAGAACCTCAATGCCTTAAAATCAAGATGCTCGTTATAGGGCCTGTTCACATGATGTCACTTGAAATTTCTATTTTAGAGATGTGAGATGTGATGAGCTGTGAACAATGAGGTCATACCTCCCCAGATATGGTAAATTTAAAGCAGTTGTTCAGAGAAGTTATTGAACATTTAAGGGAAAAAAGCAACATGTATGTAATCCATGTTGCTTTAACTGTTGGCATTAACCTGGGTGGGTTGAGGGAAAATCTATCCTGCATTATATCTCAGAGTTTAGGGAAATGTAAGCTTAAATTTTTGACTATTTGCAAGCGATGTTAGTTCTTTGGTAATATTAATACATATATTAGGGACCAGAAGAAAATATTGAATGAAATAAAAACTTATTATATGAAACTTTATGAGTCCACCAAAAATATAAAATTGTTCAACTGGAAAGAACAGCTAAAGAATTATCAAATTAAAACCCTGAACACAGAACAGGCAAAATCAATTGAAGGTTAACATGCAATAAAGGAAATAGGTATAGCACTTAAAAATATCAAAAATAATAAAACCCGGGTTTGGACAGATTTCCTTCTGATTTTTTAAAATTCTTTTGGAAAGATTCTGCATTACTGATGCAATCAATTTCAACTTTGACAAGGGGTGCCTGCCATTGACACTAAGAAAGTGCATTGTCAACGTGTATTCCCAATAAAGGAAAGCCAAGGGATAGAATTAGGAACAGGCATCCTTTGTCAATGCTGTTAGTTTTGTATAAGTTGGCATCTGCAGCGATTCCAAACAGAACGAAGCCTTGTTTGGATCAAATTATTGATAAAACTCAATGTGGTTTTGTCCCAATAAGCTATATTGGTGAATGCACTCGATTGATATTTGATTTAATGAAAATTTCAGAAGACTGTTTTATACATGGCCATTAACAGAAATGTTGCAATGCTTATGGCTGATAGGGACATTGACTTGAAAATTGCCAAAATCCCAGGTAAAGCAATACTGTTGCAAACCCACTGTCTAGGCCATCTTTTCATTTCATTACAATCGCTTATTCCAATCCATATTTGGGTGGCTGGTCAAGAGGGTGTAATGGAACTATACTGGTCTATGTAATTTCAGGTCACACTCGGCAATTACAGACACTCTCCAAGAGCGACAACAAGAAGATCCACAATGTCTTGTCGGATTCCACAAAGAGGTTGTATTCCAATATGTTTAGGAACGTCATCTCTTTTGCCATTTATGCCAACTTTCACCTCCCAGCCCTTTCCTCCCATCAGCTCATGTTCTTGGAAATCCTGGTTTTCAACTACCTTACTCATTCAGCTGTTTTTAACCACCTTTCAGCAGTTAAATCTAATTTTATCATGTTTGCCTTCCATTACAACCCATTACAGTGGGTCCTTCTCTCTGAAACCAGGCTCCGCAAGCACTTCTCCTTGATATTACATAAATTAAATTTACAGAACCAGTCAATTACATTGCCTTCCTTCTGGCGTCCAGGTGCCACTCTGACTTTTAACTCTTTGCAAATGATTCAAAGCCATGGTACCTAGCTGGATATCGGATTGTGTTTGGTCTTATATTACCCAAGACCACTAAGCATCTGACTCAGCATCTGGCACCTTTTTACCATTAAATACCAATCACATACCAATATAGCTGCAATAACAAGTCCATTATGGTACAATACTAACATGTCATGAAATGTTCATTCCAAATTGGTTTGAGAAAGGCATAACTACAGTATCCAATGTTCTTAACTTAGATGGTTCAATTAAAAACTTAGATGAAGTCAAACAAGAACATTCTATGAACTCTATTAACCGTTTGCAATATTTTAGGGTCCAGCAAAATGTGAAGAAATTTCTTTAAAAACATACACCAATAGCAGATTTTAATGTGCAGAGGCCTTTTAATTCCTTTTTACATATTACCTATTTGGAAAAATAATAAGGGAGTAGGAGATTTTTAGAAATTGTTGTTACAAAAAGAAAAAAAAAATAATCATAACATGAAACAAAACCGGCAAATTGAGCTGGTTATAAGTATTGATGAAAAAATTGAAAATTTTAATTACTTAAATGTAGCTTTTTTAAGCTACAAGCTTACCATGTGGAACTATGCTATCTCCAGAGGTCACAGGCATTCCGGCCAACGTCCAAGAAAAATAGACATTTCGTACTGATCCAACAAGTTGAACCCTGTAGTAAAATACCACTTAATCTCCCTTCTTTTGAGTTATAATTTTGTCTGTACCCCCTCAGCTGTAATACAGCAGGGAGGGAGGATGGGACACCCTTAACTTCCACATGGTAAGCTTGTAGCTTATAATGTGGAACTGCATGCTGAATCAAACTGTTAGGCAGAGGGATTACAGCTGAGACTGGAGGTATTTGTCGATTTTTCTTGGATTTTGAATTAATTAGATTAGAATGAATGTTTTAAAAAGCCAGTCTCAATCCCGTTTACACTGCAAACTTGGGGTCAAACACTTTTAAAAGTATTTAAATGCAAATAATTTTCAAATGTAAATACTTTTATTTTCTTCAAATATAAATGCAAATACTTTTCAAAGGTATTTCAAATACTTTAAAATATTTAAAATTTTATATATTGGCATACATTAATATATTAAATGTGAATATTGGAACACAAATTAATACAGTGGGAATGAGTTGCAACAAGTAAGTAGTAAGTACAGTAGATATCATATATTTAAAAATATATCTGTGGAAAATATGAATTTCAAAAAGGCTGTTTTGAAAATTATTTCAGGAACTTCTGAGATATTTATTTTCTAATTACGTGCCTTCTTCATGAAGGACTGAACTTTACCTTAAAATAACATTAATTGGAAATGCTTAAAATTTTAACCTTCAAGTGGGGGATTAGTGGTTGGAAATGCTTAAAATTGTAACCTTTAAGTGGGGGGATTAGTGGCTGCTTTTGTTGAGCCAATGAGTTTACTAGAACAATGCTTGCGCTTCACACAATACTTTTCTTTTTTTATCAGGGACATTCATAACAGAAAAGTGATGTCTAAAATTAGGCTGAATCTTTCCTGACATCTTGAATCTTCCCAATTATCTATTACTGAATGTTTGCTTTGAGCTTATGCATTTTTACACAAATCCACAATGATGGGACTGTCACTTGTAATCTACATTTATATTAGTAGGACATTGGATTGTTTTTAGACTTGTTGATGTTAATTGTAATACCACAGTCTTTGACAGAATGTTTCTTCATTAGCTAAATATAAAGAAGCATATTAATATTACTAATATCTAGTAAGTCAACAAGCTCAAATAATTTTAACCTATTACTTTTTTTAAAAAGTACTTATTAAAAGCCTAAATTAAATTGAGCTCACTATTGCATAACATTAATAATAATAATAGAATAACTTAAATTATATACTTTGCAAAAAGAAAAAAAACGCAAATTCATTCACTTGCAGAATAAATTGTATTTGCAAAATGTATTTGAAAACTATTTGAATATTTTTTTCAAATACAAATGCAAATACTTTTTATTTAAATATCTCAAATTCAAATGCAAATACTTTCAAAAAGTATTTTAAATTCATTTAAATGCAAATGGGGTCAGCCCGGGTTCCAGGAATTTCGCCTGTAAGAAGCCAAAAACCAGAATACTTGAATGAATGACAGTACTAAAGCCTGTCTAGATTGTGAAGGAGTAAATGCAGCCATGTTCAACTATACAGTATATAGCGCAAAGGGCTTCACTACGAAGGAAAACAAGCCCTGGGCTTGAAGATCTCATTAACTGGCCACCCTTATGATGAGATTATGGGATCACCTGAGTAAGTACCTCATACATTATACATGTTAAAAACTGTTAAATGAAATAAAAGATTACTGACTAAACATCCTGAGGAGGTAGTCGTATACCTAGACCCTGGGATTTAGGCTATTGAAGACTTCGCTGCAGCGGATGTGCACTCCCCTTCTTTCCTTTCCGAGGATGACTAGTCTGAGGGAAAGGGTTGAGCCTCTACTACTGGACCCAGATACATATTGTTGTTGTTATCTGGCCAAGTGATTTGGTAAACCAAAACCCCACTGTAAAAGGCCTTAGAGGCCATAAAGACCCTAATGACATGCACTCTAACTTGGACCAAGTCCAAGGACTGTTGATCTGCTCGTTTGTAACAAAGTAGGATAACCAAGAGAGAGTAGTGGCTTTGAACCTCTTTTGACAGATCTGTTTGAACACCTGCGGATGCAGTGACCATTCTGGAGTAGGTTGGCCATCACATTCAGACACCCTGGAACGTGCCTGGCTCTTTGAGTTATCTGGTAGCAATGGCACCAGGTCATGATTTTCCACAGGAGAGCACACATCTCTGCCAAGTGGATTCCTCCTTGTTTGTTTATGTAGGCTACTACTGTTGAGTTGTCCATTGCAAACAACACTGTTTGATTTTGACACTGGTCTTTGAATCTTTTCAGGGCCAGAGATACCGCCTTCAATTCTAGGACATTTATGTGTAGCCCTTTTCCCCTGTCTGACCACAGACCTTTTGAAGAGACTTCATTTGAGTGAGGAATTGTACTCTAACTTGGACCAAGTTCAAGGACTGTTGATCTGCTAGTTTGTAACAAAGTAGGATAACCAAGACAGAGTAGCGAGTTTGATGTCTGAGGTATGACCGTTCTTGAAGAAAATAAAGAGTAGGGATCGAGACCCTCTCAAGTCTTTCATTCAAGCCATGGAACGTTAAGCATAAGCAGTGAGACACGACCAGTTTATCCTCAGAGCATCTATGTCCCAAGCATGCTGGTCTAGGACTGGAGATACATGCATTGGAACTTTGTAGAAATTTTTGGTTTTATGTTAAAGACTTATGAAACATATACTATGCAGAAATAAAAAAAAATTCCTTCTTGTTCCAAAGCTCTAGCCTTCTACTCAAAAGTCTGTAAGTTTGGTGATAGCCTTGCATTGGATGCTCCCATTTTGGAATCCTCTTCCAGGGCGTCAAGTTAAAAGTGGGTCTCAGAAAATAGGACTTTCGGGAGTCAAAAAATAGGAATATTACTGAAACAATTTGTGAAAATATGACTCTTTTTTAACAAGATAGCCTCCAAACACCCCTATAGCCGTCATGATGCAACACATTTCCCTGCATTTTGTACTTATCTTAGAACAATGGAAAAATTATAGTCAAAATGACACATATGTAGCTCAAGTAAGCATCATACATATTTAAATGCATCATAAAAGTTACATAAAACACATTCTATTGAACTACATGTGTACATATAACTTAGTTCAAAATCATAACTAGACTGCGCTGACTTGATGCCAACATATCCCCAGGCCATTTCTTATGCCAAAGGCATTCATTGTGTATTTTTGTAGCACTCATTTTGCAGTATTCACAATAACAATGAACCATTTTTCAAGGATACTGTAAAATATATACTACATCATGATGTGAGAAAATTAGTCATATTCCATGTGATCAACAAAATTTAGTGTGTTAAAATACATAATCATCATCAAAAATAGGAACAAGAGGGTCAGAGATTCCCCAAAAGGTGGGTTGCACAGGCAACAATAAGGTTAGCAACTGCTGTAATTAAATTTAGAAACAAGAAAAGAAATGTTAGGTCACCCAGTTAAGGTAAATGTATTAGATGTCCTAAGAAATGTAAAACTTGTAATCTAGGTTACATAATTGTATCTATGATATAAACGGACAAACCAACAGACGGAATTACACCAATTTCGAAAGCAACTTAGCTATGATGGTGATCTATCTCCCTGTCAAGTTTAAATTCGATTGGACAAAAGCATTTTTGGGTGTGGAAACGGAAATGTTGATGGACAAACAGACAAAAAACGAACAGATGTAATTACACCAATTTCGACAGCAACTTAGCTATGATGGTGATCTATCTCCTTGTCAAGTTTGAATTTGGTTGGACAAAGTGTTTTTGAGTTAGAGTCGGGAAACATAAATGTTGATGGACAGCCAAATGGACAAACAAACAGACGAAATTACACCAATTTTGACAGCAACTTAGCTATGATGGTGATCTATCTCCTTGTCAAGTTTGAATTTGGTTGGACAAAGTGTTTTTGAGTTAGAGTCGGGAAACATAAATGTTGATGGACAGCCAAATGGACAAACAAACAGACGAAATTACACCAATTTTGACAGCAACTTAGCTATGATGGTGATCTATCTCCCTGTCAAGTTTGAATTCGATTGGACAAAGCTTTTTTGAGTTAGAGTCCGGAAACAGAAATGTTGATGGACAGCCAAACGGACAAACAAACAGACGGAATTACACCAATTTCGACAGCAACTTAGCTATGATGGTGGTATATCTTCCTGTGAAGTTTGAATTCGATTGGACAAAGCGTTTTTGAGTTACAGTTTGGAAACGGAAATGTTGATGGACAAATGGAAAAAATGGACAAATGAATGGACAGAATTACGCCAATTTCGACAGTAACTTAGCTATGATGATGATCTATCTCCCTGTCAAGTTTGAATTCAACTGGACAAAGCAATTTTGAGTTAGAGTCTGGAAATGAAAATGTTGACGGACAGACATACGGATGTCAGATACATCAATCTAATAGGCGGGCTCTTTTTACGCAACCCGCCTAAAAATAGGAAATATCCTGAAAAATAGGAAGAAATAGGAATTTGTCAAAAAAATAGGAACTTGACGCCCTGCTCTTGCCAACCACATTTGAAAACAGCTTAAAACCTTGGATTTTCTGTGGTGCTCTACCCTTTTCTGTCCCTGGATACTGAATTTTTGGTCTTGTTGCACTGTAAAGTCCCTATCGTAAAAGGGAAAGTGCAGTGCAGTGAAAGCCAGTGAACCATCGTTTGACCTTGAAGGAGGGCTTCAAGGTCAAATCTGACCATATCAGAAGATGCCCAGCCCATGATATCCTATAGGTTGGTTTCACATTGCAAACCTCTAAGATCAATAATAAGCGAGTTGTAAGCACTTTAAAGTTTGCTATCCTCATTTGACCTTGAAGGAGGGACCCAAGGTCAAATCTGAACACAGCAGATGATTCCAAGGCCATGATTTCCTATAGATTGGTTTCACATTGCAAACCTCTCAGACCAATAATAAGCAAGTTATAAGCACTTTTAAGTTTGGCTGTCCTCATTTGACCTTGAAGGAGGGGTTCAAGGCCAAATGTGACCATATCAAAAGATTCCCTGCCCATGATTTCCTGTAAGTTGGTTTCATATTGCAAACCTCTAGGAACAATAATAAGTGAGTTATAAGTACTTTTAAGTTTGGCTATCCTTGTTTGACCTTGACGGAGGGGTCCAAGGTCAAATTTGAAAATTTTAATTACTTAAATGTAGTTTTTATAAGCTACAAGCTTACCATTTGGAACTGAATGCTCACTCAGGAGGCCACAGGACTCCGGCCAATGTCCAAGAAAAATAGACGTTTAGTGTTGACCGAATTCTGGGAACACTTGGATAAGTCTTTAATACAAGTAAATACTGAAATAAAAGATAAAAGACCTTACCATATATATTTTGAGGAGGTAGACATATACCTAGACCCTGGGATTCAGACTCCTGAAGACTTGGCTGCAATGGATGTGCCCCCTTCTTTTTTTGCGAGGAAAACTAGTCTGAGGGGAAGGGTCCATGGCTTGTTGAGCCACTACTACTGGTCAGAGATACATATTGTTACTGTTATCTGCCGAAGTAAGGTCTTTTAGGTAAAAATTTGTAAATGTGTTGTGAGCTTTCCAGTAACAAGCTTGCATGATGTGGTCCACCAAAACCTCACTTTAAAAGGCCTTAGAGGCCACAGAGGCCCTAATGTCATGCACTCTAACTTGGACCAAGTCCAAGGACTGTTGATCTGCTTGTTTGTAACAAAGTAGGATACCAAGAGAGAGTAGCGAGTTTGATCTCTGAGGTATGACCTGTCTTCTTTGAATTCTACAATGGTAATTAGAGCAGGAATAGTCACTGGAGACACACTTTGGGAACCTTCTCTTGCTAGTTGGTTTTTGGCTATGGAATCAGAAGATGGGAACAAGGCAACCTTTGGCCTAGATTAGATACTTTGTTTACAACCCAGGCATGAATTTCGCTACGGCGCTTGCCGGAGGCCAAAGCTAGCAAGAAAGCAGTTTTGAGAGTAAGATGTTTCAGGTTTGTGTCTTTCATAGGTTCAAAGGGTGCTTTGGTGAGCTCATTAAGAACAACAGAAAGGTTCCATGTTTAAAGATTTCTGGAACTTTTGGGACAATCCCTGTGAAAACTAGAGAGCAACCTGTGAAGGTCTGAGCTTTGGGAAATATGGTGCCCAGCTGAGCCCAAGGTGTCAACAATGGCTGTCTACAATGGTAGAGGGGTGTCTGTTTAGATCTTGGTACAGATACATGAAAAAGTCTGAGACTTGTTTCACAAAGGGAGTGGAGAAATCCACCGAATTTTCTCTGCACCATTTTTCAAATAGGGCCCATTTTGACTTGTAGATGGTCCTTGTTGATGATTTTTGATCTTTGGGGCAGCAATTCTTTCTGCGATGTTGTGGATTGCTGTGAAACACATAACTGTGGGACTCTTTGAGAAGGCTTGTTGACACTGGTAGCTGAAGTGGGATTTCTGTTGAGAGCTGCACTAGGTCCCAAAACCAGGGCATCCTGGAAGGAGGCTGTCCAATGCTCCTTGAGGTGAAACTAAAAGGGCCTTATGTGAAGGTGTCCCTCCAGGACCATTTTCTCCATTGAGGCAAGCAACCCAATTAGCAACATCAAACATCTTGCAGTCAAAACATGTTTTGACTTGAGTCGTAGGATCAAATCCTAAAGTTTGAACCATCTCTCTTGAGTGGGTTTTACAAGGGCTGAATCTAGATGGTATTCGTAGCCCTTGAAGGAAAACACCCGAGTTGGTTTTAGTTCGGATTTCTCCTGATTTATTATCCACCCAAAGGACTGGGTTAAGTCTGCCACGGCCTGAATGTTCACTTGGGCTTCTACCTGAGACTGGGACCTGATCAGCCAGTCGTCCAGGTATTGGTGAAGTCCGAGTCCCCTCATGAGGGCCATTAGCTTCACTTCCTTTACAATCAGTGTAAAGACTTGAGGAGCTGTGGCCAGTTCAAATGGAAGGGAGGTGAACTGGAACACCTGCAAACTGTGGCAAAACCTTAGGTATTTCCTTGAGTTTGGGTAGATGGGGATGTGAAGGTAGGCGTCTGATAGGTCTATCAACAACACCCATTCCCCTCGAATCAGGGAGGTTCTGATGTTCCATTTTGAAGTTTTCTACAAGTAGAAAAGTGTGGAGCCTGCTTAAATCTATCACTGGCCTCCACCTTTGGTGAGGCTTGGGGACTAGAAACAGGCGACTGTAAAACCCGAGAGATTTTACATTTTCCACCCTTTCTATTGCGTTCTTTGACAGAAGAGAGTGGATACAAGTGGCCAGAGCTTGTTCTTTTAGAAGGGCCTTGTATCGTGATTGAATCAGAGGGACAAGTTTTGGTTTTGAAATGAATGGCAGAACGTAACCATTGGTAAGAATGTTTAACACATTGTTTGAACATTTGTTTGTTTGCCAGTCTCTTCTGAAAAAACCAAGGTGACCTCCTACTGGTGGACTGAGGGAGGCTTTTGAGGAGTCATTGGGGGGAGGGGTTTCCACGACCTCATCCCCTAGAGTGAGGTTGAAAACAACCCTTGAAGCCTCTGAAATTCGGTTTCCCCCTACCTGAGGAAAATGATTGGTTACTGCTTTGAGAGGAGTTGCCCCCAAAGGGGCGTTTCCTGTAGGAACCTCTTTGCTTATTGTGGGGACCACAAAAGGGCTTATTTTGGTACGGTGCCAGACCCTGAGAATCTTTAGAGGTGCCTTTTTTGAGGAGGAAGTCTTCTCCCTCCTTGACTAACTGAGACTTGAACAACGAGGAAGGCCAAAATGACAAATTCTTGAGTTCTTGGCATCTCGTTTCCCCTAAATGTGGTTGAAGTAGGGTCATCTCGGCTTCGTGCCTAAGCAGGCTAGTGTTACCCATGGTGTATAGCTCCCTCTGGAGTATATGAGCTAGGGATTTGCTTAGGCAGGCAAGTGCTCTTTGTTGAATCAGAATGGTCTTATTCCAAAGCTCCAAATATTCACAGGCCTGGTCATAACCACGCCTGTGAATATTTCAGGGTAGACACCTTTCTGGATTTGAGATTTAACCCTTTTGAAAGAAGACTTCAAACTGTGTTAACACTTCTCCAAAGTTACAGGAAGAAGAAGTCTTGGTAAATGCAGCCATAAAGTTGACAGTGGAGAAGTTCTGCCTAGCTTGATGTTCCAGTTCCTTAAGAACTGGTAGGGGAACATTGCCCATGGGGCTCCAGGAGGTTTAGGAGAGATACAGATCTTCAAAAAGTTTGTATTCAACTCCCGGATTTTGTCCTCATAACAAGGCTGTCCCACCTTGTACCACTTTGCAGTGGAAGGAGGGGGTTTAATATATTTACCCTCAGGTAAATTAGAGGCCAGAAAATCCTGCTCAAACTTTACAAAGGCATCTTTGATGTGAGAGCTAAGTGGGAGCATAGAGGAAGGGCCCTTTTGGCCTAAGCTCCTGTTGGCCTTTTTTGTCGTCCAGGCCCAAAACAGAAGTGGCCTGGGAAGACCTGGGCATGGTTTCCCTGGGGTCAGGGAGAACAAGAATATGCCTAAAGGTCTCCACTTCCTCAGCATATTGAGACCGTAAGTCAGCCATGGCTACTTCCCTATAAAAAAGTGGGTCTGGATCGTGTTAAGGTTGGTCTTGATCAGAAAGGGCCCTAGAGGGCTTGGAAGACTTTTGTATGTGTACAAGAGGACTGATCCTCCTCTGAAGAAGATGACTGAGATAAGTATCTGATAAGTATGTGTTTTCTTTTATCTGCATGTTTTTTGGGTCTAGCCTAGACAACCCGAGAGGGTTCCTCGGACTGACCTGAATGTTGATCCGAGACATGTCTCGGGTCAGAATTATGCATTGAGTGATCATCTACGAGACGTGGTGGGAGAGGTGGACCATACAAGTCCACCTCCATGGCCCATCCATATGAGAGGATGGTTGAGTTCTCGATGGTTGAGGTCTTGGAGGGTTAGGGTCCAGATTCTCAGTTACTGGTACCAGGCTTAGAGGCTGAAGTGGAGGTCTGATCCACCTCCACTTCTTTAGACATCTTTTTGAAAGACTGAAATTCGTCTCAGAGAGAGTTCATGGCCTCCAAGCATAGAAGCCTGGAAAACCCCCATTTGCTGTTGCAATTGGATGTTAAACTGAGAATCAATTTGATTTTTCAAGTTTGGACTCGATTTTTTCTGTTGTAAGGCTGTACCTGGGGTAGGAGGGACAGTTTTAGCTGGAGTTTTAAGAGACAATGACTCGAAACCCAGGGGCTGGGGTGGAGAAGCAAATAAATTGTCAGTAAATTGTAACCCTCAATGCCTGCCTGAGATCCAGTAAAGGATTCCACATCCTCGTTGCCCAGCAAATCGAGTTGTCTTTTGAAGTGCCTGTTTTCTGTTTCCTCACATAACGCTTTCTGTTTTTAATTTTTTGCATTTGTTTGTCCAAGAAACCAGAGTAAATGTCACACGGAGATTCTAGAGTAACACGGGGATCATCTCCTCTATTTGCTTCCCTACAGGAAGGGCAATAATTGTGGTTATCAAATGGAAGACAGAAATGTTTATCTTTGCTTGTTCTTTGGGTATTGGAGGACATTTTACTGCAATAAAAACATGTAAAAAAAGCCTTTACCGAGAAAACTCACAAATCACAAAAATGTAAAGAAATACTTATCCTGTCAAAACGGAAGTTTCACAGAATAGTCTATATCATTAAAAAGGTAAAATAGCCAAGTTATAACATCCAACAATATGTAAAAACTGGGAAATAAATAAAATATGAATGCACAAAGCAAACACTTCCAAATCACGCAGCCAACGAGAAAAGGAGGAAGAGTTGAGAAGAGTTCCACGAGAGTACAACCTGAGGCTATGGCCAACACTTAATGTCTATTTTTCTTGGACGTTGGCCGGATGCCTGCGACGTCTTGAGTTAGCATTCAGTTCCACATGGTAAGCTATTGTAGCGCAATATAATGATAGTTTAAGAAAAATAATGTAAAAATATGTATAACTTTCAACAATATGTTGGATAGTATATAAAATAAAGTGTTTTGGGTTTATAATATAACCATTTCTGCGAATGCGTGATTGCGTAGAAAACGGTTAAAAGACAGGAAGAAGAGAAATTTCATGACGGAAAAATTTCACGGGACAAAGGAACCTTGCCCATAGAGGACCCAGAGGGTTTTGGGGAGATACAGATCTTGGCAAAATCTGAGTTCAACTCCTGCATTTTGTCTTCAAAACAAGGCTGCCCCACTTTGTAGTGGAAGCAGGTTTGATATATTTACCCTCAGGTAAATGTGAGGCCTGGATTTCCTGTTCAAACTTCTCATCTTTGAGATAGGGACTTAAAGGAAGCATAGCTGAAGGGCCTCTCGGCCTAAGCTCCTGTTGGCCTTTTTCATTGTCCGGTGTCCCTGGGGTCAGGGAGTTTCCAAACGTGCCTAAAAGTTTCAATCTCCTCTGCATATTGTAAGGGCAGGTCAGACATGTCTACCTCCCTATAGAAGACAAGGTCGGGATCAGTTTGATGTTTATCTTGCCCATCAGGAGCCCTCTTGGGCTGAGTAGACTTTTTTACTTGTACATAGGACTCTGATTCCTCTGACGAAGATGACTGTGAAATATATTTTGCCCTGACCTTATGTTTACTCCTGTCCAAATGTTTTTTGGCTTTGAATGTTCAGAAGTGTGATCCAAATCATTCAGATCAGAGCCATGTTTGGATTGAGCACCCTGTCCGAACCTTGGAGGAAAAGAAGGACCACAAAAGTGCATTTCCATAGGTTCTGGACTGGATGTTCAGTTGTTAGGTGTTCAGAGCAATGTTCGGATTTGAGGACAAGTCATCTTTGCTTGTTCCAGGCTTTTGGTTTGAAATGGGTGTCTGATCCACCCCCACTTCTGAAGCTTTTCTCATAGAAGAGAGATTGCATCACCTCAAGCATGAAAGCCTGAAACACCCCCATTTGCTGTTGCAGTTGGATGTCAAGATGAGAACCCAAGCTCTTTTCTAGCTTGGGTTCAATTTTATTTTGTAAAACTGTGCCTGGGGTTGGTGGGACAGTCTGGTGTTTTTAATCATGTTTCAAAACGTAAGGGTTGGGGGTGTGGAGGAGATGAAATAAGTTTTCTGCAGCACCCTCAAGGTTTGCCTGTGAACCAGAAAACTTCACATCATCATCCCCACAAGTCGAGTTCATCTTTGGATGCATCTGTCACTTTTTGTTTCCTAACATATCTACACCTATGTTTAATCTTGAGAAGCTGTTCTTCAGTAAATGTGCTACAAATATTGCAAGGATTTTCATTGGTAACACAAGGCTGGGCAGTAGTTATGTTTCAAAAGGAAGACAAAATTGACGACACTTTAATGACCTGGGCCTGTTACAACTTGCTTGGTGAGAAGACATTTTTACAGCAATACATCTTAGCAGTCCAATTAACCGGAAATCTCACAATAAAACATTAGGAATGCTTATCCTGTGAGATTCAAAACTTTACAGAATGTGCTATGATCAATAATAATGTAAATGAATAGAAACATCCAACAATACGTATATCCTGAGAAAACAGTGAAATAAAATAAGCCAATATCAAACGCTTCCTAGTCATGCAGCAGAGAAAAGAAAGAAGACTGTGGAAGAACACTACAGGGATCACGTACAACCTACAGATTTGGTCAACACTAAACGTCTACTATTCTTGGACACTGGCCATAGTACTGCAGCCTCCAGAGACAGCATTAGGTTCTACATGGTAAGCTATTGTAGCACAATAAAACTGACCCTATCAAAAGATTCCTAGCCCATGATTTCCTATAAGTTGGTTTCACATTGCAAACCTCTAGGACCAATAATAAGTGAGTTATAAGCACTTTTAAGTTTGGGAATACTCGTTTGACCTTGAAGGAGGGTCCAAGGTCAAATCTGACATCAGAAGATCCCTAGCACATGATTCCCTATAGGTTGGTTTCATACCAATAATAAGAGATATAGTCACTTTTAAAGTCCTCTATGTGGGGTACTTTGGCATTCCATGGATGACCTTGAACTAAGAGCTTAAAGGTCAAATGTCTGCAAGGTTGTAACGGACATGTATATCTGTCATACATATCACCTATAAAGAGATTCAACCTTCTACCTATGAGAACCAGCCAGTAGAAAAAGGTAGATAATTTTCAAAGAAATGCCAGCAGGCGCCATATTGTTTTTCAAAATGAGGCTAATTTCAGTCCAAGAGAAGCGTGCCTGGAATTGAAGATTTCCTGCAAATTTGGTGAACCTAGCTGGTGTAGTTTTCCTCTGAGCATTAACACCAAGAATCTCTGGTCAGCGGCGTAGCAAATGCTAAACCAAAGTATCCACCGGTGGTTTATTTATTTGTTGTTTTACATTGCGTTCAACAACCAGGGTCATATTGTGACGGGTAGTTTACAGGTGGAGGAAACCAGTGCATACTGCACTGTAAACCACCAGGCATCAGCAAGTAACTACCAACTTTCCAACATAAAGAGCCCGGCCAGAGATTCGAACCGGCAGCATTAGAGGTTGGAGGTGAGAACTCTAACCGCTACACCACGTATCCACCGGTGGATACAATAACTCTAATCTACTGCTTTGCAGGTGCAATATCCTCCCGACAAAGGGGAACTCGGTGCACTAGTTAAAAGGGTGAAGTGGCAGTCAAGGTCAGTGATCCAGTTACATATTGTGACGGGTAGTTTACAGGTGGAGGAAACCAGTGCATACTGCACTGTAAACCACCAGGCATCAGCAAGTAACTACCAACTTTCCAACATGAAGCGCCCGGCACAAGATTCAAACCGGCGGCCTCAGAGGTTGGAGGTGAGAACTCTAACCGCTACACCACGTATCCACCGGTGGATACAATAACTCTTAATCTACTGCTTTGCAGGTGCAATATCCTCCCCACAAAGGGGAACTCCGTGCACTAGTTAAAAGGGTGAAGTGGCAGTCAAGGTCAGTGATCCAGTTTCGGGTGTGACCAAAAGGGAAGACGAAGTTGAGAAACTGTAGTTGAAGAGGTAGATTTTGAGGGGTTTCGAAAACGCTCCATCGAGCACGGTTTTCGAGATATAAGCATTTTTATGTTTTGCAATTTTTGCGAAAAATTCGAAAATTCAAAATGGCCGCCATTTTTGGCGAGACAATTTTTTTTCAAAATTGGAATAGCTACTCTGCAGATACCCTGCGGGTAAAAAATTTTGTTGAAATCGCTCCATCTAGCATGGTTTTCCAGTTATAAGCATTTTTGTGTTTTCCTTATTTGGAAAATTCATAATGATTAATCATTAATTACTCGGCCAATTCTTAACCAATCAATGCCAAAATCTAATGATTTCCAGATTTTAATAGAATGAATGTATTTGCCAAGTTTCAGGTGAATTGATAAAATTCCTTTCAAGTTATCATCCGGACAAGCTTCCCCATCGAAAAAAGACATTTTTGGTCATGTGACCTCTCTGATTGGTTGAAATGTCACTGCAGCATATTCAAAAAAATTCCCCAAGGCTACTGCCTAAACCTGCCAAATTTGAAAAGAATCCGCCCAACGGTTACAGAGTTATAAGGAAAACAAAATGTGGAGCCGGCAGAGTCTGAAGGTTTCGGGACATGGGATGCTTAATTAGAAAACTCCACAGTCAAAAGTTGGGGTATAATGGAACTTAAATTTGGGGTGCTAAGCCTTGTATTTCTGGAAGAAGTGTATTAATGCTCCTAGGTAAGTGGATCGACCTTTTGAATTTTGTATGTAATGAGGCCTTTTTCAAGTTGTACCCTTTACCTGACTGGGAGCTAATAGTTTTTCAATTGAGGGGTAATGGAGAATTTAGATAATGGTTGACAACCCTGCAGAGTGAATTTTAGACTCGCTGCAGTAAGGGATACGAACAGGGAATTACAATGGTCCAATTAGTTGCTCAACAAAGCATTTCCTAAAAGAACCATTGTTTTAAGGGTCTAGAATGGGACAAATTCTGTAGAAGTCTCTAGCGTGAACTCTGGTAGACTTTATGACCTGTGACACATGGTTTGAAAGAGTAAAGTTAGAATCGAATCCCACTGAGAAGTTCTTGACACTTTTTTTAGGCTAAATTTATTTAATATAGAAGTTATTGGACTGGGCTTAAAAAGTACTGGAGTTCCGATTCACAACAATGGATTGTAGTTCAGAAGGACTAAGTGAAGGTCACTGTTAGCAATATCCGTTCCTTTTTGGTTAAAGGGAACTGGTATCCGATATACTTTGATAGTTCAGCTTTGAGTAAATGACTTCAACTTTTCTGAAGGTCATTCAATTTTTTTAGTGTCATGGCTAATTGTCAAAAGTTGGGAAATTTGATTGTTTATTTGTGGCATCCAGATACAATGTGTATTTAACTATAAATTTCTTTTTCAAACTTTTCTTTATTGAATTTAGAAGTTATTGGACTCGGCTTAAAAAGTACTGGCGTTCTGATTCACAACAATGCATTGTAGTTCAGAAGGACCAAGTGAAGGTCACTGTAATTTTGAAAAATATTGAGAGGTAATAGGAAACCATAGCCTGGGAAATGAAACTCTCAAACCTTTTCAAATAGAGCCCACAATGTAAAACAAATGCATAAAAGGAACAAATTTATTAAACATTTTCTCAAAGCAGTTACAAAGAGTAAACGATAACTTATCAAATTTCGTTTTCTGGTTCCAATTTCTAAGAATGACCAAAAAATAAAATCCAAATGTACACGAAACATTTACTTTTTTCACACGCGTTGTATATAGTTTGCAATTTTAACAACAAATAATAGTACATAATAAAGTATACAATTTTTTTTTTTTTTGGTTGTGTTTTCACTGCACTTTCAGTTTGCGCGCTCTCTTGTACTCTTTGTATTGTGAAAATACAGAGTAAAATGTTACTGTTAATTTTTTGAATTTTTTTTTTCATTTTTGCAATTTTTTTTTTAGGATTTTTTCTTTTTTTTATCTCCCAAGTTTTTATAAATTACAACTAAAAGTAGTGATGCAAAAATACATCTCACTTTAAAAGATTACTTGTTTTAACACCCTCCATCACACTTAAATAGCAGTTGTATACAATAAAATTCCTAACTGTTACAATCTTATATTACACTGCTCCAACAGTACAATTTTTCATTTTTTTTTTCATTTTTTTTTGTTTAAACTTTGCGAATAAATTTCTTTTTTCTATTTTTATTTTGGTTATAACATATATATATTTTACTTCTTTTCTCTTTCTTCGCAGTTATCAAGTTTTTCTTGGATACAGAAGTTTAACATTTACTACCATAGTGGTGAACAACGAAACGTTCATTGAAAATATGAAAAACATTACTAGGCAACCACTGATACAATATTGATGACTAATTTCTCAGTTATCATTTACATCTGAAAATAACAAGAGATCATACATAATACACATGAATCGACTTAAATTTTTAAATATTCCACACAGTGGTGTCTTCATCTTCTCAATGAACTTGTCGTTGAGGTTACAAATAATTAACCAATCTACCAACATTACAACGGTTCCAGTTCTGATTTTCTTTCTGTTCTTTTCTAGTGTAGGTACAACATCAATAACAATGACTGTACTTCACATTATACATGTACTACATTCAGTGTCAAATTTTTCTTGATATTCTTCTTTCACTGCACACTTCACTCGACACTTACTCCGGAGCTGCAGTCTGCTTGGCTTGGTGAGCCTGGAGTACAGCCACAGCCTCATCCACCTGAAATTCAAAGCTTCTATATAAGTACAGCTTCAAACAAAACTGATCCTTTGTTATCCCTCAAGTAAGTGTTAATACGAGTCAATGATAGACAACAGATTGTCAGTGAAATGTAGCTGTTAACAATTATGACTGAAAAGACAAAAAGTATCTTTGGCCAGCATAAAGTTAGACTTAAACTTCTGGTGAGATACACATAACATTCGAACTTTAAGCATAATGAAACACAAGACACAAATAGTTTATGTTTCACATTTAAGAATCTGAAAAGCACTGCATCCAATTTGTAAAAACTTCACAAATACAATCAAATTATTCTTTTGTTCCTGTCATGGCTAGTCTCCCCAGTTATTGCAACATTGAGCTCTGGGAAGTCTATGGAATATGACAGACACCATCCACATATGTAGACAGACTTACTCTTCAACACTGTGGTTTAGAATATACCTCATACTACAGAAGTAGTTTTCAGCTCCATACAACCACTACACCTTCATAGTCCAACAAATGCAAGACCAGAAAGCTATGTTGGGATTAAACTTTTCAAAAGCTACTTTAATTTGAAGTGACAAAACTGTTTTAACTAAACATGTATAACCCATGCTTTCACGAAGGCTTTAGTTTTTATGCCCCAATCTATACTCCAGTTTTTGAAAGGTGAATGCTTCTTGTGTTACCTTGAAGGAGGGGCCAAAGGTCAAATCTGACCACATCAGAAGATTCCCAGCCCATGATTTCCTATAAGTCGGTTTCATATTGCAAACCTCTAGGGCCAATAATAAGCAAGTTATAAGCACTTTTACTATTGGCTATCATTTGAACTTGATGGAGGGGGAACAAGGTCAAATCTGACATCAGAAGATCCCCGGACCATGAATCCCTATAACTTGATTTCACATTGCAAACCTCTTGGACCAATAATAAGTGAAGTACTTTTATGTTTGGCTATCCTTGTTTGACCTTGAACGAGGGGTCAAAGGTCAAATCTGACCACATCAGAAGATTCCCAGCCCATGATTTCCTGTAACTTGGTTTCACAGTCCAAACCTCAAAGCTTTTCAAACATCTACCTCACTCCATACCAGGTTTTATGTATCCTCACTTGTGGTTTGCCGATATTATGATCACCTTGACAACATTGGAAAATCCCAAGGTGTTTTTGTTTATTGTTTTCTATTTTCTGTAATTTTGTGATTTTAAATGGTGAATAACTCAAATTATCACAAAATAAAGAAAAAAAAGTCCACAACAAGATGAGTTTAGCAACTATCAGTTGTATTTAAATTTTAGCGATCACTGGTCGGCAATGAGCCAGTGAGCGATAATACCTAAGTTTGCAAACATTGTCCCACCACTAAGTACAACCATATGTCATTGGAATAAACAGCTGAGTAGAATTTGACTTTTGAATAACTTACACATTTTCCTAAGATAAGCAAGCATTATATAATCAAAAATTTTGTCCAAACACAATTTAAAAGTGTTCCTGTCATGGCTTGTCTCCCCAGTTATTGCCAACATTGAGCTCTGGGAAGTCTATGGAATATGACAGACACCATCCACACATGTAGACAGACTTGCTCTTCAACACGGTGGTTTAGAATATACCTCAAACTACACTAGTAGTATTCAGCTCCATGATACCACATCCTCATGTCTTTTGACACATGGGATTGTGTTGGCCTATGAATATGGTAAAAGACGTATTGCAATGTTTTCCATGTATAACTCTCAAGATTCCATTTTGGGTGAATACTGCTCTTATCTTTGGGCCATTACACACTGGTAACAATACAAAAGATTTATTATAGAATATACAAGACTCAAGCTGGTGTTCAGTGACCATACCTTTGCTTTGAGAGACTCCCTGGACTCCAACATGTGCAGTAATTCTGAGTTGTCTATCTCCAGCAGCATGCCAGTGATCTTGCCTGCAAGGTCTGGGTACATGCTCTGGATTAGAGGGAAGAGGCGCTCTCCAAGCATCTGTTTTTGCTCTTGTGGAGGGGCAGCAGCAAGCATAGAGGCAGTCAGAGGTTCCTGGCCCTGGATGTGCACTGCTTGAGGTGGAGCCTACACAATACAGATTTACAGCGCAAATGATCTCACATACTTGGGATGATCCACAGGTCACGAGCAGCTTTTTGTATGTTGTAAAGCAGTGCATGACTTTGCCTTTGAACAAGTCGTGTGACGACCACTTATTTAAGACTAGCATGAAATCTGTGTAAGGCAGTTCCTTAAACTTTTCCACAATAAAGTGATAGCTGCTTGACAAAGACATAAATAATAGTAATTACAAATGTATATTTCTGACAAAAAAATTATACAAAATCCTTTTTTATATTAAAAAATTGGCAGTGTACCAATGGCTTCCTGAAATTCCAATCCTATCACAAATAGTTACCTTATGTACTAAAATGCTGAATCTTCTTAGATATGCCTAAGACCCGGGGCAAGTGACAAAAGATTTTTGTTAAAAGAACATAGCCGCTCCAAAATATTATGTATTATTAAGTTATAGAGATTCCACACAATCCCAAAAATCTATTCCCACAGCAGTTTCTCTTACCTGTGGCATCTGTGGTGCTGAAGGCATGCCCTGTGAGGGGGGGTTCCTCATGTTGGAAGTGTACTTGTAGCCAGCTCTTGGCTGCTGGGGGGCAGCAGGCACTCCTGTACCAAGACGAGACATCTGTGGGTTGGGGACCCCCATGGGCTGCTGGCCTGTGATTGGGCGGCCATTCAAAGTTGCCCTTACTTGCTGTTGTACTGCTGGACGTGTCTGCCGCATACCTGCTCCACCTGGGGCTCCACCATATGCTGAAATATAGACATCAAAATTTCTTAAATCAGTAACCGGGCATAAAATCAGCCTGTGCCATTTTCAGTAATAATTGGGTGCACATTATTTAGCAACTTAAAAGTATGAAGGACATATTTTATAGTTATGTTGGGAACTCGAGGCCCCTTTTTAGTCATGAGTCTGAGCTTATTATGCCGACTAGTGGGTGGAAATACATCAATGTTCACGGTTGATTATTCGTCAATTTTTTCAATTTACAATCAAGCCAGAATTGATTGAGTTCACTGGGTGTTTTCACTGGTGGTTAGTGGTTACTCTAACCAAGAAACACTTTCTGGGAAGAAGTATATGTCAGTTCAGTAAAAATAGCATTGGAGATGCCCATACACCTAGGAAATAGATTTCAACACCATGAGACATACAAGTAATGAAACAGTACAAAGATTGAGACTTTCAGAGCAGTGTCAAGTTATATAAAGCTCCAAAAATTGTTAAGTTGAGAAAATAACGTCGAAGAGAAATAAATTGTATTTATTTTAAGGATAAAAGTATTAAAACAAGAAAATTCAATAGCAAGATGAAAGCATTAATCAGTAACCTAAAAATTACGAAGCTGTAAAACTTATTAACTAGAGAATAGATGTCAATGGAAATAGCACAATTATGTTAAAGTACATATAATAATCAGTTGCAGCAATCCATACATCTTTGTCATAAGAGAAATATGTGAAGGTGAACACACTTTGGTAGAACCAAAGTTAAAGGTCACACCATGATGCACACCTACATCCCCTAACCAATATCCCTACCAAGTGTAGACCTTCTACACCTTACGGAATGCAAGAAATAGCCTGGATAAGATTTTCAAACTCAAGGTCACCACCACACGGTCAAATCAAGGTCACAACATGACATTGCACACCTACAACCCCCTAAACAGTATCCCTACCAAGTATCAATTTCCTACACCTTACAGATTCTGAGATACAGCCTGGACAAACTTTTTCCCACCGCCTGCCATTGGTGAAAACAAAACCCTGACAGCCCTTCAGGGTTGTGGGGTAAAAACAGGTGGATATTGATATACAACAGTAAAAGTAGGATTCATGCTGAATAATTAAAAATGTAACATTAGAAAACTTAAGTGACCATCCGCAATTCTACACTGTCCCTGACTATTAATCAAGCACGCGTCCACCCACTAGTACAAAAGCCAATCTGGAAAAATTTGTAAACTCTTGGTCAACAAAACTAAAAGAAGAGAAGTCCCTCACAGGTCTGACTATATTTCCACTAGCAATAAATTAAGACAGCTATTGCCTCGCGCTTAAAGGGAAAGTTTTCATCCCGAGATGAAAATCGGATTAAATTTCAATCTTGACACATTTATATGGGTTATCTAGAAAAATAAACTCAACTGGCTGCCGAGGTATTACATACCATGTGTCTGACGGTGAAATCCTCTCTAAACCTTTTTTTCACAGCAGTGTTAAGCTTTCATATGTAGATTATCTGGCACTTGCCATGAATATGGGGTTTACTTTAGTATCACCTTTGACGGAGGAATTACGGACTTTAAATACCCTTTGACCTCTCGACTTGTTAAACACTGTAATACAGTTCTACAACTATTCCCTAGTTTCTTTGAGCAGAGCTAATCTAATACCATACGACATTTTTAAGATTCTTTGTGGCTTTTGTCTTGGTATCTGACATGTAAATACTGGTCAACTCGAATTACCTGCAGCCCCTGGCTGTCCTGGCTGTCTCACTTGTCCAGGGTTGTTCCACCTTGGCTGAGGTCTCACCTGTGGCATCTGCTGCGGGGTGTAGTATCTCTGCGGGTTGGCCACTGTCGGCACAAAGTAGCCACCAGTACCTGGAAGAAAGGCCTGACCAACCTGCTGACCCTACAAAAAAGAAAAATTACGTACAAAGAAAAGGATTACCCAAGTAGCAGGGTAAGAAAATATAGGGATTCTAGTTTTCGAATAAAATATAAGCACCCCAAAATAGCATCAGAGATGCCCGTACCCCACAGCCTGGGAAAATAGTTTTCAACACCATGAGATATAGAAGTAGTGAAACAGTACACAGATTGGGATACTTTCAGAGCAAGTGTCAGTGTCCAAATGATGTTTAACTAGAGAAAATAACCTCTAAGAGAAAGAAATTGCATGTAAAGAATAAGTACTAAAACAAGACAATTCAGTACACTAAAAATTATGAAGCTTTAAGACTTCTCCCATTTTGATTTTCATTTGTATGGTTGAATTATGGTTTGGATGTTTTGAATATTACCCATACATACAGATGTGGCAATACATGCTTTATGTGGAATTGGGGCAAAACCTGTGGCTCACTTGATGTAATACCTTCTGTTACAATGGGAAGTTGCAAAAGTAAAACAGTTAATGACTTCTAATATGACTTTAACAGTGCTTAATCTACACCAAAAGACACCCAACGGTGCAACAACCAAGATTCAAGTAAAAAGATATAAGAGAGATAAATAGTTTCAGATATCCTCGTAGAGACATAAAATAGCATCAGATATGCAAGATCAAAGTTATAAAAGTAAAATTCTTAATAAATTCTAATGACTTTAATAGTGCTTAATCTGCATCAAAAGACAGACCCAAAGGTGCAACAGGATTTTAAAGGTCAAGGTCACTACGACAAGGTCAAAGGTCAAATCAATGTCACACCATGACATTGCACACCTACACCCCTAACCAATGTCCATACCAAATATCAACTTCCTACACCTTACGGTTTCCGAGATATAGCCTGGACAAGATTTTATAGGTCAAGGTCACTACAGCAAGGTCAAAGGTCAAATCAAGGTTACACCATGACAAAGCACACCTACACCCCCTAACCAATGTCCATACCAAATATCAACTTCCTACACCTTACGGTTTCCGAGATGTAGCCTGGACAAGATTTTATAGGTCAAGGTCACTACAGCAAGGTCAAAGGTCAAATCAAGGTTACACCATGACAATGCAAACCTACACCCCCTAACAAATGTCCATACCAAATATCAACTTCCTACACCTTACGGTTTCTGAGATACAGCCTGGACAAGATTTTATAGGTCAAGGTCACTACGGCAAGGTCAAAGGTCAAATCAAGGTCAGACCATGACATTGCACACCTACACATCCAAACCAATGTCGCTACCAAGTATCAACTTCCTACACCTTACGGTTTCCGAGATACAGCCCGGACAAGATTTCATAGGTCAAGATCACTACGGCAAGGTCACAGGTCAAATTAAAGTCACACCATGACATTGCACACCTACACCTCCTAACCAATGTCCCTACCAAGTATCAACTTCTTACACCTTACAGTTTCTGAGATACAGTCCGGACAAACTTTTTCCCGCCGCCCGCCCATCCAGACACCATGGGTGAAAACAATACCCCGACAGCCCTTTTAAGGGCTGTGGGGTAAAAAAGGGTAGAAGGATACACATACAATTTTTTTAAATAAATCAAGTTTTATTGTCAGTCATTTTGCTACTCTTCAACATCGTCCATACTACCTCAAAAGTCTGCTTCCTTTAGCATTTGTGCAGTTTCTTTGATTAAATGGTAAACAAAGTACACACTCATAAGCGAGTTTTCATTGCACTGTTTCTAGTAATTTAAAACCTAACCAATCATCTTGCTGGCCATTTCCTTCACATCTGTTTTCTCTTTCTTTTTTTTTATTAAATCTCCAATAAAACAATTCCTGTAGCCTATCAGAATCATGCTTTCTCTCAATTGTTTGTGGGAAGAGAAATTTGAAGCAAAACGTGGAAAGTGTTAAAAAAAATTCAAGTTCTGAAATAGAGTAATTTACTTTTTCAGTTACGTACCTTGCTACTTTGTACTCGGTTTCTCGAAAAATTAATGGCTTTGGGGTAATCTGTCACAGCCATACCCAACAGCAAAAATTACTACTTGTGGGAGCCCTCACCTGCATCCTCATGCCAGCCATCCTCTGCATGTACTGTGCTGCCAGATGGGCCTTCCTCTCCTCCTTCCTCTGGGCAAGAGCCACATACAGTGGCTTGGACACAAGAATGCGACTGTTCATATCAGTTACAGCCTTAGTGGCTTCTTCAGGTGAACTGAAGCATACAAACCCAAAACCCTTTGAACGGGTACCATCAGTCATCACCTGCAAATAAACTTAAATGTTTGTAACAATGACATCCTTTTCAACAACTTGTACCAATCTATGCTCTCAGTATCATGCTATTATTCATGGTTTTACATGGAAGGCCATGATCTCATTTAAAATAACACTATGAACACCATCAATAACCAACTTGTACACAATTTTTTAAACTTACATATGATAAAGAGTTTTTGTCTGCACAGAATCAAGCTAAATGGCCATATCTCCAGCCAGAAAGAAAACTCAAAACATCCTGTACAACATTTAATATTCCAATAATAAGGAAGAGTAAGATCACGGCCATGTGCAAGCTTCTTACTCTAGGGTTTATTGGAGTGTACTCAAATCATAAGCTCAAATTTATTTAAGCTCAATGTTTTAAAGTTATTATTTAGTTATTATCCTGTTTAACAGCCATAGTATATAACCAGCACTTGATATCTTCCCTAGCTTATTCAAAAATCTTGTATATCTATACATCTTGCTACCCTGTTTTATATATTCCCACTGACATTTTCAAATCTTTTCCATATCAACTCACCCTGGCACTGGTAATGGTTCCAAACTGTGAGAACTCCTTTCTGAGCCTCTCATCATCTATCCCATCATCCAGGTTCTTTACGTACAGGTTTACACCCTGGTAACGGTTAATCCGCTCCAGCTTCTGCCTTTCAAACCTGTCCTTCAGCTCTGCTTGCCTCTCCGCCTTTTTCTGAGCACGCCCAACATACACAGGCTTGCCATTCATCTCCTTGCCATTCAGGTCATCCACTGCCTGCAAAGTATTGGATCAATGGTCAAGGTATAACTAGTGGCAATCAGATAAATTAACATTCCAATTAATACATATACAACCCATATAAGTGACATCAATAAAGATAACCTCTGAAGGCACCTAAATTGTGATCAGCTTATTTTCAAAATTACGATAAAATACAGGTTTTGTGACAATATAATGTTTGCAAATTTCGGTATTATCGCTTGTCGGCTCATTGCCCAGCAATGATCACTAAAATTTAGATACAACCAATAGCTGCTAAACTCTTTTATTTGTAGTCTTTTTGACATAATAAAATCATATTTGGTGATAATTTTGTAAATTCACCAGTTAAAATCACAAAATTAGCTGGAAATGCAAAATTGTAAAGCTAACAGAAAACACCCTGGGGAATTTTGCACTGTTGTGAAGTTGATCATAAAATCAACCAATCGCAAGTCAGGATACATAGAGCATGATATGTACTGAGGGAGAAGTGAAAACCTTAGGTTATATTTTGGTTATATTTGTGGTGATTTATATCCATTTCCTTATTTTAAGGTTTTATTTTTTTTTGGTCTGCTTTACACTTTTGATTCCATGATCAGCAATGATCTGTATTTTTTCACAATACACTAGTGGTTTGAACAGTAAACAGGCATACTACAATTTTTGTTTAGGTAGAAATGACGAAATCCGCAAAGAATATTTAAGTACCGGTTATTGAAAATGACATCATATTAGGCTTTCTACTGGTTAATACTTTGTCTAAATAATGAAGAATATATATAACTTGAGGAATCAACTTACTTTTGTATAATGTAGACTCATCAAGTGTGTTCTACATAATATAAAGTGTACAAAATTAGAAAACATTTTATCACATAAAAAGATGGTCCTGTCCATTACTTATTAGTTTATAAAAAATAGCCAGTCTCGGCAGGCAAGAACCCCAGCCTGCAGGTACAGCTAAATGGCCAACAACATTGAGATTTGGGAAAATTTTAGGAATAACTTCTGTTGTAAGAAGTATAGAAAACCCGCGAAGAAGTTCTGCAAAAGATTCACAGGCCATGATTTCTTACAGGTAGTTTTCATATTTTGAAGCCAAATAATTAACCAGAAAAAGGTTTTCGCTAACAAAAACGAGCGGCCTGGATGGAGAGAATCCCTGAAAAAGCCCATCAGGAAAAATGCCCATCAAGTAAATCCCATCAGGAAAATTGCCCATCAGCTAAAATGATGGGTAGGAAAATTGCCCTGTAAGCTTTACTGGTAAAAATCTGTGCAGGAGTTTAGGCTGTGAAACACCCACAAGCTTTATGCCCGGCATCGCTGCCGCTACCCGGATGGCGCAGGGGGAGACTATTGCCCCAGCCTTTATGGGCTGGGGTTAAAAATGAATTTTACCTTTGCAGCTGCATCATGATCTTCAAAGCTCACAAAACCAAAACCTTTCATCTTGCCATCATCCGAGGTCATCACCTGGAAGAGGAAAAATAACCTTGCACAGGATATTCATACTTCACTTGCTCACATATATCTGTCTTTCCTATGGATATTTAATCCATTGGCGACATCAACATGTCCCTAAACAAATGTTTCACAATTTTATTCAGGTTAAAAACACGAGATACAGATGTAGTGAACCAGTACAAAGATCGGGATACTTTCAGAGCAGTGTCAGTTACACAAAGCTATAAATAATGTTTAAGTAGAGAAAATAACATCTAAGAGAAAGAAAATGTATGTAAAGATAAAGTATTAAAACAAGACAATTCAATAGTAAGATGACAGCATTAATCAGCTGACATAAAAATTACGAAGCTGTAAAATTTATTAATTGGAGAATAGCTGTCAATGGAAATAGCACAATTATGTAAAAGTGCATATAACAATCACTTGCAGCAATCCATATATCATTCTCGTAAGAGAAAGAAATCTCAAATATGGAAGGTGAACACACTATGGCAGACACAAATTTAAAGGCCATACCATGATGCACACCTACACCCACTAACCAATGTCCCTACCAAGTGTCAACCTTCTACACCTTATGGACTCCAAAAAATAGCCCAGACAAGATTTTAAAACTCATGGTCATTATGACAAGGTTAAATGTCAAATCAAAGTCGCACCATGATGTTTGTTGCACAACCACAACCCCAACAAATGTCCCTACCAAGTATCAACTTCCTACACCTTACAGTTTCAGAGATATAGCCCAGACAAGATTTTATAGGTCAAGGTCACTATGATAAGGTCAAAAGTCAACTCACGGTCACAACTGAACTTATCAATTCAGGATACTTATTTACACTGTTATTAATGATTAATGACATGAATTTAGTCAGAATTAATGACAATGAATTAAGCACAAACTTCAGCAGTTTGAATGTCTTTTCTGTCTTTTAACAATTTGACATACACCAATTTATTTAGAATACAAGTGCTTTATTTGTTATTTCCATCAATTTGTTTATTTGAAAATGTTATTTTATTTTTAGCACAACTTACCTTTGCACTGACAATGGTGCCATATTCTTCAAATATATCTTCCAGTTTTTTATCATCCAAGTCCTCAGAGAAATTTTTAATGTAGACATTTGTGAATTTTTTGGCCTTATCCCCCAATACTTCTAGACGTTCTTTGCGGCTCATAAACTTACCAACAAACCTAACCACAAAAAAAAAAAAAAAAATACATATTACAAAAATAAACTTGCATCTGTTGGTCACTTTAAACCATGGATCAGTTGGTAGCTTATTTTCAGTTTCAGAGTCCCGCCAATGGAACTTTATTCCAATTCTGAACTAGACCTACGCATTGGAGAACCGATGCAAATCTGTATCCACCGGAAAGACAACTCACCAAAGCCAGTGAACCATCGTTTGACCTTGAAGGAGAGGCCCAAGGTCAAATCTAAACCCATCAAAAGATTCCCAGCCCATGACTTCCTATAAGTTGGTTTCACATTGCAAACCTCTAGGACCAATAATAAGCGAGTTATAAGCACATTTAAGTTTGGCTACCCTCGTTTGACCTTGAAGGAGGGGTCCAAGGTCAAATCTAACCACATCAAAAGATTCCCAGCCCATGATTTCCTACAAGTTGGTTTCACATTGCAAACCAACAGGACCAATAATAAGGGAGATACAGGCACTTTTAAAGACCGCTATGTGGGATACTTAGTGTGGCACTCCGTGGATGACCTTGAATTAAGCTTGAAGGTCAAACGTCTGCAACGAGGATATGTATATCTGTTATACATATCACCCATGAAGAGATTCAACCTTCTACTTGGCGGAGAAACAGCCAGTTGAAAAACCAAGATAATTTTCAAAGGAATGTCCGTGGCGGCCATCTTGTTTTTCAAAATGAGGCTAATTTCAGTCCCAGAGAAGCTTACCCCCTAATGAAGATATCCTTCAAATCTGGTGAACCTAGCTGGTGTACTTTTCCTCCGAGAGCGTTAACGCCGAAAATCTATGTGCGGTGGTGGCGGCGTAGCGAAGGCTAAACCAAAGTATTGTAACTAGTGGGCTGACAATTTGACAGAAAATTGATTCATCACCCATTTTAAGGCTTCGATGGAAAAAAAAATCAAACCTCATGTAAAGAATTGACAATGAATCAAAAATAAGATTAACAAGTTATCTTATTATTTTACAGATACATTTATCTTTTCCAATTTTTGTTTATATATTCCACCATGTTTGTTGATCTTGGCCAATCATATGGTAATACTGGTAAAGCTACAAAAATAAAGATCTTATGAGCTGAAAAGGGTAGACAATGCGACGGTTAACGTTACCTTAATAGATTATTCCATTATCACTCAAACACACACGGCCACACGCTGAGCCTTTTAAACTACTGGTTTTGTAATTTACCTGATCTCCCACCCCTTAAACTTCAATCCCCTCCCAAATTATAGAACTCAAATTCAATGTAACCCGAACTTGCCAACCTGGATTCAAAATAATTTATACCAAGTATTAGCGTCTTCACATTTTTAAACTGTTCCTGTCATGGCTTGTCTCCCCAGTTATTGCCAACATGGAGCTCTGGGGAGTCTATGGAATATGACAGACACCATCCACACATGTAGACAGACTTACTCTTCAACACCGTGGTTTAGAATATACCTCAAACTACACTAGTAGTATTCAGCTCCATACAACCACTGCACTTTCATAGTCCAGTAAAACCAGACAAGAAAGTTATGTTGGGGCTATATTTTATTTTCAGTCAACTGGAAGACCAAGGCCACAAAGCAATAGGCTTTGAGGCCTTACACATACATGAACACAAATTATAAAGATCTACCTAAAAGAGATTAAGAAAATGTGAATATCTCAAATTTGACTTTTAGAACTCAGACATTGGTCCTCCAGATGCAAGGTTGAGGCCACAAAGCACGGTCAATGTACACAGGTTACATAAGTATCAGCTATCAGATGAATAGTTCTTCCGTATGCATGTGAATACTAGGCCATTATGTGAAGAAACACCCCAAATTTGACCTTTAGAAAGCTGCCATTTGTGTTCCAGTTGAAGGCCAAATGTTCAAAACAGCAATGCTTTTTAATTCAATAAACTCAAATTTTATGGTCGTATGGCATGTTCAAAATCCACTTCAACACTGTAGAACCTTCAAACAAACACTGAAGGAGAAAAAATAACGCAAAGTGCCATTTTAAGTGCAAAATTTTCTCTACTTTGTTCCTGTCATGGCTTGTCTCCCCAGTTATTGCCAAAAACTGAGCTCTGGGAAATTTATGGAATATAACAGACACCACCCACACTTGTGGACAGACATGCTCTTCAACATTATGGTTTAGAATATACCTCAAACTAAACTAGTATTCAGCTCCATACAACCACTGCACTTTCATTGTCCAGAAAAATGCAAGACAAGAAAGCAATGTTGGACTTGCCTTTCAAGATTAGCATTTTAAATACACATGTACTTTGCAGCAGTGTTCCAACACTAACAGGAAATGTACACTGGACCATTGGGCCAGCAACTCTTGATATCTATTGGTCCCTTAGAATTTGTGGTGGTCATTAATTATGAGAAGTAAAAGCAAAGTATTTTAGTCAAAACCTAAAATCTACTGGCCAAAGGGCCCAGTAACTTTTTAACTATGGAAGTCCTTAGATAATATCACTGGCCACAGACCAGGGGGCATCAGTATTGTTAAACGCTGCTTGGCAGACAGTGAACTTTAAATGTGAACTAGCTGGATATTCATTATAAATATTAAATGCTATCAAAGTGTTTTGCTGGTTAAGTTACAAGATCCAAACATAGAATTTGATCTACTGTATCCAAGTGAACATATCTTACTTTAATAAATGTACACCTACACTTTTTTCCCATTCAGCAACATCCCATTTACTTTTTCAATGGCACTTCTCGCAGCTTCTTCAGTTTCAAAATGAACAAATCCATAGCCCTTGGATGAACTGTGCTCATCAGTCACAATCTGCAAAACATGGATTTCTTTGGGTCTCCAAAACAATACTTCATTAATAGAAATATGGTTTGAAGTATGGGATGGAAAACAACGAGTGCATCAAGTTGAAGAAACTGAATTATGAGGTTACAGAACTTCATGAGGTTTCCTAACAATATGTTAATGGAAATGCTGCATGCAGAAGTGTTTTAGTACACTCCTAAAATAATAGGCCCACAAAGTGAAATTCATGAAACCAAAACATGCCAGTGACGCGCAATATCTTTGTAAAAATCTCTTAATGCACAAAACTTTAAAAGTTCTTAGATTTAGTAACTGCAACCAAAAGATAGTACTCTACTCACCTTGCAAGACAAAATGTTACCAAAGGCAGAGAACGTATCATAGAGTGCCTTGTTGTCAATACTCTTGTCCAAATTCTTGATGAACACATTCCCAACTCCAGACTTGCGGATGGATGGATCCCTCTGCGACCACATGATTCTTATGGGCCTCCCTTTTACAGCATCAAAATTCATAGTGTCTAGAGCACGCTCCGCTAAAAGAATGAACAAACCAATCATGAATCCACCTAGTCCATCACCTCCTTTAAAAACTTGCAAAGCAAAGACATACTGATTGTAAACAAATGAAACAAGTATATAAAAGAGTAATGTATAACCACCAAAAAAGAAACATTGCAGAGAGGCTTTTAAAATAGTCATAAAATATGACAAACTTGGGCAGCCGAACAATACCTGGTCAATCAACAAGAACAATACTATAATTTGTAGACACTCCCCATCGTAAGGTGGCACAATGTGGACACTAAAGCTTATTTGTAGCTCTCCTATGTTTAATACTTTGGACTTTTATTGATTACACGGGTGGACACAAAGATAAACGGACACGAAGATAAACGATTTTCGGAAATTTGCATATTTTCGTTGAATAAAAAAAATAATTCACCAAATAACCAAGAAATATCATAAAAATACTTGCTTCAGTCTATTTTAATATGTAATGTATATGATTTTGTTGTTTACATAGCTTTATTTTTCATTCCAAAAAACGTTTATCTTCGTGTCCACCGTTTATCTTTGTGTCCACCCATGTACTATGACAAATATAGGATACAGACTCCACTCAAGTATTTGCATGAAGATTTTGTCTTCACGGACAGCTACGTAGCACACTGTTTTATACCAAAAGATCTACAGTAGGGTATCACGTATACGGGCAATAGCTCAAAAAGTACACTTACCATCTGCGGGCTGTTGGAAGTTCACATAAGCGTAACCTAGTGAACGCCGTGTCACCATGTCTCGACACACACGAATGGACAGCACTGGGCCAGCCTGCGAGAATTTCTCAAACAGCACGGATTCGGTTACCTCTGGATTCAAGTCCCCAACATACAGGGAAGCCATGGGATAGGTTGTTCCAGCAAGATTCATTTTTGTTAATCTCAAAAATCAACCGACAATACAAGACTGCAATATGGTACAAGAGCTGGTTTGTTTTCCTGCTTTGAGAAACCTTGAAAAATGTTGTTCCTACTTTGACTTTTTGACACTTTTTATAGAGTTTTAAAAGTTTTATATTTTTTATGTATTTTTTTATGTTTATTATAAATAACAAACAAATGTGTTGTGTGAAAACAAATTTATTTGGTTCACACAACACGTGCTACTGTAGTGCAGTGAAATAAGAACGTCACAAGGAAACGAGTTCCTATTTAAACCTAAGGCGGAAGGATATCACAACTATGTATATGTACCTTTGTTGATATATTAAACAGATATTTTGTACAAACAGTAATACTAGAATTACACGGTATGTAATATTTTTGTAATTGTAGTTATCAGACCAGAATAAAGGACATATATAGGGATCTTATTTGTCATACTCATGTGTATACAGATAAAAGAGTGATTGGGCTATTTAGGAAGACACTAAATCTCATCTGAGTCCATAACCTGTTGGAATTAAACTTAATATTTACACAGCTTCTTTCTTAGAGAAGTAACCAAAAATTGTTTATTATTCAAATTTTGGTAAACATGTATACTTTAAAACATATTCATAGAGGGTTAATTATTATTAAAATAATTGCTCATCCTTTGAGGTAATTTATTGGGAGTAAACCACTTAATCAATTAAATTTGGAAATTATTGTTAATTGTATAATTTAAGCATATTGTTTCAGTTATGCTGGTATTTAAAAATGCTCAAAAGAACGTGTCCAAATTATACAAATCAAGATGCACAGCAAATAGCAGATAAATATCTCTGCATTGCTGTCCATCAAAAATATTTCCAGTTTTCATTGTGAGTTTTTATGCAGCATTCTAGTGAAGATCCTTATAGTTGTTAACACTCTCACAATTCACACAGGCCTATCGAAATAACATGGCATTGTGTGTATTGTGTAAGGTAATGTTTTGCATTATTATTCTATTGATCCAAAATATTGGTAAACAGTTTTAATAGTGAAACCTTTTGCTTTTTCAATTTTGTTTTGGTAAATTTCCTTATATTTTTTGGTATGCTTACAGTGAAAACAATTTATGCCTCAATGCATAATATAATATACATTCATGATGGACTGTCATTATAGACACAGTGGCTTCTGAATTGCTATTGTCCTATTACACTATGCTGTAACAAAACATCTCTTTTCTAATTTATCAGAAATAATGTTACTTTCCACACATTGGAAATAGCATGAGCAAAATTTCTAAATTTGTCTAGAACCTAAATCATGTGATCACCACTTCTACCCACATTCAAGAGGTTGTAATGACTATGAGTCATCTTTGGCATTCCAGTTCTGGAGTTTAATATAAGGAAAGAAGCAGCATGTGTAACCAAAATTCAGTAACAAGTAGTGCAAGCAATAATGGAAGTAGGAGATGAAAGATCAGAGAAGAAACACTGTGCAGTAGATACAGTCTTGTGCCAAAATGATGTTCAAAGAGTTCTTTCAAACATCTATACCTAGCTCCAGCATATTGCAAGAACTTTTTACATGTTATACTTTTGTTTTTGATATCTTAAGATAAAAGAAGACCCAGAAGATACTGAATTTTAATACGACCAACCCAAATTGTCTCTCCACCTGACAGATTTGTCGAAATCAACCCAAAAGACGAGCAATCGTTTTAAAAATAAACAAGTTATTTCTCAGCCAAGATGAAGTTTGTGGGAAAAATATGCTGTACCTTGTTGGTTGTTGGGGGAAAACACTCAAAATGTTTTACATATCTAATGTCACAAGCTGATGTATGTGCGTAATGCCAGTATGGACTTGTTCACTTCTGCAAAGAAATCTAGTACATTGTAACAATTGTCTGTCTTTTAATGCTATTTTTGTGGCACAGCTCTTTTTATAATGTGGCAATTCAAGGAGTTGTAAATAATTATATATGGTAAATGTTAATTGTAAATTGGCCATCATAAAGTTATACCCTATCATGAAAGTAATGCAAGATTGTCTAAGTGGATGGTCATTATACCCTGTGCATCACATGAATGTTAATGGCAGTATTCCAAATAAGTACATAAGATATATATGATTTTTATAAAGCATTTATAACCTCCTGTCTCTAAGCGCTGATATACAACATGGCATTTTGTATGTGACAAAGAAAAGCTTGTTGATGTACTTATAAGTGGTTAACATTATATTCTCATAATAGCAACAATTTCTTACATGGTCCTCTATTCCTTCGTTGTTAGAAAAGCACCTGGTCTTTTCACAATGGTAATTTACATCATGCATCTTGGAAGATCAAGCGGCTTAACAGTCTAGCTATATATATTGGGTAACACACCTCCTGCCTCTGAAGTCTACAGTTTACACCCTAGAACCTCCGTGGGAAAGATGGTAGTGGCTTCCTGATGCCTGGCAGTTTACAGTGCAGAATCTTGACCAACCAGAAAAAGAGTGTTATTGCAAATGTTTGAGAATTTCCCTTTCAGCTTGACTGTTTTGTAACAGTCAATGTATCATTCAGACATGTTTTATTTGATATTTACTCAAATTGATTTAATGTCTGAAGGCATGCTACACCTCATTTCTGCATATACCAATTGAACTAATACTGGAGCTTTTTTCTAAGATCAACTCCTACAAACTCAGTGCCAAAATATAGTAATTTCTTAACTTCTAAATCTTCCCAGAGTGATATGATTTATTTGGGTTTAACATTGCCTTCAACACATTGTACCGGTTATATATCACAATTGGTAGTTGTAAAAGCTGAGGGCACCAGTATATGTACTAGTGGGACTAGATGCTAAACTGTAAAACTAACTTTCAGACAGAGGGTCTGGTTTGGGGTTTGATACGTAGGCCTCAATGACAGGTGGCGACTCTGTTACCCTCTACACTACTGAATCCCCTTTCAAGAATATTGGGCGAGCTACTTTTTGTTATACTTTTATTTTCCATTGCTTTAATTCATAATTCTGTTGCATGTTGTTTAATAGGTCAGATTGTACCAACATACATAGCACAGGGTTTCATAACAAATAGATTGACATCTCAGGGACTTATTGATCTCATATTAAAATTTATCAAAATCTATAAATGACAAATATTTTACACCTAAAACTCTTTGCGCAATTAATCATAAAATATTTTTTAAAAACCTGAATATTATGGAAAAATTAAAGGGGTATAGCTCAAAACTGGTTGAAATTATAAATGTGTAATAGGAAACAATACGTCACTGTAATAGGATATAGACTCAGAAAAGTTAAATGTGAAATGTAATGTACCACAGAGATCAATATTATGTACAACCCAACATACACGCAGCTTTGAAATTAGGTTGAATACAATGTGAGAAATCTGGTTGAAATACATGTAGATTTAGCGAATCATTTTTAGTTGGATTCAACAGATAAAATCATTTTGAAAGGGATGGGTGAAATCAGGTTGAATCCAATTAATGGTTGAAACCTGGTTGAAACATCTGAGGCTTTTGCATGTTTGTGTGTCAACTGTTTTTTGATACCATGTTTTTTTCCCATAAGCCAGGTTTCCACAATCTCTATCATTAGCAGTATCTGACAAGTGATCACTTATGTACAGAAGTTTATTTCTGACTGACTAGGCATTGAAATACCACACAGTAGTCTTTGATTAGTTGATTCTGTAACAACCTCGCACTCCTCTTCTTGTCTGGGTTACTGAAGTTTAAAGTCAAATTCTTAATAAGTCAAACATCGGCTTGTGGCAGTTTCAGGTTGACACATTTATTCATACATGCAATTATTACCCCTTTGCCAAAAAATTAAAATCATGAACAACCTTCTATTGGAAGCAAATAATCAAAAAGTGATACTCATGGGAATTTAAGACTTATCGACTGCCTTTGACACCTTTATATCTTGCTGCACCAACTTCAAAATATGTTTCAAATTAAATACAAAACTTTACACTGTTTAGAATTTATTTAACAGGGGGAACTCAATCAGTAGCTATAGTTATTGGTGGCTGTGAATCCCATAAAAAGGTTCTAGAATGCTGTGTGCCTCATCAGGGATTACGTCTTAGGCCTGACCTATAGTCTCTACTGCAAATACACATTGTCTATGCAGCATCATCAGAATTTTTTGCATACTTTTCCATATGTATGCTGGATGAGGACACACAGTTTGCAAACCTATTGACCCAAGTAATTTTTAAAACCAGAAACAAACTGCAGAACAACTCCATTTGTGTACACCTGTAATAAGCAAATGGAGATCTAATAATCAACTCGAGCTCAGTGAAGAGAAGACAGCGTTCTTAATTACAGGCACAATAAGACAGTGCTCCAAAGTCATTATTGACTCATTGAATGTGGTTGGTATTGACATAAAACCAAGCACAAGTGGTAGAAACCTATCACTAGAGCAGCAAATAAATGCCATCTGCAGATCCTGTTATGGCCCATCATTCATAATAAGATATTACCAAATTAAATTTGTTGCACACACAATAGTATAGTCATTCATATCTTCCAGATTGGACTATTATAACTCTCTCCTAGCTGAACTCCCACAATATCTGATCCATAAGTTGTACAATGTATAAAATTCGGCTACCAGGATAGTGTTGAATGTCAAGAAATCTGATTATATATTGGTTCACTGGTTCATCACCACCTCCACTGATTGCTTGTTAGGTTTCACATCAAATTTTAAATAAATCTGCTAGTACATAAGAGTTTGAATGGACAGGCACCATCATATTTGACATCAGTGCTTAACTACCAGCAACACCAACACACCACAAGATTGTCAAGACAATCATACATGCTACAGGAAAAAAGATTAAAATTCAACTCTATAGATGCATGATCATGCCTTCAGTGTTGTCGCACAAAAGTATTGGAATGAACTGCCAGATTTTATCATTACTGTTATCAGAAACATTGAACTTCCATTGGACTTCTTCAAGAAGAAACTGAAAACTCATTATTTTTAAATAGCATATTGTTGAGGAAAAGTGCAATGATTGTTTATTCTTAAATAGAATTGCACTATGTAAATAGTCATGTTATGTTAATCTAATAAGATAATTCAATAATAGTAATAGGGGGTGATTATAGTGGGTTTGAGGAGGGAGGAAACTTGAGGAGTTTAAGTTTATCCTTAAATTTAGGGTTTTTTTTTAAAGTTACGGCTTTAAGTAAGGTCTTAAATTTAAGGAGTTTAAGATAATATGATAGTGAAGGGGGGGGGGGGGGGGGAGAATGGATCATTTAAAGGACTTTTTCTTTAAAAAAAAGAAAAAAATTAGGGTTTTGAGTTAAGACTTTAAGTAGAAGACTTTAAGTAGAGCAAAGCGTTTGTAAAAGGCCTGTTTATATGAAAACATGCGAGGCACAAGAATTTGACACTTTAAACTGCATAATGCATAAAATTTGGATAACATTTTGAAAATAAAACATAAAAGGTACACAGTATCAAGCAAGTCCAAGCACACACAAGCTTAATAATAATAATTTATAGATCATTTATACACATGATCTAAGGCACACCGTATGGTCAATGTTTATAAATCTATTTAAATCCCATTTGAATGAAGTAGGCACTGAACGGGCTGAGTAACCAACACCAAGGTGAACAGAAACAACTCAAGTTCTTTTGATGTTCATTTATTCTGAGAGCATTTGTTTTCTCTTTGCAATTTTAAGCAATAAGAAATCAATTAAAGATTAACTAACATCAAAAGCATACTTATTACTTATGCTAATATGTGCAATATAGCCACTAGACAAGTCATAAAAGCTGTGCCCTTCACATTTCTACATTGGGAAAACAAATGACAATGTCTTATGCTTCTAGAGGGTAAATGTAAACAATCCAATAACAATGAAGGTAACTGACGGCAGCCTCTCTGTTAGTAAAATTAATGGATATATATACAAACTGCATATTTCTAAAAACTTTTTTTCTTCCAAAAACATATATGAAATAGTCCACAATGGAATAATTTCTCCTTTTTTAACTTTAAGAATCTTTATTTTTTCTTAAGAATTGACACTACTATTTATTACCATAGGAACGATGGCAATGCAAAAGGCAGTCTGAGGACAATTCTTGAACATTTGTGAAAAAAATTTTAAAAAAATAGATAACTGTCTTGACATTAAAAATGTCTGAGATTTTTCATGAAGAAATCGGAAATACTCAATAATGCAATCATTCGTTTTTAGCCGAGTTGCATGTAACCAACCCGTCTATTAGATTGATGTGTCTGACATCTGTCAGTCTGTCTGTCTGTTAACATTTTCATTTCTGAACTCTCACTCAAAATCTCTTTGTCCAAGCGAATTCAAACTTGACGGGGAAATAGATCATCATCATAGTTAGGTTCCTTTCAAAATTGATGTAATTCTGTCCATCTGTTTATTTGTCTGTTTTTTTGTCCGTTTGTCTGACCGTCAACATTTCTGTTTCTGGACTCTATGTCAAAAATGCTTTGTCCAATTGAATTCAAACTTGACAGGGAGATAGATCACCATCATAGGCAAGTTCCTTTCGCAATTGGTGTAATTCTGTGAGCTCATTTGTCCATTTGTCTGTCCGTCAACATTTCCGTTTCCGGACTCTGACTCAAAAACGCTTTGTCCAATCGAATTCAAACTTGACAGGGAGATAGATCACCATCATAGTTTAGTTGCTTTTGAAATTGGTGCAATTCTGTTTGTTCATTTGTCCGTTTATTTCATAGATACAGTTATGTAAAGCCTCTATGCGTGTAAGGCTAAGGCTTAAATCTGTGACTCTATAACCTATTGTAGAGCATGGCATATAAAACTGGGACTCTAAAAGCCTCTATGTGTGTAAGGCTAAGCCTTACATCTGAGGCTCTATAACATATTACACACCACAGCTTATAAAATGGAGCATCTATGTGTGTAAGGCTTAGCCTTAAGTCTGAAGCTCTGGCCAATTATAGGCCATGGCTTATAAAACTGAGCCTTTGCACATGTAAGACTAAGCCTTTAATCTAAGGCTCTATTATACAGCAGGACATATAAAACTGAGCCTCTAAAAGCCTCTATGCGTGTAAGGCTAAGGCTTAAATCTGTGGCTGTATAACCTATTGTAAAGCATGCCATATAAAACGAAGCCTCTAAAAGCCTCTATGCATGTAAGGCTAAGCCTTAAATCTGAGGCTCTATAGCCAACTATAGACCATGGGTTATAAAACTGAGCCTTTGCACATGTAAGGCCAAGCCTTAAATCTAAGACTCTATTATACAGCATGACATATAAAACTAAGCCTCTAAAAGCCATTTTGCCTGTAAGGCTAAGGCTTAAATCTGTGGCTCTATAGCATATTACACACCACGGCTTATAAAACGGAGCATCTAAATGTCTCTATGCGTGTAAGGCTAAGCTTTAAATCTGAGGCTCTAGAGCATATCATACACCATGGCTTATAAAACGGAGCCTCTAAAAGCTGTGTGTGTAAGGCTAAGCCTTAGATCTGAGGTCCTATGGCCATAACTCTACAACATGAACTTAAATTAAGGAGCATTTATTGGGGTATTTTTGCCTGTATTGCATCATTGTTAACTTATCATTCAAGGAGTGCACATCATGACTACAACAAAGATATTTAAGTGCTTTTCCTGTGACAAGTGCTATCGTTGGAAATGCAATCTTAAACGACACCAAATGTTAAAACACAAAGATAATCAAATTATGCAGACACCGATGGATAACAGCATCATGGAACTGATTGAGGATGTAGACTATGCATTTCAGCACCCATTCACTATGACAATCAATGGCCCAACGGGTTCGGGGAAGACTTTTTTTATCAGGAAAGTGCTGGAAAATTATAAAATTAATCCAATTCCACAGAGAATAATTTACCTATATAAACGTTGGCAACCACTGTATGATACACTGAAGATGAATGTAAAGCCAAAAATAGAATTCATCAGAGGCATTCCAGATGATTTAGATGCAGACCCCTTCTTCCATACAGACAACAATAATGTTATTGTATTAGATGATATGATGGATATCACGGGAAATAACAAGGCAGTGTCAGATTTATTCACAGAAGGCTCTCATCATCAAAATTTAAGTGTCATTAATTTGACTCAGTCACTTTTTCTTAAGGGCAAAAATAGTGTAACACAGTGCAGGAACATACAATATTTAGTACTATTTAAATCGCCAATGTCTCAGGACCAAATAGCACAGCTTGGCAGGTTTATGTTTCCCAGCAAATTGGATACATTTTTGTCAGTGTACAGAAAGGCTACATTACCAGCATTCGGATATTTGATTGTCGATGGAAAAGTTAACACACCAGTGAGCCAGAGATTAGTTACAACTATTTTCATTCCACCAGTGGACAAACAGAATGGATCTGGAATTTCTGTGCAAAGTCAAAACTTTATTGATAAACAAAAACAGACACCCCCATCTGAAATGGCACAATCCAATCAAAGTCTACCACCCCCACCGGGTATCCCAAATACAGAGCAAGTGGGTAGGGGTATAAATGCTGTGACACCATCTGATTCCTTCTCTGAAACAGAAGATTCAGAAAGTGACATGGAAGTTTCAAACACCATACCATGCAGATACTGTGGCATATTATTCGATGACTGGGATAACTTACAAAAACATTTAATGTATGGGTGTGTATATGATAAAAAGTGGAATGAAGAGGTCTCTCCAAAGGAACCAAGGAATAAAAAACAGAAACTACAGGATGCTTTTGATGAGGATTTAGAGAGCGACCTTGTCTTTACCAAACTGTCTGAAGATGCTAAAGAAATGCATAGGGATGAATCGGAGGAAATTTGTGACCAGTATATTGCTGATGGCACATCAGAAAAAGAATCAGCAAGAAAAGCTCATGCTGAGATGCTGGAAAAGTATAAATAGGACTTTCTCAGTCAGTACAAGCAGCTTTTAGAGTCCATGTTCAACCTTCAGAAGAATGGCATGCATAATTTGATCTAAGAAGAAATCAATGAACTTGTTGACAAGCACCGCAATGTAGAAAAGATTATCCGATGGGTTTTGGCCAAAAACAAATTTATGTTTAAAGATCTATTTTCCCAAGAGGATGATTCAGATGATTCAGAGGATGCCGATACAACCGATACGCAATCAGAAAACAATGAGGCCGAGAGTGCTGCCAGTGATTTGGAAGCAGAAGACAACAGTGGTACTGACGACGATGCTTATAACAACACAAGCCAAAGTGGTGCAGTATTTTCATTTTAAGATATAAGGAAAAACGTGAAAAGACAGTGTGTGTAAATGTTTTAATGCATACTGCAGAATCATGCTATTGAAGACAGCAGCTAAAAAGATTCTGTTATAGCAACAACTACATGGGACACATCTCTGACAGTTTGTAGTATATCTTTATCTATCATTTTAAATAAAATGTGCATTTTTTCAATGTAGCAGCAAGTGTGAGCAGAATAAAAGCCACCATTAATTATTCAATGTGGTGTTCCTATCTCTTATATTGGCCATAATGTGCTTAGATTAATTCATAGATATTATATAATTGACTTTAATGAAATTCATGTACTTCACAAAATATATTATTTAATGTAAAATCTACAAAATTTTATTTATGTAAAACTTCTTTATGTAAATAGTTATCACATTTGAGAAGCTTTAGAATGCATGCTGTCAGTCAATAAAAAAAGCTTGTACCTTATTTTGTTATTTTATCAAAAAATCAGTGTTCAATTTTACATTTTGATGTTTCTCTATGCTAAAGATACCCATTATTTGGCATTATAGAGCACTTTCTAATATAAATCTATTCTAATGTAGACTTTTATATGGCTTAATCTCCATCAAAAGACAGACATTAAGGTGCAACTGATTATGTATCAAATTCAGTGATTGTGAGTCCAATATTATAGCCAGGTCATACCAGAGAGGGTGCATGATTACCTTAGTAAAAGTAATGACTATGACCACCAAAATTTCAGGCTCTTCAGCTGCCACTTTCCATTATTTGGCAAATCAATGAGAACACTTAGTATCAGTCACGACTTGAAATGCTCTGATTGATGTGTAAAATTACTGATACCTAATCTTCAATACGGTTTTCCTTTAGACACTTTTATTTTCCTTCCATGACAGGTGTAAGATCTTGATTTGAGAGATGTAGAACTGGAACTTAACTTGAGAATCTGGAACCACAGCAAGTCATTCGGGGCCACGGTGGCAGAGTGGTAACACTCTCGCCTCCCACCTCTGCGGCCGGGGTTCGATCCCCGTCATGGCCATAAGTGGGAAAGCTGGTAGTTGCTTGCCGTTGGTCGGCAGTTTACAGTACAGAACCCTAGCGAACTATATGTACTGGTTTCCTCTGCCCTTCCAACTACCCGTCGTGATATGACCTGTACAGTGTTGAAAGCGACGTAAAACCCCAAATAAACAGAGCAAGTCATTCTCACTTGTAGAAATTTTGGCACCTTGATATGATATTGGTATTATCCAATAAAATGAGACTGGGACACACATCCTGGAAACAGGATTCGTATGCTAAAATTAATGGGATAAACATCTTTTTTTTTCGGAAAGTGGTAATATCACTTGGGTTACACCCCACTTATAGCTTTCTCATTTCCCATACTACTGCCTCAACAATATCTCAATAGGATAACAACTTTGGTCGAGCGATGTATGAGAAGTTAGAGGCCAAGCTGGTCATCTATGTTTCGGAGATATTAAAAAGATGTTTTGCCTTCTTTAGGTCAGGGTGCTTTTCTAATTACAAACAGTACAAAAATGCTAGGGATTAAAAATAAATCTGGAAAATTTGTGTTTAAACATATTTCATATATATTTGATGTATACAAGTGTCTGTCTGGTTATTGCGATTAGGCAATGCAAGACTATATTTGAACGAAATGTAATAGTGGGCCAATCAATAAAACTTTCATTACATATGTGTAAACATGTCAATTTCAAAATAAACAACTAGTTCTAACCTTTCAGCATGAGATGTACGTGTCTGTTAATACCTCTCTGTCTGTCCGTTTGTTGTTTGCATATTTGTTTATTGCTTTTGTTTATAATATTTTACCCACCCACTCCCAACAAAAACAAAATTCTATATGCATTAATTATGGCAATTGTAGATAAGGCTTAGATTTGGATGCTTTGAATACTGCATCTGCATATGAATGCTTAGCCTTACACACATAGAGGCCCCGTTTTATAAGCCATGGTGTATAATATGCTATAGAGCCTCAGATTTTAGGCTTAGCCTTACACACATAGAGGCTTTTAGAGTCTCAGCTTTATATGCCATGTTCTACAATAGGTTATAGAGCAACAGAGTTAAACCTTAGCCTTACAGGCAAAATGGCTTTTAGAGGCTCCGTTTTATATGTCATGATGTATAATAGAGTCTTAGATTAAGGCTTGGCCTTACATGCATAGAGACTTTTAGAGGCTCAGTTTTATATGTCATGCTGTATAATAGAGCCTTAGATTTAAGGCTTAGTGTTACATGGGCAAAGGCTCAGTTTTATAAGCCATGGCCTATAATTGGCTATAGAGCCACAGATTTAAGCCTTAGCCTTACAGGCAAAATGGCTTTTAGAGACTTAGTTTTATACATCATGCTGTATAATAGGGCCTTAGATTTAAGGCTTAGTCTTACATGTGCAAAGGCTCAGTTTTATAAACCATGGCCTATAATTGGCCATGGAGCCTCAGACTTAAGGCTAAGCCTTACATGCATAGAGTCTTTTAGATGCTCCGTTTTATAAGCTGTGGTGTGTAATATGTTATAGAGTCTCAGATGTAAGGCTTAGCCTTACACGCATTGAGGGTTTTAGAGTCTCAGTTTTATATGCCATGCTCTACAATAGGTTATAGAGTCACAGATTTAAGCCTTAGCCTTGCACGCATAAAGGCTTTACATAATTGTATCTATGAAATAAATGGACAAACAAACAAACAGAATTACACCAATTTCAAAAGCAACTTAGCTATAATGGTGGTCTATCTCCCTGTCAAGTTTGAATTCAATTGGACAAAGCATTTTTGACATAGAGTCCAGAAACAGAAATGTTGACAGTCAGACAAACGGACAAAAAAACAGACAAATAAACGGACGGACAGAATTACATCAATTTTGAAAGGAACCTAACTATGATGGTGATCTATTTCCCTGTCAAGTTTGAATTCGATTGGACAAAGAGATTTTGAGTGAGAGTTCAGAAATGAAAATGTTAACAGACAGACAGACTGACAGATGTCAGACACATCAATCTAATAGGCGGGTTGGTTACATGCAACCCGACTAAAAACGAATGATTCCATTATTGAGTATTTCCGATTTCTTCATGAAAAATCTCAAGACATTTTTAATGTCAAGACAGTTATCTATTTTTTTAAATTTTTTTTCACAAATGTTCAAGAATTGTCCTCAGACTGCCTTTTGCATTGCCATCGTTCCTATGGTAATAAATAGTAGTGTCAATTCTTAAGAAAAAATAAAGATTCTTAAAGTTAAAAAAGGAGAAATTATTCCATTGTGGACTATTTCATATATCTTTTTTGGAAGAAAAAAAGTTTTTAGAAATATGCAGTTTGTAAATATATCCATTAATTTTACTAACAGAGAGGCTGCCATCAGTTACCTTCATTGTTATTGGATTGTTTACATTTACCCTCTAGAAGCATAAGACCTTGTCATTTGTTTTCCCAATGTAGAAATGTGAAGGGCACAGCTTTTATGACTTGTCTAGTGGCTACATTGCACATATTAGCATAAGTAATAAGTATGCTTTTGATGTTAGTTAATCTTTAATTGATTTCTTATTTCTTAAAATTGCAAAGAGAAAACAAATGCTCTCAGAATAAATGAACATCAAAAGAACTTGAGTTGTTTCTGTTCACCTTGGTGTTGGTTTCTCAGCCCGTTCAGTGCCTACTTCATTCAAATGGGATTTAAAGAGATTTATAAACATTGACTATACGGTGTGCCTTAGATCATGTGTATAAATGATCTATAAATTATTATTATTAAGCTTGTGTGTGCTTGGACTTGCTTGATACTGTGTACCTTTTATGCTTTATTTTCAAAATGTTATCCAAATTTTATGCATTATGCAGTTTAAAGTGTCAAATTCTTGTGCCTCGTGCATGTTTTCATAAAAACAGCATTATACAGTTTGAAGTGTTTGTCAAATTCTTGTGCCTCGCATGTTTTCATATAAACAGGCCTTTTACAAACACTTTGCTCTACTTAAAGTCTTAACTCAAAACCCTCATTTTTTTAAAGTCCTTTAAATGATTTGTGCATGTTTTCATATAAACAGGCCTTTTACAAACACTTTGCTCTACTTAAAGTCTTATCTCAAAGTCCTAATTGTTTTCTTTTAAAAAAAGTCCTTTAAATGATCCATTCTCCCCCCCCCCCCCTTCACTATCATTTAACTTAAACTCCTTAAATTTAAGACCTTACTTAAAGCTGTAACTTTAAAAAACCCTTAAATTTAAGGATAGTTAAGACTTTAAGTAGACACAGGATCAAGCAATTAAGTAAGGTCTTAAAAATTAAGGCCATTTGTTTTTAAAAAATTCCTTTAAATGATTTGTGCATGTTTTCATATAAACAGGCCTTTTACATACACTTTCCTCTACTTAAAGTCTCCTACTTAAAGTCTTAACTCAAAACCCTAATTTTTTCTTTTTTTAAAAAAAAGTCCTTTAAATGACCCATCCCCCCTTCACTATCATTTTATCTTAAACTCCTTAAATTTAAGACCTTACTTACAGCCGTAACTTTAAAAAAACCTAAATTTAAGGATAAACTTAAACTTCTCAAGTTTCCCCCCTCTTCAAACCCACTATAATCACCCCCTATTACTACTTTCAATTTCTGTACTCGAATGACTTTTTGGTAATACTTTTAAACAAATATTTGTAAAGGGAAGAACTTTTTACTCATTCTCTGTACCTAGCTTGTTGAACATATATATTAAAATTAATCATTAATTTACAATAAGAGAGAAACTCTAATTATACAGCAAACGTTCAAGTAAAACAAAATGCTGAATTGTCTCTCGTTTCCAAATAATCATAAAAACTAGCTAAACATGTATACCTTTGCTTAATTTCCATTTCAGCTTAATTAACTCTGACCAAAGATGTGTGAACCTGGCTTGACCAACTGGACTATAAATTAGTTTTTTTTATTTATTGGTTCAATCTTAATCAAGCCATTACAAATGTACTAGGGATATTTACACAGAGATGACCCATGCAGCACATTGTTATTTCTTTAAATTTTTACAAGATTGATTTTTTTTTGAAAGAAAAAGAGAAGAAAAACATTTATATAACACACATTTGTTCCAGAAAAATGCTGTTAACATGCTGTAATAGATTCTGGTATTTTAATGAAACTAATGCTTTGGCATCATTTTACCTTAACATTTTCAATTTATAAAATTATGTTGATAGATATTACACTATTAGGATTAGACACTTTCTGTTTCATAGAATATACATGTTTAAGAACGAAATATATTCTTGAGGATCATCCATATGTTGTTAAATTTCTCCTGCTTCAAGTCTAGGAGTACAACAAACTCTTGATAATCATACAGATGTTTAACATGGTGTTTAACCTCATTGTTATCTAATGCAATGTCTTCTGTGACTTTGAGAAAATGTAACTTTTTGTCACCAATAAATATTGTATTAAGAGGAAAAAAATTATTGGGATTCCAATAACCAAATAAAATTTCTAACTGTGACAATTTCACTGGAATATTAGTTCCCACTGTTATCCATTTTCTACCTCAATCCATAGTGCTTTAGTGGATTCACATTGGGAAAATACATGAAGCAATGTTTTTTTGGGAATATTTGCAAAAGGTACCCATATGCATTGAAGATTGCATTTTCCCATACTGTGTCATAATTTCCGGGTTCCTAATATTATGAATGATCCTGTACTGGAACCAGTTAAAATAGTTGTCCTGAATAGTTTTGAAAAAGATTCTAAAACCTTTTTCCAAATATGAGGTTCTATTTCTATATGTAGTTCTTTATGCCATCCAGTTATGGATGTTATTTTAACATCCTTTTCAATCAGCAGTTGATAAAAAACCTTTACTTTTCCTGCCATTGTTGATTACAGCCGCCACATCACATGGTATATGTAGTCTGGTAAATTCTTTGATTTCAATCTTACTGTCTTTTATATATTTCAGAATGAGAGTTCTCAGTCTTAGTATATGAAGAAAGTTTAATTCTGTGATTTTAAATTAATTTATAAGCCTATCAGTACTGATACCAGTACTGACTATTAAGTCTCCAATGGATTCAACACCTTTTTAAAATCAGTTTGGGAAGGATAGGATCTGGTCTGTTATTTTTGGATTATACCAAAGAGATGCTGACAGCAACTGTTTGCTGTTCACTACTTTAATACAGTTACATAAATTTACCCAAGCATGGAGAATATCTCTCCAAAAATCATTTTAGTGTTTTTCTGTATGCTTGCACCATCCCTATTCAAGCTTGATAATTTTTCTAACAGGTGACACAACTGATTCAAACACTTGTAGCCAACCTGATTTGTTTGTTTGAAACAGCCTTGTCATCCATGTTAATTTCAGAGATTGAATACAGTTGTGTAAGTTTACCATTCTAAGACCTCCCTGACTGTAGTTTAGCGTTACATATTTCATCTTTAGATTGCCAGGTTTACCCCCCCTGCAAAGTTATGTAAATAGAGTTGAGTTTATATGGTGAATCATTTTTTCACTTGGAGAGGGTATAGATAAAGAAAGATTATTGAATTTGGTCAGCAGGAAGGTTTTTATTGTGGTTATTTTGCCCATTGGAGTTAAATTTCTTTTCCACTGATTCAAAGTTTTATGGAAATCATCTACTGGGGTGTTGTAATTTAGATCTGGCATTTCTTGTAGATAAATGAATCAATTAACACCAAGTAAGCAAAATGTGGTATTATTCCAGTCAAGATTATAATTGACATTTAATTTTTCACCATAATATTTTTTCTTTCCAATCCAAATTGTAAAGTCTTGCATATGTTAATTTTCAAACCTGAGATCTTAAATTCATTTTCACCTATATTTATACCTTTGATATTGGGGTTATGCTTAATCAAATAACACAAATAACACATTATTTGACCACATAAAATAAATAAATATGGGGAAATAGGGTCCCTTGGCTTGAATACCCCGACTTGGACAATTGAGGCAACTGAAGATGTGTTTAAAAGTTTTATCCAGCTAATATAACTTGAAGGAAATCTTAAAAATTCCAATACATTATACATAAATGATACAAAACACAATAATACATATGTGCAGTCACAATGAAAGTTCACTGGTAGGTTGTGATGGGCCTGATACTGGTGTGTTTCTTAATACACAACTGTATTTCGACAATATTTGTGGTTTGTCTCATCAGAGGCTGGAGTTTATAGACCAAGTTCCTCCCTGAAGTACTTTTCCAGTTGTGCAATTGCATTCATTGTCACTGCACATATTTATTATTGTGTTTTGTATCTTCTACAATGAGTGAGATTTCCACTGATGTAAGTCACACTACTCTGACTAGTGCTGTGTCCAGATTAGACATACAAACTAGCGAAATGGACATCAGAAAACCAGACACTCCTTTTCCCCAAGAGAAATTCTCTGATGACTTATTACCTGCAAGAAATGTAATAAATATTATGTGGGCGAAACTGGCCGAACATTCAGATCAAGAATGTATGAACATATTCTCTCAGTGAAAAAAACCCAAAGGAGAACAGAATCACCCCAGTGTCTAAACACTTTACAGACAAAGGGCATTCTGTCAGAGATCTGAGATTCTCAATATTGGAATGGTGTACTCTAAAATACAACACACCTAATCCTGAACACAGAAAGAAGTGCGAAAGGTGGTGGATGTGGAATATTGGAGCAATACACCCAATAGGCATTAATCAATTTATTTAACTATATACCATTCTTAGCATTCATCCTCACTCAGAATGCTACTTTGTCTTCTTGCATTATACATAAATGTCCAGGAAATATAGTCGCATGCTTTCTTGAAATCTTTTAGCATCAATAACCCAGTTTTATCAGCAACATCACAGTAATTAATTATGTCGTAAACTAATCATTTTGATTCCCTTATGTTTTGGCCTTTGATAAACCCAGGTTGAGAGTCAGATATCAACTTGTCCTATTGTCCCATTGGCCAGTGTATATTACAAAACATTGTAAAGGAAACTTAAAACAGAGATGGGTACCAATTTTTCAATAACTCTCTTGATTTATCCCTTTTTGGTAAGCAATTTATGATGGACTGTCTTAAGGAAATAGCGAGTTGTCCCTTAGAAGTAATTAAATATCCTAGTTAACAAAAATTTCGATTTTCCCCAAAAAACTTTTAAAAATTCTGCAGGAAAGCCATCAATACCTGGCATTTTGCTATGTTTCATGATTTTTAAGTTCAGAAATGGTTAGGTTTCCTTCAAGTAGCAAAACCTGTTTTCAAGTTTATTAATTGGAATATTTTGAAGTAGCTTTTCAAGGTTAACATCTGATAATTCATCATCTTTGCTTTTAAATAAGTTTCAGTGATAAAGTCTCGCATCACCTAGTATTTTATTTTACATATTTATAATTTTACCATTGTCAATTTGAATTTTTTTATTGTATTATTAATAAAAGTCTGCCTTTCTAAGTCACAAAAAATTTGTTGGCTTTTCTCCAAATTTTAGCCATTGGCCTCTTGATCTCACTATTTGACCTCTAAGTTTGATTTCCCTAATTTTATAAAGATCATCTTTCTTTTCCTCAAGTGCACTTTATGTTTTTTCTGTTGTCTTTTTCATTTTCTGCTTTTTTAATTGATTTAATTAACTGCTTTTCTTTTGATAAATTACTGTGGAAATTAACAGGCAAGGTGTGTCGATCAGGTCATATTGATAGTCAACATAATGCAAAAATGTTAAATTGGTGAGCATTCGTTAGTTTTAAATATGTTAATGAATGACATGTAATACTAGTGATATTATAAACTGTAACTCAAGAACTCATGAAATATTTATACACTTTAAAGCTTACAATGGGTGATTGTACCTCAAAAAGGTAAGCCAGTAATTATACTTTGCACTAGTGGATGAAAATAAGTGTTTGTGGCTGAAAAAGGTGAAAAAAATGAGTTATTCTTTGCACTAGTGGGTTATATATCTCAGTATCTCAGTAGCTGGTACTTGATGTTTATGTAAAATTATTTACAAGATGTTCTCACAACACTATATTTCTCAAGTCAGAGACCCATTCTCTGCTCACATTTCTCAAGTCAGAAACCCATTCTGTTCTCTTCTCTTGTACAGTGAAATGCTCTGCCTTATATAGGCAAATTTGACGGCCAGGCCCCACTTGGTACTTACAGCCTGGCTGCAACTTGCGGGCACAACAATACCACCCAAGCTTTACAACCCTCTTGCTTTGAACATATCGAGTCCCACAAGTGGCAATTCTGAGGACCTGTCCCAATATGACCCTGGCTGTTGAACGGGACGTAAAACCCCAACTTTGACCTTTGACCTTTGCTTTGAACAAAAATATGGCACACACACCATACAATGTGGCTACAGCTGCTCTATGCTTGCAGCCAATCTACACTATAAAGCCGGGTGGTTGAATGCACTTAAACTTTTTGAGTACTGCTGACTTGAGTGTCGCCTTTGGTAACCAGAACGCAAATAATTTGAGTTAAAAGTGATTAGTTATGCTAGCTTAAACAAAATGGTTGAATGTACTTGAAATTTTTGAGTACAGTTAAAGTCCACAGTTGTAACCAGTGTTCAATATTTCTGGCTACAAAATATTATCCGGGTATTTTTTTAGTAGAACATACAAATCAAAGAAACTGAAAATGATATAAAATGTGATTAATTCAGTCAGTAAGTTTGTTAGTTTCATGTTTTGTATGTAGTGTATTATTCACCTATATGGTGTCAATTTTATAATTATGATTTCATTATTGTAATATGAATAGATTGCTGTTAAAAATCTGCAAATCCCCTATTATCAACCACTCCAGTCACATTTTAGTAACCATAACACAAGTAATGTGAGTAAATATGGTTATGTTGACTTAAAGAAAAGGGTTGAATGTACTTAAATATTTTAGTACAGTCCACTTATACCCAGTATTCAGTCACATGTAAATCATAGAAACTAAAAATGATATAAAATGTGATTCATTCAGCCAGTAAGATTTTATTTTCATGTTCTTTGTGTAGTGTATTTTTCACCTATATGGCATCAATTTTATATTTATGATTACAAAATCGCAATATAAATTGATTGCTGTTTAAAATTTGCAAATCCCCTATTATCAACCACCCCAGTCACATTTTAGTAACCATAGCACAAATAATTTGAGTAAAAATGGTTATGCTGACTGTAACAAATAGTTAAATGTACTTAAAAGTTTTAGTACAATCCACTTGTAGCCGGTATTCAATATTTCTGACTGCAAAATATCATACAGTTATTTATGCAGCAGAAGTCACATGCAAATCAGAGAAACTCAAAATGATATAAAATGTGATTAATGCAGCCAGTAAGTTTTTATTTTCGTGTTCTTTATGTAGTGTATTTTTCACCTATTTTGTGTCAGTTTTATAATTATGATTACAAAATTGTAATATGAACAGATTGCTGTTTAAAATCTGCAAATCTCCTATTATAAACCACTCCAGTCACATTTTAGTAACCAGAACACAAATAATTTGAGTAAAAATGGTTATGCTGACTCAAACAAATGGTTAAATGGACTTAAAATGTTTGAGTACAATCCACTTATATCTAGTATTCAATATTCCTTGCTTCAAAATATCATATGGGTATTTATTCAACAGAAGTCACCTGCAAATCAGAGAAACTGAAAATGATATAAAATGTGATTAATTCAGCCAGTAAGTTTTTATTTTCATGGTCTATATTAAAATTAAACAAAAAAGCCTGACAGAATTAGTTCAAAATATAATATGTGAATGTATCTGGTCCTAAAGGTGTGCCCTCTAATGGTATATCCTCTTTTATGTTAAACTCTCATGTATAAAAGAAATATATGAGTTTTCCTGTGTATCTCTTTATTTTGGATAAAACATGGTAAAAATGGGAAATCTTGAGATAGTTTGGATAAAATTTTGCCATAACTCTCTAACAATTCAAGTTTAGCTATAGATAGTCAAAATGGGATCCCTTGGGTGATGGTGATTTCTTAACCTTTTACTGAGTTGAATTTTAACTGTTTAAATCTTAAGTATTAGTTTTCGTGGCTGTGAGTGAAAATGTAGTTTCTTTTATTTATTTATTTGTTTGGGGTTTTTCCTTTTCCTTCAACACTGTACAGGTCATATAACAACATAGTTTTATGGGCAGAGGAAACTAGTACATAAAATTGGTCAAGATTCTGTACTGTAAATTTCTATCAACGGCAAGCAACTACCAGCTTTCCCACTTGAGGTTGGGCTGGGAACTGAACTCCAATCTCAGAGGTGGGAGGCGAGAGTGTTACCACTCTGCCACCGTTAACCCCTGTTGTAGTTTCAAACATTATCCAAGCACTCATGGTCACTATTAGAATTTCACAACATTGTTAGCATTCAAGATAATTATTTTTGTATTCTTGTCTTTGTCACTTAATTTTCAGATACTGTGTAAAATAATTTTTGTAAAATAATTTTAAAAATAAAATACATGAAGACTTAATCACTGAATGATTTGTTCTTTTTTATAGGATGAGTTGGCAATGAAAGAATTGGGAAAATCTCTATACATTGGAGAAAACCAAGTACAGTACCACATTATAATATAGGATAAAAATATTTGTTCTGTGGCATAAAAATTTGAGGCATACCTCACAATGATGGGGTATATAGTATGGGTGTTCAACTTCGAATATCCTTTAGAACAGCTTTAGTTTTTAGAGTATATGCAAGAATATGAAATTGATGCAGGAAGTCAATCAAACAAATTTAAATCTGCAAGAAAGAAACTGATGAAATACATCTCAATTGTTGAGTAAAGTTAGAACTAATGCTGCAGTATATGCTCTTTTTTCTTGGAATTGAGGTGACCCCAGTGGCCTCACGAGAAGACATTCAGTTCCACATGGTAAGCTATTGTAGCGCAATAAAATTAATAATTTGTCCATCTGTACCTGTAGTATCTATACATCCTTGGGCTGATAAGGAGACTGATACATTTTCTCAGTAAACGAGCCCGTAACCGTATGGATATAGTGACCTTATTTCTTAAATTCCCACTCATATTAATAGAACATAAATCTATCAAGTTTCACTTCTCATTAGTAATTATTTATCTGACTGTTTATCTACTTTCACATCCCTGTTATAGTGTTTGCCTGTTGACCTCTTTAACCCTGTAACATTCTTGAAGAATTTATCTCCCTGTTGGGGCAATGTAAGAATATTTTTAATATCTGAGTCAGTGTCTTCTTCAATTTAAATGTTATCTCTGGTACAATTTCACTTGTGTAAGGGTTTAGTCTATCAAAATGCAGTATTTTTTATTTACTTTGAAGTGATGTTTTTATTTCAAACAATTTATCACTAATTGTTTTTTACAATCACACATGGGCCTATCTAAATTTGTGAATTAATTTTGGACTTTTGGACTCTTGTATTATCATGGTAGTAAACTAAGTCACCTACTTTATGTCTTTAAACTAATTCTTGGATCACAGTCTTTCTTTGGAGAATTTATTTTAAATGATTCCCTGACAAACTGTAGGTTTCTCTCTAATTTCCAAAACATATTGGCTTTTCTCTGTGCATCCTTTTGACCTCTCAGTAGCTCCAAGCACCAACTCAATAGGAAGATTGACCTCTCTCTCAAACATGAGTAAATCTGAGGTATATCCACTCTTTTCATGGACACAACTTCGATATGCCGCACTAAGCATGGGCAAATGATTGTCCCAGTCTGTTTGATTTTCATTTGTGTATACAGCAATCATGTTTATCAAGGTTCTGTTGAACCTTTCAATCATACCATTGGACTATGGATGATAGGGTGATGATCATGTTTTATTGACTTCCAAAAGCTCAGAAACTTCTTTAAAAACTCGGTACTCATAATTGCAACCTTGATCTAATTGTAGGTCAAATTGGGTGCTGAATCTGGATAAGAACTCATAGACAAGTTTTTGGCCCACAAACTCAGGCATAGCTATTCCATGTGTGCACCAACTTGATAAACTTGTGGCTAAGACTTATTTACTCTTCTGCTGGACTTTCTTGCTCCACACACAGTCCAATTATGAATCCAAAGTTTAGTGCTATCTTTCAGTCTGCACCAGTAAAACTTCTGCTTTATTTTATTAGTGGTCTTTTTCACACCCAAGTGCCCTGCAATCAAGTTGCAGTGCAAAGAGTTCAGAACTATATCTTGCAGTGATTTGGGCACCACAAGTTGGAGATATGGCGGATTATTCTTTTTCACACTGTGCCACTTTTTATACAAGAGCCCATTATCCAGTACAAGCTGATCCCATTGTAACCACAGATTCCTAACTGTGGGGCTATCAACTGCCACTTGATCCCTGGTTGGGATGGATTATAGTTTCTTGGTTATTCTTACACAGCAGGCAAGTTTTTGGCCCACAAACTCAGGAATAGCTATTCCATGTGTGCACCAACTTGATAAACTTGTGGCTAAGACTTATTTACTCTTCTGTTGGACTTTTTTGCTCCACACACAGTCCAATTATGAATCCAAAGTTTAGTGCTATCTTTCAGTCTGTACCAGTAAAACTTCTGCTTTATTTTATTAGTGGTCTTTTTCACACCCAAGTGCCCTGCAATCAAGTTGCAGTGCAAAGAGTTCAGAACTATATCTTGCAGTGATTTGGGCACCACAAGTTGGAGATATGGCGGATTATTCTTTTTCACACTGTGCCACTTTTTATACAAGAGCCCACTATCCAGTACAAGCTGATCCCATTGTAACCACAGATTCCTAACTGTGGGGCTATCAACTGCCACTTGATCCCTGGTTGGTTTTCCATCATCTAGCTATGTGAGTAATCTGGATCATACAGCTGTAATTTTCACAAGTCAGTTCTAGTATACTGACTTAGCCATGTGTCACCTACTTCTGGTAACTGTGCCCCAGTTTCTGATGAATCTTTGCACTGGTCACTACTATTCTCTTCTTCAGTTTGATCAATTTCACCAGTCATCCTTTTATTTTTTATTTTTTTATTCTTTTACTTTATTTTGATACAGATCACACTGCCATTACAAAGGTTACTGTGTACACTCTGGCAGGGAAATGGCACAGTATTACAATTAGGCTTATAAAAAATTAAAAATAAGGTATTTAAGAAATATGTGACTGTATCTCAATTTTTTATTACAATTATAACAACAACATACTTATTTACCTGAGACCAATCTGTATTTACTATTCTATTCATAATACCACATACAACAAAATGAAGGGGTTACAAAGAAGTGGAATAGTATCAGTTGTTATCATAAATAAATATTTTTTGCATTTGGTACCAACATTTCTCAAATCTAACATTTTCCATTTTCAGATTTGCAACTAATTTCTGCTCGCTATATATCCTCTTTTGTAACATGAGCAAATCCTCCATTTTGAGTTCTAGTCCTTTCCTGGAATTCGAAAATATGTAACTTTTTGTAACCATGATCAACGTGTTTAATGCCACTGAATTTGAATTTCGGTAAGAATATCCTAATAAAACATCCTCAGGATTAAATTTAATATGAAAGGAGGCTTTTTCCTGTATAACATTTTCTAGTTGATTCCAAAGATGTATTGATTTAGGGCACTGAAAAAATAGATGGATTATAGGTTCTTGGTTATTCTTACACAGTAGACAGTTTGATGTATCAGATATTTGCATCTTGTATAATGATTTTTGAGTTGCTAAGATTCTGTGGAGAATTCTGTATTGGAACCACTTGTAATAAGGATCGTGAATTGTTTTGAAACAGAGTCTAAATTTTTGTTGCCAGGCATTTGTATCAAGAATTATGCCAATATCTTGATGCCATTTTCTTTGAAAATCTTTTTCAGTATTGACTTTGTTAAGTTTATTTTTAATGCCTTTTGTCCCACTTGTATTAAAATAAAGATCAGATAAAGTTTTTAAAATACATGGTTGGGGATAAGTAAACATGTCCTCATTTTTATACTTCTTTACAAAATTATTTACCAAAGTTTTAATACGGTGATATTCAAGAAAGTTTACATTTAAAAAGTTAAACTTTTTCTGTATATCCTTTTGCTCTAAAACAACCCCTCTGTTATCAACAATATCTCCTACTGTAACAATGCCTTTGTTAAACCATGATGGAAAATAAACTTCATGCTCTGAAATTAGTGGATTATACCACAGGGGTGAACTTAAAATATCTCGATTTTCATTTATAGTTTGGATGTCCATAAATTTAACCTATGATAGGAAAACTTCTTTCCAGAAAATGTTTGAGGTTTTTTTGTTAGTAACTTTGCCCATCCAGAACCTAGTTTAAAGAACTTTGATATGGGTGATATAGTTGTCTCAAACCGAGTATGGTAATCAGCCTTTTGACTTTTTAATAATCTATCAACCCATGTTAATTTGAGGGAATCAATAAATTTTTCCAAGTTAACCATTTTAAGTCCAGCATCCTGATAATATTGTGTAATATACATACGCTTTATCTTATCAGGTATATTGTTCCAAATAAAACCAAAGAACATTGAATTTATCAAGAAATCTCTTGATGGAGATGGAAGTATGGTAAGAAGATGTATAAATTGAGAATAAATGTTTTTATAACTGTAATTTTTCCTAATGGGCTTAACATTCTTTTCTTCCAATTGTTAATAGGCTTCTTGGATTTTTCTAAGGCTAATTTATAGTTTATAGATGTCATTTCATTAAGGTTAACTGAAAATGTAATTCCCATTAAATTAAAGGTAGTTGACCCCCACTCCAAATTAAAAAATGTATTGATTTTTTCTCTGCCGTATGTTTTCCTACCTATCCATACAAGTTTAGTTTTTGTTGTATTCATTTTTAATCCTGAAATTGACCCAAATATTTCTATTGTGTTCAAAACAGAATCTAAGGACTCTTTAGAACCATCTAAAATAAGAGTAGTATCGTCAGCAAACTGACAGAGTTTTATTTCTCTACCAATTATGATTCCTTTTATTTTGTTGTTTTGGTTAACCATATATGTCATAATTTGTGCACCTAATAAAAATAAATATGCCGCAATAGGATCACCTTGCTTACATCCTCTTTCGATGTTGAGAAATTCTGACTTACAACCAGCCTGAACTACTGAGGCTTGTATACCCTTGTTTAACAGTTTAATCCACTATATATATTCCTCTGTAAACCCTAAATAGTCTAGTACATTATAAAGAAACTTCCAGGAAATAGAATCAAAGGCCTTTTCAAAGTCTATCAGCATCAACAACCCTTCAATTTTACTTTTTTCTGTATGATTTATGACGTCATAAATAAGTCTAGTAACTTCACTAATATATCTACCTTGAATTAATCCACACTGTGATCTTGATATCAGGGAATCTAAAATGCCTTTAAGTCGATTTGCAAGTACAGTAGATAATAACTTGTATAAAACGCACAAAGAGAAATGGGTCTCCAATTTTTTAAAAATTGTCTTGGCTTATCCCCCTTAGGAATACAATTGATTATAGATTGGCGCAATGTAACTGATAAAATACTTTTTTGGTAATACAGGTTGAAGGCTCTAAAAATTATAAATTTTAATTTGCACCAAAATACTTTAAAAAACTCTGATGGGAAGCCGTCTATTCCTGGTGTTTTATTATTTTTCATAGTTTTTAGAGCTTGTGCCAACTCTGATAAAGTTATTTCACCTTCCAGTTTTTGAGCTTGAATTTTAGTTAATCTCTTTATTTGATGATCTTTAACAATTTCTGATAATGGAGTATCTGAGAGAACTGAATCTTTATTTTTAAATAATTTGGCATAAAATTCCTTTACTTTATCCAATATCTGATTTTGATCAGTTACTATTACCCCATTCTCAAGGGTTATTTTTCTAATTGTTTTGTCCAAAAAATTTTTTTTCTCAATACCACAGAAAAACTGAGATGGTTTTTCACCTAAGTGTAGCCATTGTACTCGGGAGCATATCATGTGGCCTTTCAGCTTTTCTTCCCTTAGTTTTCGTCAATTCATTTTTCAAAGTATCAATATGATTTTTTGAATTTGTAGCTAATTCAACACTTTCTGCAAGATATATTTTTTTAATCAGTTCTTTTTCCAGCAGATTTTTGGATTTTCTTAACTTTGATGCAAACTTAATTGATTTTTCTCTTATTTTAAACATTATCATTTCTAGAAGTAGATCCTCTTCAATAATGAATTCTTTATCTAAATCAGATGCATTATCTATAAACTCTATACTGTAAACAGCAACAGTGTATTCAGATTTAACTTCTTGTATTGTTTTATTGATTAAATCAACATAATCAGAATTACTAAGCAAATCACAGTTAAATTTCCACAACCCTCTACCTTCAACCTACTAGTATCAGGATTAAAATACCTAAAAGCATCCTTTAAATTATATGTATTTAATGTTTCAATTAATGTCTGGCGTGCATTAGGGTTATTAATGCCGACATAGTTTGAACAGTCTATTTTTGGATTAAGTACCAAATTAAAATCACCACATACTACAATGTGATCCATTGTATTTTCTTCAATTAAGACGTTAACATTTTGAAAAAAGGTTGGTGTATCAGTGTTTGGGGCATAAATATTAATCAGGCGAAAAGAAATGGATCCTAACATAAGATCCACATATATCATGTTGCCTTGATTATCTAAATTTGAGGCAACAACCTTGTACTCAAACTTATTCATTAATAGCATGGCAACCCCTCTTGAATTCGTTTTAACACCAGATATAAAGCACTCACATTTTGAAAGTGTTCTTAATTCATTTTCTTCCTTTTTGGTTAAATGGGTGCCTTGAAAACAAATTATATTTGGACGTAGCCTCATTACATAATTCAGAATGTCTGCCTTTTTCGATTTATCTCTCAGCCCCTGACAGTTTGCTGATATTATTTTTACTTGTTCACTCGTTATTCTCTAAGAAAATTGAAAGATTTTCCCCAAAGGATTCACACATAGCAAGTTGCTGAACAAATATAGTAGAACATTTAAAATTAGATGACAATATAACTATTTGCAAAATTATAAACTCGCAGAAATGCAGGTACCAATGATTCATAGTATGACTTTGAAATAATTGTATATTAACAATAGTAAAAATAAAAATAACCATATCATTTATAATAGCTTCCCCAACAATAATATAATTATGTTCCAGGCAGTTTACACCAATGATTCATTCAAGTATTACTTCATGAAGAAAGAACAAAGAGATATATACAGCTATATACAGGTTATTGGTAATATAGAACAGAAAGACGCTCAGTACTGTGAATACACTGATCAGGCTGGATGTAAAACATAATTACACTAAATCGCTAGATGATTGTTTAAAATGATGTTTTATCATATTTCAATACATTAACTTACATAATTTAGTTTTCTTTCTGGGGGAATTACAATCATTAAATTTCATTTAACTGTATTTTCAAGATTTAATTGTTTAAGTTAGCATTTTCAAAGCAAAATGAACACAAATTGTAGGTACAAAGGGGTCTATCATTGAGATGAGAATGTAACACAAGGACAGAGTCATCCTTTTATTTGATGTGGTTGCTTGAGTGGTCTTGGCTTTTTATAACCTCTGCCATCTTGATTCCCCACCAGGCTTGTACCATACCTGGTGCTTTTACCCATGAAACAACCAGTGCAGGCTTTAAATCACACTGCTAGTGCTTTTTGTCACTGTGGTGCCCTATTTTAAAGATGTACTGGCACAAAACTTCCAACCATCTTGCCATTTGGTCCCTTGGATCCTTAAATGACATCACCCACCTCAAGGCACTATGGTCAGTTCTAAAAACAAACTTTCTACCTAGCAAATAATGTCTAAAGTACTGTACAAAATATACAACAGCAAGGAGCTCTTTTCTTGTCAAACAGTATTGCCTCTTGGTCTTGGTTAGACTTTTACTGGCATGTGCACTTGGTCTTTCCTCTTCCGTTCCAGTTTTCTTGCAATACTGCATCTGGGATAGAGTTCCACCTATTCCAGTACCAGAAGCATCAGTATCCAATATAAAAAGACCAAAATCCTTTCAATAAGCCATGATATTTCCACTTGTCAGAACATCTTTCAACTTTTGAAATGCAATCATGCACTCATGTGTCCACTCAAACACTATATCGCCTCGGTAAATGTGTGAGCGGCCTTACAATTGTTGAGAATCCAAAGACAAAATGTCTATAATAAGAACATAAACCAACAAAAACACAAATATTGTGCAGATTTTGTGGAACAGGCAAATTTACTATAGCTTCTATCTTTGCAGGGTCAGGCTTTATGCCCGCTTCTGATACCACATGCCCTAAAAATACAACTTCCTGTTGGAGTAAATGGCACTTGCTTGGCTTCCATTTTAGGCCTGCTTTCATAAAGAAAGAATTTATTTCATTCAAATTTTCAAGGTGGCTGTCAATTGAGTCATTAAACAGGATTATGTTATCCAAAAATATAACAACGGACTTCCACTGTAGAACACAAAAAATAATTTCCATACACCTTTGAAAAGTTCCTGGAGCATTTGTTAAGCCAAAAGGCATTACCAGATATTCATATAGCCCATGTCTGGAGGTCCAGGCAGTTTTTGGCCGGTCCTGTTCATTCACCTTAATCTGCCAATAAAAAGATTGGAAATTTAAACTGGTTCTGTTCCACCTTTATTCTTAACACAGTTTACAAACAACACAACAGGATCTTTTCTCCAGTAACATGTACAAGTCCAAATCCCACTTCTGACACCATTTGTAGGGAATTTTCCCGACTGAAAAGTTTCTTGTTTTGCACCTTGGAACATGACAACACAGTTTCAAAAGAAACACTGAAAGTTTCTAACTAGCTTTTAATTATTCTTCTTTATACATGTTTATGTAAAAGTATTTACAAGATGTTCACACTATGTTTCTCAAGTCAGAGACCCATTCTCTGCTCACATTTCTCAAGTCAGAAAACCATTCTTTTCTCTTCTCGTGTACAGTGAAATGTTGTGCCTTATATAGGCAAATTTGACGGTCAGACCACACTTGGTACTTACAGACTGGCCGCAACTTGCGGACATAACAACACCACCTAAGCTTTAGTTAGTTTAGAGTTGTGGAAGATGAAGTTTTACATCTAATGTATGCTATCTGTTAGTTTTAAGTAACTTTAGATAATCCCATATTATATTGTCCCTTGTATATTAAAGGTGTACTCCCCAATTTTTTTTTCAAATTTTTTTTTATTCACTAAATGTGTTCTTTATATCATTCTTTATGAAACCTATATATTTTAAGAACCCATACATTATTTTAATTAAAAATAAATTAAGATAAAGTGCATGTGCATATGTACACAAAGGTTTGTTTTGAAACCACCTATTACATGATCACAGAAAAATTTTAAGCAGACCAATTAGAGTAGAGCACTCCCTGACTTTCAAACACAGTGGTTTTTCACCACTTTGCTGTTTTATAATGTTGGAATAAGACTGTGTTTCCTATGTGCTGATCACTGGTGACTGATGCCGACCCCTGTGATTCTATAAAAAAGATATATGATATCTGGATGGAAATAAACCATAGTTTTTCTGACTTATTAAGTTACTACCTCCACCAAAAAGGAGGTTATGTTCTGGGGTGCACTTGTTTGTGTTTGCAATTATTCTAAAAAATGTTTTTTTTATGTGGGTATTATTAAATTTTGGGAAAGATCTGGGTTGGTATGCACAAAAGGGATCAAGCTCAAGTTTATCCAAAAATCAGATCAAGTTTACAGCTGTTTATACTACACTTGAGCTTGATCCGTTTGTAAATACAGCACCAGGATTATATTCTGCCCCTCCCCCCCCCCAAAAAAAAAATCCTGAATATTTAGAATTGTCCCCCTAGAGGAGGTTAATGCTCTCTGATAGCTTTCTGAGGTTGAGTTTGTTTTTGATCCATATCTTCCTAATTTGTCTGAGATATCAAAGTTTCACCATTTTTCCAGTACTATACAGTGAAATACATACAGGTAGATATAACAACTATTACTAGGGTTTACTGCCCAACTGCTGTTAGCTGAATTTCGCTATACAGAGAGAAAAGAGCAATATATGTAGTATTAGCAATCATACATTAACTCTAGTCATAATAGAGTGCACAAGGAATTTAGAATAAAATCAGATGAAAGGATAAAATTGGTGGTCGGTAATCACTGATGTGGAAATACCCACTAAGACAATGAGGTGTGTGATATCCTGTTGAGTTACTTCTCATACACAATCCCAGGTTTTCCTTGACATGTTAAATGCATCTCACCTTATTTACATTTTAAACCTAAACTTTACTGTTACATGTATGTAATATGAAGAACCACTTTGTAGCAACATATTTGTTCAAATTTAAAGAGTAAATGAATAAGAATATGCATATATACTAGTTTTTGTTGAAAATCATTTTATTGAAACATTCAAAATAAGGATAAGAGGTTTAAAAATTTAAGACTATCAAAATTTCAAAGACATATTCAAGTATATCCAGATAGTTTACTGCAAGGTCCTGTCCATCAGTGTCAGTCGTTTTCTTGCAAAGAAAACCATTACTGTACATTATAAAAATTTAATAGCAATTTAATTTTTGAATTATTAGCACTGTTTGGAATAAATTTTCTTTTTGTGGGTAGCAAACCACATCACAAGACAAAAAAGAAAAAAGAAAGATATGGCCATACATTTTTTCAAAAAAGAAATGTACTAGCTGCTTCTGTTAATTTTACTTGTAATTTTTTTCCACCTCATTTACTGTAGGCCTAACTGTTTTATAACCACTTTCCTCCTTTCTGATGTGTGACTTTGTCTTTATAGTTTTTCAGTTTTGAATAAGGAAGTTATGGTTAACCTATTTATCTTGGATATTCTTCTAGTCAATTGAAAAATAACACAATATTACTATATAACAGATTAAATTCAGCTACCTAACTATTTTTAAATCCATGAAGTAATATCTTCCTACATCAGTGTTAAATTTAAACTTATGAGTTCTCCTGGCCTTTACATATTCATCTATATGGATGTAAGTTTGGGGTGTACACTTTTCCCTTGTCTTTTTATTCATCACTGACTTCACTCAATGTGTGAATGAGATCAGCTTTTCCAGAATTCCCCAGTGTATATTACCTTATCTTTGTTATCATAAAGAAGTTTAAAGTGCTGTTTCTTTGTTAATTAGATGATGTTTTTCATTTGGATTGATTTTATGGGGGTTTTATGATTATCTATGTGAAATGGAATAATAAAAATAGCACCTTCAGAATTGGGGAGTAAACCTTTAATTTATACACATCCAGGTTTTATACAGATACCTTTACCCAGGACGTATTCATGCATTTTGAAACTTTTGTGTTCAGTATGTTGAAGTTGAATTCAAAGACTCACTACTTTTTAAATGTGTGCCCCTGAAGGTCTTTGTTTAATTTATAAAGTTTGCAACAAGGGAAAAACAGGTGTCAATGGTAAAGGATGCTTAAGCCATATTGTTAACTTCCTGCTTTAACTGAGATTCTTAATTCCAGTATACATAACTCACTTTGCAATTATTAAAAATTCTTACATATTTTAGTTATTGTTTCAGGACTGTATTGGTGGTATTCGTTTCTTTTACTGTGTATGCCTCTGCTGTCCACATGCTTGTATTGATCACTATTTAAAATGAACCTGTTTTTGCTGCTAATTTGTTTTTATCAAAGTATGAAAAAAATTTCATTATAAGATAGAAAAAATGTTGGGCGCAACCTGAAGGAAGGACCAAGGCTCAAAATGGGGCCAGAATTGGGCCAGATATTTTTTTGCTGTCCAAAATAATATTAAATGGCTAATCCACAAAAATTGAAGATATTATCTGCAAACTGTCAAGGTCTTAGAGATAAAAATAAGAGACTAGAGTTTTTAACTGCCTAAGTCAGACCAATCCTGGTATTTGTCTACAAGACATACACTTAATACAGGATGATGAGACCAGCCTGAAATAGCTTTGTAACTGTCATTGTATTTTAAATCGCTCCCAGACAAACTCTAGATGTGTGGCAGGTTTTACTGAGAAACAATTTTGAGTATGAAATAATTGATAGTAAATCTGATGCTGACAGAAACTATTTGTGTATTGACTTAAAAATTACCTCTTTGTCCATCAGGTTGATTTACATTTATGCACCAAACCAAGATAAATCACAATTCTTTGAAAATCTGCAAAGTTTAATTGATGAGAACAGTCAAAATGACTTAATAATATGTGGTGATTTTAACTTAGCTCTAGATCCAAAATTAGATACTAATAATTATATTAGTTGACAGTTGTAAAATTAACCCTGGCTATAGATCTGATCATTCTTCTCTTGAGCTCAACTTCACGGTAAATCAGTTACAACAAGGGCCTGTGATCTATTACACACAAAAAGAATGTGGAGTATACGGAAAAGGTAAATCAAACGATGCCCAATTTTTGCTTAAAATATGTTGTACCAGTTTACAACTTAGACTACATAAATTAAGAAAATGACCAACATTTAGAATTCTCCATTTTGTAAAATGCCTGAATGTGTATAAATTAATGTACAAGAGATAATATAATATTATCTAACGTTACCTATATCCAACATTATAATTTTTTTTTTATTTACCCTTTTTTAACAATGTGCAACAGGAACTGGGTAGGCGAGGGTAGCAAACCAACCATCAGTTCTTCTTTACAGTGTTATTCATACACAGTATGAAATTTTCCAAGTGTACAAACTTATATTTTCAAATAGATACAAATATCAATATAACTTTTTACAAAACATTAAAATTATTAAAAAGCTGACTGAGTGACCATAAAAACTCCTATCTGCAGGGGGGACAGCCTCAGATGTAAGAGAAGGCCACCCAGCCAGTATAATACATGGTATTAGTGATGAGACAATATTTCAGGTGTTAGGTTATTCATAAATGTTCAAACATTTTCAGAACTTTTTACAAAAATATATTTGATAATATCTAGATTATATATTACAGATTTACTGATAAATTAATTAATAGCAGTACCTTACTGACAAACTGACAATTAAGCATAAACAACATATTATCAGAGTTGTCATTACACATATTTCTGTTACATTTTCACTTATTTAGGCAAAATATTATTGATTCAATTATATATTTTAAATGTTCTTTTTCCACAGTATTGCGTATATCTGTGGATCGATACACCTCAAAGTAAAAAGTTAAATAGGAAATTACTGAATGTTTTAAGTTCATATTACTGTAATTTATGTTTTCAAAAGAACATTTACACCAAGTTGCATAAATGCTATAGGAAACAATTACAATACAAAGGTGTCGGTTCAATTCTACATAATGTGGATCTGTTATTCCAAGTATGATATGTTTCAGCTGAATAAGCATTCTAAGACAGTGACCAATTATTTTCCATATTTCTTTAACACGTTTACATTCATATAAAATATGTATTATACTCTCTTTGTCCTTGCAGAATGCACAGCAATCTGATACATTTCTATTCCATTTGTGTATTTTTTCTCCGCAAGGTAAAATATTTAACAAAACTTTATATTTAAATTCAGCAAATTTTTTATACTCTAGCGCCTTCATATTGTATATGTATATTGCACTCCAATCTGCTCTTAAGAGTTTTAGACCTAGTATACGTTCCCACACTTTTTCACTGTAAGGTCTTTCAAATTTTCTAGCTATAAGTATGTTATACATTTCTTTTGGCTTTATACTCATTGGATCAATTATGTTATCTTTTATAGTAAATGTCAATTTTTCTAGCAACGGTTTCTGTATGTAGAGTACAATTTTGGCGTCATGCTTTTTGCTGACTTTACCAATAACTTTTTTCAAAGTCATGTATTCTACAATCCAGTTACTGGTATTTTGTAATGAATTTAGTACCTCAATTTCTTCCAACCAATGTCCATTATCTTGGAATAAGTCTTTAACTAATATAAATCCACTTTTTATCCAGTTTTTGAAATAAAGAGTTTTGTGTTTTTGTTTAAAGTATTCATTCCCCCATATTGTCTTGGTCATGAAATCATGCGATTTTATTTCATCAACAGGTTTTATAATTTTACAGTTATTGTAGTAAATAAATATGTCTTGGTAAAACTGTGGTAAATATTTTATAATCTCAAAACTTTTAGCACTCTTGAAATTCATTTTAAGCAGAGTTTTTAAGTCTAAGCCCAGGTCAGACAAATAAGATTGCAAGATTTTTGATATGCTATTATTTGCTAACAATTTTGGTATCCAGCTTGTTTTGATAGCATAAATTTTGGATTCTAAATCTGTAATTTTTAAACCCCCTTTATCATAGCTTCCTATTATGGTGGTTTTTCTAATTTTGTGATTTTTCCCCCATAAATAGCCAAATATTTGTTTGTTTAGTTCTTTAATTACAGTGGTTGGTACCGTAAGTATAGAGCAGTTATAAATTAGCTTTGGAATTATTAATGAATTTATCACAGTTGCTTTACCATAAAGTGTTAGTTTTCTATTGCTCCACTTTAGCAGAAGTTCTTCGACTTCTGTAATTTTCTTATCCCAGTGTACATTTTTCAGCTTCAGTTCCAAGGCATTTTATTGGTTCTTTTATAAAATTTATTTGTTGAAAGACATTTTCACTTCCTTTTAATTGTCCAAGCCATATGCCTTGGCACTTTTTAGTATTTAATTTTAATCCAGAAATTGTGGAGAAATTTTCAAGAATCTTGATACATTCTATTATAGATACTTTGTTCTTTAAGGTTAAAGTTGAATCATCTGCATATTGCAAAATACAATATTCATTGGTACCTATTTTTATGCCTGAAATCATCTTGTTTTTCTTTATTTCACAGGCTAACATTTCAATAGCTAAAACAAATAAGAGAGCTGAAACTGGACAGCCTTGCCTGATGCCTCTTTTCATTAAAACTTCTTGTGAAATCCATCCATTATTTTTAATACAAAATGAAGGATTATTGTAAAGTATTTTTATCCAGTGTATAAATTTTTCCCCAAAACCAAATTTATGTAGGGTTGCGAACATAAAACCCCAGTCCAAAGAGTCAAATGCCTTTTCAAAGTCAAGACAAATTACTGCACCTGATTTGTTGTTTTTTTCGCAGTTTTCTATGATATCATTTAATAGCCTTGCACTGAAGCCAATATATCTGTTTTTAATATATCCACTCTGATTTTCTGATATCAGTTTTGATGCAGCATTTTGCTGCACAAAAGCTATAATTTCATAGTCACAATTTGTAAGACTTATGGGTCTGTAATTACTGAGTATTGTTTTATCGCCCTGTTTAAAAATTAATGTCATAATTGCTTTTCTTACAGTGCCTGGAAGAATACCAATTCTGAATGACTCCTGCAACATTTTTATAAAATGTGGTTCAAGTAAATCCCAAAATGCTTGATAGAATTCATTAGTTAAACCATCTAGCCCTGGCGCTTTGTTTCTTTTTAAATTTTTGATTACTTCTCGCAATTCACTTTTTGAGATATCCTCTTCACACAATTTTCTATCATCTTTGTTTAATGACCTTATGTTTGCGAACTGATTAAGGTAATTGTTTTTTTTATATTTGATATATTTTTATTTGAATATAATCTCTGGTAGTATTTTGTTGCCTCTTCCAGTATTTCATTGTTTTTGCACACAAATTTGTTTTCTGTTACCTTAACTTTTCTTATTACATTACCCGATTGTCTTTGTTTTTCTAAACCAAGAAAAAACTTTGAACACACTTCTCCCTCCTCTGTCCATTTTGCTCTAGATCGAATACAATGACCCTTGGCCTTTTCTTCAATATATTTAAATTGTTGGCTCTCAAGTTCAAGTTTTCTGGTTTTATTACTTATTAATTCATCCTTATCTAGTTTTGTTAGGTTTTCCTTTGTATCTCAGAATAATACTTTTTCATTTATTTTATCTAATTCTTCCTGAATTGCCTTAAAATTTGAAGCCTTACTTTTTTTCTTTTCTATGCAGTATTGTATGGTAAACTCTTTAATATTTAGCTTTAATATTTCCCAAATAAGTTGATTTGATTTCATGTCATGAAAATCTTTCAATGTATTTTCTATTGTTTTATTTATCCCTTTAATATAGTTTTGCTCTTTAAGTACACTGTTATTAAGCTTCCAGTAACCTGGACCCCGCTGGAGTTCATTACAGTTAACGTAGCTTTCAAAGCATTGTGATCTACAACTCCAGGTTGTTTAACAGGTTGACATATAGAGCTTTCTATTAATTCATAATTTATTTCTTTTGAAATAAATATGTAATCTAGTCTACTATACGAGTTAGTTTTTTTGTCATGATATGTATACCCTAGCTTTTCTTTATTTATACATTGCCAAGTATCTATAAGATTACACTTGGACATAAGTAATTTTAAGGCTGAAACACTGTTATCATTACTTCTTAAACATGGATATCTATCTTCTGGTTTCAAGCAAGTATTGAAATCACCTGCAAGAATTATATTATGTAAATTATCACAATATTTTATTATAGTTTTATGTAATTTTTCATAGAACCTTAGTCTTTCAGTTTCTATATTTGGTGCATAGGCTGATATAACATGTATTACTTCATCATGTAATTGTATTGTAACAACAAGAATTCTAGCATCCTTATCACAGAAACTTTTCAGCACACATCCTTGGAAATCCTCAGAGAGTAACACTGGAACACCTCTACTATGACTAGAATTTGTGATCCCATTTACTACCTTACCCTTCCAGTTATTTTTTATAAAAGAATCAAGTTTTTCAGTGCAGTATGTTTCCTGCAGTAAAATTATGTCATACTTCTGTTGCTTAAACCAAAGAAATAGATTTTGATGTTTAGAGTGGTTATTTAAACCTCGACAGTTATATGTTATAATACTCAGACCTTTCATTTTGACTAGTTAAAAAAACAGTAACATTTTCAATCATGGTTACATGGTTTATGCAAGACAAAATTACACGAAATTCAACAACTGACACCCAAAAGGATGCAACAAATTTAAAGGACATATTATATTCCATTTTGAATCATTTTGGAAAGTAATGCAGGATGCGATATTTTTGTCCTATACTATTAATTTTCATAGTCATAGTCAGATTCCACCTCGCTATTGTCTTCCTGGTTTGCTCCTTGCTTTTGAGAACTACGGTTGCCAGATCTTAGTTGCATCTTCTGTGCTTCAAGAAGTTCTTCCTTTAACTTGGCTAGGAGTTTCCCCATTTTATTTTGTCCTGGCCATGATGCTTTTTTCACACAAAGTGTAGCTTCTTTGTTTAACCCTGTTGCCCAAAAAAGTTCACCAGGGACAGCTTCAGCAAGAACATTTTGTGAGTCCAGAAGAGCTTCTCGAAATTCGGGGCAAGATTTAGCCTTTGCATGAAGAATATTTTGCATCACTTTCTCTTTCTGGGTAATCCAGTGTGGATTGTAAGGTAGGTAACTTGCTTCAGTTTTTGCTTGGTATGCAGACGTTGCCTCCAGAATTCTGTTCGCAACCTTGTCCTTCCCTATTTGCATTGCTTTGGCATATTGATAGGCATGTTCTGATGATCTATCCTTCATGCCAAAGATTCTAACCTCACAGGGGTAGAAATTGCTGAGTGGGTCAAATCGTCCTGCAAAAGCAGTGACTTGTTTATGGTTTTGCTTTGCAGTGCCAGTACATCTTTCATCCCCTGGCATATGGCCACTTTCTTTGCAGACAATACACCTATACTCATCTGTACACTGGCTCTTATAGTGACCCTCTTGATGGCATTTTGTGCAATGAGCTTTCGTGGATGGTTGATCCCTGTGAAAAATCCTGACACTGCTGTCATTGATCCAGGTTTTTCTGGGCAGAGGATCATCAAACTTCTCTACAAATACAAATCTGTCTCCATTGAGCCAGTCTGTCAGTACATTCTGCTCATTTCTTGCTTTTGCATATCCAATTGCACTTTTGAGCTTAATTCCTTGGGAAATTAGAAACTGTTCAATTCCTTTGTTCCCCTTTGAAATAGGCAGATCCTTTATTGTCACTTTCACCACATTTTCATCAGTTTCACCCTCTGATAATTTTGCCCTCATAGGATTATTTGAGAACACACAGACACTTTGTTTTTTTATTTCAAGTTTATTGACAAGAAGGGTGGCCCTAGATTCCTTATCCTTTAAATACACTCTCCACAACATGCCAATTCTTTGGACACCAAGTAATTTACAACTCTCAATTCTTTTGCAGATGTATTGACACATTTCAAATTCCTTCATCGATTTAAAGTCAGGAATATCTTTAGCTCTCACAAAAACTGGTTCCACTTTTGGTAATTCCATTGTTTATAAACACCTTTATGCACTAAACAAACAGAAATACAATATTTGTTTTGTGGTAATTTCTGGGTCCACTTAGTACACTAATTAGAGGAAATACTTTTCTGTTGATTATAGTTACAAATTTGTACAATATTTTGTAAAGTTTTCTGTAAGTTTTTATGATATATATTCCGTTATGACAGTTGATCTGTATATCACTACGATCTGCAGTTGTTAAGCTTTTTAATCATATATAAAAGATGGCCAAACTCTTATTATATCCTTTGTAAAAATATGAAAAATCCAGAGCACACAAAAAACATGTCCTGCTTGTGCACCACGTATATCCAACATTATAATGAACATTATAGTGCCTATCAATTTTGACCTAATCAACACACTGTCTGTTATTTCCTTGTTAAGAAAAATCATTATAAATTCAGACTCTTCAGTCACAACATTTTAAAATTAATGATTCATGGAATTCAAAACATCACCATATTGAACACAGCAGTTTCTAAATCGCTGATTATATCCTAGATAAATATATTAATATATTGTAAAATTGCTGGATGCAATTTTATAAATTATTGCATAGGGGATAACATACTATCTAAAGTTATTTAAACTAACAAGTAACAACATTTTAGGAGTAACAGCTATTCTGCTATTCCCACATGGAAAATTTTCTATTCAAAGCTGCATTTAAGATTCGCTAAAATTCTTGGAGGAAGATGTCCAAAAAAAAACTAGATTCTGATTACAATGATACACAAGTGACATTTCCAAGGCCATTTTATTTAATATATTCATATATTTGCATTAAATGTTGATTATCAAATTTGATCTAATCAAAGTATTTGTGAAATGTTAAAAATTCGGGTAAAGCTCTTTAAAGTACCATATTTAATCATGTAATCTAAATATATGATTGCCCAATCGTCCAAAAATTTTGAGAATACAAAGATATTAAGCCACTAGTGTGCAAAAACTTCTATTCAAAGCTGAATTTAAGATTCATTAAAATTAGATTTGTATGAAAAAAAACCACAAAATAACCCACTAGATTCTGGTTATAAAGATATACAAGTGACGTTTACAAGTTCATTCTATTTCATATATTCATATCTTTGCTTTAAATGATGCTTATCAAATTGTACGTCATCAACCTGATAACAATGAATATAATCTAAGTGTATGATAGCCCAATTATCAAAAACCTTTGAAACCTTGCACGCAATTCTTTGATCTCTTTGGAGTTTTTTTCACTCTGTGCCTTATAAGTAGCCACCTCCATTGAATATGTACTAATCCTATTCAAGTCTTTCCTCATGAAATCAAAAACTGCAATAAACCAGCTCTGAAGCATTCCTTTTCACAGTGTTAATTGACTCCTCTCCTTCCTCAAATTCCTCCTTTTGGCTCAGCGTATCCACTGTGTTTTCTGTTAACTTATTAGTCAGTTTCCCGACAACTAGTCTGCAATATAGGGTCAGGTATCGCCCACCATCTTGGGTTCTAGGCTTCTGTAGTTACACCTAGCAATGACCAAGAAGAAACTAAATCAAAATATTTCTAGTTAACACATTTGGTGCACATTTTGACACAATATCCCACTTTTACTGTGTAATGATATAGCATAATAATTCAACAACAGTTTGGGATAAACAAAAAATGTGCATCAGTTTAAGTGTTGTTGATCCTCTATTATTGCCCAAAGCCACATATTTGCTTCTAAAGATTATTGCCTTCTAAAAATATTTTAAAGCTTAATTGGCATTATTTGTAATTAGTCAGATAATATATGGTAAAAATATTTTGAATGCATGCAAAATGCATATAAATAATTAAAATAACCATCGAGATTTCCTGATACATGACAAATATTGGTGATGCATTCTTTTGGCTATTCAGCACTGGTATTTACTAGTTCACATCCAGGAAAAATGTAGCTAAAAATTCAAAGAACTATTTTACGGGATTTGAATACCGCCTCAAGAAGCAAAAATGAATGCAGCATTAATAGATGAAGGCCATCATAGGCACTACCAGTCCCTTTATTGTTAAAGGTTGGCTGTTTCCCCGTCTATTTACTTATTTGGTGTCATTTGAAAATTCATTTTTTTCACATGAAATTCTGATTCAGGGCAAGAACTGAGATTTCTTTTTGTCCTTTCATTAAATAGTCTTTCAGAAACTATCCAAATTTGTCACAAATTAACTGATCACAAAGTATGTCAGATTCCAGTCACTGCATAATACCATTGACCCTTTACTAGTGACATTAAAAAGCAGAGTTTATAATTTGTATTAGTTCTAGTTGTTTTTATTTCAAGTCTTCTTCTATTTGTTGACGTTGCCAGTCACATAATTAGCAAGTAAAGTGTGCCAATTGATGAAGGCTGACATCTAGTATTAATACCTATGTTTATTCTGTAATCCATACAATAGACTAGACATCATGCATGTAATTATCAAATTAAGTGTGGCCAATTACAAAGGCTGACATCTAGTATATGTTTATTCCATATATAAACTGATTAACACTTCTGCTAGATTAGACACCACAGTCAGACTTGACAACTTGTTCAATGTATCTTACACTTCATTGGTTCTGCAAGCTTAGTTCTAGTAGTAATCCATGTTAATGTATAAAGTTTCTTTTAAAAATATATTCAGACATTTATAGATCCATTTAGATCACAAAATACAACATTGTTGTCTCCAGACATTCATAAATCTCTCTGCCAAAAATCATTTCCTAGAAAAGTTTCATTCCAGTAAAAAACACTTCATCTCTGCACAGTTAAAACATAGCTTCTATGCTTCCCTTCCCAACCAATATCTCCCAAGAAACTAAAAACTCATTATTTTGAAATAACATATTGTTGAGAAAAAGTGAAATGATTGTTTATTCTTAAATAGAATTGCACTATGTAAATAGTCATATTATGTTATGTTAATCTAATAAGATAATTCAATTTCTGTAATCGAAGGACTTCTTGTAATACTTTTAAACAAATATTTGTCAAGGGAGGAACTTTTTACACATTCTCTGTACCTAACTTGTTGAACATATATATTAAAAATTAATCATTACAAGAAAGAGAGAAACTTTAATTATACAGCAAACTTTCAAGTAAAACAGAATGCTTAATTGTCTCTCTTTTCAAAATATTCATAAAAAACAAGCTAAACGTGCATAACTTTGCTTAATTTCTGTTCCAACTTAATTAACTTTACACTCTGACCAGAGAAGAGTGAACCTGGCTTGACAAACTGGACTATAAATTAGTTTTAGTCACACAGACTTTGGTAAATATATGTATTATGCTAATTATTTAAATGGTTGTTAATATCTAACAATATGCAACTTTGTTTCCTACACATAAAGTAAATAGCATATGTTTGATTTTCTTGACAATGGACAAGAGTGATTTGTAAAGTAGTATGATTGAAATTGACCTGCAATTCTGATATTGAATAATTAAGGTATGAAAAGTGACAGGTTATTATTAAGAAATATAAAATTGTTATTATACATTCACAGATAAACCTACTGTAGATATCAACACTAAATCAGGATTTCTCTAAAACCCTATTACTGTTTGATGTTAAAAATGAACTGAGATTTATTGTTGAAAAGGTGTACAGGAATTTCATGATCCATTTTCAACACTACATGGGTTAGCCCAAAGTGATTCGCTTTTTGAGGTTTTATTAGTGTTGTGTAAAATGTAAATTAGCTTTAAACACTATATATGGCAATCTTTTAGAAGAAAGTGATAGTAGTAACATTATATAAAAATTGATGCACAACTTGCTTCTTTCAATTGTAAAATTGGCCAAAATCTCTGAAAAAGATCTGCATGAAACATTCATGAATTGGGTCAATTTTTCAGTCAAATATTCATTTCAATGTTCATATTTTGACCATATCAATGTGTTCCTTATTATATATAATTATTCTTGTGTCTAAGTGTCTTTAAAGATCTGTGCGTGCTGTTACCCTTCTGTATATCCATTTTGCCTTTTTAAATTTAATTTAAATTGAAGTTGTAATATAATTTAATGTATTATATTTACATTGATTTTCTTTCCTTTTTGTGTGTTATTATTATTTTAGCACTTTATGTGCATAACTTAGACGAGATAAACACTAATATTATATTGTACATAAACACTCTGGGTGCCAGACACAGTATTCAAAACGGCGTATTTCCGACTGTCAAACCAAAATGATTCGAATTCACATCAAAATCCAAAATGGCGCTGATCGTGTGATCTTTGCTCCAATTTGACATTTCTCCGTAATTTGCGTAAAAATTGCATAATAATGAATAAAAACAACATAGATTCATCAGTTTAACCGTGTTGAAATGACATACAATTAATCTTTTCTTAAAGAACGAGATAAGTATCAAAATGGCCTCGTCAGATAAAGTGAAGGTTGCTGTTCGGGTTCGACCATTTAACAGACGAGGTAATTTTGTAAACAAGGAAGTGCCTTATTTTATATTCTTTGTTGTATAAAATACTTTAATATGTTCGAATTATTTATTTTCAAATGACAACATGTGAGGTTTTTTTATCCGAAATACTAGTCCAGTTTTCTAATGATTGATTGGAAATGATAATTAGGAAAATCTCATTATTGCAACATTACAGTTGGTCCTTACCTCGATAGGAGCCAAGCGTAGTTGGGTACTCAAGGTAAGGACTACATTAGAGTAGCCTTACATCTTGATGATTAGCGAATTTTAACATTTTAGTTGCAAGCTTATTTAACATCAAAATATATAGCAGCGATTTGGATGTTTTATGTAAAACTATAAATACCAAAGCAACATTTTAGGTTATAAAAAGTGAAAATAGATGCTCTTGTAACCAAGAAAACGGCGATACTTGAATTTACAAGACGATCAAATCAAGGATACGTGACTATACAATTTTTAGACCGAGTTTCTGTCCCGTCGCCAATTGCTATTGATATACTGATGGACACAATGGCAAGGGACAGAGTTCACATGTACATGTTTTCTGTGTAAATTTTGAACGGCATATTTCTACACATATTGCCACTAATATAAAGTGTTATTTGCATTCTTTGAGGTATGTACGTGTGCCGTTCACTAATATTTAATGGATATCAAAACAAATTGTATACACATGTCAACACTTTAAACCTCTTTCACGCTACAGAAAGGATAACCAGCGGTTATAGGCATTGGGCAACATGCCCCTGTTCTTCAACTACCATCTGATATCTGTATGCAAATACAGTGCCCTGCCATCCAATTCCTCTACCACCGTCCTGGTATCCATGTCTGTCAGCTGCTGTCATTCTATTTCAGTGATATTCCACAGATTAATTTTTCATACAATATATATATTCGTTACAATTCATATGTGGTTGTGACTTGTTCTAATTTTGGTAGCAACTGTACATTCAATGGCTACTGAGGGTGAATTGAGGTTAGTGGAATGTAGCCTCTCGGTTAACTTTTGTACTACTGTCATCCTACTGTTACAGAAGGCTACACACCGTGTCACATCAGTGGCCATGCGCATCACACCTTATTTTTACCCCAAATATCAGAAGACATGAGGTGTCCTGGGAGGAAGTTCCTCTTGAGTAAAACTTCCAACCACGGGGTATAACGCCTGTAGTGTGAAAGGGGCATTAGGGATGGGTCAGTAGGTCTGGTGTCTCCGTATCGAGAGTATTTTATTGAAATACAGTTACAAGAATTTACAAGAGCCACTTCGCATTTCCATGAATATAAGGAAGGAAAACGTAAAATATTGGAAACAAACTCCAAGTCTGAAGAAACTGCAAACTTTCATTTCATTTTTTTTGGGGGGTATTTGCAGCCTTTAATGCGGTAGCGATTTCATATTAAATAGGTGATGACGCTGTATAATGTCTGTCTAGTAGCTTATCAACACATATAATGGAAGGAAAATGTAAAATATTGGAAACAAACCAGAAATCTGAAGAATTACACATTTTTATCCCATATTTTTGTGTATCTGGGGACTTTATCGTGATTTCGTTGAGAGGAAATGTGCATGCTTTGGTTTCATGAGTTTCACTTCCTCTTTTGAATAAGGGTATACTAAAACACATATATTTCCGGAATTGGAACGGTTTTACATTGACAACCTCCTGATCTTTTGAATAAGGGTATACTAAAACACATATATTTCCGGAATTGGAACGGTTTTACATTGACAACCTCCTGATCCCCCCCCCCCCCCCCCCCCTTCACACTACAGTTGGTATAACCAGTGGTCAGAAGTTTTACATTGGCAACGGTACTATCAGTATCATCCAAGATTTCATGTACCTGCAAAGTTGGTACTGTGCCGTCACGGTGGTGTCTGTGGTTATAAAGGTTGTGACTCGGTCTTGCCTCGGTAGCAGGTGTTCCTGCAATGGCTATATAAGGTGAGTGGAGGTAAATGGAATTTGTGTCACGGTGATAGACGAAGTGGGTCGATTTTCCAGGTTTTTTTAGTGCTGTGTGAAAAAGAAATTAGCTACGAACACTATATTTGGCAGGTATACAGAAGAAATTGATGGCAGCAACATTATGTAACAATTTGTTCATAACTTGCTTCTTTCAGTTGTAAAATTGCACAAAATCTTTGAAAAATAACTTCACCAAACATTCATGAAGTGGGTCGAGTTTCTAGTAAAAATACTGCCCCTATATTCATATTTTGACAAAATCAGTGTGTTTCTTGGATTTATTATATTTAAAAGTTCACAAAAAATGTTTACCAGAAAGAAAATAGCAATAAACAAATGATTAATAGATTTGGTTTGTGGGTGTGTCCTGATGGAATTGCAGCCAGGCTCTTTCATCCCATGAGAAGGGCAAAAAATTCAATTAAATAATTTGAATTATTAAATTTAATGGACATCAAAACATCCGAATCTGATCTTTGGTAATGTAGCTATGTACTGTGAAACTTTTCCAAAAATTTCATGACATAGGAATATAGCATTCTTTTATTTTGGCAGAAATTCTTGAAAAATCGACCCACTTAATGAATCGACCCACTTCATGCTAACCCATGTGGTTACACACGTAGTGTGATCAGTGACTGTGCAAGTCACACCTTAGATAACATTCAGTTACTGTAGAACAAAAAAATTGTCTACAGAAGGTCACTGAAATAGACGGACGGATACAGATATATGAAGGGTGGAAAATAATGAAGAACCGATGGTGAGAAATTCAGAGTGGGAAATTTTGAATACTTGACAAAACATCTGTGGGGCGCTCAAGGAATGGGACGAGGGTCACTGTCTCACAAGTTCGCATATGGATGTCTGGTGCTAGTTGAAGGACAGGTGTGTTTGCCCAATGCGGTAGTAATACCACAGCTTATACTGCCTGTAGTGTGAAAGGGATATAATGTAGGTGTGATAAACTGCAAAGATTTATTTATTTAACATGTTGCTAGTTATCATGTGATACAGTTTATGTCATATTTCAGTGTCTCCTAATATACAGCGGCAAATTACATATAGTTAATTATAGGTCAACCATTGTTATTTTTATTTTGTGAAATATTTTACAATGGCTGATAGGGCTGTTATCAGCGATTTCTGTAGGTCGAGGATTGTCTGCTACATGCGACTTGAACTTGAGCTAAACTCGAGTAAATGACAAAAATATAAATAAAATAACATAATGTCCAAATATTGTCATTAAATGTGTTTAGTAGCATTTTATTGCAAGTAAATATATTTGTTGCCGTTTAAATTGTACAGGTATGTATTTGCACTTTATGGAACAGCCACGTAAGAAAGGTAAATAAAAAATGACCATTGCTCATTGATTCTCACATTTTCATAGTTAAATAAATTGCAAGCGTGCTAGTTTGTAACAAGGTTAGTTTTTGTCATTATTTATTTCTTAAAAACTCTAGTTGAAATTGTGTAAATCCATGCAATCTCCAAATATTGCCCACTGAGTTACGACTCAAGTTTCGGTCAACTCGTTATAGCACTAATGGCTGATGTTATTGATACTAGGTAAAATTCATGTTTTGAGAGAATGTCTTTATTTTGCACAAAGTTTGTAGCTTTTACTTTGTTTTATTGGTTTATGGTGTAAGTTGTTAGGGTTGACTCAATTTCCCAGTTGTCCTCTACCATGTTCCTTCAGTGAAGAAGTTGAGTTATGATGTAGCAGTCAACTTTTAATTTGGTGCTGTTAAAATTAAGATGTGCTAATGTACTGGTTAAAGGTAGACTGCTGGATTATCTAGACTATAAAATTGAAAAAAAAATTCACTTCAACATTGGAAGTTTTAAAGATATTCACATGAAATCATCAAAATTTTTATTAATTAAGCGTCCCTGAAAGGGCGCTTATTTGGTTTCACCTCAGTTTCCTTGCCGCCGCCGCATTATGGTCTCCCTTGAGTATCTCCCTTATTATTGCAAGCTTTTTAACCATATTTGGCAGTTATATACCTTAGGCGTGGGAAAATTTTTCCACATGCTTAAATTTGACCTTTGATCTTTATCAAGGTCACATGATCAAAAAATATTTTTTTTCGGGTACACCCGCCCGTCATCGCAGTTCAGGAAAATCTACTGACCGCAGAGGCTTGTAACTTCATACACATGTTTATACTATCAAAAATGTGAGCTGATTAGATTTTGGGAGCAATCCGATGAAAATTGACCGATTTATGAGTGATTTTCTCACAGGTACCAATCAGAAAGCTTAAAATTCATGTGAACCCCCCTATTATCTTCTTAAGTATTGCATTTAGAGCCATATAATGTATTGGGAGGTAGTAGGAAACCATATGTGGAGAGTCTAGAAAGCAAGTCAAATTCCCCCCCCGACCCCTCTGTAGGGGTCAAACTGGGGTCATAAAATAGCCAATTTCATCTTTTCCCCTTATATCTCCTTTATTCTTGCTTCTAGAGCTTGAGAATGTATTAAGAGGTATTGGGAAACCATATGTAAAGAATCTAGATTGCCGGTCAGTTTTACCCCTGTATCCCCCCTTATGGGTCAAACTGGGGTTATAAAATAGTCGATTTTGTGTTTTGGCCTTTTATCTCCTTTATTCTTGCTTTTTCAGCTTTAGAATGTATTAAGAGGTATTGGGAAACCATATGTGAAGAGTTTAGATAGCTGGTCAGATTTACCCCCGAACCCCCCCTTATGGGTCAAACTGGGGGTCATAAAATAGCTGATTTTGTGTTTTTGCCTTATATCTCCTTTATTCTTGCTTTTAGAGTTTAGAATGTATTAAGAGCTATTGGGAAACCTTGTGTGAAGAGTCTAGGTAGCTGGTCAGATTTACCCCCGGATCCCCCCCTTATGGGTTAAACTGGGGTTATAAAATAGCCGATTTTGTGTTTTTGCCTCTTATCTCCTTTATTCTTGCTTTTAGAGTTTTAGAATGTATTAAGAGGTATTGGGAAACCTTATGTGAAGAGTCTAGATAGCTGGTCAGATTTACCCCCGGATCCCCCCTTATGGGTCAAACTGGGATCATAAAATAGCCGATTTTGTGTTTTTGCCTTGTATCTATTTTATTCTTGCTTTTAGAGATTTACAATGTATTCAGAGGTATTGGGAAACCTTATGTGAAGAGTCCAGATAGCTGGTCAGAATTACCAGATAGATGTGTTCAAAGCATTGTGTCATAAACTTCTTGCCTTTCAAGGCTCACATTTTACTATGCCTTTTTCTAAAATGTAAATAGATATATGGCATTTATAAAGCACTGTTACTCTTTAATTAAGTAGTTTTATGGTGTAACTTTCGACCTATTATAAGTATTGATGCTTTATACATTCTTAGCCAGAGCATTTATTCAATTAACTTTTCGCAATTTATGACCATAGAAAACAAAATAAAGCTTAAATTTTTACCCCACAGCCCTTATGGGCTGTCAGAGTATTGTTTTTACCCATGGTGTCCGGATGTGCGGGCGTGCGGCGGGAAATAGTTTGTCCGGGCTGTATCTCAGAAACTGTAAGGTGTAGGAAGTTGATACTTGGTAGGGACATTGGTTAGGGGGTGTAGTTGTGCAACGTCATGGTCTGACCTTGATTTGACCTTTGACCTTGCCGTAGTGACCTTGACCTATAAAATGTTGTCCGGGCTATATCTCGGAAACTGTAAGGTGTGGGAAGTTGATATTTGGTAGGGACATTGGTTAGGGGGTGTAGGTGTGCAACGTCATGGTGTGACCTTGATATGACCTTTGACCTTGCCGTAGTGACCTTGACCTATAAAATCTTGTCCGGGCTATATCTCGGAAACCGTAAGCTGTAGGAAGTTGATATTTAGTAGGGACATTGGTTAGGCTGTGTAGGTGTGCAACGTCGTGGTCTGACCAGGATTTGACCTTTGACCTTGCCGTAGTGGCCTTGACCTATAAAATCTTGTCCGGGCTATATCTCGGAAACCATAAGGTGTAGGAAGTTGATACTTGGTAGGGACATTGGTTAGGGGGTGTAGTTGTGCAACGTCATGATTTGACCTTTGACCTTGCCGTAGTGACCTTGACCTATAAAATCTTGTCTGGGCTATATCTCGGAAACTGTAAGGTGTAGGAAGTTGATATTTGGTAGAGACATTGGTTAGGGGGTGTAGGTGTGCAGCATCATGTTGTGACCTTGATTTGATCTTTGACCTTGCCATAGTGACCTTGACCTATAAAATCTTGTCAGGGCTATATCTCGGAAACCGTAAGGTGTAGGAAGTTGATACTTGGTAGGGACATTGGTTAGGGGCTATAGGTGTGTATTATCATGGTGTGACCTTAATTTGACCTTTTACCTTGTCGTAGTGACCTTGACCTTTAAAATATTCATGGACCTTTGGGTCTGTCTTTTGATGCAGATTAAGCAAAAGTCATATTAGAATTTATTAAGAATTTTACTTTCATAACTTCCCATTGTAAGAGATAGAATTTCATCAAGTGAGCCACAGATTTTGCTCCAACACCACAATAAGCATTCATTAAATGTATTACCACTTTTGTATGCATGGTAATATTCAAACCATCTAAACCATAATTCGGCCATGCAGATGTAGATAAAGAGTGTTGAATTTTAGTTTACTGATTAATGCTGTCATCTTGTTATTGAATTATCTTGTTTTAATATTTCATCTTTATACGCATCATCTTTCTTTTAAACATTATTTCTCCATTTAAACGTTTGGACCTTTATATAACTGACAGTACTCTGAAAGTATCCTGAAGTTTGTACTGATACAGTACTTCTATATCTCATGGTGTTGAAAATATTTCCCTAGGCTGTGGGGTACGGGCATCTCTGATGCTATTTTTCTTTCATGTTAATGCATGAACTTCCACACTATCTGCTTAACTTTCACTTCTTCTCTCAGCACTGCATGTTTTTATTTTCCAAAACCTTTTTCTGCTGTATATTATATTGCAGTGAACCTTTTTGGGACGCTTAGTTTTTGTTAGCAAAAACATTTTTCTAGTTTATGTTACTTTTCACTGAAAAACGGCACACTTTGCTACTTTTATCAGAGAAAAGAGTATTCTCTGAGAGTGTTTGAGTACAGTAATTCATAGTTTGGCAGTCCTGACTTTTAAAGCCAGTTTTAAAGCATGCATATTTTATACAGACTATCTTAAATAGTATCATTGATCTATTTTTGTTATATGCATAAAAGCATCATATTCTGCAACCAAGGAAATACAATGTCAGGCATGTCTTGATCAGTAGTTTCCAAGACAAAAAGTCATCAAACATGTTTTAAATTTTATTGCACAGATTTGAAGCCCTTATTATGTCCACCCCCCTGGGGGGTGGATATATTATTTTTGCTTTTTTCGCCGTCCGATGTCCGATGTCCGGCGTCCGGCGTCCGATGTCCGGCGTCACGCATGGTTTCCGCTCATTTAAAGGAAAAGTATTAGAGCTATTGTCACCAAATTTGGTATGCAGGCTTATTGGGTCAGTAGCTTGCTTGGGATTGCTTTTGGCTGTTGTACCTCTTTTGCTTACTGAGTAATACTTAAGTACAGCTATTTTCAGTACCCATTGGTTTCCGTGCATTTAAGCCAAAATAATTAAAGATATTTTACTACAATTTTGAATACAAGATTGTTATGTCCATAGCTCGCTTGGTATTGCATTTGGGACTGATAGCTTTGTCAGTACATGAGTAATAGCCATTTAGGTACTTCATTGTGTATTTTCAGTACTACTTTTGAGTAATTTGCTAATATCTCAGAAACCGTGTGAGATAGAGCGATTTCGTCGAAATTTTCGACCCACAGGGTATTTAAAGAATGTAATATTTGCAATTTTCAAAAAATTTTCCCCTCCCCAAAAATGGCGGCCATTTTGAATTTTCGAATTTTTGCCAAAAATGGCAAAACACTAATTTGCTTCTATCTCCTTAACCGTGCGAGATAGAGCGATTTCGTCAAAATTTTCGACCCACAGGGTATCTGAGCATTGTACTCTTGGTAATTTTAAAAAAATTTTCCCCTCCCCAAAAATGGCGGCCATTTTGAATTTTCGAATTTTTGCCAAAAATGGCAAAACACAAATTTGCTTCTATCTCCTTAACCGTGCCAGATAGAGCGATTTCGTCAAAATTTTTGACCCACAGGGCATCTGAGCATTGTGCTCTTGGTAATTTTTCCAAAAATTTTCCCCTCCCCAAAAATGGCGGCCATTTTGAATTTTCGAATTTTTGCCAAAAATGGCAAAACACTAATTTGCTTCTATCTCCTTAACCGTGCGAGATAGAGTGATTTCGTCGAAATTTTCGACCCACAGAGTATCTAAGGAATGCAATTTTTGCAATTTTCAAAAAATTTTCCCCTCCCCAAAAATGGCGGCCATTTTGAATTTTCGAATTTTTGCCAAAAATGGCAAAACACAAATTTGCTTCTATCTCCTTAACCGTGCCAGATAGAGCGATTTCGTCAAAATTTTCGACCTACAGGGTATCTGAGCATTGTGCTCTTGGTAATTTTTACAAAATTTTCCCCTCCCCAAAAATGGCGGCCATTTTGAATTTTCGAATTTTTGCCAAAAATGGCAAAACACTAATTTGCTTCTATCTCCTTAACCGTGCCAGATAGAGCGATTTCGTCGAAATTTTCGACCCACAGGGTATCTAAGGAATGTAATCTTTGCAATTTTCCAAAAATTTTCCCCTCCCCAAAAATGGCGGCCATTTTGAATTTTCGAATTTTTGCCAAAAATGGCAAAACACAAATTTGCTTCTATCTCCTTAACCGTGCGAGATAGAGCGATTTCGTCGAAATTTTCGACCCACAGGGTCACTAAGGAATGCAATCTTTGCAATTTTCCAAAAATTTTCCCCTCCCCAAAAAATGGCGGCCATTTTGAATTTTCGAATTTTTGCCAAAAATGGCAAAACACAAATTTCCTTCTATCTCCTTAACCGTGCCAGATAGAGCGATTTCGTCAAAATTTTCGACCCACAGGGTATCTGAGCATTGTACTCTTGGCAATTTTTAAAAAAATTTCCCCTCCCCAAAAATGGCGGCCATTTTGAATTTTCGAATTTTTGCCAAAAATGGCAAAACACTAATTTGCTTCTATCTCCTTAACCGTGCGAGATAGAGTGATTTCGTCGAAATTTTCGACCCACAGGGTATCTAAGGAATGCAATCTTTGCAATTTTCCAAAAATTTTCCCCTCCCCAAAAATGGCGGCCATTTTGAATTTTCGAATTTTTGCCAAAAATGGCAAAACAAATTTCCTTCTATCTCCTTAACCGTGCGAGATAGAGCGATTTCGTCGAAATTTTCGACCCACAGGGTATCTAAGGAATGCAATCTTTGCAATTTTCAAAAAATTTTCCCCTCCCCAAAAATGGCGGCCATTTTGAATTTTCGAATTTTTGCCAAAAATGGCAAAACACCAATCTGCTTCTATCTCCTTAACCGTGCGAGATAGAGCGATTTCGTCAAAATTTTTGACCCACAGGGCATCTGAGCATTGTACTCTTGGTAATTTTTAAAAAATTTTCCCCTCCCCAAAAATGGCGGCCATTTTGAATTTTCGAATTTTTGCCAAAAATGGCAAAACACAAATTTGCTTCTATCTCCTTAACCGTGCCAGATAGAGCGATTTTGTCAAAATTTTCGACCCACAGGGTATCTGAGCATTGTGCTCTTGGTAATTTTTACAAAATTTTCCCCTCCCCAAAAATGGCGGCCATTTTGAATTTTCGAATTTTTGCCAAAAATGACAAAACACTAATTTGCTTCTATCTCCTTAACCGTGCGAGATAGCGCGATTTCGTCGAAATTTTCGACCCACAGGGTATCTGAGCATTGTACTCTTGGTAATTTTCCAAAAATTTTCCCCTCCCCAAAAATGGCGGCCATTTTGAATTTTCGAATTTTTGCCAAAAATGGCAAAACACAAATTTGCAGCTATCTCCTTAACCGTGCCAGATAGAGCGATTTCGTCAAAATTTTCGACCCACAGGGTATCTAAGGAATGCAATCTTTGCAATTTTCAAAAAATTTTCCCCTCCCCAAAAATTGGCCATTTTGAATTTTCGAATTTTTGCCAAAAATGGCAAAACACAAATTTCCTCCTATCTCCTTAACCGTGCCAGATAGAGCGATTTCGTCAAAATTTTCGACCCACAGGGTATCTGAGCATTGTACTCTTGGTAATTTTCCAAAAATTTTCCCCTCCCCAAAAATGGCGGCCATTTGAACTTTCGAATTTTTGCCAAAAATGGCAAAACACTAATTTGCTTCTATCTCCTTAACCGTGTGAGATAGAGTGATTTCGTCGAAATTTTCGACCCACAGGGTATCTAATGAATGCAATCTTTGCAATTTTCCAAAAATTTTCCCCTCCCCAAAAATGGCGGCCATTTTGAATTTTCGAATTTTTGCCAAAAATGGCAAAACACAAATTTGCTTCTATCTCCTTAACCGTGCCAGATAGAGCGATTTCGTCAAAATTTTTGACCCACAGGGTATCTGAGCATTGTGCTCTTGGTAATTTTTCCAAAAATTTTCCCCTCCCCAAAAATGGCGGCCATTTTGAATTTTCGAATTTTTGCCAAAAATGGCAAAACACTAATTTGCTTCTATCTCCTTAACCGTGCGAGATAGAGTGATTTCGTCGAAATTTTCGACCCACAGGGTATCTAAGGAATGCAATTTTTGCAATTTTCAAAAAATTTTCCCCTCCCCAAAAATGGCGGCCATTTTGAATTTTCGAATTTTTGCCAAAAATGGCAAAACACAAATTTGCTTCTATCTCCTTAACCGTGCCAGATAGAGCGATTTCGTCAAAATTTTCGACCCACAGGGTATCTGAGCATTGTACTCTTGGTAATTTTCCAAAAATTTTCCCCTCCCCAAAAATGGCGGCCATTTTGAATTTTCGAATTTTTGCCAAAAATGGCAAAACACAAATTTGCTTCTATCTCCTTAACCGTGCCAGATAGAGCGATTTCGTCAAAATTTTCGACCCACAGGGTATCTAAGGAATGCAATCTTTGCAATTTTCCAAAAATTTTCCCCTCCCCAAAAATGGCGGCCATTTTGAATTTTCGAATTTTTGCCAAAAATGGCAAAACAAATTTCCTTCTATCTCCTTAACCGTGCGAGATAGAGCGATTTCGTCGAAATTTTCGACCCACAGGGTATCTAAGGAATGCAATCTTTGCAATTTTCCAAAAATTTTCCCCTCCCCAAAAAATGGCGGCCATTTTGAATTTTCGAATTTTTGCCAAAAATGGCAAAACACAAATTTCCTTCTATCTCCTTAACCGTGCCAGATAGAGCGATTTCGTCAAAATTTTCGACCCACAGGGTATCTGAGCATTGTACTCTTGGCAATTTTTAAAAAAATTTCCCCTCCCCAAATATGGCGGCCATTTTGAATTTTCGAATTTTTGCCAAAAATGGCAAAACACTAATTTGCTTCTATCTCCTTAACCGTGCGAGATAGAGTGATTTCGTCGAAATTTTCGACCCACAGGGTATCTAAGGAATGCAATCTTTGCAATTTTCCAAAAATTTTCCCCTCCCCAAAAATGGCGGCCATTTTGAATTTTCGAATTTTTGCCAAAAATGGCAAAACACAAATTTCCTTCTATCTCCTTAACCGTGCGAGATAGAGCGATTTCGTCGAAATTTTCGACCCACAGGGTATCTAAGGAATGCAATCTTTGCAATTTTCAAAAAATTTTCCCCTCCCCAAAAATGGCGGCCATTTTGAATTTTCGAATTTTTGCCAAAAATGGCAAAACACCAATCTGCTTCTATCTCCTTAACCGTGCGAGATAGAGCGATTTCGTCAAAATTTTCGACCCACAGGGCATCTGAGCATTGTGCTCTTGGTAATTTTTACAAAATTTTCCCCTCCCCAAAAATGGCGGCCATTTTGAATTTTCGAATTTTTGCCAAAAATGGCAAAACACAAATTTCCTCCTATCTCCTTAACCGTGCCAGATAGAGCGATTTCGTCAAAATTTTCGACCCACAGGGTATCTGAGCATTGTGCTCTTGGTAATTTTTACAAAATTTTCCCCTCCCCAAAAATGGTGGCCATTTTGAATTTTCGAATTTTTGCCAAAAATGACAAAACACTAATTTGCTTCTATCTCCTTAACCGTGCGAGATAGAGCGATTTCGTCGAAATTTTCGACCCACAGGGTATCTGAGCATTGTGCTCTTGGTAATTTTCCAAAAATTTTCCCCTCCCCAAAAATGGCGGCCATTTTGAATTTTCGAATTTTTGCCAAAAATGGCAAAACACTAATTTGCTTCTATCTCCTTAACCGTGCGAGATAGAGCGATTTCGTCGAAATTTTCGACCCACAGGGTATCTAAGGAATGCAATCTTTGCAATTTTCAAAAAATTTTCCCCTCCCCAAAAATGGCGGCCATTTTGAATTTTCGAATTTTTGCCAAAAATGGTAAAACACAAATTTGCTTCTATCTCCTTAACCGTGCGAGATAGAGCGATTTCGTCGAAATTTTCGACCCACAGGGTATCTAAGGAATGCAATCTTTGCAATTTTCCAACAAATTTTCCCCTCCCCAAAAATGGCAGCCATTTTGAATTTTCGAATTTTTGCCAAAAATGGCAAAACACAAATTTGCTTCTATCTCCTTAACCGTGCGAGATAGAGCGATTTCGTCGAAATTTTCGACCCACAGGGTATCGAAGGAATGCAATCTTTGCAATTTTACGAAAAATTTTCCCCTCCCCAAAAATGGCGGCCATTTTGAATTTTCGAATTTTTGCCAAAAATGGCAAAACACAAATTTGCTTCTATCTCCTTAACCGTGCGAGATAGAGCGATTTCGTCGAAATTTTCGACCCACAGGGTATCTGAGCATTGTGCTCTTGGTAATTTTTACAAAATTTTCCCCTCCCCAAAAATGGCGGCCATTTTGAATTTTCGAATTTTTGCCAAAAATGACAAAACACTAATTTGCTTCTATCTCCTTAACCGTGCGAGATAGAGCGATTTCGTCGAAATTTTCGACCCACAGGGTATCTGAGCATTGTGCTCTTGGTAATTTTCCAAAAATTTTCCCCTCCCCAAAAATGGCGGCCATTTTGAATTTTCGAATTTTTGCCAAAAATGGCAAAACACTAATTTGCTTCTATCTCCTTAACCGTGCGAGATAGAGCGATTTCGTCGAAATTTTCGACCCACAGGGTATCTAAGGAATGCAATCTTTGCAATTTTCAAAAAATTTTCCCCTCCCCAAAAATGGCGGCCATTTTGAATTTTCGAATTTTTGCCAAAAATGGTAAAACACAAATTTGCTTCTATCTCCTTAACCGTGCGAGATAGAGCGATTTCGTCGAAATTTTCGACCCACAGGGTATCTAAGGAATGCAATCTTTGCAATTTTCCAACAAATTTTCCCCTCCCCAAAAATGGCAGCCATTTTGAATTTTCGAATTTTTGCCAAAAATGGCAAAACACAAATTTGCTTCTATCTCCTTAACCGTGCGAGATAGAGCGATTTCGTCGAAATTTTCGACCCACAGGGTATCGAAGGAATGCAATCTTTGCAATTTTACGAAAAATTTTCCCCTCCCCAAAAATGGCGGCCATTTTGAATTTTCGAATTTTTGCCAAAAATGGCAAAACACAAATTTGCTTCTATCTCCTTAACCGTGCGAGATAGATCGATTTCATCAAAATTTTCGACCCACAGGTATTTCAGCATTGTATTCTTGGCAATTTAAAAAAAAATTTCCCGTCCCCTAAAATGGCGGCCATTTTGAATTTTCAAATTTTTGTCAAAAATGGCAAAACACAAATTTGCTTCTATCTCCTTAAGCATGCGAGATAGAGCGATTTCGTCGAAATTTTCAACCCACAGGGTATCTAAGGAATGTAATCTTTGCAATTTTCAAAAAATTTTCCCCTCCCCAAAAATGACAGCCATTTTGAATTTTCGAATTTTTGCCCAAAATGGAAAAACACAAACTGGCCTTAACCGTGCAAAATAGAGTTATTTCGTTGAAATTTTCGACCCATAGGGTATCTAAAAAATGTACTCTTGGCAATTTTCAAAAAAATTTCCTTTTCCCAAAAATGGCGGCCATTTTGAATTTTCAAATTTTTGCCAAAAATAAAAAAACAGGAATTTGCTTCTATCTTCTTAACCGTGCCAGATAGAGTGATTTCGTCAAAATTTTCAACCCAACCAATGCAAAAAGGCATGAAGCTGAAATAATTTACATCTACACTAACAAATATTTAAGCATCATTGATATATTTTACAAATGAAACAGGGTCTTGTAAGACTACTGTACAATTTGGGCAAAAGGTTCATGGGTGGACATTACACATGATAATGTGTGTTCTTCTATGCTATCCTGTTTCTATTCGCATCTACTATCAACAGGGCGGCCGATTTCTAGTTTATTTTTTTATTGAAAATTTTTACATTTCTGTTTTATATTCTTATATTGGTATCTTATTTGGGATTTATATTGTCGCTGACTAAATTTGAAAATTTAATAAATTAAAAAAAAATCTTTTATATGCTTTTCTTTTGCCTTATGTAGAGCTAGAGCTGGGAACCAAATGTGTAGTGGATATGGAAGAAAAGCAAACAGTTTTATATCATCCGAGTACTGGAATCAAAGAGAGGTAGTACAGACCAGAATAATATCATTTTCTTCAAATAAATCTATATACAGGGTTTAGAAATGCGAAACTTCACATTGCATATGAAATTAACCTTGTTAAAATTAAGCAATGAGAAGTAAAATTTGTTGTCATTGCAATATATGAATGACCTTAAATTGTCCATAAAGTGGAAAATTAGATGAGCATGTACAAAGTAAATCAAGTTAGTTCTTTGTGAATTGTGTAGAGTTAGAAATCTAAAATTCGCCACATATCTGAAATTGGCCACATGTGAAAATACTAATAAAATAAATGAATTATGGTGAGATTTGTTGTATGTATAGTAAATTAAAGCTTTTTGAACTGAAAAATACTAATTTTTAGACAAAAACTTCATTGTCTTCATAAAATTAACTAAGGTTTTAGAGGTGGCGAATTTTAGATTCCTGGCAAATTTTAGATTTTTTACTCTAACTGTAGTGAGACTCACAAAAATTCTTATCCTATCATTGCTTTGGGATCTCCAAGTCAGACCAGGATGTGTCTTCTATATTTAATGTTGTAATGTAAAGTATAAGTGCAAATGTCAATATTTCCAATGAGAAAATAGGATTTTTAATGATATACAGTGATTTTTTTTCAATTTCAAGTGTTAAATTATTTATACTAGTTGCAAAACTGCAAGATGTTATAATTATGTGTTATTATTAATGATCATAGAATAATGTATGGCAGGTGGGGGGGGGGGGGGAGCGTTGACTGCTTTAAAAATTAGTTCTGTTATTGTCTGCAGAAACTATGCTACAGCAAATGATATAAAAGAGACTAAAAGTCCTAGCCTACTGCTGCCCAACCGTGATTGCACACTTTGCATTTCTGAAAGATCAAATTAAGGCTTGGTTCAATTAAATTCCTGGTGCCAATAACAGTGAATAAAAATTTATAATTTAATATCTTCATAGTTTATACTGATAACAAGATTGAGAAAATGGGTACTCAATGCTGTCCAATTGAATAAAATTAGATATAATGATTTCAGATTGAATTCAAAGTTTATAAATGTATGTCCAATCATCCATGGATTTATGTGTTTTGGCAGGTGGACAAGTTCTTCTATATCTGCAGCAGTTCACAGAAAGTTGATAGAGGGATATCATATGTAAAAAATGCAAATAATTCATAAACGTTTCATTTATTTTGACAGGGAGTGGAGTAAATTAGTTTGTTTCTTTTTGTCTGCAGTCAGGCCCCAAGTTTCTTGTTTGTTGGGACAACCATCTTTTGGTTCAAAATATCGCTTGAGGTCATTAACAGTACTCAAATGTGGCTTTGCGGCTTCCACTTGTAATGTTGTATTTCAATTGTGGACGCTAATGTTGACTCAAATTTTTAGGATCGAATAATCAGCTTCTTTTCTGACTTTTTTGACTGCTAATTTACCCACAATCAATTATTTGCTGTATTTTAGTGTTTTGGTAATGTAGTGTAATATTGTTTTTCAACATTTTATGTTTCTGTGAAACATGTCATTTGTCAGCAACATAATGTCACCAAAATTGTGCAATAACATTTTTATTTTACTGATGGGTGCTAAAAAGTCCTTGGAATGATATTGAAAGTTTTGCTGTATGATAGTTTTAAAAAATGATAGTTAAAATTTTGTTGCCATGTTCTCACCAATGATCGGTTTTTCGTTTCTCAAATCTGTCTATTCAATACATAATACAGTAAAACTTCTTTTATCCAACCCTCTATTATCTGAATTTTCAGTTATCGGACTTCAAGCTTGGTCTCCAAACTCATTTTTACCACATAGCCCTGAAGGGGCTGTCAGAGTATTGTTTTCATCTATGGTGTCTGGTTGGGCGGGTGGACTGGCAGTGGGAAAAAGTTTGTCCGGGCTGTATCTCAGAAATCGTAAGGTGTAGGAAGTTGATACTTGGTAGGGACATTGGTTAGGGTGTGTAGGTGTGCAATGTCATCGTGTGACCTTGATTTGACCTTTGACCTTTCCATAGTGACCTTGAGTTTGAAAATCTTGTCCGGGCTATATCTTGGAAACCATAAGGTGTAAGAAGTTGATACCTGGTAGGGACAAAGGTTGGGGTATGTAGGTGTGCATCGTCATGGTGTGACCTTGATTTGACATTTCTGTAGTGACCTTGACCTATAAAATCTTGTCCGGCCTATATCTCAGAAACCGTAAGGTGTAGGAAGTTTATACTTGGTAGGGACATTGGTTGGGTGTTTTAGGTGTGCAACATCATGGTGTGACCTTGATTTGACCTTCGACCTTGCGGTAGTGGCCTCTTGACCTATTAAATTTTTTCTGGGCTATATCTTGGAAACCGTAAGCTGTAGTAAGTTGATACTTTGTAGGGATATTGGTGGGGGGGTTGTAGGTGTGCAATGTCAAGGTGAGACCTTGATTTGACCTTTGACCTTGCTGTAGTGACCTTTTGACCTATAAAATCTTTCTGGGCTGTATCTCGGAAACTGTAAGCTGTAGAAAGTTGATGCTTGGTAGGGATATTGGTTGGGGGTTGTAGGTGTGCAATGTCATTGTGTGATCTTTAACTTTGGCTGTGCCAAAGTGTGTTCACCTGCCATATTTGAGACATGTTTCTCTTATGGCAGAGATATATAGATTGCTGCAACTGATTATTGTATCCACCAGAGGCATCCGGTGGATACTTTGGTTTGGCGTTCGCTACGCTGCTGCCGCCGCACGTAGAGAGATTTTCGGTGTTAACGCTCTAAGAGGATAACTACACCAGCTAGGTTGACCAAATTTGCAAGATATCTTCATTAGAGGGGTAAGCTTCTCTCTACAACCTTGCAGACATTTGACCTTGAATCTCTTGATTCAAGGTTATTCACGGAGTGCTGAAGTAACCTACATAACAGGCTTTAAAAGGGCCTATAGCTCTCTTATTATTGGTCCTAGAAGTTTGCAATGTGAAACCAACTGCGAATCTTCTGATGTTGTCAAATTTGACCTTGGACCCCTCCTTCAAGGTCAAACGAGGATAGCCAAAGTTAAAAGTGCTTATAACTCGCTTAATATCAGTCCTAGAGGTTTGGGATGGTAAACCAACATATAGAAAATCATGGGCTGGGAATCTTCTGGTGTGGTCAGATTTGACCTTGGACCCCTCCTTCAAGGTCAAACGAGGATGGCCAAACTTAAAAGTGCTTATAACTTGCTTATTATTGGTCCTAGAGGTTTGGGATGATAAAGCAACACATAGGAAATCATCGGCTGGACATCTTTTGGTGTGGTCGGATTTGACCTTGGGCCCCTCCTTCAAGGTCAAATGAGGATAGCCAAACTTAAAAGTGCTTATAACTCGCTTATTATTGGGCGTAGAGGTTTGGGATGGTAAACCAAACTATAGAAAATCATGAGTTGGGAATCTTCTGGTGTGGACAGATTTGACCTTGGCCCCCTCCTTAAAGGTTAAATGAGGATAGTCAAAGTTAAAAGTGCTTATAACTCGCTTATTATTGATCCTAGAGGTTTGGGATGGTAAGCCAACCCATAGGAAATCATGAGCTGGGAATCTTTTGGTGTGATCGGATTTGACCTTAGGCCCCTCCTTCAAGGTCAAACGAGGATAGCCAAACTTAAACGTGCTTATAACTCACTTATTATTGGTCCTAGAGGTTTGGGATGGTAAACCAACATATAGGAAATCATTGGCTGGGAATCTTCTTGTGTGGACGGATTTGACCTTGGGCCCCTTGTTCCAGGTCAAACTAGGAGAGCCAAACTTAAAAGTGCTTATAACGGGCTTATTATTGGTCGTAGAGGTTTGGGATGGTAAACCAACCAATAGGAAATCATAGGGTGGGAATCTTCTGGTGTGGTCGGATTTGACCTTGGCCCCTCCTTCAAGGTCAAATGAGGATAGCCAAAGTTAAAAGTGCTTATAACTCGCTTATTATTGGTCCTAGAGGTTTGGGATGGTAAACCAACCTATAGGAAATCATGAGCGGGGAATCTTTTGGTGTGATCTGATTTGACCTTCGGCCCCTCCTTCAAGGTCAAATGAGGATAGCCAAACTTAAAAGTGTTTATAATTCACTTATTTTTGATCCTAGAGGTTCACAATGTGAAACCAACTCATACGAAATCTTGGGCTAGGAATCTTCTGATGTTAGATTTGACCTTTGACTCCTCCTTCAAGGTCAAACGATGGTTCACTGGCTTTGGTGAATTGTCTTTTCGGTGGATTCAAATTTGCATCGGTTCTCCGATGCGTAGGTCTAGTTATATGTACTTTTACATAGTTGTGCTATTTCTATTGACAGCTATTCTCCAGTTAATAAAGTTTACAGCTTCATAATTTTTAGTTTACTAGTTAATGCTGTCATCTTGCTATTGAATTGGCTTGTTTTAATACTTTATCTTTACATACATTTTATTTCTCTTTGACATTATTTTCTCTACTTAAACATTATTTGGACCTTTATATAACTGACACTGCTCTGAAAGTATCCCAATCTTTGTAGTGTTTCACTATTTCTATATCTCATGGTGTTGAAAACTATTTTCCCAGCTGTGGGGTACAGGCATCGCTGATGCTATTTTACACCTATTATTCTAGCCGTTCTGTTAACCGACCCATCTATTATGTGACCCATTTGTTATTCCCTCAGGAGTGTTGGATAATAGAGGGTCTACAGTACTGGCCTTAAGTTGTAAGGGTCACAGTTTCTTGATGATACATCTAAAAATTTTAATTGCATTATCTTGACCAACTAAGATAAAAGGCTTTCCACTGTCTTAAAACACACTTGTTTGGTATAAGCTATACATAGAGTGTCATGAAAGGGTTATTGAACCCTAAATATATTAAATTAAATAAATCCACAGAAGAAATAACTATATCCATGCATGCATGTAAAATCGTGTAATGAAGAATCTGTGTATTTCTTAAGGATCAGGATTTTTACAGTGACAGAATAATCAAATGAGAGAATCAGGCATTTTTAATTTTTCAAAAACAATTTCATTTTCTTGCTTAAAAATATGTTAAGAACTTATATTTACGGTAATTTCCTTTTTCAGTGATATTCTATTTCACTTTTATTATTGATTCGAAGAACTTGAATTTTTCTGTTAAATGTGAAGTCCGCAATTTATCCAGTTAACTTATGCCTATCCTTTGGTGGCAGTGTGAAAAAAATAAGACTTCTATTCATTATTTTGCAATATGCTTTTGTGTATATTTATTTCAATATTCAGATAGGTTTGGCTGAATTTAAGCTTCTGTAAATGCAGTGGTTTGGATGTTATATTAAATGTGTTGTGGTATAATGAATACACTTGAATTTTTAAACCCACAAGTATCAGTACATATTTTTGCCATTATTTTGTACAACTGCATTTTTTATAGCAGAAATAAATGATATCTTTATGGTAATATATTTGATAAAATTTGTGGCAGGTATAATGAGGTAAAATAAGGAATTCTTACTATTTTCCTTTCATAGTTGTACATACCAGTGCTGGGCTCTGTATTGTTCATGTGTTTTTTTTATTCCATTTTCAACATGAAGGGGGTTAAGTCTATTATAGCGATTTCCAGGAACAGAACTGCCATGTTTTGTTTTCATGGGGTTTCACTTACCGTTAGTATGACTACTAGATTGGGGATGTACTAAAACAGATCTTCTCTTGGAATCCTGCACTTGTTTTTTTGCACTGTTGGCCTGATCTATATATTTTTGAAACCGACCCATCTCCAGTAGGTTCCAACATCTGATAAAAAATTAGACTGGTTCTTCAAAGTTTATGGCTGGTGACTATCATTTATCAATATAGACATGTATATTATGTATAAAACTGAAACTCTGTATAAGCATTCGTTAGAAATTTTAGCTAGATAAAAGATTCACTGTGTGTCAACTTTTCAGAAATTCTCAAGAAATAAGTTAACAATCAATTTTGGCTAAAGAGATCGACACATATGTAATATTTCATTTAGAATTTTCAGTGTCCTCAACATCAAAGCTTATAAACTGAAATAGCTACATTTAAAATGTTTTGGTAATAGAATGTGTGTTTTTTGTGGCTTTTTTTCAGCAATGAAGTTGCTACTCCGCATGGGGGAACAAAGAAAGCTCCAAAAGTAAGCCATTCAGTCACATTGGGTTCCATAGTAGCGTTTCTCACATTTTCTTATAAAGTTATTCCAAATTAATAAAGATTGAACTTGTTGTACTTCTTAAGTAACTGTATATTTTTCTCAGTACCTACACTTACAAGCCATTGTGTTGGATTCTTACAAGACTTTTCAAGACTGGGTTTAAGAATTTACTTTAAACATGAAGGGTAACATTTAAAGTTTCAGGGGTAGAGTTTATCTTTGGTAACCACTGTCTGGAAATCATTATTGCAATACTTCTGTACTGTGAATTATCCAATCGTTAACAGTGTATCATATATCTGAACTTTATGTTGCTTGAAGTGCACGTCAGTTATAAACAGTATAACTAGAAGAGAGGAAATCTCTTTCCTTCTGGGCACAAGAATTAATTAGGATAGATCTGTATCTAGCTGATTTAATGACAAAGAGATCCAAGACTACTTTATGATTGCTGTGTTTTTCAGACCTTTGCATTCGACCATTGCTTTTGGTCCATGGATAAAGAAGAGAAAAAGTTTGCTGGTTAGTAATTTAAATGAATGTAAAGAGTTACAGGACTGTAATTTTTCATACTGTTGACCATATTCAACTTGGTAGCCAGTTTTAACTAACACAATAAAGGCGAATGTAAAGACTGATTTTGAGTTACAAGTAAACTTTGGTTTGAGGTGTTGGGCCATAGTTTAGAAATATATGGTATTTCTGTCAAAGTGATGATATATGTTATTTCTGTCAATGTGAAAATTATTAAATTGGTCATACTTTACATGTTTTTGCATTATCAATAGTGGAGGGATCGCCAGCTAAAATGGCAGATCGAGCATCAACTGTGAAGCGAGTTGAACTCGAGTTAAACTCAAGTAATTTTCGGGATAAAGTATTTCGTTTGTCAGCCATTAATATGGAAAATGTTTTACAAAACCGTACATGAGCCCAAACTGGAAATGACTCGCGATATAATTTAAGTTAAATCTTCACTTATTTAAGCCAGAATAAAGTAAAAAAGCTATATATTTTTGGAAATTTCAGATATATCTTGTTTTGGTGAAGTGTCAGTCTTAGATGGTGAAAATATTGACGTTTTCAAAAACTCGAGTCTCACTTGCGCAGATCGATGTTATCCCTTATTATCACCCATCGAGTTACAACTCGAGTTTCAGTCAACTCGTCCCAGCACTAATTATCAACACCACATTTTTTGAAGTACAGATCTTGCTGAAATATCATTGGAAGTTACTTTTACAGTATGTTCGAGACAGTTTTGTGTTTGATTCATACTTTTGGTATTTATAACAAGTGTTGTACTTCTCTTTTTTTCCAGGTCAAGAAAATGTGTTCAATTGCCTGGGTTTGGATATCTTACAGAGGGCGTTTGAAGGGTACAATGCCTGCATTTTTGCTTATGGACAGACAGGTACTAATACCGGATATGATTATCAGTTTTAAAAGTATTTCACTGTCTCACTAAATTCAGTGTAATAGTGTAAAAGATCTCCAGATACTTTAGTAATTTTATGAAATTTCTTGAAGTTTTATTTATTTATTTGGGGTTTTACGTCACTTTCAACACTGAACAGGTCATATCACGACGTGTAGTTGGAAGGGCAGAGGAAATCAGTACATACAGTTTGTCAGGGTTCTGTACTGTAAACTGCCCACCAACGGTAAGCAACTACCAGCTTTCCCACTTGAGGCCATGCCGGGAACCGAACCCCGGCCTCAGAGGTGGGAGGCCAGATCTGGAAGTTTTAGGAAACGGAACAAAATTACTGACCAAATCAGGAATCCTTGGAATTACAACTTTATTGTAAGTAGGGCTGTGAGTGATACAATCAGAAAAATGACACCGGGTATTCGCCTCGAAAGAACCAATCCGAATTCAGGTAACCGTCTTTTAGTTGTCACCCAGTGGAAGTAGCAGAGAAGCAAACATGGTGGGTGATGTAAACAAAACGTTATGAAAAATAATGTTAAATATCTGTATAAATAAGGAAAAGTATGTGAACTCTAATATCACTTAAAGAAATCTGACAGAATACTAAGGTTTATTCAAGTATTTCATTGATTTACACTATATTTAATATTTTTTCAGTTACCCGCTTTGCCAGTTTGTACTCGGTTTCTTAAGGAATTCAGACCGTTTTTGGTAACCGGGTACCCTATCACAGCCTTAATTGTAGTTATGGGTCAGTGGTGCCAGTATTTCCGTACCTAAAGCATTTTACTGAACCAATCAACTCACTTGTCAACATGTACAATTGAAGGAAAACGTGTAAATGGATCTGTAGAAATTGTAAATTTTTGTGCAATATATTTTGTGTATATGGGACTATTATGGCAATTACGTTGAGGGAAACTGCCATGTTTTGATTTCCAGAGTTTCACTTCCTGTCAGTGGAGTATTTGATTGGGGTGTACTGAGACACATCTTTTTTCAGAATTCTGGAATCGGAATAGTTTTGCATTGGTGGCCTCCTGATCAGCATATTTGTGATACCGGCTCATCCATACTGTTTTATAACATGTATTTGACCAAAAAATTAAATTTCACAAAATTAATGTAAATATTGAAATTTCTCAACAATATGCCTCACAAGAAAATAACTCCATTTTCAATGTGATATTCTTTATACTTTGAATTATAATATACCATGATGCACCATAACAAGATCATCTACAATACGCTGTAGTTGTTATTAATACGGGGATGTAATATATATCAAAATATTGTTTGTTGTTTTGAATGTTTTGGTAGAATTGATGAGTCTGCAAAGAATAATTAAGAACCAGCTCATTGAAAATGCTATTATTTATGGCTTTCTACTGGCTAATATTTTTCCGAATCAACAAAAAAAATTGTCATATACATTTGAGGAAATATATCACATTTTATATTCATCGTAAATGAAGTTTACAAACATCAGATTATCTTGTGAGGATATTGTATATTGCCAATTGTGGGTCATGTACAGTTGCATTTAATTTTTTCAATATCAATGGCAAGTGTACATAATGCTGAATTTGAAAGCCCCGGAAACCAGTTTTGAAATGAAAAAAAAGATCCAACCACTACGGGGCATATTGTCATTTCCTAGATCAAAATTATTGTCAGTTTATTTATTATCTGTGCAGGATCTGGGAAGTCATACAGTATGATGGGTACATTTGAAGAGAAAGGCATCATCCCTCGCCTCTGTGACTCCCTGTTTGACCAGATTGCTGGAAATATGGATTCCACAGTGGAATACAAGGTGGAGGTCAGCTATATGGAGATCTACAACGAGAGGGTGCGCGATCTCCTTGACCCCAAGGGGTGAGTTCCTCCGAACATCAGTGACACACTGTCTTAGTGTGTGACACTTTCCCCTAGCAAAACAGAGGACGTGGAGTCGCATGACCTAGCAGACATGAAAGCATAGCTTGAATGCAGTTTTGGAATTGCAATTTTCATTTTTATTGCGTTAATACATCCTATCCAATGGACAATAGCTTATCCGGTCGGCGCAGACCGGCCCGCCAAACGTCAGAAAAAGACGTCCTGTGTTTCCACCGGCTTGCCGGTCCGTAGTACCAGTGCACTCGCCAGATGGCGTGTCGTACTTCCTTCCTGTCTAGACAGCGTGACGTCATAGCATCTTTTTCGTTTGGCGCATGTACCTTGTGCACGGATTTATTCTGAGTTTAAAGTTTTCAGTTTTTTTGTGAGTATATCTACGAATTTGCTTTTTAAAGCTTATTATTTGATTCATGGTAGTGTATAGCACATTATGTCATCTCCTAGTCAGCGATGTGGAGGGTGTGGCCATATGATGGCAGGTTTTGATCTACGTGGTTTCTGCGCGCGTTGTCGTGACGAGAAGAAGGGTAAGGACCCCTGTGTTGAGAAACCAGAATCTGATTGCCAGCACTGTAAAGCCTTGACCCCTGAACAACTTACGCAATTATCCACCCCTTCCTATAAACTGAAGAAGGAGAAACGTGATAAGGCTGACATTGCCCCTTCAAAGAACACTTCATCTACCAAAGTCACTCTCAGTCCCACCCTTGTGGACCCGGCACGAGTGTCGGTAATAAGGGCAGTGGATGGCCAGGACACTGGTTTGAGTGCACAGTCGGCTGAAAAGAAGAAAAAAGTAGAAGACAAGAAGAAGTCGGTCAAGTCTAAGCCTTCAGCTTCAGCTAGCCGGCCGGCTGCAGTGTCCACCGACCAGAGGTTCGACGAGTTAGACCAGAAGTGGTCAGACCAGTTTAACCGGCTGGAAGCTCTTTTACTAGCAAGAACTCTGGACCAACCTCAACAGGAACCTACCTTTGGTACGGTCAAGGTGGTCCCAGCTCATTCACCACCAGCTAGTGTTATCAGGTCGGAACCTTTCATCAGACCCACCGACCAGCCAGCTTCTCAGGCTGCTGACCGACCCTCTGGATCTACTGACCGACCCTCTACATCTACCACCACCGACCCACCGACCTCTAGGTCTCAGTCTGACCGACAGCAACTATCAGACCGACCAGCAGCTTCTGATAGACCTTCTACAAGCATATCCAATGCCTTTCAACCGACCAGGAAGATTTCTTCCAGTGAATCAGATTCAGACAGTGTGGTATCTGACCGACCCCCTGTTGATATTTTTGTTGAGGAGGGAGAGTTGTCGGATGAAATGGATGCTACAGTTACAGATCCGGATCATTCCCCTTCGGAAGAACAATCTTACAGGGAAACAATGAGGGGAATCCGGTCTTTTATGGGATGGACCCACATTCCGGATACTGACGAGTGGCTCTGCCGGAAACTCTCCAAGCTGAACTTAACCCTCACTGATGGACAGCCACAGAAGAGTTACAGTTTCTCATGGACTTTAACTCCAGCATTTGCCAGGCTATGGCCAAGTCCATGGAACATTTGACAGACTCGGGTTTCGTGAATATGGCAAATGTTACTCTCCTTAGAAGGGACTCGTACTTAGCTTACTTAAAGGCAGGAATCAAGGCTGATACTCTGGCAGCTCTCAGGACTGCCCCACTTCATATCTCCACCTTGTTTCCGGATACGGCTCTGAAACAAGCAGAAGAGGATATCTCCAATGCTGATAAAGGTCGGTCGGGGTCGGTGTACAAGAAAGGTCGCTACCACCCCTATGAAAGACAGGAAAGCAAGTCAGATAACAGAAGGCAAGACAGGCTGGCTTGGAAAAACATATCAAGCAAGCACCAGTATTCATCGCAACCTGCCAGGGGTCAACAGCCTTATGTGACAATCAATGTATAACTTTGTTACGGGAAAGGCTGTTGACCAAGAACACATCAGTACCAAGGACAATAAACTCTTTAAATGTAAATTGTTGCCAATCTTGTTCATACTGCCCCCGGGCACTCACAAAGGAAAGAGTTAAGTCCCGGGTCAGCAGGTCATTATGTGATTCAAGAGAAATTAAAATATGTCAAAGGTGCTTCCTGTGTCACTCAATTGTCTTGTGCAAAACCTGTAACAAATGTCCCAATTGTTGTCACAAATCTACCTGTAGGGGCCAGACTTCAAAACTTTTGGGAAACTTGGCTGGATCTGGGTGCCGGTCCGAAAGTAGTTCAAATCCTGAGGGAGGGCTACACCCTCCCCTTTCGGATCTGGAAAAACTCACAAGCTCTCCTACAGTCATAAGCTGTTATGTCAATCCCCACAGGAACAGCTACCTGTTGGAGGCATTACATCAGCTTATAGACAAAAATGCAGTGGAGCTAGTAAGAAACAAAACTCTCTGAGCTTTTTCAACCGGCTATTTTTAGTTCCCAAGCCAAACAAAAAATGGAGACCTATATTAGATCTGAGCAATCTGAATTTTTTCCTCAAGGCGGAGAAATTCAAGATGGAGACACCGGAAACCATCAGGACATCCCTCCAACAAGGGGAGTGGGTCACCTCAATGGACTTCAAGGATGCCTACTTCTATATACCAATACAGGAACAATCCAGGAAATATCTGAGATTTCACGTCCAAGGGCAGACATACCAATTCAAAGCACTGCCTTTCGGTCTGTCTACAGCACCCTTGGAGTTCACTGTGGTAGCAAAAGAGGTGAAAATGATGGCTATACACAAGGGTATAAGGATCCACCAGCACCTAGACGACTGGTTGGTGAGAGCCAGATCCCACCAGGCCTGTCTCCAGCATACTCAAGATCTAGTAAAGATATGCCAAGAACTAGGTTGGCTGGTGAATTTGGACAAATCAGAACTGGAACCCAAGCAGATTTTCGATTTTGTAGGCTACCAGTTCGACCTCCGAGCCAGCCGGGTCCGACCTACACCAGACCGTTGGCAGAACCTTCAGGACAAAGTATCAGAAATATTGTAACTACCGGCCTGTCCGGTCCGGCAGCTCATGTCCCTTATAGGTCTGCTAACAGCAACAGAAAAGCAAGTTCACCTAGGCCGACTACATGAGACCCATACAGTGGCATCTCAAAAACAAGTGGAGGGTACCAGAGTCACTAGAAAAGGTGATTCCAATTCCCAGATCATTGCACCCTCTTCTACAGTGGTGGCTGCTGGAGGACAACGTTCTCACAGGCCAACCATTACACCCAATAAAACATCAAAAGAAGGGTGGGGCGCTCACTTAAACGAACGCACTGCAAGAGGGTCCTGGTCCCTACCAGAAAGCAAGCTGCATATAAACTATCTGGAGTTAAAAGCAGTCTTCTTAGCTCTAAAAGAGTTCCAAGACCTCTGTGCCTACAAGATGGTACTTGTAGCAACCGACAACACTACAGTAGTGTCACACATAAACAAGGAGGGAGGCATGAGGTCGGGCCCACTTTGTGCCCTTCTATGGAGAATCTTGACCTGGTGCACCAGTCATCAAGTAACTCTCAGAGCACGACACATCCCAGGCCGGCTGAACGTGGTAGCAGACAAGCTATCACGTCTAGGCCAGACTATTCAAACAGAATGGTCCCTCCTTCAAGAGGTTTTCCAGACCATATGCAGCAGTTGGCACCGGCCAAACATAGACCTATTTGCCACGAGGTTCAACAACAAATTACCTCAGTTTGTGTCACCAGTACCGGACCCCCAGGCAGTAGCAGTGGACGCCCTCAGTCTACCATGGGAGGATCTGGACGCTTATGCCTTCCCACCAGCAGCCAACTTAGGCAAAGTGGTGGAGAAGTTGCAGGACTCCCCATGCAAGAGAATCATTCTGATTGCTCCGGGGTGGCCCAACATGCCTTGGTTTTGGGATCTAGTGGCCATGTCCAGCCAGATCCCACTGAGTCTGCCCAATCTGCCCAACCTGTTGACACAGCCCTTCAGTCAGATTCCCCACAGAAATCTGACAAACCTAAATCTCCATGCATGGCTCCTAGAGCCACAGCAATCAAGGAGCAGGGTTTCTCTAAGGCAGTGGCAGCAAGAATTGAGGCTCCTCAAAGAGGATCTACCAGATCAGTCTATGAGGCAAAGTGGACCCTTTTAACCAAGTGGTGCCTCACTAATCAGGTGGACTTCAGGGCACCCCTGTGAAGTCAGTTGCTGACTTCCTTTTGTACCTCTTTGAGGACAGGAAGTTACAGCCCAGCACCATTGATGGTTACAGGTCAGCCATTGCTGATAAACTGGGAAATTCCCCCTTCAACATCAGCAAAGACGAAAATCTCACTCGTCTCCTGGATAGTTTCCATAGAGACAGACCCAAAGGTAGGAGGGGTATCCCCTCTTGGAACCTATCCCTGGTGTTACACCAGCTGACTAAGGCTCCATTCGAACCTATCCAAGAGGCCTCCTTGAAGCACCTTACCTTTAAGACTGTTTTCCTCTTGGCCCTTGGGTCAGGCAAACGAAGAAGTGAGATTCATGCCTGGCAAAATAAGAATATTAGACACCAATCTGATTGGTCAAAGGTATCCCAGTATCCATCACCCAGCTTTCTCTCCAAGAACCAGCTGGCCAAAGAAGGTCCTGAAAGTGTGGCCCCAGTGTTTATACCTGCCCTGGCCCAACTCTGGATAGGTCCCTCAAGTCTGACAGGTCCCTCTGTCCAGTCAGAGCTTTACGCTACTATTTGGACAGGACATCAGACCTAAGGCAGAATAAGGAGTTGGTCTTTGTCTCCTTCAAGAAAGGTTTTGACAAGGACATCTCACCTGCCACCATCTCCTCATGGATCAAACAAACTGTGATCCTATGTTATGAGCTCTCAGACCAAGAGGCCCTCACCCTGCATCAGGTTAAAGCCCATGATGTCAGGGCCTTTGCTGCCTCCAAGGCCTTCCAGTCAGGAGTTTCACTGGAACAAATATTGTCAGCCTGTCACTGGAATTCACACAACACCTTCACCCAGTTCCACCTGAAGGATGTGGCTTGGGCTGACACTGAGCTCTTCCATCTAGGTCCAGTAGTGGCTGCTCAGCAGATCCACCAATGACCTGATAATTCGAGGAGACTTGTTTTTATGTAAATAGTTTGTACACAGTTAAAAAAAACCAAAAAAACCAAAACAAACACTCAGACGTGCTTCCTTCGGGAGGTTTATTTCCTTTCTCATGGGACTGAACTCATCCCTCTCTTCCCCTACCACAGAGCAGGTCTGTCAAAAAAAAAGGGGGGGGGGAGTAAATCAGTTTGGGCCTCTTTACCGGCCTCTGTTAACCGACTATGGCCTTAGGGGTCTCTTGACCTCAGGGTTGACCCAGGCGTGCATGAAATTTGTTAGTTCTATTTATGAGTTCAATTAAGTCCCTAATAACCTACCCGCTGACCAAGCGGTAGTTATTCAGCTATTGTCCATTGGATAGGATGTATTAACGCAATAAAATTGCAAATTTAATAAGTAAATTAAATATTTATAAGTTAATACCCTATCCAATGGACACACAAGACCCTCCCACCGACCCCGCTATCAGCTTACTAGGGGTCTAATAGGTTTAGACAACGAAAAAGATGCTATGACGTCACGCTGTCTAGACAGGAAGGAAGTACAACATGCCATCTGGCGAGTGCACTGGTACTACGGACCGGCAAGCCGAAGGAAACACAGGACGTCTTTTTCTGACATTTGGCGGGCCGGTCTGCGCCGACCGGATAAGCTATTGTCCATTGGATAGGGTATTAACTTATAAAAATTTAATTTACTTATTAAATTTGCAATTTTGTTTAGTCCTTAAAATAAACTAGATTGCTTTAAAAAATGAAAAATACTGTGCGAATTCATTGTAGTTTCATATGTTTGTGGTGAATGCATCATAATATCGATCTTATGTTATATAGTATCCTTTTTGTCATTCAGAAAGCCATTTATTTTAATATACTGACAATTTTCATTGCAAGTCAAGTGTATGAGGATACATCAATACAATACAATACAATAGAATAGAATTGCATTCTGGAATCCAAATATTGCACTAGGTCATCTGTTGACTAGTGCCTCTTTCTAGGGATGGGTTGGTATGCCAAGTACCTAGGTATCGAGAGCATTTTATTGAAATACTCTGATGACATTTAACAGCCGACATCTCCATAGTCAACACAGGTAATTGTAGGAAAACTTAATATTGGAAACAAACCTTATATCTGAAGAAATTGCACAATTTTATTCCATACTTTTTTGTGCATTGGGAACTTTTATAGCAATTTCATTGAGAGGAAATTGCTTACTTTTGTTTTCAGGAGTTTTCACTTCCTGTCATTGGCCTATTCAATTCTGGGTGTACTAAAATGCTTATTTTATTACGCTACAATAGCTTACCATGTGGGACTTAATGCTGATCTCGGGTTGCCACACCCGGGGCCAACGTCTTAGAAAAAAAGATCGTTCTTGTTAGCCACCGGATATACTGGTAGTTGTCGTCACGTGATAACTTCTGACCAATCGTCCTACTTTCTCGTTGGCCACAATTGACTGGTAGCAGTTTGTAAATATACAGACATTTTCATTTATTTCTCAGACTTTACTTATTGTTGGAGGCTAATATTTGCATATTTCTTGTAATATATATTATAGATCATTCTGTTAAAGTTTCATTTTCACAGGATAAGTATTTTTATTGCTGTCGCGTGTTTTGAGTTTTCCTCGGTTCAGGCTAATACATTCTACGTCTTTTATTGCGTACAAAATGTCTACACATCAAGCAAATAAAGACAAACCGAGAGCGCAGAAATGCCGCCATTTCTGCTTTAATTTTGATACACATAATTTCTGCCCTACCTGTAGGGAGGCTGGCAAGGGAGATGACCCCTGTGTCACCTTTGAAACCCCTTGCGAAATTTGCACGTCTTTTACAGATGAGCAACTACAGAAAATCCAAAACCGGAAACGGTATTTGAAAAAGCAGAAAGCGACAACTAGTTCCAAAGATGAACTAGATCTTTTGGGTGAAGGCGACGGGGACTCTTTCACTGGGTCCAATGTAGACCTCGAGTGTGCTGCTGATAGCCTCTTTACCTCACCCCCCGTCCACAACCTCTTGCCTTCAGTTCCCTGTCTTTGAAAACGCCAGCAAAAACCGTCCCACCCACCCCTGGTGCAGCTTTGCAAAATAAAATCCAGAAAAATTTAGAGAAATCACTCGGTGATTCCTTAAATATACACTTACAGCAGCAAATGGGTTCCTTCCAGGCATCCATGTTGGAAGCTTTTCAGTCACTCCGAGAGGAGTTGGCTGTAAAACAGAAAGTCGAGACACAGTCTTCGACTCTTGCTTCAAAACCTGGCTTGTCCAGTACTTCTGCTGCCCCTCTGGATTTGCCCCATCCGAGATCTGGTACTAACGTTCCAAGCGAGGATATGGATGTGGACTACGGTCCAACTCTTCCTCCTCGTCTAGTATCTACTCAACCTTCCTCGGATCAGTACGTTGCCCCCTCTGAAGGTCATCCCGAAGAGGTTTCGTACTCTCACAAAAAGCAAAGCCATAAGCAGCCAGTTGACCCGAGCTCTGCCTCGGACCAACTAAATGAAGATTCCGATGAACCTCGGATCCCTTCTTCTAGATCCAAAAAGCACTCTGACAAGAGCAAACATAAATCAAGATCTAGATATGTGTCATTTTCCTCAGAGGAGGATCACTCCCCTGTAGCCAGACACAGGTCTTCTAAGCCCTCTAGGGCTCAGCCCTCAGGAGTAGCTTCTGACCAAGACCTCCCACAACATGATCCAGACCCCCCTTATTATAGAGCAGTAGCTTTGTCTGACATGCCCTCCCAATACTCTGAGGAAGTGGATACCTTCAGGCGTATTTTGTCTCTCCCTGACCCCAGGGAATCTATGCCCAGGTCTTCCACCTCAGTGTTGGGTCTGGATGATGAAAAAGGCCGTCAAGAGCTCAGACCTAGAGGTCCCTCCTCTATTCTTCCACTTAGCTCAGTTATCAAGGACGCCTTTGATAAATTCCAACATGACTTTAAGGCTGCCAACTTATCTGAGGGAAAATATGTCAAGCCTCCTCCCTCAACTTCCAAGTGGTACAAGGTGGGACAACCAACTTTTCAGGACAAAATTCAGGAGTTGAATACAGACTTTGCTAAGATCTGTATTACTCCTAGACCTTCTGGGCCCCCAGTAGCCAGAGTTCCCCTGCCAGTTCTCAAGGAGCTAGAACTTCAGGCTAGACAAAACATCTCTACCCTCAACTTCACCGCTGCATTTGCCAAAACCTCATCTTCTTGCAATGCTTCATTGGAAAAATGTCAACATAGCATTAAGTCTACCGTCAAGAAGATTAAATCTCAGATTCAGAAAGGTGCCAATCCTGAGAAAGCGGCAAAGCGCGGATATGAGGAAGTAGCTGACTACTTAGATTTTTGGAACAAGACAGTACTTGTTCAACACAGGGCCCTCACTTGTCTCAGCAAATCTCTAGCCCATATTTTGCAGAGGGAATTATACTCTATGGCTAATACCGGCTTACTCAGGCGAGAAGCCGAGATGACTCTATTACATCCTCAATTAGGAGAAACGAGACGTCAAGAACTCAGGAACTCGTCCTTTTGGGACTCTTCCTTGTTCGAGTCTCAATTAGTGAAGGAAGGTGAGGACTTCCTTCTCAAAAAAGGCACCTCAAAAGATTCTCAGGGTTTTGCACCCTACCAGAATAAGCCCTTTCGTGGTCCCCACAGGAAAAGAGGCTCCTACAGGAAACGCCCCTATGGGGGCAATACCTCTCAAAGCAGTAACCAGTCCTTTCCTTCGGGAAGAGGAAAATCCAACTTCAGAGGCTCCAGGGGTCGTTTTCGACCCCACAATAGAGGAAGGGGGCGTGGAAACCCCCCTCCCCAATGACTCCTCCAAAGCCTCACTCAGTCCACCAGTAGGAGGTCGCCTCCGTTCTTTCAGGAAAGACTGGCTCACAAACAAATGTTCTCAAAACGTGTTAAACATTATCACCAATGGCTACGTTCTGCCATTCCGTTCAAAGCCAAACTTGATCAGATTTCCTCTGATTCTGTCAGAGTACAAGGCCCAACCAAAAGACCAAGCCTTGGCTACTTGTATCCAGTCTCTCCTGTCAAAGAACGCTATCGAAAGGGTAGACAATGTAAAATCTCTCGGGTTTTACAGTCGCCTGTTCCTAGTACCCAAGCCTCACCAAAGGTGGAGGCCAGTCATAGACTTAAGCAGGCTCAATACTTTTCTACACGTAGAAAAGTTCAAAATGGAAACTCCAGAGTCCATCAGGACCTCCCTGATTCCAGGGGAGTGGGTATCGTCGATAGATCTGTCGGACGCCTACCTGCATATCCCCATCCACCCAAGCTCAAGGAAATACCTAAGGTTTTGCTACAAGGCTCAGGTGTTCCAATTCACCTCCCTCCCGTTCGGACTAGCTACAGCCCCCCAGGTCTTTACTATGATCGTAAAGGAAGTGAAACTAATGGCCCTCTCAAGAGGACTCAGAATTCACCAATACCTGGACGACTGGCTGATCAGGTCCCAGTCTCAGGAGGAAGCACAAGTGAACACTCAGGCAGTAGTAGACCTGACTCAGTCCTTGGGATGGATAATAAATCAGGAAAAATCAGAACTGAAACCTACACAGGTGTTTTCGTTCGTGGGCTACGAATACCACCTCGATTCAGCCCTTGTAAAACCCACTCAAGAGAGATGGCTCAAACTTCAGGATTTGATCCTACGACTCAAGTCAAAACGTGTTTTGACTGCAAGATGTTTGATGTCTCTAATTGGGTTGCTAGCCTCAACGGAGAAAATGGTCCCGGAGGGACGCCTTCACATGAGGCCCTTTCAGTTTCATCTCAAGGAGCACTGGAGATATCCTCAGTCGCTGGACAACCTCCTTCCCTGGACAGAAGCCATTGCAGCCCACCTAGATTGGTGGCAAAATCCCTCCAAGGTGATGAAAGGTGCAGACCTTCATCCTAAAGACCACAGTATCCAACTCTTTACCGACGCCTCAAACGAAGGTTGGGGCGCTCACTTAGACCAAAACTTTACCAAGGGTCTGTGGTCAGATCGGGAAAAAAGGCTTCACATAAATGTCCTAGAATTGAAGGCGGTCTCCCTGGCCCTTCGAGACTTCAAGGACCAGTGCCAGAATCAAACAGTGTTGATCGCGACGGACAACTCAACAGTGGTAGCCTACATCAACAAACAAGGAGGAACACACTCGGCAGAGATGTGTGCTCTCCTGTGGAAGATCATGACCTGGTGCCATCACTATCACATAACATTGAAAGCCAGGCACATTCCAGGGTGCCTGAATGTGATGGCCGCCCTGCTATCCAGGTCCAACCAAGTGCAGTCAACCGAATGGTCTCTGCACCCACAGGTCTTCAAACAGATCTGCCAGAAGTGGTTCACCCCTCATGTAGACTTGTTTGCCACTCACCTGAACCACAAACTCCCTCTATACGTGTCTCCTATCCCAGACCCAAAGGCCTGGGACATAGATGCTCTGAACATAAACTGGACCAACCTCACAGCATATGCGTACCCTCCTACGGCTCTCCTTCACAAGGTGATCCAAAAGATCAGGCAATGCCAGTGCCTGATCATCGTAATAGCCCCAGGCTGGCCAGGGATGCCCTGGTTTTGGGACCTAGTGCAGCTCTCAACAGAGATCCCACTGCAACTCCCAGTGTCAACAACCCTACTCAAACAGTCCCACAAGCTGGTGTTCCACAACAACCCCCAGCACCTGAACCTCCACGCCTGGTGTCTAGGAGCGGACAACTCCAAGAACAAGGCTTCTCTATGGAGGTGGCAGAGAGAATTGCTGCCCCTCAGCGGTCATCAACAAGGACCATCTACAAGTCAAAGTGGGCCCTTTTTGAAAAATGGTGCAGAGAAAATTCGGTGGATTTCTCCACTCCATCTGTGAAACAAATCTCAGATTTCTTCATGTACCTGTACCAAGACCTAAACAGGCGCCCCTCGACCATTGATGGTTACAGGACTGCAATCGTTGACACTTTGGGCCCAACGGCCCAACATATTGCACACAATGCAGACCTTCATAGGTTACTCTCCAGTTTTCACAGGGATCGTCCTAAAAGTTCCAGAAACTTACCCAAGTGGAACCTTTCTGTTGTCCTTAACGAGCTCACCAAAGCACCTTTTGAGCCCATGAAAGACTCAGACCTCAAACATCTCACTTTAAAAACTGCTTTCTTGCTAGCCTTGGCCTCCGGCAAGCGCCGCAGCGAAATCCATGCCTGGGTCGCTAACAAAGTAGCTAATTTAGGCCAATGGGAAAAGGTTGCCTTGTTCCCTTCTTCTGATTTCATAGCCAAAAACCAACTAGCAAGAGAAGGTTCTCAAAGTGTGTCTCCGGTGACTATCCCTGCTCTGACTACCATTGTGGATAGACAGTTTAAAGAAGACAGGACCCTGTGTCCCGTACGGGCCCTGAGGTTTTATTTGGATCGAACTAAAGACCTGAGAGGGTCTCGTTCTCTCCTTTTCATCTCCTTTAAGAAAGGACATACCTCAGACATCAGACCCGCTACACTCTCTTCATGGTTGAAACAAACCATTTTACTTTGTTACAAACAAGCAGATCAACAAGCCTTGGACTTGGTCCAAGTCAAAGCGCATGACATCCGGGCCTTCGCGGCCTCTAAGGCCTTTTACGGTGGGGTATCGGTGGACCAAATCATGCAAGCCTGTCACTGGAAAGCTCACAACACATTTACAAATTTTTACCTAAAAGACCTTACTTGGTCGGACACCGACAACAATTTGTACCTGGGACCCGTAGTGGCTGCACAACAAGTCCTAGATCCTTCCCCTCAGACCAGTTGTCCTCGGAAAGAAAAAAGGGGGGGGGGGGGGGGGGGCACATCCTCTACAACCAAGTCTCCAGGAGTCTTTCCCAGGATCTAGGTATTCCTCTACCTTCAAGATGTTACGGGTAAGGTCATTTTATCCTTTAATTATCAAGTATTTTCTATTAAGGACTTATTTAGTTGTCATTAATCTCATATTGAGGTTGTAAAAATTTTATGAGATTCCCAACCTCTGGGTTGGTCAGTCACATGTGAAGGGCCCCTTTTGGACCCTTAGACCTCGGAGTGAGCACTGCTGCACTCCCGTCCTTCAATAAAACATCTAGACAGTTTTTAGCACTGTCTCTCATTTACTTAGGTTTTTGGCTCGTTACAGGCCCGGCCTTCGGGATCGGGGCACTGTAAATGGGACTCAGACTGGTATTTCTGGCACTATTCTATACATATTAACTCAAAATCTTAGAAAAAATGACATTCCTTCCAGTCTCAGCTGTAATCCCGCCACCGGGCGGTTGAATTCAGCATTAAGTCCCACATGGTAAGCTATTGTAGCGTAATAAAATTGAAAATTTTAATTACTTAAATGTAGCTTTTATAAGCTACAAGCTTACCATGTGGGACTTAGAAGAGTCCCACCCTGCCTCCCCGCTGTTTACAGCTGAGGGGTAGGTTTAAAAAAATTTCAACGAGAAAGTAGGACGATTGGTCAGAAGTTATCACGTGACGACAACTACCAGTATATCCGGTGGCTAACAAGAACGATCTTTTTTTCTAAGACGTTGGCCCCGGGTGTGGCAACCCGAGATCAGCATTAAGTCCCACATGGTAAGCTTGTAGCTTATAAAAGCTACATTTAAGTAATTAAAATTTTCAATTTCTTCAGAATCGTGGAATGGGAACAGCGTTGCATTGGTGACACACCAAAACTGGTGATCAAGATGCCAGTTATAATAGTTTGTTAAGGTAGCCCAGTAAATTGGTCTTCTAAATTGGAAATTATCCAATAGATGGTCTCGTCCCTGCTGGGTGTCGATCTCCGTGCTCTTTAGCCAGCTGTATGAAGCGATAATCCCCAAAGTCTATGTGATAGCAGATCTCATGTATATGAGAATATTACCTTGTCACTGATGCTTCAAACCAATATCTAAAGTTTGGGTGCTTTGGTGTTTGACTCTTTTCTCATTATCCTCCCCATCCCCCCCCCCCCCCCAGCCCTTAAGGACTGTCTGGGTATTGTTTTCACCAATGGTGTCCGGATGGGCGGGTGGGTTGCTAGACGGCGGCAAAAGTTTGTACCTCTTGTATCTCGGAAACCGTAAGGTGCAGGAAGTTGATACTTGATAGGGACATTGGTTGGGGGATGTAGGTGTGCAACATCATGGTGTGACCTTGATTTGACCTTGCCCGAGTGACCTTGAGTTCGCAAATCTGGTCTGTGCTATATCTCGGAAAATTGTAAGGTGTAGGAAGTTGATACTTGGTAGGGACATTGGTTAGGGGGTGTAGGTGTGTATGGTCTGACCTTGATGTGACGTTTGACCTTGCCGTAGTGACCTTGACCTGTAAAATCTTATCTGGGCTATATCTCTGAAACCATAAGGTGTAGCAAATTCATACTTCGTAGGGACATTAGTTGGGGGTTGTAGGTGTGCAACATCATGGTGTGATCTTGATTTGACCTTTGACCTTTTCATAGTGACCATGAGTTTTAAAATATTTTCTGGATTATTTCTTTGATTCCATAAGCTGTAGAAGGTTGACACTTCGTAGGGACATTGGTTAGGGGGTGTAGGTGTGCATCATGGTGTGAACTTTAGCTTTGGCTCTGCCAGAGTGTGTTCACCTGCCATACTTGAGACATGTTTCTCTATGACAAAGATATATGGATTGCTGCAACTGATCTATATTACATGTACTTTTACATAATTGTGCTAATTCCATTAACATCTATTTTCCAGTTAATAAATTTTACAGTTTCATAATTTTTAGTTTACTGATTAATGCTGTCGTCTAGCTTTTGAATTGTCCTGTTTTAATACTTCATCTTTACATACATTTTCTCTTAGACTTTATTTTCTCTACTTAAACATTATTTGGACCTTTATATAACTGACACTACTCTGAAAGTGTGCAGATCTTTGTACTGTTTCACTACTTCTGTATTTCATTGTGTTGAAAACTATTTCTCCAGGCTGTGGGGTACAGGCATCTCAGATGCTATTTTGAGTTACGTTGTTCATTAACAAACAGACAGACAGACGGACAAACCCCAATGATTACATAACCTCCACTTGCGGAGGTAGGAATCATCTTCATGACTCTGTCATTCAGTTACAGGAAGGTGCAGTTTTGATAGGCAAAATTATGCTGAAGTAGTGAAAGAGATGTATGTGCTCACTTCAAGTAAGGGTGTAAAGGTTACTCGAGCCTTGATAGACCAGACAGTTAATGGGTTTGATCAAGTGCACACTTCAATCTTGAGTACCTTTTCATGGTTGTTGATCCCTGTGCTCTTTAACCAGCTGAGAAAAGGATAATCCCCAAAGTCTATATGTTGGGTGATCTGATGTATGTGAGGTTATTATAGTCTCTCTATACCTGGATACTGCTTCATACCCATTTCTAAAGTCTGAGATGGATGTTTTGGTATTTGACACTTTTCTCATTAGTTATTCTTTAATAATATGCTGCTCAAGTGTTCTTTTTAGTCGAATCTTTGATTCGAGTTATGTACTGAGTTGTGGCCGCGATTTTCAAATGGCCGTTTAAGCCCTTAAATATCAAATTCTGCATAATATTTCTTCACATATCGGTACATTAAGGTCTATACTATACACTCTGCCATTTTGAAGATTTTTAATGCTTTTATTCAATTATATTTTATAAAGTAAAAAGCTTGTCTAGCACTTCGTCTGGCTTTCTCCAAGGACCCGTATGTCCTAGAAACTATTGTGTTTGCCATTGTAATGGTCTACTCGAACGAGTCTTTTTTAACGGTTTCGTCTGCTGGTTTCTAGACCTTAAACCCCAATTAATTTATTTGTCTGCAGGGTTTATCACGCAGTCACTGTTAATGTAAAATTGCTGTCTGCCCATCTACGTGTACTCAATTATTTGTCAAACAAATAAACCGCAAAGAAATTAATGAAAGAAGGGACGTCACGGTAGTACTACACATTTGTCATTCAGCCAGTCAAAATCGAGGACACCTCTGGCAGAGACAATGAAAATTCAAACTCCGTAGTTCTACATTCAACCACTAGAAGGCGCTTTTGTATGTCCTAGAAGTTTTCACGATGGGGTTTCTAAACGTGAGGCTACGATGGGGTTTCTAACAACATTTTACAAATATATAATCCAGCAATATTTTACTGTCACCGCACCTCACTCTGTCTTCTCGCAATATTTAAAACAAATAAAATATCAAATGCTGGTAGTTGTACACCCACAGAGTGATGAAAACGTGAGGCTATAATGGTGTTTCTAACAATATTTTACAAATATATAATCCAGCAATATTTTACTGTCACCGCACCTCACTCTGTCTTCTCGCAATATTTAAAACAAATAAAATATCAAATGCTGGTAGTTTTACACCCACAGAGTGATGAAAACTTGAGGCTACGATGGGGTTTCTGACAGATTTTACAAATATATAATCCAGCAATATTTTACCGCACCTCACTCTGTCTTCTCGCAATATTTAAAACAAATAAAATATCAAATGCTGGTAGTTTTACACCCACAGAGTGATGAAAACTTGAGGCTACGATGGGGTTTCTGACAGATTTCCACTTCACCCTAGTTTATTTTATTGTTGTTTTTCCTTAAAGGATTAAGCCTTAACATGAACTAGTAAAGTTGATGATGACTGGCTTGTGCTTGTACTTCACCCTAGTTTATTTTATTGTTGTTTTTCCTTAAAGGATTAAGCCTTAACATGAACTAGTAAAGTTGATGATGACTGGCTTGTGCTTGGTGAATGTTGACCAACAAGTATACACTGTTTTCTTCCAACCCCTCGTGATATGATCTATAAACTATGGTGATAGCGGACCCCAATCAGTCAGTCCATCATTGAAGAATAAAATACTGATTTTCAATGTACTTTTAGTAAACACAACTTGAAGGTGCGTGAACACAACATCCTTGGCCCTTATGTGGATGGCCTGTCTACTCTTGCTGTCTCCTCTTTCCAGGTGAGTAAAACCAGTTTTAAGGCCAACTTACCTTGTGTACTGGCTGAGGTAACATGATGATTTGGTGTTTGAATTTCTTTTTTCAACTCCTCATTTCAAGTTTTGCTGTAATGTTATGTTCAACAAACTTCCGCCATCCTGACAGTGACCTCTGGTTAAAATTGCCTCAAAGCCAATTAACTAAATGAAAATAGTTGTTACCCAATGTGGCCAAACCTGTCTAATCAGTGAAAAGTAGCATTAAATTCATAATGTTGACATAGACCGTAAACAAAGTTAAATGAAAGAAATTTTACAACCATTCCAACAATGTTTATTGACTATTATTTTCACAAATTCAAAAATCACATAAGATTTATAAGATTATTACCTCTGTCTGTTGGTCAGAATATTGACAATCTGATGTCGGAGGGAAACAAATCCCGTACAGTGGCAGCGACCAATATGAACAGTGAGAGTTCCCGTTCACATGCTGTCTTCAACATCATTCTCACTGCCACCATGACAGACACACAGTCTGGGGTTTGTATCTTGAGTTCTTTTATAAAATAAACCTTATCTCTAAAGTTCTGTACATAACAAACTGATATGATACAATTATATCTTTACATACAAAATTCTAAACCACGACCAACCAGCTTACCTAAGTGAATTAATTCACCCTTACACCTCTTCCAGAAATACACGACGCAGCAGCCCCAAACTTAAGTTCCTTCACATCCCCACCTTTGAGCACAGAAGTCACAAATGAAACAAACACTTTTCTAATTGTTTTATTCACTATGCCTCTGTCTTTTGGAAGTCTTTCCCTTCCAAATAAGAAATAGCCCCTCTGTCACATCCTTTAGGATACACAGGGAACTAATTTCACACAGCATGGGTTCTATGTGTGGACAAACCAGGTACAAAGTAGCAACTCAGGTACTTGGCATAGAATAGAAACATTTATATAGCGCAAAATTGACGCAACGTCCTCTAATGCACTTGAGGCAAGAAAGGGAAAGTCGAGGGACATGCCGGGTCAAAATTCAAATTTAGCGCACACAAGTCTAGCAATACTATGGTGGAGGGTATGCAAGTCTAAACAAGTAGGTTTTTAACTTAACTGGCTTCAAAACCCAATAATTGTGTTCTGTGATCCGACTGATTGTGCGAGTCTGTTCCATTCAGTGGGAGAAGCCATTGCAAAACCTCACCTTCCAATGGCCTTCTTGGGATGAACTGAAGAAAGAGAAAGCCGATTTCCACGAGTTAGGCTACTGGATTTGATTAAGGTTGATAAGCTTGTGGGTTGGGAGAATTTGATAGCCTTGAATGTAATAAGGTTATATTTGAACAGGATACATTATGAAATGGGGAGCCAGTGTAGTTTTTGCAGATAGGAACTAACGTGGCATGTTTTATCAAGTCTGAAAACGAATCTACAAAGGGCATTTTGAATCTTTTAGAGTTTAGCCATGTTATATTTGTTCACACCATAAAGTAGGGAATTGTAGTAGTCAATTTGACTACTCATCATTTAGTTTGCCAGCAGGGCTGCAGTCTCTACACTGAGGAATTTACGAATACATCTGAATTCTTTGAGGTGATGGTAGCAGGCACGACAAACCTTGGTTATATGGCTTGTAAAGGTGTTTCCAGAATCAAAAGTAATACCTAAATTCTTAACGGTATATACTGTTAAAATGCTACTTATTTCCACGTATAGCGTCGGTAAAACCTAACAACCAGTAGTGGTGGGACCATTCACAGAAATCAAAACCGGTTACCAGGGTTTTGAAATGAACGAAATCCAGTATTTCATATGCTTGTTACTGGCATTGAAAATTTTTCACAGACGTACATGGATAAGAACTTGCAACTGGAAATGGCTTTCGTGAGATATTATTAAGGTATATACACTCGACTTTTGCTCAGTATAAAGTAAAAATGTGACATATTTCACAAAATATGTATATTTTTTGTCATTTTGATGAAGTATCAGCCATTAGAAAGCCTAAAATGATGATGTTTTCAATAACCGGTTCTCAAATATTCAATGTGGATTTCGGTATTTACACCAAAAATGAATAAAAGACCAGCTACTGGTGTATCGTTCACACCACTAATAACCAGTCAAACTTTTTTACCTGAACTTTCTTTTCAATAGTATTTTCCACATTTTCAGAGATATTTTGTTTTCAGTGCATTTATTTCACTATCTTTACTTCACTGGTTCTTCCATGTGGTTACAACTAAAATGTGAGTGACTGGATTCGGGTAGCAGAAGATTTGTAAACTATGATTTTTGAGTTTTGTTTTCACATTGCAAATCCCCGAGACCAATGATAAAGGAGATATAAGGCCTTTTTCATATGATAACCCCAATTCGATCCTAAGGACGTGACAGACAAGCTTTCGTTGTCGTAATATATTTTGTCCAAATCTGATGAAGCTGGTTGCAATATTCTAAATCTTCGAACATTCAAATTAGTTTTGAACAATTGGGTATGGCGTCCATTTTGTTTTTAAAAATGAGGCCAACATTATTTATAAACAAGTTTTCATAACTGTAAACATTGTCTGCAAATTTGGTGAAGACATCTTCATAAATGAATGAGATATTAAAGGCTTACAGAAAAATGCAATGAATGAAAGCATGCACATACATTCGGAAGACGTTTCATAATCTTCTGACTGCGGCCTTTGGCTGGCAGGAAAGAAAGTAAATTAACTGAAATACTGAACAGACAAAATATCTGGCCTGAAAATTGCTATAGAAATTACAACTTTGAAAAAAAAAAACCTTTTTAAACAATGGATTTTATGTACCCTTAACTGTTTTACCTTGGTTTAACTGTTCGGATATGTACTAGTACATTATGAAGTAAGAAGTGGTCAGACCGCACACAATATTTGTGAAAATGTTTATTCATGTGTGTAAGTCTGATTTATCTGGTGAACAATGTCTTCACAAACAGAGAATCCTAATACTACAGTCAAAAGCTGTAAATTTTGGTGTTTAAAAGAAAGCCAAATTTCTTGCCAACAGAAAGTCTTTTGAACAAAAGGCCTGAATGAGTGATTAATGAAACATAGGAGGTCAGATTGAAGTCTGAATTGTGTCATTTGGGAGGTTTTCCTATTTTATCTAATTTATCCTATAGCATGAAGTTTTTACAGTTTTTATAAGTGTTCCAAATCAATGATTATTATGATTCATGTTGTGTGCTAAGCAGTGACAAGTGTGAAATTTGACTCATGAATCAAACTGGCTGATAAAGTGAAACTAGAAGTGTTTCAAACTTTATTAAGCGTCCCGCAAGGGACGCTTGTTTGTGTATGGGAGAGCTTCCGGCTCCGCCGGCTCCGCCGGCTCCGCATTTTGTTTTCCTTATAACTCTGTAACCGTTAGGCGGATTCTTTTCAAATTTGGCAGGTTTAGGCAGTAGCCTTGGGGAATTTTTTTGAATATGCTGCAGTGACATTTCAACCAATCAGAGAGGTCACATGACCAAAAATGTCTTTTTTCGATGGGGAAGCTTGTCCGGATGATAACTTGAAAGGAATTTTATCAATTCACCTGAAACTTGGCAAATGCATTCATTCTATTAAAATCTGGAAATCATTAGATTTTGGCATTGATTGGTCAAGAAATGGCCGAGTAATTAATGATTAATTAATCATTACGAATTTTCCAAATAAGGAAAACACAAAAATGCTTATATCTCGAAAACCGTGCTAGATAGAGCGATTTCGACGAAATTTTTGACCCACAGGGTATCTCTGTGGAGTAGTTTTCCCAATTTTCAAAAAATTTTTGTCTCGCCCAAAATGGCGGCCATTTTGAATTTTCGAAATTTTCGCAAAAATTGCAAAACACAAAAATGCTTATATCTCGAAAACCCTGCTAGATAGAGCGATTTCGACGAAATTTTTGACCCACAGGGTATATCTGCAGAGTAGCCATGCCAATTTTCAAAAAAATTTTGTCTCGCCAAAAATGGCGGCCATTTTGAATTTTCGAATTTTTCGCAAAAATTGCAAAACATAAAAATGCTTATATCTCAAAAACCCTGCTAGATAGAGCGATTTCGACGAAATTTTTGACCCGCAGGGTATCTCTGCAGAGTAGCCATGCCAATTTTCAAACAAAAAATTTCTCGCAAAAAATGGAGGCCATTTTGAATTTTCGAATTTTTCGCAAAATTGCAAAACACAAAAATGCTTATATCTCGAAAACCGTGCTAGATAGAGCGATTTCGACGAAATTTTTGACCCACAGGGTATCTCTGCAGAGTAGCCATGCCAATTTTCAAAAAAATTTTGTCTTGCCAAAAATGGCGGCCATTTTGAATTTTCGAATTTTTGCGCAAAAATTGCAGAACACAAAAATGCTAATATTTCGAAAACCGTGTTACATAGAGCGATTTCGACGAAATTTTTTATCTTCAGGGTATCTCTGCAGAGCAGCTATCCCAAAGAGCTTTCACTTGGTGAAGTTTCAGACCCATAGCTAATTGCTCACCTACTCAAAAAGAGTAAATGCGAATTACCTCTAAAAGTATTGCAGATGGCCAATTTTTCTCAAATAACTCATTCACCTACTTTTGGAAGAGCTTTCACATGGTGAAGTTTCAGACCCATAGCCAATTACTCACCTACTCAAAATGAGTAAATGCGAATTATCTCTAAAAGTATTGCAGATAGCCAATTTTTCTCAAATAACTCATTCACCTACTTTTGGGAGAGCTTTCACTTGGTGAAGTTTCAGACCCATAGATAATTATTCACCTACTCAAAATGAGTAAATGTGAATTATCTCTTAATAGTATTGCAGATAGCCAATTTTTCTCAAATAACTCATTCACCTACTTTTGGAAGACCTTTCACACACGAAAATGAAAAATTGTGAATATCTCGGAAAAGCTATTTCTTCTGCTTTAATGCTCGGCGGGAGATACACACCACGGCAGTGGTCTTGACAAAAATTTTTGTCTCCCAAAAAATGGTGGCCATTTTGAATTTTCAAAGTTTTTGCAAAACACAAAAATGCTTATATCTCGAAAACCGTGCTATATGGAGTGAACTCAACAAAATTTTGGACCTGCTGGGTATCTCTGCAGAGTAGCCATGCCAATTTTCAAAATATTTTTGTCTCGCCAAATATAGCGGACATTTTTAATTTTTTTATTTTTTGCAAAACACAAAAATGCTTATATCTTGAAAACCGTGCTAGATAGAGCAGACTGCGCTGACTTTGGTTGCCACAACAGTATAAGGCTAGAAACGAAGCATTTTCTTAATACTTTAGCACTCACCTTTATATCCTTTTCAGGACGCTTTGTTTTTGCTATGCAAAAACATTATCTTTTTTTTTTGCGAGCGATCCTCTAGTTTTAGGTTGATAACCAGAGATGACTTTAAATAAGTCACTAGTTATTTATGAGCCTTATTACACAGATATTTTTGTGCAATGAACAGTATTTCATTGAGGGAGTAAAAAACAAATGATTGATGTGAACTTGATGCATTAGTCAGAGGGATTCTAGACAATGTGCAACTGATTTTCTAATATTATTGACTTATTGGGTGAAGTCAGAGGTTTGGGATTTGAAACCAATAGCAGATAAATGATTTTTCCTGATTGGGCGGAAATGGCACACCCAGCTGTGGTGATATTGTGAAAAAAAGTGTTATTTGCAAGATATGTTAATTTATCCAGAATTGTCTCGAGTAAGGCTTACTATTAAATGTGAGTTTAAGGAAGTAAATGTGGAGAGCTTTTAACATTGCTGTTTATTCGTAATATTTAGTACTGACAAATATGGGTGAAACAACACGTAGATTATCAAAATATGGTACTCTTAGAAATTATGGCCCAGGTGTTATTATATCTTATCTGAACAATATTTTAGCAAGAAATAATTTTAATTGATTTGAACCTGGCATTTAACATAAAGATAAACAAATTCAATCAGAGCATTCATCATTAGGTAGTTCTTTGAACCAAATGATAATATGAACACACAGAAGTAAACTTGTGTACAAGCTGAGTGAATTAAATTGATAGAGTAAGAAATCTAAAATTCGCCACATATCTGAAATTCACCACATGTGAAAATACTAATAAAATAAATGAATTGTAGTAAGATTTGTTGATGGTATAGTAAATTAAGGCTTTTTGAACTGAAAAATACCAATTTTTAGACAAAAACATAATTTTCTTCATAAAATTAACTAAGGTTTTAGAGGTGGTGAATTTTAGATTCCTGGCGAATTTTAGATTTCTTACTTTAACTTATCTCAACAACAGTCACTTTAATATCTTACAGTCTGTAACTTTAACACTCTAGTATAATTTAGAAGCCAAAGTGTCATCTAAAGGCTCTTTGTTGAGGCTAAATATTACAATAGATTAATCCTTGTAGTGTTCACACAGGTGTGTCTTGACATACACGTTTATATCTTGTCCATCCTGTGGGTTTACCCGACACAATAATCTCACCAGACTTGTCATTGTTATGTTTATAACTACAAAGGTCACAGTCGTCGCTCAAGTCTTCGGTTGATGAGGAGCGGAAAGCACAATGACACTGGTTTAAGTCCGAGTAGGCATGGTCACCTCCTTTCTCTAAACTCCCCACGTGATTGCTACAGATGAGATACTTGCTGGGATCTATGCACCTCAGCGGTGAATACCTTGGGCTGTTTTTATGTCGCCCATGAATCTGCTGTCTCTTGTTATTGCCATTGCCATGCAACTGTGATCTAGTTGGCTGTAGTTTGGCTTGGAATTGCGTGTGACTTGTGCTACTGTCAATACTGGTTGTGTCATTGGTCAGGGAACCTGCTGACTCATGTTCCTTTTTGTGTCGATGCATGGGTCGCCTCAATTCGTCCTCCACGCTTGCCACAGAACTGCATGGACTTTTGTCTGTGGAGTGTCTGTCTCGGTGTATAATATCATTCACTGGGAGTTTGTTCTCAAGGGGAAAGTCTATTGAGTTCTTATCAGAAATACTGCTTGAAAGATCGTGCTTTGTGGAACTTGCAGTCTTCTCTATTCCACTGTCAACTGATACGCTTTTGATGCCACCAAAATTAAAGATCTCCTTTGAAATGTTATTGGGGGTTTTGGGAGAACAAGCATCCATAAAGCGAATGTCACATTGACTCACCCCATCCTCTTGAAATTGGACGTAAATATTATTCCCATCAATAATATATGGCAGTTGTTCGTTTTTGTCCACTGTTTCATAGGGCACCTCGTAATTACAACTCTCTGGTGAACAAATTGATGGATAGCCATTTTGTATTCCTTCTGAAAATATATTAGTCCTCCCTTTCCCAACAGAGCAAGCTCTGAGACTTTGTACGTTCTCATAGTTATTCTCAGGGATAATTTGTAGTCTTTCTATTTCTCGGCTGTCGCTCACACTAGTTTGATACTTTTTGTCACGTCCCCTTGCCAACTCCATCCGAACCATCTCCTCCACTAGCCTGGTTCCCATCTCATCCTCTTGAGGCACTGACCTTCTGGCGGTGGCCTTGTCCTTGATGCGACAAATGATGCAAATAAGAGGCCCAAGAATTATCCAGAATGCGATCACACAACCAATGATAATCCCTATAGCAGGCCCCGGGGTAGCGTGTGCAGTAAAATCCCCACTGGTAGTGGTAGTATGGTGCGGTACGCTGTCGTTAACCACTGAAGATGAAATGGTACCATTCATTTTTGGGTGAAATTCAACCATTGGAGTCCTGGAGGTGGCAGATGTATCCAAGTTTACACGCGTTTTTAAAGTTGTGCGTTTTCCCATGTAGGATTCATTGTATTTATGTACATTGCTGTGGCTTGTCGTTTTTGGATGCCTCACTTGTTTTCGGGTGAACTTTGTGCTGGAAGTGGACAGTCTCAAAGGTCTCAATGTAGTCTTGGTGTCTTTCACCACAGCTGATGAGGATGTGTACTTTGAAGTTCCAGAAGTGTCCACTGTTTTATATGTTTTGTACACAAATTGAGTCACTCTTTCCAATGGTTTTAGTGTGGATGTCACTGTACTGACAGATTGAACGGTATCTCTCTCTCCTTTTGATGTTGTTGTATGAAGAGTTCCAGTTGTGCTTGTGACATATGTATCCACGTGTCCAACTTTTTCTGTGGCAGTATATTTTGTAGTCACTGACTGGTCACTGAATGCTGGGTATGTGTCTGTCACTGTAGATACCCCAGCTGACTGGTCATCATATGTGTTTAAGTTTGTTTCTATGATATGTGGATCAGTTATTGAGCTTGTGGAAGGTTGAACTGATAGATTTATCCTTGGAGGATCCTTTTTGAGATCCATATTATGTAGCATTTTATCTGAATCCCCTTTCAACTTTGTGGTACTAGTGGGATATGTGATATCATCACTATCATTCTCCATCTGGATGTCCTTCATTGAAATTGTATTATCCAGTTTTTGTGTAGTACTTACTTTATCCTTGGTATTTTTCACTATATTAGATGAAGCTGTTGTCACTGTGTCCACAAAACTGTTGTGCAAGGATGACTTCAAGGCGGTCACACCAACAGTGCTTATTCCTTTATCACTAGGTGTATCAATGAAATTTGTGCTCCCATTAATAGTTTCTGCTGTTTTATCCCTAGTTGACACGAAACCAGGAAATGTACTCCATCTCTGAGTGATAATTGAAGATTTAGTAGATTTTATATTAATTAGTTTATCACTCACTTGTTTGTCTCTTGTTGCCATGGTTGATGCCGACACAGTAGTTGTCTTCACCTCCGTAGTTTGTGCAGTAACTGAAGTATTATCTGAGCTGTCACTTGTTACATCCTGTCCGCTATCCTGCAGGGTGATTGTTTCACCATTTTCCGATGACCTATTAGTGCTGGTTGTCAGTTTAATCTCTGTAGTTTGATATATCTCAGTTCCATTGGTTATCACAGGTCCAGTGCTTCTGGTAGTTTCCACAGTTTCTACCTCTGTTATATTTTCCACAGTTTTAGTGTTTGGTATATTTTTTTCATTTTCAGTGTTTGTTGTATTTTTCACATGTTCAGTGTTTGTTGTATTTGATACAGTTTCAGTGTTTGTCACATTATCCAGAGTTTCAGTGTTTATTCTATCTTTCGAAGATTCGGTGTCCGTTGTATTATTCACAGTGTTTGTACTATTTGTTATAGTTTTAGTGTTTGTTGTTGTTATTTTAAACCTATTATTCACACCATTGTCACCATCGTTCTCATTAGAACGAGACTGGCTCACTGTTCTGGCAGGCACAGTACTACTGCCCACACTGCTCCCCAGTGCCACTCTTGTGGGAAAATATTCCCAAACAAACCCCTCATTACCAGATTTATCAAATTGCGCTTTATCCCTGTCCCCCATAAAAGGCAGCGGGTTTGGTGTTGAGGATTGATTGGGTGGCTGTCTGCTGCTAATGTTGCCTTGCTGTGTGGGCTGAGAAATGTGCAGGACATGTTTATTTACGGCATTGGTGGCTTCGCCCGGCAGTTTTGAAAGCAAGGCGGATGAATACGGGCCGCTCCCCTCCCCAGATGTACTCGTTTCTGATTGTAATGGGTCGCTGTCTGTAGATTCATGACCCGAATCATAAGACCACCATGCTGGGAAGGATTGTAGAGATTCCTCCACATTGCGCTCACTGTAGTCTAGAGCCTCCTTTCTGTCATCCCTTGGTCCTTCGTTGTGTTTGGGGAAGGCTGCAGTTACTGTGAACTCAATCACAGGATAGCTATTTCCTTGGAACACAAAGGTTTCTACTGTGGGAGATTTTGGTATGCTTGCATCCTCGGCTGCCATTGTCTGTTGTCCCATAATTGTCCTTACCCAGAGACTCACTGAATCTGATTTATGTCCCAATAGATTAAATAGTTGGAATATTATCTTTGGTCTTTCTGTTGTCCGAAGAAGTAATACAATACACTGTGAAGTTTCCTCACAACAGAAACAAGTTTGTCATGCCACCATTGTAATCAGAGAATCCCATAGACTATCCAAAATGCTAAAAGATAAGATACTCAGTTTGTGGATCATTGGAGGAAAATAAAATGAGAAAGTACAAAATTACACAGCGATCTCGGATTTTGTTTGTAAACAGTATAAATACATCAGATGAAAGAAACAAGAGTGACTTTGATGTTCTTACTTCAAAAGTGTTCCTTCTAAGGCTGCCTCATTTTCCCTGAAATTTAGTTTATTAGACTATCGATCTGATTCAGTTTTTTTATGCGCAGTTTTCCCCCAAAACAAGTAAAATTCAGTCTTTGTAATGAAGCGTCTGTAATTTTCTGCAGTACATTGCTAAAGACTACTCCCTTATTTTGCAGTTTGAACCATGAAATAAACTACTGTTGCAATAGTCCACAGTATTTCACAGAAGTCACTCTCTTATTTGATTAGTCTTTAAGAGGAGTAATTTGTCACAAATTGTCACCCTGATTTATTCATGATCTATACTGTAGGCATTTGTTTCTCCTCTTAGATCCTTGCAACAAACATCATTTCACACTTCAGTACACAACAGTAATCAGCTGACAGATTTGAAAATGTCTTATTCCTCCTCTCTTCATCTTGGTATATCTAATAAACTTACCCTTATAAACACAGAGCATATTAATTTGAACTGGGAAGAGATTAAGAGAGAGAGAAAAAAAATAACAAACAATTAAATGAATGTATAAATCCACTCCAAATCAAAAGAAGCAGTAGGCAGTAACTCCAGTGGCCCTCCAACCCTCAGAGGTCATTGGTGCTGACTGTATCTCACTCTGTCCCCAGTGGGTAGAGAGAACAAAACCACACAAAGAGGCACGGATATCATCATTTATGTACTCCAGCTTCTATTGTGACCACTAGCTATTGCTGCCAAAAATGGCAGAGAAAAATAAAGACACTGATTGCTGTTCTAGGTCACTGGCCATTAATCTTTTGACGAGCATCTATAATAGATTTTGGGAGTGTCCTCCTCCACTGGAATCTGCACCTTCATTTTGGAAGTATAAATGCACACTCAGTTCTAGCTCGTCCTGATCTCTTATGCAGAAAATATTCTGCTGTGTTCACACATACACACATGGAGTAATTACCCAAATAAAAGCCCACTTCTTCAATCAAGTCCTATCACAGCCACTGTGTTCAGCTTTGAAAACATATTTGACTTTCAACGGTTGTAGTTAAATATGTAAGATGTAGAAAACTGGTTTATCTAATTCTTGGTTTATAAACCAACTTTTTCATAAAAAAGCCAGTGGTAAGCAACCTTGCCCCAAAACGATAAATATCAGTAATATTGAAAAACAATATACCCACTACCAATTATGGTTACTAGAAAAGCACTCAAAGAGTGCAGATCTCCTCCAGATAACTCATTTTTACCCGTAATTTTTCCCAATATGGATCACAGTAACCAGCATGTGCTGTGACATGAATCAGACTTAGATATATTGTGGGAGTGTCCTGTGCTTTTTTCCAAGTAATCGGAGGATTAATTATGCAGATACATGTATATACAAATCAAAACACATTAAAAAAATCCTAGATCCATATGGATCATGAGCAAAAATGGAGTTGTCCATTCCTTGTGTAATTGTCATATTTTCCTGAAAGTGAAATAAAAATTTATTTGCAAAACTTACTGAGCTATTTTGCCAAGTGACAAAAATGAAAAAAAACCCAAACCAATGCCAGTGGAGGTAATAACACAGACTCGAGTAACAGTTTTGCACTTCATGAGACTAATGCACTATATTTTAGGCTTACTTTTGTACAGTTGCTTATTTAAGTTCAATCCACCATGATAGATACAACATCTCTTTTGATGTCACATTACTGAGAATAATATCAATGTCTGAAATATAGCAAAAGGGTATATACTTATAAGATTTGTAGATTTTCCTCAGCTTCCATAGTTGACCTTATTACCAAGTATTTCGAAAAAGGTAAATTCCAAAATTTCTTTAAATTTCAAATAAAAAAATAACTGTTATGGGCATGTTACTGCTCACTTCTTAACTACTGTGGGATGACCAAGGGTGAGAAAACCAAACGTGAGGAAAGCTTGGCTAAATACTTTATTAACTCTTATCTACATCAGTTGTCTACCAGGCTGTAACACCAACAGCAATTTCACTTCCACAACACAACCAGAATGGTCAGTAACACCTCAGAAAAACACCTGCAATATAGAATATCTTGTAAGGAATGTGGCCGTATTATGACTGACACAACGTAGAGTACAACAAGTTATCATATTATTATGAGAGTTACACTAACTTGTTAATGTTAATAATGTAGGAGGTACTTGATCCTAGTACCTAATCAAGTGTTTTAAATGACATAAAAAAGTAGGAAGTACTTATTGCCCAGTCTGGTATTTTAAACAATATGCGTTAAAATTAACACTATTTGTATCGATATAGAAACCAAGAAAGCTGTATCAATTAGTGTTGAAATATCTATATGTGATCCTTTCCCTGCTACTGGGGAGCATTTATTTGTTGGGTTACAGTACATAAACTCGGGAAAATTTATGTGCAAATTTAGCCAGTAAGTAGAGATGGTTACACAAAAACCAATTTTGATCAAATCACCCAGCTCATGTTTCTGATAATATTAGGCTTTTTCTGTGTGGCAAATTTCACATTTTGGTCAAATTTTAGGGAGTTGTTGGGAAGTGTTTATGTACTATATTTTGCCCATAAATAATGTGAAAAAGTCATTTTTATTATCCTCTATGATTTGAATACAATTTTGTGGGCCTTTTTGAACTTGTAGTTTTTGGTATTCACTGTACAATTATAAGACAAGAGGACCATTCTTCCATATGAGCTATTTTGTCAAGAGTCTGACAGAATTTTCAGGAAGCTGCAAATGAAAATCATGCAAAAGAGTACTCCTGAAGTATTCACAATTAAAAATTTAGGAAAGAGTACCCTTCATTGGTATGATCTATTTTGTGAAAACAGCATTAACCTTAAATAAGTCATTTACGGGAATTTTGAAATGAAATTCATGCAACGGAGTACTCATTGAAAAGTAAAAGTACTGGTATAAGAGTATTTGAATACTCTCTTTACTTTGTACTTGAGTACAGTGGTGCCTTGCTTTAAGCTGTATTTTGATTATGTACAAAGTTCAAAGTTGGGGTTTTACATCCCATTCAACAGCCAGGGTCATATTGGGACAGGCCCTCAGCCATGCCACTTGTGGGAGTCTAACCATGTACATTTGTTCACATTTTGGGCAGGTTTTGTAGGTTACTCTTTAAGACGACTGAAGTATATTATTAGTACTATGAAATCGTTTAGAATTTTTATTTCGATGTTTGACATATCAACCAGCTAGCAAACTTCAATCTAGTTTGACCATCGAACCAATGTTTTTAAAACAAGTAAAATTGCCAAAATCTAATAGAGTAAGAAATCTAAAATTCGCCAGGAATCTAAAATTCGCCACCTCTAAAACCTTAGTTAATTTTATGAAGAAAATGATGTTTTTGTCCAAAAAATGGTATTTTTCAGTTCAAAAAGCCTTAATTTACTATACAGTCAACAAATCTCACCACAATTGATTTATTTTATTAGTATTTTCACATGTGGCGAATTTCAGATATGTGGCGAATTTTAGATTTCTTACTCTATAAAGTCTTGTCACTTTGCTCACAGATATTTTGGGAAAATTTTGCCATATTCTCAATAAAACACTTTAAAAGTTTTATAGATGGGCGAAAATAGCCTTGAGGCCATTGGTGATTTCTAAACGTTTAGCGGCATCCGAATTTCAGACGTTTGAACCGAACTTTGTTTTTGGGGTAGTGAAAGTGCAAACTGTCGAACTTATACAAACATTGTCACAGCACCAGGTAGAGGGTAAATCGTTTGGCTTTGTGCATATCGATATTGAATGTAAAAATATTTCAATATCGGGCGATATCGGGGGGTTGATATTGTCTACCAAATAGTCTGAATTGAGGAAAACGAAGATGTTTTACTTTAGCATATCCCGAACCGCTTACAGGAAGCGAAATTTATCAAAACAAAACATTGCAGTTTTCATCAAAAATGCATTGAAAACTTTAAAAAATGTGAGATAAAAGTGTACAATTTCTTCAGATTTGGGCTTTATATCAAATATTAACAGTGTAAGTTTACAGTTTTACTTAAAATGCCGATATTGAAATATGATATCGGGAGTCCAGTTCCAAAACAATAAATATCGGCAACATCGATAAACAATTTACCCACAAGCACCAGGGTATATAACACTGCTTTTAATCTTGTCAACCTCAGGATGAATTGTTCACACATTTGTGGCTTCAACTTTTCATTTGGGGAGCAATTGTTGAGCTGATTATGGTAGATACACTCTCTTAATCTCCTTTGCTCCATCAGCTGTGATGAGTTTCCCTAAAGGAATTTACTCTCGGCCCTTTTTGCTCTTTTTTGTTTTCTTCGGTCCAAAATTAACATCTATTGACTGAGATGCCATAAATACATCTTAGCAGCACTAAATTGAGACAGCGAATTTCTATTAATATTCTTACACTATTGTATTTTTGTCAGCTGAAATATTTTGAATTTAAGTCTTACATGGTGGTGAGGTTTTAAACCAATGGCACTCATGATAAAAAGTGATATTTATGCTGCCATAAATTTACATCTTATCAGAAAAACATTTGGCACATATTTCTGTAAATATTCTGTGATTCACAAACTGATTTATTTTTGTAACTTTAAAGTTTTGAATTGTTGGACAAAAGTGAAGAGAGTTTTAATAATGTCAATTCATGGTGATATTAAAATCTGTTTCAAAGCATTAATGCTCAGCTTACAAAATTGTTATTTTGCAATTGCAAATGGGCCTGATGGCATAATGTTTCCAAAAATATTTAAACGGCTCAGAAAGTTAATTTCCTGTCTCTGTTATTTCCACTGATTCCTGAAAATTGCAAAACTGAGATAGTGAAACCTTTTTATAAAGCTCTCAACACTAGTAATTGTCTGGGTTGTTGATTCATTGTTACAGTATAATTTCAGAAATTCACATGATACTGATATTTTTTCATATTTGAAAGGGCAGCTTTGATAAAGTTTCAACTGAAACATTTAGTTATTTGTATATTTGATATCATTGATATACACTTATTTCAGCATTTTTTTTATTTGCTGATCAAAGTGTGCTGTATATTCTTGTAGTGCTATTATTAAAAGAAAAACTTGAAAGTATGTTAAAACTAAATACTTATTTTATTAGGCATATGGTATCTTGTTAAGAATGTTTGAAACTTAAAAGTTGTTTTAAACCATATTATATTCTAAAAATGTTTGAGAGTAAAAACCCTGAGTTATAAAAAACTTCACACATTTTTCAGACTTAAAATAGATAAAAGACAAAAACTATGCAAAGCCGATTTTTAGGGCATTTGTGTGAAGCTTCATTGAGATAATAAATGTGCGTCATTGTGGTTTAGTACACAATTAATACCACTGCTAGAGCCCTGAGCTAGAATTCCTTAAAGCTACCATAATTACTCAAAATATGGCCTTGGCTTCATTAATTCAAAATACATGCAGTGTGTGCCATATAATTAAATAACCCGTAAGGGACACTTATTATTTTTTTTCACTTAGGTTCGACTGGTCACCGCCACCACCTCAGCCAGCACCGGATAAGGTCACCCTTGAATAACTTCTTCTTTGTATTTGTGCTAATCATACTCCAAAGTTCTGTTGTGTGTCTCATTTAAAAATCATCCAAAATTAAAATGAAGATTTAAAACATTAAAGTTAAACATTTGTGATATCCGTCACTGCATAAAGGCCTGTGATCTCTCCTGATATATAAGATCACAGCTCGTCTCCCACCCCTAGTATGAGTTTCACATACTGGGGTGAATTTTAGATTTCTTACGCTACTGCTCTACGAATTAAGCGTTACGATTGTCATTGGCAGCACTCCCATTGGTGCATTTCCATTAGTGTACCACACCATATAAAGTGAAAATTAATGGTAGAGGAGGTGATGACAGATATAAATTATATTTTGGGAATTTTGATCGTATACAGAGCCTGAGAGTCATGCCAAGTAGAGGTACTGATTTCAGTGATTTCAAATAGAAATGACATCACCCATAAGACAGCACTGCAAAAGGTTAATATAATAGAATTTTGGTAGATTTTTTATTGATTGCACTCAGTTTTTGAAATTAACACCTGACCCCTGGTTACTACTTTCACAGATCCCTATCTTTCTAGAGTTACAGGTCATGTATTTTTTAGATCGCCGAAATTATTTCGTGAATAAGGCTACCACAACTGACATTTTGGTCATTTTAGAAAATAAGATTACACCATTGATTCTTAAGCTCTTGTCACTTCGACTCACTTAGTCAAACTCAATATTGATTTAACCTACATTGCATACAGACTGGCAACTTCTGCTCTGGACCTGTAAAAGTTTTGAGTTGTAGATCTGGTGGACATGGAAAGTTTTCTTGTAAACTTTGTACATTGCTTTTATGATATTATAATTAAAAGAAACCTTTGTTATTAGATAACATCAATCCCAAATAAGGATTGAAGGTGTGACAAGTTATGACACCAAGCAGTGGTCTTTAGTGGCAGGTACTTGGAAAATTGTCTTTGGTCCTCTATTCTGTTCAATACTGAATTTTTATAGCTCTTAATCTCTGCATTTAAGGAATCTCAGGGGTAGAACAATTATAAGCAGTATTGTAGAATTCATCAGAATGGGCATATAAATAGTTGATACCACATAGACACTGGGTGAATAAGAAACTATGGTGGAAACTGGAAAGGCCTTGGAAAACAAATATGGTTTGAGTTTTTTCCTGAATGAGGTGACAGGAAGCAGAATGAACATCATCAGACAGTCAAGAGCATCAAAAGCAAAACTACTTGACCAAATTGCTTGTTTGATGTGTGCAAAGATGGACTAAACTGAGGAACCTACAGGAACCTAATCTATTCAGTTTTCCTCGTCTTGTGTTGTGTTTGTTGCTATAAGGGATTAAAACTGATCTTTCAAGTTTTTCACTCTGATGGAGTACTTTGTGTTTTCATTGCCTTTTGCCAACAGTGTAAGCAGCATTCAATGCAGTTGTTATTGAGGCATTTTTTGTTGAAACTTACACTGTTATCTTCAGATTTTAGTTCTCTGAAAGCATCTTTGAGTTGCCCTGAAATTCGACTTTACACCAGGTGTAAATTTGAGTAAGGCAAGCATTTGAATTCGAGCAACATTTGGTACATTTATGGCATTGGTTTTTGATGTGTAAGCAGGAAAAAAATGCTATCACTTTATCAGCAATCAAGCCATTGCAGGTCTTCTCAGTCATATCATTTTATCCCCTAAAATATTTTTTTCCCTTAAAGAACAATATCAAGATTATTGCAATGCTGAAACTTTGTTCTCTGTCAAAAGATATGAATTTTGCCAAAGTATCACTTTAAAGCTAACATTTTAGGAAATATTATAAGAATTTAAGTGTGTGCATCGAGGCTATCACAGATATACAAAATGTTATCAAATTTACAATTATTTGAGAAAAATTTGAGACATTATGTGGGTGTCTCATGACATTGTGTAATCTGGGGTAAATGTGTTTATTATCTATTGTGTTTGGGGTGTTCACACTTTTCCAGATACACTGCTCCAATCTTATCATTCCAAGTTAAACTGGGCATACCAAAATGAGGCAGGGAGTAGATAAATATGTGCGTAATTTTCTCAAATGTCTCCATTGTAAATTCACAGTGGTAAGAGAGATCAATATAGTTCTAACAAGAAAAAATGCATCCCTAATAAACCACTAGAGATTGAACTGCAGTTCAGGGTGGATTCTAGTTTTGTGAAATTGTTTCAAATATCAGGTTCGATGTTCATTATCTGTACAAGCCAGGGGAACTTTGGTCTAGTTTGATCTTTGAAACAGCATTTTCAAAACCAGTTAAAATGCGGAAATCTCGCATAAAATCTTGTCACTTTGTTAAAAATATAGCAAAATATAAAATCCATCTATATTTTAAATAAATTGTGCCATATTTTCAGTCAAAAAAAACAGGTTTCACAGATGGGGGAAAATAGGATCTCTTTGGGATGTGGTGTGATGTTGGGCCATTTCTAAATGTTTTGTCAAAGTCTGAATTTCAGACGTTTGAACTGAAATCCGAATTCGGGGCATTAAACAAGGGAACTATCAAACTTCCTCAAACGTTGTCACAGTAGTGGTGGATTCTCGGCCAAATTGAAAGTGGGAAAGTTGGTAGTTATTTGCCAGTGCCCATCAGTTTTAAGTGCAACTGGTGTGCACTTTTCTCCTCAATCCCGTCAGCTACCCATTTATTATGAACTAATATGTTGAAAGTAATGTGAAATCTAAATCAATACTTAAATCTATATACTATGCAGAGTGAATTGACAGAGAGCAGCCACACTTGAAAGACCTGTTCAATTAAAACACTGGCACCTTGGGGAACTTTATCCCTGAAGTGAAAATGGGTTTATGTACAATAATATTGTATATTGTTCTTTTGAAATTTACTACTTGAAATTGAGTGGCTCCAACAGTCTAATTGTGTGATATTTAAATGTATATTTTTGAGGAGCATTCCCAACGAACTTAAAAAGATATTGATGTTAAACTCTGCACAAAAATTGAGATAGTGTATGGGTAAGATAACATTTGTGTAAAGTGTAGCACAGCACAAGTTATGTATTTTTTCTAATCTCACCAAATCTTGCTCTTACACATTGTAGTTAATTTGTCCAAAGTAGTTGATAAGTCTTACTTTCTGTTTCATTTTTTTAAGGTGTTGTTTTCAAGATCTTTAATCTTATTTTTATGCTGCCATGCAGACGGTATGTCATATGTGTCATACAAATTCTTTTTAAGCTAGTTAAAACTTAAAAATCACTGTAATAACTAAAGGCTTCTGATGGAATAAAGCAGTTTAACTTTAAGTCACTCTCAGACTCTCAGTATAAGTTTGGACTTACTTTTTGGTGCATTTAATTGCTTAATGAGTATCTTGGTAGAGAGTAACATTGGGAATTCAGGCAGATAACAGCTGGAGTGTTTACAAAAAGCACCATCTTGTCAGGAAGTGCTGTATTAAAGGGTGGCTGTGTTTTCTTACTAAATTAAATTGTTCTAAAAGAGGAATCCTGGTTGAGTACATACATAAGGGATTAGTACAGTCCTCATCTTGTATACAGTCTATTTAAAACTCAGCTGTTAACAGAATGTGCACTTGTCTCAGGGATTTTTAGGTGGGTTGCGTGTAACCAACCCGCCTATTAGATTGATGTGTCCGACGTCCGTCTGTCTGTCCATCCACATTTTCATTTCTGGACTCTAACTCGAAAACGGTTTGTCCAATCGAATTCAAACTTAACAGGGAGATAGATCACCATCACAGCTAGGTTCCTTTCGAAATTGGTGTAATTCCGTTTGTTTGTCCATTTTTTGTCCGTTTGTCTGTCCGTCAAAATTTCCGTTTCTGGACTCTCACTCGAAAATGGTTTGTCCAATCGAATTCTTACATGACAGGAAGATAGATCACCATCACAGCTAGGTTCCTTTCGAAATTGGTGTAATTCCGTCCGTTTCTTGTCTGTTTGTCCATCAAAATTTCTGTTTCCGAACTCTAACTCGAAAACGGTTTGTCCAATCGAATTCAAACTTGACAGGGAGATAGATCACCATCATAGCTAGGTTCCTTTCGAAATTGGTGTAATTGCGTCTGTTTGTTTGTCTGTTTTCTGTCCATTTGTCTGTCCATCAACATTTCTGTTTCTGGACTCTAACTCGAAAACGCTGTGTCCAATGAAATTTAAACTTGACAGGGAGATAGATCACCATCATAGCTAGATACCGTTCGAAATTGGTGTAATTCTGTCCATTCGTTTGTCTGTTTTTTGTCCATTTGTCTGTCCGTCAACATTTCTGTTTCTGGACTCTAACTCGAAAACGCTGTGTCCAATCAAATTCAAACTTGACAGGGAGATAGATCACAATCATAGCTAAGATGCTTTCGAAATTGGTGTAATTCCGTCCTTTCATTTGTCCGTTTATTGCATAGAACAATTATGTAACCTAGATTACAAGTTTTACATTTCTTAGCATGTCTAACACATTCACCTTAACTGGGTGACCTAATATTTCTTTCCTTGTTTCTAAATGTAATTACAGCAGTCACTAATCTTATTGCTGCCTGCGCAACCCGCCTTTTGGGGCATCTTTGACCCTCTTGTATATTTCGGCATGACATGATCTCTAAAATATAATATTGGGCAGACCATTGGTGATGACCAAATCTGGATGGTCTAGAGTTCAACCAGTGCAACTTATATCATAATCAAAAATGAAATAAAATGTAAAATTGCAAATGAAATGTCTTTTTAAGCTTTCTAAAAATTTTAACTATTTTTGGATTCTATTTGCAAATTGTTTTGGAATGATTTTGCTGGTTGTTCGATTCCAATACCATCCAGATCCAATGCAAGTCAAGTGTGTATCTCTTTTATAGAGTAGATTCTTTTTCAGCAACATTCATCTTTATTCACCCTCTCAACTAACTATCCATCCAAATATGACCTCTTAACAGTAGTGTTAAAAAGCCAACAAAATCAAGCTAAAGAGAAGACCACGTTTAATGGAGGTTGCTTGCAATTAGGATATTTTTGGGTTTTCAGACAGCAGGTAGAATTACAGTGCTCAGGTCTGCCATACACTGGCTCCGGCATGTAAATAATCACTTCCTGTTTTTGTAAATTAAGAGTTGAACTTTGAGATTCTGCATATTTTATGTGGCTAAAAAATTATACCACATGTTGCTCTGGCCCCAGTTTACTCATTTTGTAACTCTTAGTTACTGATCAAACTGATTACTTAAAGGATGTAAACTACCTAATACTTTAAATGATACAAAATGTCTGAAACAGACATCAATAAAAAAGTACTTCCAATGATTTGTTGAAGACCACAACCTCCAATATCCAAAGAATTTGGTTAACTGTTTTAAGTTCTGAGTTCCATTAAACCATTTTATATTTCAAAAAAGTATAGTATTTTAAACTATTTTTGGATGTGTATATCTTAAAATGATTCCATACAGTTCATATTGTATGGTACCACCTGTGCATAGGGTACTGTATTGAGTAACGTCTATTTGGACAATTACTTTCTTCAATTGTTTTTCTGTATTTATTTGATATTTAACATCATGGCTAAGTACCTTTGAATTAGTTATATTGTGTCGAGTAGTTAGGAGGGCAGAAAAAAAAACAGTACATACACTTGGGTTAAGGTTCTGTGCTATAAACTTGAGATTTGGTCTGGGATGCAAACCCCATTCTCAAGGTGGGAGGTGAGTGTGTGACCACTCCACCTCAATTTCTTTTAAGTCTTATGCTGCATATGGACAGAGGAAGTGTATGTCAGTGTGATTACATTGTGGGATCAAACTTTGGCCAGATGTCGCCTTCAAAAATCTTCTGCTTGCCAAGTAGTTCTAATGAATGCACATTTTCAAAGTTTAGTTTCACTGATTATAAAAAAAAACCCAATGTCATTGACAACTATTGATGTGAAAAGTCTAAATGGAAAACCGGTATGTCGGGTTGTTGGTTGGTTGTGTCATAAAAACCAAGAACCGGTTATAAATTTTTCAAAACCAGTTGTATTCGATATTAAGTATAAATTGTGTAATTTCCTTTTAATAAAATGTTATAAGACGTTATAAAAGGCTATATATCTGATAACATATTCAAAGCTGTTATAGACAAAAGTAAACATTCACCAATTTGATGAAGCTGGATGTTTTATTTGTAGTTTTAGAGATTTTTCATACAATTTAAAAACAGAATAATAAAATGGTTAGATCCAGTTTTGTGAAACCAACAATTGGTTTTTGAAAATAATAACCAAATATAGTAGTTGGTGACAGAAAATAGGGGTGTTCATTATTTCTGTGATGAACCTAATTGTGTTTCAGTGCAGTTGAGAATTTAGATACACATACTGCAGTACATAAATTTAAGAGCAAATTCAGACACTAAAATTTGGACTATCAAATTTATCTTTAAAGTTTCGGCGTTATAGCGTGAAAAAAATAGCTAAAAAAACTCATGTAGTGGAACTGGCTGCAGTCTGGCTTGGATAGAAGAGCTTTGTCGGGAAAATGACAAATAGATGGGCCGGATTAATGGAGTAATGGAGCTGTATGGACCACACCAGCAAGTTATTACACCAACGGAGCATCTTGGATCACATCTAAGACATCTTAAACCCTCTGCCCACATTCACAAATGTATGCTGATCTTACACTCAATGCACTGAGTTTATTTGTTACATTACAGTATATTTACTTGTCACAAATTTATGTCAATTCTGACTTTATTTTTGAATTCAGGGTTAAAATCTCTATCAAAATGAATGGTGACAAGTATAGGTTACTTTCTCTCTTGCTGCAATAGCTGTATTTGAATTTCTTTTTCAGTTGACTGCAAGCTTAAGCTCACGCCTGATTATTATATTTTGGAGAACATCGGCCCAAAAGAACATTTTGGATCACGTCTGAGACTTCCTTTTGCTCTCTATGTAATCAATAAAAATGAGTCAGTGAGTTTATGGCTTTGCACTTTGCATGTAATATCATGTCCATACATTGCTACCCAAGTGTGACACCAAGGGCTTATTGGTAATATTCTTTCCAAAGAAAGAAACTAAATCAGTAAAAATCCATGTAGATAAATCTTGCTGGATGTGTGCGAGAACATTGTATAACTGCTTGGGTTAAAATTTATTCTGGGGGTGGATGGTTAAGTTTTCATCTATGCGATTCTTTTTAGAAATCGAATACAACAGAATCAAATTCATAAGATGGTTTTACATTATGGCCTGCTAGTAGCATTCGACTGATTAAAGATTTCTAGAGCTGAAAGGCTGATATTCCAGATATTGGTTATATGTTCATCGGACATGCAACTCCTAAATGTTATAGGTTTGAAGCAAAAGTTACCAGTCTGTATTTCAGTATAAGTTAAATTAATATTGAGTTTCAAGATTGACCAAGTTGGCAAGTGTTAAACAAGAATTGGTTCAATGTTATTTTCTATAATATCAGGAAAGTTCTTTGTGGTGGTCCTTAGTCTCAAAATAACTTGCGGGTGAATAAAAAGAAATATATGAACTATTTTTGTAAGTTACAGGACATCTGGACCTGTAACTTGAGAAAGATCCAGCTCTGTTGAAATAGTTACCGGTCTCGGACAGAAGGGTAGTTGTTAATTCAGTACACTGTTTGCTGGCAGTTCTATTTGAATATCATTTTGACATTAACAAATAGTTTGGTATATATTTAAATACCTGTAGATTTCACATACATAAGGTACACAAAGTTGACAAAACCACAAAGAATTATTATGTTTCAACAGTTCAATTGGAGTTTCTAATAGTAGAATTTCCGAGTTTGCCAGATTGGAGTTTCTACCAACCTGGTAGAAAGTCAAATTTGGTTGTATTTCAAATTCAACAGATCCTGAAGATCGTCAAAGTATAATTTAACTTACCTGGTACAGAAGGTAATGTTACATAATAATGTTGAGCTGTCACAGTATATCTAGAACAGATATCAATATTACATAATTTACATTAACATTATAAAAAAAAGCTTAGCTGATTTGAACATTCAGTTAAAGTTATAAACATATATGTGTTCAAATTAATAAGTATTATTGGTCAGTTTTATGTGTCCAGTCCTTTGTTGCTGATGGATTCAAGTAATAACACTTTGAAATTGAAAAAAAAAAAAAAATTGCTGCAGAGGCTGGCTATATTTTAGTAAGAAATCCAGTTGTCCAATAGTTGAAAAAGGAAACATCTGTGACATTCTGGTCTGGTTTCATAAAAGTATGTATCTTGAAATTGTATATTGAAATTGTATATGAAAAAAGCAATGCTTTATTGTACATGGGAATTTGTCATGCCATTGTTTGCTTCTCTATGTTTTAGAATACAGGTATATATAACTGTACATAGTCATAAAGAAATAAGAAAGTTATGACTTAAAAGTTTATATTTTGTGATGTTATCAGATAATCTCGATAACATAAGACCCCCACCAGTTTGGTTTGTGGAAAACAAATATGTCTGGTATCTGAAGTCACATGTCACAAAATCCATTTTATAAATGTTTTTGAAGTTGATGGAGTTGCTAGAAAATGTTTCAGCATAGTGTAAAGAAGGACACAGTAGGACTATTAAAATTATGCCTGAAATTGTATTTCTTCTCAGGGCATTTTTCTGTTTGAAAGGTTTAATACTTCTATCCAGTTGACCTGTTTTCATCTGAATGCATCTTGAATGAATCACAGCCCAAACACTCTGTTGAGTACTGTTGACTTATTTGGGCAAATGTTAAACAAAGAAAATCTTTCTAGAAAGTAATATTTCACAATATTTGTTCTCAATACATTTCTTTAAAATAAGTTACCATTGATTTGATTCCACTACATAAATCCTTGTTCTAATGATTAAAATAAATGTTTTAGTCATACAGTACGTTAATAAATAGCCATTTTACACCTAGCCATTTCATAATTTAACCAGTAGCTTTGTTGTATTTTATTGCCATGTTATAAATGTTATATTTTGAAGTTCATAATCCTAAAAAGTAAAACCAATTTTAATAATATCATGGTTTAAGGCAACAGAATTCTTGAAATTCTACACATTCTACAAAGTTAATGAGTAAATTGTACTTAATTGAGGAATAAATAAAAATGTTCTGTAAGTCTACTAAAAATATCCCTTCGAAACAAAAGTAGTAATTGGATTGATGTGAAAAAATGGCTTTTGTTGTGGGTATCAAAGAATTAAGACTGGAGTGAGATCAGGATGTATGCTTGTTGTTACTTTCTCGCTACTGTACAGTGGCGGAAGTTTGCACAGTACTACACTGTCAGTTTCACTTGTTATACATAGGGCTTTTAGAAGGAATGTAATAATTTACCACTTCCCTAAATGCATTATTCATGTCCATAAGAAATTCAATGGAATTGACTATCCAACACTTCTTGGGTGTTTCTCTTTTTTGCCCATGTTGTAAAAACTCAGAAACTCAAGTCTAGTAGCCAACTCTTTACTGCGAGTTTCACTTGTTAAACAGAGGGAATTTATATTATTCAGCACTTCTTTGATGTTATTTCTTTATGTCTTTATAAAAGAAAATAGAGGAAATTGACTAATGAACAGTCCTATCCAGCTCCATTTATTCATGTTACAAGGCCCAGAAATTCAGGTTTACTGCAACATTTAACAAAGAAATTTGATGAAATTGTGTCAGACTTTTATACGTGTGAATATTTACAGTCACTGTGGTAGATTCTGAGATGTATAATAAAGCAGCTGGACTTGAAATTAGAATGTTGGTATTGCTTGGCAGTGTCTGATGGTTTCAGTACACAATCTTTACCAACTCGTATGCACTGATCTCCTCCATCCCCTCACCTACCTTTTATGATATATATAACCTGTACAATGTGTTGAAGGCTACTTCTAAGGTTAAATGGTTAACTGTGGAACCTGGCTTTTAGTTTAACCAACACCAAACCGATGCAGGTATTTCCCAACTGGTGAACTGCTACACTGCTACAGGAACACAGATTCAAATTTTATCATGAACAGAAACATTTAAGTAAACTATTATTCAGATCACGTTCACAAAACAACTTATGTCTTAAATGCTTTTGTCAAACTTTTTTTTTAAAGAATTCTGAGGACAGAATGGGATATATTGATAGAATATGATAAAATACGGTGAAATATTTGTTGTTAAATATTTTGGTAAACTTATGGTAAATAATGAATATGTGAGGAAACCGGTTTTGATTACAAGCAAATAGAGGGTATACCAAATCAGGGTATTTTTGGTCGGCAAATAGGTTTCCAGTTTACTGTCTTGCACTAATATTAGATAAGGATCATAATATTGGATGGTCCAATTATGTCAGCCTTAGAAGCTACAATAAACCTTAATCCATCAGTACGAACTAAAGTATAAACCGTAGCTGCTCTCTGAAGCACGCATGGGCAATGTGACCAAATATTTTCAAAAGTTGGGGATGGGTGTTTATGACAATGAAAACCAGAGGGCATTCTGAAAAAATAACCCAAATTTGAGGAACCACGTTTTAGCACATACCAACTAGAAGTAGAATAAGCAGTTGGTAAACAAATCTCTGCACAATAAAATGTGACATAACTACTGAAATAAGGAAAATTTTGTTGAAAATGGATATAAAATAATAAAATTAGACCGATTATTGGGTTTTAGTGGACAAAGTTAATATCGAAATGACATATTAACAATTTATGAGCAATAATGTAACATTGTAGAGGGGAACTGCGGAATGCATGGGCGATAAAGAACACAGCACTGGCATTAAACCAAAATTTTTGTATCAAAGTCCTGTATAGACTTTGCCTTGCTTAAGTATCAAATTTGACTGATATCTTTTCCAAACACACACACAGATATTCGGTATTCAGAAAGCACTCATACATGTTGGTAAGATATAGAACTTTATTTCTGTCTTAGCTGTATCATTCTGTAAAAGCCAGTACATGTATAAGTACATTATACAAACTAAAACTTCATTATCTGAACTGAAAAGTTTCCCTAAATGCAAAGAAACTTGAGCCTTCAACAACGCTAGCATGGACTCCACAGTGGCACCCTGTTCACACGACAATCCGTGTTGACAAGGATTGAGGGTTGAAGCAGATTGAAGCAGATTCATCTCCATCCGAGTTGAGTGTCCATACTACAGAGTTTAATCTGGATTGAAAAGTGTCAAAAACTGAGTACAGTAAAGCCTCTAAAATTAACTTAATATGATGCATGTAAATATTCTTTAATGAATTCTTTCATTTTTTCCAAGGTTTAAAACTGTATTTTCATATTATTTATCATACAATTAATAAAAATTGTTGAGCAATTATCAAAGTTAAAAACTTGATTAAGTTTTAATAATTTTTTAAACTGAATGTTATATTATAAAGATTGGGTCACTTTTCCAGCAACAGCCCCATTGCAATTGTTTGACATTCTTCTGCTTATTAAATTATCCTATACTACTACTGCTACTACAAATATTTAAACATTTTAAGTCAAATTGCAATTAAACAGAAATCACACAACGATCCATTATGGTAGCCTCTGTGTTAATTAGGGCTCCTGCTTAACATTAAGGTATACATATTAAATTAGGCAATTGTTTCAAGGCAGTAAGTCAATTGGTTACAGTACCAACACACTCAACCCTTGCAACCCGGATTGAGAGGGTTCACACTACAAAGGGGGTTGAACCAATCTGCTTCAATCTGCTTCAATCCACCTCTTGAGTGGGGTTGAGATTTACCCTAATGTCAACCCGGATTGTGAGTGTTCTGAGAGTCTCCAATCTGGTTCAATCTGTGTCAATCCGGGTTGAATCACTAGTCTGAACGCTCAGTAAGAGTGGATAGCAACTAATTGTATCCCCGACGCGAAGCGGGGATACTATGGATTCATCATCGTCGTCGTCCGCGTCCGCGTCCGCGCCCTCGTCCGCGTCCGCAGAGATTTCTTGTTAGCGACCTACAGTCCACATTTCTTTCCGGATTTCTTTCATATTTGGCAGGTGACTTGATATGGTAGAGGACTCGCCACCCTATCTTTTTGGTAGGCTTTATGTCTAAATTAGGCCTGTGGTAGACAAAAATGTCTAAAATGTGGAATATTGCTTGTTAGCGACCTACAGTCCACATTTCTTTCCAGATTTCTTTCATATTTGGCAGGTGGCTTGGTATGCTAGAGGACTCGCCACCCTATCTTTTTGGTAGGCTTTATGTCTAAATTAGGCCTGTGGTAGACAAAAATGTCTAAAATGCATTAAAAGTCATGAAATCATGCACTAAATCACTTATAACTTGAAAAGTGTTGCATTTAGAGCATTTTGTTAAAATATGTTATTCAGATACTTTTTTCATAGCTACAACATGGTGAGTAACTTGGGTGTCTGTCTCAATAGCTAAGTGAGTAATAGCTACTTTTGGGCTTTTCAGTAACTTCCATCATGAGTAAAATCAATTGTAACTTGAAAACTATTGCATTTACAGAATTTTGTATAAATATGTTATTCAGCTACTTTTATGTCAGCTATAACATAGTAAAATTTCAGACCTGTAGCTCATGGCATAGCTGAGTAATAGCTACTTTTAGGTTATCACTGTTGAGTAAATTACTTATAACTTCAAAAGTATTACATTTAGAGTATTTTGTTTCAATATGTTATTGACCTATTTCGGAGTCAGCTATAACATAGTGAAGTTCCAGACCTGTGGCTCATTGCATAGCTGAGTAATAGCTACTTTGAAGTTCACACTGTTGAGTAAATCAGTTGTAATTGGAAAAGTATTGCATTTACAGAAATTTGTGTAAATATGTTATTCAGCTACTTTTGGGTCAGCTATAACATAGTGAAATTACAGACCTGTAGCTCATGGCACAACTGAGCAATAGCTATTTTCAGGTACTGACTGTTGAGTAAATGACTTGTAACTTGAAAAATAGTGCATTTGGAGTATTTTGTTAAAATATGTTGTTCGCCTACTTTTGGGTCAGCTATAACGTCGTGAAATTACAGACTTATAGCTCATGGCATAGCTGAGCAATAGCTATTTTCAGGTTGTCACTATTGAGTAAATCAGTTGTAACTTGAAAACTATTGCATTTACAGTATTTTGCTTAAATATGTTGTTCACCTAATTTTGGGTCAGCTATAACATAGAAAAAATTCAGACATGTAGCTCATTGCATAGCTGAGTAATAGCTACTTTGACGTTATCACTGTTGAGTAAATCAGTTATAACGTGAAAACTATTACATTTACAGTATTTTGTTTAAATATGTTATTCACATAATTTTTGGTCAGCTATAACAGAGTGAAATTGCAGACCTCTATGTCATGGCATAGCTTACCAATATCTACTTTCAGGTTCTCACTGTTGAGTAAATCATTGTATCCACTGGATAGCCGTAGTGTGTAGAGAGATTTCACCATTACCGCTCTAACAAAAAAAAATTAGCCTTCTCAAGTTTGCAAAGTATATTACAGGGTGCACCACAGTACTCTATTGGTAGGCTTTATGTCTAAATTAGGCCTGTGGCTAAATTACTTACCTACTAAAAATGAGTAATTCTGCATTTTCTCTAAAAGTATTGCAGATAGCAAATTTTTCTTAAATAACTCATTCACCTACTTTTGGGAGAGCTTTCACATGCTGAAGTTCCAGACCTGTAGGTAATTACTCACCTACTCAAAATGAGTAAATGCGAATTATCTCTAAAAGTATTGCAGATAGCCAATTTTTGTCAAATAACTCCTTCACCTACTTTTGGGAGAGCTTTCACTTGGTGAAGTTTCAGACCCGTAGGTAATTACTCACCTACTCAAAATGAGTAAATGCAAATTATCTCTAAAAGTATTGCAGATAGCCAATTTTTGTCAAATAACTCCTTCACCTACTTTTGGGAGAGCTTTCACTTGGTGAAGTTTCAGACCTGTAGGTAATTACTCACCTACTCAAAATGAGTAAATGGAAATTATCTCTAAAAGTATTGCAGATAGCCAATTTTTGTCGAATAACTCCTTCACCTACTTTTGGGAGAGCTTTCACTTGGTGAAGTTTCAGACCCGTAGGTAATTACTCACCTACTGAAAATGAGTTAATGCAAATTATCTCTAAAAGTATTCCAGATAGCCAATTTTTGTCAAATAACTCCTTCACCTACTTTTGGGAGACCTTTCACTTGGTGAAGTTTCAGACCTGTAGCTAATTATTCACCTACCCAAAATGAGTAAATGCTAATTATCTATAAAAGTATTGCAGATATCCAATTTTTTATCAAATAACTCATTCATCTACTTTTGGGAGAGCTTTCACATGGTGAAGTTCCAGACCCGTAGGTAATTACTCGCCTACTGAAAATGAGTAAATTCTAATTATCTCTAAAAGTATTGTAGATAGCCAATTTTTCTCAAATAACTCATTCGCCTACTTTTGAGAGTGCTTTCACTTGGTGAAGTTTCAGACCTGTAGCTAATTATTCACCTACTCAAAATGAGTAAATGCGAATTATCTCTACAAGTATTGCAGATAGCCAGTATTTCACAAATAACTCATTAATATGAAAACAACTTAGAGGAAGTCATGGGCTGCAAATCTTTTCATGTGGTCAGATTTCACCTTGGGCCCCTCCTGCTTATTATTGGTCCTAGAGGTTTGCAATGTGAAAACGACTTATAGGAAATCATGGACTGCGAATCTTTTGAAGTGGTCAGACTTCACCTTGGGCCCCTGCTACAGGGTCAAATAAAGGTAGCCAAACTTAAAAGTGCTTTCAGCTTGCTTATTAACGAAAAATGCTTTTTATCTTCTAAACTATGTTAGTTGGCCTTTGTCGGTGGATACATCCAGCATCTGGCCACAGATGCGTCCTATTTCTAGTTAGTTTGCCATTTAATTACTTAGCTCCCACCTCTGCAGTTGTGGGTTTGAATCCATCTCATGGAGAACATGACGAGAAGATAGGGGGCCTGTCTCTATACTATGTCCTGGTATGATTACTTAGGTGTTGAAAGGGAAATATAAAATCCTCAAAGTTTGTCCCAAAATCCTACTTTTTAAGGACAGGCAATCTAAGATTGCCGACCATGAAAAAATGCTGTTGAAAGTACAACTGTAATGTATGAACTCATTTGTTATAACTGGTGCTTTAAGTGAACCAAGGGTTTAAACATGGTTATTTCTGAGTTTAAACAATTGTATAACATCAAATTTGCATTAAGTGTATTTGTACATTTCCATGAAAACTGTAAGTTCTTAAAGTGTAATAATTGCATAATCGGTTTCTAAATAATTTAAGACTGTCTCTTACAGCAGAGGGAGAGTGAAAGGTTTATTTTTATTTTTCAACGTTACTAGTTGAAATGTGGTGTAGGGACATGAGCTAGTCATTTTGCTAGTGAAAATAACCTTTCATCGTGGCGTTATTTTCCCTGGAGTGCCATCAACAATGCGAAACCAGTATGGGGACCAGCATTGATATTCTGGTTCAATAACAAAAGACTCACCCCCTCCCTCCCCCCTGCTATAAATCATTCGCTTGTCACAAGATTTAATCCTCCCTAGAAATCAAGATTAAAAAGAAACAACTCTTGAGATGGTAAAATGAATACCACATCTCGCATGTAGTAAAAGTAATGAGAGAGTAAGATAAAAAAAATAATACAGTTATGACTTGGTGGGAAATATTCTTGTCAGGATTCATAAAAAAATCATTGATTTTCTTTGAAAAATATAAGCAAGTAATAATGGTTAGTCCTGATTGAACCTGTAAACTCAGGAATGGCACAAATATTTTAATTTTTTTAAGTTATAGTATAATCCCTATTATCAGACTATACAGAGAGAGTAAGACCATTGGCAGATAATAGAATGTTTATAAAATAGTAGATATTAGAAAACTTTGGTTTAAAACAAGTTAAATACAAGTTATGTCCTGTGGAAATGAATCCATAAGCTGGTTGTATCAGTGAATATATAGAGTAAGAAATCTAAAATTCGCCAGGAATCTAAAATTCGCCACCTCTAAAACCTTAGTTAATTTTGTGAAGAAAATGATGTTTTTGTCCAAAAATTGGTATTTTTCAGTTCAAAAAGCCTTAATTTACTATACAGTCAACAAATCTCACCACAATTCATTTATTTTATTAGTATTTTCACATGTGGCGAATTTCAGATATGTGGCGAATTTTAGATTTCTTACTCTAATTTGTACACATTTTGTTCTATCATTAACATTACAGTAAAAAAGATAGTTGAAAAAGGTCATACACTGTGAAAACCTGCCATTTAAAGTTTGTGTACGAGTTCACAGTTACATAAACTAATTATACAGATTAGAGTAAGAAATCTAAAATTCGCCACATATCTGAAATTCGCCACGTGTGAAAATATTAATAAAATAAATGAATTGTGGTGAGATTTGTTGAATTTATAGTAAATTAAGGCTTTTTGAACTGAAAAATACCAATTTTTAAACAAAAACATCATTTTCTTCATAAAATTAACTAAGGTTTTAGAGGTGGCGAATTTTAGATTCCTGGCGAATTTTAGATTTCTTACTCTATACAGCATTAGTACACACTTCTTTCTGATTTAAGAAATATATAATTTATTACTGCTCAACTAATTGATTTCAAATCATTAAGAATAAACATTTAATAAATTCTCACACCTTTTGAAATTCAAGATAACTGCTTAATCCTTACAATATAGTGGTGCAGATTGTTGCAAATCTACTAGACCCTTAATGATATAACTTCTGGCTCTCACATACCAGTAGAGTAAATATGCTGAACTCATACGCCTTAATAAAACTGTTAGAGAATGACAAGTGACATGTTATTACCTCTGACTGGGAGGTTATACTTTTAGCCTTTAGGTGCTTTTATTTTGCCTGTCTGTGTTCACAATTACCCTAAAACTAATCAAGATCAAGATAATATACCCCGAATATCAAACAGATCCTAAATTTCCCAAAGAGTTTTCTGAAGAATCTCAGTTTCAGTGATTTTCATCAGGTCATGCCATTCGATTATGAGGGTGAAAAGTAAAAAAGCAGTATTTGGGTGAAATTACGAAAAGGGGGATGGACGGCTGTCTTGGCAGAGGTCTGCACTCTAGGAGAGCTTTCTACTATTGAACTGAATATTCATAAATTTTTGTCAAGAAAGTATGATCTGTTAGACTGTTAATATAATTACCAAAGACAGCTTTATAATGTCACAAAAGCTAAACTGCAAATTCATGCACATAAAGCATTTGGTTGACAAAATATTGTTTTATCACAGGAAAAATAGTTGATTCTGAGGAGTGGTAAACCTTCATTTTATTGTAGAGAATTCTGACCAGACCAATAGGAGGATGTGTAGGTTAACAGCTCCCAGCAATTCAGCCTTTGTAAATATCTCACTAGAATTCTATACACGATCTCACTGCGCCAAATTAGATTTTCTGGTAATTTGCTTCTTTTCAGCTCTTCAAACTATCTTGTATAAGTATGTTATGATGTGGCGAGGCTATAGCGCTGTGACTGAAACACCTCTCAAAGAAAAAAAAGACTCAAGTAGTGGGACTGGAGCTGTTTTGGCGACCTTTTGAAGCATTAGGAACTCTCATTTGCAGCAGGGCTTTTGATGGTATATAAAAGAGGTGTTTGCTGATCTATCAAACTCCAACCCCCCCTCATCACCCACCAATCAAATACACACACATACACACCCCTGCCCCATTGGTGACTAGGCTGTTTTCAGGGTTGCGTGAGATGCTCAAGTGGCAGAGTGGTTCACAAAATCAGCAGTTAATCACTTGACTCTCACTGTGGTGGTTCTTGGTTCAAATCCAAGTCAGGCTACATGTGAAATTCACTGAGGACCCGTCTTGGTACGACATTATATTTATATTAGGGATGGTTCGGTAGGCTCGGTATCTTGGTATCCAGAGCATTTTAATGAAATACCGAGATGAAATTTTACAACCACCATTTCGCTTGTCCACACGTATAATGGAAGGAACGCTTAAAATATTGGGAACGAACCCCCAATTCTGAAGAAATTATAAGCTTCTATCCCATATTTTGTTCATTTTGCAGACTGCTATAGTACTAGCGATTACGTTAAGCAGAACTGCCATGTTTTGGTTACGATACTTTATAACCTTAATCTCGCTTGTCAACACAATTAATTGAAAGAAAACTTATAATATTAGAAACAAACCACAAATTTGAAGAAATTCTGCACTAAATTTATCTCATATTTTGTGTATGTTTGGACTTTTATTGCGATGTCGTTAACAGGAACGTCCATGTTTGGTTGGGGTGTACTAAAATGCGGGATCCCAGAATTGGTATGGTTTTGCATTGTCGACCTCCTGATGTACACATTTTTGGGACCAACCCATTTCTAATTTATATTGAAAGGGGCATCAAATTCTAGATTTCACGTGGTGTTAAATCTAATGAATCGACTAAATAACACACAGAGATGCTACATGCACAAACCCAGAAAGCAATTTTAGCATAAATTTACAAAATGTGATTATTATGTGAGCATTAGATTTTGTTCAGATAATGAGCATTTTGGAATAGAAAAAGTAAGGCAGAATTAGTACATTTATTTTTGCCTGTGAGCTGAAGCATATCAATAATATCACTAGAAAGACTTTTTACTGAGGAATTTGAAAAAGCTGGAGTGAAGACAAAACTGAAAACCACATTTTTTTTGTCATCAGTTTGCTTGATAACAACATGGTAGTGGCCAGAGTGGACAGATTACTGAGTTGGCAGCAGATTAATGAGGTCACTCAAGGCCAGGGTTGGTTTATATTGATCCTTGGATAACAGGCCATATATTTAATGCTCAAGATTGATCTAGCAACTACCATGGAAAAACAACACTGTATTTTAATTAAAGACAACTCCAGTTGAAGGATAGAGTATACCATATACATTGAGTATTGGAGATCAGTGTTTGCAGTAAGGTCAAAATATATGGCATCCTTGGGACTCCATTAATGTGCAAAAATTGTACATAAAACTTATTTTATTCATAAAACTTAAAATTTTATAGTTCCTGCCACTTTCAGTCTTTGGAATATTTAAACTGAACTTGCAACAATGGGCAACTATATTTGCTTTAAAGTAAAATACTTGTACTTTTAAAAATATGCCGCTGTCTTCAAATTGGCCTCTCCTGGAAATACAAGCCTTTTATGTAGGATTAATGTCACAAACTTACAATCTCATTTGCTGTTGTTTGAAGTTAGGGTGTTAAAGTATCAGAGACATTAATATGTAGAAATAAATTGAAACTAGAAAAGCAATCGGAGGAAATATTAACCCCCTCTAAGGCCCAATAACTCAAATGAGGCTTACAAGTGAAATAATAAAACATCCTTTCAAAAATTCCTTGATTCAGATGGTGATGTGGATCACCATCAGAATTTAATCATCTGTTCCTTGTGCCATTGTCGGCTTTCCTTGAAAATTTCATTACAATACATCCACATATATTTTTCAAACAAACAAGTGTAGGCGTCAATTACATATTTATATTCCTTTTTGTTGGAGGTTCACCATTCTGTGACAAACTGAATTGCAGACAGCTTTTCAAATAGATTTTCCCAATGGATATTATGTTGTTTTCATTTTCCACCCAACTATTACACTAATAAATCAGCCAAAAGGAAAACACTCAAAGAAGACGTTTTTTTTAATGAAATTATCATCCTGGAAATCACTAGTTTTGATAACTGTACTATATGAACAGTGTGTGTGACATAAAATGTTGTATCTTTGGAACGACAGAGTTGAAGACAATTCATTGATTGGCTACAGAAATATAATACTTTTTCTTGTTTAGTGCTTGCCTACTGTATATAAACTTGAATAATATTTTTACATGTACATTAAAGTCATACGAGTACCATTATGAACTCTGAAGACCTGTCTCAATGTGACCCTGGCTGTTGGATATAAAAACCCCAACTTTGACCTTTGACCTTTAAATGAAATGCAACATTGTACACTTGCATAAAGTCAAAAAAGTTTTTTTTAATGACTTCTTTAAGGTTTATACATTCAATATTTTGATATTTACGTGCAAAACAATGACATTACAGGTATTGTTAAAGACCCTTATCTAATATGTGTCACAAAAATTCAAAATCGATTGAATAAGAGTTAGTCTTTTCACATAGTTGGATCATACCACATAGGACATTTGAGGTTTGGTGGCAAAGGTGGATAAGCTTTTGCAAACATTTAAGTTTGAAGCTTGTTTTTATAGTGAAATACCCTTACCATTTCCTAACAGTAGCTATTTGTTGGAGCCATCAAACTCAATGGCCAACGCAGAGATGCGATTTTAAGGTTATCTAGCAACCTTAACCAAGCCATTGGGTTACAGTAGGCCATCCTGCCACCAATTAGGTCACATGACCACATTGTTTACCTCATTATTTTTGTTTGCTATCAACGGTGAGGACGTTTTTTTGAAATTGGTTCGAATATTTAGGGATTTATTTAATTTTTTATTGAGTTTTGAATCATGGGGAATAATAATGATTCATCAGATTCTAAAACAAAGAAATCCACTTTTTGTAGAATTATGTATGCTATCAGGAAAGTGGGAAAAGTGTAAGGCAAAATGTTTAACTTATAATTTGTGAAAATCTGGATCTGCCGTATCAACAGTAAATTGGACTCTGGGTTCATTTCCATAAATTAGTTGCACAACTCACAAATTTGATCAGAAAAATAAATGGGTTTCCAGTTACCAAGTGGCAAATTACACATTTCTTATTCAAATTTTAAAAAAGTGCACTTCTTTCTTGGAAAGTGTTGACTGTATCAGGACAATGAGTGAGACAGAGTCTGGGTCCATTTCCAGGCTACAGGACTAGACTTTAATTAACTAGGAGCTTTTGGTAGAAGTCGGCCTCTCATTCTGTAACTCAGTGCTAGTATCAGCCGAAAAATTTCATCAACTAAAAGGTGCAGAGCAGCCACTGCAGTGTATTTCACTTCAATTACTTCCTGGAATGCTGTTTAAACTTCCTATAGTGTATAAAACGTTGTATAGTCTAGTAGACTGTTGCAGAGGTTTCATCTGTCCTCTAGTTGCAGAGAGTTTGATTCTGTATAATCAGAGCCTTCAGTTTTTACAGGATTTACACTCAGCCAAAGTTTTATACAAGACACAAGTTTTATAAAGAATAAATTATCATATATCATGTGTTTCTTTTTTGGCTAAGTATAATTCAAGTTAAATTCCAATTACATCTGTAGAATTTCTTCATTTTTTCATGTCAAGACTTTCAAACCATTTCCTTATTCACCTGAATTGGATTTATACTGTAATATATACATTTTTTATTACACATGAAACCTCTGATAGCAACGAACATACAAATGCACAGGTACATTATGATTACAACAGTTTACTGTATGATGTATACACCAAAGACTTAAATGTAAATAATAAAAAACAAAATTACCAAGTGTAGAATTGATTCTGAAGAACATTGACCTTCATATATGCACATTTTATTCTAGTTATGGTTAACTCCCACTTATGCCAACAACAATATTCTGCATTTTTCTGCAATTTTACATTAACAGTCTACTGTCTTGTGTGGCAGACTATTAAGGACGGTTTTAACTGTTGTTAACTCTAGTTACAAGTTTTGAACCCTTATATAATTGATACTGTGCAAGTGAAATCCACCAGTATTCACAAAATATGGGTCTCTGTCTAGTTGTCATCCACTTTTTCCTGCAAAACTACATCCAGTTCTTATGATGTATGAAATGTGTTCCACCCACACCTAACTGCTCAGCCTCTCTTCATGATATAAACAACTATGATATGTTTAACTTAAATAGAAAATACCATGCTATGAGTGCAATTTAAAGCCACCAACCACTGTATACAGGGCAATTGGTGTAGCAATAAAAATTGATTGTTAATACTGGAATATAGGAATAAAACATTGAAGTAACAGAGATGCAAAATGTATGGAAGTTCTAAAATTACAGTCCCAAATTGCAATTTTGGTGGAAAATTCAGAATATCATAGAAAGACAAAAGTCACCAAACTAAGGGATTTTTTTTTTTAGAATTTGAGTTTTCTTGCTTTTTTGTTGAACCTGATTTACTGTGGACTTTAAGAAATCAGAAACTTGAGTTAAGATTTCAATCAGTCTAGACTGTCTGTCTGTTTCAGGCACAGTTCATTATGGAAATGTACAATATTTAGCCTTTTTATTTTGAGAAACTCACTTAACCAAGTATATATTACCATTCATTAGCTTTAAGTGTTCGTTTGAAATAGGAGCCTGTTGGTTTGATCCAAAGTTATGATAGTGCCGATTCTGTACAATGAGTGTACCTTTAGTTAGTACAAAAAGTAGGACAAAAAGTATCTGGACAAAAAGTATTTACCTGAAAATAACTAGGACAAAAAGTATCTAGACAAAAAGTATTGCATACCCGGACAAAAAGTATCATTTTTTTTTATTTTAGATTTATTGTTACATAAAACACATATAAGTCATTGCACATTTATAGCACATTTATAGCACAAAGAAGTTTTTGATATTTACATATTTGTGAACATTTATTGTTAATAAACACCAAAATACATTCATCAGTGACTGCACATTTACTGTTATATGGGTGCATGAACACTTTGTTTCAACATCATAATATATTTTAGCACTATTACAAAATTAGTCATTACAGCATGATCAAATATTGTTTTTATGCCTGGATTAAAACAGTCTTATGGTATGTCCCACTCCCTCAAGAAACTCCACTCCCTCCAATGTTTTATGATAAACATTATCTATCTTAAAAACTGTGATAAACTTACATTTAGTCCAGTCTTGAGTGTTGATTTGCATGAATGAGCTGCCTTCTGAGCACATTTCCATATAATTGAAGAAGCCTTAGTCTGATGCTTAGTGTACATATATCCATCTAAACATAACTTTAATCCTCCCTTGTTACTTGTAATTATCTCCAATGCAGTTCATATTTGAAAGATATATATCACACAAATGCTTATATAAAAATATATGTGAAATACTTTTTGTCCTATACCCAATACTTTTTGTCTGGGTATACACAATACTTTTTGTCCAGATACTTTTTGTCCGTACCCCTGTTACATTACATAGGGGTCGGTTGTCAAGTTGTAAAACAATTGTCTCCATTTCTGAGGATGTGGCACAAAGTATATCTGTTTGGAAGTGAGAATGAGTGAGTATCTCACTATCAACTATCAAGACCATGTTGCTGTAACAACATAACTAGGGATCAGAAATAATGTTCTACCACCCCATCCAAAGATAATATAGAACCCCATTTGTACATGTACATTATTAGTATTATTCAGTCCCTAAACAATAGCCTTTATGAAACTTGTGTCCCTTTTCAAAGGACATAAGATTAAATCCAACCACTTACCCTCATTTGGTCCCAATATAGCCCTGGTAGTTGAACAGGACATAATCACCAACTTTAAACTTTTGCAAAGAAGGGCTGGTATTCTTGGTAATTGCTTAATTTAGGTATAGTTATACTAGTGAAGGAGTAATCATCTTGTAAATATATCCACAATTTATAAAGTGATTTTATTTTGGAAGAAACATTTGAGGTCTCTGTTATGGGCATAAATGCAACTACTAAATTAATGTATAAATCAAAAGATTTTTGCTTTCTCAATAATTTATGTGTCAGTTCTTTATTGAGTGCCCAAGTACCTGTAATAACCTGAAAAGAAAAGTAGTGACAAAAACTCTTGAAAGATTGCCAATTGTATCCCAAAATATTTTGAAAAGTGCTGGACAGGTTTAAATCTCAAGAATGCAGACATTTTATGAAGATGGATCATTTCTGTCCATGTACATGTAGTAGGTGGATGTAAATTACACTGTTTTACGAAAAAGGGATTTTCTACCATTTTCTTTTTTTTTTTTATGGTTTTACATCTTGGTGAAAACTGTAATTGTTGAAATATTGATCATCCTAAATTCCCAGTGGTGTTGATGGAAACTCACATACCATATATTACTCAAATGTGGCCCTTAAGTTTTAGTTAATACCTACCTTAATGAATCCCAGTTATCTCTGTCAGGAGGTTAAGTTTTGGATGCCTTCATTTGTCTGGTAGTTCATCCATGTTTGTATTCACTCTGAAAGTGATGGACAGATCTCTATGAAATTTTTATACGAGGAAGCTGCTCCGGAATGACAAAAGAAATAATTGATTAAATTTCTGGGAAAGATCTGTAGCATATTCTGATTACAAGAATGTCCTGAATTTTCAAAAGGTCCAATTTTCAATGCGTTTTCAATGCCTTTGGCTTTCTGGTTGACATTAGAGCTGTTAGTATTAGCGATTTCTGTTGATTGACGATCGCCTGTTAGATGCGAGTTGAACTCGAGTAAATGACACAAATATAAATAAAATAACAAACTCCAAATATTGTCATCAAGGGATCCGCCATTAATGTGTTTAGTACCATTTTATTGCAAGGAAATATATTTTGTTGCCAGTTAAATTGTGCAGATGTGTATGAGCACTTTATGGAACAGCCATGTAAATAAGGGAAATAAAAAAAAATGACCGTTGCTCATTGATTTTTAATGTCTTTATGGTTAGATAAATTACAAAAGTGCTGGTTTGTAACAAGATTAGTATGTCATAATTTATTTCTTAAAAATTCTAGTTTAAATTGATATGATCCCCAAATATCACCCACCAAGTTACGACTCGAGTTTCGGTCAACTCGTTACATTACTAGTTGACATTACTCCAAAAGTAATGTCGAGCCAATCTTTGTGAAATTTTTATGTAGGTAAGGCCTGGCTAAAGGGAGCAGTGATTATATTTTGGGAAAGATCTGGATCATATTCGGGATCCAAAAAAATCCAACATTATCAGGAACTTAAATTGGTGAAGGTCTGCATTTTATGAGTGCTTTCTAGTTGAGTCTAGATAAGGTAGACTTTCTCCAAGTCTTTGTATTTCTTTTTCCACCAAATCTGACATACATGGAATGATTGGAATCATTGTGAATCCATCTGATGGGTGGGGATATTACTGTGTGGTGAAATACAAGTACTTTTGTCAGTGCCAAATTCTTGAAAAATGTCATTCAGTCCTCATATAATACCCAAGACAAAAGAACTTGAGGAAATTCTAAGCTTAGGTTCCTGAGTAGAATGTTCTGAGCTGTTTCTGGTCAATTTTATACAAATTTCATTTTTTACTTTACAATTTTCTTATGCAGTGAGAGTGCCAATTAGAACTATCTCAATGTTAGTGAATCTTTTTCACAGGTGTCTGGGGAGAAGGTGTCTAAAATGAGTCTTGTGGATCTGGCTGGGAGTGAGCGTGCTCAGAAAACTGGAGCTGTGGGTGACAGACTCAAGGAAGGAAGCAACATCAATAAGTATGTCTGACTCAATGTAATCTCATTTGATATAATCAAATCACATTTCTATCATATACAAGCAGACTGATCAATGAAAAAGCTAAATCTTTAGTCATACAGGAAAATTTGAGAAGTATTTCTTAATCACTTTGAAACTTTATTGAAGTAAATTACAATAAATAAATAGCACTAAAGTATTTTTTATATTTGAAAATTTTCACCCCGCCCGCGCGCGCCCCCCCCCCAAAAAAAAAAAAAAAAAAAAAAAAGAACATTTATATTTAAATAATGAGTAAAATGGCAAGTGTTTAAACCCAGCCCACAAATACTAATGCGTATGAACTGCAACTTGCAGTGGAAAAAACGTCATGTTTTAAAAAAGTATGCAGCCTTTGCAGAATAATACAGGAAATTAAAATAAATAAAAAAATTAATCTGATCTCCCCATATGTGATTTCTTGTAATAGTCCTCAATCTATATACCAGCAGATTGTATGGCACATGAAATAAAATAAGAGAGATATTGTTGTGAAATCTCATGCAGTCACTGTACAAGTATAAAGTATATCTCCTTAATTTTGTTGGGACTGTGGAAAATCTATGTTGACTATTAAGGGTTAAGGGTGGTTCTGATATTTAGTTGAACCTCTGGAAGAAAAATTCCTTTTAATGGAAATACAATTAAGCTACATTAAGATTTTAAAGTGTTAAAATGTTTTTCAGTATTTGTGTTAATCCATTGAAGATGGACTTGACACTATTTGTCTGCAATAGTCATATTATTAGCATACCTAATAAAGGCAAATATCACTGAGAAGTGGTCATATGTCTACATGTAATTGGTCAGTATAACTCTGTGGGAACATGTTTGCAACATGCTTTGCATGGGCACATAACCATTTAACCATCAACTTACTAAGGGGATATTATTGTATCTCCGAAAAGCGGGGATACTATGGATCATGCACGACGATCGTACACGTCCACAGAGATTTTCTTGTGTTCAACCTACAAGACAAATTCCTTCTGGGATTTCTTTTAAACTTTGTAAGTGGCTTGCTTAATGGCAGAGATCTGGCCACCTTATTGTTTTGGTAGGCCACCAGGAGTCAAAATTATGCTCTGGGGAGTCAAAAACGTCAAAAATTTTGACTATTGCTTGTGTTCAAGCTGTAGGGCACAGTTTCTTTCAGATTTATTTTATATTTACTGCATGTTTGCTTCATGTATTTGTAACAGTAGTACTTTCTTCAGAGTGCGCTCATTTATGTTATGCTCAGTAATAAGATAATAACCACATTGTGGACTCATGACTGCTATAAAGATTATTTTTATGAAGAAATCTCCATTGGTAATACTGATTGCCAGACTTTCATTTTCACAGTATTATGGTGTGCACACACTATTGTGTGTAGTAATTGTACTTTATAGTGTAATAGCTGAAGTGTTACATGTTCTTGCAAACTTCTGATGGCAGTCTTTCCCCATATCTCTTCTTATTCTCAAAATCTCTGCACTATATTGTACAAGGTTTTTCATGTTCACTTCCTTTTATGCTGGACACTTCGTAGAATGTTATCTGTTTGCAGTTTTACAAGTGTACCAATTCTCAAATTTGAAGTTTTCATTTTTACCTGCGAGTTTTATGATGTTCCACTGCCCCCGGTCTTGTAAGAGTTCATGGCATTTTTATGTGGTTTATGTGTGTATTTTACTGCGTTCCCGTTACCCGTCTTTGTTTTATTTTTGCCTCGTTATGTGTGAGTGTAAGTTTTACCATGTTTCAGGTCCCTGACAACCCTGGGTCTTGTGATCTCAGCTCTGGCTGACTCCTCCAGTAAATCTGGAAAGAACAAGTTTGTGCCGTACAGAGACTCTGTGCTAACCTGGCTGCTGAAGGTAAGTGGGTGTGTCCAGATAAATCCAATGAGAGTGCTTGAAATAATGACATCGGCCAGTCATATTAATTTTCCTGAGACAAGTGTTGACTTTAAATTCCACTTTATGATTATAGCAGATAGCCTGGGCATTAGTTCTTTTTATGTCAGCTGACTTGTCAGTCAGCTGGCATTATGGCATCACTCTGCGGCGTGTACGTACGCGTACGCGTGAGCGACTTCTCCTCCGAAACTACAAGGCCCAGAGACATGCTGTTTTTTTTAAAAGATAGCTTATCTACCTAGCATGAAAAATTGTTCAAGGCATGCAGATCTGTTTGTTCGTCTGTTTGCTAGAGCCATTATAAGGGAGGTACCCCCCACCCCAAGTATGAAAATGTTGTTGTTTTTTTTTTATTGATCTTTTTGGGTATACAACATGTACATGTGCGTATAATAGTTACATAAGGAAACATATTAAAGATACATCTATTCTTTAACAATAACAACTCAATTCATAGTGTTCAAAGTTTCTTTACTCCACTGATTTATGGTTTGGGTAGGTAAGTATGAAAATGTTAACACTTTATCACAATTTTCTCAGTGACTATTGCAGGGATTTCTCTGATATTTTGCACATATGTACTAGGTCATAAGTAGATTCCCTTGTGTGAATGTCAGACCTGGATCTTTCTTAATTTTTTTTTTATTAATTTTTTAAATAATTTTTAACACTTTAAAATTAATGAAATCATGCACGAAATCAATTATAACTTGAAAAGTATTGCATTTAGAGAATTTTGTTAAAATATGTTATTCAGCTACTTTTTCCATAGCTACAACATGGTGAGTAACTTGGGTGTCTATCTCAGTAGCTAAGTGAGTAATAGCTACTTTTGGACTTTTCAGTAACTTCCATCATGAGTAAAATCACCTGTAACTTAAAAACTATTGCATTTAGAGAATTTTGTGTAAACATGTTATTCAGCTACTTTTGGGTCAGCTATAACATAGTAAAATTTCAGACCTGTAGCTCATGGCATAGCTGAGTAATAGCTACTTTTAGGTTATCATTGTTGAGTAAATCACTTATAACTTCAAAACTATTGCATTTAGAGTATTTAGTTTCTTATGTTATTCACCTATTTTAGGGTCAGCTATAACATAGTCAAATTCCAGACCTGTGGCTCATTGCATAGCTGAGTAATAGCTACTTTGAGGTTCTTACTCAACACTAAATCATTTATAACTTGAAAAGTATTGCATTTAGAGCATTTTGTTAAAATATGTTATTCAGCTACTTTTTCCATAGCTACAGCATGGTGAGTAACTTGGGTGTCTATCTCAATAGGTAAGTGAGTAATAGCTACTTTTGGTCTTTTCAGTAACTTCCATCATGAGTAAAATCTCCTGTAACTTAAAAACTATTGCATTTAGAGAATTTTGTGTAAATATGTTATTCAGCTACTTTTGGGTCAGCTATAACATAGTAAAATTTCAGACCTGTAGCTCATGGCATAGCTGAGTAATAGCTACTTTTAGGTTATCACTGTTGAGTAAATCACTTACAATTTGAAAAGTATTGCATGTAGAGTATTTAGTTTCTTATGTTATTCACCTATTTTAGGGTCAGCTATAACATAGTCAAATTCCAGACCTTTGGCTCATTGCATAGCTGAGTAATAGCTAGTTTGAGGTTCTTACTCAACATTAAATCATTTATAACTTGAAAAGTATTGCATTTAGAACATTTTGTTAAAATATGTTATTCAGCTACTTTTTCCATAGCTACAACATGGTGAGTAACTTGGGTGTCTATCTCAATAGCTAAGTGAGTAATAGCTACTTTTGGTCTTTCAGTAACTTCCATCATGAGTAAAATCACCTGTAACTTAAAAACTATTGCATTTAGAGAATTTTGTGTAAATATGTTATTCAGCTACTTTTGGGTCAGCTATAACATAGTAAAATTTCAGACCTGTAGCTCATGGCATAGCTGAGTAATAGCTACTTTTAGGTTATCACTGTTGAGTAAATCACTTACAACTTGAAAAGTATTGCATGTAGAGTATTTAGTTTCTTATGTTATTCACCTATTTTAGGGTCAGCTATAACATAGTCAAATTCCAGACCTGTTGCTCATTGCATAGCTGAGTAATAGCTACTTTGAGGTTCTTACTCAACACTAAATCATTTATAACTTGAAAAGTATTGCATTTAGAGCGTTTTGTGAAAATATGTTATTCAGCTACTTTTTCCATAGCTACAACATGGTGAGTAACTTGGGTGTCTATCTCAATAGCTAAGTGAGTAATAGCTACTTTTGGACTTTTCAGTAACTTCCATCATGAGTAAAATCACCTGTAACTTAAAAACTATTGCATTTAGAGAATTTTGTGTAAACATGTTATTCAACTACTTTTGGGTCAGCTATAACATAGTAAAATTTCAGACCTGTAGCTCATGGCATAGCTGAGTAATAGCTACTTTTAGGTTATCACTGTTGAGTAAATCACTTATAACTTCAAAACTATTGCATTTAGAGTATTTAGTTTCTGATGTTATTCACCTATTTTAGGGTCAGCTATAACATAGTCAAATTTCAGACCTGTGGCTCATTGCATAGCTGAGTAATAGCTACTTTGAGGTTCTTACTCAATACTAAATCATTTATAACTTAAAAACTATTGCATTTAGAGCATTTTGGTAAAATATGTTATTCAGCTACTTTTTCCATAGCTACAACATGGTGAGTAACTTGGATGTCTATCTCAATAGCTAAGCGAGTAATAGGTACTTTGTCAGTTTTTAATGATAACCATAATGAGTAAAAGGCTTATATCTTCAAAAGTATTGCAGCTACACAATTTCTCTCAAATATATTGTTCATCTACTTTTTGTGAACTGTAATATATTTAAATTTTTACAACTGTTGTTCAATATACAAGTGAGTAATCGCTATTTTATTGCTACTTGAAAATGTGAAAAATCACAAATATATCGAAAACCGTAAGAGATAGAGCGATTTTGAGCGAATTTTCGACCCGCAGGGTATTGCTAGAGTGTCCCATGCAAAGGGGAAAAATTTCAATTTCGCCACTTTTGGCGGCCATCTTGGATTTTTGCGGAAAATGAAAAAGTGTGAATATCTCGAAAACCGTAAGAGATAGAGCGATTTCGAGCGAATTTTCGACCCGCAGGGTATTGCAAGAGTGTCCCATGCAAAGGGCAAAAATTTCAATTTTCGCCACTTTTGGCGGCCATCTTGGATTTTTGCGGAAAATGAAAAAGTGTGAATATCTCGAAAACCGTAAGAGATAGAGCGATTTCGAGCGAATTTTCGACCCACGGGGTATTGCAAGAGTGTCCCATGCAAAGGGGAAAAATTTCAATTTTCGCCACTTTTGGCGGCCATCTTGGGTTTTTGTGGAATATGAAAAAGTGTGAATATCTCAAAAACCGTAAGAAATAGAGCGATTTCGAGCGAATTTTCGACCCGCAGGGTATTGCAAGAGTGTCCCATGCAAAGGGCAAAAATTTCAATTATCGCCACTTTTGGCGGCCATCTTGGATTTTTGCGGAAAATGAAAAAGTGTGAATATCTCGAAAAACGTGAGAGACAGAGCTATTTCGTGCGGATGTTTGACCCGCAGGGTAGTTTAACTTACTTTTTACACCTTAACAGTTACCTTCTTACTTTCCTTGTGAACACCATTTCCAGGGCACAACTTTTGTGTCTTTTTCTTCTGTCACTTCTACTCTGAAACTAAAAACACACAGTCAGCTGACACAGAGCCCGTTCACGGGCACTGATTGCTTGTTTAAATAAATATAGACGTTGAGACATGTTTTTTACCCATGTTGAGACATGTTTTTCACCCATGGTGTCCGGATGGGCGGGCGTCCGGGTGGGCGGGCGGGCGGCGGGAAATAGTTTGTCCGGGCTGTATCTCAGAAACCGTAAGGTGTAGGAAGTTGATACTTGGTAGGGACATTGGTTAGGGGGTGTAGGTGTGCAACGTCATGGTCTGACCTTGATTTGACCTTTGACCTTGCCGTAGTGACCTTGACCTATAAAATCTTGTCCGGGCTATATCTCGGAAACCGTAAGGTGTAGGAAGTTGATACTTGGTAGGGATATTGGTTAGGGGGTGTAGGTGTGCAACGTCATGGTCTGACCTTGATTTGACCTTTGACCTTGCCGTAGTGACCTTGACCTATAATATGTTGTCCAGGTTATATCTCGGAAACTGTAAGGCTTGGGAAGTTGATATTTTGTAGGGACATTGGTTAGGGGGTGTAGGTGTGCAACGTCATGGTGTGACCTTGATTTGACGTTTGACCTTGCCGTAGTGACCTTGACCTATAAAATGTTGTCCGGGCTATATCTCAGAAACTGTAAGGTGTAGGAAGTTGATACGTGGTACGGATATTGGTTAGGGGGTGTAGGTGTGCAACGTCATGGTGTGACCTTGATTTGACCTTTGACCTTGCCGTAGTGGCCTTGACCTATAAAATTTTGTCCGGGCTATATCTCAGAAACCGTAAGGTGTAGGAAGTTGATACTTGGTAGGGATATTGCTTAGGGGGTGTAGGTGTGCAACGTCATGGTCTGACCTTGATTTGACCTTGCCGTAGTGACCTTGACCTATAAAATGTTGTCTGGGCTATATCTCAGAAACCGTAAGGTGTAGGAAGTTGATACGTGGTAGGGATATTGATTAGGGGGTGTAGGTGTGAAACGTCATGCTCTGACCTTGATTTGACCTTTAACCTTGCCGTAGTGACCTTGACCTATAAAATATTGTCCGGGCTTTATCTCGGAAACTGTTAGGTGCAGGAAGTTGATATTTGGTAGAGACATTGGCTAGGGGGTGTAGGTGTGCAGCATCATGGTGTGACCTTGATTTGACATTTGACCTTGCAATAGTGACCTTGACCTATAAAATCGTCAGGGCTGTATCTCGGAAACCGTAAGGTGTAGGAAGTTGATACTTGGTAGGGACATTGGTTATTGGCTATAGGAGTGTATTATCATGGTGTGACCTTAATTTGACCTTTGACCTTGCCGTAGTGACCTTGACCTTTAAAATCTTGTTGCACCTTTGGGTCTGTCTTTTGATGCAGATTAAGCAAAAGTCATATTAGAATTTATTAAGAATTTTACTTTCATAACTTCCCATTGTAAGAGATAGAATTTCATCAAGTGAAAGTCAAGATTTTACTCCAACACCACACATAAGCATTCATTAAATGTATTACCACTTCTGTATGCATGGTAATATTCAAACCATCTAAACCATAATTCGGAAATGCAGATGTATATAAAGAGTGTTGAATTTTAGTTTACTGATTAATGCTGTCATCTTGTCATTATGTCAGCTGACTTGTCAGTCAGCTGACATTATGTCGTCACTCTGCGGCGTGGGCGTACGCGTATGCGTCCGCGTCCGCGTCCGCGTGAACAACTTCTCCTCCAAAACTACAAGGCCTAGAGACATGCTGTTTTTTTTAAAAGATACCTTATCTATCGAGGATGAAAAATTGTTCAAGGCATGCAAATCTGTCTGTTCGTCTGTTTGCTAGAGACATTACAAGGGGGGTACCCCCACCCAAAGTGTGAAAATTTCAACACTTAATCACAATTTTCTCAGTGACTATTGCAGGGATTTCTCTCATATCTTGCATATATGTACTAGGCCACAGGTAGATTCTCTTGTGTGAGTATGAGACCTGGATCTGTCTTACTTTTTTTTAATAAATTTTTTTAATAATTTTTAATGCATTAAAATTCATGAAAACATGCACAAAATCATTTATAACTTGAAAAGTGTTGCATTTAGAGCATTTTGTTAAAATATGTTATTCAGCTACTTTTTTCATAGCTACAATATGGTGAGTAAGTTGGGTGCCTGTCTCAATAGCTAAGTGAGTAATAGCTACTTTTGGGCTTTTCAGTAACTTCCATCATGAGTAAAATCACTTGTAACTTAAAAACTATTGCATTTAGAGAATTTCGTATAAATATGTTATTCAGCTACTTTTGGGTCAGCTATAACATAGTAAAATTTTAGACCTGTAGCTCATGGCATAGCTGAGTAATAGCTACTTTTAGGTTATCACTGTTGAGTAAATCGCTTATAACTTCAAAACTATTGCATTTAGAGAATTTCGTATAAATATGTTATTCAGCTACTTTTGGGTCAGCTATAACATAGTAAAATTTCAGACCTGTAGCTCATGGCATAGCTGAGTAATAGCTACTTTTAGGTTATCACTGTTGAGTAAATCGCTTATAACTTGGAAACTATTGCATTTAGAGTATTTTGTTTCAATATGTTATTCACCTATTTTGGGATCAGCTATAACATAGTGAAGTTTCAGATCTGTGGTTCATTGCATAGCTGAGTAATAGCTACTTTGAAGTTCTCACTATTGAGTAAATCACTTGTAACTTAAAACCTATTGCATTTAGAGAATTTCGTATAAATATGTTATTCAGCTACTTTTGGGCCAGCTATAACATAGTGAAATTTCAGATCTGTAGGTCATGGCATAGCTGAGTAATAGCTACTTTAAAGTTCTCACTATTGAGTAAATCAGTTGTAATTGGAAAACTATTGCATTTAGAGAATTTTGTATATATATGTTATTCATCTACTTTTGGGTCAGCTATAACATAGTAAAATTTCAGACCTGTAGCTCATGGCATAGCTGAGTAATAGCTACTTTTAGGTCATCACTATTGAGTAAATCAGTTGTAACTTCAAAACTATTGCATTTACAGTATTTTGCTTAAATATGTTGTTCACCTACTTTTGGGTCAGCTGTAACATAGTGAAATTTCTGACCTGTAGCTCATTGCATAGCTGAGTAATAACTACTTTGAGGTTCTCACTATTGAGTAAATCAGTTGTAATTGCAAAACTATTGCATTTAGAGAATTTAGTATAAATATGTTATTCAGCTACTTTTGGGTCAGCTATAACATAGTAAAATTTCAGACCTGTAGCTCATGGCATAGCTGAGTAATAGCTACTTTTAGGTCATCACTATTGAGTAAATCAGTTGTAACTTGAAAACTATTGCATTTACAGTATTTTGCTTAAATATGTTGTTCACCTACTTTTAGGTCAGCTATAACAGAGCAAAAATTCAGACATGTAGCTCATTGCATAGCTGAGTAATAGTTACTTTGAGGTTCTCACTCTTGAGTAAATCAGTTGTAACTTGAAAACTATTACATTTAGAGTATTTTGTTAAATATGTTATTCACAGACGTTTTGGTCAGCTATAACATAGTGAAATTGCAGACCTCTATGTCATGGCATAGCTGAGCAATAGCTTCTTTCGGGTTCTCACTGTTGAGTAAATCATTGTATCCAACCTGTAGGAAATCATGGGCTGGGAATCTGTTAATATGGTCCGATTTGACCTTGGAACCCTCCTTCAAGGTCAAATGAGGATAGCCAAACTTAAAAGTGCTTATAACTCGCTTATTATTGGTCCTAGAGGTTTGGAATGGAAAACCAACCTATAGAAAATCATGGGCTGGGAATCTTTTGGTGTGGTCGGATTTCACCTTAGACCCCTCCTTCCAGGTCAAACGAAGATAGCCAAACGTAAAGTGCTTATAACTCGCGTATTATTGGTCTTGGAGGTTTGGGATGGTAAACCAACATATAGGAAATCATGGGCTGGGATTCTTTTGGTGTGGTCAGATTTGACCTGGGACCCCTCCTTCAAGGTCAATTGAGGATAGCCAAACTTACAATTGCTTATAACTCGCTTATTATTGGTCCTACAGGTTTGGGATGGTAAACAAGCTACAGGAAATCATGGGCTGGGAATTTTTTTGTGTGGTCGGGTTTGACCTTAGACCCCTCCGTCAAGGTCAAACAAGGATAGCCAAACTTAAAAAGTGCCTATGACTCACTTATTATTGGTCCGAGAGGTTTGGGATGGTAAACCATCCTAAATTCTTTGGCTGGGAATCTTTTGGTATGGTCAGATTTGACCTTTGGATCCCTTCTTCATGGTCGAACGAGGATATTGCATTTATAGTATTTCTTTAAATATTTTTTACCTACTTTTTACACTTAAACAATTACCTTGTTACTTTATTTCATAATACCATTTGCAGGGCACAACTTTTTTGTCCTTTTCTTCTGTCAGCTTCGGAATATCTTTCGAACATGCTGTTCAGTTACCATTTACTGTATTTCTGTACAGCCCTTTCCCTGATAAGTATGCTTTCCTCTCATTATCACCATCACAAATCAAAAACATTCAGTCAGCTGACACAGTGCCCGTTCACGGGCACTCTCCTCTTGTTGAATTATCTTGTTTTAATACTTCATCTTTTTCGCATTATCTTTCTTTTAAACATTATTTCTCCATTTAAACATTGTTTGGACCTTTATATAACTGATAGTGTTCTGAAAGTATCCTGAAGTTTGTACTGGTACAGTACTTCTATATCTCATGGTGTTGAAAATATTTCCCAAGGCTGTGGGGTACGGGCATCTCTGATGCTATTTTTTGAATATGAAATAAAAATTTCATTTAAGATGGGGCTGTGGTAGAATACCCGAGTATTAAAAAAATGGGCTGACTGTATTGATAAACTGAGAATAAACTAGCGAAAGTGGCTTCTATTAAAACACTATTTTTTTAGACAAATAATAGAGTGAAACCCAAATTACAACAAAATTTGTAGATAGTATTAGTTGTCAACCAAAGTTTCCTTATTTTCAGAGACATTTTACTTTTGATAAATTTGTTCACATCAGCCGCCATATTTGTATCACTGGTACTTTCAGTTGGTTCACACTAAAGTGTAAGAACCAGGATATTGGGTTGGTTTTCACCATAAGGACACCTGACCCCATCTTTCACCCTGACTCACATGTTTAAGTTAATTTGCTTATGAACTTGGACAACATTTGAAAATATACATACATTAATATATTGCAGCCGGTGATACATGTAGGAGAGGTCTTCCATTAATTAAGATTTACCAAAACAAAATATGCCATTTCCAGGACAACTTGGGTGGGAACAGTAAGACGGTAATGGTTGCCACGGTGAGCCCGTCGGCTGATAATTACGAGGAGACGCTGTCCACACTGCGGTACGCAGACCGAGCCAAACGCATCATCAACCATGCCGTGGTGAATGAGGACCCCAATGCTCGGATTATACGTGAGCTGAGAGAGGAGGTGGAGATGCTGAGGACTATGTTAGGAGAAGCACAGGTGAGATATTAAGAGATACAGGTGTCATGATACTATATCATTGGGTTTAATGATGTAAACACTCTGGAGAAATATTTAAAAATGTTTCATAGACACCAACTAATCACCAGATGCTAGTGATATGAACCGTAAACCGGCATACCACATTTCATTTTATTGCGTTAATACATCCTATCCAATGGACAATAGCTTATCCGGTCGGCGCGGACCGGCCCGCCAAACGTCAGAAAAAGACGTCCTGTGTCTCCACCGGCTAGGCCGGCCCAGTGCTGTGCACTCGCCAGATGGCGTGTAGTACTTCCTTCCTGTCTAGACAGAGTGACGTCATAGCATCTTTTTCGTTTGGCGCATGTGTTGTGTACACGAAATTTCTGAGTTGAAATATATTTTGAGATTTATTAAAGTTATTCTTCAGAGTGTGCTTTTAAATTTTATCATTGTGTTCAAGAGTGTGTATAGATCATTTTGACTTGGTTTTTGGTTACGGATCGTCATGTCTTCCCCTTCACAGAAGCATGGAAGTTGTGGTCACATCATGGCTAGCTTCGACAGCCATTGTTTCTGCGCACGTTGCAGAGAAAAGGGTAAGGGGTCAGATCCGTGCGTTGCCAAGAAGGATTGTAACTCTTGTAACATTTTGTCTGAGGAACAACGTTTACAGTTGTCCACTCCCTCGTACAGATTAAAGAAGGAGAAAAGAGACCTTAAGAAATCTGCGGATACGCCTAAACAGGACTCTACCAGTTCCTCTCTCATAGACCTGTCCTCTGTGACAGTAGTGGGAGCTGTGGACGACCAGGGGATTTTGCAGTCCCCGGGTGCCAGTTCTGAAAAGAAGAAGAAACCTAATCCTTCTGAAAAGACTAAAGCTCATTCTTCAAAAGATTCCAAGCCGGCTTCTGACAAAGCCTCTAAGTCGCTTCCCAAGTCTCACAGATCCTCACCGGACACAAGGATCGATGAGTTAGACCAGAAATGGTCTGATCGGTTTAACAGACTAGAGGCGCTTTTGTTAGCCAAATCCTTGAATAGAGAACCGACCTTTGCTACAGTGAAAGTCACCCCAGCACACTCACCTCCTTCAGGTTCGGCTATATCATCCAAACCTTTTATCAGACCTCAAGATACAGAGTTGTCGGCTACCGACCTCGTCTCTCAGAGACCGGATACCGACCAACCACAACCTTCAGCTGCCCCTCAGCTATCTTCAGATTTGCCTGGTGTTTGTCAGACTGTATCCAAGTCGACCAGCAAATCGTCAAGGGCAAAGGTTCCCACCGACCGGCGTTCAGATGTGGCTGGTACCGACTCCCCATTGTCACAACAGGTACCCAGCAGAGCATTTTCAATACCGGCAAGGAAAACCAGTGTGTCTTCCACAGATACCGACTCCGACTCCGACCTGTCTGACCGTCCGCCTGTGGACATATTTGTTGAAGAGGGAGAGCTCTCTGACCAGGATCACGAAGCCTCTGTTAATGACCCAGATCTGACCCTCTCAGAGGAACAGAATTACAGAGAAACGATGAGTGGGATCAGATCGTTCATGGGGTGGAACCACATCCCAGAAATTGACACTGCCGCTTCCAAGTCGGAGGATAATCCGTTTGCTGGCCCTAAAGCCCAGCCCACAGGAAAGGTTTCGGTCACAATGCCCACGGATGAGTGGCTATGCAACAAGATGGGGAAGCTCAACCTCACACTTACAGAGGGATACCCATCACGTAGTTCGGAGGCTGGAGGTCTCCTCAAGGACCAGTTTGTCCGACCCCCAAAGTCCCAGGCCAAGTGGTATAACTTTGTTCCTAATCCACAGAAGAGTGATCAGGAAACGGGGAAAACTGTTCAGACCTGGAGCACTGACGCATCCAAAGTTAATAGCTCTTATAGTCGCATCGCAAAGGCAGCTGGCATTGCATCAACCCCACCTGCTTCACGCCAGATCTCCCAGGACAATTTAAGAAAGTGGGAGAAGTCAGCCCGCGAAGCCTCTATTATTTGCAACCAAGCGGCTGGCTTCAACCGGTGTCTATACAGGGTACAGGACAACATGCAGTCCGAACTCAAAGCTATCAAAGCCGAACTAACCAAGGGGAAATCCTCAGGGAAGCTTTCTCATGCTGCCGACGAATTACAGTTTCTCATGAACTTTAATTCTAGCATAACACAGTCCATGGTGAAAACCCTTGAACATTTGTCAGATTTTGTATTTGTGACGGTGGCCAATATGACACTCATCAGAAGAGATGCCTACCTCTCTCATCTTAAAATGGGTATAAAGCCAGACACCCTGGGTGCCTTACGGACTGGACCTCTCCATATCTCAACCCTGTTCCCAGATGCCGCATTGAAACAGGCCGAGCAAGACATTGCCAATTTTGAGAGCAAAACCCAAGGTCAGTCAGGAAAGAAAGGTCGCTTCCACCCATACGAACGGCCAGAAAAGAGTTCGGACTACAGGAAACCAGACCGTCCTGCATGGAAGAACATTGGCAATAAGGGTCAGGGCAAGAAACAGAAAGGCAAGGCCTCTTACTACTCCTCGCGTCCAGCCAAGGGCCAGCAGTCCTATAAATGACAATTACTTTGTAAACAGTTTACAGGCGGGACTGCTGGCCGGGAGCAAGACTCTAGCACAAGAAAAGACATTAAACTCTGTAAATTGTCATGTTGCAATGGATGTACCTTCTGCACCCGGGCACTCCCAAAAGAAAGAGTTAAGTCCCGGGTGGGCAGAGTGTCAATCAAAAGTGTGTCACAAATTAAAATATGTGAAACCTGTTTCTTGTGTCACTCAATTGTCTTGTGTCCAACCTGTAAAAACTGCCCAAAATGTTGTAAACGATCAACCTGTAGGGGCCAGGCTACAAATCTTTTGGAAAACTTGGCTGGATCTGGGGGCCGGTCCGAAAATAGTTCAAATCCTGAAAGAGGGTTACACCCTCCCCTTTCGGATCCGCCCCCAACTCACACGGTCTCCTTCAGTCATAAGCCGTTATGTCAATCCCCACAGGAACAGCTACCTGCTGGAGGCATTACATCAGCTTATAGACAAAAACGCAGTGGAAAGGGTTCGAAATCAAAAGTCTCTAGGGTTTTTCAACCGACTCTTTCTCGTCCCCAAACCCAACAACAAATGGCGGCCAATCCTGGACCTAAGCAACCTAAATCTCTTCCTCAAGGTGGAGACATTCAAAATGGAAACGCCGGAAACCATCCGAACATCTCTCCAGCAAGGAGAATGGGTTACCTCAGTAGATTTCAAGGACGCCTACTTCCACATACCAATACAGGAACAATCCAGAAAATATCTAAGATTTCATGTTCAGGGCCGGACTTATCAGTTCAGGGCACTGCCCTTTGGTCTGTCCACAGCGCCCATGGAGTTCACTGTGTTAGTGAAGGAAGTCAAACTGATGGCCATGCAAAGGGGTATAAGGATCCACCAATACCTAGACGACTGGTTGGTGAGAGCCAGATCCCAACACATTTGTCTCCGACATACCCAAATCCTGGTGAGGATGTGCCAGACCTTAGGTTGGCTGGTAAATCTGGAGAAATCAGAACTGGAACCCAAACAGGTCTTCGACTTCGTAGGTTACCAGTTCGACCTCCGTTCCGGCCGGGTCAGACCGACTCCGGACCGGTGGAAAAGCCTTCAGGACAAGATACACGCACTCTTGCTGCTACCGGCCTGTCCGGTCCGGCAGTTCATGTCCCTGATAGGTCTGCTAACAGCCACAGAAAAACAGGTTCACCTCGGCCGACTACACATGAGACCCATACAGTGGCATCTCAAAAACAACTGGAGGGTACCAGAATCTCTAGAGAAGATTATTCCTCTACCGCGGGCCCTACATCCTCACTTACAATGGTGGCTAGACGAAGACAATGTGCTTCAAGGTCAACCATTACACCCAGTAAGACATGCTCTGCAAATTTTTACAGACGCATCAAAAGAAGGGTGGGGTGCTCACGTAAACGAATTCACTGCAAGAGGGTCCTGGTCGGTTCCGGAAAGCAACCTGCACATAAACTATCTGGAACTCAAGGCTGTGTATCTGGCCTTAAAAGAGTTCCAAAATCTCTGCGTAGACAAGATAGTTCTGATAGCAACCGACAATACTACAGTGGTCGCTTACATAAACAAGGAAGGAGGGATGAGTTCGGGCCAGCTTTGTGCCCTACTTTGGAGAATCTTGACCTGGTGTTCCCAGCGACAAGTAACTCTAAAAGCCCGACACATCCCAGGCCGTTTGAATGTGATAGCCGACAAACTATCCAGACTAGGTCAGACCATTCAAACAGAGTGGTCTCTCCTCCCGGAGATTTTCCAACAGATATGCAACCAATGGCACCGGCCTCAGGTGGATCTGTTTGCCACGAGGTTCAACCACAAGTTACCTCAGTTTGTCTCTCCAGTACCGGACTCCCTGGCTATAGCAGTGGATGCACTTACTCTGCCATGGGGGGATCTGGATGCATACGCCTTCCCACCGACCGCCATATTGGGCAAAGTAGTGGAGAAGCTTCTGGACTCCCCTTGCAAGAGACTCATCCTGATTGCCCCGGGGTGGCCCAACATGCCTTGGTTTTGGGACCTGGTGGCCATGTCCAGTCAGGTCCCTCTCTGCCTGCCCAACCTGCCAAATTTGCTGACACAGCCCTTCAATCAGATCCCTCACAGAAATCTGACAACTCTGAACCTCCATGCCTGGCTCCTAGAGCCACAAAAATCAAGGAACAGGGCTTCTCTGAGGCAGTGGCAGCAAGAATTGAGGCTCCTCAAAGAAAGTCGACTAGATCGGTCTATGAGGCAAAGTGGACCATCTTTACAAAGTGGTGCATCACTAATCAGGTGGACTTCAGGTCACCACCTGTAAAGTCGGTGGCTGACTTCCTAATGTACCTCTTTGAGGACAAGAAGTTGCAGCCCAGCACCATTGATGGATACAGATCTGCCATTGCTGATAAACTAGGTAATACAACAGTCAATATCAGCAAAGATGATAATCTCACTCGTCTCTTGGAAAGTTTCCACAGAGATAGACCCAAAGGGCGGAGGGGAGTACCCTCCTGGAACCTTTCCCTGGTACTACACCAGCTGACAAAGGCTCCTTTCGAACCTCTTAAGGAAGCATCACTGAAGCATCTGACCTTCAAAACTGTCTTCCTTTTGGCCCTGGGCTCTGGTAAAAGAAGGAGTGAGATCCATGCATGGCAAAACAGGAACATCAGACACCAAGCCGATTGGTCGAAGGTATCCCTGTTCCCATCTCCCAGCTTTCTCTCCAAGAATCAGCTGGCCAAGGAGGGTCCAGAGAGTGTAGCCCCAGTGGTCATACCAGCCCTGGCCCCTACTCTGGATAAGTCCCTCAAAGCTGACAGATCCCTTTGTCCAGTCAGAGCCTTGCGCTACTATTTGGACAGGACGTCAGACCTCAGGCAGCACAAGGAATTAGTCTTTGTCTCCTTGAAGAAAGGCTTCGACAAAGACATTTCTCCTGCCACTATCTCCTCATGGATCAAACAGACTGTGATCCTATGCTATGAGCTCTCTGATCAACAGGCCCACACCCTACATCAAGTTAAAGCTCATGATGTCAGGGCCTTTGCTGCCTCCAAGGCCTTCCAGTCGGGAGTTTCCTTGGAACAGATCTTATCAGCCTGCCACTGGAAGTCTCATAACACCTTCACTCAATTTTACCTGAAGGATATGGCTTGGGCCGATTCAGAGCTATACCATCTTGGCCCTGTGGTGGCTGCTCAGCAGATCCACCAGCAGCCGAGGACTTAGAGGAGATCTGTGCATTTATAAATAAGGAGATGTATTGTATATATTGCACATATAGTTAAGCAACAAATATAAAAAAAAAAAAAAAAAAAAAAAAAATCTCTCACGTACTTCCTTCGGGAGAGGTGATTTTATGGGACTGAACTCATCCCTCTCTTCCCCTACCTCAGAGCAGGTCTGTTAAAAAAGGGCGGGGGGGGGGGGGGGGGGGGGCGCAAGGTCGACTCTGACGGTTCCTTCCGGATAACCGGATGATGATACTCGACCACAGCCTTAAGGGTATCTGACTTCAAGGTCTACCCGGGCTGTAAGGAAAGAAGAAATGGTCATTATTTCTAACATGAGTTCAACTTCTTTAGTCCCTAGTAACGCACCCGCCATCCAAGCGGTAGTTATTCAGCTATTGTCCATTGGATAGGATGTATTAACGCAATAAAATTGCAAATTTAATAGGTAAATTAAATTTTTATAAGTTAATACCCTATCCAATGGACACACAAGACCCTCCCACCTGACCCCGCTTTCACTTTACTAGGGGTCTATATATGTTTAGACAACGAAAAAGATGCTATGGCGTCACTCTGTCTAGACAGGAAGGAAGTACTACACGCCATCTGGCGAGTGCACAGCACTGGGCCGGCCTAGCCGGTGGAGACACAGGACGTCTTTTTCTGACGTTTGGCGGGCCGGTCCGCGCCGACCGGATAAGCTATTGTCCATTGGATAGGGTATTAACTTATAAAAATTTAATTTACCTATTAAATTTGCAATTTCGTTTAGGTAGTAATGACAAAATCCGTAAAGAATATTTAAGTACCAGTTATTGAAAATGTCATTTTATTGCGTTAATACATCCTATCCAATGGACAATATGCTAAACCGGTCGTCGCAGACCGGCCTGCCAAACGTCAGAAAAAGACGTCCTGTGTTTCCACCGGCTGGCCGGTCCTCACACTGCATTCGCCAGGTGGCGCATCATACTTCCTTGCTGTCTAGACAACCTGACGTCATAGCATCTTTTTCGTTTGGCGCATGCACTGCTTGAACGGATTATTTTCTCCTGTGGAATTTTGTGAATTTTTGTGTGTTGAGGAAGTTTCGAGGTTTTATAACTTTACTATTTACTTCCTTACATCTTATAGACCAACATGTCCTCTCCCAGTCAGCGTCGAGGGGGTTGCGGCCACATGATGGCAGGTTTTGACTTTCACTCTGTCTGTGCGCGTTGCCGCGATAAGAAAAAGGGCTCAGACCCTTGTGTAGAGACACCTCCAGCTCCCTGCCATCATTGTGATGCCTTAACTGCGGACCAGAAGGCTCAACTCTCCACCCCCTCGTATAAGATCAAGAAAGAGAAGAGAGAGGCTAAGACATCTACTCCAGCTAAAGACTCAGACACTCTCAGTCCCACCCTCGTGGACCCGGCACTTGTGTCGGTAGTGGGGGTAGTGGATGGCCAAGGTACCTCTGGTGCCTCTGGTTTGAGTGGGCCGGAAGAGAAGAAGAAGAAATCTGATAAGAAATCCTCTACATCTTCCAAGCCGGTGAAGCCGGAGAAGTCGGTGAAATCATCTTCCAGCCGACCAACCTCTTCTTCTTCGACTGCCGACCAGGGGAAGCCCATCGCCCCCCTCTACCGACTCAAGATTTTCAGATCTTGACAAAAAGTGGTCGGATCGGTTCAACAGGCTAGAAGCCCTTCTCATGGCGAAGACTTTAGACCGACCACAGGAGCCAGTTTTTGGGACCGTTAGGGTGACCCCTACTCATGCTCCTCCGGCTGATGTGGTCCGACCGGACCCCTTCATACATCCTAGTAATCAGCCTTCTCAACCGACCGACCCTGCTCTTGTCTCACCGACCACCGACCCACTTCACCAAGGGTCTACCGCTGCTAAAGCCTCTTCATCAACTCAACCGGAACCGACCACCGCATCAGTATCACAGCCAAGTCACAGACGCCTAGCTAGTGCCTTTGACACGTCCAGGAAAGAAACTTCTCTCTCCAGTGACTCTGAGTCGGACAGTCTGTCTTCGGACCGACCACCTGTTGACATTTTCCCGGAAGAAGGCGAGTTATCTGATGATCTAGAGGCCAACTTGTCTGAACATGATCAATCCCTCTCGGAAGAACAATCCTACCGGGAGACTATGAGAGGGATTAGATCCTACATGAACTGGTCTCATATCCCGGACATCGACTCCGGCGCCACCACCTCTGAAGATAATCCCTTCTCCGGCCCCAAGACGCACACGCCAGGAAAAGTCTCTGTAACTTTACCGACTGATGAATGGCTCTGCAAGAAAATGTCAAGACTCAACCTCACTTTAACTCAAGGTTATCCCACGCGAGCTTCTGAAGCAGGGGGCCTTTTGAGAGACCAATTTGTCCGACCGCCCAAATCACAGAGCAAGTGGTATGCTTTTCAAGCTAACCCCAAGAAGGACTCTGATCAAACCATTTCATCTTGGCACACCGGATCATCACGTCTCAACAGTGGTTACCTCAGGATTGCTAGATAGGCCGGTATAGCCAGTGCACCCCCCATGTCACGTCCTATCTCTCAAAAGAATCTACGTAAGTGGGAGAAGTCTGCGCGCGAATCGACTGTCATCTGTAATCAGGCTGCAGGGTTCAACCGCTGTCTGCTTAAGATCCAGCAAAGCATGAACACTCAGTTGAAAGCCATACGGGTGGACTCCAAAGGGAAAGCACCGGCCAGATCTTCAACTGCTGTGGATGAACTTCAGTTTTTACTGGACTTTAATGCCAGTGTGTGCCAGTCCATGGCGAAAGCAATGGAACACTTGACAGAGTTTGTTTTTGTTAACATGGCAAATGCTACCCTTCTGAGGCGGGACTCCTATTTAGCTTACTTAAAGGCAGGGGTCAAGGCGGACACTCTCAACGCTTTACGTACATCACCACTTCACATTGATACCTTATTTCCGGACAGTTGTGTAAAAAAGGCTGAAGAGGATATAACGGACTTTGACAGGAATAGATCTAGCTCTGTTTATAAGAGCTGCAGATATCATCCGTATGAAAGGCAAGAGCAGAAGTCGGACAGGAAACAGGACAAACCGGCCTGGAAGAATTTGTCACGTTCCAGTTCCAGCAGAAGGAATAGAGGAAAGCAACAGTATTCCTCGCGACCTGCCAAGGGTCAGCAGCAGTACAAATGACAATCAATCTGTAACTCAGTTGAGACCCTTGCTGCTGACCGGGAGCCCAGTACAAGAGACAATAGACACTTGAAATGTAAGGTTACATGTTGTAAATTCTTCTCATACTGCGCCCGGGCATTCTCAAAAGAACGAAATAAGTCCCAGGGCAGCAGTTTGTTATCCAGAGCAAAATGCATTAAAATCTGTGAAAGGTGTTTCTTGTGTCATTCCTTTGTCTCATGTACATACTGTAACCAATGCTCCAAATGTTGTCACAAATCTGCCTGTAGGGGCGTGACTGCAAAGGTTTTGGAAAAGGTGGCTAGACCTGAATGCCGGACCGAGAGTGGTTCAAATTTTGAAAGAGGGCTACACCCTCCCCTTTCGGATCCGGCCGAACTTGTCCAGAAAACCCACAGTCGTAAGCTGCTATGGCAATCCTCACAGAAATCTCAAACTGTTGGAGGCATTACATCAGCTTATGGACAAAAATGCCATAGAACTAGTTCACAAACAGACCTCACTAGGTTTCTTCAACCGACTATTTCTGGTCCCCAAACCCAACAACAAGTGGAGGCCCATCTTAGACCTGAGCAATCTGAATCTTTTCCTCAAGTCAGAGAAATTCAAAATGGAGACACCGGAAACCATCAGAACCTCTCTCCAAAAGGGAGAATGGGTAACCTCCATAGACTTCAAGGATGCTTACTTCCACATCCCCATACAAGAACAGTCCAGGAAATACCTGAGATTTCATGCCCAGGATCAGACCTACCAGTTCAAAGCACTGCCGTTCGGTCTGTCCACAGCTCCAATGGAGTTCACTATTATAGCAAAGGAAGTAAAGCTGATGGCTATTCAGAAGGGTATAAGGATCCACCAATACCTCGACGACTGGTTGGTGAGAGCCACATCCCACCGGGTCTGTCTCCAGCATACACAGGTCCTAGTACAAATGTGCAGACATTTAGGTTGGCTAGTGAACATAGAAAAGTCGGAATTGGAACCCAAACAAGTTTTCAACTTCGTAGGTTACCAATTCGACCTCCAGTCCGGTCGGGTCCGACCGACACCGGACAGGTGGCAAAGCCTACAGGAAAAGATACTAGAACTCATCTCCCGACCGACTTGTTCAGTACGGGAGCTGATGTCCTTAATAGGCCTGCTAACAGCTACAGAGAAGCAAGTTCATCTGGGCAGACTACACATGAGGCCCATTCAATGGCACCTCAAAAGAAATTGGAGAATACCGGAATCGTTAGAAAAACGGATTCCCCTGCCCAGATCTCTACATCCTCACTTACAATGGTGGCTAGAAGAAGACAATGTTCTCACAGGCCAACCACTACACCCTCTACAGCATGCTCTGCAAATCTTTACAGACGCATCAAAAGAAGGGTGGGGCACTCACTTAAACGAGTACATTGCCAGAGGAACCTGGTCCCTACCGGAAAGCAAATTGCACATAAGTTACTTGGAACTAAAAGCAGTCTTTCTGGCTCTAAAAGAGTTCCAAAAGCTATGCATAGGCAAAATGGTGCTCGTAGCGACCAACAATACCACCGTAGTGGCCTATATCAACAAGGAAGGAGACATGAGGTCGGGCCCACTTTGTGCCCTACTCTGGAGAATCTTGACCTGGTGCACCGGGAAGCAAGTGACTCTGAAGGCACGACACATTCCCGGCCGCTTAAATGTAGTGGCAGACAAACTGTCCAGATTAGGTCAGACCATCCAAACAGAATGGTCCCTCCTGCCAGAAATCTTCCAAGCCCTATGCGACAGGTGGCATCAGCCTCAAATTGATCTCCTTGCTACGAGGTTCAACAACAAGCTGCCCCTGTTTGTATCACCGGTTCCGGACCCCATGGCCACTGCAGTGGATGCACTCAGTTTGTCATGGGAAGATCTGGACGCATACGCCTTTCCACCGACAGCCATATTGGGCAAAGTGGTGGAAAAGTTGCAAGACTCCCCATACCGGAGGCTGATCATTATTGCCCCGGGGTGGCCCAACATGACATGGTTTTGGGACCTAGTGGAAATGTCCAGCCAGATCCCATTGCTTCTGCCTCAATTACCAAACCTACTGACTCAGCCCTTCAATCAGACCCCTCACAGGAGTCTGACAAATCTAAATCTCCATGCATGGCTCCTAGAGCCACAGCTATCAAGGAGCAAGGTTTCTCTGAAGCAGTGGCAACAAGAATTGAGGCTTCTCAAAGAGGATCAACCAGATCCGTCTATGAGGCAAAGTGGGCCATTTTTACAAAGTGGTGCATCACAAATCAGGTGGACTTCAGGACACCTCCTGTAAAGTCAGTTGCTGATTTCCTTATGTACCTTTTTGAGGAAAGGAAATTGCAGCCCAGCACCATTGATGGTTACAGGTCTGCCATCGCTGATAAACTGGGAAGTTCAACTCTCAACATCAGCAAAGATGAAAATCTCACCCGTCTCTTGGATAGCTTCCACAGAGACAGACCCAAGGGCAGAATAGGTATCCCCTCCTGGAACCTATCTCTGGTTTTACACCAGTTAACAAAAGCTCCCTTTGAGCCAATTAAGGAGGCCTCCTTGAAGCACTTGACCTTCAAGACAGTTTTCCTCTTAGCCCTGGGATCAGGCAAACGCAGAAGTGAGATTCATGCTTGGCAACATAAGAACATCAGACACCAGTCTGACTGGACTAAGATATCCCTGTACCCATCTCCCAGCTTCCTCTCCAAGAATCAGCTGACTAAAGAGGGTCCAGACAGTGTGGCCCCAGTGGTTATTCCAGCCCTGGCCCCAACTCTGGATAGGTCCCTCAAGTCTGACAGGTCCCTCTGTCCGGTTAGAGCCCTGCATTACTATTTGGACAGGACTTCAGACTTCAGGCAGAATAAGGAGTTGGTTTTTGTCTCCTTCAAGACAGGTTTCGACAAGGACATCTCACCTGCCACTATCTCCTCTTGGATCAAGCAGACTGTGATCCTATGTTATGAGCTCTCAGACCAGGAGGCCCACAACTTACATCAGGTTAAAGCCCATGATGTCAGGGCCTTTGCTGCTTCAAAGGCCTTCCAGTCGGGGGTCTCTTTGGAACAGATCTTATCGGCCTGCCACTGGAAGTCACATAACACCTTCACACAATTCTATTTGAAGGATGTGGCATGGGCTGATTCTGAGCTCTACCACCTGGGACCTGTTGTGGCTGCTCAGCAGATCCACCAGTAGCCCAGGTCAGAGGGGAGATCTGTACATATGTATATAGTGTATATATATTTAAGAAGCATCAAAAAAAAAAAAAAAAAAATCAGACTTTTATTTCTTGGGACTGAACTCATCCTTCTCTTCCCCTACCTCAGAGCAGGTCTGTAAAAAAGGGGGGGGCAGACGAGTCGGTTTGGACCGGTTAACCGGTTTCTGTTGACCGACTATAGCCTTAAGGGTCTTGAGAACCTTAGATACGACCCGGGCTTAGAGTTGTTAGTTCTTTTCTGAGTTCATTTATGTCCCTAGTAACTTACCCGCCAACCAAGCGGTAGTTATTCAGCATATTGTCCATTGGATAGGATGTATTAACGCAATAAAATTGCAAATTTAATAAATAAATTAAATTTTTATAAGTTAATACCCTATCCAATGGACACACAAGACCCTCCCGCCGACCCCGCTATCAGCTTACTAGGGGTTTTTAATGGTTTAGACAACGAAAAAGATGCTATGACGTCAGGTTGTCTAGACAGCAAGGAAGTACGATGCGCCACCTGGCGAATGCAGTGTGAGGACCGGCCAGCCAGTGGAAACACAGGACGTCTTTTTCTGACGTTTGGCGGGCCGGTCTGCGCCGACCGGTTTAGCATATTGTCCATTGGATAGGGTATTAACTTATAAAAATTTAATTTATTTATTAAATTTGCAATTTTATTAGGCTTTCAACTGGTTAATACTTTGTCAAAACAATAAAGAACATATAACTTTGAGGAAACATCTTAAAGTTTCAATTTATATTCATGGTAAATGAACTTTATAAACTTCAAAATATCTCGTGAATACATATATCCTCTTGACAATATAGCTCATGTATGTTCGCGTTAAATTTTCACCAGATCAGTGCAAACTTTCGAAATCCCGGCTTTCGTTTGGTTTCAAAGCCCTGGAAACTGGTTTTTATTTTCAGAACCGGTCCGACCAGTAGCAGATGCATGCTTTATATACAAACTTTCGATAGAAAATGAAGATATTGAGGATTGTGTTAGTAATGGCATAGTTGAGATATTGGAAAAGTTAAAATTGCTTGTCTGCGGTTGTGATTATTCCAGAGGTAATAGATGAATCTTTATGAAATTGTTTATGTCAGTAAGGCCTGACCAAAGGAAAAAGCAATTTAATTCTGGAAAAGATCTGGATTATACTCAGGTTAGGAGGTTCAGATTACTCCATAATTTCAGATAAAGTGTGGTAAACTTGTAACTAATTTATTAAAAACATAATACTTTAAATGGCAAAACAGTAAATATATGTACCAAATCTGCACTTTTCACGTCCTTGAGGCAGTTATGCTTTGTGTTAAAGTAATATAATTTCTGAAAGTTTGATAGGTCTCTTGATCTCTGAAATTTGATTCAGACATTTGAAATTTGGATGTCACATGATTTATAAATATTTAAAAATCATCCCAATGGTAACAGTGGATGCTATTGTTTGCCCAACTATGAAACATATGTTCTGTTGAGTATATATTGTAGTGAATTTATTAGTGGTGGGACTTTTAATTCAAATATGTAAATGTATATATGAAAGAATGTTTATCATAGTTACATCAGTTTATATCATCTCAATTACCATGATCATCCGTAGAAGTGCACATTCATATTATCACCCATCCCCCAAAACATATGAAATATGTGTAAACGCTCATCATTTCTAACAAAAAGCATAGGCCAGATTGTCCTGGGGGAGTTTTAATACTTATTTTACGAAGTCTCATCCCCTTTACGTCACAATAAAAAACTTCATAATTGTAACCATTACAAAACATTAAGAAATTACAACCACATAATAAAAGTGGGAATTCCCTGAACAGAGAAGTTTCAAGGGTTTTAATTGGCTGAGCATGAGTGTGGCAGGTACAACTCATTTGATTGGGTGTCTGTACGTGAGCAATAGATTTATTTTATAAAGACAAATACTGGGATTTCTGACATGGATTGTTTAAATAAATGCACAATTTTGTAAGTAATATTGTGAGGTATATTGTTTAACATATTTATATGTGGTGACTTTTATCATGTTTGCAGGCATTAATGGGTGTGAGTATGTTCAGCTATATGCCCATGCTGGCATAAGCACCCCTCCCCAATTTTTCTTGTCTATTCTAGCGAAGGGCCCCTGGGCGCAATAGTAGACGATTTCTATAGAAAGAGATTTGTCATATCTCTGTTTGCTGGCAGTGCTTTTTTTATGTCTTACACAAGTGCATTATGCTTTTATCCATGCTTAACCTGAACAGATAAATTTAAATTGGAAACTTACAGGAGTTCATTATACCACAAGCATTCAGGAGTAAGGGGGATAGTCTCTGAAAAAACAAGGCTGTCTGTTTCTGCAAAAGTCATACAGTACCCATATATTACACCAAAGACAAAAGTCTACCTCATCTCAGATTAAATTTTTTCGACAGCATACTACCTTCTTTGACTGTTAACTGTACCTTTAAACTGAAGAAAAACTTTGGATACTAGTCTCAAACTTTATGTCAGTGATGGATCTCTAAGGTTTGAAAATATCCTGGCAAAATTCAGGCAATTTGCCATAACAAGTCGTTACAGGCATGATAGAATGACGCATGGAAAACTGCTGTAAGATTAAACAGGAGGAGGTCAATTCTGATGAATGGCTGATTAGTGTCAGGAAATCCTTCTTTGTGTACAGAATTGACTGCCACTGAATTGAGGCTGATAATGCAGCTTTGATATACATCACTGTTTTTCTTCTATTTTTGACATGGAAAAGTTGAAATGAACAGAAAATGGTGAAATTTAAAAAAAAAAAAAATAGGTAAAACTTCGTCATTAGTAGTGGGTGGACAATTAGACGTGTGCTCGATTAATCGTCGGTGACAGTGTACAATTGCGGTTGGTCACTGACGTTTTCTAATGATTGATTATTCAGCTTAAATCTTACCTTTGTTTAGTTTCCTGAATATCCATGTGTATTTTGTAAAGTAGTTTAGGCATTATTGCTTAATAAATTGACAGATTTGTCATGAAATTCGACATTGTTTATATCTACCACCATATTTACAGGAAGCGGGTACTTTGATAGATTCTAAATGTCGGAACACTGTTATTCTTGTCGGATTAACCTATAATTTATCCCAGAAAGTGTTTCTTAATTAATGGCCAACAATGGAGTAAAATAATCGATTGGGGATCGATCATTAGTTGGAAAAATAGACGAATAATCGACCCATAAAGTTGGAGGCAAGTCCCAACACTAGTCATTAGGTGAATTTGAAAATTGTAGGTGTTATATATGATATCTGATATCTTACAATGGATAGTGTTGCTTTATATAGTAAACTAACCAGTATCAAAGAAACAATGTAAGAATAAAAAGATTTTATAACTCTTTATTCTACAGTAATACAACTGTTCCACTTTCGCGGCTTTTTAAGACCAATATAAATTACTAATACCCCTTTCACACTACAGGCGGTATCACTGACAGTGATCCATGTTTGGTGAAATGTCCTTGTCCTTGGATCAAGTCTGACGTCCATATGCAAACTTGCGAGTCAGTGGCAAACCGTCCATTACCTTGCGCATCCTACGGAAATTTTGAAATGTTTAAAATTTCCGCCTCTGAATTTGGTACCATGGGCATGTGCAGATGATTTTGGCATATGAATTTCTTACTATGGTAACCGAAGATGTGGTCAGTGGTGTAAATAAGGTTGTGATTCGGTCATCTTTCGGTGTAATACAGCAACACAATGCGAGTTAAGGTATTGGACATTTTGCCACTGTGTCACAAGGTCAGATATGAATCTTGAATGGTAGGTGAAGGACAGGGGCTTTTCGCCAAATGTCTATAACCGCAACCTTCACTTACCTGTAGTGTGAACAACTTGGATTAAATGGGGCGACCTGGGAGGTGGTTCCGCCGCCGAGGAACACCTGTAACTGCAGGACATACCACCTATAGTGTCAAAGGAGCATAAAGAGTTAGAATTCCAAATACTAGTGAAAGGATTTTTATTTTGAAGAACTGAAAACATACTCTGACACAGCATCATTAGCTCTGGAATCTGGCTGTGCACACTTTCTGAATTGTTTGTAGTTTGAAGAGGTCTGGTGTATTCCGACCTATGCTACTACTCTCAGAATGACAGCTAATTCATCTTATATGCCAATGAAACAACAAAATCATATATCCCACAAGTGAAAATGTCCATCAAAAGATTTTGGCTTAAGTTTTAAATGAATAAGGTCTCTGAATCTTTAGTCAAGAAATGCTTTGCTGTGAATGACATGTTGGAATGTGTTTTTAGCTTTAGCAGTTTTGAAGAATCCTGGCCTGTCTTATTACTCGCACAGATGACAGCCAATAAATCTTGCGTCAATAAAATGGGACCATGGAACCAAGTGTATAATGGCTTACACACAATTGCTGGCTACTCACACAAACCCTCTTATGGCTTGATTTTCCAATACAGTGTTTTTTTTTTGTGTGTTCCAAGAAGGCAAGGACTGTTATTTTCTAAGGACAGTAAAAATGATCAACAGTTTTTTTGATGGGTGGATTTCGGATATAATGGAATAGTAAAAAATATTGTTGCAGAACTTTGTTTTGATGCCATTTTGTTTGAAGCTAAGGATAGTGATCTTAATATGAGAAGTGTAAACTTGATACTTCTTTGGATATAAGAAAAATTTAGAGAAGAGAAACAGTTTTTCAAGTGATTGTTTTCTGAAATATATGACCTTGTGTATTTAATTTATTACATTGGGTTGTAAGAAAACAAGGGGACTATAAATTGATGTCAGTAGCAGTTTCTTATTACGGGTCTTTTTCAATAAATCCTTATTACTGTAGATGAATAGCTCATTAAATTTATCTTGTTATGAAGATACTCCAATTTCTTACATGATCTTTTATTTGCTGCAAAACTAAAAACAAGACTAATACTAAAAGAATCTCTGAAAAATTGGATATGTATAAAATTAGGTGGAAACAATATGAATAAATAATTTAGTCATAGTCTAACAAAATGACAAAGTTTTTCAGATCAGAAATCAAGCTATCAAAAAAGATGTTTTCCCCTGAAGCTGGCTGCCTTTTAATTTCTCAGGAGATTAAAAAAATGCTCTTGCATTGACACAGTTTTTGCTGCTGTTGTCAAAAGCAATCAAGTGCTTTGATAGAAGCAACACTGTCATAGATTTAATAATAAAATTTTTTTTGTCAATGAGTAGTTTCTATATTCAGATAAGTTTGGTGGAAAAAAAACACATATTAGTCAAGTCCATTTTCAACCATTAAATGGAGAATTATTTCTCGAGAGACATGGAAGTAAAAATCTGTACTTCCACGTAATTGATTGTAATCTTGTTAAAAAGGACAAAACAGTCTAAAACTTAATATAAACTTGAAACATAACTAACATAAAAAGTATATAATTCACCAGAGCATTGTAGTTTCACAACTAAGAAAACCCTGTTTCACCCCATTTTATCTTTGAATTGTTGAAACTTCTCATCAAATTTATTATTTTTGTGACAATTTCAGATCATTTATTTAATCTGTTACAAAATCTCATGAATTTTGCTTTTTGTTGTTGTATTTTGCCAATTGCAAATTTCACAGATAGTTGCCTTTAGTTCATATTGAATGGCAAGCTTTCAATTGTGGTGAATTTCACAGAGAAGGCTGTTACGTTATGGCAATCTGACCGTAAACCTACCTCGTGATTGGAAAAGTTAAACTATTAATAGGGGTGGGAAAGGTGCACGAAAATGGCCTCGAATAACCAGCATCATAATGCTTGACTTGTGTCAAGTTCACATTATTTAAAAGAAAATGCTTTAAAACAAAACTGTTCAAAGAAAAGTTATATAACATAGTTTCCTTACCCACATGCCATCTACATTATTTACTTTGTCTTTTTATAATCGGGTTGTTTATGCATACCCAAGGACATTAACTCTTTGAAAATCGTCAGTTTATTGATTAAACAACAATTTCCGAATGGTGAAAAAATACTGCACAAGGTCTATATTATGACACATTCACATCATAAATATAACTACGTTTGATTTGCACAATATTTTACAATTTTAAAAAGAATCTACTTCATTTTCAGGACTAAACAAGAAATTAAAAGTTCAAAGTTGTAATTCCGAAACTACATTCAAGCAATGTTGTCACTTCTGCTAGATCATGTGACTCCATTTGTATGGAGTGGGAGGGTTGTCACGGGTACTCAAAGGACGGAGTGTGCACTCGATGAAACCCATTAATGGTCTCATTTATCGGGGCTCGAGTAATCGCTCTCACCCATAACCATTAATGATCCATGGTTGTAGCTGAAGGATAGCTTTCCGATTGACATTGCCATTGGTTTGTGAAGCCTTCCGATAGGCTTCTGAAAAGTTTGCTATAGTTTTTCCAATCCATCCGATTGGTTTATGAGCTTTAAAAACACTTAAGATGGAAAAGATTGTTTTGTAAAGCCCAAAGTCGAGAGGTCAAAGACAATTTAAAATCATTCTTTCCTCAGTCAAATGTGATGCTGAAGTAAATATCTTACAATAAATATGGCAAGTTCCAGATAGTTAATGTACATTATCAAAGCTGTAACACTGCTGTGAATGTAAAGGTTTATAGAGGATTTCACTGTCAGGCTGATTATATGTAATACCTCAGTACCCACTTGGGTTTGTTTATTCTTCTGAATAAAACCTGTAAATAGGCAAAGAGTGAAATTTAATGATATTTTCATGCCAGGATGAAAACGATTGCTGTAAGATCAAACAGATGACTTGAGGAGTGGACAGAAAAGATTTAGATGGATGTTTCTGTCGATTCCAGGACACGAGATCGGATAAGAATTGGGAATATTTTAAGATAAATACAAAAATTTATCAGTAAGTGATCCAATTGACTCCCAACCGCATCCTATCAGGAAGTACCAGAACTTCCATCCACGATCATTGTAGTTTGTGATAGCTTTAAGATTATTACGATAATTGAAAAGATCGACTTCTCGGCAAAATGAGGGATCATATTCCAATCGGGGACTTGATCGCCATAGTTGGACAGCCCTATTATTTCATCTTCCTGACTGTGTATCCACACTTGCAGTCTTTATGAAGTACTAAAGTGTGCCTCCAGAGACTCAGAAAAAACATGGACTTGCACTTAGTGCTGATTTCTAACCAGACGTTGTCACAGGAATTTATCTATGAAGTAGGGCTGGAATAAGTGATTAATTTTTGCACCCATTTACTGGACAAAGTTAATAATAATGTTTTACCATTTTTCTGTTCTTTAAGAGCAATGTTTTGTTTTCGAATAAAATAATAAAAATAACAAGTTGTGTGATTTTTATTTGATAGTTGCAGGAATAGACTTATTTTAATATGTTAAAATTTACTGAAACTGAGGATATCAAGCAAACATTGTACTCTTTTTTTTCCCCCAATTTTTAAATTTGAATAATTCATTACTTCCTTCTTCATTGGGTGACCTTTGATATGATGACACAGCACACAAAGTTTACTGGAATACTTTCAAGTAGGGGTGCGACGGTACCAGATTTTCTAGTCTGGGACTCCGCCAATGCAAAACCGTCCCGATTCCGGGACACCGAAAATGTTTGAGTTTCAGCATTTCTCCAATCGAATAGACCTACAAACAGGAAGTGATTTTCCGTAATCCAAAACATGGCAGTTTTTCTCAAAGAAATCGCTATAAATGCATCAAAATCTCATGAAATATGAGGCAACAGTTCATAATTTTTTCAGATTCAGGTTAGGAAGTTAATATTTTACGTTTCTCAGTAATTATGTCCACCCCACTGGGGGGTTGGACATATTATTTTTGCTTTTTCCGCTGTCCAGCGTCCCACTTGGTTTCCAGACATTTTAGGCAACAATTCTTATCCTATCTTTACCAAATTTGGCATGCAGGTTTATTGGGTTAATAGCTTGTATGGGATTGCTTTTAGTGATGATAGCTCTATAGCTAACTGAGTAATAGCTACTTTGCTACTTTTGAGTATCTCTTTGGTTTCCAGACATTTTAAGGAATGCTATTAAGCCTAGCATTCTGAAATTTGGTATGGAGGTTCAATGGGTTAATAGCTTGTATGGGATTGCTTTTGGGGGTAATTGCTTCATAGATGAGTGAGTAATTAATTAAATAAATGAGTAATTGGCTATTTTGAATACTGAAAAAGGCAAATGTGCTCATATCTCCTAAACCGTGCGAGATAGAGCGATTTCGTCGAAATTTTCGACCCACAGGGTATCTAAGGAATGTACTCTTCGCAGTTTTCAAAAAATTTCCCCTCCCCAAAAATGGCGGCCATTTTGAATTTTCGAATTTTTGCCAACAATGGCAAAACACAAATTTGCTTCTATCTCCTTAACCATGCGAGATAGAGCGATTTCATCGAAATTTTCGACCCACAGGGTATCTAAGGAATGTAATCTTTGCAATTTTCAAAAAAATTTCCCCTCCCCAAAAATGGCGGCCATTTTGAATTTTCGAATTTTTGCCAAAAATGGCAAAACACGAATTTCCTTCTATCTCCTTAACCATGCGAGATAGAGCGATTTCGTCGAAATTTTCAACCCACAGGGTATCAAAGGAATGTAATCTTTGCAATTTTCAAAAAAATTTCCCCTCCCCAAAAATGGCGGCCATTTTGAGTTTTCGAATTTTTGCCAAAATTGGCAAAACACAAATTTGCTTCTATCTCCTTAACCGTGTGAGATAGAGCGATTTCGTTGAAATTTTCGACCTACAGGTTATCTCAGAAATGCACTCTTAGTAATTTTCACAAAAATTTCCCCTCCCCAAAAATGGCGGTCATTTTGAATTTTCGAATTTTTGCCAAAAATGACAAAACACAAAATTGCTTCTATCTCCTTAACTGTGTGAGATAGAGGGATTTCGTTGAAATTTTCGACCCACAGGGTATCTGAGCAATGTACTCTTGGCAATTTTCAAAAATTTTCCTATTCCCACATATGGCGGCCATTTTGAATTTTTGCCCAAAATAGCAAAACACAAAATTGCTTCTATCTCCTTAACCGTGCGAGATAGAGCGATTTCGTCGAAATTTTCGACCCACAGGGTATCTAAGATTTTCAAAAAATTTTCCCCTCCCCACATATGGCGGCTATTTTGAATTTTCGAATTTTTGCCCAAAATGGAAAAACACAAATTTGCCTTAACCGTGCAAAATAGAGTTATTTCGTTGAAATTTTCGACCTATAGGGTGTCTAAGAAATGTACTCTTGGTAATTTTCAAAAAAGTTTCCTCTTCCCAAAAATGGCGGCCATTTTGAATGTACAAAGTTTTGCCAAAAATAGAAAAACAGAAATTTGCTTCTGTCTTCTTAACCCGTGCAAGATAGAGTGATTTCGCAAAAAGGCATGAAGCTGAAATAATTTACATGTACACTAATAAATATTTAAGCATCATTGATATATTTTACAAATGAAACAGGGTCTTGTAAGACTACTGTACAATTTTGGCAAAAGGTTCATGGGGTGGACATTACACATGATAATGTGTGTTCTTCTATGCTATCCTGTTTCTATTCATATGTCGCAGCTACTATCAACAGGCGTCCTATTTCTAGTTATATAAGCTGAGATTCGAGATTCCGGTTGTTAAAAGCGGTCACGGTATTTCAGTAAACATGTCTCGATACCGGTATACCGCCACTACCGACTCACCCCTACTTTCAATGTTCACCGGATCTGGAACTTTAAAGTGTTATAGATCCATAACAAAAGTTGCCAGTCTATATTTCAATGTGAATTAAATCAATATTGAGTTTCAAAATCGTAAAATGGGGCAAGTGCTAAAGAATAAATGGTTTAATGTTATTTTCTGAAAGAATCCTGTTATGGTCTCCAAATAATTTCAGTGATTATTATATGAACAGCTATCTTAAGTTACATAAGTTACAGGACATCTACCTGTAATACTAGAAAGAAACATGTCCCTGAGAAAAAAGTCTCGGATAATGGATGGAGATGGGGGAGATAGTTACCTGTCGCTGGACAGGCAGTAGGTTTGAATTTCATACACTGTAATGATAAAACAACAGAGGACATGAACCAGAAAAAATGCTAATCAAGAGTAACGGAAGAGCAATACACACCACTATAGATGTATGAAAGAAAACCTAGTAGAAGGGCTCTGTGCTAATTAACAGTAGTTGCTGGTAAGAAGAGTAGTCTTCTCACACAATCAGTTACAGACATACTAAAGGATGTATAAAATCCGTGACACAAAGTGATAAGTGACTGGGGATTTGAACCTATTAATGTTGTGACTTACATGAAATGTACACAATATTAACAGAAATATTCACACAGTCAGGTACTTGTCTGTGGATTATATTGCCCTATGATACTGTGAATGTCTCAATTGTGGTAGTTGGAAAGTGTGAGGAAAACAACCTTTCAAAACTAGTGGGTGTTAATTGTTACACCCTGAAGTAGGTTATGTGCTAAAACAGTTGTTAATAAACAATGGATATCTGTAAGATGTTACTATTCAATACAAGAAGAAACTGGTTTCACTCAACGATGAAATCTATTACATGTAGTTTATTGTAACAAGTGGGTTTTAAGCTTTCCAGATTTTTGCTAAGCTTTCCAGATGTGGTCTGTGTGGTTGGTATATTTTTTTTCCTGGCACAGAGTTCCAGTAAGCCAGCTGGAAGTATTTAATCTAGTTTAACTGGACAAAAAGTGCTCCAGTTTTAGTAGACAAAAAAGTTAACAATTTATGGTCAATTGTATTTGTATAAGCCACAGTGGGATTCTTGTTCAATGTTTGCAGTAAAAATAACCAAGTATATTAAAAAAGTAACACCAATCAGATGCAATAAACTGGTAAATGTTGACTCATTATTGATGATAATAAAGGAGGGGATATTTTTGTTTCGGAACGCTGCTTTTCAGTTTTGTTGGAGTTGACTGAATAATTTTGAGGTTCCCAGAGACCTGAATTGAACTTTTGTATGTTACTTTGAGGCTAACTCGTTAATGCCCAGCATGATGTACAGAAGATATCAATATTAATGGAAGCACAACATTTTGCTGTTATTTTATTAGTATCGTAACATTGGGTGACAGCTGAAATGCATTGTGATACCTGTATCTGGTAAAGAATCCAGGAAAGTACAATATATTTTAATCTGTTAAGACTGAAAATCTACAGAACATTCAGAGGGGAGCAAGATGTGTCTTATATATCGCTTAATTTACTTCAAGCTTGTGGCAGAAACCGACTTACTGCCTTGGATTGTGTGATTGAAAGATTGGGATAATTTGCTATTCTCGTTGGAATTTTATCAGTGATTTGGGAGTTTTAAATATGCTTGGAGTTTTGAGTGTAAATCAGACATTAAAAGGAGGAGCTAAAATCAGGAGGCCGACCTTCTTGGATCTTTCTCTGGTAAAAGACATAAAAAGCATTTGTAAACATAAAATTGTCGGTGTTTCACCCATTCTTTTTTTAATTAGGATTTTGAAGAATAAATATACCAGAGTTTCTTAAAATATGTTGATTGTACTAGGTTTAAGTTAACTCCTGGTTCAAATAAATAACTAGTTTGAAGTATGTAATTTACTGTATATAATTGTGGTCCTTTCACAAGAGTTTACTTGTATATTTTAAAGAGATTCCCAGTTCATATAAATGTCTGTCTACAAATTCTTAAACGTGAAAATATGGTAATTGGAAAACTTTTATGTTATAAAATTAATAATTCCAGTTAAAGTTACAGAATTCATACCGTTTGTGAATGATAAACATTCAAATTTTCCAATGCAGCTTTGTAGTGTTTGGCCATAGTTTTTCATCCAGTAAGAGTCTCTCTCACATATACTTGGTATGTTAGAATTTTGATGTCATGCCAATAAGAATCTCCCTACGTATATCCTAGGGATGGTGGGCAAAAGTATTAAGCCAATCAGAACCACCGTTACATTTTGGGAAGATAACAGTGTCAAACCAATCAAAATTTACCCACACATGTTATTTGTTTGTTTGTATGTGACTGTGTTGACAGTAACAAGTAGAGTGTAAAACACAGACCATATTGTTTAACTAGTCAGAATTATTAGCACTTCTTTTTGATGCTATACTTTGCACTGTCATTCATGTGCATTCAGCCAGTTAGATTCTAGAACACATATTTTGGTGCTGTATTTTGTATTTATGCATGGTTCATTGTGTTGACAGAGTCACAAACAGGATGGGGTGCGCGAGAAGCTTGCAGAGAGTGAGAAGCTCGTGTCTGAGATGTCCAAGACCTGGGAACAAAAGCTCAAAGAGACAGAAAAGATTCACCAGGTACAGTTAACACACAAATATCTCAAGTTAAATTAATACCCTGGTTTGTTAGGTAAATTAGGAAATTCAGAAGATACCACAGATACAGTGTATGTGATGTATCTCAAATTAAATAAATTAAATAAAATTAAATCATTTTATTCCATATCAGACTAACAGAAAGGGGTCAAGGTGGCACAGTGGTAACACACTTGCCTCCCATCTCTGAGGTCGGTGGTTCAAACCCCAGACCTTATGTGGGAAAGATGGTAGTTTCTTACTGATGGTCGGCAGTTTACAGTACAGAACCTTGACCAACTGTATGTACTGGTTTCCTCTGGACATAAAACTACCCGTCGTGATATGACCTGTACAGTGTTGAAAGTGATGTATAACCCCAAATAAATAGACTAGCAAAAGTACATCTGGTATGGTGAATGTCATTATTATCTCCCGCCGGGCTTTAGCCCGGGAGGGAGATTATGAAATGATGTCTGTGTGTGCGTGCGTGCGTGCGTGCGTGCGTTAGTTAGTCACGCAGATTTCTCCAAAACTACTACAGCTACAGATTTTTTGTAAATTAATTGTCCCAATGCCCTTGAAAAAATTTTTGGTTTTATTGACTTAGGCCTAAAGATAAGTGAGTAATAGCAATCTTAGCTACTTTGAGTAAAGGGCTCATAACTCAAAAACTATTGCAGTAACAACTTTTTCTTCAAATATGTTGTTCAGCTACTTTGTCCCTAGCTATAAGATGGTACATAGTTTGGGGTCCCATTGCATGCCATAAGTGAGTAATAGCTATTTTCTCATTTGTAGCTAAATAACAGAAGAAGTAAATGTCAAATATCTTCAAAAGTATTGAAGTTAGGGAAATCTTTTCAAATATGTTGTCCATCTACTTTTTGGTAAGCTATGACATAGTAAAGTTTCAGACCTGTTGCACCTTGGATAGCTGAGTAATAGCTACTTTGAAATTCTGACTGTTGAGTAAAGCTATTGTAACTAAAAAAGTATTGCAGTTAGAGTGTTTTCCTAAAATATGTTGTTCAGCTACTTTGTTCTTAGCTATAAGATGGTACATAGTTTGGGGTTCTATTGCTTGCCATAAGTGAGTAATAGCTATTTCCTCATTTGTAGCTAAATAACAGAAGAAGTAAATGTCAAATATCTTCAAAAGTATTAAAGTTAGGGAAATCTTTTCAAATATGTTGTCCATCTACTTTTTGGTAAGCTATGACATAGTAAAGTTTCAGACCTGTTGCACCTTGGATAGCTGAGTAATAGCTACTTTGAAATTCTGACTGTTGAGTAAAGCTATTGTAACTAAAAAAGTATTGCAGTTAGAGTGTTTTCCTAAAATATGTTGTTCAGCTACTTTGTTCTTGGCTATAAGATGGTACATACTTTGGGGTTCTGATGCTTGCCATAAGTGAGTAATAGCTATTTCCTCATTTGTAGCTAAATAACAGAAGAAGTAAATGTCAAATATCTTCAAAAGTATTAAAGTTAGGGAAATCTTTTCAAATATGTTGTCCATCTACTTTTTGGTAAGCTATGACATAGTAAAGTTTCAGACCTGTTGCACCTTGGATAGCTGAGTAATAGCTACTTTGAAATTCTGACTGTTGCGTAAAGCCATTGTAACTCCAAAACTATTGCAGTTGGAGTATTTTCCTGAAATATGTTGTTCAGCTATTTTGTTCTTAGCTATAAGATGGTACATAGTTTGGGGTTCTATTGCTTGCCATAAGTGAGTAATAGCTATTTCCTCATTTGTAGCTAAATAACAGAAGAAGTAAATGTCAAATATCTTCAAAAGTGTTGAAGTTAGGGAAATCTTTTCAAATATGTTGTCCATCTACTTTTTGGTAAGCTATAACATAGTAAAGTTTCAGACCTGTTGCACCTTGGATAGCTGAGTTATAGCTACTTTGAAATTCTGACTGTTGAGTAAAGCCATTGTAACTCCAAAACTATTGCAGTTACAGTATTTTCCTAAAATATGTTGTTCAGCTACTTTGTCCTTAGCTATAAGATGGTACATAGTTTGGGGTTCTATTGCATGCCATAAGTGAGTAATAGCTATTTTGTTATTTGTAGCAAAATCATGACATAAGTAAATGTCAAATATCTTCAAAAGTATTAAAGTAAGGGAATTCTTTTCAAATATGTTATCCATCTACTTTTTCATAAGCTATCACATAGTAAAGTTTCAGATCTGTTGCACATTGGATAGCTGAGTAATAGGTACTTTGAAATTCTACAGTTGAGTAAATCCAAAAACTATTGCAGTTACAATATTTTCGTAAAATATGTTGTTCACCTACTCTGTCCTTAGCTATAAGCTAGTTTGGGGTTCTATTGCATGCCATAAGTGAGTAATAGCTATTTTCTTATTAGTAGCAAAATAATGACATAAGTAAATGTCAAATATCTTCAGGAGTATTAAAGTTACGGAATTCTTTTCAAATATGTCATTCATCTACTTTTTTGTAAGCTATCACATAGTAAAGTTTCAGACCTGTTGCACATTGCATAGCTAAGTAATAGCTACTTTGAAATTGTGACTGTTGAGTAAATCCATTGTAACTCCAAAACTATTGCAGTTACAGCTTTTTCTTCAAATATGGTGTTCAGCTACTTTGTCCTTAGCTATAAGCTGGCATGTAGTTTGGGGTTCTATTGCATGCCATAAGTGAGTAATAGCTATTTTCTTATTAGTAGCAAAATAATGACATAAGTAAATGTCAAATATCTTCAGAAGTATTAAAGTTACGGAATTCTTTTCAAATATAGCTACTTTGAAATTGTGACTGTTGAGTAAATCCATTGTAACTCCAAAACTATTGCAGTTACAGCTTTTTCTTCAAATATGTTGTTCAGCTACTTTGTCCTTAACTATAAGATGGTATATATTTCGGGGTTGTATTGCATGCCATAAGTGAGTAATAGCTATTTTCTTATTTGTAGCAAAATAACGACATAAGTAAATGTCAAATATCTTCAAAAGTATTAAAGTTAGGGAAATATTTTCAAATATGTTATTCATCTAGTTTTTGATAACCTATCACATAGTAAAGTTTCAGACCTGTTGCACATTGGATAGCCGAGTAATACCTACTTTGAAATTGTGACTGTAGGGTAAATGCATATAGTTTGGGGTTCTATTGCATGCCATAAGTGAGTAATAGCTATTTTCTGATTTGTGGCAAAATAATGACATAATTTTTCTCAAATAACTGCTTCATCTACTTTTGGGAGAGCTTTCACATGGTCAACTTTCAGACCCGTAGCTAATTATTCACCTACTCAAAATGAGTAAATGTGAATTATCTCTAAAAGTATTGCGGATATCCAATTTTTATCAAATAACTCATTCATCTACTTTTGGGAGAGCTTTCACATGGTGAAGTTCCAGACCCGTAGCTAATTACTCACCTACTCAAAATGAGTAAATGTGAATTATCCCTAAAAGTATTGGGGATATCCAATTTTTCTTAAATAACTCATTCACCTACTTTTGGAAGAGTTTTCACTTGGTGAAGTTTCAGACCCGTAGCTAATTATTCACCAACTCAAAATGAGTAAATGCTAATTATCTCTAAAAGTATAGTGGATATCCAATTTTTATCAAATTACTCGTTCATCTACTTTTGGGGAGAGCTTTCACATGGTGAAGTTCCAGACCCGTAGCTAATTACTCACCTACTCAAAATGAGTAAATGTGAATTATCTGTAAAAGTATTGCAGATATCCAATTTTTCTCAAATAACTCATTCACCTACTTTTGGGAGAGCTTTTACTTGGTGAGGTTTCAGACCCGTAGCTAATTATTCACCTACTCAAAATGAGTAAATGTGAATTATCCCCAAAAGTATTGCGGATATCCAATTTTTATCAAATAACTCATTCATCTACTTTTGGGAGAGCTTTCACACGGTGAAGTTCCAGACCCGTAGCTAATTACTCACCTACTCAAAATGAGTAAATGTGAATTATCCCTAAAAGTATTGGGGATATCCAATTTTTCTTAAATAACTCATTCACCTACTTTTGGAAGAGCTTTCACTTGGTGAAGTTTCAGACCCGTAGCTAATTATTCACCTACTCAAAATGAGTAAATGCTAATTATCTCTAAAAGTATTGTGGATATCCAATTTTTATCAAATTACTCGTTCATCTACTTTTGGGAGAGCTTTCACATGGTGAAGTTCCAGACCCGTAGCTAATTACTCACCTACTCAAAATGAGTAAATGTGAATTATCTGTAAAAGTATTGCAGATATCCAATTTTTCTCAAATAACTCATTCACCTACTTTTGGGAGAGCTTTTACTTGGTGAGGTTTCAGACCCGTAGCTAATTATTCACCTACTCAAAATGAGTAAATGTGAATTATCTGTAAAAGTATTGCGGATATCCAATTTTTATCAAATAACTCATTCATCTACTTTTGGGAGGGCTTTCACATGGTGAAGTTCCAGACCCGTAGCTAATTACTCACCTACTGAAAATGAGTAAATGTGAATTATCTCTAAAAGTATTGCAGATAGCCAATTTTTCTCAAATAACTCATTCACCTACTTTTGGGAGAGCTTTCACTTGGTGAATTTTCAGAGCCGTAGCTAATTATTCACCTCTTCAAAATGAGTAAATGCGAATTATCTCTACAAGTATTGCAGATAGCCAGTATTTCTGAAATAACTCATTCACATACATTTTGGAGAGCTTTCAATTAGTGATTTTTCAGATGCGTAGCTAATTACTCACCTACTCAACATGAGTAACTGCCTATTATCACTAAAAGTATTGCAGATAGCCAATATTTTTCAAATAACTCATTCACCTACATTTTAGAGAGCTTTCACATGCTAAATTTTTTTAATGAATTTTTTAAATAATTTTTAATGCATTAAGCTTCATGAAATCATGCACTAAATCAATTATAACTTGAAAAGTATTACATTTACAGCACCTTGGTTAAATATGTTATCTTTAGTACATCTAATTTATATGGCGGGAGATAAATGCATGCGTCAGAATGCTTGTTTCAAATACAGTAGAACATATATTAACATCACAGACTGTCTGTTTTCTAGATCTTTATAAACTCATTGTATCCAGCGGATACGCCACCGCAGTGTGTAGAGAGATTTCACTGCTACCACTCTAACGATAAAAAATGTATAGCTAGCCTTCTCAAATTTGCAGGATATATTAATAGCCATAAAACCTTGCCTGGGAATATTTTTGGCCTCATTTTGAAAAACAAGATGGCCGCCATGGGCGGTTCTTTATCAGTCAGGAAAAGTGCTTATACCTCCCTTAGTATTGGTCCTAGAGGCTTGGTATGTGAAGCGAACATATAGGAAATCATGGGCTTTGAATCTTCTGATGTGGTTAGATTTGACCTTGAACCCCTCCTTCAAGGTCAAACAATGTGAAACCAACCTACAGGAAATCATGGGCTGGGAATCTTTTGATGTGGTCAGATTTGACCTTTGGCACCTCCTTCAAGATCAAGCGTGGATAGCCAAAATTAAAAGTACTTATAACTCGCGTATTCTTGTTCCTGGAGGTTTGCAATGTGACACCAACCTGTAGGAAATCATGGTCTAAGAATCCTTTTGATGTGGTCAGATTTGACCTTGGGCTCCTCCATCAAGATTAAGCAATGGTTGATTGGCTTTGGTGAATTGTCTTTCTGGTTGATACAATTTGCATGTTCTCTGATGCGCTAGGTCTAGTTAATTTAAAGACTTCATTCAGTATGGCATTTTAAATTTTGAGCTAGCTCCTGTGCTCCAGGGCCCCCATTTAAATTTGAGGATTTGATTTGCCAAGGGTTGTAGTTCTATTTTTGTTTGGAAATGCCTAATTGAAATCAAGTGATTGATCAAGTGATTCAGCCCATTGAACTGAACACAGTGGTGAAAAAAAATGATCAAAATTGGACCAGAAATAAGGAAGTCATAGCCATTTAGATATATATAATAATAATCCTCTGTCATTGGATCCTATCCCCAGTGGCAGGTTAAAGAACATCAAGGACTTTGACAAATGGTAATCCTCGAGTCTCTGTCTTTCTGTTAGGGGAATATCGGTAACTTGAGAGTTGTGCTGTATTTGTACAGTCAGATGGGCCAAATAGCACATTTAGTCCTCTTGTACATGGAGATACTGCACTGAGTATAATTAATACACAATACAATACAATAATTGATTGGGTGAGGGTTTCAGACAAACAGATGGAGGGACAGACTAACAGCATTTATTAAAGGATTTCTTTTCTCCTAGATTTAATGTTCATCAGGGTTTGTAAGGAAATGAATGTGGAATATTTTAGATATCAGCCAATTTCAAATATCAATAGATAACTTTTTCAGTGGAATGACTGGAAAGTAAAACTAGTAATAGTAAATATAAACACTTAAAATATAAGCGAAAGGAATACCTGGTTCATTGGGAGACATGGAAAAAGCACCAAGAGGGTCAAAGTACACATAAATATAAAAGTAGAAAAAATCTGATTTCAATTATTACCAGAGTTCACTTGGTAAAGTGGCCTGAACTTGTGGAGTACTCAAAAATCCACGCAAATTGTTAATGACAAGAAAAACATGACAAGTCATGCTCTTTTGTTTACAAAATAATCTTCTAGCGTGAAAAATATTTTTATCTTTTGCAAGTAACTGCAGAATATTTGACCGTTTCATCCATTACATGTTACAGAGTCAAAGGGAATTCAATATTCAGCTTAAGTTTATGTATAGGTTAATGGCCAAGTAAGTAAAGGGAGTCAACAATCTATTATTTTCTAATATTGGACACTTATTAAACCTATTAAATTACACCCATTCCTTAATTTGTAATTTTAAAGATATTTTTAACATCCTTACTTTTCATTTCTATATTTCTGGGATGTATAACTTTGGGGTTTTTGTGATCATTTTAGTTGAAATAAATGTAGAAGGTGTTTCTTTGGAAATGTGTGAAAAATGCTTCTGTATGTGGCCCAAATCACAGAGCGGAACAACTGCCCAATAGTTAAAGATATTGGACACTTTTAACAGAGGAATATCTATCAGGTGTAACTTAAACCAATTGAATTCATTAAAAGTCACATTTCTGTTGTGTTCATTTTGTACAAATTAATGTAAGTGGATACTACTCAATATCAATGTGACTGCAAAAAAATTACTTTACAAAGAAGAGGTATTTTTTTCAATGAATATCTATTAGATAATATAAACCTTCTGATGGTGCTGTTTATCTGAAAGATGCTTGGAAATTACCTTTTAATTAACTGGTGCACAGTTTCTTATTTCTTTTATAAAAACTAGAAAATTTCTAGAATTTTTACCAGTTCACAGAGACTGTACTTACGTGACATGCTTTTCCTGTCTTGGTGATTAGGATCTTTGAAGACATGTTTGCATTCTATTACTGCAGGAGGGTTTTCTAAATAGTTTTATGTTTTCGCTGCAGTAAGAAAATAGAACCTCATCGAGTATTTACTGTGAATTACTCCAGATGGCTTTTTCACATGCACTTTTCGAGGATTATGGCTCAAATTTCAGTCACGTTATTATATGTACATGATCACCATAAACTAGTGCTGTCACATCCACCCTAATAAACCTACATTCAATAATAAAAAAAGGTAAACCTCAAGTTAGTGGTGGGACCGTTTGCAGAAATCAAAACCAGTTACCGGGGCTTTGAAACGAATGAAATCCGGTATTTCGTATGCCTTATAATGTGCAGTAAAATTATCCGCAGAGGGTACATGAGGCAGAACTCAAAATTGGAAATGGCTTTCGCGAGATATTAATAAGTATGTAAACATGATTTTTGCTCAATAAAATGTAAAAATGTGACATATGTTTTCAAAATATGTATATTTTTGGTCGTTTTGAAGAAGTATCAGCCATTAAGTGGTCTAAAATGGTGACGTTTTCAATTACCGGTTCCCAAATATTCGTTGCGAATTTCGTTATTTTTGCCAGAAACGAACGAAAAACCAGTTACCGGTTTACCGTTCCCACCACTACCTCAAGTCATTTCCAACTGGATTCATGCTCATTATCTCTCATTTAGTCTAGTTGAATACAATGTCCTTGTGTCAATAATATAGTGTTGTGGTTGAATGCAAATTTTAGAATCAGTTTCCGAAAGTGGAAATTCGGTGAAAAACCGGGTACGTTTGATTTATAAAATGAGAAGAAATAATTTTTCAAATGCGTACATGAGCTTTAACCCCGTATATAAATTAGAACCATGAGGGACTTTTTGAAGACTTTTGAGGACAAAATGTGTGATATATCAATGGAATATATATGTAGAATATAAAATAGCAAAAAATACTGTGAAATATTTGTTGTAGTTCAATATTTTGGTAAACTTAAGTTAAAATAATGAAATATGTGACAAAACCTGTTTTGGTTAGGAGAAAACAAAACATAACCGGATCTGACTGTCTTTCAGTCGGCAAATAGGTTTCCGGTTTACCGTCTTCAACACTACAATAATATCTATCAGTATGGCCCAGTGGATAACACAGTTGCCTGGGAACACAGAGGACATGGGTTCAAATACAGGAAAACACATAGTGGCTTGGATGACCACTTAAAATAATATGGCATTGGTTCCTATACGGTCATTGGTTCCTATACCAGTGATAGGTTAAAGAACCTCAAGGACGTTGATAAATGATCATCTGTGAGCCTATTTCTTCCAGTTAGGTGAATGTCAGTAACTTGAGAGTTGGGCTGTACTTACACAGTTGGATGAGTCAAATAGTGCTTTGAGTCCTGTAATGCATGGAAGCTTGGAACTTAAATATCTAGTGAAATTAAAACATTGACAGCTTTCTATGACTTTGGAAATATGTGAAATTATTTAAAAAGCCAGAATTTTGAGTTAGCATAGACAAGGTTCTCAAGCCAAAATAAAACATCATTTTTATTGGGTAAGTGTGGTTTTATTCTAACTGAATATAAGATCCTTGTCAACTACATGTTCAAGGATAAAAATGTTAGAAATTGACTGAATTAAAAAAAAAATAAAACAAAAACAAGACAAAATACAACATAGCATTTTTGGGTTAGTTTGGATTTAGTGCCATTGAATAATTTACGTTAGTGACCTATATTCAATATTCTAAAATGGTACGCTGCGCAGTGACCTTAGACACATCTTTTGCGCAATGCTGGAATCGCCAATATAATTCTAATTCTAATAGTACTTTTATAGCGCTTAATCTCTATCTAATGATAGACTCTAAGACGCAGAAAGCCAAAATCAGAGATCGTAATCGTTAAATCAGGGACATTGCAGGGGTCGACACCACGGAGAGACAAAATGAAAAACTAGGGATAATCTAGGGTGGGTAAGCTTTTTCAAAGAGGTAAGTTTTCAACTTTTTTCTGAATGAGGAGAGAGATTTAGCTGAGCGTACATCATCAGGAAGATCATTCCAAATCCTTGGGGCATCGTATGCAAAGCTAAGGCCAAAATGCTTTTTAGACTTATATATTGAAGCACAATGAGGGACCTCAAGCAGCACACCATCAGATTGACTTCTGCGTGTTCTATACACACTATGCCTGGGTTTAAGGAAAGGTTCAAAGTATTTTGGATGGCCACTATGTAGAAACTTGTACACCAACAGGGCTGTCTTGAAGACAGAGCGATGCAAGACAGGCAGCCAATGAAGACTCTTTCTTACAGGAGTGATATGTGAGTATTTGGTGGTATTAGCCACAATTCTTGCAAGACTGTTCTGAACACATTGGAGCCTCCGAATGTCTAGAGCAGAGAGACCTCTGAACAAGGAATTACAGTAGTCAAGACGACTTCCCACCAAGGCATTTGCAGCTAAAAGAGCAGCTTCACGTGTAAGATATCCTCGGAGTCGCTTTAAATCCCTGATATGAACAAAACTAGCCTTACAGGTATTCCTGACATGGCAAGAGAAGGAAAAATCAGAGTCAAACCAGACACCTAAGTTCTTAATTGCATCAACAGGTGAAAGGAGGTTGCCAAGTATATTAACTGGGAAAAATTTCCTGAGTTTTGTGCGGACATTTCTTGAGCCAAACAGAATAAATTCTGTCTTGTCTGGATTTAGTTTAAGCTTATTTGCAGAAAGCCACTTTCTGACATCATCATATAGAACGGTAAATAAAACAACACTGTTGAATTGTGCGTGCATCGCCCCCTTTGTGTGCAAATGTAAACAACGAGCGGTAAAATAAAACGTAAATTATTTTCTTTGAAAAAGTCACGGCTAAATATAGACCTTAGAAAATGGAATATTTGCAAAAAATAATACCTCCCCATTTCCATTACTACAATGGCTCCCATTCAAAGCCATACTCATTCTCAATGATAAGTGTTGCTCTCTAACCTGGGGGCAACATTTCATAACAGGCAACATTTTCTTGAACGAATGTACACATGAAAGCAGTCACATTGGTTGGTTTATGCTTGATCACATTTGTTGTAAGCAATACCTGAGAGCAGCAAGTTGAATTTCTACATAGTTGTACATATAATCTCAGTAAAATCAGTAATCACGAACACTTGTGATTAACATTGTAAGAGTGTATTCAAGAAGTATTTTTTTGTTTGAAAGTTAGTGCTTTTTAGTCACTCTGTGTTTAATATTCATGTCACAACTTTTGTTTCTTGACAAAATACCTGCGTGACAATTCATTTATATCATTCACAGAAACACACATTAGAAAAATATTATTTTCCAACTAAAAACAAAAGTCATATTTGCCATGAAAAATTATGTCAGCTGGTCTTTTCTTTTTGTTATTATGTCCACCCCCCTGGGGGGTGGATATATTATTTTTGCTTTTTTCGCCGTCCGATGTCCGATGTCCGGCGTCCGGCGTCCGGCGTCCGATGTCCGGCGTCACGCATGGTTTCCGCTCATTTAAAGGAAAAGTATTAGAGCTATTGTCACCAAATTTGGTATGCAGGCTTATTGGGTCAGTAGCTTGCTTGGGATTGCTTTTGGCTGTTGTACCTCTTTTGCTTACTGAGTAATACTTAAGTACAGCTATTTTCAGTACCCATTGGTTTCCGTGCATTTAAGCCAAAATAATTAAAGATATTTTACTACAATTTTGAATACAAGATTGTTATGTCCATAGCTCGCTTGGTATTGCATTTGGGACTGATAGCTTTGTCAGTACATGAGTAATAGCCATTTAGGTACTTCATTGTGTATTTTCAGTACTACTTTTGAGTAATTTGCTAATATCTCAGAAACCGTGTGAGATAGAGCGATTTCGTCGAAATTTTCGACCCACAGGGTATTTAAGGAATGTAATATTTGCAATTTTCAAAAAATTTTCCCCTCCCCAAAAATGGCGGCCATTTTGAATTTTCGAATTTTTGCCAAAAATGGCAAAACACTAATTTGCTTCTATCTCCTTAACCGTGCGAGATAGAGCGATTTCGTCAAAATTTTCGACCCACAGGGTATCTGAGCATTGTACTCTTGGTAATTTTAAAAAAATTTTCCCCTCCCCAAAAATGGCGGCCATTTTGAATTTTCGAATTTTTGCCAAAAATGGCAAAACACAAATTTGCTTCTATCTCCTTAACCGTGCCAGATAGAGCGATTTCGTCAAAATTTTTGACCCACAGGGCATCTGAGCATTGTGCTCTTGGTAATTTTTCCAAAAATTTTCCCCTCCCCAAAAATGGCGGCCATTTTGAATTTTCGAATTTTTGCCAAAAATGGCAAAACACTAATTTGCTTCTATCTCCTTAACCGTGCGAGATAGAGTGATTTCGTCGAAATTTTCGACCCACAGAGTATCTAAGGAATGCAATTTTTGCAATTTTCAAAAAATTTTCCCCTCCCCAAAAATGGCGGCCATTTTGAATTTTCGAATTTTTGCCAAAAATGGCAAAACACAAATTTGCTTCTATCTCCTTAACCGTGCCAGATAGAGCGATTTCGTCAAAATTTTCGACCTACAGGGTATCTGAGCATTGTGCTCTTGGTAATTTTTACAAAATTTTCCCCTCCCCAAAAATGGCGGCCATTTTGAATTTTCGAATTTTTGCCAAAAATGGCAAAACACTAATTTGCTTCTATCTCCTTAACCGTGCGAGATAGAGCGATTTCGTCGAAATTTTCGACCCACAGGGTATCTAAGGAATGTAATCTTTGCAATTTTCCAAAAATTTTCCCCTCCCCAAAAATGGCGGCCATTTTGAATTTTCGAATTTTTGCCAAAAATGGCAAAACACAAATTTGCTTCTATCTCCTTAACCGTGCGAGATAGAGCGATTTCGTCGAAATTTTCGACCCACAGGGTAACTAAGGAATGCAATCTTTGCAATTTTCCAAAAATTTTCCCCTCCCCAAAAAATGGCGGCCATTTTGAATTTTCGAATTTTTGCCAAAAATGGCAAAACACAAATTTCCTTCTATCTCCTTAACCGTGCCAGATAGAGCGATTTCGTCAAAATTTTCGACCCACAGGGTATCTGAGCATTGTACTCTTGGCAATTTTTAAAAAAATTTCCCCTCCCCAAAAATGGCGGCCATTTTGAATTTTCGAATTTTTGCCAAAAATGGCAAAACACTAATTTGCTTCTATCTCCTTAACCGTGCGAGATAGAGTGATTTCGTCGAAATTTTCGACCCACAGGGTATCTAAGGAATGCAATCTTTGCAATTTTCCAAAAATTTTCCCCTCCCCAAAAATGGCGGCCATTTTGAATTTTCAAATTTTTGCCAAAAATGGCAAAACAAATTTCCTTCTATCTCCTTAACCGTGCGAGATAGAGCGATTTCGTCGAAATTTTCGACCCACAGGGTATCTAAGGAATGCAATCTTTGCAATTTTCAAAAAATTTTCCCCTCCCCAAAAATGGCGGCCATTTTGAATTTTCGAATTTTAAACACCAATCTGCTTCTATCTCCTTAACCGTGCGAGATAGAGCGATTTCGTCAAAATTTTTGACCCACAGGGTATCTGAGCATTGTACTCTTGGTAATTTTTAAAAAATTTTCCCCTCCCCAAAAATGGCGGCCATTTTGAATTTTCGAATTTTTGCCAAAAATGGCAAAACACAAATTTGCTTCTATCTCCTTAACCGTGCCAGATAGAGCGATTTTGTCAAAATTTTCGACCCACAGGGTATCTGAGCATTGTGCTCTTGGTAATTTTTACAAAATTTTCCCCTCCCCAAAAATGGCGGCCATTTTGAATTTTCGAATTTTTGCCAAAAATGACAACACTAATTTGCTTCTATCTCCTTAACCGTGCGAGATAGCGCGATTTCGTCGAAATTTTCGACCCACAGGGTATCTGAGCATTGTGCTCTTGGTAATTTTCCAAAAATTTTCCCCTCCCCAAAAATGGCGGCCATTTTGAATTTTCGAATTTTTGCCAAAAATGGCAAAACACAAATTTGCTTCTATCTCCTTAACCGTGCCAGATAGAGCGATTTCGTCAAAATTTTCGACCTACAGGGTATCTGAGCATTGTGCTCTTGGTAATTTTTACAAAATTTTCCCCTCCCCAAAAATGGCGGCCATTTTGAATTTTCGAATTTTTGCCAAAAATGGCAAAACACTAATTTGCTTCTATCTCCTTAACCGTGCGAGATAGAGCGATTTCGTCGAAATTTTCGACCCACAGGGTATCTAAGGAATGTAATCTTTGCAATTTTCCAAAAATTTTCCCCTCCCCAAAAATGGCGGCCATTTTGAATTTTCGAATTTTTGCCAAAAATGGCAAAACACAAATTTGCTTCTATCTCCTTAACCGTGCGAGATAGAGCGATTTCGTCGAAATTTTCGACCCACAGGGTAACTAAGGAATGCAATCTTTGCAATTTTCCAAAAATTTTCCCCTCCCCAAAAAATGGCGGCCATTTTGAATTTTCGAATTTTTGCCAAAAATGGCAAAACACAAATTTCCTTCTATCTCCTTAACCGTGCCAGATAGAGCGATTTCGTCAAAATTTTCGACCCACAGGGTATCTGAGCATTGTACTCTTGGCAATTTTTAAAAAAATTTCCCCTCCCCAAAAATGGCGGCCATTTTGAATTTTCGAATTTTTGCCAAAAATGGCAAAACACTAATTTGCTTCTATCTCCTTAACCGTGCGAGATAGAGTGATTTCGTCGAAATTTTCGACCCACAGGGTATCTAAGGAATGCAATCTTTGCAATTTTCCAAAAATTTTCCCCTCCCCAAAAATGGCGGCCATTTTGAATTTTCAAATTTTTGCCAAAAATGGCAAAACAAATTTCCTTCTATCTCCTTAACCGTGCCAGATAGAGCGATTTCGTCAAAATTTTCGACCCACAGGGTATCTGAGCATTGTACTCTTGGTAATTTTCCAAAAATTTTCCCCTCCCCAAAAATGGCGGCCATTTGAACTTTCGAATTTTTGCCAAAAATGGCAAAACACTAATTTGCTTCTATCTCCTTAACCGTGCGAGATAGAGTGATTTCGTCGAAATTTTCGACCCACAGGGTATCTAAGGAATGCAATCTTTGCAATTTTCCAAAAATTTTCCCCTCCCCAAAAATGGCGGCCATTTTGAATTTTCGAATTTTTGCCAAAAATGGCAAAACACAAATTTGCTTCTATCTCCTTAACCGTGCCAGATAGAGCGATTTCGTCAAAATTTTTGACCCACAGGGTATCTGAGCATTGTGCTCTTGGTAATTTTTCCAAAAATTTTCCCCTCCCCAAAAATGGCGGCCATTTTGAATTTTCGAATTTTTGCCAAAAATGGCAAAACACTAATTTGCTTCTATCTCCTTAACCGTGCGAGATAGAGTGATTTCGTCGAAATTTTCGACCCACAGGGTATCTAAGGAATGCAATTTTTGCAATTTTCCAAAAATTTTCCCCTCCCCAAAAATGGCGGCCATTTTGAATTTTCGAATTTTTGCCAAAAATGGCAAAACACAAATTTGCTTCTATCTCCTTAACCGTGCCAGATAGAGCGATTTCGTCAAAATTTTCGACCCACAGGGTATCTGAGCATTGTACTCTTGGTAATTTTCCAAAAATTTTCCCCTCCCCAAAAATGGCGGCCATTTTGAATTTTCGAATTTTTGCCAAAAATGGCAAAACACTAATTTGCTTCTATCTCCTTAACCGTGCGAGATAGAGTGATTTCGTCGAAATTTTCGACCCACAGGGTATCTAAGGAATGCAATTTTTGCAATTTTCCAAAAATTTTCCCCTCCCCAAAAATGGCGGCCATTTTGAATTTTCGAATTTTTGCCAAAAATGGCAAAACACAAATTTGCTTCTATCTCCTTAACCGTGCCAGATAGAGCGATTTCGTCAAAATTTTCGACCCACAGGGTATCTGAGCATTGTACTCTTGGTAATTTTCCAAAAATTTTCCCCTCCCCAAAAATGGCGGCCATTTTGAATTTTCGAATTTTTGCCAAAAATGGCAAAACACAAATTTGCTTCTATCTCCTTAACCGTGCCAGATAGAGCGATTTCGTCAAAATTTTCGACCCACAGGGTATCTAAGGAATGCAATCTTTGCAATTTTCCAAAAATTTTCCCCTCCCCAAAAATGGCGGCCATTTTGAATTTTCGAATTTTTGCCAAAAATGGCAAAACAAATTTCCTTCTATCTCCTTAACCGTGCGAGATAGAGCGATTTCGTCGAAATTTTCGACCCACAGGGTATCTAAGGAATGCAATCTTTGCAATTTTCAAAAAATTTTCCCCTCCCCAAAAATGGCGGCCATTTTGAATTTTCGAATTTTTGCCAAAAATGGCAAAACACCAATCTGCTTCTATCTCCTTAACCGTGCGAGATAGAGCGATTTCGTCAAAATTTTTGACCCACAGGGCATCTGAGCATTGTACTCTTGGTAATTTTTAAAAAATTTTCCCCTCCCCAAAAATGGCGGCCATTTTGAATTTTCGAATTTTTGCCAAAAATGGCAAAACACAAATTTGCTTCTATCTCCTTAACCGTGCCAGATAGAGCGATTTTGTCAAAATTTTCGACCCACAGGGTATCTGAGCATTGTGCTCTTGGTAATTTTTACAAAATTTTCCCCTCCCCAAAAATGGCGGCCATTTTGAATTTTCGAATTTTTGCCAAAAATGACAAAACACTAATTTGCTTCTATCTCCTTAACCGTGCGAGATAGCGCGATTTCGTCGAAATTTTCGACCCACAGGGTATCTGAGCATTGTGCTCTTGGTAATTTTCCAAAAATTTTCCCCTCCCCAAAAATGGCGGCCATTTTGAATTTTCGAATTTTTGCCAAAAATGGCAAAACACTAATTTGCTTCTATCTCCTTAACCGTGCGAGATAGAGCGATTTCGTCGAAATTTTCGACCCACAGGGTATCTAAGGAATGCAATCTTTGCAATTTTCCAAAAATTTTCCCCTCCCCAAAAATGGCAGCCATTTTGAATTTTCGAATTTTTGCCAAAAATGGCAAAACACAAATTTCCTTCTATCTCCTTAACCGTGCCAGATAGAGCGATTTTGTCAAAATTTTCGACCCACAGGGTATCTGAGCATTGTACTCTTGGTAATTTTCCAAAAATTTTCCCCTCCCCAAAAATGGCGGCCATTTTGAATTTTCGAATTTTTGCCAAAAATGGCAAAACACAAATTTGCTTCTATCTCCTTAACCGTGCCAGATAGAGCGATTTCGTCAAAATTTTCGACCCACAGGGTATCTAAGGAATGCAATCTTTGCAATTTTCCAAAAATTTTCCCCTCCCCAAAAATGGCGGCCATTTTAAATTTTCGAATTTTTGCCAAAAATGGCAAAACACAAATTTCCTCCTATCTCCTTAACCGTGCCAGATAGAGCGATTTCGTCAAAATTTTCGACCCACAGGGTATCTGAGCATTGTACTCTTGGTAATTTTCCAAAAATTTTCCCCTCCCCAAAAATGGCGGCCATTTGAACTTTCGAATTTTTGCCAAAAATGGCAAAACACTAATTTGCTTCTATCTCCTTAACCGTGCGAGATAGAGTGATTTCGTCGAAATTTTCGACCCACAGGGTATCTAAGGAATGCAATCTTTGCAATTTTCCAAAAATTTTCCCCTCCCCAAAAATGGCGGCCATTTTGAATTTTCGAATTTTTGCCAAAAATGGCAAAACACAAATTTGCTTCTATCTCCTTAACCGTGCCAGATAGAGCGATTTCGTCAAAATTTTTGACCCACAGGGTATCTGAGCATTGTGCTCTTGGTAATTTTTCCAAAAATTTTCCCCTCCCCAAAAATGGCGGCCATTTTGAATTTTCGAATTTTTGCCAAAAATGGCAAAACACTAATTTGCTTCTATCTCCTTAACCGTGCGAGATAGAGTGATTTCGTCGAAATTTTCGACCCACAGGGTATCTAAGGAATGCAATTTTCAAAAAATTTTCCCCTCCCCAAAAATGGCGGCCATTTTGAATTTTCGAATTTTTGCCAAAAATGGCAAAACACAAATTTGCTTCTATCTCCTTAACCGTGCCAGATAGAGCGATTTCGTCAAAATTTTTGACCCACAGGGTATCTGACCATTGTGCTCTTGGTAATTTTTACAAAATTTTCCCCTCCCCAAAAATGGCGGCCATTTTGAATTTTCGAATTTTTGCCAAAAATGGCAAAACACAAATTTGCTTCTATCTCCTTAACCGTGCCAGATAGAGCGATTTCGTCAAAATTTTCGACCCACAGGGTAACTAAGGAATGTAATCTTTGCAATTTTCCAAAAATTTTCCCCTCCCCAAAAATGGCGGCCATTTTGAATTTTCGAATTTTTGCCAAAAATGGCAAAACACAAATTTGCTTCTATCTCCTTAACCGTGCGAGATAGAGCAATTTCGTCGAAATTTTCGACCCACAGGGTATCTAAGGAATGCAATCTTTGCAATTTTCCAAAAATTTTCCCCTCCCCAAAAAATGGCGGCCATTTTGAATTTTCGAATTTTTGCCAAAAATGGCAAAACACCAATCTGCTTCTATCTCCTTAACCGTGCGAGATAGAGCGATATCGTCAAAATTTTCGACCCACAGGGCATCTGAGCATTGTGCTCTTGGTAATTTTTACAAAATTTTCCCCTCCCCAAAAAATGGCGGCCATTTTGAATTTTCGAATTTTTGCCAAAAATGGCAAAACACAAATTTCCTTCTATCTCCTTAACCGTGCCAGATAGAGCGATTTCGTCAAAATTTTCGACCTACAGGGTATCTGAGCATTGTGCTCTTGGTAATTTTTACAAAATTTTCCCCTCCCCAAAAATGGCGGCCATTTTGAATTTTCGAATTTTTGCCAAAAATGGCAAAACACTAATTTGCTTCTATCTCCTTAACCGTGCGAGATAGAGCGATTTCGTCGAAATTTTCGACCCACAGGGTATCTAAGGAATGTAATCTTTGCAATTTTCCAAAAATTTTCCCCTCCCCAAAAATGGCGGCCATTTTGAATTTTCGAATTTTTGCCAAAAATGGCAAAACACAAATTTGCTTCTATCTCCTTAACCGTGCGAGATAGAGCGATTTCGTCGAAATTTTCGACCCACAGGGTAACTAAGGAATGCAATCTTTGCAATTTTCCAAAAATTTTCCCCTCCCCAAAAAATGGCGGCCATTTTGAATTTTCGAATTTTTGCCAAAAATGGCAAAACACAAATTTCCTTCTATCTCCTTAACCGTGCCAGATAGAGCGATTTCGTCAAAATTTTCGACCCACAGGGTATCTGAGCATTGTACTCTTGGCAATTTTTAAAAAAATTTCCCCTCCCCAAAAATGGCGGCCATTTTGAATTTTCGAATTTTTGCCAAAAATGGCAAAACACTAATTTGCTTCTATCTCCTTAACCGTGCGAGATAGAGTGATTTCGTCGAAATTTTCGACCCACAGGGTATCTAAGGAATGCAATCTTTGCAATTTTCCAAAAATTTTCCCCTCCCCAAAAATGGCGGCCATTTTGAATTTTCAAATTTTTGCCAAAAATGGCAAAACAAATTTCCTTCTATCTCCTTAACCGTGCCAGATAGAGCGATTTCGTCAAAATTTTCGACCCACAGGGTATCTGAGCATTGTACTCTTGGTAATTTTCCAAAAATTTTCCCCTCCCCAAAAATGGCGGCCATTTGAACTTTCGAATTTTTGCCAAAAATGGCAAAACACTAATTTGCTTCTATCTCCTTAACCGTGCGAGATAGAGTGATTTCGTCGAAATTTTCGACCCACAGGGTATCTAAGGAATGCAATCTTTGCAATTTTCCAAAAATTTTCCCCTCCCCAAAAATGGCGGCCATTTTGAATTTTCGAATTTTTGCCAAAAATGGCAAAACACAAATTTGCTTCTATCTCCTTAACCGTGCCAGATAGAGCGATTTCGTCAAAATTTTTGACCCACAGGGTATCTGAGCATTGTGCTCTTGGTAATTTTTCCAAAAATTTTCCCCTCCCCAAAAATGGCGGCCATTTTGAATTTTCGAATTTTTGCCAAAAATGGCAAAACACTAATTTGCTTCTATCTCCTTAACCGTGCGAGATAGAGTGATTTCGTCGAAATTTTCGACCCACAGGGTATCTAAGGAATGCAATTTTTGCAATTTTCCAAAAATTTTCCCCTCCCCAAAAATGGCGGCCATTTTGAATTTTCGAATTTTTGCCAAAAATGGCAAAACACAAATTTGCTTCTATCTCCTTAACCGTGCCAGATAGAGCGATTTCGTCAAAATTTTCGACCCACAGGGTATCTGAGCATTGTACTCTTGGTAATTTTCCAAAAATTTTCCCCTCCCCAAAAATGGCGGCCATTTTGAATTTTCGAATTTTTGCCAAAAATGGCAAAACACTAATTTGCTTCTATCTCCTTAACCGTGCGAGATAGAGTGATTTCGTCGAAATTTTCGACCCACAGGGTATCTAAGGAATGCAATTTTTGCAATTTTCCAAAAATTTTCCCCTCCCCAAAAATGGCGGCCATTTTGAATTTTCGAATTTTTGCCAAAAATGGCAAAACACAAATTTGCTTCTATCTCCTTAACCGTGCCAGATAGAGCGATTTCGTCAAAATTTTCGACCCACAGGGTATCTGAGCATTGTACTCTTGGTAATTTTCCAAAAATTTTCCCCTCCCCAAAAATGGCGGCCATTTTGAATTTTCGAATTTTTGCCAAAAATGGCAAAACACAAATTTGCTTCTATCTCCTTAACCGTGCCAGATAGAGCGATTTCGTCAAAATTTTCGACCCACAGGGTATCTAAGGAATGCAATCTTTGCAATTTTCCAAAAATTTTCCCCTCCCCAAAAATGGCGGCCATTTTGAATTTTCGAATTTTTGCCAAAAATGGCAAAACAAATTTCCTTCTATCTCCTTAACCGTGCGAGATAGAGCGATTTCGTCGAAATTTTCGACCCACAGGGTATCTAAGGAATGCAATCTTTGCAATTTTCAAAAAATTTTCCCCTCCCCAAAAATGGCGGCCATTTTGAATTTTCGAATTTTTGCCAAAAATGGCAAAACACCAATCTGCTTCTATCTCCTTAACCGTGCGAGATAGAGCGATTTCGTCAAAATTTTTGACCCACAGGGCATCTGAGCATTGTACTCTTGGTAATTTTTAAAAAATTTTCCCCTCCCCAAAAATGGCGGCCATTTTGAATTTTCGAATTTTTGCCAAAAATGGCAAAACACAAATTTGCTTCTATCTCCTTAACCGTGCCAGATAGAGCGATTTTGTCAAAATTTTCGACCCACAGGGTATCTGAGCATTGTGCTCTTGGTAATTTTTACAAAATTTTCCCCTCCCCAAAAATGGCGGCCATTTTGAATTTTCGAATTTTTGCCAAAAATGACAAAACACTAATTTGCTTCTATCTCCTTAACCGTGCGAGATAGCGCGATTTCGTCGAAATTTTCGACCCACAGGGTATCTGAGCATTGTGCTCTTGGTAATTTTCCAAAAATTTTCCCCTCCCCAAAAATGGCGGCCATTTTGAATTTTCGAATTTTTGCCAAAAATGGCAAAACACTAATTTGCTTCTATCTCCTTAACCGTGCGAGATAGAGCGATTTCGTCGAAATTTTCGACCCACAGGGTATCTAAGGAATGCAATCTTTGCAATTTTCCAAAAATTTTCCCCTCCCCAAAAATGGCAGCCATTTTGAATTTTCGAATTTTTGCCAAAAATGGCAAAACACAAATTTCCTTCTATCTCCTTAACCGTGCCAGATAGAGCGATTTTGTCAAAATTTTCGACCCACAGGGTATCTGAGCATTGTACTCTTGGTAATTTTCCAAAAATTTTCCCCTCCCCAAAAATGGCGGCCATTTTGAATTTTCGAATTTTTGCCAAAAATGGCAAAACACAAATTTGCTTCTATCTCCTTAACCGTGCCAGATAGAGCGATTTCGTCAAAATTTTCGACCCACAGGGTATCTAAGGAATGCAATCTTTGCAATTTTCCAAAAATTTTCCCCTCCCCAAAAATGGCGGCCATTTTAAATTTTCGAATTTTTGCCAAAAATGGCAAAACACAAATTTCCTCCTATCTCCTTAACCGTGCCAGATAGAGCGATTTCGTCAAAATTTTCGACCCACAGGGTATCTGAGCATTGTACTCTTGGTAATTTTCCAAAAATTTTCCCCTCCCCAAAAATGGCGGCCATTTGAACTTTCGAATTTTTGCCAAAAATGGCAAAACACTAATTTGCTTCTATCTCCTTAACCGTGCGAGATAGAGTGATTTCGTCGAAATTTTCGACCCACAGGGTATCTAAGGAATGCAATCTTTGCAATTTTCCAAAAATTTTCCCCTCCCCAAAAATGGCGGCCATTTTGAATTTTCGAATTTTTGCCAAAAATGGCAAAACACAAATTTGCTTCTATCTCCTTAACCGTGCCAGATAGAGCGATTTCGTCAAAATTTTTGACCCACAGGGTATCTGAGCATTGTGCTCTTGGTAATTTTTCCAAAAATTTTCCCCTCCCCAAAAATGGCGGCCATTTTGAATTTTCGAATTTTTGCCAAAAATGGCAAAACACTAATTTGCTTCTATCTCCTTAACCGTGCGAGATAGAGTGATTTCGTCGAAATTTTCGACCCACAGGGTATCTAAGGAATGCAATTTTCAAAAAATTTTCCCCTCCCCAAAAATGGCGACCATTTTGAATTTTCGAATTTTTGCCAAAAATGGCAAAACACAAATTTGCTTCTATCTCCTTAACCGTGCCAGATAGAGCGATTTCGTCAAAATTTTTGACCCACAGGGTATCTGACCATTGTGCTCTTGGTAATTTTTACAAAATTTTCCCCTCCCCAAAAATGGCGGCCATTTTGAATTTTCGAATTTTTGCCAAAAATGGCAAAACACAAATTTGCTTCTATCTCCTTAACCGTGCCAGATAGAGCGATTTCGTCAAAATTTTCGACCCACAGGGTAACTAAGGAATGTAATCTTTGCAATTTTCCAAAAATTTTCCCCTCCCCAAAAATGGCGGCCATTTTGAATTTTCGAATTTTTGCCAAAAATGGCAAAACACAAATTTGCTTCTATCTCCTTAACCGTGCGAGATAGAGCAATTTCGTCGAAATTTTCGACCCACAGGGTATCTAAGGAATGCAATCTTTGCAATTTTCCAAAAATTTTCCCCTCCCCAAAAAATGGCGGCCATTTTGAATTTTCGAATTTTTGCCAAAAATGGCAAAACACCAATCTGCTTCTATCTCCTTAACCGTGCGAGATAGAGCGATATCGTCAAAATTTTCGACCCACAGGGCATCTGAGCATTGTGCTCTTGGTAATTTTTACAAAATTTTCCCCTCCCCAAAAATGGCGGCCATTTTGAATTTTCGAATTTTTGCCAAAAATGGCAAAACACAAATTTCCTCCTATCTCCTTAACCGTGCCAGATAGAGCGATTTCGTCAAAATTTTCGACCCACAGGGTATCTGAGCATTGTGCTCTTGGTAATTTTTACAAAATTTTCCCCTCCCCAAAAATGGCGGCCATTTTGAATTTTCGAATTTTTGCCAAAAATGACAAAACACATTTCTGTCATTGTTATATAAGTCTGATTGTGATGTGTGTCTACTTTTGAACATTTTTTGTAGATATTTGTTATTTGTAATTTGTTTATCCCAGATAATTTTGCAGTGAAATGCTTTATCCAACAATTTCTGCTCAATTATATTTTATCCATTCAAAAAAAAAAAAAAAAAAAAAAAAAAAAAAAAAAAAAAAAAATGACAAAACACTAATTTGCTTCTATCTCCTTAACCGTGCGAGATAGAGCGATTTCGTCGAAATTTTCGACCCACAGGGTATCTGAGCATTGTGCTCTTGGTAATTTTCCAAAAATTTTCCCCTCCCCAAAAATGGCGGCCATTTTGAATTTTCGAATTTTTGCCAAAAATGGCAAAACACTAATTTGCTTCTATCTCCTTAACCGTGCGAGATAGAGCGATTTCGTCGAAATTTTCGACCCACAGGGTATGTAAGGAATGCAATCTTTGCAATTTTCAAAAAATTTTCCCCTCCCCAAAAATGGCGGCCATTTTGAATTTTCGAATTTTTGCCAAAAATGGTAAAACACAAATTTGCTTCTATCTCCTTAACCGTGCGAGATAGAGCGATTTCGTCGAAATTTTCGACCCACAGGGTATCTAAGGAATGCAATCTTTGCAATTTTCCAACAAATTTTCCCCTCCCCAAAAATGGCAGCCATTTTGAATTTTCGAATTTTTGCCAAAAATGGCAAAACACAAATTTGCTTCTATCTCCTTAACCGTGCGAGATAGAGCGATTTCGTCGAAATTTTCGACCCACAGGGTATCGAAGGAATGCAATCTTTGCAATTTTACGAAAAATTTTCCCCTCCCCAAAAATGGCGGCCATTTTGAATTTTCGAATTTTTGCCAAAAATGGCAAAACACAAATTTGCTTCTATCTCCTTAACCGTGCGAGATAGATCGATTTCATCAAAATTTTCGACCCACAGGTATTTCAGCATTGTATTCTTGGCAATTTAAAAAAAAATTTCCCGTCCCCTAAAATGGCGGCCATTTTGAATTTTCAAATTTTTGTCAAAAATGGCAAAACACAAATTTGCTTCTATCTCCTTAACCATGCGAGATAGAGCGATTTCGTCGAAATTTTCAACCCACAGGGTATCTAAGGAATGTAATCTTTGCAATTTTCAAAAAATTTTCCCCTCCCCAAAAATGACAGCCATTTTGAATTTTCGAATTTTTGCCCAAAATGGAAAAACACAAACTGGCCTTAACCGTGCAAAATAGAGTTATTTCGTTGAAATTTTCGACTCATAGGGTATCTAAAAAATGTACTCTTGGCAATTTTCAAAAAAATTTCCTTTTCCCAAAAATGGCGGCCATTTTGAATTTTCAAATTTTTGCCAAAAATAAAAAAACAGGAATTTGCTTCTATCTTCTTAACCGTGCCAGATAGAGTGATTTCGTCAAAATTTTCAACCCAACCAATGCAAAAAGGCATGAAGCTGAAATAATTTACATCTACACTAACAAATATTTAAGCATCATTGATATATTTTACAAATGAAACAGGGTCTTGTAAGACTACTGTACAATTTGGGCAAAAGGTTCATGGGTGGACATTACACATGATAATGTGTGTTCTTCTATGCTATCCTGTTTCTATTCGCATCTACTATCAACAGGGCGGCCGATTTCTAGTTTTCTTTTGTTTGTGGAAAATTTGTCCTAAAATTGTTGAACATTTTTAGACAGATGTGAACTGACCTTGGATATTGGGACATTGTCATTCCAGCTATCCCCGCCCTCATTTCATATTGCTCATAAAACTGACAACTAGGATTCCATGGTATTAGTTTCCTTGCTCCATTTTCTCTGTCCTTGCAAAATTTCTTCTTGAATATCAGATTGAAAAAGCTAGGGAGAGTTCAGTTACTTGTGTGGGGTTGGTACAGCAATATATTCATATAATATATGTCTTAGCAAGTATTAGAGTTCTATGATAGAAGGAAAAAAATGGATTGTTTTCTTTTGAGCGGATGATCCTGTTTCTTTATGCTGTTTTTTTGTAATTAAGCGGCCCGTCAGGGACGCTTATTTGTTTTCATGTAAGTTTGACTGATCAGCGCCGCCGCCACAGGATTATGGTCTCCCTTGTATAACTTCTTGGACTTTCAAATTTTTCTTTCCTTATCTTTCTTTAAAACTATGGGGGCGGGAAAATTTTTTGGGGATACTTTGCTGAGACCTTAAACTTTACTTAAGGTAACCTTAAGCATTTTTCAAAGACACCCCGTCATCGCGTTTCAGAAAAAGCCACACACACCTGTGCTATAAAATTTATCAGGTACATTCTAGACCTAAATCTGCAGGTTGGAAAGGATTTTCTGATCAATCGGACCATAGATGCCTGAATGGGAGGCATTTTATTTTAGTAAATTTTTTTTAAATGGGTACTTGATCTGTATCTCAAAAACGGTCAGGATTTCGATGTTTTGTTGGAATAACTTATTCAGCTACTGTTTGATAATGCCGAAGTTTTAGCCCTGTATCTGCAATCTTAAGGTCACCTTAATGTCAAAAAAGGGGGTTTTAGCCCTCCAGTTCACTTAGCTTTTGACTTTTTTCAACCAAACTTGGCATATATATTAAGATTTTATGGTGACCTTAAACTGTTAATATAGTCGGAGCTATGGCCTCCCTAAAGTCCTAAAATTGGAATAAAGCAGTCTGGCCTCTGTCTTTTTCCATATCTAAAGTACATTGATATTGAAGGGACATTCTCAGTTTATGGTCACCTTAAAGTTGCAATATGAATGAAGTTATGGTCACTTTACAGTGAAAAATGGAAGTTTTCAGCCTCCAGCTATCTTATTGTTCAACTGACCTGAGCTAAACTTTATGCACTTATAAAGGATGACAAAAGGGACATTCTTATTTTATAGTCACCTTAAAGTCCCAATATGAATGAAGTTATGGCCACCTTGCAGTGAAATGATGGAGTTTTTAACCTCCAGCTATTGTATAATGTTCAGCTGACCTCAGTTAAATTTTGCACACTTATTAAAGATGAAAATAGGGACATTCTTATTTTCTTTCCAACTTGGAGTTCCAATATAAGCACAGTCATGGCCATCTTGAAGTAAAAATGAATGTTTTCAGCTCCCAACTGACTTACTGTTCAATGACATCAGTTCAACTTGACACATTGATTAAGTTTAGGGAAGACTTGTAATGACCTTTTTATTTAAAATTCCTGTATTTAAGACACTTTGGCCAATGTAACATTATAATAAATGTATAGTTTTTCCTCCCACCTCATTTGTTTTAAGACTTAAAACAAAATTTCTGTTATCTGGCAAAGCTAACCTCCTTGTGTTTTTGAAGTTATGGCATCTTCAAAGAAAAAAAATGAGGTATTTAGCATGCAGTGATGTGGTTATTAATATATTACAGCTGATCAGTGTTCATATAATATAAATTCCCAATTTTAGGCACATTAAAAAATCCCACATGTGGATATGACTTTTCCTTTTTGGTAAAAAAAAAGCTTTAATTAATTAGGCGGGTTGCGTGTAACCAACCCGCCTATTAGATTGATGTGTCGGACGTCCGTCTGTCCGTCTGTCTGTCCGTCTGTCCGTCCACATTTTTTGTTTCCGGACTCTAACTTTAAAACGGTTTGACCAATCAAATTCAAACTTCACAGGGAGATAGATCACCATCATAGCTAGGTTCCTTTCGAAATTGGTGAAATTCCGTGTGTTCGTTTGTCCGTTTTTCGTCCGTTTGTCTGTCCATCCATCTGTTTGTCCACATTTTCGTTTCTGGACTCTAACTTTAAAACGGTTTGACCAATCAAATTCAAACTTCACAGGGAGATAGATCACCATCATAGCTAGGTTCCTTTCGAAATTGGTGAAATTCCGTCTGTTTGTTTGTCCGTTTTTCTGTCCATCCATCTGTCCGTCCACATTTTTGTTTCCGGACTCTAACTCGAAAACGGTTACTCCAATCTAATTCAAACTTCACAGGGACATACATCACCATCATAGCTAGGTTCCTTTCGAAATTGGTGTAAATCCGTCCATTCATTTGTCTTGTTTTTCTGTCCATTTGTTCGTTTTTAGGCGGGTTGCGTGTAACCAACCCGCCTATTAGATTGATGTGTCCGACGTCCGTCTGTCCGTCCACATTTTCCATTTCCGGACTCTAACTTGAAAATGGTTTGACCAATCAAATTCAAACTTGACAGGGACATAGATCAACATGATAGCTAGGTTCCTTTCGATATTGGTGAAATTCTGTCCGTTCGTTTGTCCGTTTTTCGTCCGTATGTCTGTCCATCCGTCTGTCCACATTTTCATTTCCGGACTCTAACTTGAAAACGGTTTGACCAATCGAATTCAAACTTGATAGGGAGATAGATCTCCATCATAGGTAGGTTCCTTTCGATATTGGTGAAATTCCATCCGTTCATTTGTCTGTTTTTCGTCCGTTTGTCCATCCATCTGTTTGTCTACATTTTCATTTCCGGACTCTAACTCGAAAATGGTTTGACAAATCGGATTCAAACTTGATAGGGAGATAGATCTCCATCATAGCTAGGTTCCTTTCGAAATTGGTGAAATTGCGTCTGTTCGTTTGTCTGTTTTTCGTCCATTTGTCTGTCCATCTGTCTGTCCGTCCACATTTATCCTGTACATATGGTAAATAATACTATGACTTACATTTATTTTAATAAATTATCTTTTGTGATTAGGTGCCATGCAATATTATGGTACATTTTGTAAGTATATGCTATAGCCAAATTTCCCAAGTTCTCACTAAAATAATTTCACCAAATTTTTTGTTATTACCGTTTCATAGTTTTTACTCTTTACTTTATTATTTTATAGCATATACTTACATTGTTTTGCAGACCCTTATAAAGATAAGAAAAGGCACCTAATCATATACACTTTTAGCCAAATGAGTTTATTAGTAAATAATTATAGTTACTAACCAACTAGTATTGAATTCCAAATAATATACCATTTCGGTAACACTTTTTGAGGTTCTGCAATGCATGTCAGCAGCACCTCCTCGTGGTTGTACCGGTAACATGAACAGTGATACATTTTTCCATTTGCACTAGGTATTGTACAGTTCTTACATTGTCAAAAATGTTTGTTTCTGCATGTATAGTAGTGGTAACTAGTACATAATTTGTAGTGGTTTGGCTATCACTAGTGGGTAACCTAACATTTCTTTCCTTGTTCCTAAATTTAATGAGAGCAGTTGCTAACCTTGTTTCCTGCGTGCGCAACCCGCCTTTTGGGGCACCTCTGACCCTCTTGTTCAGCTTTTGTTTAGCAACAGGAGTTGTTGATCTAGCTACTTATTCACATACACTATATAAATTGGTCAAATGTATAGACTTGACTTCTTTCAGAAGATAAGATGATTGAAAAAAAAAACCACTTTCTCATAAATAGTTGTTTTATCTTAAGCATATTTATCTTATAGAAATATTAAATAGCAATGAATTTTCAGAGGCATAAAATGCCTCAAAGATATACAACATATGAATGTCCCTATCTATAGCCAATTATAGTTTACTACAGTGTACCTTTATTGTATCGACCGGAGGCATCCGGTGGATACTTTGGTTTAGTGTTCGCTACGCGGCCGCGCGTAGAGAGATTTTCGCGTTAACGCTCTGAGAGGAAAACTACACCAGCTAGGTTCACCAAATTTGCAGGATATCTTCATTGGGGGGTAAGCTTCTCTGGGACTGAAATTAGCCTCATTCTGAAAAACAAGATGGACGCCGCGGGCATTTCTTTGAAAATTATCTACATTTTTCTACTGGCTGTTTCTAATAGGTAGAAGGTTGAATCTCTTCATAGGTGATATGTATGATGGATATACAACCTTGCAGACATTTGACCTTGAAGCTTTTAATTCAAGGTCATCCATGGAGTGCCGAAGTAACCCGAAGTATCCAAACGAGGATAGCCGAACTTAAAAGTGCTTATAACTCGCTTATTATTGATCCTAGATGTTTGGGATGATAAACCAACCTATAGGAAATCTTGACCTGGGAATCTTCTGGTGTGGTCAGATTTGACCTTGGGCCCCTCTTTGAAGGTCAAACGAGGATAGCCAAACTTAAAAGTGCCTATATGTGATTTTGACTTTGTTTTTCAAAGTGAGGCCAATATTGTGCACAGACATGTTTTGATAGCCGTAAACATTCCCTACAAATCTGGTTAATGTGTGTTCATAAATGAAATGAGGTATAAAGGTTTACTTGGCAAATTGACGCACATATGCATGTACGGAAGGCGTTTTGTAATCTCCCAGTCATGGCCTTTGGCTGCTGGCGGGAGATGATAATTCTTATGACTAGTATAGGCCATTTATGTAATTAGGTACAGAATATCAGTGCATTTTGCTCATCTTTACTCCACATTTGCCTCCAATTGTGTACTCCACATTCGCTGACAAACTTTCCATTTCTCACCCTCAGCTGGGATCATAGTGAAATGCAAGGCTGGACTTTCCTGTTGTAATACTAGTGTGATATATTATGTCATAAAGCCTTTGGCTGGTGTGACCTTGTTGCTGGGGTTGGAGGCTGCCTTTATTCTCACAGATAGGCACGCTTATCCAATAATTTCTCATATAAATTGAGGAAGAGTTTTTCTCCCTCCCACAGAGTAAAAGGATGGTTGTGTTTTTTTGTGTTAATTTTACAGCCAGATGCATGATTCTGAAAGAAAAACTGCTTCCTGTTCTATTTCATGTGGCTCTGTAATGAATGATGATGACAGTTAAAATTGGTTAAAAAGAAGTGAGACAGTGACATTCATAGTGATTTAGGGTTTCGGCCTGTTGTAAATACTCCCCATGTTTTGTAGTTGGAAATAATAACACCATAGTACATTGTTTGTTCTTGAAGCAAGTTTGTTATTCAAATATTCCGGATAGGCTAAATGGTGGGGACTCCCAAATTTTTCATTCTGTACAAAACTATTTGATACTGACAGTGTTGTGGGGACTCTTTCTGTTTGGAGAAATAGTGATAGTCCACCCTCACAAAAAATAATCTTAGTTCATGTTTGCTTATATGAACAAGAATATATATATATGTAATATAAAATAATAGTTATTTCTAACAAATGGAATTATTTTTGTCCACCTACTTAATAAAACTGAATTGTGGCTATTGTGGTCCTACTAAGCCCAATGGAGAGGGAGGTGGGACTTTTTCTGTTACCTTGAAGCTCAATCCCCCCACCCAATGATGGTGGGTAACACATATTATTGTGTATTAATAGTCTCCTACAGCCATAGCACTGATAATGGAGGGAGCTATGTCAGATGTTATGACAAGTTTGAGAGTACAGATTGTTCTATAAAAAAACTCATAACCGGAAGCCATAATGTCCTCCATTGGCATCTTATCTTTGAGGTCTTTATATTAAATCATAGTCCTTACCTATACATGGAAAAGTTGGTATTTGCTTGTGTACACATTTTTTAATGCCTGTCCTTTAAACTGAATGATTAATCAATCCGAGGTGGGCGATAATTGAGTCTCTATGAATGGCTGAGTTGCAGCACCAACATTTAGTGTTATCTAGAAATAGAATGTTTCTGAATCTGAGGTTCTGTGTATTTGTTGGAATATCAGCAAAACTTAGGGAAGATGGTCATTTCTGAACATATACCTGGTTTCAAACTTACTTAATGTTTTTGAATGTGTATTTGTTTGAACATTTTTAAATCTTTGAGAATATGTATTTCTGTACAGATATCTAGTATAAAGGTGTTAAAAAGAAAGCTTTGGAATGCGAAATTGTTAGAGAAGACTCATATTGTTGGAGAAGACTCATATTTCAGTACATACCTCTGGTGTTGTACACAATTACAGAGTATTTTAAAATCCAAGTTTTTGAGTATTTCTAAGAACACCAGAAGACCTAAGAGAAAATGGATATTTCTCTGCAAAAGCTGGGTGTTGTACAAATGGAATGTTTTTGAATCTGATCTTTTTGTGTATTTCTTGGACTGCCAGCAGACCTTAGAGAAACTGGATATTTCTGTGCAAAAGCTAGGTGTTATACACAAATGGAATGTGTTTGAATCTGACCTTTTTGTGTATTTCTAGGAGCGCCAGCAGACCTTAGAGAAAATGGGTATCTCTGTGCAGACGTCTGGTATAAAGGTGGAAGTGGGCAAGTACTACCTGGTCAACCTCAATGCTGATCCGTCTCTCAATGAGCTGCTTGTCTACTATCTCAAGGTTAGTCGAAAGATCTGATCATTCAAGTGTTTTTTATGAATACCAGTCTGAGAATATTAAAAAATCTGACCAAAAGTTGACCTTTTCTCTTTAAATTTAATCTTCATCCATGTTAGTGAATACTGCCCCTGGTATAATCTGTTGTGGGTATTCGCATTTTAGATGTAATAACCACCAGCAAGTACCAGTAATGCAGATATGGTGGATGATATTTTATTTTTGGCATTAAGTTGTTCTTGCACTTGCCAAATACTAAAGCATTGGTACCTGGATTTGAATTTGCAATTGCAACATCGTTACCCACTCCCATTTTTATTCTGTGTCACTCGCCGACTATAACCCTAACACAGGCTAATCACTAATCAATTCTCCAGAGATGCAATAAAACTTTACACACATTTGAATGTTGTGTTTGTTTGTAATCCAAATCAAGAGGCTGAGGAAAGCCAGTTTGATGAGGAGCCATTGACAACACTGAAAACATGTTTTGCAAGAAAATCACATAATTGGCCAATTAATAGTTTTCTCTTTCCAGAACGTTTTTCTATTGATTTCTTGGCATTGCTCTCGTATTCTCTGGAGTCTCATTAAGCTACTTAGCACCCAGTGTTTGTGGTTTGTAAATAAGTCCCCATACTCAGTTTCAAGGTCATATTTTCAGGTCCTTGTAAATCAAGTAACCTTTATTGTTTTAAATGCAGTTAGCTATATTGAAGGAAAAACAGGAGTCTGTGTGTAACTACTAATGGTTAGCTAGTCAATTAATCATCCATTTTAACAGTCTGATGTTCACACCATGATTCTCTGCCTTCTTTACTGTTTTATTTGTCATTATTGCGTATTATAAAGGCTGGAAGTGCGCAGTGAACGAAAACCCGTCTGTGAGCATAGAATCAGCTGGGAGTAAAACATGCGATAACCGCCCGCTGAAAAACGGAAGTGCTGTTTCAAATTGCTCGATTGTATGTTAGTAGTAAAATCGTTTGCTTTTACGAGAGCGATCATGTATCCAAAACAATATGGCGGCGTCCTTGTTTGTTTCACCTCATAAAAATAAAGGGATATTTCTTGAAACCAGGTAGGCCGGTCTTTATAATTATAGTAATAAAAACCTCATGCTCGGGTGTTTGTTACAGGATATAATCCTTGCAAAATAACTTAAAAATACCCTCGCGCCTAACGGCGCTCTTGCATTAATATTTGGAATTTTTGCTGGTCGTATATCCTGTAACAAACGCCCTCACAATCTGTATTTATTCCTACAATATAATATCTGGGGTGAAATGTATCTAAATTTGGTAAGACTTTTTGTTTCAAAATTCTGAATATTTAATATCTGTTATAACAGCCACTTTCTGTAAATATGATGGTAGACCTTGGACCTTGTGTGGGAAATTTGGTAGTTGCTTACCGATGGTCGACAGTTTACAGTACAGAACCTTGAACAACTGTATGTACTGGTTTTCCCCGCCTAAAAAACTACCCGTTGTGATATGACCTGTATAGTGTTGAAAGTGATGTAACACCCCAAATAAATGATGCTAGACATTAGGGAGGGTTGGTATCAAAAATATGTTGATCTGATTCTGGGATTCTGAAAAAAGATGCATTTTATTTTGTAGTTTCCTCTCATTAATTTAAAAATCACCTACTAGAAAATGTACAAAAGTATGGGTTAAAAGTGTGCAATGTCTTCATATTTAGGGTTTTATTTCCAATATTTAAGTTTTCCTTCAGTTACATGTGTTGGCAAGCGAGATGGCTGTTGTCACGGTATTTCAGTAAAATGCTCTTGATACCAAGATTCTGGTGCTTCCAACCCATCCCTAGTAGACACTAGACATGAACCAAATTTTCCTTTCATAAATGAAAAATTTTAAAATTGTGTGGATATTTTGTCACTCTGACAGTTGGAATAGGGCAAGGTTTGTTATCAATGATAGAATGTGACTGTAACTGTGTGCTATCTAGTGCTGGGACGAGTTTACGCAAACTCGAGTTACAACTCGATGGGCGATAATTGGGGGTCACATCGATCGGCGCAAGTGAAACTCGAGTTTTTGAAAACGTATATATTTTCACCATCTAAGGCTGACACTTCACCAAAACAACTGAAATATCTGAAATTTTCAAAAATATGTTGCATTTTTACTTTATTTTGGCTTAAATCAATGAAGATTTAACTTAAATTATATCGCGAAAGCCTATTTCCAGTTCAAAGTTTTGCCTCATGTACGGCTATGTAAAATATTTTCGCTAATAAACGAAATACTTTATCCCGAAAATTACTCGAGTTTGACTCGAGTTCAACTCGCTTCTAACAAGTGATGCTCGATCTGTCATTTAAGCTGGCGATCCCACCACTAGTGCTATCACCAACAATTTATTGAAAAGTCAATGAATCCTCCTCCGCTTGTTATGATGTTACTACAAATGCTGTCTTTTCTCAATGCTCACAACTGTGGACATACCTACACTTGATAACCTATTGACGATGCCAATTGCTGGCCATAGCGTATCCACATGTCAAATATATCTGTACATCATACCTACACTTGATAACCTATTGACGATGCCAATTGCTGGCCATAGCGTATCCACATGTCAAATATATCTGTACATCTACATGCACAAAATCTCACTTCTGGCTTTCTAGGTTTATTGGGTCAAAAATCTTTTTTTTCTTAAAAAAAGTACATGAAAAAAAGGATTCTTTATTTCTTTCAGATGAACAGTCTGGTTCTAATATTCAAAGTTAACCCACCAGTTTATGTGTTGACAGTTGAGTTGTAATATTTTGTTTTGACATTTCACTAAAATAATCTTGCTACTGGGATACATATACCATGGACCCAACCCTACACCTGGTCCAATCTTTTGTTAACTTTGATTTTTTTGTTTATTATCTTATTTGCATGTTCAGGAGCGGACACTAGTGGGACGACCAGGAGCTCCAATAGAGCAAGATATTCAGCTGAATGGACTGGGTGTGAAGCCTGAACACGCTGTGATAGAGATAGAGGAGGGAGAGGTCTACGTCACACCACTGCCTGACACCAGGTAAATAAGACTTGATACAGCAGGTAAACTACATCTCATGCACCATGTAAATAACATCTGATACACCAGGTAAATGACACCTGATACACCAGGTAAATAACACCTGACACACCAGGTAAATAACGCCTGATACACCAGGTAAATAACGCCTGATACATCAGGTAAATAATATCTGATACATCAGGTAAATAATGCCTGATACATCAGGTAAATAATGCCTGATACACCAGGTAAATAACACCTGATACACCAGGTAAATAATGCCTGATACACAAGGTAAATAACATCTGATACACCAGGTAAATAACACCTGATAGACTAGGTAAATAACGCCTGATACACCAGGTAAATAACGCCTGATACACCAGGTAAATAACACCTGATACATCGGATATATAACACCTGACAGCAGACAAATAATACCCAGTACCAGGTATGCAACACCTGACATTACTAGGTAGATAGCATGAAGCCTTAGGTAAATAACACCTGACTACAAAAAATAACAACTCACACCACTTAAATGTCACTTTATCTCAGGAAAATAACAGCAGCTAATAACACCTGGCAAGAGGTGAGACAAGTTGTTATTGAGGAGAAGTGAATAGCAACATTGGAACAGGTACAACCTCTGGCTTGGGAAGGTATTGGTCACACCATTTTGTGGCATTAAGTAAAATAAAAATATCTGGCCCCAATATTAGTATTCTTATAAAATCTCAAACTCAATCTCAAACTCCAGTGCAAATATACTTTAGGGTTTAACTCTTAATCGAATCTAATCTAATGTGGACTTTTATAGCGCTTAATCTCCATCACTGATGGACTCTAAGGCGCATCTAAACATAAAGCAAGGTAGTTAGCGTTAATCAAGGGACATAGCCAGGTCGTACCAAGGAGACACAGATGTGATGGGGGAGGCTATGGTGGGTAGGCTTTTGCAAACAGGTATGTTTTAAGCTTCTTTCTAAAGGAGGCAACTGATGTTGCACTGCGAACATCTTGAGGGAGGTCATTCCAGATCTTCGGAGCATCAAAGGCAAAACTATGGCCAAAATGTTTGGCTGACTTAAAGACTGATGAATGGAAAGTAGGAACTGTAAGGTATTGACGATCTGGGTGACTATGCCTAGTACTATAGGGACAATTATTAAAAGACAAGAAAGGTTCGAAATAAGAAGGAGAACCACTGTGCAAAAATGTATACACAAGTGTTGCGGTTTTGAAAATACAACGGTACTTAACAGGCAACCAGTGGAGTTTCTGTAGAATGGGTGTAACATGAGCATACGTTCTATGATTTGTAACAATATGAGCAAGGGTGTTCTGAATACTTTGCAATTTGTGCTGATTGAAACTGGACAAACCTCTGAACAGAGAGTTACAATAGTCCAGACGACTACTAACCAAGGCATTTGCAGCAAGGACTGCCACTTCAGGAGTGAGATACTTTCTAATTCTACGGAGGTCATGCATCTGAAGGAAGCACGCTTTGCAAGTCCTCTTGATACGCTCAGAGAATGAAAAATCTGCATCAAACCAAACACCTAGATTTCTGACAGAATCAACTCGATGAAGAAGGCTACCAAGAATACTAACACTCAAGAAAGTGAGAGGAAATCTTCTGACGTTGAGCCTTGGAACCAAAGACAATAAACTCAGTTTTTTTTTTCAGGGTTGAGCTTCAATTTACTGAGAGACATCCACTCTTGGACATTATGAAGGCAGCATTTAGCTTGGCGAAAGCCGAAGAATTTGAGTTTAAATTTGAGTTTAAATTCATTTAACTCATTTATAAGGTTCACATTTAGTGATTATATTAAAGTTTGGATGAAAGTGGTCTTACATATTGGAGTATATGGAAATATTATATGTTTTTACCATATTTTAAAAATTACCTTTTCAAGACTATTAATATTCATTAGTTGCTGATACAAAACTATATTTGCCACTGGGAATGCCAAGTTTTCTTTGAATATTGTGAGCCACTGGGTATATGAGGAGAGGGATATAGTAATGGCATGGAAATTATGACAACCAAATTGCTGGGAATTGCTTTCATTCCTAATGCATTCTGTCACTTGCAAAAATTCTGTTCACACCACAGACAGGTAATACTGTTAGCTCTTCTGAATAAACCCAAGCTTAAAATAAACATACACTTTTGATTCCTAAGACACTGTGTGGATATTGTCCATTTTACCACTGAGAGCCCAAATATGAATGTTACCTCAAAATTAAGCTACAAAGAAGAAAATTTCAGCAAAAGATTGGAAAAGTACCAAGCAAATTGCCCCAGAATCAACAGATGGATAAAAAAATATCCCAAATTTCAAGCTAAAATAAGGGACTTTCCTTAGGCAGTGAATTATGATACTCTGGTGAGATTCACATTGTTTAGTTTTAGACTTGGTTCCTTTCTCAATCTTGTCCCAGATTTTGTATGTAAATGAAGTTATCCTTTCTGTGGAATATTTTTGTCATGGCGATGTGAAATCGAGTGAATAGATAGAGACAGTCTATGCTTGTGATCCAGCCAATCCTCCAGAAAATGGGTAGAAAATCTTCAGACTGGTTTTCTTATATAATTGCACACTCTATCTTCATCAATACTAGCTTAGCATTACCAGTGACACAAAGTGACACGAGTAAGGTATACTAATTACAACTATAGCTCATTATTCCTGAAGGGTTGAATTCTCAGATATATATTTTTCCTTTATTAGAAATAATAGAGAAGGAGATGTTTCAAAATTCAAAATTGGTTTCCTGGGTCTGAAACAACATGATATGGTATTTCATATGTTTGATACTGTTATGGTGAAACTTAAATGTGGTCCTACATGAGCCGTAGATTAAACAGGAAATGCCTTTGCAAGATATTTTGAAGTAAGTATCATTTTTACCCAATATAAAGAAGAAATAAGAGATATTTGAGAAAATTTAAATATACATTAAAATGGTGTGTTTTGCCAGATCTTAGGATAATGGTAGAAAAATTGACCTTCTTAATATGAAATATGAAAAGAAAATAAACATCCACACTCTAGGATGGCCAACAAAAATAATGAAGGTTGTTTACTAGCGTGGTCACATGACCACTAGGGGGACATGCTAGTTCACACTCACTCACTGGCCTCTTAAGGTTTCTTAAAACGTTTCTCAACGTTGGCCAGTGAGTTGGATGGCACCAACATATAGCAATGGTCAGGAAATGGTAAGTATTTATCTAATAAAAATTAAAATTACAACAAAATTTTTCAAGTTTATTTATTATACAAAGATACTGGTGAAATGTTTGCACCAATAATTGCAAGTAATGTCATTCCCTCCTCCTCTAAATTCAATAAGATAAAAAGAGTGGGTTGATCAGACAAGGACATTGATCAGGGAAATATCAGTGACATGAACTGATCTGATTGTGCATGGGAAACCTTTGTGAAAAAAGCTCCCAACTAGTATACCACAAAGTCAGCCTTTAGAGTAAGTTAAGTTTACACTTAACCTTGTTTGTGTTATATGAAATTATCCATAAAATAATAAGTAGAAAATTCAGCTGGAAGAAGATTTCACTGATTCTCAGCTTTTAACAGATTGACTAGAGTTAATTTACACCAATGGTCCATTTCTTGTTGAGGGAATAATATATAGGTTGAAAATTTCACTTGCAATTAATTTTCACTCTCCAGGCACATAAGCTAAAATAGGGTAAATTAATGCCTGGTTAAACTTTACACTTTTACCTAATTTTGAAAATGTGAAACATCCAGTTTTAAATTTATTTTTTTGTTTTATTATTTTATTTATTCTGTTTTTAGCCAGATTTTATTTTGGATTTTTATGGCATTGTATACAAAGATACAGAGATAGGAGATGAGCTCTTTTCATATAATTTCTAACTCTCGGGTACTGATGGCCCAAGAAGAGAGAGTCCAACAGCAAGAGTGAGGTCAACATATTGAAGCTTGTACTTAAGTTTTACGTGGTTGTGTAAAAATCAATATAGTTTTGTGCTTTGAAATAATCTGTAGTTCTGAACATTCCATGTATACTTACAAACAATTAATTTCATGGCTGTTTGTTGTCTGTTTTTCCATTTGTTTGTTTCTCAGCAGGATTACGCAAATACTTCTGGTTGGATCCTCCTGAAAAAAGTCAGAAGATGGGTCTTGGCCGAGGTTTGATCCCATTAAATTTTGAGATTCATCTGTATTATGGGGTCTGAATACAGAAAATAAATAAATAAAAAAAAAAAATCTGGATTTTCCCATTACTTATTAAAAATATGACTTGGTGGAAGTATGTGTTCTCCGAGTGTTCTTGTGTTTGGTATAAATGAAAGCTTTTTACCCCACAGCCCTTAAGGGCTGTCGGGGTATTGCTTTCACCCATGGTGTCCGGATGGGCGGGCGGGCGGCGGGAAATAGTTTGTCCGGGCTGTATCTCAGAAACCGTAAGGTGTAGAAGTTGATACTTGGTAGGGACATTGGTTAGGGGGTGTAGGTGTGCAACGTCATGGTCTGACCTTGATTTGACCTTGCCGTAGTGACCTTGAGTTTGAAAATCTTGTCCGGGCTATATCTCGGAAACTGTAAGGTGTAGGAAGTTGATACTTGGTAGGGACATTGGTTAGGGGGTGTAGTTGTGCAACGTCATAGTCTGACCTTGATTTGACCTTTCACCTTGCCGTAGTGACCTTGACATATAAAATCTTATCCGGGCTATATCTCGGAAACCGTAAGGTGTAGGAAGTTGATACTTGGTGGGGATATTGGTTAGGGGGTGTAGGTGTGCAACATCATGGCCTGACCTTGATTTGACCTTTGACCTTGCTGTAGTGACCTTGACCTATAAAATGTTGTCCGGGCTATATCTCGGAAACTGTAAGGTGTGGGAAGTTGATATTTGGTAGGGACATTGGTTAGGGGGTGTAGGTGTGCAACGTCATGGTCTGACCTTGATTTGACCTTTAACCTTCCCGTAGTGGCCTTGACCTATAAAATCTTGTCCGGGCTATATCTCAGAAACCGTAAGGTGTAGGAAGTTGATACTTGGTAGGGACATTGGTTAGGGGGTGTAGGTGTGCAACGTCATGGTCTGACCTTGATTTGACCTTTGACCTTGCCATAGTGACCTTGACCTATAAAATCTTGTCCGGGCTATATTTTGGAAACCGTAAGGTGTAGGTAGTTGATATTTGGTAGGGACATTGGTTAGGCTGTGTAGGTGTGCAACGTCATGGTCTGACCAGGATTTGACCTTTGACCTTGCCGTAGTGACCTTGACCTATAAAATCTTGTCCGGGCTATATCTCGGAAACCGTAAGGTGTAGGAAGTTGATATGTGGTAGGGACATTGGTTAGGGGGTGTAGTTGTGCAACGTCGTGATCTGACCTTGATTTGACCTTTGACCTTGCCGTAGTGACCTTGACCTATAAAATGTTGTCCGGGCTATATATCGGAAACTGTAAGGTGTAGGAAGTTGATATTTGGTAGAGACATTGGTTAGGGGGTGTAGGTGTGCAGCATCATGGTGTGACCTTGATTTGACCTTGCCATAGTGACCTTGACCTATAAAATCTTGTCAGGGCTATATCTCGGAAACCGTAAGGTGTAGGAAGTTGATATTTGGTAGGGACATAGCTATAGGTGTGTATTATCATGGTGTGAATTTGACCTTTTACCTTGTTGTAGTGACCTTGACCTTTAAAATCTTCATGGACCTTTGGGTCTGTCTTTTGATGCAGATTAAGCAAAAGTCATATTAGAATTTATTAAGAATTTCACTTTCATAACTTCCCATTGTAAGAGATAGAATTTCATCAAGTGAGCCACAGATTTTGCTCCAACACCACAATAAGTATTCATTAAAATGTATTACCACTTCTGTATGCATGGTAATATTCAAACCATCTAAACCATAATTCGGCCATGCAGATGTAGATAAAGAGTGTTGAATTTTAGTTTACTGATTAATGCTGTCATCTTGTTATTGAATTATCTTGTTTTAATACTTCATCTTTATACGCATTATCTTTCTTTTAAACATTATTTCTCCATTTAAACATTCTTTGGACCTTTATATAACTGACAGTGCTCTGAAAGTATCCTGAAGTTTGTACTGGTGCAGTACTTCTATATCTCATGGTGTTGAAAATATTTCCGTAGGCTGTGGGGTACGGGCATCTCTGATGCTATTTTTCGTACTTACAAAGAACACCGATTGAAAGTATAATGACAGTTTGAAACCAATTGTGAATTTGACTAAATAAAAAGTTGTTAAAATATGATAATGATGATGATAACAGAGCTCAGCCTTGGTATGAATTGAATCCCAGTCACTAAAAATATATCTAAGTGTAAGAAAAATACATATCTGGAATCTAAGCTAACACACTCAAACCACAGACTCTGTCTACTCAATTTGATTTACTCCCTTCAACACCAGTAGGGGCCAGGGGGAACACATTTTTGTGAAGGGTTCCTCAATCCAATTTTCACGGTTATTGTACAAATAGTCGCAATTTGACGTCCATACCATCAGTTTGCTAATACTTTTCAGCAAAAAATGTAAAGACAAAGGTATATAATATAGTATTTCAGCCACAGAAATAAGAGCCTGAAAATGATAAGCTTGATATTTTCAGGGATCTGGAATTTGTCACAGTGTGAAAATCTGTACTTGTGCTGACAGTTTGTGGTGAGATAAATGATTAATTGCCCCATTAGAGTCACATGGCACTATGATTAGACTTCCATATTTGCTCATTCTTTGCTGGTAACTGCTTTACATGTGATCGCAATTAGAGACCGTCTTTTTATTGTAGGTTTTTCCCCTCTTTTGTTATTGGCTTTTGTCCCTTGTAGGTATTTTAAGCATCCTTTGCAGTTGTTTCATTGCTTCCATTTCAAGCCGGCCAATCAGAAACTGCTGCTTAATGTTCTAATCCTTGCACTGTCACACTAAATATCTTGACCAGTGGATCAACGTCCATCGTTAAACCCACTAATGCATCAGTTTTTGTCCCAGTCTTTTCAGTAAGTGGCTCTTTTTTGTCCTTTGGCCAGATTACACTCGCCATTCCCCATCTCCTTCCCCCACAGCCATATAAAGAGTGTGGCTGTTTTCAACTCTTCCTCTTCCCCTGAAAAGGCTCTAAATTCATTTACTTGATTGATGGAATGCATTAAGTAGTGAAATGAAATCTCTTTCTATCTGGCCAGGCCGTAAAACATTTTAGCATGGTGGGGTTTGGGGAGGCCTATCCTCAACTGTTACTCACTTGTAGCTTGTGTAAACTAGGGATCTAATACCAACAACAACCATCTCATGCAAAATGGGACAGATTGGGTAATTGGCTTCAAATGAGGAAAAATGTGGAAGTAACGGTGTTATACAATGCTCTTCAGTAAGACTCTTCCCTTTCAAACATTCATTGATTTAAATCGGTTTTTTTTTCAACTGTATCTTATTTATTTAGAATATAGTAAACAGATAATATGTCCTAATAAAATACCACTTGAGTAATTAAATGTGGTTGACCAAAAGTTTGTATGATTTTACAATTATAATTATTTTGACAGAGAACTTAAACTTAAATGATCAGAACAATCCAAAGTATCAGACTAACAACAGTGTAAGTTATCACAATTTTTCAGAACAAATGCAAAAAAAAAAAAAAAAATTTTGTGAAAGGATATTAAAACGATGACAAATCTCTGACAAATAAATTTTTCTTCACAGCCCATTTTAACATTGATTCACCATATTTTAGGACTCTGCATAATATTATATATATCTATTATCTATATATATTTAATCCATTGCTATGATAGCTTGTCTGTGAATAAATTAAGCCTTCTTATTCCACCATCCTGAAAATGGTACAACTCAGAGGAAAATGCTTGTAGAGTGTAGAAATCATTGAAGATATCATTTACAAATTATAAAAAACATGTACATTGAGACTAAAATGACTAAGCCTAGTAACAGATAATAAGGTTGTTAAATATCTGATACCAATAGTGTTGGATGGGTGAACTCTCACGTATATCACCTTTTATGGCATTTTATGCAATTGTTTAAATTGTTAATATTATGAGTATCAAATTGTGTATTTTATACAATTGTTTGACGTGTTAATATTTTGAGTATCAAATTGTGTATTTTATCTGTATTTTATGTTAGAAGTATAAAAATTGCCAAGCAATTTGGGTCAATTTTCTACTTTTCTAACATTCCGTGATCTTTCATTTTGTTGGATTACATCTGGGACACATTCCCCGTGTGACGTTTTTGGTATTTCCACAAAGGTACGATACAACAGAAACAGTTAACCAGTGCAAGGGGCTACCCAGCTACCATATTATGCTTATCACTTCAGCCTTAGTAATGTATCTTATTAAGATAAGTGGACTGCAACAGAGGGTGGGAGAAATAAAGTAAAGGTAAAATATTATCTCATAAGTGATTTGGACCCATTCTGAAAACCAAGATGTCAAAAACAATTTCCCTTCATTCACAGGAAAACCAGGGGCCATGGTGGAGCAGCGGTAACACACTCACCTCCCATCTCTGAGGTTGGTGGTTCAAACTCCGGACCCTATGTGGGAAAGTTGTTAGTTGCTTACTGTTGGTCAGCAGTTTACAGTACAGAACATTGACCAACTGTATGCACTGGTTTCCTCTGCCCATAAAACTACTCGTCGTGATATGAAATACAGTGTTGAAAGTGACTGTAAAACCCAAATAAATATATAAATTCCCAGAAAACCAATTTGTCATTATGCCAGTGGTTGTAGCATGTGTTTGTGTTACAGGACTTGTGTGAATGGCAAGACAATAACAGAGAAGACCAAGTGCAAACACAGTGACAGACTTCTGCTGGGCAATTACCACTTCTTTAGGATTAACTGCCCAAAAACCAACAGTAAGTCCACAAAAACCTCTGTCATAAACTGTTTGAAAAGAAGATTGTTTTTAGGCGGGTTGCATGTAATCAACCCGCCTATTAGATTGATGTGTCCGACGTCTGTCCGTCAACATTTTCGTTACCGGACTCTAACTCGAAAACGCTTTGTCCAACTGAATTCAAACTTGTCAGGGAGATAGATCACCATCATAGCTAGGTTCCTTTCGAAATTGGTGTAATCTCGTCCGTTCGTTTGTCCGTTTTTTGTCCGTTTGTCAACATTTCCATTTCCGGACTCCAACTCGAAAACACTTTGTCCAATGGAATTCAAACTTGACAGGGAGATAGATCACCATCATAGCTAAGTTACTTTTGAAATTGGTGTAATTCTGTTCGTTCGTGAGTCCGTTTTTTGCCCGTTTGTCTGTCCGTCAACATTTCCGTTTCCGGACTCTAACTCGAAAACGCTTTGTCCAATGGAATTCAAACTTGACAGGGAGATAGATCACCATCATAGCTAAGTTGCTTTTGATATTGGTATAATTCTGTTTGTTCTTTTGTCCATTTATAGCATAGATACAATTATGTAACCTAGATTACAAGTTTTACATTTCTTAGCACGTCTAACACATTTACCTTAACTGGGTGACCTATCATTTCTTTCCGTGTTTCTAAATTTAATTACAGCAGTCGCTAACCTTATTGCTACCTGCGCAATCCGCCTTTTGGGGCATCTTTGGCCCTCTTGTTCTTAACTTGTATCATTTAAACTTCATATTTTTTTGCCAAACAGGAATTTTTCAAAGATTTTGGACAGTTTCCAGGATATAAATATTATGCGTAATAGTGTATAACATTGTCTTATATTATGTATGCTCTTGTGTACTCTTTATCTTTCTGAAAATGTAGTCACTTCTTACTCTTCTCACTTCATTTTCTTTCTGTATTAATTTCATGCCCAAGAGCTGCCTGTTTTTCAGGTCTCAGTATTGAAACTCCTCTACCAAAAAAGGAACGCATTGTCACAGAGTTTGTCTGTTTCATTAAGTATTTTTGCTTTTATACTTCAGTTTATGGTTATATTTCTGAGGTCTTGATGCCGAAACTCCTCAGAACTTTGTCATAGAATTTGCTAGTTCGTTAGGTGGTTTTGCTTTAGTTATCTGTCATGTTTCTAAGGTCCTGGTGCAGAGACCCCTCAGAACATTGACATAGAGTTTGCTCAGCGTGAGCTGATGCAGCAGGAGATGGGGAATGACCCCATACAGACTGCTATCAGTGACCTGGAGAAAGAACATGAGAAGGACAAAGAAGGTGAGACACTTGCAATGGAAAATGCTTAAAAAATTTGAGGCTTTATTGTATATTTCTAAAACAGGTTCAGTGGTGTAGTGGATAGTAGTAGTGTCTGATCTGGGCTTCAAATCTATCCTCCTGAGGTATTGGGTTTGAATTGAAACCTGGTTAGAAAGTGGTTAAATTGGTGGTTGTGTACCTATGTGCAGTTGTTTACAATGCAATAACTTTACCATCTGTTCCATCCCTGTACCTTTGCCTTTGCCTTGTCAAATGTAAGAGTGGGGGACATAGAAGCTGAATATTCAAATGGCTGTTCTGTCCTCTTAACCTGTAACATTACAGAGGCAGTGATGAAGTACATGACTGTATGTTTATTAAAGTTCTGTTCAATCATTTACCTGGTTCTTCATATTACTGTGGTAATTTGTCTAGAAATTCCACTTTCCTTACCTCTTTCATGACAAAAGCCTCACAGAAGCAGCACCATATGTCTAAGTCAGATGGTATTCTTTAATGGTACTGTTTCATCAGTTTTACCAACTCTTAATTTAACTTGCTGTTCCATCTTGTGTACCTATAATGTTACAGAGGCATTACAGAAGCAGCGTCAGATGTACGAGTGGGAGATGCAGAAGCTGAAGAAGGCATTGATGTCTCCAGGCACGCCATCAGCACCCTACCCTCCATTCTTCCCAGACGCTTTCAGAACCCCCACAGGACAGCCTGCAGGATCCAGTACCGAGAAGTACAACAGTTGGGCAGAGGACAAGTAAGTGCATGGTACAGTATAGAGGAATGGAAGTGCAGTGAAAGTACAGTAACCATCAGACCTGAGTCTCTAAAAGTACAATAGCTGGACAGTGGAAAAGTATCTACAAAAACAATAGCCAGCTGGCTCTAGTATAGATGTAGAACAATGGATAAGTTACAGTTTTGAAATGTCCCTCCCAACAACTAAGGTTATGATAGGATGGCTTTGTGTGACCCCCATGTTTCTTTGACATTGAGAATATGATCCATATTTGCCATAATTCAGAGAAAAAATATTGGGATTTTTTCCTCATTGGTGAATTTAAATAATATGGTGAATTTCCTCATTTTAGTGCATAAAAATGTACGTACATAACCCCAACAATAGCTTATGCTGACAAGACATCTGTCAAGTACTTAAATATTTTTAAAAAGTCTATGTAAGGGGGTTTCACTGATGTCACAGTATAGATTTTGCATATATTTTTTTTTCACCAGAGAGCGGATGTTCAAGCAGAGTCTGCAGAATTTGAAGGCCGAGGTGCTGAAAGCCAACACACTGGTGAGGGAGGCAAACTTTCTGGCTCAGGAGATGGGAAAACAGACCAACTTCTCCGTCACTTTACAGATACCAGCCGCAAACCTCACACCCAACAGAAAGGTATGTGACTTTTATGGTGCCCACTTTCTGTGCTACCTGAATAATAGTTGCATAAACAAGGCCGTCTGAAAGTCTGTTGACAAAGACAAATTCTAAGTCAGATACGTTCCATCCCGGACTTAGAACTCAGACATTCACCCATCCAAGTACTAATGTAGCTCATGCTGCTTAACTTCAACTGAACTTGTTGGCCTGAGTCATCTTTTGTTGCAGAAGTAATTAAAATTGACTACATTGGAAACCAAACTGTAGATATAGGTTTAAGATGTAAATTTTTAGCTTCCATCAAGATTACTTTTGAAAGATGTTTTCAGACTGATGCAAATGTGTTTATGAGTGTTGTTCAGATTTTATTTCTTCTAAGTCAAATATATAAGTTGAATATGTGAAATGCTTTGTTGTATGTATGACTTAATAAATCATAAATTCAACTGAAATAACTTGTATATTTAACTTAATATTTAAATTATATATTTAACTAAGTATGAAATTAATTTTGGCGAGACTAAGTCATACATATGACTTTTTAACTCAATATTAAGTATTGGTTATACACAAATAGGAAAACAAGATTCTAACATCAGTGGCTTAATTGTATGAAAACCAAAATCCAAACATCTACTCACATCTTTTATGGATGGACTATCTTTAATAATGAAACATTAAGATGGGGGGTGCTCAAATTAGATAACAAGATCTTTGCAATTTTAAATAATTATATTAATATCCTAGTGTCTCAACAGACTCCAGCCATTTTTTATCTGCAGAAATAAACAGGACTATGTCTATTTACTTACAGCGTGGGTCTTTTGTGAGCGAGCCAGCCATCCTAGTGAAGTACAAAGGCAAGGGTTCTCAAGTGTGGGCCATGGATAAGTTTGAGAACAAGATCATCGACATGCGAGACATGTATGAGGACAGGAAGGAACGCGGCACTCTGATGGTAGAGGACGGCCTCTATTCTGAGGACACGCCCATTGTAGTTAGAAACGGCATCGTGGTGTGTGCATGCTTACTGTATTTACACAGAGTAAGAAATCATGGAAATTTGGGCCAAGGTACAGTAGACTCTGTATAAGGTAGATCCAGTGTAATTTAGGTTAAAAGTTGAGCCAGTTAGAAGACCCAAAATATCAGAAAGGGCTGTCTGGTTCATAGGTATAGGTGGTAGTTAGGCATCACTTGAACTGAGTCATTAGGATATTGGAGGATCTAGTTACACAGAGTCTATTGTATGTGTGAAACTTTGCCACTGATACTATAGGGGGAACAATTAAATGCTTAAGAGTAACTTAAATATACCCGATGAGTTGCATATAGAAAACAAAAATATTATTATTTTCACTGGGAACAAGTTTATTTCAAAATTCCTGTAAAGTAGCCGAAACTTGGAAATTTGTATTTCTTGATCAACTTTGAAGAAATGAAATTCAAAGGACTAAATATATTTAATTTTGATCACCAGCAAAGTTCATACACCTTCAGTTAACTTTAAGTAATTGAACATTTTTGCTTATCACATTTATGAGTTTTTTGATAAGCTTCAACCACTTAATCTAATTTCTGCAAAATGAGTCTCTTGTTACTTTATTTAATGGGACACCTAATTGGCAAATTTCACACACTGTGGACAAATTTTGTGTTTCTTGCTTGACAGTCCATTATGCTGTATTGAAACCCTGGAAATGAAAAAATAAATATGTCTGACATATTATTATTTGCTCTGATTTCTTTTGCGTCTGCAGCATTGCAGTCAGGAATTTGTAGGATAGAAAAAAAAAGAGTTATGACAATGCCACTTCATTGCTTATTGTCTTTGCTACTAGATAGTATTAAATTTGGACAGAATTCTTTGGTTAAAAAATTCTTAGAGCATAATGGACTGTCCCATTTTAAATTTTTTGTAATGTTTTTTTTTTTCAAGTCTGTTTCGTTGCTTTTTATTTGAAGATGGTTTTGTTATTTCACGTTTTCCATAATATGGAGATGTTGCTTGGTGTTTTTATTATATGGACATGTTAATTGTTATTTTTATGATGTGAGATGTTTATTGTTTTCTTGTTATAGTTGCTTTACCCTTCTAGTTATTTGCACAGATTGTGTGGCATTAAGAATTTCAAAGAAAGTTTTACATATTTTACTTTTATATTTGAATTCAATTACATGTGTTTTGAGGCATACTTTATAACTATTGGAAAAAATATGTTGTCATTTCAATAGTGGGTAACATTCACCTCCAGCCGCTCTGTCCAAAGGTTCAATTGGCGGACTGACCTAAAGTAAAGAAGTTGGTAGTTGCACCATCTTGACCAACAGATGTGCACTTCTCACCTCCATCCCGAAAACTTGCTGGCAATATATGACTTATACAATGTGTTGAAAGCAACACATAAAACCCAACCTAACAAAATTCATTTGAGGGAAACAATTGCTGGTTTTTTTGTTGAAAGGTAAATGCAGTTCACTTAGACACGTATACATTGTTCCAAGATTTATTAATTACGTAATGTTCACCATTATGGAATAGATACGGGGAAACAATCAGGAAGACAGTGTTAGTATTACAACATTTTTTACACCTCTGTACATACAAAATAAACTTCAGGATACCTGGGTTTGTATTCATGAAAAATCTCAAACTCAAATAAAGTCCCAATAATTTAGGGTTTACACCGTTTATTGAGTTTCAATTTTTATATTTTAGGAAGGTGATCTCGTGATAATGCAAAATTGTAGGGATTTATGTTTGAGATGTTTTATGAATACCAGCAATGGTGATTTGGAGTACCGGCTCGTACCCAGCTGGTATCAACTGCCTTCTTTTGCATACTCCTGAGCGTGACCTGTACAGTGCATTGAAATTAACTTTTAATCCAAATAAATGAAAATTTTGTGCTTAAAATCATTGCTGAGAAACTTTTCATTCAAAATCCCTGGCAAAAGTATGTACGAAGTGCATGCAGAGTTTGTCCATCAGTTGCCACAAGCTTATAATTTGCATTTCACTTGTAAGTATTTTTCTCTACTGGAAATTCAAACTGCTCCTTCTGATACATGTTTAAAAAAATGACTAAAAACATATCTGTTTCAGAAGTCTTTCCCTCCATAGTTTTTGACCATGGAACACCGATTGTTTCCCTGGTTATTACCCTTCTCACGTTTCATGACTTTTGATTTTTGCATTATTTCTTTGATGGTGTGCCATAGAATCTGTTAGTTCAGAGCTTAAGCACAGCTGTATACCTGATAGTTGACACTAGTAAATGACTGACGTGATAATGAGGGTCCTTCATTGATAATCTAGCTGCCGTAATAAAGATGACCCCTCGCCAGTCAATGTGATCAGCATAGCAAAAGATCAATGCTTTCATAATGTAACAGTAGTTCAATAAATACTACTGGTACATTTTACAACCAATATGTCTAGTGTGACATTAATTACTATCTTTTGCTGTGAAAAAGACATTCACAGAATGTTAAGTATTTATACCTGAATAATCTCTACATATCCTTGGCTTTTCCCAATCCTACTTAGTTTAAATAATTATGCAATGTGCCTGGGTTCATATTTACACCTGGTTCACTCGGATACCTGCTTCAAATTGATATCTAGTACAAATAAATACCTGGTTCAAATAAACACCTATTTAAAATTAACACTTGGGCCACATAAACACTTGTTTCAAGTAAAAACCTGGTTCAAATTTACCTCCAAAGTGAACACCTTGATCAGATTTAACCGCTGGTTCACTTAAGAGTAGTGTTGTGGTTGAATTCGAATTTTAAAACAGGTTACCAAAAGCGGAAATTCGAAAAACCGAGTGCGTTTGATTTAGTAAATGCCAAGATAATAGTTTTAAAATGCGTACATTATACAAATAATGAACTGTGGTATGTTTTTTGAAGACTTTTGCAGACAAAATGTCTGATATATTGATAGAATATTATAAAATACTGTGAAACATTTGTTGTAGTTGTATGTTTTGGTAAACTTATGTTAAAATAATGAATATGTGAGGAAACCAGTTTTTGATAAAATTAAAAGGAAATGTAACCGGATCAGTGTCTTTCAGTCGGCAACTAGGTTTCCGGTTTACCGTCTTTTACACTACCTAAAACCGTGGTGGAGATCTTATGGATTACCATTTACTGCACCATGTTAAAATTCCAGTTGATGTGACTGTTCAACCAACTCTTGGTTTTCTGTTTGTTTGCACCCAGGCATATTTTGGAAGTTGTTTATTGTTAGCCTGTTATTTATGTGTTTTCCATTCTGTTTTTGGTTGGCGGAAACATCAGTGTTTGGTGGATGCATGGCCATTTGTGTCTTGATGTGTGTGTACAAACATCCTCCTTCCCTGTGCAGTTCGTTTGACAAAGAAAAGTGATGTGAACTAAAATGTGTGAGATGTGCCACTGAGGAAAACACTTAAATTTGAGCAACAGGAAACTGTAATTTCATGATATGTATGATAGAATACATTTTGTAAAGCTGTTGCAAAATCCACAAAATTGAAAAAAAAGTAGTCCCACATTTCAAAGTAAAATAATGGGATTTCCTCTATGGCAAATTTCATGTATTGTGTAAACTTCCACACTTTTTACTCTGTTACTTGTTTTTCCCTTTGCTTGTTTCCTGGCTTGAAAAAAATAATAAGGTACTATTCTATTATCCATATTATGTCACAGTATCACTGAAGGAAATATTTTATTATTACATCACAATTTGTTTAATTACAAGTTTACTGTCTTATTCTCTTTTAAAGACATTCTTTAAACAATAATGATTTTGCTGTAATATATGAAAAGCTCTGATGTTCTGCAGCATTTTCCGCACCTTATGTACATAATCAGCTTCCTGTTGTAAAGCTCTGTAAATAATATTCAGTTAAAATATTAAAAGAACATTATAGAGCTATGATATGAGCAAATAATAAACTGATAGTCATCCACTAAGTGTTAATATGAAATCAGGAGAATGACGCTAAAGCAGATTTTTGCAAATGTTTTTGCTGTTGAAGTTGGAACATACATTGACTATTGCAGTGTCTTGTTAGCATGAACAATGAATAACAATCTCAGCATTTACTTTAACAAATAATTCTTAAACTTTAGGTCGGATTAACTTCTCATCATTTACTTTATTACAGGACCCGGGCCTCTTGGCCATCTTTCATCCAGTAAATGAAAATCACAATAATATACTCACAGTAATTTTAAAGATAACCAATTCATCAGGTGGTTGCCAAACATGATAAGAGATTTAACCAATGCTTCCCTGTCAGATGAAGGCAGATACTAAATTCAGCATTGACTTTAACAAGAAAACTTTAAAAATGTTTTTCTGATATCGAAACAGAATCAGAATAACTTTTTAGAGTAGGCATTCTTTTAACTGTATGATGCAATATTCAGTACATAAATTTGTTATTTCTTTGACTTTAGGACCAGGGCCCAGTCAAAGGTGACCCATTTGTTGAATCGCAAGAAAACCACAATCTGATTGGTGTAGCCAATGTGTTCCTGGAGGCTCTGTTCTATGAGACCAAGCTCAGCTACTCCGTCCCCATCATCAGCCAGCAGGGAGAGATCGCTGGCAAACTGCACGTGGAGTTGGCGCGAGTGGCGGGAAACTTCCCTCAGGACAGGCAGGGGGACGCAGATTCAGACGGGAGTATGGATGGCAGCCGGTTGTCACTTGGGGAAGGAGAAGATGAGAGTGGGGTTGCCACGGGATCCAGTATTGTTGCCAAGGTAACATAATCATTTGTTGTAGTCCAGTCAACAGTCAACCTCTGTTGTCTAAATATAGCAGGAGAGTTATATTTTATATTAATAAAAAGGAAGTATTTATTAAGTGTTAAGCTAATGACATACTTTATTATGCCGATGTCCAAAAAGTGATAGTTCAATTACCAGAAGAGGCTGCCTTCATGCTAGCGTCAGATAGGGTAGAAGATTATGAAGGGGGATAGGCCCATCTGAATAGGTCAGTCCCCAGCTGTTTTCTAAATCCAGTATAAACTATTATAATAGGGGAGTGATTTCACTTTCAGTATTATTTTCAGGTGTGCATTATGTCAGCCTCAGCTTAACCCATTTGCTGGTAGCCTGATTTCATTTGAACCCATGGCTTTTGTCTTTGTAACTATGTAAGAGTGGTATCATATCAAGTGCTTTCATGTTTAGGTGTCTCTCGTGTTAGCGTGGGACTTGTCCCCCATGTAAGTATGTTGGGAGACTGGTTTCACTTTAAGGTGTGTATCCAGTTAGCCTGTGGCTTTCCTCCATGTAACCACAATGTTGGAGTGGTTTTGCATATAATGCTTATAGCCCATGGCTTGTTGTCTGTAAAAGTGAAACAGTAGGGGAGTTTCACTTCGAGAGTTTCACTTTCAAGGTGTGTATTATGTGAGCCCATAGCTTTCCCTCATGTATCCATGTTAAATTACTTTTACTTGTATTGGTTTCACTTTCAGGTGTGCATCATGTCAGCCCGTGGCTTGCCGCCTGCTCTGGCTAACTTTGTGTTCTGTCAGTACTCATTCTGGAACCACCCAGAGCCTGTGGTCGTTGCCCCAATTGTCAACCCAGACATCATTCCTAAGTCTGAAGGAGGTGGGACCTCATTCAAGTTTGATCATAAGAAGGTTTGTATCTTTATGGATTATCTAGATTTTGAAAATTGCTGAATAAACGTATTAAATATTTGTGTACAGAAGATAGCAAATATTAAAAATATCATCTGTTCGAAGGAGTGTACAACTCCTTCAAATTTGACCACAAGAAGGTTTGTACATCAGGTTATGTGGCTAGATAATGTTAATATCCTTGAACCTAGGTTTTATAAAAAGTTTTCATGTTTGTGTACAGAATATGGTAAATGCTGAACAATGCAGTGTCCTTTGAGAGAGCTCATAATATTAGCGCCACATGTGGAAATACTAATAAAAATAATAAATTGCGGTTAGATTTGGTGAATGTATAGTAATCATGGCTTTTTGAACTAAAATATACAAGGTTTTAAGACAAAGCATCATTTTCTTCATGGAATTAACTAAGGTTTTAGAGGTGGCGAATTTTAGATTTCTGGCGAATTTTAGATTTCTTACTCTATATATATTTTGGCAATAGTAGGTTGCATTATTGAGATGCTACTGTACTGGTTTGAATATAGAGAAGAACTGTATATTGACCTTGACCTGCCTTTACAGGAGATTCCGGTGTCAGTGACAGAGGAGTTTGTAGAACATTGTACAGATGGGGCTCTGAGTATCGAGGTCTGGGGTCACCGTAGTGCAGGGTTTGGACGTGGGTTGTCCTGGGAACCAGAGAATGTACAGGCCAAAAACAGATCCATAATGGACAGGTATACAACATAGTTTTTTATTGCGTAAAATAGCCTTACCTTATCCTCACAAGTGCTTGGTTTGGTTTTGTGGAGCAAAACACATCGACCGACAAGAATTTTTTAAGGAAATATTCTTGTCATGAGAGGTGACCCCTTGTCTGCGCATGTCCGCGCTTGCGCAGTAGTCGTTGTCGACAGACGAATGTCGAGAGTTCTTCATTATATTTTTGGTCGATATGGGAGCAACACGTACTTTTCCTTATTATCGTCCATTCACGGATGAAAATCTATGAAGTTTTGAAGCGTGCAAGCGTGCACCTACCTGTAGTTGTCCATTATTCGACTGGTACTACCACTATTCTGCCTCCCTTGTCCTGAAAAGGGTCAGAATAAGATGTGCAAGATTGATGTTGCTGTAAAGTCTTCAGTGGAAGACGTGTATATCTTCGGTTGTACTCACCCATTATTCGACTGGAACTACCTCCGTGTCGATCAAAAGGTATGCAGAGAAGATCTCCCGTAGTTTTCAGTGGAAAACTGCTTTATTGTCCCTTTATTGATGGCATAACATGAGTATTAGCGTATGTTCGAAAACAAAGAAGAAAGAATGCAGTTGTCTTGGCAACGGAGGTCGTAGATTCTTTACTGTGGGTGGAGCGCCACTCTGGTACAGTAACAGGTCTCCCTCCAAAAGAACGACTACAGAAGCATATCCACTGATCCTTGTAGTTATTAAGGACAGGTTACCTTCATTTGCTGTAGATTTAGATGAAGATCCAACAGACATCTTTGGGGCAGTATGTGCACTGCTTGTCTTTTCAGCCCTGTTGAAGAATTGAACCTTCCTATGACCATGTCCCCAATGGAAGGAATACTGTGACTTTTGAGTTAATTCTTCTGCAAACTCAACGAAGATCAATCAATGCCTAAGAACTGTAGCTGGCTGAGATATGGTGTTGAAGTCCTTGCTTCCAACCTTCACGAGTGTATTTTGCATGGTTTATACAGGACAGGGGCTATGTCCAGTAATTTTTGTCCTACTAACTACAACATATCATCGTAACACTCTTCCTAGTTTACCAGGAGAGAGGGATTCAGAAGAACGTGGCTACATTAATGCAAGTCACCATGGAGGCTCTTCTTGCAGAAGTTACTGGCAGTGATGGGAGATTTTCATTGCCATCCCAGAGTTGTGCGAATCTTGAGACGGAGTTGGCGAATTACTCCCCAATCGAATTCACCAATGCCTGTACTACCCACAATGCAAAGCGATGACGTCAGACAGGAAAACATGGCTGCAGTACTAAATATACCGCTTAAATGCTTCAAAAGAAAGCGATTCATCCACTCAACAATTGCAGAACTACAGGTTCCTATGGCAGTTTATTTCTTGTATAGAAACTCGACTAATGACGACCTCTGATACATCTCAGTGTCCTGAATTGATCTAGCTACGTCTTCAACGGTCACGGCCCACGAGTGAAGTTCGTTTACTATGTCAATAAATACCTGCTTGTCGCATCATTTAAACTGGAGACAGCAGAAATTATTAAAAATTCGGTTACAAAAGATGCGTTCTTATATGTACCGATTCACAGGTCTCTCAACATCTACTTCAGTTTAATGTACACGGTCAAACCTATCAGTTTAAAGCATTATGAAATTCGGGTTAGCGACCCCTCTACAGTATCATGCGCATAATAAAGAGGCAAATCTCATTCTTCAGTCTCACGGAATAGGAGTTCACCATATACCTGGACCACTGGTTGTTAAGTGTATGTAGAAGACACCAGTATTGGGTTCAGATCAAAGAACTCATCCAATTATTCAACAACTGGCTTCGTGATATCGATTTCCTAGGTTACCACTGCATTTTGGTACCAGGAAATTTCTTTCACCTTATACCTAGACTACTGGTTGTTTAGTGTACGTAAAAGACACCAGTATTGGGTTCAAACCAAAGCACTCATCCAATTATTCATCAACTGGGCTTCGTGATATCGATTTCCTAGGTTACCACTTCATTTTGGTACCAGAAAATTTCTTTATACCTCGAATAAATTAAATACCTGAGAATCTATTCAAGACATGGCGATCTCATCACAATCAACCCCAAGGTTGCTTATATCCCAGGTAGGGATACCAGCATCTTTGGAAAAGACTATACCAATGGGTCAGTTATGTATGTGTGCCTTTCAGTGGTATCTAGAAAAAACTGGCAAATTCTCCAGTCACTAGTTGTGAGAATTCCTGTTTCAAATCCTTCTGAAAAGGCATATTCAGTGGTGGAAAATGACAAAAAATGGGAAATAGGATGCCTTTTCTATACACGGGTGCACAATTCCCTTATTTTCGTAGATGCATTAAACCAGGGTTGATGATCCCATCTATAAGCATCACAGTTAGCGGCTTTGGACAGTTAAAAATGTATATATTACATTTCAATGTCATACAGCTGAAGGCAGTGTGTTCAGCCCTTATAAGCCTTCAAGACAAATTCCACACAAAAGAATTCTTATAGCATCAGACAACACCACTGTGTTCGGTTATCTGAACAAACAGGGGGGGGGGGGGGGGAGCGTATACCTCCTAGTTTGGCGCAGCTTGGCCTACTGCAATCCTTGAAATATACTCATAACAGACATATTCTTGGTTGCTTAAAGGTCATACTCAACATAACTCCACAAGGGATAAAGGTTTGGCGCATCCTGCCCTACTACAATCCTTGAAATATACTCTTAAGAGACAGAATATTCTGGGGTTACTTAAATGTCATACTCAATGATCCCTACAGAAGGGACAAAAGTAATATGTACAGAATGATTCTTACTCCCTTTATGGTTCTAGACAACGTGCAAGTTTGGCACAAATCAACAATAGGTGTTTTATGCGGGTATGCTGCATCTTGGCCTACTGCAATCCCTGAAATATTCTCATATGAGCCAGATATATTCAGGGTTGCCTAGATGTCATGACAGCCTCTCCACAAAGAACGAAATAATTCAGACAGGAGAGTCTTCATCTTTAATATTTTATTTGATTTACATAGTTTGTCAAATACCAATGGTACAGATGTTTGCCACCAATATGAGTTACAAGCTTCCTTTCTATGTTGCCAGTCCCGGATGCAAATGCTCTGAACATAGATGAATTAAACATCTTGTTGGAGGTTCTGGACTGCTAGGCCTTTTGTCCTATACCACTTATTCCAAAAAGTCATTGAACAAGTGAGCACCAGGTGCAAAATGATTGTAGTGGCCCCTTGGTGGCCCATGATGCATTGGCTTTGTTGTCTGGTGAGTCATTCAACCAAACCTCCATTACAGCTACTTCACTGGTCTCAAAAACAGCCATTCAGTCAGAAATACCATCTAAATCTGTTTGCATTGGCACCTTCATGCTTGGCACCTTAACTCCACTCAGAATCTCCTATATCATTCTCTGGGCAAGGGATAGAGAGATTTAGGGCATCTCAAGGACCCTCATCTCGGAATGTATGAGTCATGATGGGCCATTTTGAAGCTCTGGTACCCACAGAATAAGGTGGCCATCTCAGAGCCTACGGTCTCAAATATACCAGATTTTTGATCCATTTACTTGCAAAAATCTGAAACCTGTCACTATTGTTGGCTTTGCAGCAGCCATAGCTGATCATTTACCTTTTTGTGCAGGAGTTGAGCCAAAGCCTGCATCTTTATAGGCCTATTGCAAGTGTTATAGAGAGAAGCCCACTGCTAACAGAGGTGCAGCATCAAGGGATTTGCCTTTGCTTCTGTTGGTTTTCACAAAAGGCTCCTTATTAACCTTTAAAAGGAGGTCAGTCTAAAAAAGTTTGACTTGCAAGACTGTTGCAATGGCATTGGAAGTGTATTCTGGGACTTTGGCTCCTTCAGACACAAGCCTCATAGGAAGGAGGTTACAGTTTCTCCCTCCTACCTACCTTTTCAACAAGGACCCATTAGCCTCAATTGGTCTAGATTGGCTCCAGTGGTCACTTCAGCTCTAGATCATTCCTGAACTCAAATTGCCTGGACACATGTTTCGTTGTCCTCCTACAGCACTTACATCCTTCATGGACAGGACTACTGCTTGGAGAAAAGGGAAAGTCTCCTTCTCCTGCCTTTTAGCAAGAACCAGTTGGCTTCTGATGCTCCAGATGGCTCAAACCAGTGGTCATTCCAGCTCACAAACCTTTCCTGAGCTGACGTTGGACTGATGTTGTGACACTCTGCCCTCTTACAGTACTTAGTTTCTATCAAGACAGTACAAGTACTTCAAGGAGGTGAAGCATCTCTTGCTCATATCTTTTAAGGAAGGCTTGATGGAGATATCTTGAGTTCTGGTATCTCTTCCTGGATCAATCTGGATGCATGATTAGATTGCCAGTCCTTTAATTCTGATTCCCAGAATCTATACATTGAGGCACATATTACATACTTGGCTGCCTCTTTAGTTTTCAAGAGTGGGGTCTTACCTGAGCAGATATGGAACTCTTGTTATTGGAAGACCCACAATTCTTTACTACATTCTACTTGAAGAAGTAGCTTGGCAATCCCATGACCAGTCCATGAACAAATTGGGCCTTGTGGATTCACCTCGGCATGTAGTCAATATTTGTGTATTTTTACATGTTATTGATATGACTCACATAGTTATGTTCTCTCCAGTTACACAAGTGTTGTGTCACTGACATATGTCTTTCCTGATTTACATATGGCCCCATATCTGCAGTTCATGCAGTTCAGTTTGCCTGCTTGGAGATATTCTCATTGTCAGATGATGACATCTTGTTTCGGGAGTCATGCAGACATCTCCGGCCAATACCGGGTGATGGTTAATACTGCTATATGATTTGTTGTAAAATTGTCTACAACAGCAACTGCAGCAACAATGACGACCACATCATGGATCTCTTGTTGAGGTTAGCAAATTACTTATCTGTGATGAAGAAGTAATATATATAACCTAAGATGTGGCGAATGGAAGCTTATCTTATCCTCTTATCAAGTGCTTTATTTGGTGACCCCTTGTCTGACAATCATCTAACAGTGTGGCCAAAACAAATTCCCTCCACCTGTTATGGTTGTATTCAAGCACTTGTGAGGATAAGGTAAGGCTATTTTACGCAATAAAATGTAACAAATTTTATTGTAATTTAACTTTTTACAAGTTAAATACTTACCTTATCCTCACAAGGATAAACCCACCCTACCTCCCCGCATAATTTGTTTTCTGGGGACCAAAAATACAATGAAGAACTCTCGACATTCGTCTGTCGACAACGACTACTGCGCAAGCGCGGACATGCGCAGACAAGGGGTCACCTCTCATGACAAGAATATTTCCTTAAAAAATTCTTGTCGGTCGATGTGTTTTGCTCCACAAAACCAAACCAAGCACTTGTGAGGATAAGGTAAGTATTTAACTTGTAAAAAGTTAAATTACAATAAAATTTGTTACAATTTCAATGTCGGTGTTTAACACTGTTTAGCAATAGAACATCTTAGACATAAATAAACAGTTTACATTAACTGATATGATTAAGACTATAACTTTGTAAGTTTAAAAAAAAAATGGTTTACATGCATTTTTAGGCTGTTAAATTATTTATACATTTAAAGCTGTTGGTGGTCAGACCGTTTCTAAAAATAAAAACGGTTTTCCGGGGCTTTGACACCGAACGAAATCCGGGATTTTGAAAGTTTACAGAGATATGATAAAAAGTTTTACGTGAGCGTGCGTGAGCTAGATCCTCAATAGGAAATATGCATTCGCAAGGTATTTTGAGGTTTGTAAACTTCATTTACCATGAATATAAAGCGAAAATGTAAGTTATTTCCTGAAATACTTCTGTTCTTTATTGTTTTGACAAAATAGTAACCAGTAGAACGCCTAATATAATGACATTTTCAATAACCGGTATTTAAATATTCTTTGCTTATTTTGTCAATTCTACCTAAACGAAACGAAATGCGGTATACCGGTTTACCGTTCACAACACTAAAAGCTGTTAAAAGTTATCTCATTAACTTGATGTGTTAGTAATATCATTAACGTCACCACAAGGGCTAAGTTCACTAATGCAAAGCCTTTATTTTATTGTGTTAATACATCTTACCTAATGGACAACTAGCTATACTGCTGGTCCCATGTCAGAAAAATACGTTTTGTGTCTCCACTGGCAGAGTCGGCTATGTGCACTCCACTTGCTAAATGTGGTGACCTACTTCCTTGAGCCTTAACCTTGAGCTGTGGGTTGAAATCCATGAGACAAATGGCATACTTGTCCCAATAAGACCCTTTGAAGTTTTTAGTTTTAACGTTACTACCACAACTCAATAATGGAATTTGTTATTTATGCTCACAGATGGAGTGAGCTGAGTCGTAAACTAGAGCTGTGGGTTGAGATCCATGAGTTAAATGAGCAGGGAGAATACGTGCCTGTGGAACTCTCCCCCAAACCAGAGGTGTTGACAGGTGGAGTGTTCCAGCTCAGACAGGTAGAGTGTAAAAAACATTGTTACTACATTTACCTTGTCTTTGTAATATTTTACTTCTTTTCTTTTTCTACTTTTACTGATTGTTTTTGAAATAGAGTAAACTTTATCCAATATTTTCAGGGGTCACTCGTATACAATAAATTTTAGCTAATATATTCAGGGGTCCCTCATAGCACACCCTTGTGGGTTAATGTACAGCTCATGACTGCATGCGGTAATTATTATTTAGCCACTGTTTTGATCTTGTATTAAAGAGGAAGAAGACCTGGTTTTGAAAATACAAAATTTCTATAGTGATGTTAAATCTGTTCAACTTTTGCCTGCCGCTTCATTACAGGGTCACTCTCGGCGTATCTTAGTGCATGTGAAGCCAGTGCAGAACTCGGGCACACTGCCACTGATTGTTGAGGGCATCCAGCACGTGAGTATCGGCTGTGTGACGGCCAGATCCCGCCTGCAGAAAGGTCTGGACAGCTACCAGGAGGAGGACCTGAGTGTACTGAGAGGAAGATGGAGCGACGCACTGGAGAAACGGAGGGAGTACCTGGACCAACAGCTGCAGCAAATCATGGCTAAAGATGGTGAGTGCTCGGGTTCTCAGTTCCTAAAATCTAGAGTGGTAAACACGCTATTTATGTGGCCACTGTCTTAGTTTACCAAGCAACATCATGGGGATAATTTGAGGATATTTCCTTAAGAAGTCACTTGTCAGTTAAGTTATTGGGGAGATATAGGTGGTAATTTTCTTACGTACTAATAGTCATTATTTTTGGATACGAGGAGCATTTTTGAATCTTGTGTGTTGAAAATCAATTGTCCATTTGTTTGTATGTGAGGGAAAACAGACAGGAAGAAATATATAGTCTTGTTTAGCAGTTATTGTTTAAAACTTTGAAATGTTTTCAAATTCTGTATATAAATGAAATCAGATACAGGCAAGGGGAGATAATGTAGCATGATCATTCAGATGGTGGTATCATTTGTCAAAAGTTTTAAATATTTATAACTAATGTGTTGAGCAAGTACATATTAAATATGACCATAAAAGAGCAGTTTCAAATCCAGTAATATTTTAATGAAGTCTGACACAGACAAGGAGATAGAGTGGTGTGGTCATCCAGTGGGTGTTATTATTGTTTGAATTATGGAATATTAGCTAATCATGTGTTGTACAAATAAGGAGTGGTGAGGTAATTAATAATTGTCGATGACAGTATACCATTGTGATCTATCACAGACAATTTTTAATAACTGATTATTTCAATATTAATCTTACATTTGTATATTTATATAAATATCTGTGCTTTTAAAATATTTCAGACAGTTTTATTCGACAATAAGTTGATAGATTAGTTACATAATGTTTTTGTTTGTTAATGTTTACCACCATATTTACAGAAACTGAGGATTTGCACCCAATAGGCCACACAGTTAGATTTTCTTTACTCATAATTACAAAATGTGTTTTGAATTCTGTGTTGTTTTACAGTCAAAGCCGAACAAGGATAGTTTTGGAACCTTTTCGGATTTTTTATTTCAGTGAAATCAGACACAGACAAAGAGCGAGAGCGCAGCTTGATAGACCAGTGGGTGTGCCTGACTGAGGAGAGGAATGCGGTGCTGGTGCCTGCAGCAGGCAGCGATATACCAGGCGCACCTGCAGACTGGGAGCCACCATCAGGCATGGAGGAACATGTGCCCGTCATATTCTTGGATCTCAATGGTAAAGTGATGACATAATATTTTTTGTTGTTAAATCATAAAACATTAAGGAACAAATACCTGTTATAGTCCGTGCTCTCATTTGTAAAGTGATAATTGTAATTATTACCTTTTGAAAAGTTTATAACGTGTTCTTTCTCACATTGGATTATCTGTGTCTGCTATTGTTTTCACTTTACAACTACAGACATGTGCTATAGATGTAATTGCTAATTCTCTTTAACCTGCCCTGTTGTAGCGGAGGACATGAGCACGCCGACTGCGCGGGAAGGTCTGCAGGCAGCGGGTGTTAACTCCATTCTGCCTAAAGAACACAACGCCAAGTTCTTTGTGTTACCATTTGTTCAGAATTCTGAGAGGAACATCACAGCTCTTGTGTCTTGGGACAGTTCAATTCATGACTCTGTGCATCTAAACAGGATCACGCCCAATAATGAGAGGGTCTACCTCGTGTTAAAGGTCAGTGTCAGTGTTGATTGATAACTGTGTAACTGTGGTTTACTCAATATACTAGCACTGCTTGCAAAGGTACACATTGTTGAAAAGTGTAAAGTTTTAAATGCAGCACCCTTCCTCGTATACATTATATCTCCTAAACACCCATGTAACATCTCATTTCTCTACAGTTGAGGTTATACTGATTCAGAGAAATCCAAATATTGTCAGATTTATATTTATGGAAAATGAAAATAAAAACAGGTACCAGGTTGTATCAGAAAACTTAACAGTATCCTTGGAATATTGGCTTCCAGGTGCAAAACACAGACTGTATGAAGTCTATAAAGTTTATAAGCTTCAAAATATCTTGCAAAGACAGTTCCTGTTTGGTTTATAGATTATATATGTGTGCGGTTTTCACCATATTATTTGCAATGCCCTGAAAACCAAATTTCATTTTCAAAACCAGTCCAAACGCTATCTTGAGCTGTGTAATTCAAAATGAAAGCATAGTTAGCTTTGTTGTATGTTATTCAAGTGTTGTAGATGTTTTCTTCACTTTGTCACTTTTAGTAATGTTTCTAATATTAAAATTTAAGAAATTCAATATAATTTACACATTTCAAACTGTTAAGCTTATTCACGGGAAGTATCTGCACTGCATGTTTCAGGTGGTGGTGCGTTTAAGTCACCCTGCAGCCATGGAGTTGGTTCTGAGAAAGCGAGTCTGCATCAACGTGTACAAGAGGCAGAGCATCACAGACAAACTCAAGAAGAGGATCAGCAAGGCGGTAAGAACAAATTTAAAAACAGTCCAAGGACTTCTGGAGCGAATTAAATTCTAAAACATTTCACAAAGTCAGGAAAAGTACAGTAACTCCCAGCATTTTATTCCTGGTAGGATTTGAAATGAGATTTGAACTTGAATTGTCAAATTTGAAATCACTTTTGGAATATCAGTGATCGTAAGGTGGTTAGACAAAATAGAATTTAAATAATCTAAATTTTTAGGTCTTGAGTAAAGTACAAAAACATAAATAGGAAACTTTTGACATTTTAAATATTGATTTTTAAAACTACTTGAAGGATTAGTGTATTTATGGATTTCAGTATCAGTATTAGGATTGAATAGAGCTAGAGTAAGAAATCTAAAATTCGCCACATATCTGAAATTCGCCACATGTTGAAATACTAATAAAATAAATTAATTGAGGTGAGATTTGTTGAATGTACAGTAAATTAAGGCTTTTTGAACTGAAAAATACCAATTTTAAGACAAAATATCATTTTCTTTGTAAAATTAACTGAGGTTTTAGAGGTGGCCAATTTTAGATTCCTGGCGAATTTTAGATTTCTTACTCTACATATTTGTGAAGATGTAAAGGAAAGATATCAGCAGGGATACCTTGAAATATCAATCAATGAATATTAATTTTATAGTGTATGCTTACATGTAAGAGTCTTTATTTTATTGCTCTTGAAAATAATCTAATTAGAACACCCATGGGCAAATCCTCAAATATAAAGTGCTTCTTTAAAATTGATATAATTATAAATTCCAAACCCATGGTTTATATGGAAAAATGAATACCCAGATTTTAATACACTGTTTAACCTTTTGCCTGCAAGTTTAAGTATACCTTCTGCTATCTGACCTAATTGTTACTCCCCCAAGAGAAGTAGAGTAGACTGAGGTTCTACTGTATATCTTCATTTATTATAATCCATATTGTGATATTCTGATTCCTCCTGTATTTCTTGTACTTAGTTCCTTTTGTCAGCTTTTTTTCTGGATTCTTTACCATTCTGGTGGTCTTTTCATTGAAAATTTCACTAAGTAATGTTTGGCTTTATTTGAAATCACACAGAGCTGTGTTTAAGGAAGGAGACATGTAATGGATGAAAAAACAAGTATGTTTCTGTAAATAGTTAAAATATTAATAGTTTAATATTATAACAATATTTTAACAATAATTATTTAAATATTGTTTCCCTATTGACATCTAATAGTGTTTAATATATACAATAAGCTTTACACTATTTAACCTAAGTAAGTACATCTAAATATAAAAATATTTGAACAAATATAACAACTCCAATGGGTAAAATATTTGTAATTAAGCTGTTATTTTTTGTTCTGCCAGTATGTTATATTGTGTAAACTTCATATATTTCTTCATCTGTTTATTTACTTTTCGGTACTTCACTGTCTTTACTTTTACTATTTAACGTTTTTAGTTTTACTATGTGTATTTTGTTTTAGTGGATAAGACAATATCAAACTTTATGTGTAACTGTTGCACCATTTCTCTCAGTATACACACTTCACTTTAAAGTATTGTGACATTAATAATTTCACGACATTTACTTTATGTTCTATGTCTTTTACATACGGTATATATAATTATGCCTTTATCAGATATTATGCTCGCTTGGATATTCCAAAATTTGATTTCTTGATGAAGACAAATTATTTACCATTTTTGCTTGCTTTTGCAATAATATGAAAAATTATCATACAACACATGGCAATCTTATGGTTCATTGAGAATATTACCAGCATTTGTGGTTAGAAGTGATGTGATTTGCTTGAAATCTCTGCAATTCTAGTCAGATTTGATCCGCTTTTGCATTTATGAAACATTGGGACTTCCATGGCTTTTAACTGGTTCATAAACAGTGTAAATTTGCAGTAATTACCCAGACTTCTGTTGCTTTTATACCAATGGCTTATTATTTTCATTTTTTAAACAACTGTATAAGCTGAAATGTAATTATTCACGACAAAGCAAAATTTGTTAGTGATAAAAAGTTTTTTTATTCGAAGCAAAGAGGAGATAGAACATCTATTTGAATATTGCCCCAGGTTTCCAAATTCAATATCTGCAGCTCACTTCATAAAACCAGTTAATTAGACTAAGTGCTAAGACGGAAGTGCAATTTCATTATCAATAACAAATAATAGTATCCACCGGAGGCATCCGCCGCCGCACGTAGAGAGATTTTGGGCATTAACACTCTCAGAGGAAAACTACACCAGCTAGGTTTCACCAAATTTGCAGGATATCTTCATTGGGAGGTAGCACCTCTGGGACTGAAATTAGCCTCATTCTAAAAAACAAGATGGCCGCCATGGGTATTTCTTTGAAAATTATCTAACCTTTTTCTGCTGGCTAGTTCTCATAGGTAGAATGTTGAATCTCTTCATAGGTGATATACATAACAGATATACATGTCCTCTACGACCCTGCAGACATTTGACTTTGAAGCTCTTAATTCAAGGTCAGCCACGGGGTGCCAAAGTACCCCACATAGCGGACTTTAAAAGTGCCTATATCTCCTTTATTATTGGTCCTAGAGGTTTGCAATGTGAAACCAGCCTATAGGAAATCATGGGCTGGGAATGTTCTGATGTGGTCAGATTTGACCTTGGACCCCTCCTTTAAGGTCAAACGAGGATACCCAAGCTTAAAAGTGCTTATAACTCTCTTATTATTAGTCCTAGAGGTTTGCAATGTAAAACCAACTTATAGGAAATCATGGGCTGGGAATCTTTTGATGTTGTCAGATTTGATCTTGGGCTCCTCCTTCAAGGTCAAATGATGATAGCCAAACTTAAAAGTGCTTAAAACACACTTATTATTGGTCATAGAGGTTTGCTATGTGGAACCAATTAATAAAAATCATGGGCTGGGAATCTTTTGATATGGTCAGATTTGACTTTGGGCCCCTCCATCAAGGTCAAACGAGGATAGCAAAACTTAAAAGTGCTTATAACTTGTTTATCATTGGTCCTAGAAGTTTGCAATGTGAAACCAACTTACAGGAAATCATGGGCTGGGAATCTTTTGATGTGGTCACATTCGGCCTTGGACCCCTCCTTCAAGGTCAAATGAGGACAGCTGAACTTAAAAGTGCTATAACTTGCTTATTATTGGTCCTAGAGGTATGCACTGTGAAACCAACTTATATCAAATCATGGGCTGGGAATCTTCTTAACAGATGTGTTCAGATTAGACCTTGGACCCCTCCTTCAAGGTAAAACAAGGATAGCAACACTTAAAAGTGCTTATTACTCGCTTATTATTGGTCTTGGAGGCTTGCAATGTGAAACCGATTTATAGGAAATCATGGGCTGGGAATCTTCTGATGTGGTCAGATTTGACCTTGGGCCCCCCCTTCAAGGTCAAACGAGGACAGCCAAAATTAAAAGTGCTTATAATTTGCTTTTTATTCATCCTAAAGGTTTGCAATGTGAAACCAACATGTAGGATATCATGGGCTGGGAATCTTTTGATGTTGTCAGATTTGACCTTTGGCCCCTCCTTCAAGGTCAAATGATGGTTCACTGGCTTTGGCGAGTTGCTTTCCGGTGGATACAAATTTGCATCGGTTCTCCGATGCATAGGTCTAGTTCAAATTTTAAATGACCATCGTCGGTGACAATATTGTTGTGTCAGATATGGTACTTTGATATTATTCTTCTGGTGAAGGTTTCAGATGAACTATCTGCTTGTCAACTGGTTTCCAGATGTAAAGCCATAGCTTACCATATATCCTTGTTATAGTGATTTTTGTGTTTAGAAATTGTCTCGTATAGAATTTGTTCAAAAGTAAAATTCTCATTGTCTAGCAGTGAATTTACAGCATGAATATAATATAATCTTTAGACATTAGCAGATTTGATTCTTAGATAAAGTACTACTTGGGTGTTATGTGTATTTTTATTTTTATGGTACCAGTGTGGCATGTTTTCTCCATATTCTAAAGATTTTAAATCATTTCAAAATACAGAGCCTGGGGTTTAAAAATCTTACACGCCATATATCCATAATATAATGTAATAATTATGAACTAATCAGAAAGTTTTGTAGCAGGCTTTTATTTTAACCAGGCATTTCATGAAACCTGACTAAGATATTGAAAATTTGCAGAAACCTCAAACTCAAAAACTCATAAGGCACATATAATCACATAGTTATTGAATAACTTACAAGTTATTATGTACACATTAGTCAAACAACTCAACCAATATCAGTGATTAAACCTGATTGCTCATAGGAAGGTGAACATTTAACAAAATAAGTTAAAGTATCCAGGAACTGTAATGGCTACTAAAATCACCGAAGCAGGAAGTGTTTACTTAAATAAGTCTGACTGTACATAAATAATAATCTATATCTATTGGGAGAGTAAGAAATGAGAACCCTCAGCATGAAAAAATTCTCATTGTTACCAACGTTTAAAATTTAGTAACAAAAATCAAAATTAGTGGATATTTTCACTAGATCAGGTAAATCATCTAGAACTCTCAACAATTTTGTCAAATACTTTTTGGCATTAGATTAGACAAATTCCAAATTCACAAATTGTCATAAAATACAGCTATAGGATTTTTTTCTTCAGTTGTAATTTTCACATAGTGTGTCAAGTTTCACATTTCTTCCTCAGAATCCAAAGGCTGTATTCACAAATTAGATCTTATCTTATCTGGTCCAAGGTAAACAGACATTGGCCTGATGCTTTTATTAGGCGGGTTGCGTGTAACCAACCCGCCTATTAGATTGATGTGTCCGACGTCCGTCTGTTCGTCTGTCTGTCTGTCCGTCCACATTTTTCGTTTCCGGACTCTAACTTTAAAACGGTTTGACCAATCAAATTCAAACTTCACTGGGAGATAGATCACCATCATAGCTAGGTTCCTTTCGAAATTGGTGAAATTCCGTGTGTTCGTTTGTCCGTTTTTCGTCCGTTTGTCTGTCCATCCATCTGTTTGTCCACATTTTCGTTTCCGGACTCTAACTTTAAAACGGTTTGACCAATCAAATTCAAACTTCACAGGGAGATAGATCACCATCATAGCTAGGTTCCTTTCGAAATTGGTGAAATTCCGTGTGTTCGTTTGTCCGTTTTTCGTCCGTTTGTCTGTCCATCCATCTGTTTGTCCACATTTTCGTTTCCGGACTCTAACTTTAAAACGGTTTGACCAATCAAATTCAAACTTCACAGGGAGATAGATCACCATCATAGCTAGGTTCCTTTCGAAATTGGTGAAATTCCGTCTGTTTGTTTGTCCGTTTTTCCGTCCGTTTCTTCGTTTTTGTCCGTTTTTCTGTCCATCCATCTGTCCGTCCACATTTTTGTTTCCGGACTCTAACTCGAAAACGGTTACTCCAATCTAATTCAAACTTCACAGGGACATACATCACCATCATAGCTAGGTTCCTTTCGAAATTGGTGTAAATCCGTCCGTTCATTTGTCTTGTCTGTCCATCCGTCTGTGTGTCCACATTTTCGTTTCTGGACTCTAACTCGAAAACGCTTTGTCCAGTCGAATTCAAACTTGACAGGGAGATGCATCACCATCATAGCTAAGTTGCTAAGTTGGTGTAATTCCGCCCTTTTGTTTGTCTGTTTATAGCATAGATACAATTATGTAACCTAGATTACAAGTTTTACGTTTCTTAGCACGTCTTACACATTCACCTTAGCTGGGTAACCTAGCATTTCATTCCTTCTTTTCTAAATGTAATTACAGCAGTTGCTAATCTTATTTCTGCCTGCGCAACCTGCCTTTTGGGGCATCTGTGACCCTCTTGTTATTATTTAGTGAGATCAAAGCACCAAAAAGTCGTCATGTTTTCCCCAGATCACAGGAAGAAATATTGCTTTGACCATTTCTTTTACTGGAAGTGTATGCAGAATGTATCCGATGGCTCGATTTTTTTAAAATCCTACACTTTAGGATCCGATGTTGAAGCAATGTGTGGCTGATTTTTGACTGGATTGGATGAACTTCTGATGAAAGAAGCGCTTCAGAACTACACATAAAAAGTAAATATTTACGCAGAAATATACCAGTAAACATCATTTATTGAAGGAAATGTAGCTGTATGCAAACATTTACATACAAATGTCAAATTTTCACAGATCTTTGACTGATCCATTTTGTGAATACTAGCCTGGGAATACATGAGTGTATGTGTGTTAATTATTTATATTTATTTTGTCTTTGTTTTCTTTTTGTTTTTGTTTTGTCTGTATATTGGCTGTGCTGGCTCTTCCCCTCCCTTCGCTCTCTGTACCTTGCATAAACACTTTCCCCCCCTGCTCTGCACACACATGGCATGAATACACGTGTACACACACACACACCTGTGGTGGTGGTGATGATGGTCACATGACATCAGGTGTGGTACTCAGTGGGAGCTGCTGACTATTTACAGGACAACCTGGTGGGATCTGCCGTAACCTATGAGATTGTCTCAAACATACCAAAGGTAAGCCATACAGTAGAACTATTTATTGTAGTGTAACATGTATTATAGAGTGTGATATCAATGGAGCGAGATAACAATGCATTATTTTTTTTCTGTAAATTTTGAAGCCGTCATGTATAAAAACTTGCATACAATGAAGAATAAGAAAAAGTTGGTTTTGATCAAAGCTAAATCTATCTTATATGAAAGTAAAAGAAATTATCTTAAAAGCAAATGTTACATGGTCCGACTGAAAATTAAGTTTAAAATTGAACAGAAATCTGAAGCTTTGTCAGATGTCCCATTCATATTTAATCACTCCAGGCTTCAGAAGACCTTGAAGACCGGGAGAGTCTTGCTCAGATGGCGGCCTCTCAGCAGGAGACCAGTGCCGCTGATGGAGAGACTTACATAGAGAAGTACATCAGAGGTGTGAGTGCAGTGGAGAGCATACTCATGTTAGACAGACTCAGACAGGTGAGACACTCATTACAGGTGTTGTACAGGTGAGACAAGTAACAACAGGTCTTGTAAAAGTGAAATAAAATAGTCACAGATGAAAAATATAGTGATAAATGGTCTTATGTAGGTTGAAAGAGTTTAAAGAAAAATGATTTGTTCAAGTAAAGAAAGTAGAAACACTTGTACAGATGACAAACTAGTAAAATTGAGGCAATGTTTGAAGAAAGTTGATATTTTGCTTTAAAACATCTCCCAGGGGCCACGGTGGCAGAGTGGTAACACTCGCCTCCCACCTCTGCGGTCGGGGTTCGATCCCCATCATGGCTGTAAGTGGGAAAGCTGGTAGTTGCTTGCCGTTGGTCGGCAGTTTACAGTACACAACCCTAGCGAACTATATGTACTGGTTTCCTCTGCCCTTCCAACTACCCGTCGTGATATGACCTGTACAGTGTTGAAAGCGACGTAAAACCCCAAATAAACAAATAAAACATCTCCCAAAACGGTAATCAAGTGTTTAAGAAATACCTAGATGTGCCACTGAACAGTCTTTATATGTATTCTGTAGGAAGTAGCCATGAAAGAGCTGATGACAAATCGTGGGAAATCCCTGTCCATGAGGAAAGCCACGAGTGTTCCCAATATCAACAGTGTAAGTAGAGTTTGTGAAAAGTTTGGGAGAAGAAGCAAACAAAGCAAAAACTATAAACTGTGTACTTATTTTCAGCTTTATGTGAATATCAGTGGAAAAATAAAAAAATAAATAAATTTAGTAGAAATATGTTTGACAGTCTTAATTCCCTTGGTTCTTTAGTCCTGTCACTTGTTGATAACAGTTGTTTATGTTGTTGCTGTTTGAATTATTTGCCCATCACCAAATTTCCTGTTGTGAAGTATTTTCCCGTTGCCTTGGACCCTGTTATGACATATTTACCATGTGGCCATTGGTCTAGTTGAACTTACCCAGTTCCTGAAGGTCATGTGTCCCAGTGATGTGTGCTCTGGTATTGCATGCAAGCTGACTAAATGGTTTATGGTCTATACTGTGACCTTATGAGTATGTTTGTATTTGTGGTCTGATCTTTATTTACCCCGTTCCTGTAGGTCCTGTCGCCGGGAGAGACGCGTGCAGGCAGTACAAGTGACCTGAGTAGTGAGTTCAACCCGGAGCGTCATGGGGCCGGCGGGCTGCCGAAACAGTTCTCACTGGATGCACTGAGACAGCGCTCACTGGCAGATTCCAGGGACAAGTCATTCAGTCTGGGTGTGTAATGTCGTAAATATTTATACAGTACAAAAAAAAAATGGTTTAAAATGTCATGCAGTCTAGTTGTATAACAAACACGTAATAGCGAACCTGTCAGTCTGGGTTGATGAATTGTACAGAACGAGTTTGCACAGCAAAGCCTCCACACTAAACAAAGTCCCTCACTCTAGGTATGTCATGCAGGAAATAATTGCAGGATTGAACTGCAAATGACAGCAATTGTTGCTATCAAAATACTGTGTTGTCTCACAGTGAGCTATGCAAACAGAGAATGACGTTTTTCAACAAAAAGCATTTCTACTACAGATTAGATTTTCAAGATAAAAGGCAATTACTAAACTATATGAACAAACATTTGAAACATACTTTAAGGGATAAAAGCATTGTAACTAAAATTGTCCGTATATCTCGAAGGAGCAGATTAAAATTTTGTATTGGTAGAATTTTAAAATTAGACATAAAATTTAGTTTTGGTCTTTTTTGAAATATCACTTTTTCAGATTAAACAGTTTCTACTTCTCAAGGTTCATAAGCCATATATCCTAGCCCATGTGAATACTGCTTGTTTCCTGCTTTAGTAATTTCCAACCACTCAGATTAAAGGCAGCATCTCTAGTCATTCAGATTTGTTCCATTTGTCTCAAAATGTGGACTTATATTGGTACTACTCTACCAAAAATAAATGTTCAGTAGTCTAAGCATTAAACACATTTTATTACGCTACAATAGCTTACCATGTGGGACTTAATGCTGATCTCGGGTTGCCACACCCGGGGCCAACGTCTTAGAAAAAAAGATCGTTCTTGTTAGCCACCGGATATACTGGTAGTTGTCGTCATGTGATAACTTCTGACCAATCGTCCTACTTTCTCGTTGGCCACATTGACTGGTAGCAGTTTGTAAATATACAGACATTTTCATTTATTTCTCAGACTTTACTTATTGTTGGAGGCTAATATTTGCATATTTCTTGTAATATATATCATAGATCATTCTGTAAAATTTTAATTTTCACAGGATAAGTATTTTGTCTTCAGTCGCGTGTTTTGAGTTTTCCTCGGTTCAGGCAAGTACATTGTACGTCTTTTATTGCGTATAAAATGTCGTCTCATCAAGCAAATAAAGACAAACCGAGAGCGCAGAAATGCCGCCATTTCTGCTTTAGCTTTGATACACATAATTTCTGCCCTACCTGTAGGGAGGCTGGCAAGGGAGATGACCCCTGTGTCACCTTTGAAACCCCTTGTGAAATTTGCACGTCTTTCACAGATGAGCAACTACAGAAAATCCAAAACCGGAAACGGTATTTGAAAAAGCAGAAAGCGACAACTAGTTCCAAAGATGAACTAGATCTTTTGGGTGAAGGCGACGGGGACTCCTTCACTGGGTCCAATGCAGACCTCGAATGTGCTGCTGATAGCCTTTTTACTTCACCCCCCCTTCCACAACCTCTTGCCTTCAGTTCCCTGTCCTTGAAAACGCCAGCTAAAACTATTCCACCCACCCCTGGTACGGCTTTGCAAAATAAAATCCAGAAAAACCTAGAGAAATCACTCGGTGATTCCTTAAATATACATTTACAGCAGCAAATGGGTACTTTCCAGGCATCCATGTTGGAAGCTTTTCAGTCACTCCGAGAAGAGTTGGCTGCAAAACAGAAAGTCGAGGTAGAGTCTTCTCTTCCTGCTTCAAAACCTGGCTTGTCCAGTAGTACTGCTGCCCCTCTGGATTTGCCCCCTCCGAGATCTGGTACTAACATCCCAAGCGAGGATATGGATGTGGACTTCGGTCCAGCACTTCCTCCGCGTTTAGTATCTGCTCAACCTTCCTCGGATCAGTACGTTGCCCCCTCTGAAGGTCACCCCGAAGAGGTCTCGTACTCTCACAAAAAGCAAAGCCATAGGCAGCCAGTTGACCCGAGATCTGCCTCGGACCAACTAAATGAGGATTCCGATGAACCTCGGATCCCTTCTTCTAGATCCAAAAAACACTCTGACAAGAGCAAACATAAATCAAGATCTAGATACGTGTCATTTACCTCAGAGGAGGAGCACTCCCCTGAAACCAGACACAGGTCTTCTAAGCCCTCTAGGGCTCAGCCCTCAGGAGTAGCTTCTGATCAAGACCTACCACAACATGATCCAGACCCCCCTTATTATAGGGAAGTAGCTTTGTCTGACATGCCCTCACAATACTCTGAAGAAGTGGACACCTTCAGGCGTATTTTGTCTCTCCCTGACCCCAGGGAATCTATGCCCAGGTCGTCCACCTCAGTGTTGGGTCTGGATGATGAAAAAGGCCGTCAAGAGCTCAGACCTAGAGGTCCCTCCTCTATTCTTCCACTTAGCTCAGTTATCAAGGACGCCTTTGATAAATTCCAACATGACTTTAAGGCTGCCAACTTATCTGAGGGAAAATATGTCAGGCCTCCTCCCTCAACTTCAAAGTGGTACAAGGTGGGACAACCAACTTTTCAGGAGAAAATTCAGGAGTTGAATACGGACTTTGCTAAGATCTGTATTACTCCTAGACCTTCTGGGCCCCCAGTAGCCAGAGTTCCCCTGCCAGTTCTCAAGGAGCTAGAACTCCAGGCTAGACAAAATATTTCTACCCTCAACTTCACCGCTGCATTTGCCAAAACCTCCTCTTCTTGCAATGCTTCATTGGAAAAATGCCAACATAGCATCAAGTCTACGGTCAAGAAGATAAAGTCTCAGATTCAGAAAGGTGCCAATCCTGAGAAAGCGGCAAAGCGCGGATATGAGGAAGTACCTGACTACTTAGATTTTTGGAACAAGACAGTACTTGTTCAACACAGGGCCCTCACTTGTCTCAGCAAATCTCTAGCCCATATTTTGCAGAGGGAATTATACTCTATGGCTAATACCGGCTTGCTCAGGCGCGAAGCCAAAATGACTCTATTACATCCACAATTAGGAGAAACGAGACGTCAAGAACTCAGGAACTCGTCCTTTTGGGGCCCTTCCTTGTTCGAGTCTCAATTAGTGAAGGAAGGTGAGGACTTCCTTCTCAAAAAAGGCACCTCAAAAGATTCTCAGGGTTTTACACCCTACCAGAATAAGCCCTTTCGTGGTCCCCACAAGAAAAGAGGCTCCTACAGGAAACGCCCCTATGGGGGCAATACCTCTCAAAGCAGTAACCAGTCCTTTCCTTCGGGAAGAGGAAAATCCAACTTCAGAGGCTTCAGGGGTCGTTTTCGACCCCACAATAGAGGAAGGGGGCGTGGAAACCCCCCTCCCCAATGACTCCTCCAAAGCCTCACTCAGTCCACCAGTAGGAGGTCGCCTCCGTTCTTTCAGGAGAGACTGGCTCACAAACAAATGTTCTCAAAACGTGTTAAACATTATCACCAATGGCTACGTTCTGCCATTCCGTTCAAAGCCAAACTTGATCAGATTTCCTCTGATTCTGTCAGAGTACAAGGCCCAACAAAAAGACCAAGCCTTGGCTACTTGTATCCAGTCCCTCCTGTCAAAGAACGCTATCGAAAGGGTAGACAATGTAAAATCTCTCGGGTTTTACAGTCGCCTGTTCCTAGTACCCAAGCCTCACCAAAGGTGGAGGCCAGTCATAGACTTAAGCAGGCTCAACACTTTTCTACACGTAGAAAAGTTCAAAATGGAAACTCCAGAGTCCATCAGGACCTCCCTGATTCCAGGGGAGTGGGTAGCGTCGATAGACCTGTCGGACGCCTACCTGCATATCCCCATCCACCCAAGCTCAAGGAAATACCTAATGTTTTGCTACAAGGCTCAGGTGTTCCAGTTCACCTCCCTCCCGTTCGGACTAGCCACAGCCCCCCAGGTCTTTACCATGATCGTAAAGGAGGTGAAGCTAATGGCCCTCTCAAGAGGACTCAGAATTCACCAATACCTGGACGACTGGCTGATCAGGTCCCAGTCTCAGGAGGAAGCCCAAGTGAACACTCAGGCAGTAGTAGAACTGACTCAGTCCTTGGGGTGGATAATAAATCAGGAAAAATCAGAACTGAAACCTACACAGGTGTTCTCGTTCGTGGGCTACGAATACCACCTAGATTCAGCCCTTGTAAAACCCACTCAAGAGAGATGGCTCAAACTTCAGGATTTGATCCTACAACTCAAGTCAAAACGTGTTTTGACTGCAAGATGTTTGATGTCTCTAATTGGGTTGCTAGCCTCAACGGAGAAAATGGTCCCGGAGGGACGCCTTCGCATGAGGCCCTTTCAGTTTCACCTCAAGGAGCACTGGAGATATCCTCAGTCGCTGGACAACCTCCTTCCCTGGACAGAAGCCATTGCAGCCCACCTAGATTGGTGGCAAAATCCCTCCAATGTGATGACAGGTGCAGACCTTCATCCCAAAGACCACAGTATCCAACTCTTTACCGACGCCTCAAACGAAGGTTGGGGCGCTCACTTAGACCAAAATTTTACCAAGGGTCTGTGGTCAGATCGGGAAAAAAGGCTTCACATAAATGTCCTAGAATTGAAGGCGGTCTCCCTGGCCCTTCGAGACTTCAAGGACCAGTGCCAGAATCAAACAGTGTTGGTTGCGACGGACAACTCAACAGTGGTAGCCTACATCAACAAACAAGGGGGAACACACTCGGCAGAGATGTGTGCTCTCCTGTGGAAGATCATGACCTGGTGCCATCACTATCACATAACATTGAAAGCCAGGCACATTCCAGGGTGCCTGAATGTGATGGCCGACCTGCTATCCAGGTCCAACCAAGTGCAGTCAACCGAATGGTCTCTGCACCCACAGGTCTTCAAACAGATCTGCCAGAAGTGGTTCACACCTCATGTAGACTTATTTGCCACTCACCTGAACCACAAACTCCCTCTATACGTGTCTCCTATCCCAGACCCAAGGGCCTGGGACATAGATGCTCTGAACATAAACTGGACCAACCTCACAGCATATGCGTACCCTCCTACGGCTCTCCTTCACAAGGTGATCCAAAAGATCAGGCAATGCCAGTGCCTGATCATCGTAATAGCCCCAGGCTGGCCAGGGATGCCCTGGTTTTGGGACCTAGTGCAGCTCTCAACAGAGATCCCACTGCAACTCCCAGTGTCAACAACCCTACTCAAACAGTCCCACAAGCTGGTGTTCCACAACAACCCCCAGCACCTGAACCTCCACGCCTGGTGTCTAGGAGCGGACAACTCCAAGAACAAGGCTTCTCTGTGGAGGTGGCAGAGAGAATTGCTGCCCCTCAGCGGTCATCAACAAGGACCATCTACAAGTCAAAGTGGGCCCTATTTGAAAAATGGTGCAGAGAAAATTCGGTGGATTTCTCCACTCCATCTGTGAAACAAATCTCAGATTTCTTCATGTACCTGTACCAAGACCTTAACAGGCGCCCCTCGACCATTGATGGTTACAGGACTGCAATCGTTGACACTTTGGGCCCAACGGCCCAACATATTGCACACAATGCAGACCTTCATAGGTTACTCTCCAGTTTTCACAGGGATCGTCCTAAAAGTTCCAGAAACTTACCCAAGTGGAACCTTTCTGTTGTCCTTAACGAGCTCACCAAAGCACCTTTTGAGCCCATGAAAGACACAGACCTCAAACATCTCAATTTAAAAACTGCTTTCTTGCTAGCCTTGGCCTCCGGCAAGCGCCGCAGCGAAATCCATGCCTGGGTCGCGAACAAAGTATCTAATCTAGGCCAATGGGAAAAGGTTGCCTTGTTCCCTTCTTCTGACTTCATAGCCAAAAACCAACTAGCAAGAGAAGGTTCTCAAAGTGTCTCTCCGGTGACTATCCCTGCACTGACTACCATTGTAGATAGACAGTTTAAAGAAGACAGGACCCTGTGTCCCGTGCGGGCCCTGAGGTTTTATTTGGACCGAACTAAAGACCTCAGAGGGTCTCGTTCTCTCCTTTTCATCTCCTTTAAGAAAGGACATACCTCAGACATCAGACCCGCTACACTCTCTTCATGGTTGAAACAAACCATTTTATTTTGTTACAAACAAGCAGATCAACAAGCCTTGGAAAACTGGAAAGCTCACAACACATTTACAAATTTTTACCTAAAAGACCTTACTTGGTCGGACACCGACAACAATTTGTACCTGGGACCCGTAGTGGCTGCTCAACAAGTCCTAGATCCTTCCCCTCAGACCAGTTGTCCTCGGAAAGAAAAAAGGGGGGGGGGGCACATCCGCTACAACCAAGTCTTCAGGAGTCTTTCCCAGGATCTAGGTATTCCTTTACCTTCAAGATGTTACGGGTAAGGTCATTTTATCCTCTAATTATCAAGTAATTTCTATTAAGGACTTATTTAGTTGTCATTAATTATGTCCACCCCCCTGGGGGGTGGATATATTATTTTTGCTTTTTTCGCCGTCCGATGTCCGGCGTCCGATGTCCGGCGTCACGCATGGTTTCCGCTCATTTAAAGGAAAAGTATTAGAGCTATTGTCACCAAATTTGGTATGCAGGCTTATTGGGTCAGTAGCTTGCTTGGGATTGCTTTTGGCTGTTGTACCTCTTTTGCTTACTGAGTAATACTTAAGTACAGCTATTTTCAGTACCCATTGGTTTCCGTGCATTTAAGCCAAAATAATTAAAGATATTTTACTACAATTTTGAATACAAGATTGTTATGTCCATAGCTCGCTTGGTATTGCATTTGGGACTGATAGCTTTGTCAGTACATGAGTAATAGCCATTTAGGTACTTCATTGTGTATTTTCAGTACTACTTTTGAGTAATTTGCTTCTATCTCCTTAACCGTGCGAGATAGAGCGATTTCGGCAAAATTTTCGACCCGCAGGGTATCTGACGAGTGTACTCTTTGCAATTTTCAAAAAATTTTCCCCTCCCCAAAAATGGCGGCCATTTTGAATTTTCGAAATTTGGCAAAACACTAATTTTCTTCTATCTCCTTAACCGTGCGAGATAGAGCGATTTCGGCAAAATTTTCGACCCACAGGGTATCTGAGGAGTGTACTCTTTGCAATTTTCAAAAAATTTTCCCCTCCCCAAAAATGGCGGCCATTTTGAATTTTCGAATTTTGGCCAAAAATGGCAAAACACTAATTTGCTTCTATCTCCTTAACCGTGCGAGATAGAGCGATTTCGGCAAAATTTTCGACCCACAGGGTATGTGAGGAGTGTACTCTTTGCAATTTTCAAAAAATTTTCCCCTCCCCAAAAATGGCGGCCATTTTGAATTTTCGAATTTTTGCCAAAAATGGCAAAACACAAATTTCCTTCTATCTCCTTAACCATGTGAGATAGAGCGATTTCGTCGAAATTTTCAACCCCCAGGGTATCTATGGAGTGTACTCTTTGCAATTTTCAAAAAATTTTCCCCTCCCCAAAAATGGCGGCCATTTTGAATTTTCGAATTTTTGCCAAAAATGGCAAAACACAAATATGCTTCTATCTCCTTAACCGTGTGAGATAGAGCGATTTCGTCGAAATTTTCGACCTACAGGGTATCTAAGGAATGCAATCTTTGCAATTTTCCAAAAATTTTCCCCTCCCCAAAAATGGCGGCCATTTTGAATTTTCGAATTTTTGCCAAAAATGGCAAAACACAAATTTGCTTCTATCTCCTTAACCGTGCCAGATAGAGCGATTTCGTCAAAATTTTCGACCCACAGGGTATCTGAGCATTGTACTCTTGGTAATTTTTAAAAAATTTTCCCCTCCCCAAAAATGGCGGCCATTTTGAATTTTCGAATTTTTGCCAAAAATGGCAAAACACTAATTTGCTTCTATCTCCTTAACCGTGCGAGATAGAGTGATTTAGTCGAAATTTTCGACCCACAGGGTATCTAAGGAATGCAATCTTTGCAATTTTCAAAAAATTTTCCCCTCCCCAAAAATGGCGGCCATTTTGAATTTTCGAATTTTTGCCAAAAATGGCAAAACACAAATTTGCTTCTATCTCCTTAACCGTGCGAGATAGAGCGATTTCGTCAAAATTTTCGACCCACAGGGTATCTCAGGAATGTAATATTTGCAATTTTCAAAAAATTTTCCCCTCCCCAAAAATGGGGGCCATTTTGAATTTTCGAATTTTTGCCAAAAATGGCAAAACACAAATTTGCTTCTATCTCCTTAACCGTGCGAGATAGAGCGATTTCGTCGAAATTTTCGACCCACAGGGTATCTAAGGAATGCAATCTTTGCAATTTTCAAAAAATTTTCCCCTCCCCAAAAATGGCGGCCATTTTGAATTTTCGAATTTTTGCCAAAAATGGCAAAACACAAATTTGCTTCTATCTCCTTAACCGTATGAGATAGAGCGATTTCGTCGAAATTTTCGACCCACAGGGTATCTAAGGAATGCAATCTTTGCAATTTTCAAAAAATTTTCCCCTCCCCAAAAATGGCGGCCATTTTGAATTTTCGAATTTTTGCCAAAAATGGCAAAACACAAATTTGCTTCTATCTCCTTAACCGTGCCAGATAGAGCGATTTCGTCGAAATTTTCGACCCACAGGGTATCTAAGAAATGTACTCTTGGCAATTTTCAAAAAATTTTCCCCTCCCCAAAAATGGCGGCCATTTTGAATTTTCGAATTTTTGCCAAAAATGGCAAAACACAAATTTGCTTCTATCTCCTTAACCGTGCGAGATAGAGCGATTTCGTCGAAATTTTCAACCCAACCAATGCAAAAAGGCATGAAGCTGAAATAATTTACATCTACACTAACAAATATTTAAGCATCATTGATATATTTTACAAATGAAACAGGGTCTTGTAAGACTACTGTACAATTTGGGCAAAAGGTTCATGGGTGGACATTACACATGATAATGTGTGTTCTTCTATGCTATCCTGTTTCTATTCGCATCTACTATCAACAGGGCGGCCTATTTCTAGTCTCATTTTCAGGTTGTAAAAAATTTTATGAGATGCCCAACCACTGGGTTGGTCAGTCACACGTGAAGGGCCCTTTTGGACCCTCAGACCTCGGAGTGAGCACTGCTACACTTCCGTCCTACAATAAAACATCTAGACAGTTTTAGCACTGTCTCTCAATTTCTTAGGTTTTTGGCTCGTTACAGGCCCGGCCTTCGGGATCGGGGCACTGTAAATGGGACTCAGACTGGTATTTCTGGCACTATTCTATGCATATTAATTCAAAATCTTAGAAAAAATGACATATCTTCCAGTCTCAGCTGTAATCCCGCCACCGGGCGGTTGAATTCAGCATTAAGTCCCACATGGTAAGCTATTGTAGCGTAATAAAATTGGAAATTTTAATTACTTAAATGTAGCTTTTATAAGCTACAAGCTTACCATGTGGGACTTAGAAGAGTCCCACCCTGCCTCCCCGCTGTTTACAGCTGAGGGGTAGGTTTAAAAAATTTCAACAAGAAAGTAGGACGATTGGTCAGAAGTTATCACGTGACGACAACTACCAGTATATCCGGTGGCTAACAAGAACGATCTTTTTTTCTAAGACGTTGGCCCCGGGTGTGGCAACCCGAGATCAGCATTAAGTCCCACATGGTAAGCTTGTAGCTTATAAAAGCTACATTTAAGTAATTAAAATTTCCAATTTTATGGCTTTGTGTCCTGTTTAGTACATGCCCTAGGAGCCACTGGGAAAAGCATGTCTCTCATGGACATGAATAGATCACCTCATCACGGCAAGTACACACTGCTGTACAGAAAGCTTCTCACAGTTTGTCTGCTAATCCCTTATCTGCTGCAGCCAGTGTAGATTTATATGTCTTGACACAAGCTCAAATCTGAGTAATATATATGTCATGGCAGTAGGTCCAACTTGGTAGAATTTTAGATTCTACCGTTAGAAAGTCCAATTCGGCCAGTATAAAGCCCACTTGAAGTTTCTACCGAGCTAAACTTAGTAGAAAATCCAATTAAACTTTCAATCAGTAGAATGTGAAATTTTCTACAAGATTGGACTTTCTACCATGACATATATGTCAACACAATGTGAGTTGTAATTTATTTTTGACAGAAACTCCAATAATATGATTTCATCGGAGAAGAAGGTTTGAGATTCTGTTAAGAGAAACAAATCTTACTCATGACCAGATTTGTGTTTGTGTCAAGACATATACATTCAAAATTCTAACTAATATTACCAGTGGTGTCATTCACAAAAGAGATTAAGCTCAAGTTGAGCCAAAAATCAGCTCGGGTTTACAGCTATTTATGCTAAACGTGATCTAATTTGTGGCTCAACTCAAGCTTGATCCCTTTTTTGAATATGGCCCTCTGCTCAATAGTTTTAATTAATTAACTTTACATATATGTAGGGTCTAACCCCCATAGCTGCTTCAACAGTCATACTGCTTCTTGAGTGTGAAAGGATGAGTTTTCTTTTGTACAGCCTAAATTTAACTCCATTTAAACGTTTCGGTTACTTCTATTTAGTGTCCAGGGGTGAGGTGCAGTATTCAGGAAATGAAGGTTCTATATATATCTATTTTAACACATTACTAAATAACATAACAGAACTTTATCAGGCTGAGTTTTTCCAGAGAAAGACAGTGGAAATGTGATTTTCTATGTGTAGATATAATGTTTTCATAGAAACTGATACATGTATTATATGTCTTGATAACTTTAATACTTAAAATTTTAAAACTGAATTTCAAGTGAACTACTATTAGGTTTTTAAACAAACATTTTTTTTCCTAAATTTAGTTTTTTTTATGGTTACTCAGACACAAATCCTAACAACATAGCATGAAGAATTGGTACCTCTATACATCAGGGTCAAATATTAAGTTTTGGTGAGCATTAAATTTTTGTTAAGCAGTAAGTTTAGAAAAGGTGTTAGGAATAGAAAATTCAGTTTATATATTTATTGGTACCTATCATCAGTGGTATAATTCTGCAAGTGGATGTGGTGAAATAACTCATAATTTAAAAAAAAAAAGACCTTTCCTAAAAATTCATTTCTGCACTTTTCCTTCGTTAATGTGTCTTCAGAAACATTAAAATAGTCTTAATATTTTTATTGTGTTAATACATCGTAGCTCACAGACATAAGCCATTGGTACAGCACCAGATGGTCCTGCAAAATGCAAGAAAATGATTTTCCGAGCCTTGCTCTTACCGGACCAGTAAAGTCCTCTTCAGTCGCCAGGTGGCTAGTTCACCCCATGCTCGCTTGGTGGTGTAAAGCCTACATGTCTCATCTTTTCATTTGATGCGAAGCTATGAACAGCGTTTTAATAAATATGTGAAATATTTGTGTTTTCTAGTGGAAACAACTTTCTGTCTGGATTTTCCTTGTGTAGACAACTTACACATTCTGGATTGTTACTATGTCTTCACCAGGACAAAAGTGTGGAACCTGTCACCACGTTTTGGCACTTTTTGATGGCCACACCAGATGTGCAAGATGCAGGGAAGAGGGCCAACAGGGATCTGATCCATGTGTTTTACACCTGGATTGCTCTTTTTGTTGTGCTCTCACTCCAGAGCAAGTTCAACAACTGGCCATCCCTATGTATCAGTTACGCAAGGAAAACAAATGTAAAGGTAACAATAATGTAGACCTTGTGGATCCTTCTTCTGTCACAGTTATTTTCTGCTGTTTCTGCTGAGGCTGAGGACATGTTAACTGTGATTAAGGAGAAGTTGCATTTGTCATTTCCTCAACCTTTTTCCTCTGATATATGTGCTTATAAACAAGATCTAATGAATCTCAAGGATGAATGGATAGGAAACATCACCAGAATTGGAGCCTTGTTAACCAGAGGAACTCCTCAACCTGCCAACAGCCCGGTGCACATACATGTGCCTCATTCACCCCAGCTGGGGCACAATCTAGGTCACCATTTATTCCACCTTATGTCTCTGGCCATTCTCTACTGGTTGATCTGGTAAGGTCACCAGATAAATATTGACAAGTCTTCAGGCAAAAATACTTCTTTGATGTTACCACTGCAAAATCTTTATCTGAACTGGTCACTTGTCCCAGAACAACAACCTCACTTCCAGCTGCATCCTGCTTCTGTTGAACCGGTCGTTCCGGTTGAAGAGACTGAGAAAGGCATTTTGCCCATGTTCTATTGACCCAGAACTGGATGTTGATCAGGACATTGTCATGGACTTTATAAGGAGAAAACTGTTACTGAGGCTCATTCTTCTCAGTAAACTATCAGGACTGTCAGGTCCTATATGGGCTGGACATACATACTGGATTTGGAGTGTACTATCTCTTCACACTCTGATAATCCCTAGACCAGCAACCGGTCCCAGCCTGTTGGGAAGATAAGTGTAGATATTTCTCCAGAGTACTGGTTGTGCAAGAAATTAGAATCTTTGAATCTGATGGGCTTTATTAGGATCAGTTCATTCACCCTTCCGAATCGTAAAGTAGCTGATACAGGCTTCACTTTGGCCTTGACCCTGCTGTTGTGCCCAGACCTGGCCGATAAGTCTCCCTCTGGAAGAATGAAGCTGCCATACTCAAAAACATGTACTCCAGTGTTGCTAAACCATCTGGCACTTCCTCTACTCCACTTACGTATTGTCCTTGGGCACAAACAACTGTAAGGAAGTGGGAAAAGGCACTGAAAGAGTCATCATATGTTTGTAACCAAGCTGTAGTTTACAATAGATGCCTTACAAAACTTCAAGGTGACATACAAGAAAAGGTTAAATGTTGGAGAAAGAATTGACCAAAAGAAAGTGCTCCCAGCAAGCTGTTAACACTTTTGAGGACTTAAGGGACATGTTGGCTTTCATCCAGAACTTTCCTTTACCATGAGCAAAGCTATGCAGCACCTCTTGGATACTATCCCGATGTATCTCCATCCTGATTCATACCTGGATCATTTGAAAATTGGGGTGAATTTGGACACCTTTGCAACTTTTAGGAATGCCCCCTTCAGTCTAGAGCCTTGTTTTCTGACATCGTCTTAACTTCTTAAGACACACAGAGGATGAGATTGCTAAACATGAGGCTTCCCATATCTCTCAACCTAGATCAGGTGTTGGGAGGCTCGGTGGTAAACGCAACAACAAATACAAGCCTTATCAAACTTCTTGGGACCAGTCTCAGGACAGGCTGGAATGCCCAGTCTTTTGGACAAGATAGACATCCAGCATGGAATTCTCAGCAAGGGGCAAGTCTAATCGGGGATGGGACAGAGGCTCTGGTGCTACTGCTCCTTGTGGTCACTCCACCGAACAGGCCAAGGATACTAAACAGCTGAAATGACAATTATTGTATAAGTCATATGGTTCACAGTCTACAGACAGATTGTGTTCAGACTGTTCAGAGACTCTTGAAACCAAAAGACTGTTCATACTGCTTAAATGTTGTAACTCTTGCACATTTTGTTCATACAACTGGGCAGTCGCAAAAGAAAGACCTAAGTCCTGACTCCTTTCTTTACCCAATAAAGCATGTAGACAATGTTTCTATTGTAAATTCTTGTCTTTTCACCTATACTGTGGAAAGTACCCTCAATGTTGCAGAAACTGTACCTGTGGGAGGCAGGGTACACAATTTTTGACAAACCTGGGCCTCTCAGGGTTCGAATCTTAGAGTGGTCTGGATTTTGAAAGAAGGCTGCTTCTTGCCTTTCAAAATCCCAAAACCAAACAAGTGGCAACCCATTCTAGACCTGCACACCTAGAACAAGCATCGAGAGTCAAATCGTTCAAGATGGAGACCCCAGAATCCATAGACTATCACTGCAACAAGGGGAGTGGGTCACCTCACTGGACTTAAGTGACACCTACTTCATGTTTCCATGAAGGTCACAGATTTATTTATTTTCTGAAGTACTTCAGATTTTAATACCAAGGTGAGACCAATTTAAAGTGCTCCTGGCCTGTCTTCAACTTCAGTTGAGTTCACTGTGGTTGTCAAAGAGGTCAAACTGATGCCTCAGTCCAGGAGTATAAGGATCCACCAGACGACTGGTTCATAAGAGAAGCAACCAAGGATTCATATCACCAGGACACCCAGATCCTACTGGCCCTGTGTCAGGATCTGGGTTGGGTGTTGAATCTTGAGCTTGATCCCAAACAAGTTTTCAACTTCGTAGGTTACCAGCATGATCTCTCTCAGGGAGTAGTCTGACCCACCCCAGAAAAATGTCAGACTTTACATTTTACAAACCAAGATAAAAAACTTGTTAGCAAAGCCCGAGTGCTTAGTGCGACAGTTAATGTTGCTCATAGGGCTTCTGACGGCTACAGAGAAGCAAGTGCCATCTGTGGTCTTCACGTGAGACCAATCCAGTGGCATCTCTAGAACAATTGGCATGTTCCAAAGTCCCTGAAGAAATTCATCCCGATTCCAAGGTCTCTGCACAGCCAAATTCATTGGTGGCTGGAGGAAGCTGTGTCCTCCTGGGCCAACCATTGCACCCACTTCAGCATGCTCGTCAAATTGTTACAGACTCGTCTAAAGAAGGTTGGGGAGCTCACTTAGGGGACTACACAACCAAGGAGTGTGGTCAGTTCAAGAAAGTAAATTGCACATAAATTTACTGGAATTGAAAGCTGTTCCATTAGCTCGTAAAAATGTTTGAGCAATTGTCTCGGGACCAGATTGTGTTGATTGCTTCGGCAAATAACACAGTTGTCTCATACATAAACAAGGAGGGAGGTATGACACGAGGCTCTCTTTGTGCCCTGTCTGTCACATTCTAGGTTGCCTAAACATGATAGCAGACAAGTTATCACGGCACAGACAAGTGATCCAGACCAAGTGGTCTCTTCATCGGGAAGTGTTGCGACCAGAATTGCAGTAGGTGGCACTATCCTCAGATAGAATTGTTTGCCACCAGATACAACAACAAGGTTGGTCCAACATGCCCTGGTTCTGGGACATGGTGATGTTGTCTACCAGGATCCTCTGCACCTTCCGGTTCAGCCATTGTATGGGAGTATTCACAAAGATCTCCCAAACCTGAACTTCTTCACGTGGCTCCTAGAATCTCGTCCATCAAGGAGCAGTTTTCTAACCAAGTGGCAACAGGAGTTGAGTGTCCTCAAAGAAGGTCATCCCGAGCTATATATGAAGCAAAGTGGTCCCTTTTTGTCAAATGGTGTGAGTCAAATTAGGTGGACATCAATTCACCACCTGTAAAACAGAATGAATTTGCTGATTTCCTTATGCACCTTTTGGCAACAGGATCCATGCTTTTGTCCTTGTGAAGACATGATAAGTATCCAGAATGTGTAAGTTGTCTACACAAGGAAAATCCAGACAGGAAGTCATTTATTTCCAGTAGAAAACAAATATTTCACAAAATTATCAAAATGATATTCATAACTTTACACCAAATGAAAAGATGAGATTTGTGGGCTTTTACTCCACCTAGCGAGTGTTGGATGAATCAGCCACCCAACAAGTGAAGGGAACTCTACCAATCCGGCCAGAACAATGCTCGGAACATTTTTTTCTGGCTTTTGGCAGGACTGGCTGGCACTGGACCAATGGCTTATGTGTGTTAGGTAAGATATTAACTTACAAAAATTTAATTTAAAATTAAAGTTTTCAGTTTTGGTGATCAATTCATAGAAGTGTAGTTCATTCTTGGTATTTTGATAAGTGTGACAGTTTAACATTTTTCACTAAATGATGTGTATTTAACTAATACTTCATAATTATAACAATAATAAGGATACAAAGAGTTCTGTTAGTATATGAATTTAAGGGGATTCCCAATTTAGCCTAACTTGTTAAAACCAAACCATTTTATTTCTCTGTTGTCCAAGGCTCCCAGCCGAGGCTTGACAATTAACAGTCTAAGCATCATATGCTTTTTCTATCTGATAATTGCAGTCGATTCCTAATCCATAGAACATGCATGGTGTATGACGGTACAGTGTGTAACATATAGAACATGCATGTTGTACAGTGATAAAGTGGTGGTTACATACTTGCCTCTCACCTCTGGGGTCATGGTTTCAGCCCTGACCTCAAGTGATAAAGTTTACTTAGTGGTTTGTTTGGCACTGTCGATTGCTGACAACCCAATGCCATCTCTCTCACCTGTGAGATGGGTTTGATTCCATTGCTGACCGTTAGTGCTAAGTTGTTTAGAAATGACCATTGGCTATCATTGTAGAATGTTCATCAAGTAGTATACACTGCTTTTCTCCATCTTCTCTGCAGTTTCCTGTTGTGTGATGTGACCTATACAGTCTGATTAAAGTGGCAGTAAACTCAAAGCAATAATTATTGAAAATGATTATAGATAATAGTGTGATAATCTAATTAACTTTTATCATGTTGTACTTCTCTGCCTTCCCATGTTTTAAGTTGTTTGTTTTGGTATATAAGCACAGTTTATTCATTGATTCTAGATTTGCTTCAAGCTTCACTGCACATCTCTTTGCTTATTGGTCTAGCACAATGTCATGGTTTCTTTGTGTATAAACATCTGATTTGTTGTACAATAAAGACATTTTTAGTCATTCTTTTAGATAGTCTAATTACGTGGTCACTAACAGTGTTTGTGACAAGATCCAACAATACAGAGTCCCAGAAACCCTGTCATTTTGAAAATGTTGAACTGGAATGATAGGTTGCCGAGTCCCTGCCATTCAAAGTCTTTGAAATATTAAAAACCAAACTTGTTTACAGTGTAGGCCATTTGTGTGTAGTATTATTTTGCTGATAAAAAAACAGAACATGGACGTTTTATGATGCTTAAAGAGCTTATTTGCATAATCCCTGATCAACTTAGTTACCTTTAGTTTCATTCCACATGGTGCAAAGTTTGATTTGGCTAATAGCTCCAGTAAATACAATTTTTATCAGTACAGCCACAGTACTCTGAGCCAGTGTCTTCTTTGTACAGATGAATGGTCAGAAAAGCTAATTTCTCACTGAAGTGACTGTTGCTGCAAAAAAAAAAAAACTTAAGGTAGTTGTTTGTAGATTAAGGAATGGAAAACCACTCACATTTAACTGTTTGATAATAGTATTTTGTGCCTCAATAGACACAAAAAATAAGTAATAAACCGTCTTATTTCATTTATATAGTCTTTTGTACACTTTCATAGCCTCCGATATAGGTTTGATGTTATTGATATTATAATATTGTAAGAACTAAGTGTTATACTAATATGTCGCAATTGGTAACTAGAAATTGTGCAATGAAATAACAAATTATAATGCTTCAATCATTTTGGAATAAATCAATTAAAAATTTTGAATTATATTGACTATTTGCTAAATGCTAAAAATCAATATCAGATTTCGAATAATGTCAGCTAGATGTTAAAAATCATTTAATTTAGCTGATTACTCTACATTTAATGTCAGTTAAGTAATGCTGTTGTTGATTTTCAAAAGCACTGTAACATGTGTTGTATGTTTCTTTAATAAAACTTCTTACAGCAGTGTATGTCAGTCTTTTGTTCTGTCTAATGGAGTAGGAAATAGAAACTGTGAAATTTTGCCATTGTGGAAAATCCTGTAATATGAAGAAAAAGAAACAAATGGAATTGATTTTTTACAAAAATTTTGTTTTTAACAAGAATTTTTGTTAATTCACAGAAAGAAAAAGGAATTTCCTTAATGCAATTCAGATTTCACGGGCACATTTCAGTTTTCTTACTCTATATGTTGTTTCTTTGTCTCTTGCAGCTCGACCAAATTTCTTGAATCTGAGACCAAACATTTACCCATTGAAGAGTATGTGACTTTTTATATCAGAATGGAGCTTTCATGTTTTACTCAGTGTCATATTCTGTTCCTCATTTCTTAGATTTTTTCTCTTCTGTTTTCTGGATGTTTTAATAGATGTGAATTTAAGCAAAAACATGCACGCCAGGGTATGTGTGCAACTTTGAGCAACAGGTGTAGCACTCTTACTGTGTATACACATAAACTTGTATACTTACACAAACTTGTACAGAGATACAAAAAGTTGAAACCGCAAGCTTAAAGTAAACTGGTACATTACCGTATATGTACATATTAACATTATGTTTGTATATTAAGTTGGGACGGATCAGTATTAACTGGTGTCATGGAATCGAGACCGTTTTACTGAGATAGGGAAATGAAATCTTATTGTCAGTATGTAGATGGTCAGCTATTAATATGATTGGAAAACATCAAATATCACGAATGTGCAATAAATCTGAAGAAATTCTAACCTTTTATCCCATATCTTTTGCGCATTTTAAAGGTTTTATTGCTTTGTGATGAATTTGACATAAACTTGTACATTGACACAAACTGTTCCATTAACACAAACATTTAAAAGTGTATATGTAAAACACGTGCCCTACAGAAGGAGTAGATATAAAATAATACTTACTTTTTTTTTTTTTGCACTGGTACACACACTGTTGACTCTAATGATTGATTAAAATTGACGTAAAAAGGTCCCTATATGTCAGTAGCCTGGATGTGTAGTTTCAGTGTGTGATGTCTTTGAAATGCCATAGTTTTTACAGTGTATTTCTTACATACAATGCGACTATGATCTGAGTGGTACCAGTGTTTGAGTTTTTGTATTGGGATTTTTTTCTCTTGGCATATTATCTGGTGTGATGTGTCATATATTTCAACTATTGCAATGTAATTTTTTCACAGAAATGAAGGAGCAATGATGTCAACTTTTAAATTTTCTATTAATTTATTCAGTATCAAATTAGAAAAAAAAACATTAACAAATTAAGATTATAATAACATCAAACATAAATAAGAACCAAGATTTAGTCATTTGACAAATAGAGACCCTCAGTGGTCGACATAGAATCACCAAAATTAATAAATCCACCATACATGCTTCATTTGTAGTTTTTGGGCGGGTTGCGTGTAACCAACCCGCCTATTAGATTGATGTGTCCGACGTCCGTCTGTCCGTCCACATTTTCGTTTCCGGTACTCTAACTCAAAAACGCTTTGTCCAATCGAATTTAAACTTGACAGGGTGATAGATCACCATCATAGCTAGGTTCCTTTCGAAATTGGTTTAATTCCATCCGTTCGTTTGTCCGTCAACATTTCCGTTTCTGGAGTCTAACTCGAAAACGCTTTGTCCAATTAAATTCAAACTTGACAGGGAGATAGATCACCATCATAGCTAAGTTGCTTTAGAAATTGGTGTAATTCCGATTGTTTGTTGGTCTGTCCATCAACATTTCTGTTTCTGGACTCTAACTCAAAAACTCTTTGTCCAATCGAACTTAAACTTGACAGGGAGAGAGATCACCATCATAGCTAAGTTGCTTTCGAAATTGGTGTAATTCTGTCTGCTCGTTTGTCCATTTAGAGCATAGATACAATTAGTAACCTAGATTACAAGTATTACATTTTTTAGCACATCGAACACATTTACCTTTACTGGGTGACCTAACTTTTCTTTCCTTGTTTCTAAATTTAATTACAGCAGTCGCTAACCTTATTGCTGCCTGCGCAACTTGCCTTTTGGGGCATTTCTGACCCTCTTGTTGTAAATATTTTTAATTTAGTTTTTAAAAATGTTTGAACAGTTATTGCTTCTTTTAAAATCCAATAGTCATTTGTTTTGTAAGTTAAGACCAAATTTGCACAATATCATCATTATTTGTTCTTTTCATAAGTTTTTATTCCAAATGAGCAGAGAGATCTTGTGTGACTTCATTTTGTAAGCAGCATGAAGTCTCGTTCCGTCCTTTGTTTTATTATTTGTCAGTGTATTTATTTAATGCAGTAATACCCTTATATGTCAGTACACCCCACTCACCTATTCAATGGCTGTTGTATCTAGTGCCCCCCCCCCCCCCCCCCCTACCCCTCTGTATTTTTTTCCTGCAGCCATGGCCAGTCATTCCTCTCCATTATTATTTTCAAAGCATGATGAATTTCCAGTGTTAAGAAAGCAGACGTAGACACACTAATAAATATAGGAATGGATTTTGCTGGAAAGTCCACAACTTACATTATCATTAATTCAGCATCAGTAGTATTAAATTTGGCAAATGATTATTTTCTTCCAATTCTAGAATTGTGGGTTTGGTGAAATAATAATGGCTTGTCTCAACGTGACTTCAGCTGTTAAAAGGGACATTAAATCCTTTCTTCAGCATTGATGGGATCTGAATTTATTGGAATGTGTTGAAATAGTTAACTAGTTAATAGTTTCTGTAGTGTAGCATCTAGTTAATCCAGTTATAGTGTTAGGGTAGATAGAAAGTGAAATACAACTGATGTCCATAAGAAAATGTGCCCAAAGGACATTCATTTTCCAGAGGAATTAGATTAATGGAAATTTTAGCTTAAATGGCCTGGCCTTGCAAGCTGTCAAAGTCAGCAGTTTACAGCCAGTGAAGATGATCTGCTAATTAATATGTACATTTCATTGCATGCATGCATTCTTAATTTAAAGTGATACTTGGTGTCAGATATGTCCTTGTTGTTCACAAAGGAAACAGTGTGTAGCAAATGTCAGTTGTAAGTTGAAAAGCCCTGTATGAAGAATGACTTTCACATTTCATATATCTCTTCAGAAATTTGGCAGTTTTGATTTTTTTTTATTATAAATGGCCAAAAACATTTTATTGACATTCTTTCTGTTTTGTAGATTAAGAAATGTGAAAGTCACCACATTATGTGGAATTCGTCTGAGGAAACAATTTTAAAATGATTAAAAATTTTGATTTGTGTGAAGTTCTTGATACATTTATGATTCTTGTATCTACCTTAGGTGAATCTCACAGCCCAGGTGCTTCATGTTGGAAAGTTGGTAGTTACTTGTCAAAGCCCGGTGGTTTGCAGTGCAGAATCTTGACCAACTATTATACACCCATAAACTACCCTTTGCAATATGGCCCTGGCTGTTGAATAAGTGTAGAATAAACAATAAATCTACGTCTAAATTCAATGATGGAAAACCGACACAAAGTTGGATGATTTTGTCCAACTTTTGAAAGAGTGCCCTGATGTAGCTGACACACTGTCACAAAGTTGTTATTTCTGAGTCTAATTCTTTTTAAATATTATGTAAAGAAACCAAAAGATTAATAAAGTTATTCATTTGAAATAAGTCCAAATTATGTTTTACTTCTGGATATGAAATTGCAGTGTTAGGTACTAATTCCCTTATGCATTGCTTTTACGGGTCTCTTAGATGTGTCACAGCATTTACTACAAAACTAAGAAAGAAATACTCTCTTATTTGTCATTCAGTTTGCTGGTTATGCAATTATTCTCATATAATGTGCCTAAAATGACTCATTTTAAACAACGTTTAATAGAAAATAATGTACATTCTGGTGATTGTTATGCTACAAATATGAGTATTTTTAAAAGCATTAGGGTAACTGGTTCCAGGGTACTCAAGTTAAAAGAATTTTTGCAAAGCCTTCCAGCCCTGAGTTTTTATTGAGATAAAATTAAAACTCTTTTGTGATCTGTTTCAGCTTGTGTTTCATTCAGTTACAATTGACATGTAATTTGATTTTGACTGTTATCTCTGTTAATTCAGGTCCAGGAAGTGGATCTGGAAAGCTGGTCAAACCCATGGGCACCTTACTTGAAGAGCAGCAGTCTCGTCCCCTGCTCAGAAACGACCACGTAAGTTGTCTTAACAAACAGCAAAGGTGTTCTATTTCTACCATTTTAACGGGAAATCATTGTTTCTAATGTGTATTTACATGGGGTAAAAATATCTCTGTCATGAAAAAAATACCAAACTTAATTGGTTTCCAGGAAGATTTTAGAGGTAAGTGGTTCAAAGAGCTTTCTTAGAAGTGTTGTTAGGCAAGAAAAAAAGTATTGCCTTTCAAACAGTCTAGAATAAAATACAGAAAGTATTTTACCAAAACTAAGGTATTAGAGTCAGAAATCTAAAATTCGCCAGGAATCTAAAATTCGCCACCTCTAAAACCTTAGTTAATTTTATGAAGAAAATGATGTTTTTGTCTAAAAATTAGTATTTTTCAGTTCAAAAAGTCTTAATTTACTATACAGTCAACAAATCTCACCAGAATTCATTTATTTTATTAGTATTTTTACATGTGGCGAATTTCAGATATGTGGCGAATTTTAGATTTCTTACTCTATAATTTTCTGATTTGGGTTACTTGGCATACAGATAGTGTCTGAAGTGAATAAATAAAAGGAATATAACAGAAATCTAAGGACTACAATTCCCTAAATTTGCTTTATTTCCATAAAGGATGAGATGGTAGTGACTGTATCACAGTATCAAGATAATTTTACTGAAATATATCACTCATGAGGATTTTGATTCCAATAAACATTAATTGCACTACCTAGCCCTGAACTCAGTCTCCTGTCCCAGTACTTATCCAGGCCAGTGCTGCTTAACTACTGAAACAAAAATATTACGACTGGCATGTCAATTGTTAGCTCATAAATTGGGGAGAAATCTTCAAATATTGTAAGCATACAGTAAGTAGGAAGAATTTCTATTACTAATCCTTTGTCTCCAAAATTGTTTTTTTGGTTCTTCTTTGATTTTCATTGATTCCACTTTCTGTTGTTGAGCCAATTTGACTAGGGCAACACTAATATAAAGCTTTTTTTGTATTCCAGTTTTTCATTGGTGGAATACTAAATGTAAAATAATGCTACCATCTTATCCCAAATTTCCACATTTAATATTTACGTATTAAATGTCACCTGTGTGAGCATTTACTGGCTAGAGTGTGGTTTGAGCTGTATATGTGGCTGCATGTGTTTGTATAGATTGCTGTGAAACCCACTGCCAACACAGAACTACAGAGCATTGGAGAGGTAGAGAACCCTGTACACAGCTAGCACTAAATATATAATAACCCCTTGCTACTTAATATATGTTCACTGTACAGCCAGTTAATTTGTGGTGTATCAGAGCCTTCTGAGGTGAAATGATTTGAGACTGAACACAAGAAAATCCATGTGTTCAGCCAATCAGTATGTGATATTTTAGATTTAATCAGCCAATTGAAAGCCAACTAATTTCACACATACCTAACAAGTACTCGGTTTTTATCCGATCAGATTCTTTTATTCCAACCCAATCAGCCAGTTTAATTCAACCATTTAGTTCTTAATAAATACCCATTGTATAACCAGTCGAATTGTAATATTCATATTTAGTCAGTTAAAATCAATTGGTTGGGGACCACTAACAAAGTCAGTGTTGACCAATTTCAAATCAGTTTTTATTATTCAAAATCAACTACTCATTGAAAAGTAAGAAGAAATTTGTTTCACTTAATCCAGCGGGGATATATTGGATTCAGGTCCATCGCGCCGCCGCCGTAGAAATTTCCTTGTGTACGCGATAACTCAAAAATGGATTAATATTTTTTTTTTCAAACTTGGTACACATGTTAAGGATGCCCTATTTTAAGGTGACCTTAAACTCCCAATAATAAAGAACTTATGGCCACCTTAAGGTCAGAAATTGCACTTTTGGCCACTTAGAGCCCTCTAGGTCACAAACTATGAGGCTTATCTGCCTCAAATTTTACCTGAGAACACATTAATATATTCTTAGTACATGTGCTGAAATCAAGACTTTAAGTTGAGGAGAAAATTGTCTTTGAGGCCCATAAAGACCCCACTTAGGACTTTTTTCCTATATTTTTAACTTATTTTGCCCTATAATTTGGAAGTGGTAATTCTGATGAGTCTCAAACTGCACTAGATGTAACTCTTATATGTAATCCTTGTCTGTGAAAAATTTAAAGGCTGTAGGTTTACCTGTTAGGCCGACTTAAGATCTCAAAATTGCCCACAAAGACCCAATTTATGGACTTTTTGCTATCTTCAAGCACTGTAGCTTTCAAACTATGTCTCTCATCTAAGTGAAATATCATCTGAGAATATATCAATATGTTTTTCTTGTATGTACTCCCTTTAGGCCTTTAATAGACATTCCTTATTTTATATATTTGATTTTATTTTAGTGATAAGATTAACTGAGCTTTTGTATTTGATTACCCCTTTTATATTATAAGTGTCTGTTTACCGTTTATGCTGCAGCACTCCATCTATTTGTAGTCCCACCCCCCATCCCCCACCCACCTCTGGGACCTCCAGCTATTGAGTGACACTAAATAAACAAAGGTATACAGATCTTCTGTAATAGTGAGAGAGGTGTGGAGAAGGGGAGAGAGGTGGGGTGGGGGTGGGAGGTGGTGTTTGCTTTATTATCTAATTATCTAAGACAAAGGGAGTCAGAACTGAGATTGTGTCACATATTTAGGTTGCATATATATGGACCACATATATAGGAATTGAGGAAATAAATAACTGAAAAACAATGCAAATTCTAAAAATAATATAATAAAATAATAATATAAATAATATATGATTTTTAAATAATATTTTATTTGTGAACAAATATAGAAACAGAGATACGCTTTTGGAATTATGAATTTAGAATGGACATTCAATCATCAATCATTTAAATACTTTGAAAATAGGTTCAGAGTTACCCTTTGCAGGAAGATTGAAAAGTATGATGAGTTGAGTTAAAAATAATATTTTATTTGTCAACAAATATAGAAACAGATTTGCAAATTTAATAAGTAAATTAAATTTTTATAAGTTAATACCCTATCCAATGGACAATTGCTAAACCGGTCGGCGCAGACCGGCCCGCCAAACGCCAGAAAAAGACGTCCTGTGTTTCCACCGGCTGGCCGGTCCCAGTACTGTGCATTCGCAAGGTGGCGCATGGTATTTACTTCCTGTCTAGACAACATGACGTCATAGCATCTTTTTCGTTGTCTAAAACTACTAGACCCCTAGTAAGCTGATAGCGGGGTCGGTGGGAGGGTCTTGTGTGTCCATTGGATAGGGTATTAACTTATAAAAATTTAATTTACTTATTAAATTTGCAATTTTATTGCGTTAATACATCCTATCCAATGGACAATTGCTGAATAACTACCGCTTGGTCGGCGGGTAAGTTACTAGGGACTTATGTGAACTCACAAGTAATAGCAAATTTTAACCTACGGTCTAGGCTGACTTCGTCAGGAGACCTATAGGTCCAGGCCTGGGTTGACTTTAAGGTCAGGAAACCCTGCAAGGCCATGGTCGGTTGCCAGCAGCCGGTTACCCGGGGCTATACCGCCGTCCCCCCCCCCCCCTTTTTTTTGCAGACCTGCTCTGAGGTAGGGGAAGAGAGGGATGAGTTCAGTCCCAGAATGCAAATAAACCTCCCAAAGGAAGCACGCCACACTTAATTCTTATGTACATGAAGAAACTGTTTATACATGTATACAAATCTCCTCAATCTACGGGCCACTTGTGGATCTGCTGAGCAGCCACTACCGAGCCCAATTGGTAAAGCTCTGAATCAGCCCAAGCCCCGCCCTTCATATAGAACTGTGTGAAGGTATTGTGACTTCAGTGGCAGGCTGACAAGATTGGATCTAAGGAGACTCCCGACTGGAAGGCCTTAGAAGCAGCAAAGGCCCTGACATCATGGGCTTTAACCTGATGTTAAATGTGGGCCTCCTGGTCAGAGAGCTCATAACATAGGATCACAGTCTGCTTGATCCAAGAGGAGATAGTGGCAGGTGAGATGTCTTTGTTGAAACCTTTCTTAAAGGAGACAAAAACCACCTCCTTATTCTGCCTGATGTCTGAGGTCCTGTCCAAATAGTAGCATAATGCTCTGACCGGACAGAGGGACCTGTCAGACTTGAGGGATCTATCCAGAGTCGAGGCCAGGGCTGTTATAACCCCAGGGGCCACACTGGACACTCTATGGCCAGCTGATTCTAGGATAGAAAGCTGGGTGATGGATACAGGGACACCTTTGACCAATCGGATTGGTGTCCAATATATCAGTTTTGCCAGGCATGAATCTCACTTTTGCACTTGCCCGACCCAAGGGCCAAGAGGAATACCGTCTTGAAGGTCAAATGCTTCAAGGGGGCCTCCTTGATTGGATCAAAAGGAGTCTCAGCTGGTGCACGGCCAGTGAGAAGTTCCAGGAGGGTATGCCACTCCTGCCTCTGGGTCTGTCTCTCAGGAAACTATCCAGGAGACGAGCGAGATTTTCGTCCTTACTGATGTTAAAGGGTGAATTTCCAGTTTATCAACAATGAGTGACCTATAACCATCAATGGTGTTGGGCTGTTTGCCAAGCATGTATCTCACTTCTACGCTTGCCCGAACCCAGGGCCAAGAGGAAAACTGCCTTGAAGGTCAAATGCTTCAAGGAGGCCTTTAATTGGTTCAAAATGAACCTTGTCAGCTGGTGCAAAAACCAGGGAGAGGTTCCAGGAAGGGGTTACCCTCCGGCCTTTGGGTCTGTCTCAGTGGAAGCTATCCAGGAGACGAGTGAGATTTTCATCCTTACTAAAATTGATGGGCAAATTTCTAGACCATCAGCAATGGCTGACCTGTAACTGGTACTGGGCTGCAACTTCCTGTCCTGAAACAGGTACCTAAGGAAGTAAACAACTGACTTTACAGGTGGTGCCCGAAGTCCACCTGATGAATGATACATCACTTGGTAAAAATGACCCATTTGCCTCATAGACTGATCTGATTGACCCCCCTTTGAGGAGCCTCAATTCTTGCTGCCACTGCCTCAGACAAGTCCTGCTCCTCGATTGCTGAGGCTCTAGGAGCCCTGCATGGAGATTAAGATTTGTCAGATTTCTGTGAGGGATCTGATCGAATGGCTGTGAACAGGCTGGACAGATTGGGCAGGCTCAGCGGGATGTGGCTGGACATGGCCACTAGATCCCAAAACCAAGGCATGTTGGGCCACCCCGGAGCAATCAGAATGATTCTCTTACATGGGGAGTCTTGCAACTTCACCACTTTGCCCAATATGGCTGATGGTGAGGTGTATGCTTTTAGATCCTACCATGGCCGACTGAGCACATCCACTGCTGTGGCCAGGGGATCCAGTACCAGTGACACAAAACAGAGGCGACTTGTTGTTGAACCTCGTGGCAAATAAGTTTATTTGGGCCGGTGCCACCTACTGCATAGAGTGGAAGACCTCTGGACAGAGAAACCACTGTTTGGATGGTCTGGCCTAGCCTGGACAGCCTGTCTGCTACCACATTAGGCCAGCTTGGAATGTGTCGTGCTTTAGAGTCACTTGTTTCCTGGTACACCAGGTCAAGATTCTCCATAGTAGGGCACAAAGTGGGCCCAACCTCATTCCTCCTTCCTTTATGTATGACACTACTGTGGTGTTGTCAGTTGCTACAAGTACTATCTTGTTGAGCAAAGGTCTTGGAACTCTTTTAAAGCCAGAAAGGCTGCTTTAAGTTCTAGATAGTTCATATACAACTTGCTTCCCGGAGGGGACCAGGTTGCTCTTGCAAGGACCAGGTTGCTCTTGCAAGTGCTCTTGCCAAGTGGACCTGAATTCCCGGACCGGGCAAGCCGGTAGGGATAGCAATTTCAGCATTTTCTCTTGAAGGTTCTGCCACCGATCTGGAGTCAGTCAGACCGGATCAGACCGAGGTCGGACTGGTAGCCTACAAAATTGAAGTCTTGTTTGGGCTCCAGCTCTGATTTCACCAGCCAACCTAGTTGCTGACACATTATTTACTAGTTCCTGTGTATGTTGGAGACAACCTGGAGGGATCTGGCTCTCACCAACCAGTCGTCTAGGTACTGGTGGTTTCTTAAATCCTTGTGTATGGCTATCAATTTCACCTCCTTTGGTATCACGGTGAACTCCAAAGGCGCTGTGGACAAACCGAATGGCAGGGCCTTGAACTGGTATGCCCGACCTTGTATGTGAAATCTCAGGCCTTTCCTGGATTGACCTTGTATAGGCATATGGACGTAGGCATCCCTCCTTCAACAATTGTACTACGTAGGGTCCAGCCCCCAAGGCTTCCTAAGTTCCCAAAAAGGGCTTAGTCTGGGCCCTACAGGCAGATTGTGTGCCACATTTGGGACATTTGGTATTCTGACAAACATTTTCTGTCCCTCCGGACACTGGTCCGGTCTGGTGACAACGATCCAAGTTAACAGTCACCCTGTTCATATTGTGGTCTGGTGGAGCTGACACAACTTTTCACATTAAAAGACTCTTTGCCCCGGGCCAGCAGCCTGCAAGGTGCAGCCTTTACAGAGCAATTGTCATTTGTGAGATGTCTGACCCCTGGCTGGACATGATGACAAAATTTATTATCTCTCCAGTCAAGTCCAGCACCGATAACAGGTTGTTGAGAGGTGAGATAAGGGAAGGTTGCCTGGCCGCTTGGGAATTCTCTGTAACCAAATTTACCTTAGGCAACTCTGTCCAGTACCAGGACTCCATACCTGGTACGAAGGCTGTGTAACCAGCACCCTGTTAGTAGACTTGTAACCGGTAGGTTGAAGCAAGTGTACAAAACTGTGTAGCCAGTACCAGTCGGTACACTCTGTAACCCGTTGTTGAAGCAAGTGTACAAGGCTGTGTAGCCAGAACCAGCCGGTACACTCTCTAACCAGTTGTTGAAGCAAGTGTACAAGGCTGTGTAGCCAGAACCAGCCGGTACACTCTATAACCAGTTGTTGAAGCAAGTGTACAAGGCTGTGTAGCCAGTACCAGCCGGTACACTCTATAACCAGTTGTTGAAGCAAGTGTACAAGGCTGTGTAGTCAGTACCAGTCAGTACACTGTAACCAGTTGTTGTTGAAGCAAGTGTACAAGACTGTGTAGCCAGTACCAGTCGGTACACTGTAACCAGTTGTTGAAGCAAGTGTACAAGGCTGTGTAGCCAGTACCAGCCGGTACACTCTAAAAACCAGTTGTTGAAGCAAGTGTACAAGGCTGTGTAGTCAGTACCAGTCAGTACACTGTAACCAGTTGTTGTTGAAAACAAGTGTACAAGGCTGTATAGCCAGTACCAGTCGGTACACTGTAACCAGTTGTTGAAGCAAGTGTACAAGGCTGTGTAGCCAGTAACAGCCGGTATGCTCTGTAACCAGTTGTTGAAGCAAGTGTACAAGGCTGTATAGCCAGTACCAGCCGGTACACTCTGTAACCAGTTGCTAAAGCAATGTTACAACTATCTGTGTGTTGAATTCAGTTTGCTGTAGGTTTCCTCCATTAATTAAGGTATTTCTTTAATCGCACGTCTTATTTGTAGGTTTGACAGTTGCTGGGGAAGCCCTTGTGAGCTATTTTTAGAAGCAATTGTTGGTCGGCGTGTCACGTGACCAGCTTGCTGGTCGGAAATACACGCGATTGGCTGAATGGAGCTCGTCATTTGTCGCGTTCTTTGTGATATATAAACCTGTAAATGCGCAGTATTCTGCTCATCCACCAACCCCACTACCGACAATGAAGGTCGGTCCATGAGAGAGAGACTGGTATCACAATAGATGAAAGTTGTGAAGAACGCACTTCCGACCTTCCTGTTCGATGAAAACACGTGACTAGCTTCGTGATTTGGTCGGAAGGACACGCGATTGGCTAACCGGAGATGACGTCAGTATTCGCGTTCTTTGTGCGATGCTTTACTAGCAACTTTACAGTCCACAAAACCCCACTACCGACAACAAGGCCGGGTTTGCAAAGCAGGGACTGGAGTCATAGTAGACGTGAGTTCTGAAGAACGCACTTCCGACCTTGCTGGTCGGTGAAAACATGTGACCTGCTTCGTGATTGGTCGGAAGGACACGCGATTGGCTGACTGGATATGACGTCAGAGGTCGCGTTCTTTTGAGCTGGCGGATCGGCTGATGCTTTAAAAGCAAAGAAGCCTGGGTGAAGATGAAGTACTGGCCGGTCTGAAGTCGATTCTTCTTTTCAGCCGGCTGTACACTCAAACCAGTTTCCTGGCCATCCACCTCCCTTACTACCGACATAAGTGCCGGGTCCACAAGGGAGGGACTGAGAGTGATTCAAGATGAAGTTCCTTCTATGTAAATACTAGGTGAGGTCGGCTGAACATGAGCTTGCCGGTCGATTAATGCTTTACAGCAAAGATGTCTGGACCAGTGTGCTCTGAAGAAATCTGAAGAATTCATCTCTTGCTGCTGATGTACATATATATAAGCTTACCGGTCGACTAATGCTTTAAAGCAAAGATGTCTGGACCAGTGCGCTCTGAAGAAATCTGAAGAATTCACCTATTTCTTCTGATGAAAAAACACTAAATACTCGAGCTAGGCTGGTGTGACTGATGCTTTACAGCAGAGAAGTCGGTACCAGTGCGCTCTGAAGAATGCACCTCTTGGGGATTTCCTTCTATTTGCAGTGTTCAAAACTACGTAGATTGAAGTTTTCCGTGATTTCTATTCGTAGTACTAGAAAAGATGTTTCTATGGTGATGAACTGGGAAGTTACAGAGGGTACATTCAACAAACGAACACGGATAAAAATACCTGTAAGTAGTATATCCATTATTTCCTTAATATTGTCGATCTGCCCCTAACAACACCATGGTTGAATGGGAGGAAACTAGAAAAAAATGGCTGCCTTCATATTCCTCGTCGATTACTGCCCTATCATCAACACTAAATTGAGTCTGAGCTAGGGAGCGTTTCCAGCAGATTTCTTAACGTATATCCGTGCTTGATATGAAGATAACATTTCTACACTAAAATATTCCCAAATAAGGTCGAAAATCCGTCATAATGCACACTTTCCTTTTAAAACTCTGGAGATGTTGAAAACACATCTGCACAGTACACGCGCCAAACGAAAAAGATGCTATGACGTCATGTTGTCTAGACAGGAAGTAAATACCATGCGCCACCTTGCGAATGCACAGTACTGGGACCGGCCAGCCGGTGGAAACACAGGACGTCTTTTTCTGGCGTTTGGCGGGCCGGTCTGCGCCGACCGGTTTAGCAATTGTCCATTGGATAGGATGTATTAACGCAATAAAAATTAATGCTCTTTTGAGATTATTAATTTAGAATGGACATTCAATCATCAATCATTTAAATACTTTGAAAATAGGTTCAGAGTTATCATTGCAGGAAGATTGAAAATATGATCTGTTGAGTTATGTATTCGACGTCTGGGGATACACCATCTTCCTTGGGAAGATATAAACTTAGTAGATTGATGTGCTGAAGTTCATATAACTTTTCCCAATATTTATGGCATACAACAAATGGATTAAATAAAAAATTCCCGATCAAAACCTGTGGCGTGAGTGATGACCTGTCTGGGGATATGTTGGCGCCGAGTTGGCCCAATCTAGTTACTCTCAGTTTCCTAACATACACTGGTATGCAGTTAATCAGATCATCTAATTGGTGTAATAAGCAGCCTATAATGCTAGTCAGTAAAGGACCGATTTTAATTATTGTAACATGATTATTAATGTCCATCTTCATAACATAACCTAATTACTAGCCAGTGACATTGTAGTATATGACTATTGTATTTCAATCTAATCCTGCAAAATACTGATAACTGGGTGAAAGAGCTCTCTTACTATACTTATACTGCAGTGAGTGATTAATATCCCAGCCACAAAAAGAGGATTTGCGTTAACCAGTTGACAAACATCTAGACTCTTCCTGGTGTAATACATAAATAACTGTCCATAAAATAATGTTCATAACAATTGAAAATCCTTTTGCATACCAAGTATTAGTGCTGGGACGAGTTGACTGAAACTCGAGTTGTAACTCGATGGACGATAATTGGGGGTGACATCGACCTGCGCAAGTGAAACTCGAGTTTTTGAAAACGTCAATATTTTCACCATCTAAGGCTGACACTTCACCAAAACAATAGATCTATCCAAATTTTTTAAAATATATTGCATTTTTACTTTATTCTGGCTTAAATCAATGAAGATTTAACTTAAATTATATCGCAAAAGCCATTTCCAGATCAAACTTTTGGCTCACGTACGGTTATGTAAAATATTTTCCATATTAATGGCTAACAAACAAAATACTTTATCCTGAAAATTACTCGAGTTCAACTCACTTCTAACAAGTGATGCTCGATCTGCCATTTAAGCTGGCGATCCCACCACTACCAAGGACCTGTTCATATAATTTGTCTTACCAGACACTGATGAATGCAAATCAGATAAGCCAATAATAAGCAAAAGCAGTGCTGTGCAATGAAAAGATCAACAACACCAAAACCTAACAAATGAAATAATTATAATCAAATGTCAAATCAGTGTGTTATTTTTGAATAAACATTTACATAGTAATACTATGTAAATTTGTGCTATAATAACAATAATTCAAGTAAGATAACAGTAATGGTTGATTTTAGAACTTTAGAAATACTGATTGGTATCTAAATGCCCTTTAAAAATGCAACTTTCCTGTTTAATCCCTCCATTACTATTAGTTGAATGTGTATTCATTATCTATGGGGCAAATGTTTAAAATGTTTAAAGTTGTCCTTTATAGGGTCATATTTGCTTTCACTTGTATGTGCTTGTGATCGTTCTTTCACAGAAACTTATCAAAGATATCTCAACCCAGATTACAAATTTATAGAAACCACATTAATGTCTAGATACCAATCAAGTTTTACATCCATGGAGCCAAAATTAAATGATTAGTGAGTACTTCATTATCCCTGTAGGGTAAGAAATCTAAAATTCGCCAGGAATCTAAAATTCGCCACCTCTAAAACCTTAGTTGATTTTATGAAGAAAATGATGTTTTTGTCCAAAAATTGGTATTTTTCAGTTCAAAAAGCCTTAATTTACTATACAGTCAACAAATCTCACCACAATTCATTTATTTTATTAGTATTTTCACGTGTGGCAAATTTCAGATATGTGGCGAATTTTAGATTTCTTACTCTATATGTTGTTTAATATATAACTGTAACCCCTCTTTCTATTAACGAATCCCCCTCCTCCAACACCATTATTTATGCCGTTTATTCTGTGAATTCTTCACAACCCCAATTTCTGCACCCTTATTGCCAGTTTTGTTTGCATAATGTTATATGTGGCAGTGACTGAACTGCTATGTGTGCATTGTCATTTGTAGATTTATATTATATAAGTAGATAGAACTATTTATTATGTCCACCCACTGTGGGGTGGACATATTATTTTTGTTTTTTTCCGCCGTCCGGCATCCCACTTGGTTTCCAGACATTTTAGGCAACAGTTCTTATCCTATCTTTACCAAATTTGGCATGCAGGTTTATTGGGTTAATAGCTTGTATGGGATTGCTTTTGGTGATGATAGCTCTATAGCTAACTGAGTACCCCCACTTTTGACCGTAGAGTTCATAAATCAATTAAACACTTCTCAAATTCTTTTAGTCACTATGCCCCAGTTCTTTGGAACTCTCTCCCCTTCCAAATAAAAAACAGTCCCTCTGTCGCATCTTTCAGGAAACACCTCAAAACCCACCTTTTCAACTCTAGCTTCCCAACTTAGTCTCCTTCCCTCTCGGTCCCACCCACAAACCTGGTACACTGACCTTGAACGCCCCTCGACTCTTCTTATAAGAAAATGATTTTGTTAACTAGCGCACTGAGTTCCCCTTAGTGGGGAAGATATTGCGCCTGCAAAGCAGTAGATTAGATTAGATTAGATAATAGCTACTTTGCTACTTTTGAGTATCTCTTTGGTTTCCAGACATTTTAAGGAATGCTATTAAGCCTATCCTTCTGAAATTTGGTATGGAGGTTCATTGGGTTAATAGCTTGTATGGGATTGCTTTTGGGGGTAATTGCTTCATAGATGAGTGAGTAATTAATTAAATAAATGAGTAATTCGCTATTTTGAATACTGAAAAAGGCAAATGTGCTCATATCTCCTAAACCGTGCGAGATAGAGCAATTTCGTCGAAATTTTCGACCCACAGGGTATCTAAGGAATGTAATCTTTGCAATTTTCAAAAAAATTTTCTCCTCCCAAAAAATGGCGGCCATTTTGAATTTTCGAATTTTTGCCAAAAATGGCAAAACATAAATTTCCTTCTATCTCCTTAACCGTGCAAGATAGAGTGATTTCGTCGAAATTTTCGACCCGCAGGATTATCTAAGGAATGTAATCTTTGCAATTTTCAAAAAAATTTCCCCTCCCCAAAAAATAGCGGCCATTTTGAATTTTCAAATTTTTGCCAAAAATGGCAAAACACAATTTTATTGCGTTAATACATCCTATCCAATGGACAATTGCTTTACCGGTCGGCGCGACCGGTCCCGCCAAACGCCAGAAAAAGACGTCCTGTATATACTACCGGCAGGACCGGTCACAGAGTGTGCATTTGCCAGGTGGCGCATCGTACTTCATTTCCTGTTTACCTATTGACGTCATAGCATCTTTTTCGTTTGGCGCGAAAGAGTGTGCAGAAGATTTTCTTCAGAGATACGCTTTTGAAGTTTTACAACGAACTCTTCTAAGTTTCTTGTTTTTTATTAGTACGGAGTAATTCTACAACGTTCCTGACCATTATGTCATCTCCTGGACAGAAACGAGGTTCTTGCGGGCACGTTATGGCCCTTTTCGACAACCATAAGAAATGCGCGCGTTGTCATGACAAGGGGGTGGGAGACGACCCGTGTGTGAAGAAGTTGGATTGTAGTATCTGTAAGGCGTTTACGCCTGCTCAGATCCACCAGTTAGCAACCCCCACCTACAAGGAACGGAAAGAACGCTCTAGCCAGAAGAAATCTGAAGAATTAACAAGTGCGTCTCCCAAGCTTGTTGATCTGTCTGAGGTTTCACTGCTGGGTCCGGTCAATTCAGGGACGCAGTCTCCTGTTGATTCTACACCCAAGCACAAGAAGAAGCGTTCTGATGGTTCCCCAAGGTCTAGTAAACGGAAGCACAGCAGTAAGCCTACTTCTGACGACCTCAAGTCCCTTGATGACAAGTGGAGTGAGAGATTTTCCCGTCTGGAATCAATGCTGATTAACCAGTCATTTGCTGTCCCTGTGAGACCGGTGAATTCTGCTTCTGTGGTGCCCAGAGAACACCCCTTCTTTGATCCGGGTGCTTCTACAAGTGTTATGTTTTCTGAGGGCACTAGTGACGTTGCTACGCAGTTGATGGCTACCCAACCTCCGCTGGGGGTTCCCGGTACACAAGCTGTGAAGGAAGGGAATGAGAGTGCTACCCACCCTGTTCAGGGCCCCGGTACCTCTGAGACTGTTGCCACCCAACCTTTACTGGTTCCCGGTGCAGGGACTGCCACCCAGCCTCCACAGGCTCCCGGTGCGGGTCCTGAGGTTCTGCCTGCCGGTTATGAAACTACGCTGTCTAACCAGTCGCCTCCCATTGGTCAGAATTCTGAGGTTGCTAGGGAATCTGACAGTGAGGCTGAGGTGGATGCGGAACCGGCTAGTGTTCACTACCAGGGTGATGTACCGGAAACTAACACTGACCAGGATCTATCTGAAGATGCCAATTACCGGGAAACCTTGAGAGGGGTGAGGAGTTTCATGGGCTGGCATCAAATCCCGGATTATGACACCTCAGCTGCATCTATGGATGACAATCCCTTTGCCGGTTCTAGAGTGAAGACTACCGGTAAAGTGTCAGTAAAATTGCCGGTGGATGAATGGCTTTGTAAAAAGCTGGAGAAACTAAATATAACCATTGCTGAAGGTTATCCATCCAGGAATACAGAAACCAGTGGTCTGCTGCGTGACCAATTTGTCAAGACACCCCGTACTTCAAAGTGGTACAACATGCAAGCTGTTAAGAAGGATGCGTCTACCCAGGCTGTTGGTGACTGGTCTCCGGAACCGGCAAAGCTTAACAGTATGTTTTCTAGAGTTGCAAGATGCAGTTTACCTTCTGCTCCAGCTTCCAGGACCTTCAGCCAGGACACCCTTAGAAGGTGGGAGAGGTCATTCAGAGAACAATCAGTGATGTGTAATCACGCTGCTGGCCTCTCTAGATGCCTCACCAAAGTACAGGACTCCATGGTCACCCAGTTAAAGTCCCTCAGGTTCGATTCCTCAAAGGGCAAAAGTGCTGAGAAACAACAACAAGCTGTTGAAGAACTGGAATATCTGGTTACGTTTAACCGGTCAATTTCACAGGCTATGCAGCGTACCATGCAGGATTTGTCAGAGGGAGTCTTTATCAGCATGGCTAATCTCACCCTGGCCCGGCGGGAGAGTTATTTAGAGTTCATAAGGGGTGGGATTAAACCGGACACCTTGTCTGCCTTACGTACGTCTCCAGTTCACCAACTATCACTCTTCCCGGACAGCTTACTGGTCAAAGCTGAAGAGGAAATCTTACGTAGTGAAGAGAGGCGTTCTGCTGGTACCACACCAAGGAAACCTGGACGTTTTCATCCATACGTCTCCTCCAATCGAACCCCTCACCAGCCGGACCGGAAGCCCACTACTCCGGCATGGAAGCAGATTAGAGACCGGCAAACTGCTCAGAAAGGTGGTGGTAAAGCCTCAAACTTCATCCAGAAGCCGGCCAGGGGATTTAAAAAGCATAAATGACAATCACTGTTTTGCAAATGTGGTCGGATTGGTGAACTCTGTAAATGTATCCGACAAGATGGAGGGCTTGAACCCACCACCACCAGTGACAAACAAGAGCGAGACTGTGTTTCCACATGTAAACTCTTTTGTTGCAAGTGTTCCTTTTGCCAGCGGGTCACCGCAAAAGAAAGGTGTAAATCCCGTTTATTGTCAATCTATCAGAGAAATAAACCATGTGAAAGATGTTTCCTGTGTAGATCACTTGAGTTTTGTAAAAATTGTCACAAATGTCCCAACTGTTGTCACAAATCTTCCTGTAGGGGCAAGACTTCAGCAGTTTTGGGAGAAGTGGGAAACTCTGGGTGCGAGTCCAAAAGTTATCAGAATACTGAGAGAGGGCTACACCCTTCCCTTCCGGTTCAGACCCAACCTAACCAGGTCACCAATGGTCATCAGCAAATATGTAAACCCCCAAAGACAGTCCCTCCTTTTGGAGGCACTGACTCAGCTAACAAACAAGAATGCAGTAGAACCGGTAACAAATCAGACCTCCCTAGGGTTTTACAACCGGCTATTTTTGGTTCCCAAACCCAACAACCGGTGGAGACCTATCTTGGACCTGAGCACTTTGAACACCTTTTTAAACACAGAGTCGTTCAAGATGGAGACCCCAGAGACAATAAGAACCTCCCTACAGGCAGGGGAGTGGGTCACATCCATAGATTTCAAAGACGCTTACTTCCACATACCAATTCACAGTCAGTCAAGGAAGTACATGCGTTTTCACATTCAGGGCCAATCCTACCAGTTCAAGGCCCTGCCCTTTGGTCTTTCCACAGCACCCATGGAGTTCACAGTGGTGGCCAAAGAGGTCAAGCTCATGGCTTTACGACAGGGTATAAGAATCCACCAGTACCTAGACGACTGGCTGGTGAGGGCCTCTACCCTCCACACCTGTCTCCAGCATACTCAAACCCTGGTCACACTTTGTCAGGAACTAGGGTGGCTGGTGAACAAGGAAAAGTCAGAACTGGCACCCAAACAGGTCTTCAACTTCGTAGGTTACCAGTTCGACCTGAAAGAGGGCAAGGTCAGACCAACAGAAGAACATTGGCAGGCCTTGACAGACAAGATCAGATCAATGATGTCGGATCCGGTTTGTCCGGTCCGGAAATTCATGTCCCTCATAGGTCTCCTCACAGCAACAGAAAAACAAGTCCACTTAGGGCGACTCCACATGAGACCCATACAGTGGCACTTGAAAAACAATTGGAGGGTCCCAGAGTCACTGGAAAAGGTGATACCGGTCCCCAAGTCCCTCCACCCTCATCTAAGGTGGTGGCTGGAGGAAAGCAATGTGCTACTAGGTCAACCATTACACCCTCTAAAACATGCTCTGCAGATCTTTACAGACGCATCAAACGAAGGGTGGGGCGCTCACTTGGACGACCATACTGCAAGGGGAGCCTGGTCCCTTCCAGAAAGCAAATTGCACATAAACCACTTAGAGCTAAAAGCAGTTTTTCTAGCTCTAAAGGAGTTTCGAACCCTGGTCTGCAACAAGACTGTGTTGATAGCTACAGACAACACAACAGTGGTTGCCTATATCAACAAAGAAGGGGGGATGAAGTCGGGGTCACTGTGTGCCCTACTGTGGAGAATCCTGTCCTGGTGCACCAGACAACAGGTAACCCTCAGGGCACGTCACATCCCCGGCCGGCTGAACGTGATAGCAGACAAGCTATCCAGACTTGGCCAGACCATTCAAACAGAGTGGTCACTTCATCCAGCAGTATTCCAAGCTGTATGCGCAAGGTGGCACCAGCCAAAAGTGGACCTGTTTGCCACCAGGTTCAACAACAAACTACCTCAGTTTGTGTCACCGGTGCCAGACCCCCAGGCTTGGGCAGTGGATGCACTCAGTCTCTCCTGGGAGTACCTGGACCCATACGCCTTCCCACCGGCAGCCATCTTGGGCAAAGTGGTGGAGAAGCTCCAGGACTACCCCTGCAACAGAATAATCCTGATTGCCCCAGGGTGGCCCAACATGCCCTGGTTTTGGGACCTGGTAGCAATGTCAAGCCAGATCCCACTCTGTCTGCCCAGCATACCAAACCTTGTGTCTCAGCCATTCAACCAGGTCCTTCACAGGAACCTGTCGAATCTGAACCTACATGCCTGGCTCCTAGAGCCTCAGCAATCAAGGAGCAAGGCTTCTCTGAGGCAGTGGCAGCACGAATTGAGGCTCCTCAAAGAAGATCAACCAGATCTGTCTATGAGGCAAAGTGGACCATTTTTACAAAGTGGTGCCTCAGTAATCAGGTGGACTTCAGGGCACCACCTCTGAAGGCCATTGCTGACTTCCTCCTGCACTTGTTCCAGGACAAGAAGTTACAACCAGGCACTATTGATGGCTACAGATCAGCCATTGCTGACAAACTGGGCAATTCCACCATTACTGTCAGCAAAGATGAGAATCTCACTCGTCTCCTGGATAGTTTCCATAGAGACAGACCTAAGGGCAGGAGGGGCATCCCCTCCTGGAACCTTTCACTGGTTTTACATCAGCTCACAAAGGCTCCTTTTGAACCCCTGAAAGAGTCCTCCTTGAAACATTTAACTTTCAAGACTGTTTTCCTGCTGGCTTTGGGTTCAGGTAAACGCAGGAGTGAGATCCATGCTTGGTTACATAAGAACATCAGACACCAGTCAGACTGGTCTAAGGTGTCTTTGTACCCCTCACCCAGCTTCCTATCCAAGAATCAGCTGGCTAAGGAAGGTCCAGATAGTGTGGCACCAGTGGTCATCCCAGCCCTGGCACCATCTCTGGATAGGTCACTCAAGGGTGACAGGTCCCTATGTCCAGTTAGAGCCCTGCGTTACTACTTGGACAGGACTGCAGACCTCAGGCAGAATAAGGAGTTAGTCTTTGTCTCCTTCAAGAAGGGTTTTGATAAAGACATCTCGCCTGCCACCATCTCCTCATGGATCAAACAGACTGTGGTTCTGTGCTATAAGCTCTCTGACCAGGAGGCCCTCACCTTACATCAGGTTAAAGCCCATGATGTTAGGGCCTTTGCTGCTTCTAAGGCTTTCCAATCAGGGATCTCCTTAGATCAGATCTTGTCAGCCTGTCACTGGAAATCTCACAACACCTTCACCCAATTCTATTTGAAGGATGTTGCCTGGGCTGACTCAGAGCTTTTCCACCTGGGGCCTGTAGTGGCTCCCCAGCAGGTGCACCACCAGGCCCAGAAGTGAGGAGATGTTGTATATATGTAAATATGTACATATTGTAAATATGCTAGATATGTACATAATGTAAATATGTTGAATGTACATATATGTTCAAAAAAAAACAAAAAAACTGTGACTTGCTTCCTTTGGGAAGTTTATTTCTTCTGGGACTGAACTCAGCCCCTCTCTCTCTCTTTCTTTCCAACTCAGACCAACTCTGAAAGGAAAGAAAAGGGGGGGGGGGGCAACGTCGGTAGGCTCCCGGTTAACCGGTGAGTTAGTGACCGACCCTGACCTTTCAGGGTTCTCTGACCCTAGGTCAAATGGGCCTGTTAAAAATTGTTATGAGTTCACATAAGTCCCTAGCTGCTTACCCGCCTACCAAGCGGTAGTTATTCAGCAATTGTCCATTGGATAGGATGTATTAACGCAATAAAATTGCAAATTTAATAAGTAAATTAAATTTTTATAAGTTAATACCCTATCCAATGGACAGGCAAGGCCCACCCAACCGGCCCCGCTATCAGCTTACTAGGGGTCTTACTAGGATTAGACACGAAAAAGATGCTATGACGTCAATAGGTAAACAGGAAATGAAGTACGATGCGCCACCTGGCGAATGCACACTCTGTGACCGGTCCTGCCGGTAGTATATACAGGACGTCTTTTTCTGGCGTTTGGCGGGACCGGTCGCGCCGACCGGTAAAGCAATTGTCCATTGGATAGGGTATTAACTTATAAAAAATTAATTTACTTATTAAATTTGCAAATTTGCTTCTATCTCATTAACCGTGCGAGATAGAGCAATTTCGTAAAATTTTCGACCCACAGGGTATCTAAGGAATGTACTCTTTGCAATTTTCAAAAAATTTTCCCCTCAGCAAAAATGGCGGCCATTTTGAATTTTCGAATTTCCCCTCCCCAAAAATAGCGGCCATTTTGAATTTTCAAATTTTTGCCAAAAATGGCAAAACACAAATTTGCTTCTATCTCCTTAACCGTGCGAGATAGAGCGATTTCGTCGAAATTTTCGACCCACAGGGTATCTAAAAAATGTACTCTTGGCAATTTTCCCCTTCCCACTTATGGCAGCCATTTTGAATTTTCGAATTTTGGCCCAAAATGGAAAAACACAAATTTGCCTTAACCGTGCAAAATAGAGTTATTTCGGTGAAATTTTCGACCCCCAGGGTATCTAAGAAATGTACTCTTGCCAATTTTCAAAAAACTTTCCTCTTCCCAAAAATGGCGGCCATTTTGAATTTTCAAATTTTTGCCAAAAATAGAAAATCAGAAATTTGCTTCTATCTTCTTAACCGTGTAAGATAGAGTGATTTCGTCAAAATTTCGACCCAACCAATACAAAAAGGCATAAAGCTGAAATAATTTACATGTACACTAATAAATATTTAACCATCATTGATATATTTCACAAATGAAACAGGGTCTTGTAAGACTACTGTACAATTTTGGCAAAAGGTTCATGGGGTGGACATTAAACATGATATCCTGTTTCTATTCATATGTCACAGCTACTATCAACAGGGCATCCTATTTCTAGTTCTCATCAGAAATTGAACCAATTGTTTTGTGCTTTTAAGAGTTACTGTTTTCTTTTCTTTTACAAACATGGTACGTCAATATGTTACAATGTTGTTATAAGATTTATAATACATGTATTTGTTCTCTCTACTTATATATTCAAGGTGCAGAATGCAAAAATATTATGTTTTAGGCTTACTTTTCTAGAATATACCATCAACCAGTTCAATACATTGAAGGAAGAAGAAAATTTTCATTATAGAAAGATTGCAAATGAAATAATGTAATATGTTTTGTAATTTTTGGCTAATATTATTCAAGCAATTTTGCAAACTTTGTAAAATATGATGTTTTTTTGTTATAACCCTTCAGCCTACTGGATTGGAAGACTCTTCATTTTTGCAACAAAGGCATTTTGTAATTCTTGCCAATTATCCTTGTGCAATATATATTTCATAATATATATCAATCTGGTATGTAAATTGTAGAGTGATGAAGATGAATATGTGATTGTTGGATATCAGTCAGAACAGACAGTTGTACAGTCACACCCAGACAGTGATGAGTTCACAGACTTTCAGGTAGTGTACTAGATTGCTCACATATTTTGGTGGTGTGTTTCTTTACTAGCCTAAAAGTGTTGGACAAATCCATTGATTTCTATTTAATATAGAAGTAGAGAGAGAATGTTGAAATAAATGGACTTTTAAATTAAGGTAGTGCAATTCATTGACTTAAAGATATATGTGCTGGTTTGCTGACTTAAGGGTAGTGTACTTTTCAGATGTGCCCAAGTGTTCAAGGCATCAGTGATTTCAAGAGGATATGTAAATTTGCTTTCTTTAGGGTAGTGTATTTCATTGCTTCTGCTTTGTGTTCTAATTTGGCAACTTAGGGATAGTGTTTTACTTCACTGGCTTCTAATGGATATATATAGTAAATACTAGAGTCAGGATTGGTTTACAATGAATAAAATCCAGGATTTTGAGCTTGTCAATAAAATTGTGAAACTTGACTGTGATTGTTTAGGAGCCATAATTTTAACAGAAAATGTCCTGGCAAGGTAATTTCAAATTAAAAAAAAAGACTTTTTTTTTCACTTGGTATAAAATAAAAATGTGAGATATGTCACTGAATTTATAGGTTGTATATATTCTGATTATTAAGCGTCCCGCAAGGGACGCTTGTTTGTGTATGGGAGAGCTTCCGGCTCCGCCGGCTCCGCATTTTGTTTTCCTTATAACTCTGTAACCGTTAGGCGGATTCTTTTCAAATTTGGCAGGTTTAGGCAGTAGCCTTGGGGAATTTTTTTGAATATGCTGCAGTGACATTTCAACCAATCAGAGAGGTCACATGACCAAAAATGTCTTTTTTCGATGGGGAAGCTTGTCCGGATGATAACTTGAAAGGAATTTTATCAATTCACCTGAAACTTGGCAAATACATTCATTCTATTAAAATCTGGAAATCATTAGATTTTGGCATTGATTGGTCAAGAAATGGCCGAGTAATTAATGATTAATTAATCATTACGAATTTTCCAAATAAGGAAAACACAAAAATGCTTATATCTCGAAAACCGTGCTAGATAGAACGATTTTGACGAAATTTTTGACCCACAGGGTATCTCTGCGGAGTAGTTTTCCCAATTTTCAAAAAATTTTTGTCTCGCCCAAAATGGCGGCCATTTTGAATTTTCGCAAAAATTGCAAAACACAAAAATGCTTATATCTCGAAAACCGTGCTAGATAGAGTGATTTCGACGAAATTTTTGACCCACAGGGTATCTCTGCAGAGTAGTTATCCCAATTTTGAAAAAAAAATTTTCTCGCCAAAAATGGCGGTCATTTTGAATTTTCGAATTTTTCGCAAAAATTGCAAAACATAAAAATGCTTATATCTCGAAAACCCTGCTAGATAGAGCGATTTCGACGAAATTTTTGACCCACAGGGTATCTCTGCAGAGTAGCCATGCCAATTTTCAAAAAAATTTTGTCTCGCCAAAAATGGCGGCCATTTTGAATTTTCGAATTTTTCGCAAAAATTGCAAAACATAAAAATGCTTATATCTCAAAAACCCTGCTAGATAGAGCGATTTCGACGAAATTTTTGACTCACTGGGTATCTCTGCAGAGTAGCCATGCCAATTTTCAAAAAAAATTTGTCTTGCCAAAAATGGCGTCCATTTTGAATTTTCGAATTTTTGCACAAAAATTGCAAAACACAAAAATGCTAATATTTCGAAAACCGTGCTACATAGAGCGATTTCGACAAAATTTTTTATCTTCAGGGTATCTCTGCAGAGCAGCTATCCCAAAGAGCTTTCACTTGGTGAAGTTTCAGACCCATAGCTAATTGCTCACCTACTCAAAAAGAGTAAATGCGAATTGCCTCTATAAGTATTGCAGATGGCCAATTTTTCTCAAATAACTCATTCACCTACTTTTGGGAGAGCTTTCACATGGTGAAGTTTCAGACCCATAGCTAATTACTCACCTACTCAAAATGAGTAAATGCGAATTATCTCTAAAAGTATTGCAGATAGCCAATTTTTCTCAAATAACTCATTCACCTACTTTTGGGAGAGCTTTCACTTGGTGAAGTTTCAGACCCATAGCTAATTACTCACCTACTCAAAATGAGTAAATGCGAATTATCAACCAGATAGCCAATTTTTCTCAAATAACTCATTCACCTACTTTTGGGAGAGCTTTCACTCTGTGAAGTTTCAGACCCATAGCCAATTACTCACCTACTCAAAATGAGTAAATGCGAATTATCTCTAAAAGTATTGCAGATAGCCAATTTTTCTCAAATAACTTATTCACCTACTTTTGGGAGAGCTTTCACTTGGTGAAGTTTCAGACCCATAGCTAATTACTCACCTACTCAAAATGAGTAAATGCGAATTATCTCTAAAAGTATTGTAGATAGCCAATTTTTCTCAAATTAATCATTCACCTACTTTTGGGAGAGCTTTCACTTGGTGAAGTTTCAGACCCATAGCTAATTACTCACCTACTCAAAATGAGTAAATGCGAATTATCTCTAAAAGTATTGCAGATAGCCAATTTTTCTCAAATAACTCATTCACCTACTTTTGGGAGAGCTTTCACTTGGTGAAGTTTCAGACCCATAGCTAATTACTCACCTACTCAAAATGAGTAAATGTGAATTATCTCTAAAAGTATTGCAGATAGCCAATTTTTCTCAAATAACTCATTCACCTACTTTTGGGAGAGCTTTCACTCTGTGAAGTTTCAGACCCATAGCTAATTACTCACCTACTCAAAATGAGTAAATGCGAATTATCTCTAAAAGTATTGCAGATAGCCAATTTTTCTCAAATAACTCATTCACCTACTTTTGGGAGAGCTTTCACTCTGTGAAGTTTCAGACCCATAGCCAATTACTCACCTACTCAAAATGAGTAAATGCGAATTATCTCTAAAAGTATTGCAGATAGCCAATTTTTCTCAAATAACTTATTCACCTACTTTTGGGAGAGCTTTCACTTGGTGAAGTTTCAGACCCATAGCTAATTACTCACCTACTCAAAATGAGTAAATGCGAATTATCTCTAAAAGTATTGTAGATAGCCAATTTTTCTCAAATTAATCATTCACCTACTTTTGGGAGAGCTTTCACTTGGTGAAGTTTCAGACCCATAGCTAATTACTCACCTACTCAAAATGAGTAAATGTGAATTATCTCTAAAAGTATTGCAGATAGCCAATTTTTCTCAAATAACTCATTCACCTACTTTTGGGAGAGCTTTCACTTGGTGAAGTTTCAGACCCATAGCTAATTACTCACCTACTCAAAATGAGTAAATGCGAATTATCTCTAAAAGTATTGCAGATAGCCAATTTTTCTCAAATAACTCATTCACCTACTTTTGGGAGAGCTTTCACTTGGTGAAGTTTCAGACCCAAAGCTAATTACTCACCTACTCAAAATGAGTAAATGCGAATTGTCTCTAAAAGTATTGCAGATAGCCAGTTTTTCTCAAATTAATCATTCACCTACTTTTGGGAGAGCTTTCACTTGGTGAAGTTTCAGACCCATAGCTAATTACTCACCTACTCAAAATGAGTAAATGCGAATTATCTGTAAAAGTATTGCAGATAGCCAATTTTTCTCAAATAACTCATTCACCTACTTTTGGGAGAGCTTTCACTTGGTGAAGTTTCAGACCCATAGCTAATTACTCGTCTACTCAAAATGAGTAAATGCGAATTATCTCTAAAAGTAGTGCAGATAGCCAATTTTTCTCAAATAACTCATTCACCTACTTTTGGGAGAGCTTTCACTTGGTGAAGTTTCAGACCCATAGATAATTATTCACCTACTCAAAATGAGTAAATGTGAATTATCTCTTAATAGTATTGCAGATAGCCAATTTTTCTCAAATAACTCATTCACCTACTTTTGGAAGACCTTTCACACACGAAAATGAAAAATTGTGAATATCTCGGAAAAGCTATTTCTTCTGCTTTAATGCACGGCGGGAGATACACACCACGGCAGTGGTCTTGACAAAAATTTTTGTCTCCCCAAAAATGGTGGCCATTTTGAATTTTCAAAGTTTTTGCAAAACACAAAAATGCTTATATCTCGAAAACCGTGCTATATGGAGTGAACTCAACAAAATTTTGGACCTGCTGGGTATCTCTGCAGAGTAGCCATGCCAATTTTCAAAATATTTTTGTCTCGCCAAATATAGCGGACATTTTTTATTTTTTAATTTTTTGCAAAACACAAAAATGCTTATATCTTGAAAACCGTGCTAGATAGAGCAGACTGCGCTGACTTTGGTTGCCACAACAGTATAAGGCTAGAAACGAAGCATTTTCTTAATACTTTAGCACTCACCTTTATATCCTTTTCGGGACGCTTTGTTTTTGCTATGCAAAAACATTATCTTTTTTTTTTGCGAGCGATCCTCTAGTTTTTTTTAGTTTCTGTCATCAGAAATCTAAAATAATAACATTTTTATACTATTATTAACTGATTATTAAATATTCTTTGTATGGTCTGTTGTTTCTGCCACAACCAAATGGAAAGCAGAGTACTGGTTTTACCAGTTGCATCATTAACATTTGTTACTCCAGCAATTTCTGACCTGTTTTTCAGAGTTACCAGGCTGAGGAGACTGACAAGGAGAAGAAGGCTCAGACTACAGAGCTACCTCACTCCTCTACTGGAGACAGTCTGACCGATGCCGCTGCTCCCACCAAACCCTCCAGTGCAAGTGTCACTTCTAGCGGCTATGGCTCTCAGGCTGTGTCTATACAGACCCTGTCCTCGGAGGACTCTGCGAGTGTGCGAAGTCTGGAGGATGGTAATAGGGAAGGGGAAAAGGGGGCGGAGTCTGACCAGAAAGGAGACACTTTGCAGAATGATAGACAGGTTGAGAGTGGGAAGGTGGAGCTTAGTGATGGACATGTGAATGATGAGAAGGAGGAGCTTAGTGATGGACATGTGAATGATGAGAAGGCGGAGCTTAGTGGACTGATGAATGATAGGGCAGAACTCCCTGATGGACAGGTGAATATTGAGAAGGCAGAATTCAGTGATAGACAAGTGCAAAGCACAGAGAAGGCGGAGCTAGCAGATGTTAATGTAGTAGTTGAGGAAGACAATGACAGTAATAGTGAAAGTGAGGTGAAAAGAATGGACTTACTGGCAGATATCAAACTGACCACACCTGCTTTATTGATGGATACTAAGTGTCCGAGTAACCTAGGAACCCCACTCCACCCACTCTCCCCACAAGAAGAACACAAACAGTCAGACTCCTTACCTCCAGAAGACACCAGCCAGTTGGATGATACTACAGCAGAGGGCACGATACATTCCACTGAGAGTAAGCCAGAGACTGGAGATCCTGCAGATCAAGACACTGTACATAGCAAGCATAATGTCTCCTGTGACATCTATAGTGAAAATGTGTTAGATGAACTGGAACGTTTAGACGAGGGTCTGAATGACACCTTTGCTAGTCCCGCCCCCAATACTGGAGGTCACCAAGTGCAGAATGAAAGGTCTGCCACAGAGGGTGCAATCAATGGTGAGCTTAACTCCAGCTTTACTGACAAAAAGACAGAGAAAGACAGCAGTAACCATGAACAAAGGCAAGTTTCGACAAAAGAAAAGCAAGAAACTACCAATAATGCATCTGCACCAGTGAAGTTACGAAATAGCAAAGGTCGTGATGCTCAGAAACGTAGTAGCTGGGCGGATACAAGTGACATTCAGAACAGCACAATCCCGGAAGACAGTCTAGTCAGCTCTTCCCCTTCTTCTTCCGAGGTCAAGCTTCGTAAGGGAGGGTCAATCGATGTTTCGAGGCCTCTGGTTGTGAAGAAGGGCAATAAAACAGTAGAAGGGAAAACCAAAGGAGGAGTTTCTCCTATGAAGGCCACATACAGGCCAATGTCCATGCCACCGGAAATGTTGGCACTAGACCAAGAACACAATAGTCATGAGGAAGAGTCTGGTAGGTATTTTAACATTGAAAAATATTGTATTGTACTCATAGTTATAAACGTTGTATAAATTACAAGGGTTACCAACCTAACACCATTTTAATTTTACCAATTAAAGTTGTGCAACCCCTGTTACAGGTAGTCGAGTTCATAAGAAAGAAATTACAATTAGTATAGTTCCAACTTTAGGAACTGAGTAGAGAAAGTATATTAGTTCATTTCTCAGTAGTTTCCAGCATATCCCCTGGGTGTAAATTACATGTATTGAGGTACAGTTGGAAGTGCCTTCAGAAGTTCATTGTTCCAAATTCTTGATGTGAGATAGCGTTTTGGGGAAAAACCCACAGGGCTTATGAATTAGACAGCTTCAGTACTATGTGGGCCCACCCTAAATCACATTCTGAAGCTACAATTAAGAAGTTAGTGAAGGCAGATATTAGTATTTTATTTCTTTTAGAATGCTGTGTATAAGTTTTGCTGAAATATTAGTAATTTAAAATGGTATCAGCGTCCTCGGTCAGTGGTTGTTAAGTTTGTCAATATCTATTTTGGCGATATTGAACAGAACTTTTCAGTTTCCCAGATTATTTACTCCAGTTTATATTTGCTCTATTGCTCTGACAAAGTTTTAAACATAAGAGAGTCTACAATAATGACATTTTCAATCAGTTTTTAATATTTATGGTAGATTTCGTCATTTCTACGTAAACAAAATGCAGTATATCGGTTTACCGTTCCCATCACTATTGTTTTACAACTACAGTTTTTGTAATCAGTATTTGTTAGTGGTGTGAACGGTAAACCGGTATACCGCAGTTCGTTTCGTTTAGGTAGAAATGACGAAATCCGCAAAGAATATTTAAGTACCGGTAATTGAAAATGTCATTATATTAGGCTTTCTGCTGGTTAATACTTCGTCAGAACAATAAAGAACGTATATATTTGAGGAAACTTCTTACATTTTTACTTTATATTATGGTAAATGAAGTTTACAAACTTCAAAATATCTTGCGAATCCATGTTTCCTATTGGGAATATTGCTCATGTACGCTCGCGTAAAATTTTTTACCATATCTCTGCACACTTTCGAAATCCCGGATTTTGTTCGGTTTCAAAGCCCCGGAAACCGGTTTTAATTTTCAGAACTGGTCCGACCACTAGTATTTGTATATTGGAAGATTTACTTAAAGATCTTTCTTGTGTTAAACAGTGATCTTTCTTAAATATCTTACGTTCTTCCTGATACAAGAGGCACTGATGGCTGTAAAACTATGCATTTTTTTGGCATGGAACAATGATTCAATATTTATCGATATGCAACATCAAATTCGAGTTTGAGATCAATATTAAGACAACACTTCACTGACTGATCTGCATGTATTTTAAAACAAGTTGTGACCACTTGTTTTTCAGACAATGAGGACACTTCCTCCATGTATTCATTCGGCAGTCGCGCAGACTTGAACAGACTGGGAGAGACTCCGGTTCCTTCCTGGATACAAGTCGGGGAGCCAGTACAGGTGCTCTTCTCTTCAGGTAGAGGAACTTTCCTATTATAATAATAAACCTGTTTTTAAATTGAATATCAGGATTATAGTCGTCAAAATTAATGAAAAAAGTAAAAGTATAATCAGAATCCTTAAAGTTAAAAAAAGTTAATTTAAGGCAATTTCATTGATGTTGCCTCTAAAACTTTAACTCAGGGAAATTTGAAAGAAGTTTCACACAATTAGGATTTTAAAAAAAGTTCATTGCTTTGAGGTGGGTTCACATCATTTTTTTATCTCCCGCCGGGCTTTAGCCCGGGAGGGAGATTATGAAATGATGCCTGTGTGTTCGTTCGTGCGTGCGTGCGTGTGTGCGTGCGTTAGTTAGTCACGCAGATTTCTCCAAAACTACTGCAGCTACAGATTTTTTGTAAATTAATAGTCCCAATGAATTTTCATGCCCTTGAAAATTTTTTTGGTTTTATGGACTTAGGCCTAAAGATAAGTGAGTAATAGCAATCATAGCTACTTGGAGTAAAGGGCTCATAACTCAAAAACTATTGCAGATACAACTTTTTCTTGAAATATGTTGTTCAGCTACTTTGTCCTTAGCTATAAGATGGTACATAGTTTGGGGTTCTATTGCATACCGTAAGTGAGTAATAGCTATTTTCTCATTTGTAGCTAAATAACGACATGAGTAAATGTCAAATATCTTCAAAAGTATTAGAGTTACAGAAATCTTTTCAAATATGTTGTTCATCTACTTTTTGGTAAGCTATCACATAGTAAAGTTTCAGACCTGTTGCACCTTGGATAGCTGAGTAATAGCTACTTTGAAATTCTGACTGTTGAGTAAAGCCATTGTAACTCCAAAAACCATTGCAGTTAGAGTGTTTTCCTAAAATATGTTGTTCAGCTACTTTGTCCTTAGCTATAAGATGGTACATAGTTTGGAGTTCTGTTACATGCCATAAGTGAGTAATAGCTATTTTCTCATTTGTAGCTAAATAACAAAAGAAGTAAATGTCAAATATCTTCAAAAGTATTAAAGTTAGGGAAATCTTTTCAAATATGTTGTTCATCTACTTTTTGGTAAGCTATCACATAGTAAAGTTTCAGACTTGTTGTACCTTGGATAGCCAAGTAATAGCTACTTTGAAATTCTGACTGTTGAGTAAAGCCATTGTAACTCCAAAACTATTGCAGTTAGAGTGTTTTCCTTAAATATGTTGTTCAGCTACTTTGTCCTTAGCTATAAGATGGTACATAGTTTGGGGTTCTATTGCATGCCATAAGTGAGTAAAAGCTACTTTCTCATTTGTAGCTAAATAACAAAAGGAGTAAATGTCAAATATCTTCAAAAGTATTAAAATTAGGGAAATCTTTTCAAATATGTTATCCATCTACTTTTTGGTAAGCTATCACATAGTAAAGTTTCAGACCTGTTGCACCTTGGATAGCTGAGTAATAGCTACTTTGAAATTCTGACTGTTGAGTAAAGCCATTGTAACTCCAAAACTATTGCAGTTAGAGGGTTTTCCTAAAATATGTTGTTCAGCTACTTTTTCCTTAGCTGTAAGATGGTACATAGTTTAGAGTTCTGTTGCATGCTATAAGTGAGTAATAGCTATTTTCTCATTTGTAGCTAAATAACAGAAGGAGTAAATGTCAAATATCTTTAAAAGTATTAGAGTTAGGGAAATCTTTTCTAATATGTTGTCCATCTACTTTTTGGTAAGCTATCACATAGTAAAGTTTCAGCCCTCTTGCACCTTGGATAGCTGAGTAATAGCTACTTTGAAATTCTGACTGTTGAGTAAAGCCATTGTAACTCCAAAACTATTGCAATTAGACTTTTTTCCTTAAATATGTTTTTTATTGCGTTAATATATCTTACCTAGTGGACCAGTGCATTTGTCCGGCGCGCAGCCGGTCCCGCCAAACGTTAGACAAAAACGTCCTGAGCTGGGCTCTGACCGGGACCGGTAGTGTACTCCTCATTCACCAGGTGTCGTGACTGCACCCAGCTCCCCTACTGCGCGTGCGCGCGCATGCGTACTTCCTCTTTTTGTTTGGCGCCATAGTGTTTTAGCGGATAAATCTCAGTAAAATAAACTTTAAATTATATTGTTTCTTTGCAAACGTGTTAGAAGGAAAGCTTTGGATATTGCAAAATATATTTATCATGGCATCACCAGGACAGAGGCGTGGTAGTTGTGGCCATGTTATGGCGGGGTTTGACCTTCATAAAAAGTGTGCCCGCTGTAGGGACAAAAAGGTGGGAGATGACCCTTGTGTCAAAGGTCAGGACTGTGAATTGTGTGATGCGTTGTCTGACTCCCAGAAAGGTATGCTAGCAACCCCACAATATCAAATCCGAAAAGACAAAAAAGCAGGGATTTTGATTTCTCCCAGTAAAGTTACGGTTGTGGGTCCGGTGGAGGAACAGGATGAACTTGAGATGTCTCCGGACACTGCGCATGCGCAGGAACGGCTTGTTGCCGGTGCTTTCCCGGTTTCTGCCCAGACAAGTACTGGAGACTTTGTCTCCCGTCAGGATTTTGAATTATTGAACAATCAGTTGGAGGAAAAATTCGCCCGTTTTGAGGCTCTCCTTACTAGAACCAACATATTTTCTACTCCAAAGATGCCTGTTTCAACGGGTCAAGCCCCTATCTCTGACACGCCCTTTATCAATCCCTCTCCTGACCCTAGAGCCACCGGTCCGGTGAGGCCTCCGGGTCAGGACGTAGAGGATTCTGCTTCTTCTGTTAAAAAACAGAGAGGAAAATCAAAACACAAGAAGTCTATCAAACCGGCCGCTGCTGCCGGTTCTGCAAGTCAGATTGCTAGGGACCCTATTCCTCCCAAGACAGTGGTACCCGGTCCGGGTTTACAAGTTCTTGGTGAACCGGAGGAAACTGTGCCTGCTGTCACCAGTGTCTCCTCCCTAGGGTCCGCCTCTCAACCGGTCATCACCGGTCCACAGTATACCAGTACTTCTGCTTCCTTTACACAGGATAGTTTTGCTCAGCCGGATCCGGCTCTGTCAGACGGGGAACCCCTTCCGGACCGGTCAGATAAGGAATCTGGTGAGGAAGGTGAACTTTCAGATACTGAAATCAATGAGAAAAACGAGGAAATGAACTACAGAGAAACGGTCCGGTCGGTCCGATCCTTTCTTGGCTGGTCTCACATACCAGATTTTGAAGCTTCAGCCAGTGATGCAGACAACCGTTCTGACAACCCTTGGAAAGGAAAGCATCCTCGTCGCTCAGGCAAAGTTTCAGTAGAGTTACCAGCTGACGACTGGCTTTGCTATAAGATGGAGAAACTGAACACTCGTGTTGCAGAAGCCTTCTCGTTCCCAAGAAGCCGCAGGTCTGAAACAAGACCAGTTTGTCAGAACACCCAAAAGCCAGGCAAAGTGGTATACACAGTCACGACTCAAACAGGATATAAATCAAAGACCTGGGCGTACAATCTTTGGCTGGTCGGGTTCCGAAGCACGCCTGAACTCTCAATTCTCCCGTATTGCCAAGACTTCCTCATATCCATCTTCAGGACCAGCATCTAGGCCTATCCCTCAGGAGATTCTTAGAAGGTGGGAGCAATGTGCTAAGGAAGGCTCTTTGATTACCAATCACGCAGCAGGATTCAACAGGTGCGTTAGTGAAATTCAGGACAAAATGAATCAACATATTTCATTTTTAAACGCTACCATTGTTCAGGGCAAGGCCCCTAAGGAGGTCACCGACGCCATCAAGGACTTGAAAGACTTGTCAGCTTTCCACAGTAGTGTTTCTGTTGCCTTAGGTACTGCTTTCCAGCACCTCGCAGACAGCTTATTTGTTCAGCTAGCCAACTTCATTTTGTTGAGGAGAGATTCTTATCTCGAGTACGTTAAACCAGGCCTGAAACCTGATACCTGGAATAAACTACGAAATGCTCCCCTGTTCACTTACGGGCTATTCCCGGATGATGTACTGGCAGTAGCGGAGCAGGATATTCAAAAGTATGATTCAAACAAGAGTGCTACTGGTCCCGGCCCGGGCACATATCAGCACTCAAAGAAGCATCAATTCCGGTACCAACCATATGAAAAGAAAGAGAGTCGTCAATCCGGCTTCTCCTCTTCCCAAAATCAACAACCTTGGAGGCAATTCTCAGGCAGAGGCAGGGGTAGAGGTCGTGGTAGAGGTGGATCTGGTTCTACTTACTACTCCAAGCCTGCCCGTGGTACAAAACCGTATAAATGACAATCAACATCTACTGAGTCCCCCAGTTGTGTTAAGTTCAAGTTTAGGGGATCTCAATCTAGTGTCATCAGCAAACAAAGAGACTTTTCAAGAGACTGTAAATTTGCATGTTGTTCCTCCTGCACCTTCTGTAAAAGGGCTGTTACAAAAGAAAAACGTAAGACCCTCTCATTCTCAAATAGGAATAAAATCTGTGAACAGTGCTTTGTCTGTAAATCAGTGTCTTTTTGCCCCAAATGTAACAAATGCCCCATGTGTTGCAAAAGATCCACCTGTGGGAGGCCGTCTGCAACTGTTTTGGCAGGTTTGGCTCTCCCTGGGTTCAAATCCAAGGGTAGTCTCCATCCTCAGGGAAGGGTATCAACTACCCTTCAAGGAGAGACCACCTCTGGCAAGATTTCCTGTGATTATCAGTGGTTCATCAAATCCCTCTCGAAACAAAAGTCTGAACGAGGCATTGCATTCCCTAGGTCAAAAACAGACTATCGAAAAGGTGGCCGTTCAGTCATCTCTGGGTTTCTACAACCGGTTGTTCCTGGTGCCCAAACCCAACGGGAAATGGAGGCCCATTCTAGATCTAAGCCAACTGAACCTTTACCTTGCCCCAGCAACGTTCAAGATGGAAACTCCGGAGACCATCAGACTCTCCCTGCAACAGGGGGAGTGGGTCACTTCGCTGGATTTCAGCGACGCTTATTTTCACATTCCCATAAACCACAGGTCGCGAAAATATCTCCGGTTCCACTTAAAAGGTCAGACTTTTCAGTTCACAGCACTTCCCTTTGGCCTGTCGACGGCTCCGTTGGAGTTCACAAAGGTGGTCAAGGAGGTAAAACTCATGGCTCAATCGAGAGGTATTCGCATCCACCAATACCTAGACGATTGGTTACTGAGAGCCCCATGCCGGGAAATTTGCCTACGTCATACCCAGATCCTTTTGGACCTTTGCCGCTCTCTAGGTTGGGTAGTCAACATGGACAAGTCAGAGCTGGTTCCCCAACAAACCTTCGACTTCGTAGGTTATCATTTCGACCTATCTCAAGGGTTAGTCAAACCAACTCAGGACAGGTGGAGGAGTCTATCTCAGAAGCTCAACCTTCTCCTGGGTCTGGAATGTTGCACGGTCAGGCAGTTCATGTCTTTAATCGGCCTTCTGACAGCAACAGAAAAACAAGTAGTATCGGGGCGACTACATATGAGGCCCATTCAGTGGCACCTAAAAAAGCATTGGCATGCCCCGGAATCTCTGGAAAAGGTCATCCCAATTCCTTCATCTCTCCATGTACATCTAAGGTGGTGGTTGGACCCGGCCAAGGTGCTCTCCGGTCAACCCTTACACCCTCTTCAACACGCCCTGCAACTGTTTACAGACGCCTCAAACGAAGGTTGGGGCGCTCACTTAGGCGATTACATGGCAAAAGGAGTTTGGTTAGAGTCAGAAAGTGCCTTGCACATAAATTTGTTGGAACTCAAGGCAGTACTGCTGGCCTTAAAACGGTTCGAGCGGTTATGTTGCAACCAGATAGTTCTTGTTTGTACAGACAACACCACTGTGGTCTCTTACATCAACAAGGAAGGGGGTATGAAATCAGGCTCACTCTGTGCCCTCCTTTGGAGACTGATGCTTTGGTGCAATCAAAGGCAGATTGTCCTGAGGGCCAGGCATATTCCGGGTCACCTGAACGTCATAGCCGACAAACTGTCCCGACTCAATCAGGTGATCCAAACGGAATGGTCCCTCCTCCCGGAGGTGTTTGCTCAAATATGCCGGCGTTGGCACCGCCCGTCTGTGGACCTGTTTGCCACCCGGTTCAATCACAAACTTCCCCGGTTTGTATCCCCGGTTCCAGACCAATCAGCGTGGGGAGTGGACGCCTTAAGTCTCCCTTGGGAGGACCTGGACGCTTATGCCTTTCCACCGACGGCCCTTCTTCATCAGGTGGTAACGAAACTCTTGGACCACGGATTCCGTCGTCTCATTCTGATAGCACCAGGTTGGCCCAACATGCCTTGGTTTTGGGACCTGGTCAACATGTCAGCTCAAGTTCCCCTCCTGCTCCCTCAGGTGTCGAAATTGATCACTCAACCGTTCAATCAGTGTCCTCACCGGGACCTGCCCAATCTGAACCTTCATGCGTGGCTCCTAGAGCCTCTGCCATCCAGCAGGCCGGGTTCTCGGCAGAAGTGGCAACAAGAATTGAGGCTCCTCAAAGACGCTCTACCAGAGCCATTTATGAATCAAAGTGGGCCGTTTTTGTCAGATGGTGTGAAAAGAATCAGGTGGACTTCAGAACTCCCTCTATAGAGCAAATTGCGGATTTTCTCCTTTCCCTTTTTCAGGAGAAACATCTTCAACCTAGTACCATAGAAGGCTATAGGACTGCCATAGCCGACAAAGTGGGGAATTCCAGGATTAACATCAGCAAGGATGAAAACTTGTCCAGGTTGTTGGACAGTTTTCATAGGGACAAACCAAAAGGCAGGCGTGGGGTTCCTACGTGGAATTTGTCTTTGGTCCTTCACCAACTTACACAACCTCCTTTTGAACCTCTCAGGAAGGCTTCGCTGAAGTACCTCACCTTTAAGACTGTCTTCCTTCTAGCCTTGGGCTCTGGGAAACGGAGGAGTGAAATTCATGCTTGGGTCCACAGGAACATTAGGCACCAAGAGGATTGGTCGAATGTTTCATTATCGCCTTCTCCTAGTTTCATCTCTAAGAACCACCTGGCTAAAGAGGGTCCCGCTTGCGTGGCCCCTGTTATCATTCCAGCCTTGGCTCCTTCATTGGACAAATCCCTCAAGGAGGATAGGAGTCTGTGCCCGGTCCGGGCACTACGTTATTACTTGGACAAAACCAAAGATCTCCGTTCAGGCAAGGAATTGGTTTTTGTTTCCTTTAGGAAGAGTTTCCAGAAGGATATTGTCCCTGCTACCGTTTCCTCCTGGATCAAACAAACCATAGTCCTTTGTTACCAGATGTCAGACCAACAGGCTCAACAGTTGCATCAGGTTCGGGCTCATGACGTTCGCGCGTTCGCGGCGTCCAAAGCCTTTCAGGGGGGTGTTCCCTTAGACCAGATTTTGGCAGCCTGTCACTGGAAATCTCATAACACCTTCACCCAATTTTACTTGAAGGACTTGGCATGGGCAGACTCGGATGTGTACCATTTGGGTCCTGTGGTAGCTGCCCAACAAATTAGGGACTAAGTAGAGGCTCCTATGTATATAGTGTATAGTGATGTATATATGTATTCATACATGTACATAATAAAAAAAAAAAAAAAAAAAAAAAAAAAAAACGTCCCTGCAGTCTGTCAAGAAGATGGGGGACCATCTTAATCTTCAATTCCCCTTCTTCACTTCCTCGGGAACTCGTCAGCTACAAAACAAAAGGGGGGGGGGGGGGGAGAGAGACTGTACCTATCCAGGGTAGTTAGAAACCCTTCCCGGGTGATTTCCTCTGGATTTACGGAGTATATATGTAGATCTTAGAGTCTCGGTCTCCCCTTTGTCCATAGCTACCCTCCAACCACTGGGTAGTTATTCTGCACTGGTCCACTAGGTAAGATATATTAACGCAATAAAATGGAAAATTTAATGGTTAAATTAAATTTTTATTAGTTAATATCTTACCTAGTGGACCAAGAGAGTCCCACCCTACCTGCCCCGCAATAGCTCAAAGGGGGACATTCTTAGGTAGGCCACAAAAAGAGGAAGTACGCATGCGCGCGCACGCGCAGTAGGGGAGCTGGGTGCAGTCACGACACCTGGCGAATGAGGAGTACACTACCGGTCCCGGTCAGAGCCCAGCTCAGGACGTTTTTGTCTAACGTTTGGCGGGACCGGCTGCGCGCCGGACAAATGCACTGGTCCACTAGGTAAGATATTAACTAATAAAAATTTAATTTAACCATTAAATTTTCCAGTTCAGCTACTTTGTCCTTAGCTATAAGATGGTACATAGTTTGGGGTTCTATTACATGCCATAAGTGAGTAATAGCTACTTTCTCATTTGTAGCTAAATAACAAAAGGAGTAAATGTCAAATATCTTCAAAAGTATTAAAGTTAGGGAAATCTTTTCAAATATGTTATCCATCTACTTTTTGGTAAGCTATCACATAGTAAAGTTTCAGACCTGTTGCACCTTGGATAGCTGAGTAATAGCTACTTTGAAATTCTGACTGTTGAGTAAAGCCATTGTAACTCCAAAACTATTGCAGTTAGAGTGTTTTCCTAAAATATGTTGTTCAGCTACTTTGTCCTTAGCTATAACATGGTACATAGTTTGGGGTTCTATTACATGCCATAAGTGAGTAATAGCTACTTTCTCATTTGTAGCTAAATAACAAAAGGAGTAAATGTCAAATATCTTCAAAAGTATTAAAGTTAGGGAAAGCTTTTCAAATATGTTATCATCTACTTTTTGGTAAGCTATCACATAGTAAAGTTTCAGACCTGTTGCACCTTGGATAGCTGAGTAATAGCTACTTTGAAATTCTGACTGTTCAGTAAAGCCATTGTAACTCCAAAACTATTGCTGTTAGACTGTTTTCCTTAAATATGTTGTTCAGCTACTTTGTCCTTAGCTATAAGATGGTACATAGTTTGGGGTTCTATTGCATACCATAAGTGAGTAATAGCTACTTTCTCATTTGTAGCTAAATAACAGAAGGAGTAAATGTCAAATATCTTCAAAAGTATTAAAGTTAGGGAAATCTTTTCAAATATGTTATCCATCTACTTTTTGGTAAGCTATCACAGAGTAAAGTTTCAAATTTCAAAGTTTACAACTTTTGGTGGCCATCTTGAATTTTTGCGGAAAATGAAAAATGGCAAATATCTCTGAAACTGTCAGAGAAAGAGCGATTTCGAGCAAGTTTTGGACCCGCAGTGTAGTAGAAGGGTATTCTGTTGAAACATGAAAGTTTTCAATTTCACATGGTGAAGTTTCAGACCCATAGCTAATTATTCAACTACTCAAAATGAGTAAATGCTAATTATCTCTAAAAGTATTGCAGAGAGCCAATTTTTCTCAAATAACTCATTCACCTACTTTTGGGAGAGCTTTCACTTGGTGAAGTTTCAGACCCATAGCTAATTACTCACCTACTCAAAATGAGTAAATGTGAATTATATCTAAAAGTACTGCAGATAGCCAATTTTTCTCAAATAACTCATTCACCTACTTTTGGGAGAGCTTTCACTTGGTGAAGTTTCAGGCACGTAGCTAATTACTCACCTACTCAAAATGAGTAAATGCTAATTATCTCTAAAAGTATTGCAGATAGCCAATTTTTCTCAAATAACTCATTCACCAACTTTTGAAAGAGCTTTCACATGGTGAAGTTTCAGACCCGTAGCTAATTACTCACTTACTCAAAATGAGTAAATGTGAATTATCTCTAAAAGTATTGCAGATAGCCAATTTTTCTCAAATAACTCATTCACCTACTTTTGGGAGAGCTTTCACTTGGTTAAGTTTCAGACCCGTAGCTAATTACTCACCTACTCAAAATGAGTAAATTTGAATTATCTCTAAAAGTATTGCAGATAGCCAATTTTTCTCAAATGACTGATTCACCTACTTTGGGAAGAGCTTTCAGTTGGTGAAGTTTTAGACCCATAGCTAATTACTCACCTACTCAAAATGAGTAAATGCAAATTATCTCTAAAAGTACTGCAGATAGCCAATTTTTCTCAAATAACTCATTCACCTACTTTTGGAAGAGCTTTCACATGGTGAAGTTTTAGACCCATAGCTAATTACTCACCTACTCAAAATGAGTAAATGCGAATTATATCTAAAAGTACTGCAGATAGCCAATTTTTCTCAAATAACTCATTCACCTACCTTTGGGAGAGCTTTCACTTGGTGAAGTTTCAGACCTATAGCTAATTACTCACCTACTCAAAATGAGTAAGTGTGAATTATCTCTAAAGGTATTGCAGATAGCCAATTTTTCTCAAATAACTCATTCACCTACTTTTGGAAGAGCTTTCACATGGTGAAGTTTTAGACCCATAGCTAATTACTCACCTACTCAAAATGAGTAAATGCGAATTATATGTAAAAGTACTGCAGATAGCCATTTTTTCTCAAATAACTCATTCATCTACTTTTGGGAGAGCTTTCACTTGGTAAAGTTTCAGACCCATAGCTAATTACTCACCTACTCAAAATGAGTAAATGCTAATTATCTCTAAAAGTATTGCACATAGCCAATTTTTCTCAAATAACTCATTCACCTACTTTGGGAAGAGCTTTCACTTGGTGAAGTTTCAGACCCATAGCTAATTACTCACCTACTCAAAATGAGTAAATGTGAATTATATCTAAAAGTACTGCAGGTAGACAATTTTTCTCAAATAACTCATTCACCTGCTTTTGGGAGAGCTTTCACTTGGTGAAGTTTCAGGCACGTAGCTAATTACTCACCTACTCAAAATGAGTAAATGCTAATTATCTCTAAAAGTATTGCAGATAGCCAATTTTTCTCAAATAACTCATTCACCAACTTTTGAAAGAGCTTTCACATGGTGAAGTTTCAGACCCGTAGCTAATTACTCACTTACTCAAAATGAGTAAATGTGAATTATCTCTAAAAGTATTGCAGATAGCCAATTTTTCTCAAATAACTCATTCACCTACTTTTGGGAAGAGCTTTCACTTGGTTAAGTTTCAGACCCGTAGCTAATTACTCCCCTACTCAAAATGAGTAAATTTGAATTATCTCTAAAAGTATTGCAGATAGCCAATTTTTCTCAAATGACTGATTCACCTACTTTGGGAAGAGCTTTCAGTTGGTGAAGTTTTAGACCCATAGCTAATTACTCACCTACTCAAAATGAGTAAATGCGAATTATCTCTAAAAGTACTGCAGATAGCCAATTTTTCTTAAATAACTCATTCACCTACTTTTGGAAGAGCTTTCAGTTGGTGAAGTTTTAGACCCATAGCTAATTATTCACCTACTCAAAATGAGTAAATGCGAATTATCTCCAAAAGTACTGCAGATAGCCAATTTTTCTCAAATAACTCATTCACCTACTTTTGGAAGAACTTCCACATGGTGAAGTTTCAGACCCATAGCTAATTACTCACCTACTCAAAATGAGTAAATGCGAATTATCTTTAAAAGTATTGCAGATAGCCAATTTTTCTCAAATTAATCATTCACCTACTTTTGGGAGAGCTTTCACTTGGTGAAGTTTCAGACCCATAGCTAATTACTCACCTACTCAAAATGAGTAAATGCGAATTATCTCTAAAAGTATTGCAGATAGCCAATTTTTCTCAAATAACTCATTCACCTACTTTTGGGAGAGCTTTCACTTGGTGAAGTTTCAGACCCATAGCTAATTATTTACCTACTCAAAATGAGTAAATGTGAATTATCTCTAAAAGTACTGCAGATAGCCAATTTTTCTCAAATAACTCATTCACCTACTTTTGGGAGAGCTTTCACTTGGTGAAGTTTCAGGCATGTAGCTAATTACTCACCTACTCAAAATGAGTAAATGCTAATTATCTCTAAAAGTATTGCAGATAGCCAATTTTTCTCAAATAACTCATTCACCTACTTTGGGAATAGCTTTCACTTGATGAAGTTTCAGACCCATAGCTAATTACTCACCTACTCAAAATGAGTAAATACGAATTATCTCTAAAAATACTGCGGATAGCCAATTTTTATCTCCCGCCAGGCTTTAGCCCGGGAGGGAGATTATGAAATGATGCCTGTGTGTGCGTGCGTGCGTGCGTGCATTAGTTAGTCACGCGGATTTCTCCAAAACTACTGCAGCTACAGATTTTTTGTAAATTAATTGTCCCAATGAATTTTCACGCCCTTGAAAATTTTTTTGGTTTTATGGACTTAGGCCTAAAGATAAGTGAGTATTCCACTATCTTTAGTACATCTTATTTATACGGCGGGAGATAAATGCATGCGTCAGAATGCTTGTTTGTAAGTCAAGGAAACTTTTTATTATCAACTAGGTTCCAGTGTAATCAAATGACAGTTGTATTTTTGCTTGCAATTGCATATTAAGATGCGTGTTAGTCTTAATTGCTATCCCAATTTTACTATTCTCATTTGTTTTAGGAGGCACCAAGAGTGGAACAGTGCAGTTTGTGGGTCCCACAGAATTTGCCACAGGAAACTGGGTTGGAATCGAGCTTGACACTAACGCAGGTAAAGTATCAACGCATTACAATGAATTAGATACACATAGATTATAGGTACACATTTTGTTTTAAGTACAGAATCTTGACCAACTAGTATCATTGCTTTCCTTCTACCAGTTGTGATATAACATATACCCGGTAAAAGGTGTTTAAAGCAGTGTTATGGTAAAATTAGTTGCTGCAGTGAAGTAAGTAGAAATTATGTAGAAAATAAGTGCTGTGGAATTGTTTAGAATTTTGGGTTCAGTGTTTGGTGTGTGTACAGACTAGCAAAGTCGTTTTTGTTTTATATTTTGTTAGTAATGTGAATAGTTGTTTCAAAACTTAATAAAGGTACTTAAATCTACATATAAAATGTAGCAGTTCTGTTCAAAGAAATACGATATACATCGCTTAAAATCTGCAAAGATGTTAGATAAAACTGTAATTTTTTCTAAATTTAGATTTGATTTCTAATAGTTAAAGATTTTTTCACATTTATATGTGCTGACAATCAATGGCGGTTGTAAAGGGTGAGACACCAGTGCTACCAATTCATCCCTACTGATCACAGCCCTAATTTCCATTAAAAACTTGTCATCCTCATTTGGTTCTTAGTTTTAGCTCCTTGAAATTCAGTTAATAGGGTTAAAGTATATTAAAATTGTAACTTATAGTTTGTTTGAATTTTTCTCCCCACAGGTAAAAATGATGGTTCAGTCAATGGCGTCCGGTATTTCAAATGCAAAAGAAACCACGGAATCTTCAAGCGACACGATAAACTCATCATGGACAAGAAACGCAGGGGTTCTAAGGAGCGCAATTCCTCCCTGCGTAAGAGTACTGGTAATCTGACAACAGGAACAGGAGGAAATGGAGGCTCAAACCCAAGTCCTGCAAGCGCACAGTCCTCCACAGTACCGTCTTTCATGAAGTCCACCAGTTCTAGTGCAAAGAAACACAGGAAGTAAACAAAAACTAGCATAAATGAATGCAACAAATTGATTAGTTCCAGTGTAAATAAACATGTATGACTTTTAGTGCAAATACACTTAAAAAGTAAACACGTTTTAGTGCAAATAAACACAAGAAGGCGAGATAAACTTCTAGTGTATATTAATAAAAACCAAAAGTAAACAGGTGAAAGTGGGAATAAACACAGAAAGTAATTATAAATTGGAAGTAAAGAAGTTTTACTGCATATAAACACTTGAAGTGAATGATTTCCAGTGTAAATAAACAGAGAAAATGCAAGATTTACTGCATATAAACATATTACAGAAAGTGGATTCCCTGTATAAATAAACACAGGAAATGCAGGAGTTCCAGTATAAACATGCACACAGGAAGTACTATAATAGTATTAGGTGAAAAGTTTTCTTGATTAAAATTGGAGACAGGACTAGGATTTTTAAAGGTGAATGCGTATGGAGTTCAGGCCATAGGAAATGACAGCACAAGGCCTGGACATGATAAAAGCAAGGGGATGGGAGGTATAGGTGAATATTTACAGGTAAACAGAAAGGACAGTTCAATAGCAAGTCAGTATATTATTTTTAAGTAATATTGATTGCTGCAAAATTTGGCTGAAACCAGATATTTGCAGTAAATTTCACGATGTTTATGTCAGCCACGGGTGTTGTTATTGCACATTGGAAATCATTTTCTGTGAATAAATAATGTAACTCAGTTCGAAAAGCTTTCAAAGAAGTTATAATATTTCTATGTGGCTACTGCAAGAATTGTTTTTACGAACTTGATATTTTATAAGTTGCTCGGGTTGCGGTAGTACCGGTATCGTCAGTACAGTAAATAAATTATTGCAAACCGCCATAAAGTTCAGCTACCAGTTTTCCACTTACACTTCAAAGTAAAGTAACTTTACTAACCTTACGTACAAAATAAATGTCATAATCCACTTTTATTTGCTTTTGACTGTATAATGAGGGATAATTCGGAGCTCCCAGGTTACTCATGAAGTATTTCGTTGTTTAGCCAATCAGAATCGAGGACACATCCGTGTCATGTTAGAATTCCTGTTTTACAGTATGGAAAACTATTTGGTTCTCATGTTTTGTTAAATAAGAGATGGTTAACCGGTAACCAACCGGGAAGTAGGAGATGTGAAACCGGAAGGAAAAAATCACTGCCGCAACAACCCCCATTTCTGTGTTACACCAAGTCCCACGTACTATGAAATTTTGATATAAATCTGTGCAGTAATTTCTTCGTAATCTAGCTAACAAACAAGCAGAATCCATGGGTCACATAAGCCTCTTGGTGGAAATGATAAAACCTCTATCCTCTTATCACACATTGCACGTCTAAAATTACGAACAATAAAATCTTGTGCAGCAAGATATATTTATTGATGCAGTTGTTTTGTAATTTTATCTTGTTCAGTTAAATTTAATCATGGATTAATCCAGTAAAAGTCCCTGGTTGACATGATAAATATGTTTATATGGTTATATGTTGCAAGCAAATAGTTGTAGCAAATAATACATGCTGCTCCGTGTTGTTTGATCATATGGAGGGGTGTGTGTTTACTGTTTGTACATTTATAATAGAAAATGTCATCAATACTGTTCTATACTGTTTGAATGTGCAATATATTGTCTGTACCAAGTTCAGTGACATGGAAAAACACAGAGAAATCAAGTGCAATAAAACTGTAAATAATCTGTGCACTAGTATTATGAGTATAGAGGAACGTGTGTGTCATGCTCGTACAATAATTTTATCTTCAAGTGGCATATTTGTGTATATATACAATATGAAACTGGAGATGACAAATCAGTCACGCTACAAGAAATTTGAAAACTTTTAAAATGGAAAAAAAAGATGCTAAATCTACAAAATTGCACATAAGAGGAGATAAATTATCTAAAATGAAAATAAAATTTAAGTAAAATTCCCTCCCCCAGAATCACAGTAAACTAAAAGGTTTCTTTTGTGGAAAAAATTTAAAGTTCCTCATGAGAGCAAGTTAATACAGAGCTCTATCTGCTATACAAAGAATCCAATTTTTGCTTTACGCTTCCTGTGTCCTCCTACATCCGTTGTGTTTTTTTTTTTAATATTTTATTTGAAATACAGACATTACAGTATACAGAAAGATAGTGGACAACACAAATACAAATACAACAAGTTACAATTGACGAAATCACACTACATCCGTTGTTCATTTCTGCTTAAAATTAACGATGTGCATTAGTGTGGCATTGCTTTCCTCCAGCACTATTGTATCAGTGTGTGATTATACCTGTTATAAAAAGCTTTAAAAAAGGCAACAAAAGTTTCTTAAATTTTCTAAAATAATGAGGTTCTAAGTAATTTCTTCAACAAAATGGTCATGATGCTTCTTGCAATTTTAAATTCATCATTGTGTCAAAAGAAGTATATATTTCATAGTGTTATTGTCACAGAGGACCAATTACCTTTATTGTTATATATTGAAGAGTCTATATGATGTTGATGTTGCAAGCTAGAACTTTTCAGCTTATATTCCTTTCCATGTATAAAAACTGGTCACATATTCTTAAGCTTTGGCTTACTGTTTCAAGTATTACTGTGTTGATTTTCTTTTACACTTTGTGGTATTTTCAATGTTTTAATCTTCTAAAATCTAAAGTGTAAAATTACAGACATTGAGAAGTTTCAGAACATTGTTGTTCTATTTCTGTACTTAAATTATTTTTGTACCTGTGGATATATAAAATGAAGCATAGCAAGAAAGTATTTGGCACAAACACATCGATGTGAGTTAGGAGGCCTGGGCCCAGTTTCACAAAAGACTACTGAACATAGAAGACAATATGATATGTAATTTATATCATAGTGGGCCCTTCCTGAGATAGCAGGGCTTCTGTTGAGGAGAGCCTACTAATTACCAAAATTAATACTATCTCAGTGGAACAGATAGTATAGGCTTAGTAGACTACTGCTAGCACCTAGTAGCCTACTAAGGAGATAGAAGGCCTTCATGAAACTGGGTCCTAGGTTTCTAGCTGGCTATAAAGCTTGAGTAATAATAACTTGACTCTCACATGTGTGGCCCTGGGTTCCAATCCAGTCCATGACAGCATACAGGAAGTAGTGTACTGGCTTGTCCAAATACGAACCTAGCTGTACACGGCATGTAAAAGCAGTTTTTAATCCTCTTTCAGACTTTTAAGACTGTGTGCTTTAGACATCAAACATTGCTTAAGTTTTAATTTTTAGTACAAATACGAGTGTATGCATAATAAGTTTTGCATCTCGAAAATAGTATGAAATGGTTTACCTTTGTCGAGGAGGTTGTGCTTTTGGTGGCGTGCGTGAGTTTGTTTGCTTGCCAAACAATTGGGAAAGTTATGGACAGATTTTAGGAAATTTTCAACAAATACTAAAAATGCCACAAGGAACAGATGATTACATTTTGGTGATCTGGATTCTGATCTGGATTCAGGAATTTTTTTTAAAGGAATTTTTTATCATTGCACTCGTACTCAATATTGGCAGTTTTGGGCCTTGGCAGAGGTGTGCACTCTGAGTGTTCCTATTTTCATGTACTTTGTCTTATTTGCTTTATTTTTAAGTACGAATGGTGTTTTACAAGGTCAGGTCACATACAAGAATGATGTGATTTGTTTAAAAGGAATAATGCACTTCAGTTGTAAAACTTGTGAGAGTCTTCAGCTTGCAATCACAATAAATATGCACATATACACTTGATGTAAAATCCAATTAGTAGCAAATTCAGAATAGCAATATCCATGTGTTTGTATAACTGGATCTTTTTCATATTGATGGATTTTGTATTTGCTAGATATTTAAATGGAAGATTAGTGGGATAAGCAGTAGAATTAGTCCCAGTTATCTTGCAGTAATGTATCGACTTTCTGAGTTAGGTAACAACCAGGTGGTAGTGAATTTTCTACTCATTTTCAAAGGACTTGAAAGAGAAAAGACTAAATCTATCAAGGCTTTCATCTAGAGTAAAAAATCTAAAATTCACCACATATCTGAAATTCGCCACATGTGAAAATACTAATAAAATAAATGAATTGTGGTGAGATTTGTTGACTGTATAGTAAATTAAGACTTTTTGAACTGAAAAATACCAATTTTTAGACAAAAACATCATTTTCTTCATAAAATTAACTAAGGTTTTAGAGGTGGCGAATTTTAGATTCCTGGCGAATTTTAGATTTCTTACTCTAACTAAAAGAGTAGCATTTTTGTGTAAAATTGTTGATAATTTTGCTTGTTGTGCTTTTAACATTATGCAGATGTTGTGATCTCATGTGTACTTAATGAAATGTGCAATAACAACTTAAGAGTATCTTATATCCACCTCATTATAATGAGTTCTAAATTGTAAAGTATTCAAATTTATCAAAATAAAAACTTTAAAAAAAATGCAGTTTTGTGAATATAAAATGTGTAAAATTAGTCACAAGATGTGTTCATTTAATGCTGAGGTAGTATTTTTGAAAATAATCCAAGCTTGGTCTAGTGATAGGAGTTGGGCTTAATAGAGTTTTTGCAGCATTTATATCCATCCTTACATTTTTGTTCTTATAAGTGGAAGTTAGCCATGTCTATAAATTAACCTCTGTCGGGTAGTGCTGTTAAGTCGCTTTGAATATCGGGTTCGATGTTTATTATCTGTACAAGCTAGCGAACTTCGGTCTAGTTCGATCTTCGAAACAACATTTTCAAAACCAGTTAAAACACAGAAATCTCGCATAAAATTTTGTCACTTTATTGAAAATATAGCAAGAATATAATCCATATATATTTTAAATAAATTCCGCCATATTTTCAACAAAAGAAACAAGTTTTATAGATGGGCGAAAATAGGATCCATTGGGATGTGGTGTGATGTTGGGGATTTCTAAACGTTTTGCAAAGTCCGAATTTCAGACGTTTGAACCGAACTCCGAAATCGGGGCAGTAAACGAGCGAACTATCAAACTTCTTCAAACATCGTCGCAGCACTACTGTCAGGAAAACAGTGGTAACACGGTTGTCTCCCACCTCTGGTATAGGAGTTGGAATTCTGGAGCGACTGGCCGAGGGTTAATAGTACAGTAACTTGAACAACTGTATATACTGGTTTCCTCTGACTCCCTCGCTGTAGAAGTGATACAAAGGTACCAGGCATGAAGTTAAATGCCAAATGAAAAAAAAAAAAAATCCTGTTGGTTATTGAAGGTTCTAGTTATTATGAGTCTACTTGCACTACTGTCACATATTTACAGTTAATTCAATATCATTTATAATGTGTCATTCTACATAAGCTTGGCATATTTTTAAAAATATGTGAATCCAGTTAGTGTTAAGGCACTTACGCATCAACAATGACACAGTACAACAATAACATTAGAACTTGTATAATACACCTTCTTGCCCGACTTTACTCAGTTAAATAGGTATTATGGGGATATACCATAGATTTCCAGTTAAAATGACCTCAATTTTCTTATTTATCATCCAATTTTGGGAAGTTTTTTCACCCATTGTTGTTCAATGTATTGAAGGCTGACACCTTGGTGTATTGGTTTGGTGTGTATGAGCCTTTGTAATTGAAACCTATTAAGTTTCAGTGGAAATTGTACTTGAATCTGTTGTAAATTAGAAAGAAATTGAAGAGTGTATGGGCTATAAATTTGTCAGCAGTATTATTATTATTATTGACTTTTTCTAATGTTTTTTTATCAGAAAATGCAAATGTTCTAATTGTCTATGCTATATATACAGTGTTGTGTTTTCTGTTGTTCTGTATGTTGGTGTTGTTTGATTGTCACCGTGTTGTCGCATAGGTTAATTTATTGTGTAGGTCATTTGTCTCTGACTGAGTTTTGTGAAGATCATTTTAAGCAACACTTGTTGAATGGGCATTTGGAATAGTGCTGATATCAAGTCATACTCTGGGCTTTTAATATTAGTGATGTGATTTTTTTTCAGTCAAAATTTCTTAAATTTTAGGATAACAACGAATGTTGGTGTTGAATAGAAATTTCAATATTGATATAACCCTTCAGTTGGACTTTCAATGTTGATTGATATTGAGTGATAATTTTCACTGTAAAATGCATCACTTTACAAGAAAATTCAGGCTTAGTTTTACAGCACATTATGTTACGTAGTGTAATAGACTGGGCATGAAACATCCAAATGAAGTTTTGAAACATCAAATTATATTTCAAAATACATGGTGTAGGGACTATAATCTTTCATGGTTGTAAATTACAAAATCATGTTGACAAGCTTACTCACTCATTCTATAGAAATTACCTGGAACTTGACTCACAATATTGATATAATGATCTGTGATATCAACACAAACAAAAACCCTTTTGTTGAAAGCAATCTTTGATGGTTGATCCATTGATGTGAGATAGGATAGGTTGCTGTTGAAGCTTTAATAATTCAAATCTGATGCATACCCATGACATATGTTTATTGTCTGTGTGTCTGTGTAGATTTTGCTGGTTTATAGCAAAGTCCAACTGCATTGCTTGTACTTCGTAAAATCACATGAAGGTTTAATGTCTCGCCATTGTAAAAGTTTGGATGTGTGTTGTGGTATTTTATGTATTTATTATTTAAAATACATCACAAAATTAAATGTAGTCTTGAATAACAATTTTAATTCCAAGCCTGCATAAAGTGTCGTATAAATTTACATGCAAGTAAAAGGCATTTTCAAATTATGTTGAACCTCGAACAGTGCAATACATTTACATTATTTTGATCCAATGCAAAGTATTCAAATGATACATTAGTATGCATAGTTGGCAGAAATTATCATTCTATTTGTTTGTAATTCATGGAATGAAATTAGTCAATGTATATAACATTGTCACACCCACTAAGTCTGGGGTGGAGTGGATATGTTGTAAGGAGTTAATGAACTGTGTAGATACGTCGAGATTTGAAAACATTCCTTTTTGTGATAGAGATGTGATCTGAGGTCAATGAACTTCGGTATCTGTATACGTCAACCCAGTCTGCACGTCTCATACACCCAGCTTTTCTATGTGATCGCTCTTTGCATCTAATCCTGTGTATAGCAAGGTGTACATTATATGTAATCCTGTTTTTAACCCCCGCTGATTTTACATTTATTATTTTATTCGGTGAAAACTATATCTGGCACTGTAGTTAACTGCTTGCATGTGTGTATATAATATACTTACATATGTATAAAACAGGTGTGCATTTCTTTTTAACCAAGGATTGTGAACGCAAAGTACAGACATGCTATTTTATCCTGTGAAAATGCAATTGGTGTTTGGGGCAAAGATTTTCAGGTCTCTGTAGATATTGTAAGCGGGGAAAATGTTAGTTTTTATTTTATTTCTAACATTATGTTGAAGTCTGGCAGATAAAGGAGTCATACATAGTGGGGGGAAAGTTGTATCATATCATAGTGCAAGAAGTAGGCCTGTTCTTAATTGTTTTAATGGTTTTTTTGCCACAAAGTTTTCTTCCATTTTAGTACGAATAGCACACTGTAATTTACTGTTTCTGAGCCATGTATCCATAATGAGTTCAAAGCAGTTTATTGTTAAACTGTTGATAATATTTCAGAATATAATGTTTAATGGCAGTATGTGTTATATCTATTTAATGCTTTTCATATCCCAATCCAGTTTTTATTGTTGATAGTTACTGTTGTTTTTATTGTCATTTGTTTACCTACATATTTAGGGGTGGCTTTTTGCTGATGTATAACACAAAGATGTTGTGAAAAAAGCCTTGCTTGAAGAATCTTTGTGTTAGATTGAAAGGTGGAATGTCAAATAAAAAAAACTTCTCACAAATTGTTTATTACTTTCAGAATGGACATCAATCAGTACATTCAGTTAGTCTTGTATATGTGCTCATTTTGAGGAAACAATATTGCTCGAGTAAGATAGGTGAATTTGCCACTGGAAATGTGTATTAAAATAACCAAAACAAGTGGCAATACGAAAAAATATTTTGTTTCAGATTATATAAGCTTTTTCAATCTATATTAATAATTTAAGACACAACAGGGGATGCTCAGTTTTCAGACAACTTATGGGCTTTTGTCTTTATAGCTTAGAATTTTTAAACAAGCATTTTATTGCGTTAATACATCTTGCCTAGTGGACAGATGCAATTGTCCGGTGCCTTGCCCGTCTCGCCAAACGTTGGAAAAAACCGTCCTGAGCTGGGCTCTGGCCGGGACCGGTAGTGTCCTGTTCATTCGCCAGGTGGCTGTGTAGCCTACCTCCCGGTGTACAGCCTCTTTTTGTTTGGCGCATGGAAGTAAAACGCTTGAAGTTTAAGAGAAACTTTTATTTTATATGTCTTCATACTGCAGTTTGGTGAAAATATTTATAGTAGTGATATTAAGTTTCATGGCCTCCCCAGGTGATAAAAAAGGACAACGGAAGGGTTCGTGTGGCCATATAACGGCTGGTTTTGATTCGCATGACAAGTGCGCAAGATGTCGGGACAAGCGTATTTGGGAAAACAACTGTGTTTTGGATAAGCCTTGCCCCATTTGTGATGCGTTCTCTGAATCGCAGAAAGAATTGCTGGCCACTCCTTCCTACAGAATCAGAAAGGACAAGAAAGCGGGTTTGTTGGTGTCCCTTAAAATTGTCACTATTATTAGTTCTGTGGATACTGAGCCTACATTTAAATCTCCAAGTGGCCCATCTGCGCAATCTTCTGTGCAGCCTCCCAGTGCTATTCCACCCACATGGGCATCTTCCTCTTCTGCTCAACCCTCAGGTTTTGTTACATCAGAGCAGTTTATGGCCATGTCTGATAAGTGGGCCGAACAATTTGCCCGCATGGAGGCTCTGTTGTCACATGGTAATATATTTTCAACCCCTGTTTTAACAGTCAAACCAGTAGATTCTCAGCACTTAATTTCTGAGACACCTTTTATGCCCCCAGCTACCCGTCCCACCGGTCCAGTGATGGCTCCAGTAGCTGTGAAGGCCTCAGTAAAGCCTAAATCTGTCGCCAAAACAGTCCAAGGACAAGAATAAAGAGAAAAAGAAATCTCATAAATCTAGAAAAACAGACGATCCAGTTGACAAAGATCATAAACCAGGTAAAAAGACTGACAAAAAACGTGATTCCAAGTCACACAAGAAACGTGACCGGTCCACTTCATCGGTTCCCAAACATTCATCTAAACAGGAATGCTCTGGCTCTCCACTAGCTGTCACCAACTCCAATCCGGAGCCTGATAAACAGCTGGTAATGGAAAAAGTACACGTGCATCAGCCTTCCAGCTCTGAGAAAGCTTCTACCGGTCACACCGCTCAGTCTTCCTCAGTCTGTTTCACACCAGCCTGATTATGAACATTTCCCTGCCGGTGCATATCCACCGGATACGGAAGATACTTTATTTGAACAGTTGTCTGATGAAGAATTTGACTGGTCTGAATCCCTCTCCGGATCAGAAGATGGTCAATTGTCTGACTCCACTGAAACGCCGAAGCAAACATACATACAGAGAAACAGTACTTTCATTAGATCCTTGGAAAGGGAAACAGCCTAGAAAGCCAACCAGAATATCTGTAGCCATGCCCCCAGACGATTGGCTATGCCAAAGACTAGAACGTTTAAACCTGACTGTAGCAGAAGGATACTCATCCCAGACTCAAGACTCTGCTGGACTCAAACGGGACCAGTTCATTAAGTCCCAAAATGTCAGTCAAGGTGGTACAAGATGCACCTAATGAAACCGGAGGGACCTCACAGACCTGGATGTTCTGTCTTTAGTTGGCAGAACACTGAGGCCAAGGTTAATTCACAATTTCCCAGGATCACAAGGGCCTCTGCTTATCCGTCTACTGGACCACCTTCTAGACCCATTTCCCAGGAGTCCCTGCGTCAGTGGGAAAGAGCAGCAAGGGAAGACAGTTACATTATCAACCATGCAGCTGGTTTTAACAGATGTTTAGGAGGACTCGTTCCAGAGGCCGTGGGCGCAGACGAGGTGCCAACCCTTGTTTCTCCAAGTCTCACCAATGTAAGCCCTATAAATGACAATTATTGTGTCGGTCCAACCCATATTCAAGTAAATCAGTTTCAGTTTGACCTACCAAGTGTTCAGAATGTAGTAGCGTCAAGGGCTCAGAATGTAAAGAAGTTAGTCTCACAAACAGTCTCGAATCCAGTTGTTTCAAAGACAATAAATCCAGTAGTTGCACAGACTTTAAAGTTGGATGTGTCTTCTGCTGTTACTCATGCTCATATTGTACCTTTACACGGGCTTCTGCAAAAGAAAGGATTAAGTCCCGGTCAGTCAATGAACAAAATAAAGCATCTCAAAGGTGTATATTGTGTAAATCCATGTCTTTCTGTAGGGGGAAGGTTACAAAGTTTTTGGCAAGTTTGGCAGGCAATGGGTGCAAATCCTCGGGTGGTGTCTGTACTGAGAGAGGGTTACACCCTTCCTGTCAAACAGAGACCCCTATTGACAAGGTTCCGTCTGGTTCAAAGTGGTTATGCCAATCCAGTAAAAAACTGGTTTTTAAAAGAAGCCTTACTCAGTCTCATGAACAAGTTGGTAGTAGAAAAGGTGGTTGTCAAGTCGTCTGGCATTTTACAACCGGCTTTTCCTTGTCCCCAAACCAAACAGAAAATGGAGACCAATCTTGGATCTGAGTCAGTTGAACTTATACTTCAGTACCAATACATTCAAGATGGAAACCCCAGAAACAATCCGGTTATCCTTACAGACAGGGGAATGGGTCACATCGCTGGACTTTAGCGACGCGTATGTCCACATTGCAATGCATCAAAGGTCACGAAAATATCTGAGGTTTTTCCTGTACAATCAGACCTTCCAATTCTTCCATTTGGTCTGGCCACAGCTCCCCTCGAGTTTACCAAGGTGGTCAAAGAAGTGATGCTTATGGCCCAAGGAAGGGGTATCCAGATCCACCAGTACCTAGATGACTGGTTGTTGAGAGCCCCGTGCCCGGAAACCTGCCTACAACATACCCAGACCAGCAGTTAGGGTGGGTTGTAAACATGAAAAAGTCAGAACTAATCCCACAACAGGTCTTCAATTTTGTAGGCTTCCAGTTTGACCAGGTGACTGGTCGGGTCCTACCCACTCTGGACCGGTGGACAACCCTCCAAGAGAAATTGAAGTTCATAAAAAACTGGGAGAGTTGTACAGTCAGGCAGTTCATGTCACTTATAGGCCTGCTCACAGCAACCGAAAAACAAGTGTGGTCTGGTCGACTTAACATGAGGCCCATCCAGTGGCACTTGAGGCGACACTGGCATGTCCCCGAAGTTTTGGAAAAGGTCATCCCTGTTCCTCGTTCACTTCACCCCCACCTAAATTGGTGGTTGGACAAAGGCAATATACTGCGTGGCCAACCTTTGCATCCCCTTCAACACGCTCTTCAACTGTTTACAGACGCCTCAAACGAAGGCTGGGGCACACACTTAGGGGCTCCACTGCAAGAGGTGTTTGGTCACTCCCGGAAAGTCGCCGCCACAAACAGGGAGTTATGAGATCAGGCTCTCTTTGTGCCCTCCTCTGGAGACTCCTGTCTTGGTGTCACCCCAGGAGAATAAGTCTAAGGGCTCGACACATTCCAGGTCGGTTGAATGTGATAGCAGACAAACTATCCAGACACAATCAGCTGATTCAAACAGAGTGGTCCCTCTCTCAGCAGGTGTTTTGTGCTCTTTTGTGCTCGAGATGGACCCAGCCACAGATGGACCTATTTGCAACCCGGTTCAATCACAAATTTCCCAAGTTTGTGTCGCCAGTACCGGATCCGACAGCCTGGGCAGTAGACGCTATGAGCCTGTCATGGCAGAATCTGGATGCATACGCCTTTCCTCCAGTTTCCCTACTCATCCTAGTGATCTCAAAGGTAGTGGATCAGGGTTGTCGCAGAATGATCCTGATTGCCCCATGATGACCCAACATGCCTTGGTTTTGGGACGTGGTCAACCTTTTGGTTCAGATTCCATTCAGGCTCCCACTTCGAGATTTGGTGACTCAGCCTTTCAACAGTCTCGTTCACAAGAATCTCAACAATCTGAACCTACATGCTTGGCTCCTAGAGCTGCTGTCATTCAGGAACAAGGGTTCTCTGATGAAGTGGCAGCAAGAATTGAGGCTCCTCAGAGACACTCAACCAGAGCCGTCTATAAATCAAAGTGGGCCATTTTTGTCAAATGGTGTGACTCAAACAAGGTGGACTTGATCTCGGACCTTAAAAAAATGACAAAAATTTGAAACGATCAGTCACCACAATTTTTGAAATTGTATACAAAGTTTTGGCCTAGCAGACATTACTACTGCACTCAGAGGTTGTTACTGAGTGAGTATTGGGCGACAATGAATAGAAAATAACACTTGGAAAAATCTGCCATATTTGACGGTGCCGGTCCTGGAAAGCAGACAAAATTACAGTGCCATCTGGAGCCGAGATTTTGCATTCGGACATAAATTTTAGGCCTTACAAACATTATTACTAAGCTCACAGGTTGTAATAGAATGAGTATTGGGCAAAACTTAAGGGTAAATGAAACTTGCAAAATCTGCCATATTCGACAGGGCCGGACCTTAAAAAATGACAAAAATGTGGTGCAATCCATAACCACAATTTTTGCAATTGTTTACAAAGTTTTGGCCTAGCAGGCAATACTACTGCACTCGGAGGTTCTTACTGAGCGAGTATTGGGCTACAATGAATAGAAAATAACACTTGGAAAAATCTGCCATTTTCGACAGTGCCATGGAAAACCGACAAAATTGCAGTGCCATCTTTAGCTCAGATTATGCAGTCGGACATAAATTTTAGGCCTTGCAAACATTATTACTAAGCTGAGAGGATATGATAGAATGAATACTGCGAAAAAATTAAGGGTACATGCAACTTGCAAAATCTGCCCTATTCGACAGGCCCGGACCCTAAAAAAAATGACAAAAATATGGTGCAATATGTAACCACAATTTTTGACCTACCAGATATTACTACTGCACTCAGAGGTTCTTACTTCCCACGTTCGACTGGTCGTTTCAGTACTTACTACACTTGCCAGAAGTACTGAAGTGATCAACATATCTCCTCTGATTTTGTAGTAAGTAAGTCATGTGATAGAACAAAGTAGAAGGGAAGCAATCACATATTTTATTGTAGAATTGTTATGGAACATCACAAAAATTGATCAGAGTTGCTTCTAGGATGCGTTTTCTGCGATATCTCGCATTAATTTGCTTTTGCTCGCGGATTTCATCGAAGTATGCGGGGACAAGATTGTAAAAGAACGCATTCAGCACAAGGCAATGCGGGATATATATACGAAGCGAAAAGACGAGAGATCAAAGAAATCGAAACGATGCGTGGAGCGAGAGTTTGTCGAGGTTTTGATTTTTCCGTCAAAACGTTCTTCGAATAATGCCTGTAGACAATTTTGGTTTCGTGATCGTTTACAAACTCAAATATATTATGAGGTACAGACAGTATTTGGACATATTATACCCAAAAATATAAAATTAGGCTGAAAGTGGATGATTGTATAAAAAATGGCTGCAAGAAAAACGAAACTTACAGTAGACTGGATTGTTACCACAACAGGAGAGGCAAACCGTGCTGACCCTACGTATCTGTGGGGTTTCCCAACAATGTATGTCTAGAAAATATTTTACTTGAAGATCAAAATTCATGGACAACTCATTAATATTAATGAGGTTTCTTAACAATATTTTCTGCTTTAAGATAAAATACTAGATGGACCACAAAGCTCAGCTCAGATTCGTAGAAAATATTGACAATTTCATGGGATTTTTTAACAATATTTTACTAGAAGAATTTGTGGACTACTCATTACTATTCATGAGGTCATGGTATTCTGTGGGGTTTTCCAACATATTTGTATGAATTGATGGTGTAATGACTGAATTTGTGATGCCATGACTTCAGATGAAAACTTAAAACCATAATGCCATGACAGGAGCCACTTTGATGTAAATAACCATTTTCAGTATTTTTTTTAAATTCTATCACTAGCCTTGAAGTTTATTTTTATTGGGCAAGACAATAAAAATTGACCACTAATTAATAGAAGTCCACTGTTAAAAATGCCTAAATAAACTGAAAATGTATTTTTTATTAGTTTAAACTTATCATAAAGTCGTCCCCCAGAATTTTTAGCCCCTCCCCCACATTTTGTGTAGTGGTGGGGGATCGCCCCCACTTTTTGAAATTCCTAGAATCAACACTGTTGATTATTTTTTATTATTGCAATATCAGCAGGAAGCTATGAAAGAGATAAAACATTTACACCTTTGTCACACTTATTAAGATTAAATAACTTGTTTCATTTGATAAAAATCAGAAGTAAAAGGCTTCAAAATCAATTTAATAAAAGTTGCCATGGAAAATATATTGTGTACAAACCCCTAATATTGAATGATCTATGCAACAATTATACAGTTTTCATAACATTTTGAGAGTTTATATGTAAAGTTATTGATTAAAAATGTGCCAAGCAAATAAATAAAAAAGTTTAGAACATATTTCTAATACCTTCAAATACCCACGTGGAATCAATCTCATTTATAAAAATAACTGCCAATCAGATTTAAAAGAAATGACATTATGGTGAAATACTTACTTTTTTCATTTTTGTGGTAGTGTTTTCAGTAAGTACTGGTTGTTACTGCGCATATTGGCGGAGCTTATTTTACTTGCCGCAAATTTTCCCACGCGAATGACCCTAATGAGTGAGTATTGGGTGACAATAAAAGAAAATAACACTTGGAAAAATCTGCCATCTTCGACAGGGCCGGACCTTAAAAAATAACAAAAATATGGTGCGATCTATAACCACAATTTTTACAATTGTTTACAAAGTTTCGGCCTAGCACGCATTACTACTGCACTCAGAGGTTCTTACTGAGCGAGTATTGGGCGACAATGAATAGAAAATAACACTTGGATAAATCTGCCATTTTCGACAGTGCCAGCCATGGAAAACCGACAAAATTAGTGTCAAATTTAGCCGAGATTGTGCATTCGGACATAAACTTTAGGTCTTACAAACATTATTACTAAGCTCAGAGGTTGTAATAGAATGAGTACTGGGCAAAAATTAAGGGTAAATGAAACTTGCAAAATCTGCCATATTCGACAGGCCCGATCCTTAAAAAATGACAAAAATATTGTTTGTTTGTTGTTTATTAATCATATACATAGTATATACAATTTAATAACACAATAGAAAAAAATGTCAGGAAAACAAATACCTATGACATGTATTAAGATTGTACAAGAGGAAACATTTTGAACATATTTACAATTCAATGTTATTTGTACTATTTTGCTCAACTTTTACACAAAAATATGTTAACATAAAGTCCACTGCAGCTTTTTGAAAAAAGCGTCAGTTTGCCGAATGTGAAGTAAATCTTTTATAGAAGAAACATGAAATAAATCTTTATCACTCATGCTATTTATATTTCTCAAGCAACAGTTTCTTAGTTCTTTTAGGTCCATCAGTTCATTATCGCAATTGTATGTACTTTGAAAATAAACACTTTTTACTAAATTCCTATTCCTGCATACGGCAGAGTTATGACCAGTACATAGTAACTGACCACACAGTTTAACCATTGGGTTTTCACTTTGTATAATACTATTAATAAATTTAACTCATCTTTGTGCTAATTGAGCCTCAACTGGTAAATTTTCAACAATTAAGGGGAGGTAATCACTGTGAGTCATAGGACTAACATCAAGTAACTTTCTTATGCATTTTCTCCAACATATGAAGAATTTTCACATTTGATTGGATGTAAAATCCCACAATACACAGCCATATAGAGCCGTACAAAAAGATTTGAACAAACTATATTTTACTTTAACTGAGCAAAATTTGAAAATATTGTTTAAAACATTAAATCTTCTTATCAACTCAATTTTAGCAACTTTAATGTGAGCCTCAGAGCAGTTTTTACCAATGATAACACCAAGGTAATTGGCAGATTCAACCGGTGATAAATGTATCTCATTGAATTTTATTGACATAGGTATGCTCTTGCTGTTACCAAATACAATGTATTGACTTTTATTAGGATTAAATTTGACATCAAATTCCTTGCCAAAGTTATTCACAGTATTAAGCATTAGTCTTAGAGACATAATTGTAGGTCCTAGTAAAATTACATCATCAGCATATACTAGAGCTCCAATATATTTGTCACCAATGTGACATCGATAACCTGCTTCTTGCAACTGAAACACAAGTGCATCCATATAAATTGCAAATAATCTCGGTGAGAGGACACCACCTTGCTTGACACCATTTTTGGCAATAAAAGTACGAGATACACTTGAACCCCATCTTACTCTAAGTTTTTGTTGTGTATACAAATTTATTAAAAACTGTGCAGCTAAGGGACACAGTCCTCTTTTTAATAATAACTGAAACAATTTGACATATTGAACCCTGTCAAAGGCTTGTGATGCATCAATCATCAGGGCATGTACAGTACTTTTTCTGTTGATATAATATTGAATTAACTCACTACACACAAAGTTACATTGTAAAGTTGAGTGTTGCTCTTTAAATCCAAATTGCAAATCAGATGATTTAAATATACACATATTAGATTTCAAAAAAATAATATCGAACATTTTACCAAATATACTGCTCAGTGTGATACTTCTGTAATTATTTGAGTCACTCATTGATTTTCTCTTATTCTTTGGTATTGGGACAATGGTACCAATACAAATTTCCTCTGGAACAAAACCATGTATATATAATGCATTCATAACCAAGGACAGATATGTATTTGCAAATCCATCATCTTTACCTTTCTTAAGACATTTAATGGCATCACATATATCAGACACATTTATAGTGTGAGAAGAATAACATTTGCCACTCTGACAGTTTGTAGCAATAGAACTATCAATAACACTTTTCACTTTAGATATGTCATTTTCTTTAAATGAATCTGAGTTATATAGTACCTCGTATTTATTTGCAAATAGTTCACAGACAGAGTCTTCATTCATACACCCATCAATAACATTTGCTATTTTAGCACTTTTATTTTGCAACTGCCTAACTAAATTCGGAAAATTGCTAGATCTCCCTTCTAATAATGATTGAGATCGTTTTTCAGCTATTACTTCCATTTTGTTTTGTTTTTTTTGACAAATTTGACAGCTTTGTGATAGTCTTTACGTGTTGTTCGTCTAATTTCAGAAATTAAGCCATCAGAAGGGGAATTGTTTTCTTTCCATATATTGTGCCAGAAAAGTGACTTATTACGTTTTTCTACAACATAATTGCACCAACCAGGCACTGATTTCCTACTTGTTACTCTTTGTTTTAATAATGGCAAAGAACACTGACCTGCCTGTAAATAAGCATCAATTATCTCCACGTAAAACTGGTTTATTTTATCAATCTTATGTTTTTTACACATTATCTCATTACAAGAGATATCCTCCCAACACTGGTATTTACAAATGTTAATAGAACTTCCCTTGTTCCATGCTATACTATCCCGTGGTTTACAATCAGAAGTGACAGTTTTCATACTGAGATATGGTACATTAATAACCATTGTTACATATGAATGGTCAGACAGATTATCACCTTCATGAACAGCCCTATATTGTGTTACATCTCTCAGTTGCAATCTGTATCCACAATTTTTTCAATCGTTTGCAAAGATTTTGCCTAGGAGACATTACTACTGCACTCAGAGGTTGTTACTGGGTGAGTATTGGGCAACAATGAATAGAAAATAACAATTGGAAAAATCTGCCATTATCAACGGTGCCGGCCCTGGAAAGCAGAGAAAATTACAGTGCCATCTGGAGCCGAGATTTTGCATTCGGACATAAATTTGAGGCCTTACAAACATTATTACTAAGCTCACAGGCTGTAATAGAATGAGTACTGGGCAAAAATTAAGGGTAAATGAAACTTGCAAAATCTACCATATTCGACAGGGCCGGACCTTAAAAAAATGACAAAAATATGGTGCAATCTGTAACCACAATTTTTGCAATCGTTTACAAAGTTTCGGCCTAACAGACATCACTACTACACTCAGAGGTTGCTACTCCGTGAGTATTGGGCGACAATGATAAGAAAATAACACTTGGAAAAATCTGCCATTATTGACAGTGCCGGCCCTGAAAAGCAAATAAAATTACAGTGCCATCTGGAGCCGAGATTTTGCATTCGGACATAAATTTGAGGCCTTACAAACATTATTACTAATCTCACAGGTTGTAATAGAATGAGTACTAGGCAAAAATTAAGGGTAAATGAAACTTGCAAAATCTGCCATATCCGACAGGGCCGGACCTTAACAATATGACAAAAATATGGTGCAATCTGTAACCACAATTTTTGAAATCGTTTGCAAAGTTTTGGCCTAACAGACATTACTACTGCACTCAGAGGTTCTTACTGAGCGAGTATTGGGCGACAATGAATAGAAAATAACACTTGGATTGTTTATTGTTTATTTGGGGTTTTACGTCGCTTTCAACACTGTACAGGTCATATCACGACGGGTAGTTGGAAGGGCAGAGGAAACCAGTACATATAGTTCGCTAGGGTTCTGTACTGTAAACTGCCGACCAACGGCAAGCAACTACCAGCTTTCCCACTTACGGCCATGACGGGGATCGAACCCCGGCCACAGAGGTGGGAGACGAGAGTGTTACCACTCTGCCACCGTGGCCCCAAATAAATAACACTTGGAAAAATCTGCCATTTTCGACAGTGACGGCCCTGTAGAGAAAATTACAGTTGCAAAATCTACCACATTCGACAGGGCCGGACCTTGACAAAATGACAAAAATATGGTGCAATCTGTAACCACAATTTTTGCAATCGTTTACAAAGTTTCGGCCTAGCAGATATTACTACTGCACTCAGAGGTTGCTACTGAGTGAGTATTGGGCGACAATGATAAGAAAATAACAGTTGGAAAAATCTGCCATTATCGACAGTGCCAGCCCTGGAAAGCAAACAAAATTACAGTGCCATCTGGAGCCGAGATTTTGCATTCGGACATAAATTTGAGGCCTTACAAACATTATTACTAAGCTCAGAGGTTGTAATAGAATGAGTACTGGGAAAAAATTAAGGCTAAATGAAACTTGCAAAATCTGCCATTTTCGACAGGGCCGGACCTTAAGAAAAATGACAAAAATATGGTGCAATCTGTAACCACAATTTTTGCAATCGTTTACAAAGTTTCGGATTAGCAGATATTACTACTGCACTCAGAGGTTGTTACTGAGCGAGTATTGGGTGACAATGAATAGAAAATAACACTTGGAAAAATCTGCCATTTTCGACAGTGCCGGCCCTTCAAAGCAGAGAAAATTACAGTGTCATCTGGAGCTGAGATTTTGCATTCGGACATAAATTTGAGGCCTTACAAACATTATTACTAAGCTCAGAGGTTGTAATAGAATGAGTACTGGGCAAAAATTAAGAGTAAATGAAACTTGCAAAATCTACCATATTCGACAGGGCCGGACCTTAACAAAATGACAAAAATATGGTGCGATCTGTAACCACAATTTTTGCCATCGTTTACAAAGTTTTGGCCTAGCAGATATTACTACTGCACTCAGAGGTTGCTACTGAGTGAGTATTGGGCGACAATGATAAGAAAATAACACTTGGAAAAATCTGCCATTATCGACAGTGCCTGCCCTGGAAAGCAAACAAAATTACAGTGCCATCTGTAGCCGAGATTTTGCATTCGGATATAAATTTGAGGCCTTACAAACATTATTACTAAGTTCAGAAGTTGTAATAGAATGAGTACTGGGCAAAAATTAAGGGTAAATGAAACTTGCAAAATCTGCCATATTTGACAGGGCCGGACCTTAACAATATGACAAAAATAGGGTGCAATCTGTAACCACAATTTTTGCAATCGTTTACAAAGTTTCGGATTAGCAGACATTACTACTGCACTCAGAGGTTGTTACTGAGCGAGTATTGGGCGACAATGATAAGAAAATAACACTTGGATAAATCTGCCATTATTGACAGTGCCGGCCCTGAAAAGCAAATAAAATTACAGGGCCATCTGGAGCCGAGATTTTGCATTCGGACATAAATTTTAGGCCTTACAAACATTATTACTAAGCTCAGAGATTGTAATAGAATGAGTACTGGGCAAAAATTAAGGGTAAATGAAACTTGCAAAATCTGCCATATTCGACAGGGCCGGACCTTAAAAAAAATGACAAAAATACGGTGTAATCTGTAACCACAATTTTTGTAATCGTTTATAAAGTTTCGGCCTAGCAGACATTACTACTGCACTCAGAGGTTGTTACTGAGCGAGTATTGGGCGACAATGAATAGAAAATAACACTTGGAAAAATCTGCCATTTTTGACAGTGCCAGCCCTGGAAAGCAGAGCAAATTACAGTGTCATCTGGAGCCGAGATTTTGCATTCGAACATAAATTTTAGGCCTTACAAACATTATTACTAAGCTCAGAGGTTGTAATAGAATGATTACTGGGCAAAAATTAAGGCTAAATGAAACTTGCAAAATCTACCATATTCGACAGGGCCGGACCTTAAGAAAATGACAAAAATATAGTGCAATCTGTAACCACAATTTTTGCAATCGTTTACAAAGTTTCGGCCTTGCACACATTACTACTGCACTCAGGGATTCTTACTGAGCGAGTATTGGGCGACAATGAATAGAAAAGAACACTTGGAAAAATCTGCCATTTTCGCCAGTGCCGGCCCTGGAAAGCAGACAAAATTACAGTGCCATCCGGAGCCAAGATTTTGCATTCGGACATAAATTTTAGGCCTTACAAACATTATTACTAAGCTCAGTGGTTGTAATAGAATGAATACTGGGCAAAAAGTAAGGGTAAATAAAACTTGCAAAATCTGACATATTCGACAGGGCCGGACCTTAAAAAAATGACCAAAATACGGTGCAATCTGTAACCACAATTTTTGCAATCATTTGCAAAGTTTTAGCCTAACCGACATTACTACTGCACTCAGGGATTCTTACTGAGCGACTATTGGGCGAAAATGAATAGAAAAGAACACTTGGAAAAATCTGCCATTTTTGACAGTGCCGGCCCTGGAAAGCAGACAAAATTACAGTGCCATCTGGAGCCGAGATTTTGCATTCGGACATAAATTTTAGGCCTTACAAACATTATTACTAAGCTCACAGGTTGTAATAGAATGAGTACTGGGGAAAAATTAAGGGTAAATTAAACTTGCAAAATCTGCCATATTCAACAGGGCCGGACCTTAAAAAAATAACAAAAATATGGTGGAATCTGTAACCACAATTTTTGCACTCATTTGCAAAGTTTTGGCCTAACAGACATTAGTACTGCACTCAGAGGTTCTTACAGAGCGAGTATTGGGCGACAATGAATAGAAAATAACACTTGGAAAAATCTGCCATTTTCGAAAGTGCCGGCGATGGAAAGCAGACAAAATTACAGTGCCATCTGGAGCCGAGATTTTGCATTCGGACATCAATTTTAGGCCTTGCAAACATTATTACTAAGCTCAGAGGATTTAATATAATGAGTACTGGGTAAATATTAAGGGTAAATGAAACTTGCAAAATCTACCATATTTGACAGGGCCGGACCTTAAAAAATGACAAAAATATGGTGCGATCTGTAACCACAATTTTTGCACTCATTTGCAAACTTTTGGCCTAACAGACATTAGTACTGCACTCAGAGGTTCTTACTGAGCGAGTATTGGGCGACAATGAATAGAAAATAACACTTGGAAAAATCTGCCATTTTCGACAGTGCCGGCCTTGGAAAGCAGACAAAATTACAGTGCCATCCGGAGCCAAGATTTTGCATTCGGACATAAATTTTAGGCCTTACAAACATTATAACTAAGCTCAGTGGTTGTAATAGAATGAATAATGGGCAAAAAGTAAGGGTAAATAAAACTTGCAAAATCTGACATATTCGACAGGGCCGGACCTTAAAAAAATGACCAAAATACGGTGCAATCTGTAACCACAATTTTTGCAATCATTTGCAAAGTTTTGGCCTAACCGACATTACTACTGCACTCAGGGCTTCTTACTGAGCGACTATTGGGCAAAAATGAATAGAAAAGAACACTTGGAAAAATCTGCCATTTTTGACAGTGCCGGCCCTGGAAAGCAGACAAAATTACAGTGCCATCTGGAGCCGAGATTTTGCATTCGGACATAAATTTTAGGCCTTACAAACATTATTACTAAGCTCACAGGTTGTAATAGAATGAGTACTGGGGAAAAATTAAGGGTAAATAAAACTTGCAAAATCTGACATATTCGACAGGGCCGGACCTTAAAAAAATGACCAAAATACTGTGCAATCTGTAACCACAATTTTTGCAATCATTTGCAAAGTTTTGGCCTAACCGACATTACTACTGCACTCAGGGATTCTTACTGAGCGACTATTGGGCAAAAATGAATAGAAAAGAACACTTGGAAAAATCTGCCATTTTTGACAGTGCCGGCCCTGGAAAGCAGACAAAATTACAGTGTCATCTGGAGCCGAGATTTTGCATTCGGGCATAAATTTTAGGCCTTACAAACATTATTACTAAGCTCAGAGGTTGTAATAGAATGAGTACTGGGGAAAAATTAAGGGTAAATTAAACTTGCAAAATCTGCCATATTTGACAGGGCCGGACCTTAAAAAAATGACAAAAAATATGGTGGAATCTGTAACCACAATTTTTGCACTCATTTGCAAACTTTTGGCCTAACAGACATTAGTACTGCACTCAGAGGTTCTTACTGAGCGAGTATTGGGCGACAATGAATAGAAAATAACACTTGGAAAAATCTGCCATTTTCGACAGTGCCGGCCCTGGAAAGCAGACAAAATTACAGTGCCATCCGGAGCCAAGATTTTGCATTCGGACATAAATTTTAGGCCTTACAAACATTATAACTAAGCTCAGTGGTTGTAATAGAATGAATAATGGGCAAAAAGTAAGGGTAAATAAAACTTGCAAAATCTGACATATTCGACAGGGCCGGACCTTAAAAAAATGACCAAAATACGGTGCAATCTGTAACCACAATTTTTGCAATCATTTGCAAAGTTTTGGCCTAACCGACATTACTACTGCACTCAGGGATTCTTACTGAGCGACTATTGGGCAAAAATGAATAGAAAAGAACACTTGGAAAAATCTGCCATTTTTGACAGTGCCGGCCCTGGAAAGCAGACAAAATTACAGTGCCATCTGGAGCCGAGATTTTGCATTCGGACATAAATTTTAGGCCTTACAAACATTATTACTAAGCTCACAGGTTGTAATAGAATGAGTACTGGGGAAAAATTAAGGGTAAATTAAACTTGCAAAATCTGCCATATTCAACAGGGCCGGACCTTAAAAAAAATAACAAAAATATGGTGGAATCTGTAACCACAATTTTTGCACTCATTTGCAAACTTTTGGCCTAACAGACATTAGTACTGCACTCAGAGGTTCTTACAGAGCGAGTATTGGGCGACAATGAATAGAAAATAACACTTGGAAAAATCTGCCATTTTCGAAAGTGCCGGCGATGGAAAGCAGACAAAATTACAGTGCCATCTGGAGCCGAGATTTTGCATTCGGACATCAATTTTAGGCCTTGCAAACATTATTACTAAGCTCAGAGGATTTAATATAATGAGTACTGGGTAAATATTAAGGGTAAATGAAACTTGCAAAATCTACCATATTTGACAGGGCCGGACCTTAAAAAATGACAAAAATATGGTGGAATCTGTAACCACAATTTTTGCACTCATTTGCAAACTTATGGCCTAACAGACATTAGTACTGCACTCAGAGGTTCTTACTGAGCGAGTATTGGGCGACAATGAATAGAAAATAACACTTGGAAAAATCTGCCATTTTCGACAGTGACGGCCCTGGAAAGCAGACAAAATTACAGTGCCATCCGGAGCCAAGATTTTGCATTCGGACATAAATTTTAGGCCTTACAAACATTATAACTAAGCTCAGTGGTTGTAATAGAATGAATACTGGGCAAAAAGTAAGGGTAAATAAAACTTGCAAAATCTGACATATTCGACAGGGCCGGACCTTAAAAAAATGACCAAAATACGGTGCAATCTGTAACCACAATTTTTACAGTCATTTGCAAAGTTTTGGCCCAACCGACATTACTACTGCACTCAGGGATTCTTACTGAGCGACTATTGGGCGAAAATGAATAGAAAAGAACACTTGGAAAAATCTGCCATTTTTGACAGTGCCGGCCCTGGAAAGCAGACAAAATTACAGTGCCATCTGGAGCCGAGATTTTGCATTCGGACATAAATTTTAGGCCTTACAAACATTATTACTAAGCTCACAGGTTGTAATAGAATGAGTACTGGGGAAAAATTAAGGGTAAATTAAACTTGCAAAATCTGCCATATTCAACAGGGCCGGACCTTAAAAAAAATAACAAAAATATAGTGGAATCTGTAACCACAATTTTTGCACTCATTTGCAAACTTTTGGCCTAACAGACATTAGTACTGCACTCAGAGGTTATTACAGAGCGAGTATTGGGCGACAATGAATAGAAAATAACACTTGGTAAAATCTGCCATTTTCGAAAGTGCCGGCGATGGAAAGCAGACAAAATTACAGTGCCATCTGGAGCCGAGATTTTGCATTCGGACATCAATTTTAGGCCTTGCAAACATTATTACTAAGCTCAGAGGATTTAATATAATGAGTACTGGGTAAATATTAAGGGTAAATGAAACTTGCAAAATCTACCATATTTGACAGGGCCGGACCTTAAAAAATGACAAAAATATGGTGCGATCTGTAACCACAATTTTTGCAATCGTTTGCAAAGTTTTGGCCTAGCAGACATTACTACTGCACTCAGAGATTCTTACTGAGCGAGTATTCGGCGACAATGAATAGAAAAGAACACTTGGAAAAATCTGCCATTTTTGACAGTGCCGGCCCTGGAAAGCAGACAAAATTACAGTGCCATCTGGAGCCGAGATTTTGCATTCGGACATAAATTTTAGGCCTTACAAACATTATTACTAAGCTCACAGGTTGTAATAGAATGAGTACTCGGGAAAAATTAAGGGTAAATAAAACTTGCAAAATCTGACATATTCGACAGGGCCGGACCTTAAAAAAATGACCAAAATACTGTGCAATCTGTAACCACAATTTTTGCAATCATTTGCAAAGTTTTGGCCTAACCGACATTACTACTGCACTCAGGGATTCTTACTGAGCGACTATTGGGCAAAAATGAATAGAAAAGAACACTTGGAAAAATCTGCCATTTTTGACAGTGCCGGCCCTGGGCCGGGATTCACAAAAGGTCTTAAGCAAAAAATTGTCATAACTTTAAGAGAAAAGTCTTAACTGTGCAAGAATTTTGTCATAAAGTTAAGACTTTTTTTTGCTTAGACAAAACGGGATTCACAAAAGGTCTTAGACAAAAATTTGTCTTAGATTTTGTCATAACTTTAAGACCACTGCAGGGCAGACTTAAGTCATATTTAAAATATCCCATTGCATGTATTTACATTTTACCCTTTGTTATGAAAACAACATATATACTACGGGGACCTATACTTCCTATAGAAGTAATTCCTGTGGATTGTAATAGAAATTTACATCATTTAATTACCTATAAATTTCCACATTTTACCTTCTTGTGGTAAAAATATTGTCATAAAAATGGCTGACTCACAATAAAACACAAATATTACTATTTTTCACATAATTTTACAAAAAAAAGTAACAAATCTGTTTTATAATTTTAAAGAGAATGTTTGGTGTATTTATCGATGAAAAATGTTTTGGTTTTACTAATATTTGTTAATTTGAATTCAAAATAGTTAAGACTTTTTGCACAAATTTTGTCTCAGCTAAGATTTTGCTAAGCACTTTTTGTGAATCCCAATTTAAGAGAAATCTTAGCTAAGACAAAAGTCATAACTTTAAGATTTGTCTAAGCAAAAAAATTGCCTAAACTTAAGACCTTTCGTGAATCCCGGCCCTGGAAAGCAGACAAAATTACAGTGTCATCTGGAGCCGAGATTTTGCATTCGGGCATAAATTTTAGGCCTTACAAACATTATTACTAAGCTCAGAGGTTGTAATAGAATGAGTACTGGGGAAAAATTAAGGGTAAATTAAACTTGCAAAATCTGCCATATTTGACAGGGCCGGACCTTAAAAAAATGACAAAAAATATGGTGGAATCTGTAACCACAATTTTTGCACTCATTTGCAAACTTTTGGCCTAACAGACATTAGTACTGCACTCAGAGGTTCTTACTGAGCGAGTATTGGGCGACAATGAATAGAAAATAACACTTGGAAAAATCTGCCATTTTCGACAGTGCCGGCCCTGGAAAGCAGACAAAATTACAGTGCCATCCGGAGCCAAGATTTTGCATTCGGACATAAATTTTAGGCCTTACAAACATTATAACTAAGCTCAGTGGTTGTAATAGAATGAATAATGGGCAAAAAGTAAGGGTAAATAAAACTTGCAAAATCTGACATATTCGACAGGGCCGGACCTTAAAAAAATGACCAAAATACGGTGCAATCTGTAACCACAATTTTTGCAATCATTTGCAAAGTTTTGGCCTAACCGACATTACTACTGCACTCAGGGATTCTTACTGAGCGACTATTGGGCAAAAATGAATAGAAAAGAACACTTGGAAAAATCTGCCATTTTTGACAGTGCCGGCCCTGGAAAGCAGACAAAATTACAGTGCCATCTGGAGCCGAGATTTTGCATTCGGACATAAATTTTAGGCCTTACAAACATTATTACTAAGCTCACAGGTTGTAATAGAATGAGTACTGGGGAAAAATTAAGGGTAAATTAAACTTGCAAAATCTGCCATATTCAACAGGGCCGGACCTTAAAAAAAATAACAAAAATATGGTGGAATCTGTAACCACAATTTTTGCACTCATTTGCAAACTTTTGGCCTAACAGACATTAGTACTGCACTCAGAGGTTCTTACAGAGCGAGTATTGGGCGACAATGAATAGAAAATAACACTTGGAAAAATCTGCCATTTTCGAAAGTGCCGGCGATGGAAAGCAGACAAAATTACAGTGCCATCTGGAGCCGAGATTTTGCATTCGGACATCAATTTTAGGCCTTGCAAACATTATTACTAAGCTCAGAGGATTTAATATAATGAGTACTGGGTAAATATTAAGGGTAAATGAAACTTGCAAAATCTACCATATTTGACAGGGCCGGACCTTAAAAAATGACAAAAATATGGTGCGATCTGTAACCACAATTTTTGCACTCATTTGCAAACTTTTGGCCTAACAGACATTAGTACTGCACTCAGAGGTTCTTACTGAGCGAGTATTGGGCGACAATGAATAGAAAATAACACTTGGAAAAATCTGCCATTTTCGACAGTGCCGGCCTTGGAAAGCAGACAAAATTACAGTGCCATCCGGAGCCAAGATTTTGCATTCGGACATAAATTTTAGGCCTTACAAACATTATAACTAAGCTCAGTGGTTGTAATAGAATGAATAATGGGCAAAAAGTAAGGGTAAATAAAACTTGCAAAATCTGACATATTCGACAGGGCCGGACCTTAAAAAAATGACCAAAATACGGTGCAATCTGTAACCACAATTTTTGCAATCATTTGCAAAGTTTTGGCCTAACCGACATTACTACTGCACTCAGGGATTCTTACTGAGCGACTATTGGGCAAAAATGAATAGAAAAGAACACTTGGAAAAATCTGCCATTTTTGACAGTGCCGGCCCTGGAAAGCAGACAAAATTACAGTGCCATCTGGAGCCGAGATTTTGCATTCGGACATAAATTTTAGGCCTTACAAACATTATTACTAAGCTCACAGGTTGTAATAGAATGAGTACTCGGGAAAAATTAAGGGTAAATAAAACTTGCAAAATCTGACATATTCGACAGGGCCGGACCTTAAAAAAATGACCAAAATACTGTGCAATCTGTAACCACAATTTTTGCAATCATTTGCAAAGTTTTGGCCTAACCGACATTACTACTGCACTCAGGGATTCTTACTGAGCGACTATTGGGCAAAAATGAATAGAAAAGAACACTTGGAAAAATCTGCCATTTTTGACAGTGCCGGCCCTGGAAAGCAGACAAAATTACAGTGTCATCTGGAGCCGAGATTTTGCATTCGGGCATAAATTTTAGGCCTTACAAACATTATTACTAAGCTCAGAGGTTGTAATAGAATGAGTACTGGGGAAAAATTAAGGGTAAATTAAACTTGCAAAATCTGCCATATTTGACAGGGCCGGACCTTAAAAAAAATGACAAAAAATATGGTGGAATCTGTAACCACAATTTTTGCACTCATTTGCAAACTTTTGGCCTAACAGACATTAGTACTGCACTCAGAGGTTCTTACTGAGCGAGTATTGGGCGACAATGAATAGAAAATAACACTTGGAAAAATCTGCCATTTTCGACAGTGCCGGCCCTGGAAAGCAGACAAAATTACAGTGCCATCCGGAGCCAAGATTTTGCATTCGGACATAAATTTTAGGCCTTACAAACATTATAACTAAGCTCAGTGGTTGTAATAGAATGAATAATGGGCAAAAAGTAAGGGTAAATAAAACTTGCAAAATCTGACATATTCGACAGGGCCGGACCTTAAAAAAATGACCAAAATACGGTGCAATCTGTAACCACAATTTTTGCAATCATTTGCAAAGTTTTGGCCTAACCGACATTACTACTGCACTCAGGGATTCTTACTGAGCGACTATTGGGCAAAAATGAATAGAAAAGAACACTTGGAAAAATCTGCCATTTTTGACAGTGCTGGCCCTGGAAAGCAGACAAAATTACAGTGCCATCTGGAGCCGAGATTTTGCATTCGGACATAAATTTTAGGCCTTACAAACATTATTACTAAGCTCACAGGTTGTAATAGAATGAGTACTGGGGAAAAATTAAGGGTAAATTAAACTTGCAAAATCTGCCATATTCAACAGGGCCGGACCTTAAAAAAAATAACAAAAATATGGTGGAATCTGTAACCACAATTTTTGCACTCATTTGCAAACTTTTGGCCTAACAGACATTAGTACTGCACTCAGAGGTTCTTACAGAGCGAGTATTGGGCGACAATGAATAGAAAATAACACTTGGAAAAATCTGCCATTTTCGAAAGTGCCGGCGATGGAAAGCAGACAAAATTACAGTGCCATCTGGAGCCGAGATTTTGCATTCGGACATCAATTTTAGGCCTTGCAAACATTATTACTAAGCTCAGAGGATTTAATATAATGAGTACTGGGTAAATATTAAGGGTAAATGAAACTTGCAAAATCTACCATATTTGACAGGGCCGGACCTTAAAAAATGACAAAAATATGGTGGAATCTGTAACCACAATTTTTGCACTCATTTGCAAACTTATGGCCTAACAGACATTAGTACTGCACTCAGAGGTTCTTACTGAGCGAGTATTGGGCGACAATGAATAGAAAATAACACTTGGAAAAATCTGCCATTTTCGACAGTGACGGCCCTGGAAAGCAGACAAAATTACAGTGCCATCCGGAGCCAAGATTTTGCATTCGGACATAAATTTTAGGCCTTACAAACATTATAACTAAGCTCAGTGGTTGTAATAGAATGAATACTGGGCAAAAAGTAAGGGTAAATAAAACTTGCAAAATCTGACATATTCGACAGGGCCGGACCTTAAAAAAATGACCAAAATACGGTGCAATCTGTAACCACAATTTTTACAGTCATTTGCAAAGTTTTGGCCCAACCGACATTACTACTGCACTCAGGGATTCTTACTGAGCGACTATTGGGCGAAAATGAATAGAAAAGAACACTTGGAAAAATCTGCCATTTTTGACAGTGCCGGCCCTGGAAAGCAGACAAAATTACAGTGCCATCTGGAGCCGAGATTTTGCATTCGGACATAAATTTTAGGCCTTACAAACATTATTACTAAGCTCACAGGTTGTAATAGAATGAGTACTGGGGAAAAATTAAGGGTAAATTAAACTTGCAAAATCTGCCATATTCAACAGGGCCGGACCTTAAAAAAAATAACAAAAATATAGTGGAATCTGTAACCACAATTTTTGCACTCATTTGCAAACTTTTGGCCTAACAGACATTAGTACTGCACTCAGAGGTTCTTACAGAGCGAGTATTGGGTGACAATGAATAGAAAATAACACTTCGTAAAATCTGCCATTTTCGAAAGTGCCGGCGATGGAAAGCAGACAAAATTACAGTGCCATCTGGAGCCGAGATTTTGCATTCGGACATCAATTTTAGGCCTTGCAAACATTATTACTAAGCTCAGAGGATTTAATATAATGAGTACTGGGTAAATATTAAGGGTAAATGAAACTTGCAAAATCTACCATATTTGACAGGGCCGGACCTTAAAAAATGACAAAAATATGGTGCGATCTGTAACCACAATTTTTGCAATCGTTTGCAAAGTTTTGGCCTAGCAGACATTACTACTGCACTCAGAGATTCTTACTGAGCGAGTATTCGGCGACAATGAATAGAAAATAACACTTTGAAAAATCTGCCATTTTCGACAGTGCCGGCCCTGGAAAGCAAACAAAATTACAGTGCCATCTGGAGCCGAGATTTTGCATTCTGACATAAATTTTAGACCTTACAAACATTATAACTAAGCTCAGAGGTTGTAATAGAATGAATACTGGGCAAAAATTAAGGGTAATAAAACTTGCAAAATCTGACATATTCGACAGGGCCAGACCTTAAAAAAATGACCAAAATACGGTGCAATCTGTAACCACAATTTTTGCACTCATTTGCAAAGTTTTGGCCTAACAGACATTACTACTGCACTCAGGGGTTCTTACTGAGCGAGTTTTGGGCGACAATGAATAGAAAATACCTCTTGGAAAAATCTGCCATTTTCGACAGTGCCGGCCCTGGAAAGAAGACAAAATTACAGTGCCAGCTGGAGCCGATATTTTGCATTTGGACATAAATTTTAGACCTTACAAACATTATAACTAAGCTCAGAGGTTGTAATAGAATGAATACTGGGCAAAAAGTAAGGGTAAATAAAACTTGCAAAATCTGACATATTCGACAGGGCCGGACCTTAAAAAAATGACCAAAATACGGTGCAATCTGTAACCACAATTTTTGCAATCATTTGCAAAGTTTTGGCCTAACCGACATTACTACTGCACTCAGGGATTCTTACTGAGCGACTATTGGGCGAAAATGAATAGAAAAGAACACTTGGAAAAATCTGCCATTTTTGACAGTGCCGGCCCTGGAAAGCAGACAAAATTACAGTGCCATCTGGAGCCGAGATTTTGCATTCGGACATAAATGTTAGGCCTTACAAACATTATTACTAAGCTCACAGGTTGTAATAGAATGAGTACTGGGGAAAAATTAAGGGTAAATTAAACTTGCAAAATCTGCCATATTCAACAGGGCCGGACCTTAAAAAAAATAACAAAAATATGGTGGAATCTGTAACCACAATTTTTGCACTCATTTGCAAACTTTTGGCCTAACAGACATTAGTACTGCACTCAGAGGTTCTTACAGAGCGAGTATTGGGCGACAATGAATAGAAAATAACACTTGGAAAAATCTGCCATTTTCGAAAGTGCCGGCGATGGAAAGCAGACAAAATTACAGTGCCATCTGGAGCCGAGATTTTGCATTCGGACATCAATTTTAGGCCTTGCAAACATTATTACTAAGCTCAGAGGATTTAATATAATGAGTACTGGGTAAATATTAAGGGTAAATGAAACTTGCAAAATCTACCATATTTGACAGGGCCGGACCTTAAAAAATGACAAAAATATGGTGCGATCTGTAACCACAATTTTTGCAATCGTTTGCAAACTTTTGGCCTAGCAGACATTACTACTGCACTCAGAGGTTCTTACTGAGCGAGTATTCGGCGACAATGAATAGAAAATAACACTTTGAAAAATCTGCCATTTTCGACAGTGCCGGCCCTGGAAAGCAAACAAAATTACAGTGCCATCTGGAGCCGAGATTTTGCATTCTGACATAAATTTTAGACCTTACAAACATTATTACTAAGCTCAGAGGTTGTAATAGAATGAATACTGGGCAAAAATTAAGGGTAATAAAACTTGCAAAATCTGACATATTCGACAGGGCCAGACCTTAAAAAAATGACCAAAATACGGTGCAATCTGTAACCACAATTTTTGCACTCATTTGCAAAGTTTTGGCCTAACAGACATTACTACTGCACTCAGGGGTTCTTACTGAGCGAGTTTTGGGCGACAATGAATAGAAAATACCTCTTGGAAAAATCTGCCATTTTCGACAGTGCCGGCCCTGGAAAGAAGACAAAATTACAGTGCCAGCTGGAGCCGATATTTTGCATTTGGACATAAATTTTAGACCTTACAAACATTATAACTAAGCTCAGAGGTTGTAATAGAATGAATACTGGGCAAAAAGTAAGGGTAAATAAAACTTGCAAAATCTGACATATTCGACAGGGCCGGACCTTAAAAAAATGACCAAAATACGGTGCAATCTGTAACCACAATTTTTGCAATCATTTGCAAAGTTTTGGCCTAACCGACATTACTACTGCACTCAGGGATTCTTACTGAGCGACTATTGGGCGAAAATGAATAGAAAAGAACACTTGGAAAAATCTGCCATTTTTGACAGTGCCGGCCCTGGAAAGCAGACAAAATTACAGTGCCATCTGGAGCCGAGATTTTGCATTCGGACATAAATGTTAGGCCTTACAAACATTATTACTAAGCTCACAGGTTGTAATAGAATGAGTACTGGGGAAAAATTAAGGGTAAATTAAACTTGCAAAATCTGCCATATTCAACAGGGCCGGACCTTAAAAAAAATAACAAAAATATGGTGGAATCTGTAACCACAATTTTTGCACTCATTTGCAAACTTTTGGCCTAACAGACATTAGTACTGCACTCAGAGGTTCTTACAGAGCGAGTATTGGGCGACAATGAATAGAAAATAACACTTGGAAAAATCTGCCATTTTCGAAAGTGCCGGCGATGGAAAGCAGACAAAATTACAGTGCCATCTGGAGCCGAGATTTTGCATTCGGACATCAATTTTAGGCCTTGCAAACATTATTACTAAGCTCAGAGGATTTAATATAATGAGTACTGGGTAAATATTAAGGGTAAATGAAACTTGCAAAATCTACCATATTTGACAGGGCCGGACCTTAAAAAATGACAAAAATATGGTGCGATCTGTAACCACAATTTTTGCAATCGTTTGCAAACTTTTGGCCTAGCAGACATTACTACTGCACTCAGAGGTTCTTACTGAGCGAGTATTCGGCGACAATGAATAGAAAATAACACTTTGAAAAATCTGCCATTTTCGACAGTGCCGGCCCTGGAAAGCAAACAAAATTACAGTGCCATCTGGAGCCGAGATTTTGCATTCTGACATAAATTTTAGACCTTACAAACATTATTACTAAGCTCAGAGGTTGTAATAGAATGAATACTGGGCAAAAATTAAGGGTAATAAAACTTGCAAAATCTGACATATTCGACAGGGCCGGACCTTAAAAAAATGACCAAAATACGGTGCAATCTGTAACCACAATTTTTGCACTCATTTGCAAAGTTTTGGCCTAACATACATTACTACTGCACTCAGGGGTTCTTACTGAGCGAGTTTTGGGCGACAATGAATAGAAAATAACTCTTGGAAAAATCTGCCATTTTCGACAGTGCCGGCCCTGGAAAGAAGACAAAATTACAGTGCCAGCTGGAGCCGATATTTTGCATTTGGACATAAATTTTAGACCTTACAAACATTATAACTAAGCTCAGAGGTTGTAATAGAATGAATACTGGGCAAAAAGTTAAGGTAAATAAAACTTGCAAAATCTGACATATTTGACAGGGCCGGACCTTAAAAAAATGACCAAAATACGGTGCAATCTGTAACCACAATTTTTGCAATCATATGCAAAGTTTTGGCCTAACCGACATTACTACTGCACTCAGGGATTCTTACTGAGCGACTATTTGGCGACAATGAATAGAAACGAACACTTGGAAAAATCTGCCATTTTCGACAGTGCCGGCCCTGGAAAGCAGACAAAATTACAGTGCCATCTGGAGCCGAGATTTTGCATTCGGACATAAATTTTAGACCTTACAAACATTATAACTAAGCTCAGAGGTTGTAATAGAATGAATACTGGGCAAAAATTAAGGGTAAATAAAACTTGCAAAATCTGCCATATTCGACAGGGCCGGACCTTAAAAAAATGACAAAAATATGGTGGAATCTGTAACCACAATTTTTGCACTCATTTGCAAACTTTTGGCCTAACAGACATTACTACTGCACTCAGGGGTTCTTACTGAGCGAGTATTTGGCGACAATGAATAGAAAATAACACTTGGAAAAATCTGCCATTTTTGACAGTGCAGGCCCTGGAAAGCAGACAAAATTACAGTGCCATCTGGAGCCGAGATTTTGCATTCGGACATAAATTTTAGGCCTTACAAACATTATTACTAAGCTCAGAGGTTGTAATAGAATGAGTACTGGGGAAAAATTAAGGGTAAATTAAACTTGCAAAATCTGCCATAGTCGACAGGGCCGGACCTTTAAAAAATGACAAAAAATATGGTGGAATCTGTAACCACAATTTTTGCACTCATTTGCAAACTTTTGGCCTAACAGACATTAGTACTGCACTCAGAGGTTCTTACTGAGCGAGTATTGGGCGACAATGAATAGAAAATAACACTTTGAAAAATCTGCCATTTTAGCCAGTGCCGGCCCTGGAAAGCAGACAAAATTACAGTGCCATCTGGAGCCAAGATTTTACATTCGGACATAAATTTTAGGCCTTACAAACATTATAACTAAGCTCAGTGGTTGTAATAGAATGAATACTGGGCAAAAAGTAAGGGTAAATAAAACTTGCAAAATCTGACATATTCGACAGGGCCGGACCTTAAAAAATGACCAAAATACAGTGCAATCTGTAACCACAATTTTTGCAATCATTTGCAAAGTTTTGGCCTAACCGACATTACTACTGCACTCAGGGATTCTTACTGAGCGACTATTGGGCAAAAATGAATAGAAAAGAACACTTGGAAAAATCTGCCATTTTTGACAGTGCCGGCCCTGGAAAGCAGACAAAATTACAGTGCCATCTGGAGCCGAGATTTTGCATTCGGACATAAATTTTAGGCCTTACAAACATTATTACTAAGCTCACAGGTTGTAATAGAATGAGTACTGGGGAAAAATTAAGGGTAAATAAAACTTGCAAAATCTGACATATTCGACAGGGCCGGACCTTAAAAAAATGACCAAAATACTGTGCAATCTGTAACCACAATTTTTGCAATCATTTGCAAAGTTTTGGCCTAACCGACATTACTACTGCACTCAGGGATTCTTACTGAGCGACTATTGGGCAAAAATGAATAGAAAAGAACACTTGGAAAAATCTGCCATTTTTGACAGTGCCGGCCCTGGAAAGCAGACAAAATTACAGTGTCATCTGGAGCCGAGATTTTGCATTCGGGCATAAATTTTAGGCCTTACAAACATTATTACTAAGCTCAGAGGTTGTAATAGAATGAGTACTGGGGAAAAATTAAGGGTAAATTAAACTTGCAAAATCTGCCATATTTGACAGGGCCGGACCTTAAAAAAATGACAAAAAATATGGTGGAATCTGTAACCACAATTTTTGCACTCATTTGCAAACTTTTGGCCTAACAGACATTAGTACTGCACTCAGAGGTTCTTACTGAGCGAGTATTGGGCGACAATGAATAGAAAATAACACTTGGAAAAATCTGCCATTTTTGACAGTGCCGGCCCTGGAAAGCAGACAAAATTACAGTGCCATCCGGAGCCAAGATTTTGCATTCGGACATAAATTTTAGGCCTTACAAACATTATAACTAAGCTCAGTGGTTGTAATAGAATGAATAATGGGCAAAAAGTAAGGGTAAATAAAACTTGCAAAATCTGACATATTCGACAGGGCCGGACCTTAAAAAAATGACCAAAATACGGTGCAATCTGTAACCACAATTTTTGCAATCATTTGCAAAGTTTTGGCCTAACCGACATTACTACTGCACTCAGGGATTCTTACTGAGCGACTATTTGGCGACAATGAATAGAAAAGAACACTTGGAAAAATCTGCCATTTTCGAAAGTGCCGGCGATGGAAAGCAGACAAAATTACAGTGCCATCTGGAGCCGAGATTTTGCATTCGGACATCAATTTTAGGCCTTGCAAACATTATTACTAAGCTCAGAGGATTTAATATAATGAGTACTGGGTAAATATTAAGGGTAAATGAAACTTGCAAAATCTACCATATTTGACAGGGCCGGACCTTAAAAAATGACAAAAATATGGTGCGATCTGTAACCACAATTTTTGCAATCGTTTGCAAACTTTTGGCCTAGCAGACATTACTACTGCACTCAGAGGTTCTTACTGAGCGAGTATTCGGCGACAATGAATAGAAAATAACACTTTGAAAAATCTGCCATTTTCGACAGTGCCGGCCCTGGAAAGCAAACAAAATTACAGTGCCATCTGGAGCCGAGATTTTGCATTCTGACATAAATTTTAGACCTTACAAACATTATTACTAAGCTCAGAGGTTGTAATAGAATGAATACTGGGCAAAAATTAAGGGTAATAAAACTTGCAAAATCTGACATATTCGACAGGGCCGGACCTTAAAAAAATGACCAAAATACGGTGCAATCTGTAACCACAATTTTTGCACTCATTTGCAAAGTTTTGGCCTAACAGACATTACTACTGCACTCAGGGGTTCTTACTGAGCGAGTTTTGGGCGACAATGAATAGAAAATACCTCTTGGAAAAATCTGCCATTTTCGACAGTGCCGGCCCTGGAAAGAAGACAAAATTACAGTGCCAGCTGGAGCCGATATTTTGCATTTGGACATAAATTTTAGACCTTACAAACATCATAACTAAGCTCAGAGGTTGTAATAGAATGAATACTGGGCAAAAAGTAAGGGTAAATAAAACTTGCAAAATCTGACATATTCGACAGGGCCGGACCTTAAAAAAATGACCAAAATACGGTGCAATCTGTAACCACAATTTTTGCAATCATTTGCAAAGTTTTGGCCTAACCGACATTACTACTGCACTCAGGGATTCTTACTGAGCGACTATTGGGCGAAAATGAATAGAAAAGAACACTTGGAAAAATCTGCCATTTTTGACAGTGCCGGCCCTGGAAAGCAGACAAAATTACAGTGCCATCTGGAGCCGAGATTTTGCATTCGGACATAAATGTTAGGCCTTACAAACATTATTACTAAGCTCACAGGTTGTAATAGAATGAGTACTGGGGAAAAATTAAGGGTAAATTAAACTTGCAAAATCTGCCATATTCAACAGGGCCGGACCTTAAAAAAAATAACAAAAATATGGTGGAATCTGTAACCACAATTTTTGCACTCATTTGCAAACTTTTGGCCTAACAGACATTAGTACTGCACTCAGAGGTTCTTACAGAGCGAGTATTGGGCGACAATGAATAGAAAATAACACTTGGAAAAATCTGCCATTTTCGAAAGTGCCGGCGATGGAAAGCAGACAAAATTACAGTGCCATCTGGAGCCGAGATTTTGCATTCGGACATCAATTTTAGGCCTTGCAAACATTATTACTAAGCTCAGAGGATTTAATATAATGAGTACTGGGTAAATATTAAGGGTAAATGAAACTTGCAAAATCTACCATATTTGACAGGGCCGGACCTTAAAAAATGACAAAAATATGGTGCGATCTGTAACCACAATTTTTGCAATCGTTTGCAAACTTTTGGCCTAGCAGACATTACTACTGCACTCAGAGGTTCTTACTGAGTGAGTATTCGGCGACAATGAATAGAAAATAACACTTTGAAAAATCTGCCATTTTCGACAGTGCCGGCCCTGGAAAGCAAACAAAATTACAGTGCCATCTGGAGCCGAGATTTTGCATTCTGACATAAATTTTAGACCTTACAAACATTATTACTAAGCTCAGAGGTTGTAATAGAATGAATACTGGGCAAAAATTAAGGGTAATAAAACTTGCAAAATCTGACATATTCGACAGGGCCGGACCTTAAAAAAATGACCAAAATACGGTGCAATCTGTAACCACAATTTTTGCACTCATTTGCAAAGTTTTGGCCTAACAGACATTACTACTGCACTCAGGGGTTCTTACTGAGCGAGTTTTGGGCGACAATGAATAGAAAATAACTCTTGGAAAAATCTGCCATTTTCGACAGTGCCGGCCCTGGAAAGAAGACAAAATTACAGTGCCAGCTGGAGCCGATATTTTGCATTTGGACATAAATTTTAGACCTTACAAACATTATAACTAAGCTCAGAGGTTGTAATAGAATGAATACTGGGCAAAAAGTTAAGGTAAATAAAACTTGCAAAATCTGACATATTTGACAGGGCCGGACCTTAAAAAAATGACCAAAATACGGTGCAATCTGTAACCACAATTTTTGCAATCATATGCAAAGTTTTGGCCTAACCGACATTACTACTGCACTCAGGGATTCTTACTGAGCGACTATTTGGCGACAATGAATAGAAAAGAACACTTGGAAAAATCTGCCATTTTCGACAGTGCCGGCCCTGGAAAGCAGACAAAATTACAGTGCCATCTGGAGCCGAGATTTTGCATTCGGACATAAATTTTAGACCTTACAAACATTATAACTAAGCTCAGAGGTTGTAATAGAATGAATACTGGGCAAAAATTAAGGGTAAATAAAACTTGCAAAATCTGCCATATTCGACAGGGCCGGACCTTAAAAAAATGACAAAAATATGGTGGAATCTGTAACCACAATTTTTGCACTCATTTGCAAACTTTTGGCCTAACAGACATTACTACTGCACTCAGGGGTTCTTACTGAGCGAGTATTTGGCGACAATGAATAGAAAATAACACTTGGAAAAATCTGCCATTTTTGACAGTGCAGGCCCTGGAAAGCAGACAAAATTACAGTGCCATCTGGAGCCGAGATTTTGCATTCGGACATAAATTTTAGGCCTTACAAACATTATTACTAAGCTCAGAGGTTGTAATAGAATGAGTACTGGGGAAAAATTAAGGGTAAATTAAACTTGCAAAATCTGCCATAGTCGACAGGGCCGGACCTTTAAAAAATGACAAAAAATATGGTGGAATCTGTAACCACAATTTTTGCACTCATTTGCAAACTTTTGGCCTAACAGACATTAGTACTGCACTCAGAGGTTCTTACTGAGCGAGTATTGGGCGACAATGAATAGAAAATAACACTTTGAAAAATCTGCCATTTTCGCCAGTGCCGGCCCTGGAAAGCAGACAAAATTACAGTGCCATCTGGAGCCAAGATTTTACATTCGGACATAAATTTTAGGCCTTACAAACATTATAACTAAGCTCAGTGGTTGTAATAGAATGAATACTGGGCAAAAAGTAAGGGTAAATAAAACTTGCAAAATCTGACATATTCGACAGGGCCGGACCTTAAAAAAATGACCAAAATACGGTGCAATCTGTAACCACAATTTTTGCAATCATATGCAAAGTTTTGGCCTAACAGACATTACTACTGCACTCAGGGATTCTTACTGAGCGAGTATTGGGCGACAATGAATAGAAAAGAACACTTGGAAAAATCTGCCATTTTTGACAGTGCCGGCCCTGGAAAGCAGACAAAATTACAGTGCCATCTGGAGCCGAGATTTTGCATTTAGACATAAATTTTAGGTCTTACAAACATTATTACTAAGCTCAGAGGTTGTAATAGAATGAGTACTGGGCAAAAATTAAGGGTAAATAAAACTTGCAAAATCTGACATATTCGACAGGGCCGGACCTTAAAAAAATGACCAAAATACGGTGCAATCTGTAACCACAATTTTTGCAATCATTTGCAAAGTTTTGGCCTAACCGACATTACTACTGCACTCAGGGATTCTTACTGAGCGACTATTGGGCAAAAATGAATAGAAAAGAACACTTGGAAAAATCTGCCATTTTTGACAGTGCCGGCCCTGGAAAGCAGACAAAATTACAGTGCCATCTGGAGCCGAGATTTTGCATTCGGACATAAATTTTAGGCCTTACAAACATTATTACTAAGCTCACAGGTTGTAATAGAATGAGTACTGGGGAAAAATTAAGGGTAAATTAAACTTGCAAAATCTGCCATATTCAACAGGGCCGGACCTTAAAAAAAATAACAAAAATATGGTGGAATCTGTAACCACAATTTTTGCACTCATTTGCAAACTTTTGGCCTAACAGACATTAGTACTGCACTCAGAGGTTCTTACAGAGCGAGTATTGGGCGACAATGAATAGAAAATAACACTTGGAAAAATCTGCCATTTTCGAAAGTGCCGGCGATGGAAAGCAGACAAAATTACAGTGCCATCTGGAGCCGAGATTTTGCATTCGGACATCAATTTTAGGCCTTGCAAACATTATTACTAAGCTCAGAGGATTTAATATAATGAGTACTGGGTAAATATTAAGGGTAAATGAAACTTGCAAAATCTACCATATTTGACAGGGCCGGACCTTAAAAAATGACAAAAATATGGTGCGATCTGTAACCACAATTTTTGCACTCATTTGCAAACTTTTGGCCTAACAGACATTAGTACTGCACTCAGAGGTTCTTACTGAGCGAGTATTGGGCGACAATGAATAGAAAATAACACTTGGAAAAATCTGCCATTTTCGACAGTGCCGGCCTTGGAAAGCAGACAAAATTACAGTGCCATCCGGAGCCAAGATTTTGCATTCGGACATAAATTTTAGGCCTTACAAACATTATAACTAAGCTCAGTGGTTGTAATAGAATGAATAATGGGCAAAAAGTAAGGGTAAATAAAACTTGCAAAATCTGACATATTCGACAGGGCCGGACCTTAAAAAAATGACCAAAATACGGTGCAATCTGTAACCACAATTTTTGCAATCATTTGCAAAGTTTTGGCCTAACCGACATTACTACTGCACTCAGGGATTCTTACTGAGCGACTATTGGGCAAAAATGAATAGAAAAGAACACTTGGAAAAATCTGCCATTTTTGACAGTGCCGGCCCTGGAAAGCAGACAAAATTACAGTGCCATCTGGAGCCGAGATTTTGCATTCGGACATAAATTTTAGGCCTTACAAACATTATTACTAAGCTCACAGGTTGTAATAGAATGAGTACTGGGGAAAAATTAAGGGTAAATAAAACTTGCAAATTCTGACATATTCGACAGGGCCGGACCTTAAAAAAATGACCAAAATACTGTGCAATCTGTAACCACAATTTTTGCAATCATTTGCAAAGTTTTGGCCTAACCGACATTACTACTGCACTCAGAGGTTCTTACTGAGCGAGTATTTGGCGACAATGAATAGAAAATAACACTTGGAAAAATCTGCCATTTTCGACAGTGCCGGCCCTGGAAAGCAGACAAAATTACAGTGCCATCTGGAGCCAAGATTTTGCATTCGGACATAAATTTTAGGCCTTACAAACATTATAACTAAGCTCAGTGGTTGTAACAGAATGAATACTGGGCAAAAAGTAAGGGTAAATAAAACTTGCAAAATCTGACATATTCGACAGGGCCGGACCTTAAAAAAATGACCAAAATACGGTGCAATCTGTAACCACAATTTTTGCAATCATATGCAAAGTTTTGGTCTAACCGACATTACTACTGCACTCAGGGATTCTTACTGAGCGAGTATTGGGCGACAATGAATAGAAAAGAACACTTGGAAAAATCTGCCATTTTTGACAGTGCCGACCCTGGAAAGCAGACAATATTACAGTGCCATCTGGAGCCGAGATTTTGCATTCGGACATAAATTTTAGGCCTTACAAACATTATTACTAAGCTCAGAGGTTGTAATAGAATGAGTACTGGGGAAAAATTAAGGGTAAATTAAACTTGCAAAATCTGACATATTCGACAGGGCCGGACCTTAAAAAAATGACAAAAATATGGTGGAATCTGTAACCACAATTTTTGCACTCATTTGCAAACTTTTGGCCTAACAGACATTAGTACTGCATCAGATGTTCTTACTGAGCGAGTATTGGGTGACAATGAATAGAAAATAACACTTGGAAAAATCTGCCATTTTTGACAGTGACGGCCCTGGAAAGCAGACAAAATTACAGTGCCATCTAGAGCCGAGATTTTGCATTCGGACATAAATTTTAGACCTTACAAACATTATAACTAAGCTCAGAGGTTGTAATAGAATGAGTACTGGGCAAAAATTAAGGGTAAATAAAACTTGTAAAATCTGACATATTCGACAGGGCCGGACCTTAAAAAAATGACCAAAATACGGTGCAATCTGTAACCACAATTTTTGCACTCATTTACAAAGTTTTGGCCTAACAGACATTACTACTGCACTCAGGGGTTCTTACTGAGCGAGTATTTGGCGACAATGAATAGAAAATAACACTTGGAAAAATCTGCCATTTTTGACAGTGCCGGCCCTGGAAAGCAGACAAAATTACAGTGCCATCTGGAGCCGAGATTTTGCATTCGGACATAAATTTTAGGCCTTACAAACATTATTACTAAGCTCAGAGGTTGTAATAGAATGAGTACTGGGGAAAAATTAAGGGTAAATAAAACTTGCAAAATCTGACATATTCGACAGGGCCGGACCTTAAAAAAATGACCAAAATACGGTGCAATCTGTAACCACAATTTTTGCACTCATGTGCAAAGTTTTGGCCTAACAGACATTACTACTGCACTCAGAGGTTCTTACTGAGCGAGTATTTGGCGACAATGAATAGAAAATAACACTTGGAAAAATCTGCCATTTTCGACAGTGCCGGCCCTGGAAAGCAGACAAAATTACAGTGCCATCTGGAGCCAAGATTTTGCATTCGGACATAAATTTTAGGCCTTACAAACATTATAACTAAGCTCAGTGGTTGTAACAGAATGAATACTGGGCAAAAAGTAAGGGTAAATAAAACTTGCAAAATCTGACATATTCGACAGGGCCGGACCTTAAAAAAATGACCAAAATACGGTGCAATCTGTAACCACAATTTTTGCAATCATATGCAAAGTTTTGGCCTAACAGACATTACTACTGCACTCAGGGATTCTTACTGAGCGAGTATTGGGCGACAATGAATAGAAAAGAACACTTGGAAAAATCTGCCATTTTTGACAGTGCCGGCCCTGGAAAGCAGACAAAATTACAGTGCCATCTGGAGCCGAGATTTTGCATTTAGACATAAATTTTAGGTCTTACAAACATTATTACTAAGCTCAGAGGTTGTAATAGAATGAGTACTGGGGAAAAATTAAGGGTAAATTAAACTTGCAAAATCTGACATATTCGACAGGGCCGGACCTTAAAAAAATGACAAAAATATGGTGGAATCTGTAACCACAATTTTTGCACTCATTTGCAAACTTTTGGCCTAACAGACATTAGTACTGCACTCAGATGTTCTTACTGAGCGAGTATTGGGTGACAATGAATAGAAAATAACACTTGGAAAAATCTGCCATTTTTGACAGTTACGGCCCTGGAAAGCAGACAAAATTACAGTGCCATCTGGAGCCGAGATTTTGCATTCGGACATAAATTTTAGACCTTACAAACATTATAACTAAGCTCAGAGGTTGTAATAGAATGAGTAATGGGCAAAAATTAAGGGTAAATAAAACTTGTAAAATCTGACATATTCGACAGGGCCGGACCTTAAAAAAATGACCAAAATACGGTGCAATCTGTAACCACAATTTTTGCACTCATTTACAAAGTTTTGGCCTAACAGACATTACTACTGCACTTAGGGGTTCTTACTGAGCGAGTATTTGGCGACAATGAATAGAAAATAACACTTGGAAAAATCTGCCATTTTTGACAGTGCCGGCCCTGGAAAGCAGACAAAATTACAGTGCCATCTGGAGCCGAGATTTTGCATTCGGACATAAATTTTAGGCCTTACAAACATTATTACTAAGCTCAGAGGTTGTAATAGAATGAGTACTGGGGAAAAATTAAGGGTAAATTAAACTTGCAAAATCTGCCATATTCGACAGGGCCGGACCTTTAAAAAATGACAAAAAATATGGTGGAATCTGTAACCACAATTTTTGCACTCATTTGCAAACTTTTGGCCTAACAGACATTAGTACTGCACTCAGAGGTTCTTACTGAGCGAGTATTGGGCGACAATGAATAGAAAATAACACTTGGAAAATCTGCCATTTTCGACAGTGCCGGCCCTGGAAAGCAGACAAAATTACAGTGCCATCTGGAGCCAAGATTTTGCATTCGGACATAAATTTTAGGCCTTACAAACATTATAACTAAGCTCAGTGGTTGTAATAGAATGAATACTGGGCAAAAAGTAAGGGTAAATAAAACTTGCAAAATCTGACATATTCGACAGGGCTGGACCTTAAAAAAATGACCAAAATATGGTGCAATCTGTAACCACAATTTTTGCAATCATATGCAAAGTTTTGGCCTAACCGACATTACTACTGCACTCAGGGATTCTTACTGAGCGAGTATTGGGCGACAATGAATAGAAAAGAACACTTGGAAAAATCTGCCATTTTTGACAGTACCGGCCCTGGAAAGCAGACAAAATTACAGTGCCATCTGGAGCCGAGATTTTGCATTCGGACATAAATTTTAGGCCTTACAAACATTATTACTAAGCTCAGAGGTTGTAATAGAATGAGTACTGGGGAAAAATTAAGGGTAAATAAAACTTGCAAAATCTGACATATTCGACAGGGCCGGACCTTAAAAAAATGACCAAAATACGGTGCAATCTGTAACCACAATTTTTGCACTCATTTGCAAAGTTTTGGCCTAACAGACATTACTACTGCACTCAGAGGTTCTTACTGAGCGAGTATTTGGCGACAATGAATAGAAAATAACACTTGGAAAAATCTGCCATTTTCGACAGTGCCGGCCCTGGAAAGCAGACAAAATTACAGTGCCATCTGGAGCCAAGATTTTGCATTCGGACATAAATTTTAGGCCTTACAAACATTATAACTAAGCTCAGTGGTTGTAACAGAATGAATACTGGGCAAAAAGTAAGGGTAAATAAAACTTGCAAAATCTGACATATTCGACAGGGCCGGACCTTAAAAAAATGACCAAAATACGGTGCAATCTGTAACCACAATTTTTGCAATCATATGCAAAGTTTTGGTCTAACCGACATTACTACTGCACTCAGGGATTCTTACTGAGCGAGTATTGGGCGACAATGAATAGAAAAGAACACTTGGAAAAATCTGCCATTTTTGACAGTGCCGGCCCTGGAAAGCAGACAATATTACAGTGCCATCTGGAGCCGAGATTTTGCATTCGGACATAAATTTTAGGCCTTACAAACATTATTACTAAGCTCAGAGGTTGTAATAGAATGAGTACTGGGGAAAAATTAAGGGTAAATTAAACTTGCAAAATCTGACATATTCGACAGGGCCGGACCTTAAAAAAATGACAAAAATATGGTGGAATCTGTAACCACAATTTTTGCACTCATTTGCAAACTTTTGGCCTAACAGACATTAGTACTGCATCAGATGTTCTTACTGAGCGAGTATTGGGTGACAATGAATAGAAAATAACACTTGGAAAAATCTGCCATTTTTGACAGTGACGGCCCTGGAAAGCAGACAAAATTACAGTGCCATCTAGAGCCGAGATTTTGCATTCGGACATAAATTTTAGACCTTACAAACATTATAACTAAGCTCAGAGGTTGTAATAGAATGAGTACTGGGCAAAAATTAAGGGTAAATAAAACTTGTAAAATCTGACATATTCGACAGGGCCGGACCTTAAAAAAATGACCAAAATACGGTGCAATCTGTAACCACAATTTTTGCACTCATTTACAAAGTTTTGGCCTAACAGACATTACTACTGCACTCAGGGGTTCTTACTGAGCGAGTATTTGGCGACAATGAATAGAAAATAACACTTGGAAAAATCTGCCATTTTTGACAGTGCCGGCCCTGGAAAGCAGACAAAATTACAGTGCCATCTGGAGCCGAGATTTTGCATTCGGACATAAATTTTAGGCCTTACAAACATTATTACTAAGCTCAGAGGTTGTAATAGAATGAGTACTGGGGAAAAATTAAGGGTAAATAAAACTTGCAAAATCTGACATATTCGACAGGGCCGGACCTTAAAAAAATGACCAAAATACGGTGCAATCTGTAACCACAATTTTTGCACTCATGTGCAAAGTTTTGGCCTAACAGACATTACTACTGCACTCAGAGGTTCTTACTGAGCGAGTATTTGGCGACAATGAATAGAAAATAACACTTGGAAAAATCTGCCATTTTCGACAGTGCCGGCCCTGGAAAGCAGACAAAATTACAGTGCCATCTGGAGCCAAGATTTTGCATTCGGACATAAATTTTAGGCCTTACAAACATTATAACTAAGCTCAGTGGTTGTAACAGAATGAATACTGGGCAAAAAGTAAGGGTAAATAAAACTTGCAAAATCTGACATATTCGACAGGGCCGGACCTTAAAAAAATGACCAAAATACGGTGCAATCTGTAACCACAATTTTTGCAATCATATGCAAAGTTTTGGCCTAACAGACATTACTACTGCACTCAGGGATTCTTACTGAGCGAGTATTGGGCGACAATGAATAGAAAAGAACACTTGGAAAAATCTGCCATTTTTGACAGTGCCGGCCCTGGAAAGCAGACAAAATTACAGTGCCATCTGGAGCCGAGATTTTGCATTTAGACATAAATTTTAGGTCTTACAAACATTATTACTAAGCTCAGAGGTTGTAATAGAATGAGTACTGGGGAAAAATTAAGGGTAAATTAAACTTGCAAAATCTGACATATTCGACAGGGCCGGACCTTAAAAAAATGACAAAAATATGGTGGAATCTGTAACCACAATTTTTGCACTCATTTGCAAACTTTTGGCCTAACAGACATTAGTACTGCACTCAGATGTTCTTACTGAGCGAGTATTGGGTGACAATGAATAGAAAATAACACTTGGAAAAATCTGCCATTTTTGACAGTTACGGCCCTGGAAAGCAGACAAAATTACAGTGCCATCTGGAGCCGAGATTTTGCATTCGGACATAAATTTTAGACCTTACAAACATTATAACTAAGCTCAGAGGTTGTAATAGAATGAGTAATGGGCAAAAATTAAGGGTAAATAAAACTTGTAAAATCTGACATATTCGACAGGGCCGGACCTTAAAAAAATGACCAAAATACGGTGCAATCTGTAACCACAATTTTTGCAATCATATGCAAAGTTTTGGCCTAACCGACATTACTACTGCACTCAGGGATTCTTACTGAGCGACTATTTGGCGACAATGAATAGAAAAGAACACTTGGAAAAATCTGCCATTTTCGACAGTGCCGGCCCTGGAAAGCAGACAAAATTACAGTGCCATCTGGAGCCGAGATTTTGCATTCGGACATAAATTTTAGACCTTACAAACATTATAACTAAGCTCAGAGGTTGTAATAGAATGAATACTGGGCAAAAATTAAGGGTAAATAAAACTTGCAAAATCTGCCATATTCGACAGGGCCGGACCTTAAAAAAATGACAAAAATATGGTGGAATCTGTAACCACAATTTTTGCACTCATTTGCAAACTTTTGGCCTAACAGACATTACTACTGCACTCAGGGGTTCTTACTGAGCGAGTATTTGGCGACAATGAATAGAAAATAACACTTGGAAAAATCTGCCATTTTTGACAGTGCAGGCCCTGGAAAGCAGACAAAATTACAGTGCCATCTGGAGCCGAGATTTTGCATTCGGACATAAATTTTAGGCCTTACAAACATTATTACTAAGCTCAGAGGTTGTAATAGAATGAGTACTGGGGAAAAATTAAGGGTAAATTAAACTTGCAAAATCTGCCATAGTCGACAGGGCCGGACCTTTAAAAAATGACAAAAAATATGGTGGAATCTGTAACCACAATTTTTGCACTCATTTGCAAACTTTTGGCCTAACAGACATTAGTACTGCACTCAGAGGTTCTTACTGAGCGAGTATTGGGCGACAATGAATAGAAAATAACACTTTGAAAAATCTGCCATTTTCGCCAGTGCCGGCCCTGGAAAGCAGACAAAATTACAGTGCCATCTGGAGCCAAGATTTTACATTCGGACATAAATTTTAGGCCTTACAAACATTATAACTAAGCTCAGTGGTTGTAATAGAATGAATACTGGGCAAAAAGTAAGGGTAAATAAAACTTGCAAAATCTGACATATTCGACAGGGCCGGACCTTAAAAAAATGACCAAAATACGGTGCAATCTGTAACCACAATTTTTGCAATCATATGCAAAGTTTTGGCCTAACAGACATTACTACTGCACTCAGGGATTCTTACTGAGCGAGTATTGGGCGACAATGAATAGAAAAGAACACTTGGAAAAATCTGCCATTTTTGACAGTGCCGGCCCTGGAAAGCAGACAAAATTACAGTGCCATCTGGAGCCGAGATTTTGCATTTAGACATAAATTTTAGGTCTTACAAACATTATTACTAAGCTCAGAGGTTGTAATAGAATGAGTACTGGGCAAAAATTAAGGGTAAATAAAACTTGCAAAATCTGACATATTCGACAGGGCCGGACCTTAAAAAAATGACCAAAATACGGTGCAATCTGTAACCACAATTTTTGCAATCATTTGCAAAGTTTTGGCCTAACCGACATTACTACTGCACTCAGGGATTCTTACTGAGCGACTATTGGGCAAAAATGAATAGAAAAGAACACTTGGAAAAATCTGCCATTTTTGACAGTGCCGGCCCTGGAAAGCAGACAAAATTACAGTGCCATCTGGAGCCGAGATTTTGCATTCGGACATAAATTTTAGGCCTTACAAACATTATTACTAAGCTCACAGGTTGTAATAGAATGAGTACTGGGGAAAAATTAAGGGTAAATTAAACTTGCAAAATCTGCCATATTCAACAGGGCCGGACCTTAAAAAAAATAACAAAAATATGGTGGAATCTGTAACCACAATTTTTGCACTCATTTGCAAACTTTTGGCCTAACAGACATTAGTACTGCACTCAGAGGTTCTTACAGAGCGAGTATTGGGCGACAATGAATAGAAAATAACACTTGGAAAAATCTGCCATTTTCGAAAGTGCCGGCGATGGAAAGCAGACAAAATTACAGTGCCATCTGGAGCCGAGATTTTGCATTCGGACATCAATTTTAGGCCTTGCAAACATTATTACTAAGCTCAGAGGATTTAATATAATGAGTACTGGGTAAATATTAAGGGTAAATGAAACTTGCAAAATCTACCATATTTGACAGGGCCGGACCTTAAAAAATGACAAAAATATGGTGCGATCTGTAACCACAATTTTTGCACTCATTTGCAAACTTTTGGCCTAACAGACATTAGTACTGCACTCAGAGGTTCTTACTGAGCGAGTATTGGGCGACAATGAATAGAAAATAACACTTGGAAAAATCTGCCATTTTCGACAGTGCCGGCCTTGGAAAGCAGACAAAATTACAGTGCCATCCGGAGCCAAGATTTTGCATTCGGACATAAATTTTAGGCCTTACAAACATTATAACTAAGCTCAGTGGTTGTAATAGAATGAATAATGGGCAAAAAGTAAGGGTAAATAAAACTTGCAAAATCTGACATATTCGACAGGGCCGGACCTTAAAAAAATGACCAAAATACGGTGCAATCTGTAACCACAATTTTTGCAATCATTTGCAAAGTTTTGGCCTAACCGACATTACTACTGCACTCAGGGATTCTTACTGAGCGACTATTGGGCAAAAATGAATAGAAAAGAACACTTGGAAAAATCTGCCATTTTTGACAGTGCCGGCCCTGGAAAGCAGACAAAATTACAGTGCCATCTGGAGCCGAGATTTTGCATTCGGACATAAATTTTAGGCCTTACAAACATTATTACTAAGCTCACAGGTTGTAATAGAATGAGTACTGGGGAAAAATTAAGGGTAAATAAAACTTGCAAATTCTGACATATTCGACAGGGCCGGACCTTAAAAAAATGACCAAAATACTGTGCAATCTGTAACCACAATTTTTGCAATCATTTGCAAAGTTTTGGCCTAACCGACATTACTACTGCACTCAGAGGTTCTTACTGAGCGAGTATTTGGCGACAATGAATAGAAAATAACACTTGGAAAAATCTGCCATTTTCGACAGTGCCGGCCCTGGAAAGCAGACAAAATTACAGTGCCATCTGGAGCCAAGATTTTGCATTCGGACATAAATTTTAGGCCTTACAAACATTATAACTAAGCTCAGTGGTTGTAACAGAATGAATACTGGGCAAAAAGTAAGGGTAAATAAAACTTGCAAAATCTGACATATTCGACAGGGCCGGACCTTAAAAAAATGACCAAAATACGGTGCAATCTGTAACCACAATTTTTGCAATCATATGCAAAGTTTTGGTCTAACCGACATTACTACTGCACTCAGGGATTCTTACTGAGCGAGTATTGGGCGACAATGAATAGAAAAGAACACTTGGAAAAATCTGCCATTTTTGACAGTGCCGACCCTGGAAAGCAGACAATATTACAGTGCCATCTGGAGCCGAGATTTTGCATTCGGACATAAATTTTAGGCCTTACAAACATTATTACTAAGCTCAGAGGTTGTAATAGAATGAGTACTGGGGAAAAATTAAGGGTAAATTAAACTTGCAAAATCTGACATATTCGACAGGGCCGGACCTTAAAAAAATGACAAAAATATGGTGGAATCTGTAACCACAATTTTTGCACTCATTTGCAAACTTTTGGCCTAACAGACATTAGTACTGCATCAGATGTTCTTACTGAGCGAGTATTGGGTGACAATGAATAGAAAATAACACTTGGAAAAATCTGCCATTTTTGACAGTGACGGCCCTGGAAAGCAGACAAAATTACAGTGCCATCTAGAGCCGAGATTTTGCATTCGGACATAAATTTTAGACCTTACAAACATTATAACTAAGCTCAGAGGTTGTAATAGAATGAGTACTGGGCAAAAATTAAGGGTAAATAAAACTTGTAAAATCTGACATATTCGACAGGGCCGGACCTTAAAAAAATGACCAAAATACGGTGCAATCTGTAACCACAATTTTTGCACTCATTTACAAAGTTTTGGCCTAACAGACATTACTACTGCACTCAGGGGTTCTTACTGAGCGAGTATTTGGCGACAATGAATAGAAAATAACACTTGGAAAAATCTGCCATTTTTGACAGTGCCGGCCCTGGAAAGCAGACAAAATTACAGTGCCATCTGGAGCCGAGATTTTGCATTCGGACATAAATTTTAGGCCTTACAAACATTATTACTAAGCTCAGAGGTTGTAATAGAATGAGTACTGGGGAAAAATTAAGGGTAAATAAAACTTGCAAAATCTGACATATTCGACAGGGCCGGACCTTAAAAAAATGACCAAAATACGGTGCAATCTGTAACCACAATTTTTGCACTCATGTGCAAAGTTTTGGCCTAACAGACATTACTACTGCACTCAGAGGTTCTTACTGAGCGAGTATTTGGCGACAATGAATAGAAAATAACACTTGGAAAAATCTGCCATTTTCGACAGTGCCGGCCCTGGAAAGCAGACAAAATTACAGTGCCATCTGGAGCCAAGATTTTGCATTCGGACATAAATTTTAGGCCTTACAAACATTATAACTAAGCTCAGTGGTTGTAACAGAATGAATACTGGGCAAAAAGTAAGGGTAAATAAAACTTGCAAAATCTGACATATTCGACAGGGCCGGACCTTAAAAAAATGACCAAAATACGGTGCAATCTGTAACCACAATTTTTGCAATCATATGCAAAGTTTTGGCCTAACAGACATTACTACTGCACTCAGGGATTCTTACTGAGCGAGTATTGGGCGACAATGAATAGAAAAGAACACTTGGAAAAATCTGCCATTTTTGACAGTGCCGGCCCTGGAAAGCAGACAAAATTACAGTGCCATCTGGAGCCGAGATTTTGCATTTAGACATAAATTTTAGGTCTTACAAACATTATTACTAAGCTCAGAGGTTGTAATAGAATGAGTACTGGGGAAAAATTAAGGGTAAATTAAACTTGCAAAATCTGACATATTCGACAGGGCCGGACCTTAAAAAAATGACAAAAATATGGTGGAATCTGTAACCACAATTTTTGCACTCATTTGCAAACTTTTGGCCTAACAGACATTAGTACTGCACTCAGATGTTCTTACTGAGCGAGTATTGGGTGACAATGAATAGAAAATAACACTTGGAAAAATCTGCCATTTTTGACAGTTATGGCCCTGGAAAGCAGACAAAATTACAGTGCCATCTGGAGCCGAGATTTTGCATTCGGACATAAATTTTAGACCTTACAAACATTATAACTAAGCTCAGAGGTTGTAATAGAATGAGTAATGGGCAAAAATTAAGGGTAAATAAAACTTGTAAAATCTGACATATTCGACAGGGCCGGACCTTAAAAAAATGACCAAAATACGGTGCAATCTGTAACCACAATTTTTGCACTCATTTACAAAGTTTTGGCCTAACAGACATTACTACTGCACTTAGGGGTTCTTACTGAGCGAGTATTTGGCGACAATGAATAGAAAATAACACTTGGAAAAATCTGCCATTTTTGACAGTGCCGGCCCTGGAAAGCAGACAAAATTACAGTGCCATCTGGAGCCGAGATTTTGCATTCGGACATAAATTTTAGGCCTTACAAACATTATTACTAAGCTCAGAGGTTGTAATAGAATGAGTACTGGGGAAAAATTAAGGGTAAATTAAACTTGCAAAATCTGCCATATTCGACAGGGCCGGACCTTTAAAAAATGACAAAAAATATGGTGGAATCTGTAACCACAATTTTTGCACTCATTTGCAAACTTTTGGCCTAACAGACATTAGTACTGCACTCAGAGGTTCTTACTGAGCGAGTATTGGGCGACAATGAATAGAAAATAACACTTGGAAAATCTGCCATTTTCGACAGTGCCGGCCCTGGAAAGCAGACAAAATTACAGTGCCATCTGGAGCCAAGATTTTGCATTCGGACATAAATTTTAGGCCTTACAAACATTATAACTAAGCTCAGTGGTTGTAATAGAATGAATACTGGGCAAAAAGTAAGGGTAAATAAAACTTGCAAAATCTGACATATTCGACAGGGCTGGACCTTAAAAAAATGACCAAAATATGGTGCAATCTGTAACCACAATTTTTGCAATCATATGCAAAGTTTTGGCCTAACCGACATTACTACTGCACTCAGGGATTCTTACTGAGCGAGTATTGGGCGACAATGAATAGAAAAGAACACTTGGAAAAATCTGCCATTTTTGACAGTACCGGCCCTGGAAAGCAGACAAAATTACAGTGCCATCTGGAGCCGAGATTTTGCATTCGGACATAAATTTTAGGCCTTACAAACATTATTACTAAGCTCAGAGGTTGTAATAGAATGAGTACTGGGGAAAAATTAAGGGTAAATAAAACTTGCAAAATCTGACATATTCGACAGGGCCGGACCTTAAAAAAATGACCAAAATACGGTGCAATCTGTAACCACAATTTTTGCACTCATTTGCAAAGTTTTGGCCTAACAGACATTACTACTGCACTCAGAGGTTCTTACTGAGCGAGTATTTGGCGACAATGAATAGAAAATAACACTTGGAAAAATCTGCCATTTTCGACAGTGCCGGCCCTGGAAAGCAGACAAAATTACAGTGCCATCTGGAGCCAAGATTTTGCATTCGGACATAAATTTTAGGCCTTACAAACATTATAACTAAGCTCAGTGGTTGTAACAGAATGAATACTGGGCAAAAAGTAAGGGTAAATAAAACTTGCAAAATCTGACATATTCGACAGGGCCGGACCTTAAAAAAATGACCAAAATACGGTGCAATCTGTAACCACAATTTTTGCAATCATATGCAAAGTTTTGGTCTAACCGACATTACTACTGCACTCAGGGATTCTTACTGAGCGAGTATTGGGCGACAATGAATAGAAAAGAACACTTGGAAAAATCTGCCATTTTTGACAGTGCCGGCCCTGGAAAGCAGACAATATTACAGTGCCATCTGGAGCCGAGATTTTGCATTCGGACATAAATTTTAGGCCTTACAAACATTATTACTAAGCTCAGAGGTTGTAATAGAATGAGTACTGGGGAAAAATTAAGGGTAAATTAAACTTGCAAAATCTGACATATTCGACAGGGCCGGACCTTAAAAAAATGACAAAAATATGGTGGAATCTGTAACCACAATTTTTGCACTCATTTGCAAACTTTTGGCCTAACAGACATTAGTACTGCATCAGATGTTCTTACTGAGCGAGTATTGGGTGACAATGAATAGAAAATAACACTTGGAAAAATCTGCCATTTTTGACAGTGACGGCCCTGGAAAGCAGACAAAATTACAGTGCCATCTAGAGCCGAGATTTTGCATTCGGACATAAATTTTAGACCTTACAAACATTATAACTAAGCTCAGAGGTTGTAATAGAATGAGTACTGGGCAAAAATTAAGGGTAAATAAAACTTGTAAAATCTGACATATTCGACAGGGCCGGACCTTAAAAAAATGACCAAAATACGGTGCAATCTGTAACCACAATTTTTGCACTCATTTACAAAGTTTTGGCCTAACAGACATTACTACTGCACTCAGGGGTTCTTACTGAGCGAGTATTTGGCGACAATGAATAGAAAATAACACTTGGAAAAATCTGCCATTTTTGACAGTGCCGGCCCTGGAAAGCAGACAAAATTACAGTGCCATCTGGAGCCGAGATTTTGCATTCGGACATAAATTTTAGGCCTTACAAACATTATTACTAAGCTCAGAGGTTGTAATAGAATGAGTACTGGGGAAAAATTAAGGGTAAATAAAACTTGCAAAATCTGACATATTCGACAGGGCCGGACCTTAAAAAAATGACCAAAATACGGTGCAATCTGTAACCACAATTTTTGCACTCATGTGCAAAGTTTTGGCCTAACAGACATTACTACTGCACTCAGAGGTTCTTACTGAGCGAGTATTTGGCGACAATGAATAGAAAATAACACTTGGAAAAATCTGCCATTTTCGACAGTGCCGGCCCTGGAAAGCAGACAAAATTACAGTGCCATCTGGAGCCAAGATTTTGCATTCGGACATAAATTTTAGGCCTTACAAACATTATAACTAAGCTCAGTGGTTGTAACAGAATGAATACTGGGCAAAAAGTAAGGGTAAATAAAACTTGCAAAATCTGACATATTCGACAGGGCCGGACCTTAAAAAAATGACCAAAATACGGTGCAATCTGTAACCACAATTTTTGCAATCATATGCAAAGTTTTGGCCTAACAGACATTACTACTGCACTCAGGGATTCTTACTGAGCGAGTATTGGGCGACAATGAATAGAAAAGAACACTTGGAAAAATCTGCCATTTTTGACAGTGCCGGCCCTGGAAAGCAGACAAAATTACAGTGCCATCTGGAGCCGAGATTTTGCATTTAGACATAAATTTTAGGTCTTACAAACATTATTACTAAGCTCAGAGGTTGTAATAGAATGAGTACTGGGGAAAAATTAAGGGTAAATTAAACTTGCAAAATCTGACATATTCGACAGGGCCGGACCTTAAAAAAATGACAAAAATATGGTGGAATCTGTAACCACAATTTTTGCACTCATTTGCAAACTTTTGGCCTAACAGACATTAGTACTGCACTCAGATGTTCTTACTGAGCGAGTATTGGGTGACAATGAATAGAAAATAACACTTGGAAAAATCTGCCATTTTTGACAGTTACGGCCCTGGAAAGCAGACAAAATTACAGTGCCATCTGGAGCCGAGATTTTGCATTCGGACATAAATTTTAGACCTTACAAACATTATAACTAAGCTCAGAGGTTGTAATAGAATGAGTAATGGGCAAAAATTAAGGGTAAATAAAACTTGTAAAATCTGACATATTCGACAGGGCCGGACCTTAAAAAAATGACCAAAATACGGTGCAATCTGTAACCACAATTTTTGCACTCATTTACAAAGTTTTGGCCTAACAGACATTACTACTGCACTTAGGGGTTCTTACTGAGCGAGTATTTGGCGACAATGAATAGAAAATAACACTTGGAAAAATCTGCCATTTTTGACAGTGCCGGCCCTGGAAAGCAGACAAAATTACAGTGCCATCTGGAGCCGAGATTTTGCATTCGGACATAAATTTTAGGCCTTACAAACATTATTACTAAGCTCAGAGGTTGTAATAGAATGAGTACTGGGGAAAAATTAAGGGTAAATTAAACTTGCAAAATCTGCCATATTCGACAGGGCCGGACCTTTAAAAAATGACAAAAAATATGGTGGAATCTGTAACCACAATTTTTGCACTCATTTGCAAACTTTTGGCCTAACAGACATTAGTACTGCACTCAGAGGTTCTTACTGAGCGAGTATTGGGCGACAATGAATAGAAAATAACACTTGGAAAAATCTGCCATTTTCGACAGTGCCGGCCCTGGAAAGCAGACAAAATTACAGTGCCATCTGGAGCCAAGATTTTGCATTCGGACATAAATTTTAGGCCTTACAAACATTATAACTAAGCTCAGTGGTTGTAATAGAATGAATACTGGGCAAAAAGTAAGGGTAAATAAAACTTGCAAAATCTGACATATTCGACAGGGCTGGACCTTAAAAAAATGACCAAAATATGGTGCAATCTGTAACCACAATTTTTGCAATCATATGCAAAGTTTTGGCCTAACCGACATTACTACTGCACTCAGGGATTCTTACTGAGCGAGTATTGGGCGACAATGAATAGAAAAGAACACTTGGAAAAATCTGCCATTTTTGACAGTACCGGCCCTGGAAAGCAGACAAAATTACAGTGCCATCTGGAGCCGAGATTTTGCATTCGGACATAAATTTTAGGCCTTACAAACATTATTACTAAGCTCAGAGGTTGTAATAGAATGAGTACTGGGGAAAAATTAAGGGTAAATAAAACTTGCAAAATCTGACATATTCGACAGGGCCGGACCTTAAAAAAATGACCAAAATACGGTGCAATCTGTAACCACAATTTTTGCACTCATTTGCAAAGTTTTGGCCTAACAGACATTACTACTGCACTCAGAGGTTCTTACTGAGCGAGTATTTGGCGACAATGAATAGAAAATAACACTTGGAAAAATCTGCCATTTTCGACAGTGCCGGCCCTGGAAAGCAGACAAAATTACAGTGCCATCTGGAGCCAAGATTTTGCATTCGGACATAAATTTTAGGCCTTACAAACATTATAACTAAGCTCAGTGGTTGTAACAGAATGAATACTGGGCAAAAAGTAAGGGTAAATAAAACTTGCAAAATCTGACATATTCGACAGGGCCGGACCTTAAAAAAATGACCAAAATACGGTGCAATCTGTAACCACAATTTTTGCAATCATATGCAAAGTTTTGGTCTAACCGACATTACTACTGCACTCAGGGATTCTTACTGAGCGAGTATTGGGCGACAATGAATAGAAAAGAACACTTGGAAAAATCTGCCATTTTTGACAGTGCCGGCCCTGGAAAGCAGACAATATTACAGTGCCATCTGGAGCCGAGATTTTGCATTCGGACATAAATTTTAGGCCTTACAAACATTATTACTAAGCTCAGAGGTTGTAATAGAATGAGTACTGGGGAAAAATTAAGGGTAAATTAAACTTGCAAAATCTGACATATTCGACAGGGCCGGACCTTAAAAAAATGACAAAAATATGGTGGAATCTGTAACCACAATTTTTGCAATCATTTCCAAAGTTTTGGCCTAACAGACATTAGTACTGCACTCAGATGTTCTTACTGAGCGAGTATTGGGTGACAATGAATAGAAAATAACACTTGGAAAAATCTGCCATATTTGACAGTGACGGCCCTGGAAAGCAGACAAAATTACAGTGCCATCTGGAGCCGAGATTTTGCATTCGGACATAAATTTTAGACCTTACAAACATTATTACTAAGCTCAGAGGTTGTAATAGAATGAGTACTGGGGAAAAATTAAGGGTAAATTAAACTTGCAAAATCTGACATATTCGACAGGGCCGGACCTTAAAAAAATGACAAAAATATGGTGGAATCTGTAACCACAATTTTTGCACTCATTTGCAAACTTTTGGCCTAACAGACATTAGTACTGCACTCAGAGGTTCTTACTGAGCGAGTATTGGGCGACAATGAATAGAAAATAACACTTGGAAAAATCTGCCATTTTCGCCAGTGCCGGCCCTGGAAAGCAGACAAAATTACAGTGCCATCTGGAGCCAAGATTTTACATTCGGACATAAATTTTAGGCCTTACAAACATTATAACTAAGCTCAGTGGTTGTAATAGAATGAATACTGGGCAAAAAGTAAGGGTAAATAAAACTTGCAAAATCTGACATATTCGACAGGGCCGGACCTTAAAAAAATGACCAAAATACGGTGCAATCTGTAACCACAATTTTTGCAATCATATGCAAAGTTTTGGCCTAACAGACATTACTACTGCACTCAGGGATTCTTACTGAGCGAGTATTGGGCGACAATGAATAGAAAAGAACACTTGGAAAAATCTGCCATTTTTGACAGTGCCGGCCCTGGAAAGCAGACAAAATTACAGTGCCATCTGGAGCCGAGATTTTGCATTTAGACATAAATTTTAGGTCTTACAAACATTATTACTAAGCTCAGAGGTTGTAATAGAATGAGTACTGGGGAAAAATTAAGGGTAAATTAAACTTGCAAAATCTGACATATTCGACAGGGCCGGACCTTAAAAAAATGACAAAAATATGGTGGAATCTGTAACCACAATTTTTGCAATCATTTCCAAAGTTTTGGCCTAACAGACATTAGTACTGCACTCAGATGTTCTTACTGAGCGAGTATTGGGTGACAATGAATAGAAAATAACACTTGGAAAAATCTGCCATATTTGACAGTGACGGCCCTGGAAAGCAGACAAAATTACAGTGCCATCTGGAGCCGAGATTTTGCATTCGGACATAAATTTTAGACCTTACAAACATTATTACTAAGCTCAGAGGTTGTAATAGAATGAGTACTGGGGAAAAATTAAGGGTAAATTAAACTTGCAAAATCTGACATATTCGACAGGGCCGGACCTTAAAAAAATGACAAAAATATGGTGGAATCTGTAACCACAATTTTTGCACTCATTTGCAAACTTTTGGCCTAACAGACATTAGTACTGCATCAGATGTTCTTACTGAGCGAGTATTGGGTGACAATGAATAGAAAATAACACTTGGAAAAATCTGCCATTTTTGACAGTGACGGCCCTGGAAAGCAGACAAAATTACAGTGCCATCTGGAGCCGAGATTTTGCATTCGGACATAAATTTTAGACCTTACAAACATTATAACTAAGCTCAGAGGTTGTAATAGAATGAGTACTGGGGAAAAATTAAGGGTAAATAAAACTTGCAAAATCTGACATATTCGACAGGGCCGGACCTTAAAAAAATGACCAAAATACGGTGCAATCTGTAACCACAATTTTTGCACTCATTTGCAAAGTTTTGGCCTAACAGACATTACTACTGCACTCAGAGGTTCTTACTGAGCGAGTATTTGGCGACAATGAATAGAAAATAACACTTGGAAAAATCTGCCATTTTCGACAGTGCCGGCCCTGGAAAGCAGACAAAATTACAGTGCCATCCGGAGCCAAGATTTTGCATTCGGACATAAATTTTAGGCCTTACAAACATTATTACTAAGCTCAGTGGTTGTAATAGAATGAGTACTGGGCAAAAAGTAAGGGTAAATTAAACTTGCAAAATCTGACATATTCGACAGGGCCGGACCTTAAAAAAATGACCAAAATACGGTGCAATCTGTAACCACAATTTTTGCAATCATATGCAAAGTTTTGGTCTAACCGACATTACTACTGCACTCAGGGATTCTTACTGAGCGAGTATTGGGCGACAATGAATAGAAAAGAACACTTGGAAAAATCTGCCATTTTTGACAGTGCCGGCCCTGGAAAGCAGACAATATTACAGTGCCATCTAGAGCCGAGATTTTGCATTCGGACATAAATTTTAGACCTTACAAACATTATAACTAAGCTCAGAGGTTGTAATAGAATGAGTACTGGGCAAAAATTAAGGGTAAATAAAACTTGTAAAATCTGACATATTCGACAGGGCCGGACCTTAAAAAAATGACCAAAATACGGTGCAATCTGTAACCACAATTTTTGCACTCATTTACAAAGTTTTGGCCTAACAGACATTACTACTGCACTCAGGGGTTCTTACTGAGCGAGTATTTGGCGACAATGAATAGAAAATAACACTTGGAAAAATCTGCCATTTTTGACAGTGCCGGCCCTGGAAAGCAGACAAAATTACAGTGCCATCTGGAGCCGAGATTTTGCATTCGGACATAAATTTTAGGCCTTACAAACATTATTACTAAGCTCAGAGGTTGTAATAGAATGAGTACTGGGGAAAAATTAAGGGTAAATAAAACTTGCAAAATCTGACATATTCGACAGGGCCGGACCTTAAAAAAATGACCAAAATACGGTGCAATCTGTAACCACAATTTTTGCACTCATTTGCAAAGTTTTGGCCTAACAGACATTACTACTGCACTCAGAGGTTCTTACTGAGCGAGTATTTGGCGACAATGAATAGAAAATAACACTTGGAAAAATCTGCCATTTTCGACAGTGCCGGCCCTGGAAAGCAGACAAAATTACAGTGCCATCTGGAGCCAAGATTTTGCATTCGGACATAAATTTTAGGCCTTACAAACATTATAACTAAGCTCAGTGGTTGTAACAGAATGAATACTGGGCAAAAAGTAAGGGTAAATAAAACTTGCAAAATCTGACATATTCGACAGGGCCGGACCTTAAAAAAATGACCAAAATACGGTGCAATCTGTAACCACAATTTTTGCAATCATATGCAAAGTTTTGGCCTAACAGACATTACTACTGCACTCAGGGATTCTTACTGAGCGAGTATTGGGCGACAATGAATAGAAAAGAACACTTGGAAAAATCTGCCATTTTTGACAGTGCCGGCCCTGGAAAGCAGACAAAATTACAGTGCCATCTGGAGCCGAGATTTTGCATTTAGACATAAATTTTAGGTCTTACAAACATTATTACTAAGCTCAGAGGTTGTAATAGAATGAGTACTGGGGAAAAATTAAGGGTAAATTAAACTTGCAAAATCTGACATATTCGACAGGGCCGGACCTTAAAAAAATGACAAAAATATGGTGGAATCTGTAACCACAATTTTTGCACTCATTTGCAAACTTTTGGCCTAACAGACATTAGTACTGCACTCAGATGTTCTTACTGAGCGAGTATTGGGTGACAATGAATAGAAAATAACACTTGGAAAAATCTGCCATTTTTGACAGTTACGGCCCTGGAAAGCAGACAAAATTACAGTGCCATCTGGAGCCGAGATTTTGCATTCGGACATAAATTTTAGACCTTACAAACATTATAACTAAGCTCAGAGGTTGTAATAGAATGAGTAATGGGCAAAAATTAAGGGTAAATAAAACTTGTAAAATCTGACATATTCGACAGGGCCGGACCTTAAAAAAATGACCAAAATACGGTGCAATCTGTAACCACAATTTTTGCACTCATTTACAAAGTTTTGGCCTAACAGACATTACTACTGCACTTAGGGGTTCTTACTGAGCGAGTATTTGGCGACAATGAATAGAAAATAACACTTGGAAAAATCTGCCATTTTTGACAGTGCCGGCCCTGGAAAGCAGACAAAATTACAGTGCCATCTGGAGCCGAGATTTTGCATTCGGACATAAATTTTAGGCCTTACAAACATTATTACTAAGCTCAGAGGTTGTAATAGAATGAGTACTGGGGAAAAATTAAGGGTAAATTAAACTTGCAAAATCTGCCATATTCGACAGGGCCGGACCTTTAAAAAATGACAAAAAATATGGTGGAATCTGTAACCACAATTTTTGCACTCATTTGCAAACTTTTGGCCTAACAGACATTAGTACTGCACTCAGAGGTTCTTACTGAGCGAGTATTGGGCGACAATGAATAGAAAATAACACTTGGAAAAATCTGCCATTTTCGACAGTGCCGGCCCTGGAAAGCAGACAAAATTACAGTGCCATCTGGAGCCAAGATTTTGCATTCGGACATAAATTTTAGGCCTTACAAACATTATAACTAAGCTCAGTGGTTGTAATAGAATGAATACTGGGCAAAAAGTAAGGGTAAATAAAACTTGCAAAATCTGACATATTCGACAGGGCTGGACCTTAAAAAAATGACCAAAATATGGTGCAATCTGTAACCACAATTTTTGCAATCATATGCAAAGTTTTGGCCTAACCGACATTACTACTGCACTCAGGGATTCTTACTGAGCGAGTATTGGGCGACAATGAATAGAAAAGAACACTTGGAAAAATCTGCCATTTTTGACAGTACCGGCCCTGGAAAGCAGACAAAATTACAGTGCCATCTGGAGCCGAGATTTTGCATTCGGACATAAATTTTAGGCCTTACAAACATTATTACTAAGCTCAGAGGTTGTAATAGAATGAGTACTGGGGAAAAATTAAGGGTAAATAAAACTTGCAAAATCTGACATATTCGACAGGGCCGGACCTTAAAAAAATGACCAAAATACGGTGCAATCTGTAACCACAATTTTTGCACTCATTTGCAAAGTTTTGGCCTAACAGACATTACTACTGCACTCAGAGGTTCTTACTGAGCGAGTATTTGGCGACAATGAATAGAAAATAACACTTGGAAAAATCTGCCATTTTCGACAGTGCCGGCCCTGGAAAGCAGACAAAATTACAGTGCCATCTGGAGCCAAGATTTTGCATTCGGACATAAATTTTAGGCCTTACAAACATTATAACTAAGCTCAGTGGTTGTAACAGAATGAATACTGGGCAAAAAGTAAGGGTAAATAAAACTTGCAAAATCTGACATATTCGACAGGGCCGGACCTTAAAAAAATGACCAAAATACGGTGCAATCTGTAACCACAATTTTTGCAATCATATGCAAAGTTTTGGTCTAACCGACATTACTACTGCACTCAGGGATTCTTACTGAGCGAGTATTGGGCGACAATGAATAGAAAAGAACACTTGGAAAAATCTGCCATTTTTGACAGTGCCGGCCCTGGAAAGCAGACAATATTACAGTGCCATCTGGAGCCGAGATTTTGCATTCGGACATAAATTTTAGGCCTTACAAACATTATTACTAAGCTCAGAGGTTGTAATAGAATGAGTACTGGGGAAAAATTAAGGGTAAATTAAACTTGCAAAATCTGACATATTCGACAGGGCCGGACCTTAAAAAAATGACAAAAATATGGTGGAATCTGTAACCACAATTTTTGCAATCATTTCCAAAGTTTTGGCCTAACAGACATTAGTACTGCACTCAGATGTTCTTACTGAGCGAGTATTGGGTGACAATGAATAGAAAATAACACTTGGAAAAATCTGCCATATTTGACAGTGACGGCCCTGGAAAGCAGACAAAATTACAGTGCCATCTGGAGCCGAGATTTTGCATTCGGACATAAATTTTAGACCTTACAAACATTATTACTAAGCTCAGAGGTTGTAATAGAATGAGTACTGGGGAAAAATTAAGGGTAAATTAAACTTGCAAAATCTGACATATTCGACAGGGCCGGACCTTAAAAAAATGACAAAAATATGGTGGAATCTGTAACCACAATTTTTGCACTCATTTGCAAACTTTTGGCCTAACAGACATTAGTACTGCACTCAGAGGTTCTTACTGAGCGAGTATTGGGCGACAATGAATAGAAAATAACACTTGGAAAAATCTGCCATTTTCGCCAGTGCCGGCCCTGGAAAGCAGACAAAATTACAGTGCCATCTGGAGCCAAGATTTTACATTCGGACATAAATTTTAGGCCTTACAAACATTATAACTAAGCTCAGTGGTTGTAATAGAATGAATACTGGGCAAAAAGTAAGGGTAAATAAAACTTGCAAAATCTGACATATTCGACAGGGCCGGACCTTAAAAAAATGACCAAAATACGGTGCAATCTGTAACCACAATTTTTGCAATCATATGCAAAGTTTTGGCCTAACAGACATTACTACTGCACTCAGGGATTCTTACTGAGCGAGTATTGGGCGACAATGAATAGAAAAGAACACTTGGAAAAATCTGCCATTTTTGACAGTGCCGGCCCTGGAAAGCAGACAAAATTACAGTGCCATCTGGAGCCGAGATTTTGCATTTAGACATAAATTTTAGGTCTTACAAACATTATTACTAAGCTCAGAGGTTGTAATAGAATGAGTACTGGGGAAAAATTAAGGGTAAATTAAACTTGCAAAATCTGACATATTCGACAGGGCCGGACCTTAAAAAAATGACAAAAATATGGTGGAATCTGTAACCACAATTTTTGCACTCATTTGCAAACTTTTGGCCTAACAGACATTAGTACTGCACTCAGATGTTCTTACTGAGCGAGTATTGGGTGACAATGAATAGAAAATAACACTTGGAAAAATCTGCCATTTTTGACAGTGACGGCCCTGGAAAGCAGACAAAATTACAGCGCCATCTGGAGCCGAGATTTTGCATTCGGACATAAATTTTAGACCTTACAAACATTATAACTAAGCTCAGAGGTTGTAATAGAATGAGTAATGGGCAAAAATTAAGGGTAAATAAAACTTGTAAAATCTGACATATTCGACAGGGCCGGACCTTAAAAAAATGACCAAAATACGGTGCAATCTGTAACCACAATTTTTGCACTCATTTACAAAGTTTTGGCCTAACAGACATTACTACTGCACTTAGGGGTTCTTACTGAGCGAGTATTTGGCGACAATGAATAGAAAATAACACTTGGAAAAATCTGCCATTTTTGACAGTGCCGGCCCTGGAAAGCAGACAAAATTACAGTGCCATCTGGAGCCGAGATTTTGCATTCGGACATAAATTTTAGACCTTACAAACATTATTACTAAGCTCAGAGGTTGTAATAGAATGAGTACTGGGGAAAAATTAAGGGTAAATTAAACTTGCAAAATCTGCCATATTCGACAGGGCCGGACCTTTAAAAAATGACAAAAAATATGGTGGAATCTGTAACCACAATTTTTGCACTCATTTGCAAACTTTTGGCCTAACAGACATTAGTACTGCACTCAGGGATTCTTACTGAGCGAGTATTGGGCGACAATGAATAGAAAAGAACACTTGGAAAAATCTGCCATTTTTGACAGTACCGGCCCTGGAAAGCAGACAAAATTACAGTGCCATCTGGAGCCGAGATTTTGCATTCGGACATAAATTTTAGGCCTTACAAACATTATTACTAAGCTCAGAGGTTGTAATAGAATGAGTACTGGGGAAAAATTAAGGGTAAATTAAACTTGCAAAATCTGACATATTCGACAGGGCCGGACCTTAAAAAAATGACAAAAATATGGTGGAATCTGTAACCACAATTTTTGCAATCATTTCCAAAGTTTTGGCCTAACAGACATTAGTACTGCACTCAGATGTTCTTACTGAGCGAGTATTGGGTGACAATGAATAGAAAATAACACTTGGAAAAATCTGCCATATTTGACAGTGACGGCCCTGGAAAGCAGACAAAATTACAGTGCCATCTGGAGCCGAGATTTTGCATTCGGACATAAATTTTAGACCTTACAAACATTATTACTAAGCTCAGAGGTTGTAATAGAATGAGTACTGGGGAAAAATTAAGGGTAAATTAAACTTGCAAAATCTGACATATTCGACAGGGCCGGACCTTAAAAAAATGACAAAAATATGGTGGAATCTGTAACCACAATTTTTGCACTCATTTGCAAACTTTTGGCCTAACAGACATTAGTACTGCATCAGATGTTCTTACTGAGCGAGTATTGGGTGACAATGAATAGAAAATAACACTTGGAAAAATCTGCCATTTTTGACAGTGACGGCCCTGGAAAGCAGACAAAATTACAGTGCCATCTGGAGCCGAGATTTTGCATTCGGACATAAATTTTAGACCTTACAAACATTATAACTAAGCTCAGAGGTTGTAATAGAATGAGTACTGGGGAAAAATTAAGGGTAAATAAAACTTGCAAAATCTGACATATTCGACAGGGCCGGACCTTAAAAAAATGACCAAAATACGGTGCAATCTGTAACCACAATTTTTGCACTCATTTGCAAAGTTTTGGCCTAACAGACATTACTACTGCACTCAGAGGTTCTTACTGAGCGAGTATTTGGCGACAATGAATAGAAAATAACACTTGGAAAAATCTGCCATTTTCGACAGTGCCGGCCCTGGAAAGCAGACAAAATTACAGTGCCATCTGGAGCCAAGATTTTGCATTCGGACATAAATTTTAGGCCTTACAAACATTATAACTAAGCTCAGTGGTTGTAACAGAATGAATACTGGGCAAAAAGTAAGGGTAAATAAAACTTGCAAAATCTGACATATTCGACAGGGCCGGACCTTAAAAAAATGACCAAAATACGGTGCAATCTGTAACCACAATTTTTGCAATCATATGCAAAGTTTTGGTCTAACCGACATTACTACTGCACTCAGGGATTCTTACTGAGCGAGTATTGGGCGACAATGAATAGAAAAGAACACTTGGAAAAATCTGCCATTTTTGACAGTGCCGGCCCTGGAAAGCAGACAATATTACAGTGCCATCTGGAGCCGAGATTTTGCATTCGGACATAAATTTTAGGCCTTACAAACATTATTACTAAGCTCAGAGGTTGTAATAGAATGAGTACTGGGGAAAAATTAAGGGTAAATTAAACTTGCAAAATCTGACATATTCGACAGGGCCGGACCTTAAAAAAATGACAAAAATATGGTGGAATCTGTAACCACAATTTTTGCACTCATTTGCAAACTTTTGGCCTAACAGACATTAGTACTGCATCAGATGTTCTTACTGAGCGAGTATTGGGTGACAATGAATAGAAAATAACACTTGGAAAAATCTGCCATTTTTGACAGTGACGGCCCTGGAAAGCAGACAAAATTATAGTGCCATCTAGAGCCGAGATTTTGCATTCGGACATAAATTTTAGACCTTACAAACATTATAACTAAGCTCAGAGGTTGTAATAGAATGAGTACTGGGCAAAAATTAAGGGTAAATAAAACTTGTAAAATCTGACATATTCGACAGGGCCGGACCTTAAAAAAATGACCAAAATACGGTGCAATCTGTAACCACAATTTTTGCACTCATTTACAAAGTTTTGGCCTAACAGACATTACTACTGCACTTAGGGGTTCTTACTGAGCGAGTATTTGGCGACAATGAATAGAAAATAACACTTGGAAAAATCTGCCATTTTTGACAGTGCCGGACCTGGAAAGCAGACAAAATTACAGTGCCATCTGGAGCCGAGATTTTGCATTCGGACATAAATTTTAGGCCTTACAAACATTATTACTAAGCTCAGAGGTTGTAATAGAATGAGTACTGGGGAAAAATTAAGGGTAAATAAAACTTGCAAAATCTGACATATTCGACAGGGCCGGACCTTAAAAAAATGACCAAAATACGGTGCAATCTGTAACCACAATTTTTGCACTCATTTGCAAAGTTTTGGCCTAACAGACATTACTACTGCACTCAGAGGTTCTTACTGAGCGAGTATTTGGCGACAATGAATAGAAAATAACACTTGGAAAAATCTGCCATTTTCGACAGTGCCGGCCCTGGAAAGCAGACAAAATTACAGTGCCATCTGGAGCCAAGATTTTGCATTCGGACATAAATTTTAGGCCTTACAAACATTATAACTAAGCTCAGTGGTTGTAACAGAATGAATACTGGGCAAAAAGTAAGGGTAAATAAAACTTGCAAAATCTGACATATTCGACAGGGCCGGACCTTAAAAAAATGACCAAAATACGGTGCAATCTGTAACCACAATTTTTGCAATCATATGCAAAGTTTTGGTCTAACCGACATTACTACTGCACTCAGGGATTCTTACTGAGCGAGTATTGGGCGACAATGAATAGAAAAGAACACTTGGAAAAATCTGCCATTTTTGACAGTGCCGGCCCTGGAAAGCAGACAAAATTACAGTGCCATCTGGAGCCGAGATTTTGCATTCGGACATAAATTTTAGGCCTTACAAACATTATTACTAAGCTCAGAGGTTGTAATAGAATGAGTACTGGGGAAAAATTAAGGGTAAATTAAACTTGCAAAATCTGACATATTCGACAGGGCCGGACCTTAAAAAAATGACAAAAATATGGTGGAATCTGTAACCACAATTTTTGCAATCATTTCCAAAGTTTTGGCCTAACAGACATTAGTACTGCACTCAGATGTTCTTACTGAGCGAGTATTGGGTGACAATGAATAGAAAATAACACTTGGAAAAATCTGCCATATTTGACAGTGACGGCCCTGGAAAGCAGACAAAATTACAGTGCCATCTGGAGCCGAGATTTTGCATTCGGACATAAATTTTAGACCTTACAAACATTATTACTAAGCTCAGAGGTTGTAATAGAATGAGTACTGGGGAAAAATTAAGGGTAAATTAAACTTGCAAAATCTGACATATTCGACAGGGCCGGACCTTAAAAAAATGACAAAAATATGGTGGAATCTGTAACCACAATTTTTGCACTCATTTGCAAACTTTTGGCCTAACAGACATTAGTACTGCACTCAGAGGTTCTTACTGAGCGAGTATTGGGCGACAATGAATAGAAAATAACACTTGGAAAAATCTGCCATTTTCGCCAGTGCCGGCCCTGGAAAGCAGACAAAATTACAGTGCCATCTGGAGCCAAGATTTTACATTCGGACATAAATTTTAGGCCTTACAAACATTATAACTAAGCTCAGTGGTTGTAATAGAATGAATACTGGGCAAAAAGTAAGGGTAAATAAAACTTGCAAAATCTGACATATTCGACAGGGACGGACCTTAAAAAAATGACCAAAATACGGTGCAATCTGTAACCACAATTTTTGCAATCATATGCAAAGTTTTGGCCTAACAGACATTACTACTGCACTCAGGGATTCTTACTGAGCGAGTATTGGGCGACAATGAATAGAAAAGAACACTTGGAAAAATCTGCCATTTTTGACAGTGCCGGCCCTGGAAAGCAGACAAAATTACAGTGCCATCTGGAGCCGAGATTTTGCATTTAGACATAAATTTTAGGTCTTACAAACATTATTACTAAGCTCAGAGGTTGTAATAGAATGAGTACTGGGGAAAAATTAAGGGTAAATTAAACTTGCAAAATCTGACATATTCGACAGGGCCGGACCTTAAAAAAATGACAAAAATATGGTGGAATCTGTAACCACAATTTTTGCACTCATTTGCAAACTTTTGGCCTAACAGACATTAGTACTGCACTCAGATGTTTTTACTGAGCGAGTATTGGGTGACAATGAATAGAAAATAACACTTGGAAAAATCTGCCATTTTTGACAGTGACGGCCCTGGAAAGCAGACAAAATTACAGCGCCATCTGGAGCCGAGATTTTGCATTCGGACATAAATTTTAGACCTTACAAACATTATAACTAAGCTCAGAGGTTGTAATAGAATGAGTAATGGGCAAAAATTAAGGGTAAATAAAACTTGTAAAATCTGACATATTCGACAGGGCCGGACCTTAAAAAAATGACCAAAATACGGTGCAATCTGTAACCACAATTTTTGCACTCATTTACAAAGTTTTGGCCTAACAGACATTACTACTGCACTTAGGGGTTCTTACTGAACGAGTATTTGGCGACAATGAATAGAAAATAACACTTGGAAAAATCTGCCATTTTTGACAGTGCCGGCCCTGGAAAGCAGACAAAATTACAGTGCCATCTGGAGCCAAGATTTTACATTCGGACATAAATTTTAGGCCTTACAAACATTATAACTAAGCTCAGTGGTTGTAATAGAATGAATACTGGGCAAAAAGTAAGGGTAAATAAAACTTGCAAAATCTGACATATTCGACAGGGACGGACCTTAAAAAAATGACCAAAATACGGTGCAATCTGTAACCACAATTTTTGCAATCATATGCAAAGTTTTGGCCTAACAGACATTACTACTGCACTCAGGGATTCTTACTGAGCGAGTATTGGGCGACAATGAATAGAAAAGAACACTTGGAAAAATCTGCCATTTTTGACAGTGCCGGCCCTGGAAAGCAGACAAAATTACAGTGCCATCTGGAGCCGAGATTTTGCATTTAGACATAAATTTTAGGTCTTACAAACATTATTACTAAGCTCAGAGGTTGTAATAGAATGAGTACTGGGGAAAAATTAAGGGTAAATTAAACTTGCAAAATCTGACATATTCGACAGGGCCGGACCTTAAAAAAATGACAAAAATATGGTGGAATCTGTAACCACAATTTTTGCACTCATTTGCAAACTTTTGGCCTAACAGACATTAGTACTGCACTCAGATGTTCTTACTGAGCGAGTATTGGGTGACAATGAATAGAAAATAACACTTGGAAAAATCTGCCATTTTTGACAGTTACGGCCCTGGAAAGCAGACAAAATTACAGTGCCATCTGGAGCCGAGATTTTGCATTCGGACATAAATTTTAGACCTTACAAACATTATAACTAAGCTCAGAGGTTGTAATAGAATGAGTAATGGGCAAAAATTAAGGGTAAATAAAACTTGTAAAATCTGACATATTCGACAGGGCCGGACCTTAAAAAAATGACCAAAATACGGTGCAATCTGTAACCACAATTTTTGCAATCATATGCAAAGTTTTGGCCTAACCGACATTACTACTGCACTCAGGGATTCTTACTGAGCGACTATTTGGCGACAATGAATAGAAAAGAACACTTGGAAAAATCTGCCATTTTCGACAGTGCCGGCCCTGGAAAGCAGACAAAATTACAGTGCCATCTGGAGCCGAGATTTTGCATTCGGACATAAATTTTAGACCTTACAAACATTATAACTAAGCTCAGAGGTTGTAATAGAATGAATACTGGGCAAAAATTAAGGGTAAATAAAACTTGCAAAATCTGCCATATTCGACAGGGCCGGACCTTAAAAAAATGACAAAAATATGGTGGAATCTGTAACCACAATTTTTGCACTCATTTGCAAACTTTTGGCCTAACAGACATTACTACTGCACTCAGGGGTTCTTACTGAGCGAGTATTTGGCGACAATGAATAGAAAATAACACTTGGAAAAATCTGCCATTTTTGACAGTGCAGGCCCTGGAAAGCAGACAAAATTACAGTGCCATCTGGAGCCGAGATTTTGCATTCGGACATAAATTTTAGGCCTTACAAACATTATTACTAAGCTCAGAGGTTGTAATAGAATGAGTACTGGGGAAAAATTAAGGGTAAATTAAACTTGCAAAATCTGCCATAGTCGACAGGGCCGGACCTTTAAAAAATGACAAAAAATATGGTGGAATCTGTAACCACAATTTTTGCACTCATTTGCAAACTTTTGGCCTAACAGACATTAGTACTGCACTCAGAGGTTCTTACTGAGCGAGTATTGGGCGACAATGAATAGAAAATAACACTTTGAAAAATCTGCCATTTTCGCCAGTGCCGGCCCTGGAAAGCAGACAAAATTACAGTGCCATCTGGAGCCAAGATTTTACATTCGGACATAAATTTTAGGCCTTACAAACATTATAACTAAGCTCAGTGGTTGTAATAGAATGAATACTGGGCAAAAAGTAAGGGTAAATAAAACTTGCAAAATCTGACATATTCGACAGGGCCGGACCTTAAAAAAATGACCAAAATACGGTGCAATCTGTAACCACAATTTTTGCAATCATATGCAAAGTTTTGGCCTAACAGACATTACTACTGCACTCAGGGATTCTTACTGAGCGAGTATTGGGCGACAATGAATAGAAAAGAACACTTGGAAAAATCTGCCATTTTTGACAGTGCCGGCCCTGGAAAGCAGACAAAATTACAGTGCCATCTGGAGCCGAGATTTTGCATTTAGACATAAATTTTAGGTCTTACAAACATTATTACTAAGCTCAGAGGTTGTAATAGAATGAGTACTGGGCAAAAATTAAGGGTAAATAAAACTTGCAAAATCTGACATATTCGACAGGGCCGGACCTTAAAAAAATGACCAAAATACGGTGCAATCTGTAACCACAATTTTTGCAATCATTTGCAAAGTTTTGGCCTAACCGACATTACTACTGCACTCAGGGATTCTTACTGAGCGACTATTGGGCAAAAATGAATAGAAAAGAACACTTGGAAAAATCTGCCATTTTTGACAGTGCCGGCCCTGGAAAGCAGACAAAATTACAGTGCCATCTGGAGCCGAGATTTTGCATTCGGACATAAATTTTAGGCCTTACAAACATTATTACTAAGCTCACAGGTTGTAATAGAATGAGTACTGGGGAAAAATTAAGGGTAAATTAAACTTGCAAAATCTGCCATATTCAACAGGGCCGGACCTTAAAAAAAATAACAAAAATATGGTGGAATCTGTAACCACAATTTTTGCACTCATTTGCAAACTTTTGGCCTAACAGACATTAGTACTGCACTCAGAGGTTCTTACAGAGCGAGTATTGGGCGACAATGAATAGAAAATAACACTTGGAAAAATCTGCCATTTTCGAAAGTGCCGGCGATGGAAAGCAGACAAAATTACAGTGCCATCTGGAGCCGAGATTTTGCATTCGGACATCAATTTTAGGCCTTGCAAACATTATTACTAAGCTCAGAGGATTTAATATAATGAGTACTGGGTAAATATTAAGGGTAAATGAAACTTGCAAAATCTACCATATTTGACAGGGCCGGACCTTAAAAAATGACAAAAATATGGTGCGATCTGTAACCACAATTTTTGCACTCATTTGCAAACTTTTGGCCTAACAGACATTAGTACTGCACTCAGAGGTTCTTACTGAGCGAGTATTGGGCGACAATGAATAGAAAATAACACTTGGAAAAATCTGCCATTTTCGACAGTGCCGGCCTTGGAAAGCAGACAAAATTACAGTGCCATCCGGAGCCAAGATTTTGCATTCGGACATAAATTTTAGGCCTTACAAACATTATAACTAAGCTCAGTGGTTGTAATAGAATGAATAATGGGCAAAAAGTAAGGGTAAATAAAACTTGCAAAATCTGACATATTCGACAGGGCCGGACCTTAAAAAAATGACCAAAATACGGTGCAATCTGTAACCACAATTTTTGCAATCATTTGCAAAGTTTTGGCCTAACCGACATTACTACTGCACTCAGGGATTCTTACTGAGCGACTATTGGGCAAAAATGAATAGAAAAGAACACTTGGAAAAATCTGCCATTTTTGACAGTGCCGGCCCTGGAAAGCAGACAAAATTACAGTGCCATCTGGAGCCGAGATTTTGCATTCGGACATAAATTTTAGGCCTTACAAACATTATTACTAAGCTCACAGGTTGTAATAGAATGAGTACTGGGGAAAAATTAAGGGTAAATAAAACTTGCAAATTCTGACATATTCGACAGGGCCGGACCTTAAAAAAATGACCAAAATACTGTGCAATCTGTAACCACAATTTTTGCAATCATTTGCAAAGTTTTGGCCTAACCGACATTACTACTGCACTCAGAGGTTCTTACTGAGCGAGTATTTGGCGACAATGAATAGAAAATAACACTTGGAAAAATCTGCCATTTTCGACAGTGCCGGCCCTGGAAAGCAGACAAAATTACAGTGCCATCTGGAGCCAAGATTTTGCATTCGGACATAAATTTTAGGCCTTACAAACATTATAACTAAGCTCAGTGGTTGTAACAGAATGAATACTGGGCAAAAAGTAAGGGTAAATAAAACTTGCAAAATCTGACATATTCGACAGGGCCGGACCTTAAAAAAATGACCAAAATACGGTGCAATCTGTAACCACAATTTTTGCAATCATATGCAAAGTTTTGGTCTAACCGACATTACTACTGCACTCAGGGATTCTTACTGAGCGAGTATTGGGCGACAATGAATAGAAAAGAACACTTGGAAAAATCTGCCATTTTTGACAGTGCCGACCCTGGAAAGCAGACAATATTACAGTGCCATCTGGAGCCGAGATTTTGCATTCGGACATAAATTTTAGGCCTTACAAACATTATTACTAAGCTCAGAGGTTGTAATAGAATGAGTACTGGGGAAAAATTAAGGGTAAATTAAACTTGCAAAATCTGACATATTCGACAGGGCCGGACCTTAAAAAAATGACAAAAATATGGTGGAATCTGTAACCACAATTTTTGCACTCATTTGCAAACTTTTGGCCTAACAGACATTAGTACTGCATCAGATGTTCTTACTGAGCGAGTATTGGGTGACAATGAATAGAAAATAACACTTGGAAAAATCTGCCATTTTTGACAGTGACGGCCCTGGAAAGCAGACAAAATTACAGTGCCATCTAGAGCCGAGATTTTGCATTCGGACATAAATTTTAGACCTTACAAACATTATAACTAAGCTCAGAGGTTGTAATAGAATGAGTACTGGGCAAAAATTAAGGGTAAATAAAACTTGTAAAATCTGACATATTCGACAGGGCCGGACCTTAAAAAAATGACCAAAATACGGTGCAATCTGTAACCACAATTTTTGCACTCATTTACAAAGTTTTGGCCTAACAGACATTACTACTGCACTCAGGGGTTCTTACTGAGCGAGTATTTGGCGACAATGAATAGAAAATAACACTTGGAAAAATCTGCCATTTTTGACAGTGCCGGCCCTGGAAAGCAGACAAAATTACAGTGCCATCTGGAGCCGAGATTTTGCATTCGGACATAAATTTTAGGCCTTACAAACATTATTACTAAGCTCAGAGGTTGTAATAGAATGAGTACTGGGGAAAAATTAAGGGTAAATAAAACTTGCAAAATCTGACATATTCGACAGGGCCGGACCTTAAAAAAATGACCAAAATACGGTGCAATCTGTAACCACAATTTTTGCACTCATGTGCAAAGTTTTGGCCTAACAGACATTACTACTGCACTCAGAGGTTCTTACTGAGCGAGTATTTGGCGACAATGAATAGAAAATAACACTTGGAAAAATCTGCCATTTTCGACAGTGCCGGCCCTGGAAAGCAGACAAAATTACAGTGCCATCTGGAGCCAAGATTTTGCATTCGGACATAAATTTTAGGCCTTACAAACATTATAACTAAGCTCAGTGGTTGTAACAGAATGAATACTGGGCAAAAAGTAAGGGTAAATAAAACTTGCAAAATCTGACATATTCGACAGGGCCGGACCTTAAAAAAATGACCAAAATACGGTGCAATCTGTAACCACAATTTTTGCAATCATATGCAAAGTTTTGGCCTAACAGACATTACTACTGCACTCAGGGATTCTTACTGAGCGAGTATTGGGCGACAATGAATAGAAAAGAACACTTGGAAAAATCTGCCATTTTTGACAGTGCCGGCCCTGGAAAGCAGACAAAATTACAGTGCCATCTGGAGCCGAGATTTTGCATTTAGACATAAATTTTAGGTCTTACAAACATTATTACTAAGCTCAGAGGTTGTAATAGAATGAGTACTGGGGAAAAATTAAGGGTAAATTAAACTTGCAAAATCTGACATATTCGACAGGGCCGGACCTTAAAAAAATGACAAAAATATGGTGGAATCTGTAACCACAATTTTTGCACTCATTTGCAAACTTTTGGCCTAACAGACATTAGTACTGCACTCAGATGTTCTTACTGAGCGAGTATTGGGTGACAATGAATAGAAAATAACACTTGGAAAAATCTGCCATTTTTGACAGTTACGGCCCTGGAAAGCAGACAAAATTACAGTGCCATCTGGAGCCGAGATTTTGCATTCGGACATAAATTTTAGACCTTACAAACATTATAACTAAGCTCAGAGGTTGTAATAGAATGAGTAATGGGCAAAAATTAAGGGTAAATAAAACTTGTAAAATCTGACATATTCGACAGGGCCGGACCTTAAAAAAATGACCAAAATACGGTGCAATCTGTAACCACAATTTTTGCACTCATTTACAAAGTTTTGGCCTAACAGACATTACTACTGCACTTAGGGGTTCTTACTGAGCGAGTATTTGGCGACAATGAATAGAAAATAACACTTGGAAAAATCTGCCATTTTTGACAGTGCCGGCCCTGGAAAGCAGACAAAATTACAGTGCCATCTGGAGCCGAGATTTTGCATTCGGACATAAATTTTAGGCCTTACAAACATTATTACTAAGCTCAGAGGTTGTAATAGAATGAGTACTGGGGAAAAATTAAGGGTAAATTAAACTTGCAAAATCTGCCATATTCGACAGGGCCGGACCTTTAAAAAATGACAAAAAATATGGTGGAATCTGTAACCACAATTTTTGCACTCATTTGCAAACTTTTGGCCTAACAGACATTAGTACTGCACTCAGAGGTTCTTACTGAGCGAGTATTGGGCGACAATGAATAGAAAATAACACTTGGAAAATCTGCCATTTTCGACAGTGCCGGCCCTGGAAAGCAGACAAAATTACAGTGCCATCTGGAGCCAAGATTTTGCATTCGGACATAAATTTTAGGCCTTACAAACATTATAACTAAGCTCAGTGGTTGTAATAGAATGAATACTGGGCAAAAAGTAAGGGTAAATAAAACTTGCAAAATCTGACATATTCGACAGGGCTGGACCTTAAAAAAATGACCAAAATATGGTGCAATCTGTAACCACAATTTTTGCAATCATATGCAAAGTTTTGGCCTAACCGACATTACTACTGCACTCAGGGATTCTTACTGAGCGAGTATTGGGCGACAATGAATAGAAAAGAACACTTGGAAAAATCTGCCATTTTTGACAGTACCGGCCCTGGAAAGCAGACAAAATTACAGTGCCATCTGGAGCCGAGATTTTGCATTCGGACATAAATTTTAGGCCTTACAAACATTATTACTAAGCTCAGAGGTTGTAATAGAATGAGTACTGGGGAAAAATTAAGGGTAAATAAAACTTGCAAAATCTGACATATTCGACAGGGCCGGACCTTAAAAAAATGACCAAAATACGGTGCAATCTGTAACCACAATTTTTGCACTCATTTGCAAAGTTTTGGCCTAACAGACATTACTACTGCACTCAGAGGTTCTTACTGAGCGAGTATTTGGCGACAATGAATAGAAAATAACACTTGGAAAAATCTGCCATTTTCGACAGTGCCGGCCCTGGAAAGCAGACAAAATTACAGTGCCATCTGGAGCCAAGATTTTGCATTCGGACATAAATTTTAGGCCTTACAAACATTATAACTAAGCTCAGTGGTTGTAACAGAATGAATACTGGGCAAAAAGTAAGGGTAAATAAAACTTGCAAAATCTGACATATTCGACAGGGCCGGACCTTAAAAAAATGACCAAAATACGGTGCAATCTGTAACCACAATTTTTGCAATCATATGCAAAGTTTTGGTCTAACCGACATTACTACTGCACTCAGGGATTCTTACTGAGCGAGTATTGGGCGACAATGAATAGAAAAGAACACTTGGAAAAATCTGCCATTTTTGACAGTGCCGGCCCTGGAAAGCAGACAATATTACAGTGCCATCTGGAGCCGAGATTTTGCATTCGGACATAAATTTTAGGCCTTACAAACATTATTACTAAGCTCAGAGGTTGTAATAGAATGAGTACTGGGGAAAAATTAAGGGTAAATTAAACTTGCAAAATCTGACATATTCGACAGGGCCGGACCTTAAAAAAATGACAAAAATATGGTGGAATCTGTAACCACAATTTTTGCACTCATTTGCAAACTTTTGGCCTAACAGACATTAGTACTGCATCAGATGTTCTTACTGAGCGAGTATTGGGTGACAATGAATAGAAAATAACACTTGGAAAAATCTGCCATTTTTGACAGTGACGGCCCTGGAAAGCAGACAAAATTACAGTGCCATCTAGAGCCGAGATTTTGCATTCGGACATAAATTTTAGACCTTACAAACATTATAACTAAGCTCAGAGGTTGTAATAGAATGAGTACTGGGCAAAAATTAAGGGTAAATAAAACTTGTAAAATCTGACATATTCGACAGGGCCGGACCTTAAAAAAATGACCAAAATACGGTGCAATCTGTAACCACAATTTTTGCACTCATTTACAAAGTTTTGGCCTAACAGACATTACTACTGCACTCAGGGGTTCTTACTGAGCGAGTATTTGGCGACAATGAATAGAAAATAACACTTGGAAAAATCTGCCATTTTTGACAGTGCCGGCCCTGGAAAGCAGACAAAATTACAGTGCCATCTGGAGCCGAGATTTTGCATTCGGACATAAATTTTAGGCCTTACAAACATTATTACTAAGCTCAGAGGTTGTAATAGAATGAGTACTGGGGAAAAATTAAGGGTAAATAAAACTTGCAAAATCTGACATATTCGACAGGGCCGGACCTTAAAAAAATGACCAAAATACGGTGCAATCTGTAACCACAATTTTTGCACTCATGTGCAAAGTTTTGGCCTAACAGACATTACTACTGCACTCAGAGGTTCTTACTGAGCGAGTATTTGGCGACAATGAATAGAAAATAACACTTGGAAAAATCTGCCATTTTCGACAGTGCCGGCCCTGGAAAGCAGACAAAATTACAGTGCCATCTGGAGCCAAGATTTTGCATTCGGACATAAATTTTAGGCCTTACAAACATTATAACTAAGCTCAGTGGTTGTAACAGAATGAATACTGGGCAAAAAGTAAGGGTAAATAAAACTTGCAAAATCTGACATATTCGACAGGGCCGGACCTTAAAAAAATGACCAAAATACGGTGCAATCTGTAACCACAATTTTTGCAATCATATGCAAAGTTTTGGCCTAACAGACATTACTACTGCACTCAGGGATTCTTACTGAGCGAGTATTGGGCGACAATGAATAGAAAAGAACACTTGGAAAAATCTGCCATTTTTGACAGTGCCGGCCCTGGAAAGCAGACAAAATTACAGTGCCATCTGGAGCCGAGATTTTGCATTTAGACATAAATTTTAGGTCTTACAAACATTATTACTAAGCTCAGAGGTTGTAATAGAATGAGTACTGGGGAAAAATTAAGGGTAAATTAAACTTGCAAAATCTGACATATTCGACAGGGCCGGACCTTAAAAAAATGACAAAAATATGGTGGAATCTGTAACCACAATTTTTGCACTCATTTGCAAACTTTTGGCCTAACAGACATTAGTACTGCACTCAGATGTTCTTACTGAGCGAGTATTGGGTGACAATGAATAGAAAATAACACTTGGAAAAATCTGCCATTTTTGACAGTTACGGCCCTGGAAAGCAGACAAAATTACAGTGCCATCTGGAGCCGAGATTTTGCATTCGGACATAAATTTTAGACCTTACAAACATTATAACTAAGCTCAGAGGTTGTAATAGAATGAGTAATGGGCAAAAATTAAGGGTAAATAAAACTTGTAAAATCTGACATATTCGACAGGGCCGGACCTTAAAAAAATGACCAAAATACGGTGCAATCTGTAACCACAATTTTTGCACTCATTTACAAAGTTTTGGCCTAACAGACATTACTACTGCACTTAGGGGTTCTTACTGAGCGAGTATTTGGCGACAATGAATAGAAAATAACACTTGGAAAAATCTGCCATTTTTGACAGTGCCGGCCCTGGAAAGCAGACAAAATTACAGTGCCATCTGGAGCCGAGATTTTGCATTCGGACATAAATTTTAGGCCTTACAAACATTATTACTAAGCTCAGAGGTTGTAATAGAATGAGTACTGGGGAAAAATTAAGGGTAAATTAAACTTGCAAAATCTGCCATATTCGACAGGGCCGGACCTTTAAAAAATGACAAAAAATATGGTGGAATCTGTAACCACAATTTTTGCACTCATTTGCAAACTTTTGGCCTAACAGACATTAGTACTGCACTCAGAGGTTCTTACTGAGCGAGTATTGGGCGACAATGAATAGAAAATAACACTTGGAAAAATCTGCCATTTTCGACAGTGCCGGCCCTGGAAAGCAGACAAAATTACAGTGCCATCTGGAGCCAAGATTTTGCATTCGGACATAAATTTTAGGCCTTACAAACATTATAACTAAGCTCAGTGGTTGTAATAGAATGAATACTGGGCAAAAAGTAAGGGTAAATAAAACTTGCAAAATCTGACATATTCGACAGGGCTGGACCTTAAAAAAATGACCAAAATATGGTGCAATCTGTAACCACAATTTTTGCAATCATATGCAAAGTTTTGGCCTAACCGACATTACTACTGCACTCAGGGATTCTTACTGAGCGAGTATTGGGCGACAATGAATAGAAAAGAACACTTGGAAAAATCTGCCATTTTTGACAGTACCGGCCCTGGAAAGCAGACAAAATTACAGTGCCATCTGGAGCCGAGATTTTGCATTCGGACATAAATTTTAGGCCTTACAAACATTATTACTAAGCTCAGAGGTTGTAATAGAATGAGTACTGGGGAAAAATTAAGGGTAAATAAAACTTGCAAAATCTGACATATTCGACAGGGCCGGACCTTAAAAAAATGACCAAAATACGGTGCAATCTGTAACCACAATTTTTGCACTCATTTGCAAAGTTTTGGCCTAACAGACATTACTACTGCACTCAGAGGTTCTTACTGAGCGAGTATTTGGCGACAATGAATAGAAAATAACACTTGGAAAAATCTGCCATTTTCGACAGTGCCGGCCCTGGAAAGCAGACAAAATTACAGTGCCATCTGGAGCCAAGATTTTGCATTCGGACATAAATTTTAGGCCTTACAAACATTATAACTAAGCTCAGTGGTTGTAACAGAATGAATACTGGGCAAAAAGTAAGGGTAAATAAAACTTGCAAAATCTGACATATTCGACAGGGCCGGACCTTAAAAAAATGACCAAAATACGGTGCAATCTGTAACCACAATTTTTGCAATCATATGCAAAGTTTTGGTCTAACCGACATTACTACTGCACTCAGGGATTCTTACTGAGCGAGTATTGGGCGACAATGAATAGAAAAGAACACTTGGAAAAATCTGCCATTTTTGACAGTGCCGGCCCTGGAAAGCAGACAATATTACAGTGCCATCTGGAGCCGAGATTTTGCATTCGGACATAAATTTTAGGCCTTACAAACATTATTACTAAGCTCAGAGGTTGTAATAGAATGAGTACTGGGGAAAAATTAAGGGTAAATTAAACTTGCAAAATCTGACATATTCGACAGGGCCGGACCTTAAAAAAATGACAAAAATATGGTGGAATCTGTAACCACAATTTTTGCAATCATTTCCAAAGTTTTGGCCTAACAGACATTAGTACTGCACTCAGATGTTCTTACTGAGCGAGTATTGGGTGACAATGAATAGAAAATAACACTTGGAAAAATCTGCCATATTTGACAGTGACGGCCCTGGAAAGCAGACAAAATTACAGTGCCATCTGGAGCCGAGATTTTGCATTCGGACATAAATTTTAGACCTTACAAACATTATTACTAAGCTCAGAGGTTGTAATAGAATGAGTACTGGGGAAAAATTAAGGGTAAATTAAACTTGCAAAATCTGACATATTCGACAGGGCCGGACCTTAAAAAAATGACAAAAATATGGTGGAATCTGTAACCACAATTTTTGCACTCATTTGCAAACTTTTGGCCTAACAGACATTAGTACTGCACTCAGAGGTTCTTACTGAGCGAGTATTGGGCGACAATGAATAGAAAATAACACTTGGAAAAATCTGCCATTTTCGCCAGTGCCGGCCCTGGAAAGCAGACAAAATTACAGTGCCATCTGGAGCCAAGATTTTACATTCGGACATAAATTTTAGGCCTTACAAACATTATAACTAAGCTCAGTGGTTGTAATAGAATGAATACTGGGCAAAAAGTAAGGGTAAATAAAACTTGCAAAATCTGACATATTCGACAGGGCCGGACCTTAAAAAAATGACCAAAATACGGTGCAATCTGTAACCACAATTTTTGCAATCATATGCAAAGTTTTGGCCTAACAGACATTACTACTGCACTCAGGGATTCTTACTGAGCGAGTATTGGGCGACAATGAATAGAAAAGAACACTTGGAAAAATCTGCCATTTTTGACAGTGCCGGCCCTGGAAAGCAGACAAAATTACAGTGCCATCTGGAGCCGAGATTTTGCATTTAGACATAAATTTTAGGTCTTACAAACATTATTACTAAGCTCAGAGGTTGTAATAGAATGAGTACTGGGGAAAAATTAAGGGTAAATTAAACTTGCAAAATCTGACATATTCGACAGGGCCGGACCTTAAAAAAATGACAAAAATATGGTGGAATCTGTAACCACAATTTTTGCAATCATTTCCAAAGTTTTGGCCTAACAGACATTAGTACTGCACTCAGATGTTCTTACTGAGCGAGTATTGGGTGACAATGAATAGAAAATAACACTTGGAAAAATCTGCCATATTTGACAGTGACGGCCCTGGAAAGCAGACAAAATTACAGTGCCATCTGGAGCCGAGATTTTGCATTCGGACATAAATTTTAGACCTTACAAACATTATTACTAAGCTCAGAGGTTGTAATAGAATGAGTACTGGGGAAAAATTAAGGGTAAATTAAACTTGCAAAATCTGACATATTCGACAGGGCCGGACCTTAAAAAAATGACAAAAATATGGTGGAATCTGTAACCACAATTTTTGCACTCATTTGCAAACTTTTGGCCTAACAGACATTAGTACTGCATCAGATGTTCTTACTGAGCGAGTATTGGGTGACAATGAATAGAAAATAACACTTGGAAAAATCTGCCATTTTTGACAGTGACGGCCCTGGAAAGCAGACAAAATTACAGTGCCATCTGGAGCCGAGATTTTGCATTCGGACATAAATTTTAGACCTTACAAACATTATAACTAAGCTCAGAGGTTGTAATAGAATGAGTACTGGGGAAAAATTAAGGGTAAATAAAACTTGCAAAATCTGACATATTCGACAGGGCCGGACCTTAAAAAAATGACCAAAATACGGTGCAATCTGTAACCACAATTTTTGCACTCATTTGCAAAGTTTTGGCCTAACAGACATTACTACTGCACTCAGAGGTTCTTACTGAGCGAGTATTTGGCGACAATGAATAGAAAATAACACTTGGAAAAATCTGCCATTTTCGACAGTGCCGGCCCTGGAAAGCAGACAAAATTACAGTGCCATCCGGAGCCAAGATTTTGCATTCGGACATAAATTTTAGGCCTTACAAACATTATTACTAAGCTCAGTGGTTGTAATAGAATGAGTACTGGGCAAAAAGTAAGGGTAAATTAAACTTGCAAAATCTGACATATTCGACAGGGCCGGACCTTAAAAAAATGACCAAAATACGGTGCAATCTGTAACCACAATTTTTGCAATCATATGCAAAGTTTTGGTCTAACCGACATTACTACTGCACTCAGGGATTCTTACTGAGCGAGTATTGGGCGACAATGAATAGAAAAGAACACTTGGAAAAATCTGCCATTTTTGACAGTGCCGGCCCTGGAAAGCAGACAATATTACAGTGCCATCTAGAGCCGAGATTTTGCATTCGGACATAAATTTTAGACCTTACAAACATTATAACTAAGCTCAGAGGTTGTAATAGAATGAGTACTGGGCAAAAATTAAGGGTAAATAAAACTTGTAAAATCTGACATATTCGACAGGGCCGGACCTTAAAAAAATGACCAAAATACGGTGCAATCTGTAACCACAATTTTTGCACTCATTTACAAAGTTTTGGCCTAACAGACATTACTACTGCACTCAGGGGTTCTTACTGAGCGAGTATTTGGCGACAATGAATAGAAAATAACACTTGGAAAAATCTGCCATTTTTGACAGTGCCGGCCCTGGAAAGCAGACAAAATTACAGTGCCATCTGGAGCCGAGATTTTGCATTCGGACATAAATTTTAGGCCTTACAAACATTATTACTAAGCTCAGAGGTTGTAATAGAATGAGTACTGGGGAAAAATTAAGGGTAAATAAAACTTGCAAAATCTGACATATTCGACAGGGCCGGACCTTAAAAAAATGACCAAAATACGGTGCAATCTGTAACCACAATTTTTGCACTCATTTGCAAAGTTTTGGCCTAACAGACATTACTACTGCACTCAGAGGTTCTTACTGAGCGAGTATTTGGCGACAATGAATAGAAAATAACACTTGGAAAAATCTGCCATTTTCGACAGTGCCGGCCCTGGAAAGCAGACAAAATTACAGTGCCATCTGGAGCCAAGATTTTGCATTCGGACATAAATTTTAGGCCTTACAAACATTATAACTAAGCTCAGTGGTTGTAACAGAATGAATACTGGGCAAAAAGTAAGGGTAAATAAAACTTGCAAAATCTGACATATTCGACAGGGCCGGACCTTAAAAAAATGACCAAAATACGGTGCAATCTGTAACCACAATTTTTGCACTCATTTACAAAGTTTTGGCCTAACAGACATTACTACTGCACTCAGGGGTTCTTACTGAGCGAGTATTTGGCGACAATGAATAGAAAATAACACTTGGAAAAATCTGCCATTTTTGACAGTGCCGGCCCTGGAAAGCAGACAAAATTACAGTGCCATCTGGAGCCGAGATTTTGCATTCGGACATAAATTTTAGGCCTTACAAACATTATTACTAAGCTCAGAGGTTGTAATAGAATGAGTACTGGGGAAAAATTAAGGGTAAATAAAACTTGCAAAATCTGACATATTCGACAGGGCCGGACCTTAAAAAAATGACCAAAATACGGTGCAATCTGTAACCACAATTTTTGCACTCATGTGCAAAGTTTTGGCCTAACAGACATTACTACTGCACTCAGAGGTTCTTACTGAGCGAGTATTTGGCGACAATGAATAGAAAATAACACTTGGAAAAATCTGCCATTTTCGACAGTGCCGGCCCTGGAAAGCAGACAAAATTACAGTGCCATCTGGAGCCAAGATTTTGCATTCGGACATAAATTTTAGGCCTTACAAACATTATAACTAAGCTCAGTGGTTGTAACAGAATGAATACTGGGCAAAAAGTAAGGGTAAATAAAACTTGCAAAATCTGACATATTCGACAGGGCCGGACCTTAAAAAAATGACCAAAATACGGTGCAATCTGTAACCACAATTTTTGCAATCATATGCAAAGTTTTGGCCTAACAGACATTACTACTGCACTCAGGGATTCTTACTGAGCGAGTATTGGGCGACAATGAATAGAAAAGAACACTTGGAAAAATCTGCCATTTTTGACAGTGCCGGCCCTGGAAAGCAGACAAAATTACAGTGCCATCTGGAGCCGAGATTTTGCATTTAGACATAAATTTTAGGTCTTACAAACATTATTACTAAGCTCAGAGGTTGTAATAGAATGAGTACTGGGGAAAAATTAAGGGTAAATTAAACTTGCAAAATCTGACATATTCGACAGGGCCGGACCTTAAAAAAATGACAAAAATATGGTGGAATCTGTAACCACAATTTTTGCACTCATTTGCAAACTTTTGGCCTAACAGACATTAGTACTGCACTCAGATGTTCTTACTGAGCGAGTATTGGGTGACAATGAATAGAAAATAACACTTGGAAAAATCTGCCATTTTTGACAGTTACGGCCCTGGAAAGCAGACAAAATTACAGTGCCATCTGGAGCCGAGATTTTGCATTCGGACATAAATTTTAGACCTTACAAACATTATAACTAAGCTCAGAGGTTGTAATAGAATGAGTAATGGGCAAAAATTAAGGGTAAATAAAACTTGTAAAATCTGACATATTCGACAGGGCCGGACCTTAAAAAAATGACCAAAATACGGTGCAATCTGTAACCACAATTTTTGCACTCATTTACAAAGTTTTGGCCTAACAGACATTACTACTGCACTTAGGGGTTCTTACTGAGCGAGTATTTGGCGACAATGAATAGAAAATAACACTTGGAAAAATCTGCCATTTTTGACAGTGCCGGCCCTGGAAAGCAGACAAAATTACAGTGCCATCTGGAGCCGAGATTTTGCATTCGGACATAAATTTTAGGCCTTACAAACATTATTACTAAGCTCAGAGGTTGTAATAGAATGAGTACTGGGGAAAAATTAAGGGTAAATTAAACTTGCAAAATCTGCCATATTCGACAGGGCCGGACCTTTAAAAAATGACAAAAAATATGGTGGAATCTGTAACCACAATTTTTGCACTCATTTGCAAACTTTTGGCCTAACAGACATTAGTACTGCACTCAGAGGTTCTTACTGAGCGAGTATTGGGCGACAATGAATAGAAAATAACACTTGGAAAATCTGCCATTTTCGACAGTGCCGGCCCTGGAAAGCAGACAAAATTACAGTGCCATCTGGAGCCAAGATTTTGCATTCGGACATAAATTTTAGGCCTTACAAACATTATAACTAAGCTCAGTGGTTGTAATAGAATGAATACTGGGCAAAAAGTAAGGGTAAATAAAACTTGCAAAATCTGACATATTCGACAGGGCTGGACCTTAAAAAAATGACCAAAATATGGTGCAATCTGTAACCACAATTTTTGCAATCATATGCAAAGTTTTGGCCTAACCGACATTACTACTGCACTCAGGGATTCTTACTGAGCGAGTATTGGGCGACAATGAATAGAAAAGAACACTTGGAAAAATCTGCCATTTTTGACAGTACCGGCCCTGGAAAGCAGACAAAATTACAGTGCCATCTGGAGCCGAGATTTTGCATTCGGACATAAATTTTAGGCCTTACAAACATTATTACTAAGCTCAGAGGTTGTAATAGAATGAGTACTGGGGAAAAATTAAGGGTAAATAAAACTTGCAAAATCTGACATATTCGACAGGGCCGGACCTTAAAAAAATGACCAAAATACGGTGCAATCTGTAACCACAATTTTTGCACTCATTTGCAAAGTTTTGGCCTAACAGACATTACTACTGCACTCAGAGGTTCTTACTGAGCGAGTATTTGGCGACAATGAATAGAAAATAACACTTGGAAAAATCTGCCATTTTCGACAGTGCCGGCCCTGGAAAGCAGACAAAATTACAGTGCCATCTGGAGCCAAGATTTTGCATTCGGACATAAATTTTAGGCCTTACAAACATTATAACTAAGCTCAGTGGTTGTAACAGAATGAATACTGGGCAAAAAGTAAGGGTAAATAAAACTTGCAAAATCTGACATATTCGACAGGGCCGGACCTTAAAAAAATGACCAAAATACGGTGCAATCTGTAACCACAATTTTTGCAATCATATGCAAAGTTTTGGTCTAACCGACATTACTACTGCACTCAGGGATTCTTACTGAGCGAGTATTGGGCGACAATGAATAGAAAAGAACACTTGGAAAAATCTGCCATTTTTGACAGTGCCGGCCCTGGAAAGCAGACAATATTACAGTGCCATCTGGAGCCGAGATTTTGCATTCGGACATAAATTTTAGGCCTTACAAACATTATTACTAAGCTCAGAGGTTGTAATAGAATGAGTACTGGGGAAAAATTAAGGGTAAATTAAACTTGCAAAATCTGACATATTCGACAGGGCCGGACCTTAAAAAAATGACAAAAATATGGTGGAATCTGTAACCACAATTTTTGCACTCATTTGCAAACTTTTGGCCTAACAGACATTAGTACTGCATCAGATGTTCTTACTGAGCGAGTATTGGGTGACAATGAATAGAAAATAACACTTGGAAAAATCTGCCATTTTTGACAGTGACGGCCCTGGAAAGCAGACAAAATTACAGTGCCATCTAGAGCCGAGATTTTGCATTCGGACATAAATTTTAGACCTTACAAACATTATAACTAAGCTCAGAGGTTGTAATAGAATGAGTACTGGGCAAAAATTAAGGGTAAATAAAACTTGTAAAATCTGACATATTCGACAGGGCCGGACCTTAAAAAAATGACCAAAATACGGTGCAATCTGTAACCACAATTTTTGCACTCATTTACAAAGTTTTGGCCTAACAGACATTACTACTGCACTCAGGGGTTCTTACTGAGCGAGTATTTGGCGACAATGAATAGAAAATAACACTTGGAAAAATCTGCCATTTTTGACAGTGCCGGCCCTGGAAAGCAGACAAAATTACAGTGCCATCTGGAGCCGAGATTTTGCATTCGGACATAAATTTTAGGCCTTACAAACATTATTACTAAGCTCAGAGGTTGTAATAGAATGAGTACTGGGGAAAAATTAAGGGTAAATAAAACTTGCAAAATCTGACATATTCGACAGGGCCGGACCTTAAAAAAATGACCAAAATACGGTGCAATCTGTAACCACAATTTTTGCACTCATGTGCAAAGTTTTGGCCTAACAGACATTACTACTGCACTCAGAGGTTCTTACTGAGCGAGTATTTGGCGACAATGAATAGAAAATAACACTTGGAAAAATCTGCCATTTTCGACAGTGCCGGCCCTGGAAAGCAGACAAAATTACAGTGCCATCTGGAGCCAAGATTTTGCATTCGGACATAAATTTTAGGCCTTACAAACATTATAACTAAGCTCAGTGGTTGTAACAGAATGAATACTGGGCAAAAAGTAAGGGTAAATAAAACTTGCAAAATCTGACATATTCGACAGGGCCGGACCTTAAAAAAATGACCAAAATACGGTGCAATCTGTAACCACAATTTTTGCAATCATATGCAAAGTTTTGGCCTAACAGACATTACTACTGCACTCAGGGATTCTTACTGAGCGAGTATTGGGCGACAATGAATAGAAAAGAACACTTGGAAAAATCTGCCATTTTTGACAGTGCCGGCCCTGGAAAGCAGACAAAATTACAGTGCCATCTGGAGCCGAGATTTTGCATTTAGACATAAATTTTAGGTCTTACAAACATTATTACTAAGCTCAGAGGTTGTAATAGAATGAGTACTGGGGAAAAATTAAGGGTAAATTAAACTTGCAAAATCTGACATATTCGACAGGGCCGGACCTTAAAAAAATGACAAAAATATGGTGGAATCTGTAACCACAATTTTTGCACTCATTTGCAAACTTTTGGCCTAACAGACATTAGTACTGCACTCAGATGTTCTTACTGAGCGAGTATTGGGTGACAATGAATAGAAAATAACACTTGGAAAAATCTGCCATTTTTGACAGTTACGGCCCTGGAAAGCAGACAAAATTACAGTGCCATCTGGAGCCGAGATTTTGCATTCGGACATAAATTTTAGACCTTACAAACATTATAACTAAGCTCAGAGGTTGTAATAGAATGAGTAATGGGCAAAAATTAAGGGTAAATAAAACTTGTAAAATCTGACATATTCGACAGGGCCGGACCTTAAAAAAATGACCAAAATACGGTGCAATCTGTAACCACAATTTTTGCACTCATTTACAAAGTTTTGGCCTAACAGACATTACTACTGCACTTAGGGGTTCTTACTGAGCGAGTATTTGGCGACAATGAATAGAAAATAACACTTGGAAAAATCTGCCATTTTTGACAGTGCCGGCCCTGGAAAGCAGACAAAATTACAGTGCCATCTGGAGCCGAGATTTTGCATTCGGACATAAATTTTAGGCCTTACAAACATTATTACTAAGCTCAGAGGTTGTAATAGAATGAGTACTGGGGAAAAATTAAGGGTAAATTAAACTTGCAAAATCTGCCATATTCGACAGGGCCGGACCTTTAAAAAATGACAAAAAATATGGTGGAATCTGTAACCACAATTTTTGCACTCATTTGCAAACTTTTGGCCTAACAGACATTAGTACTGCACTCAGAGGTTCTTACTGAGCGAGTATTGGGCGACAATGAATAGAAAATAACACTTGGAAAAATCTGCCATTTTCGACAGTGCCGGCCCTGGAAAGCAGACAAAATTACAGTGCCATCTGGAGCCAAGATTTTGCATTCGGACATAAATTTTAGGCCTTACAAACATTATAACTAAGCTCAGTGGTTGTAATAGAATGAATACTGGGCAAAAAGTAAGGGTAAATAAAACTTGCAAAATCTGACATATTCGACAGGGCTGGACCTTAAAAAAATGACCAAAATATGGTGCAATCTGTAACCACAATTTTTGCAATCATATGCAAAGTTTTGGCCTAACCGACATTACTACTGCACTCAGGGATTCTTACTGAGCGAGTATTGGGCGACAATGAATAGAAAAGAACACTTGGAAAAATCTGCCATTTTTGACAGTACCGGCCCTGGAAAGCAGACAAAATTACAGTGCCATCTGGAGCCGAGATTTTGCATTCGGACATAAATTTTAGGCCTTACAAACATTATTACTAAGCTCAGAGGTTGTAATAGAATGAGTACTGGGGAAAAATTAAGGGTAAATAAAACTTGCAAAATCTGACATATTCGACAGGGCCGGACCTTAAAAAAATGACCAAAATACGGTGCAATCTGTAACCACAATTTTTGCACTCATTTGCAAAGTTTTGGCCTAACAGACATTACTACTGCACTCAGAGGTTCTTACTGAGCGAGTATTTGGCGACAATGAATAGAAAATAACACTTGGAAAAATCTGCCATTTTCGACAGTGCCGGCCCTGGAAAGCAGACAAAATTACAGTGCCATCTGGAGCCAAGATTTTGCATTCGGACATAAATTTTAGGCCTTACAAACATTATAACTAAGCTCAGTGGTTGTAACAGAATGAATACTGGGCAAAAAGTAAGGGTAAATAAAACTTGCAAAATCTGACATATTCGACAGGGCCGGACCTTAAAAAAATGACCAAAATACGGTGCAATCTGTAACCACAATTTTTGCAATCATATGCAAAGTTTTGGTCTAACCGACATTACTACTGCACTCAGGGATTCTTACTGAGCGAGTATTGGGCGACAATGAATAGAAAAGAACACTTGGAAAAATCTGCCATTTTTGACAGTGCCGGCCCTGGAAAGCAGACAATATTACAGTGCCATCTGGAGCCGAGATTTTGCATTCGGACATAAATTTTAGGCCTTACAAACATTATTACTAAGCTCAGAGGTTGTAATAGAATGAGTACTGGGGAAAAATTAAGGGTAAATTAAACTTGCAAAATCTGACATATTCGACAGGGCCGGACCTTAAAAAAATGACAAAAATATGGTGGAATCTGTAACCACAATTTTTGCAATCATTTCCAAAGTTTTGGCCTAACAGACATTAGTACTGCACTCAGATGTTCTTACTGAGCGAGTATTGGGTGACAATGAATAGAAAATAACACTTGGAAAAATCTGCCATATTTGACAGTGACGGCCCTGGAAAGCAGACAAAATTACAGTGCCATCTGGAGCCGAGATTTTGCATTCGGACATAAATTTTAGACCTTACAAACATTATTACTAAGCTCAGAGGTTGTAATAGAATGAGTACTGGGGAAAAATTAAGGGTAAATTAAACTTGCAAAATCTGACATATTCGACAGGGCCGGACCTTAAAAAAATGACAAAAATATGGTGGAATCTGTAACCACAATTTTTGCACTCATTTGCAAACTTTTGGCCTAACAGACATTAGTACTGCACTCAGAGGTTCTTACTGAGCGAGTATTGGGCGACAATGAATAGAAAATAACACTTGGAAAAATCTGCCATTTTCGCCAGTGCCGGCCCTGGAAAGCAGACAAAATTACAGTGCCATCTGGAGCCAAGATTTTACATTCGGACATAAATTTTAGGCCTTACAAACATTATAACTAAGCTCAGTGGTTGTAATAGAATGAATACTGGGCAAAAAGTAAGGGTAAATAAAACTTGCAAAATCTGACATATTCGACAGGGCCGGACCTTAAAAAAATGACCAAAATACGGTGCAATCTGTAACCACAATTTTTGCAATCATATGCAAAGTTTTGGCCTAACAGACATTACTACTGCACTCAGGGATTCTTACTGAGCGAGTATTGGGCGACAATGAATAGAAAAGAACACTTGGAAAAATCTGCCATTTTTGACAGTGCCGGCCCTGGAAAGCAGACAAAATTACAGTGCCATCTGGAGCCGAGATTTTGCATTTAGACATAAATTTTAGGTCTTACAAACATTATTACTAAGCTCAGAGGTTGTAATAGAATGAGTACTGGGGAAAAATTAAGGGTAAATTAAACTTGCAAAATCTGACATATTCGACAGGGCCGGACCTTAAAAAAATGACAAAAATATGGTGGAATCTGTAACCACAATTTTTGCAATCATTTCCAAAGTTTTGGCCTAACAGACATTAGTACTGCACTCAGATGTTCTTACTGAGCGAGTATTGGGTGACAATGAATAGAAAATAACACTTGGAAAAATCTGCCATATTTGACAGTGACGGCCCTGGAAAGCAGACAAAATTACAGTGCCATCTGGAGCCGAGATTTTGCATTCGGACATAAATTTTAGACCTTACAAACATTATTACTAAGCTCAGAGGTTGTAATAGAATGAGTACTGGGGAAAAATTAAGGGTAAATTAAACTTGCAAAATCTGACATATTCGACAGGGCCGGACCTTAAAAAAATGACAAAAATATGGTGGAATCTGTAACCACAATTTTTGCACTCATTTGCAAACTTTTGGCCTAACAGACATTAGTACTGCATCAGATGTTCTTACTGAGCGAGTATTGGGTGACAATGAATAGAAAATAACACTTGGAAAAATCTGCCATTTTTGACAGTGACGGCCCTGGAAAGCAGACAAAATTACAGTGCCATCTGGAGCCGAGATTTTGCATTCGGACATAAATTTTAGACCTTACAAACATTATAACTAAGCTCAGAGGTTGTAATAGAATGAGTACTGGGGAAAAATTAAGGGTAAATAAAACTTGCAAAATCTGACATATTCGACAGGGCCGGACCTTAAAAAAATGACCAAAATACGGTGCAATCTGTAACCACAATTTTTGCACTCATTTGCAAAGTTTTGGCCTAACAGACATTACTACTGCACTCAGAGGTTCTTACTGAGCGAGTATTTGGCGACAATGAATAGAAAATAACACTTGGAAAAATCTGCCATTTTCGACAGTGCCGGCCCTGGAAAGCAGACAAAATTACAGTGCCATCCGGAGCCAAGATTTTGCATTCGGACATAAATTTTAGGCCTTACAAACATTATTACTAAGCTCAGTGGTTGTAATAGAATGAGTACTGGGCAAAAAGTAAGGGTAAATTAAACTTGCAAAATCTGACATATTCGACAGGGCCGGACCTTAAAAAAATGACCAAAATACGGTGCAATCTGTAACCACAATTTTTGCAATCATATGCAAAGTTTTGGTCTAACCGACATTACTACTGCACTCAGGGATTCTTACTGAGCGAGTATTGGGCGACAATGAATAGAAAAGAACACTTGGAAAAATCTGCCATTTTTGACAGTGCCGGCCCTGGAAAGCAGACAATATTACAGTGCCATCTAGAGCCGAGATTTTGCATTCGGACATAAATTTTAGACCTTACAAACATTATAACTAAGCTCAGAGGTTGTAATAGAATGAGTACTGGGCAAAAATTAAGGGTAAATAAAACTTGTAAAATCTGACATATTCGACAGGGCCGGACCTTAAAAAAATGACCAAAATACGGTGCAATCTGTAACCACAATTTTTGCACTCATTTACAAAGTTTTGGCCTAACAGACATTACTACTGCACTCAGGGGTTCTTACTGAGCGAGTATTTGGCGACAATGAATAGAAAATAACACTTGGAAAAATCTGCCATTTTTGACAGTGCCGGCCCTGGAAAGCAGACAAAATTACAGTGCCATCTGGAGCCGAGATTTTGCATTCGGACATAAATTTTAGGCCTTACAAACATTATTACTAAGCTCAGAGGTTGTAATAGAATGAGTACTGGGGAAAAATTAAGGGTAAATAAAACTTGCAAAATCTGACATATTCGACAGGGCCGGACCTTAAAAAAATGACCAAAATACGGTGCAATCTGTAACCACAATTTTTGCACTCATTTGCAAAGTTTTGGCCTAACAGACATTACTACTGCACTCAGAGGTTCTTACTGAGCGAGTATTTGGCGACAATGAATAGAAAATAACACTTGGAAAAATCTGCCATTTTCGACAGTGCCGGCCCTGGAAAGCAGACAAAATTACAGTGCCATCTGGAGCCAAGATTTTGCATTCGGACATAAATTTTAGGCCTTACAAACATTATAACTAAGCTCAGTGGTTGTAACAGAATGAATACTGGGCAAAAAGTAAGGGTAAATAAAACTTGCAAAATCTGACATATTCGACAGGGCCGGACCTTAAAAAAATGACCAAAATACGGTGCAATCTGTAACCACAATTTTTGCAATCATATGCAAAGTTTTGGCCTAACAGACATTACTACTGCACTCAGGGATTCTTACTGAGCGAGTATTGGGCGACAATGAATAGAAAAGAACACTTGGAAAAATCTGCCATTTTTGACAGTGCCGGCCCTGGAAAGCAGACAAAATTACAGTGCCATCTGGAGCCGAGATTTTGCATTTAGACATAAATTTTAGGTCTTACAAACATTATTACTAAGCTCAGAGGTTGTAATAGAATGAGTACTGGGGAAAAATTAAGGGTAAATTAAACTTGCAAAATCTGACATATTCGACAGGGCCGGACCTTAAAAAAATGACAAAAATATGGTGGAATCTGTAACCACAATTTTTGCACTCATTTGCAAACTTTTGGCCTAACAGACATTAGTACTGCACTCAGATGTTCTTACTGAGCGAGTATTGGGTGACAATGAATAGAAAATAACACTTGGAAAAATCTGCCATTTTTGACAGTTACGGCCCTGGAAAGCAGACAAAATTACAGTGCCATCTGGAGCCGAGATTTTGCATTCGGACATAAATTTTAGACCTTACAAACATTATAACTAAGCTCAGAGGTTGTAATAGAATGAGTAATGGGCAAAAATTAAGGGTAAATAAAACTTGTAAAATCTGACATATTCGACAGGGCCGGACCTTAAAAAAATGACCAAAATACGGTGCAATCTGTAACCACAATTTTTGCACTCATTTACAAAGTTTTGGCCTAACAGACATTACTACTGCACTTAGGGGTTCTTACTGAGCGAGTATTTGGCGACAATGAATAGAAAATAACACTTGGAAAAATCTGCCATTTTTGACAGTGCCGGCCCTGGAAAGCAGACAAAATTACAGTGCCATCTGGAGCCGAGATTTTGCATTCGGACATAAATTTTAGGCCTTACAAACATTATTACTAAGCTCAGAGGTTGTAATAGAATGAGTACTGGGGAAAAATTAAGGGTAAATTAAACTTGCAAAATCTGCCATATTCGACAGGGCCGGACCTTTAAAAAATGACAAAAAATATGGTGGAATCTGTAACCACAATTTTTGCACTCATTTGCAAACTTTTGGCCTAACAGACATTAGTACTGCACTCAGAGGTTCTTACTGAGCGAGTATTGGGCGACAATGAATAGAAAATAACACTTGGAAAAATCTGCCATTTTCGACAGTGCCGGCCCTGGAAAGCAGACAAAATTACAGTGCCATCTGGAGCCAAGATTTTGCATTCGGACATAAATTTTAGGCCTTACAAACATTATAACTAAGCTCAGTGGTTGTAATAGAATGAATACTGGGCAAAAAGTAAGGGTAAATAAAACTTGCAAAATCTGACATATTCGACAGGGCTGGACCTTAAAAAAATGACCAAAATATGGTGCAATCTGTAACCACAATTTTTGCAATCATATGCAAAGTTTTGGCCTAACCGACATTACTACTGCACTCAGGGATTCTTACTGAGCGAGTATTGGGCGACAATGAATAGAAAAGAACACTTGGAAAAATCTGCCATTTTTGACAGTACCGGCCCTGGAAAGCAGACAAAATTACAGTGCCATCTGGAGCCGAGATTTTGCATTCGGACATAAATTTTAGGCCTTACAAACATTATTACTAAGCTCAGAGGTTGTAATAGAATGAGTACTGGGGAAAAATTAAGGGTAAATAAAACTTGCAAAATCTGACATATTCGACAGGGCCGGACCTTAAAAAAATGACCAAAATACGGTGCAATCTGTAACCACAATTTTTGCACTCATTTGCAAAGTTTTGGCCTAACAGACATTACTACTGCACTCAGAGGTTCTTACTGAGCGAGTATTTGGCGACAATGAATAGAAAATAACACTTGGAAAAATCTGCCATTTTCGACAGTGCCGGCCCTGGAAAGCAGACAAAATTACAGTGCCATCTGGAGCCAAGATTTTGCATTCGGACATAAATTTTAGGCCTTACAAACATTATAACTAAGCTCAGTGGTTGTAACAGAATGAATACTGGGCAAAAAGTAAGGGTAAATAAAACTTGCAAAATCTGACATATTCGACAGGGCCGGACCTTAAAAAAATGACCAAAATACGGTGCAATCTGTAACCACAATTTTTGCAATCATATGCAAAGTTTTGGTCTAACCGACATTACTACTGCACTCAGGGATTCTTACTGAGCGAGTATTGGGCGACAATGAATAGAAAAGAACACTTGGAAAAATCTGCCATTTTTGACAGTGCCGGCCCTGGAAAGCAGACAATATTACAGTGCCATCTGGAGCCGAGATTTTGCATTCGGACATAAATTTTAGGCCTTACAAACATTATTACTAAGCTCAGAGGTTGTAATAGAATGAGTACTGGGGAAAAATTAAGGGTAAATTAAACTTGCAAAATCTGACATATTCGACAGGGCCGGACCTTAAAAAAATGACAAAAATATGGTGGAATCTGTAACCACAATTTTTGCAATCATTTCCAAAGTTTTGGCCTAACAGACATTAGTACTGCACTCAGATGTTCTTACTGAGCGAGTATTGGGTGACAATGAATAGAAAATAACACTTGGAAAAATCTGCCATATTTGACAGTGACGGCCCTGGAAAGCAGACAAAATTACAGTGCCATCTGGAGCCGAGATTTTGCATTCGGACATAAATTTTAGACCTTACAAACATTATTACTAAGCTCAGAGGTTGTAATAGAATGAGTACTGGGGAAAAATTAAGGGTAAATTAAACTTGCAAAATCTGACATATTCGACAGGGCCGGACCTTAAAAAAATGACAAAAATATGGTGGAATCTGTAACCACAATTTTTGCACTCATTTGCAAACTTTTGGCCTAACAGACATTAGTACTGCACTCAGAGGTTCTTACTGAGCGAGTATTGGGCGACAATGAATAGAAAATAACACTTGGAAAAATCTGCCATTTTCGCCAGTGCCGGCCCTGGAAAGCAGACAAAATTACAGTGCCATCTGGAGCCAAGATTTTACATTCGGACATAAATTTTAGGCCTTACAAACATTATAACTAAGCTCAGTGGTTGTAATAGAATGAATACTGGGCAAAAAGTAAGGGTAAATAAAACTTGCAAAATCTGACATATTCGACAGGGCCGGACCTTAAAAAAATGACCAAAATACGGTGCAATCTGTAACCACAATTTTTGCAATCATATGCAAAGTTTTGGCCTAACAGACATTACTACTGCACTCAGGGATTCTTACTGAGCGAGTATTGGGCGACAATGAATAGAAAAGAACACTTGGAAAAATCTGCCATTTTTGACAGTGCCGGCCCTGGAAAGCAGACAAAATTACAGTGCCATCTGGAGCCGAGATTTTGCATTTAGACATAAATTTTAGGTCTTACAAACATTATTACTAAGCTCAGAGGTTGTAATAGAATGAGTACTGGGGAAAAATTAAGGGTAAATTAAACTTGCAAAATCTGACATATTCGACAGGGCCGGACCTTAAAAAAATGACAAAAATATGGTGGAATCTGTAACCACAATTTTTGCACTCATTTGCAAACTTTTGGCCTAACAGACATTAGTACTGCACTCAGATGTTCTTACTGAGCGAGTATTGGGTGACAATGAATAGAAAATAACACTTGGAAAAATCTGCCATTTTTGACAGTGACGGCCCTGGAAAGCAGACAAAATTACAGCGCCATCTGGAGCCGAGATTTTGCATTCGGACATAAATTTTAGACCTTACAAACATTATAACTAAGCTCAGAGGTTGTAATAGAATGAGTAATGGGCAAAAATTAAGGGTAAATAAAACTTGTAAAATCTGACATATTCGACAGGGCCGGACCTTAAAAAAATGACCAAAATACGGTGCAATCTGTAACCACAATTTTTGCACTCATTTACAAAGTTTTGGCCTAACAGACATTACTACTGCACTTAGGGGTTCTTACTGAGCGAGTATTTGGCGACAATGAATAGAAAATAACACTTGGAAAAATCTGCCATTTTTGACAGTGCCGGCCCTGGAAAGCAGACAAAATTACAGTGCCATCTGGAGCCGAGATTTTGCATTCGGACATAAATTTTAGACCTTACAAACATTATTACTAAGCTCAGAGGTTGTAATAGAATGAGTACTGGGGAAAAATTAAGGGTAAATTAAACTTGCAAAATCTGCCATATTCGACAGGGCCGGACCTTTAAAAAATGACAAAAAATATGGTGGAATCTGTAACCACAATTTTTGCACTCATTTGCAAACTTTTGGCCTAACAGACATTAGTACTGCACTCAGGGATTCTTACTGAGCGAGTATTGGGCGACAATGAATAGAAAAGAACACTTGGAAAAATCTGCCATTTTTGACAGTACCGGCCCTGGAAAGCAGACAAAATTACAGTGCCATCTGGAGCCGAGATTTTGCATTCGGACATAAATTTTAGGCCTTACAAACATTATTACTAAGCTCAGAGGTTGTAATAGAATGAGTACTGGGGAAAAATTAAGGGTAAATTAAACTTGCAAAATCTGACATATTCGACAGGGCCGGACCTTAAAAAAATGACAAAAATATGGTGGAATCTGTAACCACAATTTTTGCAATCATTTCCAAAGTTTTGGCCTAACAGACATTAGTACTGCACTCAGATGTTCTTACTGAGCGAGTATTGGGTGACAATGAATAGAAAATAACACTTGGAAAAATCTGCCATATTTGACAGTGACGGCCCTGGAAAGCAGACAAAATTACAGTGCCATCTGGAGCCGAGATTTTGCATTCGGACATAAATTTTAGACCTTACAAACATTATTACTAAGCTCAGAGGTTGTAATAGAATGAGTACTGGGGAAAAATTAAGGGTAAATTAAACTTGCAAAATCTGACATATTCGACAGGGCCGGACCTTAAAAAAATGACAAAAATATGGTGGAATCTGTAACCACAATTTTTGCACTCATTTGCAAACTTTTGGCCTAACAGACATTAGTACTGCATCAGATGTTCTTACTGAGCGAGTATTGGGTGACAATGAATAGAAAATAACACTTGGAAAAATCTGCCATTTTTGACAGTGACGGCCCTGGAAAGCAGACAAAATTACAGTGCCATCTGGAGCCGAGATTTTGCATTCGGACATAAATTTTAGACCTTACAAACATTATAACTAAGCTCAGAGGTTGTAATAGAATGAGTACTGGGGAAAAATTAAGGGTAAATAAAACTTGCAAAATCTGACATATTCGACAGGGCCGGACCTTAAAAAAATGACCAAAATACGGTGCAATCTGTAACCACAATTTTTGCACTCATTTGCAAAGTTTTGGCCTAACAGACATTACTACTGCACTCAGAGGTTCTTACTGAGCGAGTATTTGGCGACAATGAATAGAAAATAACACTTGGAAAAATCTGCCATTTTCGACAGTGCCGGCCCTGGAAAGCAGACAAAATTACAGTGCCATCTGGAGCCAAGATTTTGCATTCGGACATAAATTTTAGGCCTTACAAACATTATAACTAAGCTCAGTGGTTGTAACAGAATGAATACTGGGCAAAAAGTAAGGGTAAATAAAACTTGCAAAATCTGACATATTCGACAGGGCCGGACCTTAAAAAAATGACCAAAATACGGTGCAATCTGTAACCACAATTTTTGCAATCATATGCAAAGTTTTGGTCTAACCGACATTACTACTGCACTCAGGGATTCTTACTGAGCGAGTATTGGGCGACAATGAATAGAAAAGAACACTTGGAAAAATCTGCCATTTTTGACAGTGCCGGCCCTGGAAAGCAGACAATATTACAGTGCCATCTGGAGCCGAGATTTTGCATTCGGACATAAATTTTAGGCCTTACAAACATTATTACTAAGCTCAGAGGTTGTAATAGAATGAGTACTGGGGAAAAATTAAGGGTAAATTAAACTTGCAAAATCTGACATATTCGACAGGGCCGGACCTTAAAAAAATGACAAAAATATGGTGGAATCTGTAACCACAATTTTTGCACTCATTTGCAAACTTTTGGCCTAACAGACATTAGTACTGCATCAGATGTTCTTACTGAGCGAGTATTGGGTGACAATGAATAGAAAATAACACTTGGAAAAATCTGCCATTTTTGACAGTGACGGCCCTGGAAAGCAGACAAAATTATAGTGCCATCTAGAGCCGAGATTTTGCATTCGGACATAAATTTTAGACCTTACAAACATTATAACTAAGCTCAGAGGTTGTAATAGAATGAGTACTGGGCAAAAATTAAGGGTAAATAAAACTTGTAAAATCTGACATATTCGACAGGGCCGGACCTTAAAAAAATGACCAAAATACGGTGCAATCTGTAACCACAATTTTTGCACTCATTTACAAAGTTTTGGCCTAACAGACATTACTACTGCACTTAGGGGTTCTTACTGAGCGAGTATTTGGCGACAATGAATAGAAAATAACACTTGGAAAAATCTGCCATTTTTGACAGTGCCGGACCTGGAAAGCAGACAAAATTACAGTGCCATCTGGAGCCGAGATTTTGCATTCGGACATAAATTTTAGGCCTTACAAACATTATTACTAAGCTCAGAGGTTGTAATAGAATGAGTACTGGGGAAAAATTAAGGGTAAATAAAACTTGCAAAATCTGACATATTCGACAGGGCCGGACCTTAAAAAAATGACCAAAATACGGTGCAATCTGTAACCACAATTTTTGCACTCATTTGCAAAGTTTTGGCCTAACAGACATTACTACTGCACTCAGAGGTTCTTACTGAGCGAGTATTTGGCGACAATGAATAGAAAATAACACTTGGAAAAATCTGCCATTTTCGACAGTGCCGGCCCTGGAAAGCAGACAAAATTACAGTGCCATCTGGAGCCAAGATTTTGCATTCGGACATAAATTTTAGGCCTTACAAACATTATAACTAAGCTCAGTGGTTGTAACAGAATGAATACTGGGCAAAAAGTAAGGGTAAATAAAACTTGCAAAATCTGACATATTCGACAGGGCCGGACCTTAAAAAAATGACCAAAATACGGTGCAATCTGTAACCACAATTTTTGCAATCATATGCAAAGTTTTGGTCTAACCGACATTACTACTGCACTCAGGGATTCTTACTGAGCGAGTATTGGGCGACAATGAATAGAAAAGAACACTTGGAAAAATCTGCCATTTTTGACAGTGCCGGCCCTGGAAAGCAGACAAAATTACAGTGCCATCTGGAGCCGAGATTTTGCATTCGGACATAAATTTTAGGCCTTACAAACATTATTACTAAGCTCAGAGGTTGTAATAGAATGAGTACTGGGGAAAAATTAAGGGTAAATTAAACTTGCAAAATCTGACATATTCGACAGGGCCGGACCTTAAAAAAATGACAAAAATATGGTGGAATCTGTAACCACAATTTTTGCAATCATTTCCAAAGTTTTGGCCTAACAGACATTAGTACTGCACTCAGATGTTCTTACTGAGCGAGTATTGGGTGACAATGAATAGAAAATAACACTTGGAAAAATCTGCCATATTTGACAGTGACGGCCCTGGAAAGCAGACAAAATTACAGTGCCATCTGGAGCCGAGATTTTGCATTCGGACATAAATTTTAGACCTTACAAACATTATTACTAAGCTCAGAGGTTGTAATAGAATGAGTACTGGGGAAAAATTAAGGGTAAATTAAACTTGCAAAATCTGACATATTCGACAGGGCCGGACCTTAAAAAAATGACAAAAATATGGTGGAATCTGTAACCACAATTTTTGCACTCATTTGCAAACTTTTGGCCTAACAGACATTAGTACTGCACTCAGAGGTTCTTACTGAGCGAGTATTGGGCGACAATGAATAGAAAATAACACTTGGAAAAATCTGCCATTTTCGCCAGTGCCGGCCCTGGAAAGCAGACAAAATTACAGTGCCATCTGGAGCCAAGATTTTACATTCGGACATAAATTTTAGGCCTTACAAACATTATAACTAAGCTCAGTGGTTGTAATAGAATGAATACTGGGCAAAAAGTAAGGGTAAATAAAACTTGCAAAATCTGACATATTCGACAGGGACGGACCTTAAAAAAATGACCAAAATACGGTGCAATCTGTAACCACAATTTTTGCAATCATATGCAAAGTTTTGGCCTAACAGACATTACTACTGCACTCAGGGATTCTTACTGAGCGAGTATTGGGCGACAATGAATAGAAAAGAACACTTGGAAAAATCTGCCATTTTTGACAGTGCCGGCCCTGGAAAGCAGACAAAATTACAGTGCCATCTGGAGCCGAGATTTTGCATTTAGACATAAATTTTAGGTCTTACAAACATTATTACTAAGCTCAGAGGTTGTAATAGAATGAGTACTGGGGAAAAATTAAGGGTAAATTAAACTTGCAAAATCTGACATATTCGACAGGGCCGGACCTTAAAAAAATGACAAAAATATGGTGGAATCTGTAACCACAATTTTTGCACTCATTTGCAAACTTTTGGCCTAACAGACATTAGTACTGCACTCAGATGTTTTTACTGAGCGAGTATTGGGTGACAATGAATAGAAAATAACACTTGGAAAAATCTGCCATTTTTGACAGTGACGGCCCTGGAAAGCAGACAAAATTACAGCGCCATCTGGAGCCGAGATTTTGCATTCGGACATAAATTTTAGACCTTACAAACATTATAACTAAGCTCAGAGGTTGTAATAGAATGAGTAATGGGCAAAAATTAAGGGTAAATAAAACTTGTAAAATCTGACATATTCGACAGGGCCGGACCTTAAAAAAATGACCAAAATACGGTGCAATCTGTAACCACAATTTTTGCACTCATTTACAAAGTTTTGGCCTAACAGACATTACTACTGCACTTAGGGGTTCTTACTGAACGAGTATTTGGCGACAATGAATAGAAAATAACACTTGGAAAAATCTGCCATTTTTGACAGTGCCGGCCCTGGAAAGCAGACAAAATTACAGTGCCATCTGGAGCCGAGATTTTGCATTCGGACATAAATTTTAGACCTTACAAACATTATTACTAAGCTCAGAGGTTGTAATAGAATGAGTACTGGGGAAAAATTAAGGGTAAATTAAACTTGCAAAATCTGACAGATTCGACAGGGCCGGACCTTAAAAAAATGACAAAAATATGGTGGAATCTGTAACCACAATTTTTGCACTCATTTGCAAACTTTTGGCCTAACAGACATTAGTACTGCATCAGATGTTCTTACTGAGCGAGTATTGGGTGACAATGAATAGAAAATAACACTTGGAAAAATCTGCCATTTTTGACAGTGACGGCCCTGGAAAGCAGACAAAATTACAGTGCCATCTGGAGCCGAGATTTTGCATTCGGACATAAATTTTAGACCTTACAAACATTATAACTAAGCTCAGAGGTTGTAATAGAATGAGTACTGGGGAAAAATTAAGGGTAAATAAAACTTGCAAAATCTGACATATTCGACAGGGCCGGACCTTAAAAAAATGACCAAAATACGTTGCAATCTGTAACCACAATTTTTGCACTCATTTGCAAAGTTTTGGCCTAACAGACATTACTACTGCACTCAGAGGTTCTTACTGAGCGAGTATTTGGCGACAATGAATAGAAAATAACACTTGGAAAAATCTGCCATTTTCGACAGTGCCGGCCCTGGAAAGCAGACAAAATTACAGTGCCATCTGGAGCCAAGATTTTGCATTCGGACATAAATTTTAGGCCTTACAAACATTATAACTAAGCTCAGTGGTTGTAACAGAATGAATACTGGGCAAAAAGTAAGGGTAAATAAAACTTGCAAAATCTGACATATTCGACAGGGCCGGACCTTAAAAAAATGACCAAAATACGGTGCAATCTGTAACCACAATTTTTGCAATCATATGCAAAGTTTTGGTCTAACCGACATTACTACTGCACTCAGGGATTCTTACTGAGCGAGTATTGGGCGACAATGAATAGAAAAGAACACTTGGAAAAATCTGCCATTTTTGACAGTGCCGGCCCTGGAAAGCAGACAATATTACAGTGCCATCTGGAGCCGAGATTTTGCATTCGGACATAAATTTTAGGCCTTACAAACATTATTACTAAGCTCAGAGGTTGTAATAGAATGAGTACTGGGGAAAAATTAAGGGTAAATTAAACTTGCAAAATCTGACATATTCGACAGGGCCGGACCTTAAAAAAATGACAAAAATATGGTGGAATCTGTAACCACAATTTTTGCACTCATTTGCAAACTTTTGGCCTAACAGACATTAGTACTGCATCAGATGTTCTTACTGAGCGAGTATTGGGTGACAATGAATAGAAAATAACACTTGGAAAAATCTGCCATTTTTGACAGTGACGGCCCTGGAAAGCAGACAAAATTACAGTGCCATCTAGAGCCGAGATTTTGCATTCGGACATAAATTTTAGACCTTACAAACATTATAACTAAGCTCAGAGGTTGTAATAGAATGAGTACTGGGCAAAAATTAAGGGTAAATAAAACTTGTAAAATCTGACATATTCGACAGGGCCGGACCTTAAAAAAATGACCAAAATACGGTGCAATCTGTAACCACAATTTTTGCACTCATTTACAAAGTTTTGGCCTAACAGACATTACTACTGCACTCAGGGGTTCTTACTGAGCGAGTATTTGGCGACAATGAATAGAAAATAACACTTGGAAAAATCTGCCATTTTTGACAGTGCCGGCCCTGGAAAGCAGACAAAATTACAGTGCCATCTGGAGCCGAGATTTTGCATTCGGACATAAATTTTAGGCCTTACAAACATTATTACTAAGCTCAGAGGTTGTAATAGAATGAGTACTGGGGAAAAATTAAGGGTAAATAAAACTTGCAAAATCTGACATATTCGACAGGGCCGGACCTTAAAAAAATGACCAAAATACGGTGCAATCTGTAACCACAATTTTTGCACTCATTTGCAAAGTTTTGGCCTAACAGACATTACTACTGCACTCAGAGGTTCTTACTGAGCGAGTATTTGGCGACAATGAATAGAAAATAACACTTGGAAAAATCTGCCATTTTCGACAGTGCCGGCCCTGGAAAGCAGACAAAATTACAGTGCCATCTGGAGCCAAGATTTTGCATTCGGACATAAATTTTAGGCCTTACAAACATTATAACTAAGCTCAGTGGTTGTAACAGAATGAATACTGGGCAAAAAGTAAGGGTAAATAAAACTTGCAAAATCTGACATATTCGACAGGGCCGGACCTTAAAAAAATGACCAAAATACGGTGCAATCTGTAACCACAATTTTTGCAATCATATGCAAAGTTTGGTCTAACAGACATTACTACTGCACTCAGGGATTCTTACTGAGCGAGTATTGGGCGACAATGAATAGAAAAGAACACTTGGAAAAATCTGCCATTTTTGACAGTGCCGGCCCTGGAAAGCAGACAAAATTACAGTGCCATCTGGAGCCGAGATTTTGCATTCGGACATAAATTTTAGGCCTTACAAACATTATTACTAAGCTCAGAGGTTGTAATAGAATGAGTACTGGGGAAAAATTAAGGGTAAATTAAACTTGCAAAATCTGACATATTCGACAGGGCCGGACCTTAAAAAAATGACAAAAATATGGTGGAATCTGTAACCACAATTTTTGCAATCATTTCCAAAGTTTTGGCCTAACAGACATTAGTACTGCACTCAGAGGTTCTTACTGAGCGAGTATTGGGCGACAATGAATAGAAAATAACACTTGGAAAAATCTGCCATTTTCGCCAGTGCCGGCCCTGGAAAGCAGACAAAATTACAGTGCCATCTGGAGCCAAGATTTTACATTCGGACATAAATTTTAGGCCTTACAAACATTATAACTAAGCTCAGTGGTTGTAATAGAATGAATACTGGGCAAAAATTAAGGGTAAATTAAACTTGCAAAATCTGACATATTCGACAGGGCCGGACCTTAAAAAAATGACCAAAATACGGTGCAATCTGTAACCACAATTTTTGCACTCATTTGCAAAGTTTTGGCCTAACAGACATTACTACTGCACTCAGAGGTTCTTACTGAGCGAGTATTTGGCGACAATGAATAGAAAATAACACTTGGAAAAATCTGCCATTTTCGACAGTGCCGGCCCTGGAAAGCAGACAAAATTACAGTGCCATCTGGAGCCAAGATTTTGCATTCGGACATAAATTTTAGGCCTTACAAACATTATAACTAAGCTCAGTGGTTGTAACAGAATGAATACTGGGCAAAAAGTAAGGGTAAATAAAACTTGCAAAATCTGACATATTCGACAGGGCCGGACCTTAAAAAAATGACCAAAATACGGTGCAATCTGTAACCACAATTTTTGCACTCATTTACAAAGTTTTGGCCTAACAGACATTACTACTGCACTTAGGGGTTCTTACTGAGCGAGTATTTGGCGACAATGAATAGAAAATAACACTTGGAAAAATCTGCCATTTTTGACAGTGCCGGCCCTGGAAAGCAGACAAAATTACAGTGCCATCTGGAGCCGAGATTTTGCATTCGGACATAAATTTTAGACCTTACAAACATTATTACTAAGCTCAGAGGTTGTAATAGAATGAGTACTGGGGAAAAATTAAGGGTAAATTAAACTTGCAAAATCTGACAGATTCGACAGGGCCGGACCTTAAAAAAATGACAAAAATATGGTGGAATCTGTAACCACAATTTTTGCACTCATTTGCAAACTTTTGGCCTAACAGACATTAGTACTGCATCAGATGTTCTTACTGAGCGAGTATTGGGTGACAATGAATAGAAAATAACACTTGGAAAAATCTGCCATTTTTGACAGTGACGGCCCTGGAAAGCAGACAAAATTACAGTGCCATCTGGAGCCGAGATTTTGCATTCGGACATAAATTTTAGACCTTACAAACATTATAACTAAGCTCAGAGGTTGTAATAGAATGAGTACTGGGGAAAAATTAAGGGTAAATAAAACTTGCAAAATCTGACATATTCGACAGGGCCGGACCTTAAAAAAATGACCAAAATACGTTGCAATCTGTAACCACAATTTTTGCACTCATTTGCAAAGTTTTGGCCTAACAGACATTACTACTGCACTCAGAGGTTCTTACTGAGCGAGTATTTGGCGACAATGAATAGAAAATAACACTTGGAAAAATCTGCCATTTTCGACAGTGCCGGCCCTGGAAAGCAGACAAAATTACAGTGCCATCTGGAGCCAAGATTTTGCATTCGGACATAAATTTTAGGCCTTACAAACATTATAACTAAGCTCAGTGGTTGTAACAGAATGAATACTGGGCAAAAAGTAAGGGTAAATAAAACTTGCAAAATCTGACATATTCGACAGGGCCGGACCTTAAAAAAATGACCAAAATACGGTGCAATCTGTAACCACAATTTTTGCAATCATATGCAAAGTTTTGGTCTAACCGACATTACTACTGCACTCAGGGATTCTTACTGAGCGAGTATTGGGCGACAATGAATAGAAAAGAACACTTGGAAAAATCTGCCATTTTTGACAGTGCCGGCCCTGGAAAGCAGACAATATTACAGTGCCATCTGGAGCCGAGATTTTGCATTCGGACATAAATTTTAGGCCTTACAAACATTATTACTAAGCTCAGAGGTTGTAATAGAATGAGTACTGGGGAAAAATTAAGGGTAAATTAAACTTGCAAAATCTGACATATTCGACAGGGCCGGACCTTAAAAAAATGACAAAAATATGGTGGAATCTGTAACCACAATTTTTGCACTCATTTGCAAACTTTTGGCCTAACAGACATTAGTACTGCATCAGATGTTCTTACTGAGCGAGTATTGGGTGACAATGAATAGAAAATAACACTTGGAAAAATCTGCCATTTTTGACAGTGACGGCCCTGGAAAGCAGACAAAATTACAGTGCCATCTAGAGCCGAGATTTTGCATTCGGACATAAATTTTAGACCTTACAAACATTATAACTAAGCTCAGAGGTTGTAATAGAATGAGTACTGGGCAAAAATTAAGGGTAAATAAAACTTGTAAAATCTGACATATTCGACAGGGCCGGACCTTAAAAAAATGACCAAAATACGGTGCAATCTGTAACCACAATTTTTGCACTCATTTACAAAGTTTTGGCCTAACAGACATTACTACTGCACTCAGGGGTTCTTACTGAGCGAGTATTTGGCGACAATGAATAGAAAATAACACTTGGAAAAATCTGCCATTTTTGACAGTGCCGGCCCTGGAAAGCAGACAAAATTACAGTGCCATCTGGAGCCGAGATTTTGCATTCGGACATAAATTTTAGGCCTTACAAACATTATTACTAAGCTCAGAGGTTGTAATAGAATGAGTACTGGGGAAAAATTAAGGGTAAATAAAACTTGCAAAATCTGACATATTCGACAGGGCCGGACCTTAAAAAAATGACCAAAATACGGTGCAATCTGTAACCACAATTTTTGCACTCATTTGCAAAGTTTTGGCCTAACAGACATTACTACTGCACTCAGAGGTTCTTACTGAGCGAGTATTTGGCGACAATGAATAGAAAATAACACTTGGAAAAATCTGCCATTTTCGACAGTGCCGGCCCTGGAAAGCAGACAAAATTACAGTGCCATCTGGAGCCAAGATTTTGCATTCGGACATAAATTTTAGGCCTTACAAACATTATAACTAAGCTCAGTGGTTGTAACAGAATGAATACTGGGCAAAAAGTAAGGGTAAATAAAACTTGCAAAATCTGACATATTCGACAGGGCCGGACCTTAAAAAAATGACCAAAATACGGTGCAATCTGTAACCACAATTTTTGCAATCATATGCAAAGTTTGGTCTAACAGACATTACTACTGCACTCAGGGATTCTTACTGAGCGAGTATTGGGCGACAATGAATAGAAAATAACACTTGGAAAAATCTGCCATTTTCGCCAGTGCCGGCCCTGGAAAGCAGACAAAATTACAGTGCCATCTGGAGCCAAGATTTTACATTCGGACATAAATTTTAGGCCTTACAAACATTATAACTAAGCTCAGTGGTTGTAATAGAATGAATACTGGGCAAAAATTAAGGGTAAATTAAACTTGCAAAATCTGACATATTCGACAGGGCCGGACCTTAAAAAAATGACAAAAATATGGTGGAATCTGTAACCACAATTTTTGCAATCATTTCCAAAGTTTTGGCCTAACAGACATTAGTACTGCACTCAGAGGTTCTTACTGAGCGAGTATTGGGCGACAATGAATAGAAAATAACACTTGGAAAAATCTGCCATTTTCGCCAGTGCCGGCCCTGGAAAGCAGACAAAATTACAGTGCCATCTGGAGCCAAGATTTTACATTCGGACATAAATTTTAGGCCTTACAAACATTATAACTAAGCTCAGTGGTTGTAATAGAATGAATACTGGGCAAAAATTAAGGGTAAATTAAACTTGCAAAATCTGACATATTCGACAGGGCCGGACCTTAAAAAAATGACCAAAATACGGTGCAATCTGTAACCACAATTTTTGCACTCATTTGCAAAGTTTTGGCCTAACAGACATTACTACTGCACTCAGAGGTTCTTACTGAGCGAGTATTTGGCGACAATGAATAGAAAATAACACTTGGAAAAATCTGCCATTTTCGACAGTGCCGGCCCTGGAAAGCAGACAAAATTACAGTGCCATCTGGAGCCAAGATTTTGCATTCGGACATAAATTTTAGGCCTTACAAACATTATAACTAAGCTCAGTGGTTGTAACAGAATGAATACTGGGCAAAAAGTAAGGGTAAATAAAACTTGCAAAATCTGACATATTCGACAGGGCCGGACCTTAAAAAAATGACCAAAATACGGTGCAATCTGTAACCACAATTTTTGCAATCATATGCAAAGTTTTGGTCTAACCGACATTACTACTGCACTCAGGGATTCTTACTGAGCGAGTATTGGGCGACAATGAATAGAAAAGAACACTTGGAAAAATCTGCCATTTTTGACAGTGCCGGCCCTGGAAAGCAGACAATATTACAGTGCCATCTGGAGCCGAGATTTTGCATTCGGACATAAATTTTAGGCCTTACAAACATTATTACTAAGCTCAGAGGTTGTAATAGAATGAGTACTGGGGAAAAATTAAGGGTAAATTAAACTTGCAAAATCTGACATATTCGACAGGGCCGGACCTTAAAAAAATGACAAAAATATGGTGGAATCTGTAACCACAATTTTTGCACTCATTTGCAAACTTTTGGCCTAACAGACATTAGTACTGCATCAGATGTTCTTACTGAGCGAGTATTGGGTGACAATGAATAGAAAATAACACTTGGAAAAATCTGCCATTTTTGACAGTGACGGCCCTGGAAAGCAGACAAAATTACAGTGCCATCTAGAGCCGAGATTTTGCATTCGGACATAAATTTTAGACCTTACAAACATTATAACTAAGCTCAGAGGTTGTAATAGAATGAGTACTGGGCAAAAATTAAGGGTAAATAAAACTTGTAAAATCTGACATATTCGACAGGGCCGGACCTTAAAAAAATGACCAAAATACGGTGCAATCTGTAACCACAATTTTTGCACTCATTTACAAAGTTTTGGCCTAACAGACATTACTACTGCACTCAGGGGTTCTTACTGAGCGAGTATTTGGCGACAATGAATAGAAAATAACACTTGGAAAAATCTGCCATTTTTGACAGTGCCGGCCCTGGAAAGCAGACAAAATTACAGTGCCATCTGGAGCCGAGATTTTGCATTCGGACATAAATTTTAGGCCTTACAAACATTATTACTAAGCTCAGAGGTTGTAATAGAATGAGTACTGGGGAAAAATTAAGGGTAAATTAAACTTGCAAAATCTGCCATATTCGACAGGGCCGGACCTTTAAAAAATGACAAAAAATATGGTGGAATCTGTAACCACAATTTTTGCACTCATTTGCAAACTTTTGGCCTAACAGACATTAGTACTGCACTCAGAGGTTCTTACTGAGCGACTATTGGGCGACAATGAATAGAAAAGAACACTTGGAAAAATCTGCCATTTTTGACAGTACCGGCCCTGGAAAGCAGACAAAATTACAGTGCCATCTGGAGCCGAGATTTTGCATTCGGACATAAATTTTAGGCCTTACAAACATTATTACTAAGCTCAGAGGTTGTAATAGAATGAGTACTGGGGAAAAATTAAGGGTAAATTAAACTTGCAAAATCTGACATATTAGACAGGGCCGGACGTTAAAAAAATGACAAAAATATGGTGGAATCTGTAACCACAATTTTTGCACTCATTTGCAAACTTTTGGCCTAACAGACATTAGTACTGCACTCAGATGTTCTTACTGAGCGAGTATTGGGTGACAATGAATAGAAAATAACACTTGGAAAAATCTGCCATTTTTGACAGTTACGGCCCTGGAAAGCAGACAAAATTACAGTGCCATCTGGAGCCGAGATTTTGCATTCGAAAATAAATTTTAGACCTTACAAACATTATAACTAAGCTCAGAGGTTGTAATAGAATGAGTACTGGGGAAAAATTAAGGGTAAATAAAACTTGCAAAATCTGACATATTCGACAGGGCCGGACCTTAAAAAAATGACCAAAATACGGTGCAATCTGTAACCACAATTTTTGCACTCATTTGCAAAGTTTTGGCCTAACAGACATTACTACTGCACTCAGGGGTTCTTACTGAGCGAGTATTTGGCGACAATGAATAGAAAATAACACTTGGAAAAATCTGCCATTTTCGACAGTGCCGGCCCTGGAAAGCAGACAAAATTACAGTGCCATCTGGAGCCAAGATTTTGCATTCGGACATAAATTTTAGGCCTTACAAACATTATAACTAAGCTCAGTGGTTGTAACAGAATGAATACTGGGCAAAAAGTAAGGGTAAATAAAACTTGCAAAATCTGACATATTCGACAGGGCCGGACCTTAAAAAAATGACCAAAATACGGTGCAATCTGTAACCACAATTTTTGCAATCATATGCAAAGTTTTGGTCTAACCGACATTACTACTGCACTCAGGGATTCTTACTGAGCGAGTATTGGGCGACAATGAATACAAAAGAACACTTGGAAAAATCTGCCATTTTTGACAGTGCCGGCCCTGGAAAGCAGACAAAATTACAGTGCCATCTGGAGCCGAGATTTTGCATTCGGACATAAATTTTAGACCTTACAAACATTATAACTAAGCTCAGAGGTTGTAATAGAATGAGTAATGGGCAAAAATTAAGGGTAAATAAAACTTGTAAAATCTGACATATTCGACAGGGCCGGACCTTAAAAAAATGACCAAAATACGGTGCAATCTGTAACCACAATTTTTGCACTCATTTACAAAGTTTTGGCCTAACAGACATTACTACTGCACTTAGGGGTTCTTACTGAGCGAGTATTTGGCGACAATGAATAGAAAATAACACTTGGAAAAATCTGCCATTTTTGACAGTGCCGGCCCTGGAAAGCAGACAAAATTACAGTGCCATCTGGAGCCGAGATTTTGCATTCGGACATAAATTTTAGGCCTTACAAACATTATTACTAAGCTCAGAGGTTGTAATAGAATGAGTACTGGGGAAAAATTAAGGGTAAATTAAACTTGCAAAATCTGCCATATTCGACAGGACCGGACCTTTAAAAAATGACAAAAAATATGGTGGAATCTGTAACCACAATTTTTGCGCTCATTTGCAAACTTTTGGCCTAACAGACATTAGTACTGCACTCAGAGGTTCTTACTGAGCGAGTATTGGGCGACAATGAATAGAAAATAACACTTGGAAAAATCTGCCATTTTCGACAGTGCCGGCCCTGGAAAGCAGACAAAATTACAGTGCCATCTGGAGCCAAGATTTTGCATTCGGACATAAATTTTAGGCCTTACAAACATTATAACTAAGCTCAGTGGTTGTAATAGAATGAATACTGGGCAAAAAGTAAGGGTAAATAAAACTTGCAAAATCTGACATATTCGACAGGGCTGGACCTTAAAAAAATGACCAAAATATGGTGCAATCTGTAACCACAATTTTTGCAATCATATGCAAAGTTTTGGCCTAACCGACATTACTACTGCACTCAGGGATTCTTACTGAGCGAGTATTGGGCGACAATGAATAGAAAAGAACACTTGGAAAAATCTGCCATTTTTGACAGTACCGGCCCTGGAAAGCAGACAAAATTACAGTGCCATCTGGAGCCGAGATTTTGCATTCGGACATAAATTTTAGGCCTTACAAACATTATTACTAAGCTCAGAGGTTGTAATAGAATGAGTACTGGGGAAAAATTAAGGGTAAATTAAACTTGCAAAATCTGACATATTAGACAGGGCCGGACGTTAAAAAAATGACAAAAATATGGTGGAATCTGTAACCACAATTTTTGCACTCATTTGCAAACTTTTGGCCTAACAGACATCAGTACTGCACTCAGATGTTCTTACTGAGCGAGTATTGGGTGACAATGAATAGAAAATAACACTTGGAAAAATCTGCCATTTTTGACAGTTACGGCCCTGGAAAGCAGACAAAATTACAGTGCCATCTGGAGCCGAGATTTTGCATTCGAAAATAAATTTTAGACCTTACAAACATTATAACTAAGCTCAGAGGTTGTAATAGAATGAGTACTGGGGAAAAATTAAGGGTAAATAAAACTTGCAAAATCTGACATATTCGACAGGGCCGGACCTTAAAAAAATGACCAAAATACGGTGCAATCTGTAACCACAATTTTTGCACTCATTTGCAAAGTTTTGGCCTAACAGACATTACTACTGCACTCAGGGGTTCTTACTGAGCGAGTATTTGGCGACAATGAATAGAAAATAACACTTGGAAAAATCTGCCATTTTCGACAGTGCCGGCCCTGGAAAGCAGACAAAATTACAGTGCCATCTGGAGCCAAGATTTTGCATTCGGACATAAATTTTAGGCCTTACAAACATTATAACTAAGCTCAGTGGTTGTAACAGAATGAATACTGGGCAAAAAGTAAGGGTAAATAAAACTTGCAAAATCTGACATATTCGACAGGGCCGGACCTTAAAAAAATGACCAAAATACGGTGCAATCTGTAACCACAATTTTTGCAATCATATGCAAAGTTTTGGTCTAACCGACATTACTACTGCACTCAGGGATTCTTACTGAGCGAGTATTGGGCGACAATGAATACAAAAGAACACTTGGAAAAATCTGCCATTTTTGACAGTGCCGGCCCTGGAAAGCAGACAAAATTACAGTGCCATCTGGAGCCGAGATTTTGCATTCGGACATAAATTTTAGGCCTTACAAACATTATTACTAAGCTCAGAGGTTGTAATAGAATGAGTACTGGGGAAAAATTAAGGGTAAATTAAACTTGCAAAATCTGACATATTCGACAGGGCCGGACCTTAAAAAAATGACAAAAATATGGTGGAATCTGTAACCACAATTTTTGCACTCATTTGCAAACTTTTGGCCTAACAGACATTAGTACTGCACTCAGATGTTCTTACTGAGCGAGTATTGGGTGACAATGAATAGAAAATAACACTTGGAAAAATCTGCCATTTTTGACATTGACGGCCCTGGAAAGCAGACAAAATTACAGCGCCATCTGGAGCCGAGATTTTGCATTCGGACATAAATTTTAGACCTTACAAACATTATAACTAAGCTCAGAGGTTGTAATAGAATGAGTAATGGGCAAAAATTAAGGGTAAATAAAACTTGTAAAATCTGACATATTCGACAGGGCCGGACCTTAAAAAAATGACCAAAATACGGTGCAATCTGTAACCACAATTTTTGCACTCATTTACAAAGTTTTGGCCTAACAGACATTACTACTGCACTTAGGGGTTCTTACTGAGCGAGTATTTGGCGACAATGAATAGAAAATAACACTTGGAAAAATCTGCCATTTTTGACAGTGCCGGCCCTGGAAAGCAGACAAAATTACAGTGCCATCTGGAGCCGAGATTTTGCATTCGGACATAAATTTTAGGCCTTACAAACATTATTACTAAGCTCAGAGGTTGTAATAGAATGAGTACTGGGGAAAAATTAAGGGTAAATAAAACTTGCAAAATCTGCCATATTCGACAGGGCCGGACCTTAAAAAAATGACCAAAATACGGTGCAATCTGTAACCACAATTTTTGCAATCATATGCAAAGTTTGGTCTAACAGACATTACTACTGCACTCAGGGATTCTTACTGAGCGAGTATTGGGCGACAATGAATAGAAAATAACACTTGGAAAAATCTGCCATTTTCGCCAGTGCCGGCCCTGGAAAGCAGACAAAATTACAGTGCCATCTGGAGCCGAGATTTTGCATTCGGACATAAATTTTAGGCCTTACAAACATTATTACTAAGCTCAGAGGTTGTAATAGAATGAGTACTGGGGAAAAATTAAGGGTAAATTAAACTTGCAAAATCTGACATATTAGACAGGGCCGGACGTTAAAAAAATGACAAAAATATGGTGGAATCTGTAACCACAATTTTTGCACTCATTTGCAAACTTTTGGCCTAACAGACATCAGTACTGCACTCAGATGTTCTTACTGAGCGAGTATTGGGTGACAATGAATAGAAAATAACACTTGGAAAAATCTGCCATTTTTGACAGTTACGGCCCTGGAAAGCAGACAAAATTACAGTGCCATCTGGAGCCGAGATTTTGCATTCGAAAATAAATTTTAGACCTTACAAACATTATAACTAAGCTCAGAGGTTGTAATAGAATGAGTACTGGGGAAAAATTAAGGGTAAATAAAACTTGCAAAATCTGACATATTCGACAGGGCCGGACCTTAAAAAAATGACCAAAATACGGTGCAATCTGTAACCACAATTTTTGCACTCATTTGCAAAGTTTTGGCCTAACAGACATTACTACTGCACTCAGGGGTTCTTACTGAGCGAGTATTTGGCGACAATGAATAGAAAATAACACTTGGAAAAATCTGCCATTTTCGACAGTGCCGGCCCTGGAAAGCAGACAAAATTACAGTGCCATCTGGAGCCAAGATTTTGCATTCGGACATAAATTTTAGGCCTTACAAACATTATAACTAAGCTCAGTGGTTGTAACAGAATGAATACTGGGCAAAAAGTAAGGGTAAATAAAACTTGCAAAATCTGACATATTCGACAGGGCCGGACCTTAAAAAAATGACCAAAATACGGTGCAATCTGTAACCACAATTTTTGCAATCATATGCAAAGTTTTGGTCTAACCGACATTACTACTGCACTCAGGGATTCTTACTGAGCGAGTATTGGGCGACAATGAATACAAAAGAACACTTGGAAAAATCTGCCATTTTTGACAGTGCCGGCCCTGGAAAGCAGACAAAATTACAGTGCCATCTGGAGCCGAGATTTTGCATTCGGACATAAATTTTAGGCCTTACAAACATTATTACTAAGCTCAGAGGTTGTAATAGAATGAGTACTGGGGAAAAATTAAGGGTAAATTAAACTTGCAAAATCTGACATATTCGACAGGGCCGGACCTTAAAAAAATGACAAAAATATGGTGGAATCTGTAACCACAATTTTTGCACTCATTTGCAAACTTTTGGCCTAACAGACATTAGTACTGCACTCAGATGTTCTTACTGAGCGAGTATTGGGTGACAATGAATAGAAAATAACACTTGGAAAAATCTGCCATTTTTGACATTGACGGCCCTGGAAAGCAGACAAAATTACAGCGCCATCTGGAGCCGAGATTTTGCATTCGGACATAAATTTTAGACCTTACAAACATTATAACTAAGCTCAGAGGTTGTAATAGAATGAGTAATGGGCAAAAATTAAGGGTAAATAAAACTTGTAAAATCTGACATATTCGACAGGGCCGGACCTTAAAAAAATGACCAAAATACGGTGCAATCTGTAACCACAATTTTTGCACTCATTTACAAAGTTTTGGCCTAACAGACATTACTACTGCACTTAGGGGTTCTTACTGAGCGAGTATTTGGCGACAATGAATAGAAAATAACACTTGGAAAAATCTGCCATTTTTGACAGTGCCGGCCCTGGAAAGCAGACAAAATTACAGTGCCATCTGGAGCCGAGATTTTGCATTCGGACATAAATTTTAGGCCTTACAAACATTATTACTAAGCTCAGAGGTTGTAATAGAATGAGTACTGGGGAAAAATTAAGGGTAAATAAAACTTGCAAAATCTGCCATATTCGACAGGGCCGGATCTTAAAAAAATGACAAAAAATATGGTGGAATCTGTAACCACAATTTTTGCACTCATTTGCAAACTTTTGGCCTAACAGACATTAGTACTGCACTCAGAGGTTCTTACTGAGCGAGTATTGGGCGACAATGAATAGAAAATAACACTTGGAAAAATCTGCCATTTTCGACAGTGCCGGCCCTGGAAAGCAGACAAAATTACAGTGCCATCTGGAGCCAAGATTTTGCATTCGGACATAAATTTTAGGCCTTACAAACATTATAACTAAGCTCAGTGGTTGTAATAGAATGAATACTGGGCAAAAAGTAAGGGTAAATAAAACTTGCAAAATCTGACATATTCGACAGGGCTGGACCTTAAAAAAATGACCAAAATATGGTGCAATCTGTAACCACAATTTTTGCAATCATATGCAAAGTTTTGGCCTAACCGACATTACTACTGCACTCAGGGATTCTTACTGAGCGAGTATTGGGCGACAATGAATAGAAAAGAACACTTGGAAAAATCTGCCATTTTTGACAGTACCGGCCCTGGAAAGCAGACAAAATTACAGTGCCATCTGGAGCCGAGATTTTGCATTCGGACATAAATTTTAGGCCTTACAAACATTATTACTAAGCTCAGAGGTTGTAATAGAATGAGTACTGGGGAAAAATTAAGGGTAAATAAAACTTGCAAAATCTGACATATTCGACAGGGCCGGACCTTAAAAAAATGACCAAAATACGGTGCAATCTGTAACCACAATTTTTGCACTCATTTGCAAAGTTTTGGCCTAACAGACATTACTACTGCACTCAGGGGTTCTTACTGAGCGAGTATTTGGCGACAATGAATAGAAAATAACACTTGGAAAAATCTGCCATTTTCGACAGTGCCGGCCCTGGAAAGCAGACAAAATTACAGTGCCATCTGGAGCCAAGATTTTGCATTCGGACATAAATTTTAGGCCTTACAAACATTATAACTAAGCTCAGTGGTTGTAACAGAATGAATACTGGGCAAAAAGTAAGGGTAAATAAAACTTGCAAAATCTGACATATTCGACAGGGCCGGACCTTAAAAAAATGACCAAAATACGGTGCAATCTGTAACCACAATTTTTGCAATCATATGCAAAGTTTTGGTCTAACCGACATTACTACTGCACTCAGGGATTCTTACTGAGCGAGTATTGGGCGACAATGAATACAAAAGAACACTTGGAAAAATCTGCCATTTTTGACAGTGCCGGCCCTGGAAAGCAGACAAAATTACAGTGCCATCTGGAGCCGAGATTTTGCATTCGGACATAAATTTTAGACCTTACAAACATCATAACTAAGCTCAGAGGTTGTAATAGAATGAGTAATGGGCAAAAATTAAGGGTAAATAAAACTTGTAAAATCTGACATATTCGACAGGGCCGGACCTTAAAAAAATGACCAAAATACGGTGCAATCTGTAACCACAATTTTTGCACTCATTTACAAAGTTTTGGCCTAACAGACATTACTACTGCACTTAGGGGTTCTTACTGAGCGAGTATTTGGCGACAATGAATAGAAAATAACACTTGGAAAAATCTGCCATTTTTGACAGTGCCGGCCCTGGAAAGCAGACAAAATTACAGTGCCATCTGGAGCCGAGATTTTGCATTCGGACATAAATTTTAGTCCTTACAAACATTATTACTAAGCTCAGAGGTTGTAATAGAATGAGTACTGGAGAAAAATTAAGGGTAAATTAAACTTGCAAAATCTGCCATATTCGACAGGACCGGACCTTTAAAAAATGACAAAAAATATGGTGGAATCTGTAACCACAATTTTTGCGCTCATTTGCAAACTTTTGGCCTAACAGACATTAGTACTGCACTCAGAGGTTCTTACTGAGCGAGTATTGGGCGACAATGAATAGAAAATAACACTTGGAAAAATCTGCCATTTTCGACAGTGCCGGCCCTGGAAAGCAGACAAAATTACAGTGCCATCTGGAGCCAAGATTTTGCATTCGGACATAAATTTTAGGCCTTACAAACATTATAACTAAGCTCAGTGGTTGTAATAGAATGAATACTGGGCAAAAAGTAAGGGTAAATAAAACTTGCAAAATCTGACATATTCGACAGGGCTGGACCTTAAAAAAATGACCAAAATATGGTGCAATCTGTAACCACAATTTTTGCAATCATATGCAAAGTTTTGGCCTAACCGACATTACTACTGCACTCAGGGATTCTTACTGAGCGAGTATTGGGCGACAATGAATAGAAAAGAACACTTGGAAAAATCTGCCATTTTTGACAGTACCGGCCCTGGAAAGCAGACAAAATTACAGTGCCATCTGGAGCCGAGATTTTGCATTCGGACATAAATTTTAGGCCTTACAAACATTATTACTAAGCTCAGAGGTTGTAATAGAATGAGTACTGGGGAAAAATTAAGGGTAAATTAAACTTGCAAAATCTGACATATTAGACAGGGCCGGACGTTAAAAAAATGACAAAAATATGGTGGAATCTGTAACCACAATTTTTGCACTCATTTGCAAACTTTTGGCCTAACAGACATTAGTACTGCACTCAGATGTTCTTACTGAGCGAGTATTGGGTGACAATGAATAGAAAATAACACTTGGAAAAATCTGCCATTTTTGACAGTTACGGCCCTGGAAAGCAGACAAAATTACAGTGCCATCTGGAGCCGAGATTTTGCATTCGAAAATAAATTTTAGACCTTACAAACATTATAACTAAGCTCAGAGGTTGTAATAGAATGAGTACTGGGGAAAAATTAAGGGTAAATAAAACTTGCAAAATCTGACATATTCGACAGGGCCGGACCTTAAAAAAATGACCAAAATACGGTGCAATCTGTAACCACAATTTTTGCACTCATTTGCAAAGTTTTGGCCTAACAGACATTACTACTGCACTCAGGGGTTCTTACTGAGCGAGTATTTGGCGACAATGAATAGAAAATAACACTTGGAAAAATCTGCCATTTTCGACAGTGCCGGCCCTGGAAAGCAGACAAAATTACAGTGCCATCTGGAGCCAAGATTTTGCATTCGGACATAAATTTTAGGCCTTACAAACATTATAACTAAGCTCAGTGGTTGTAACAGAATGAATACTGGGCAAAAAGTAAGGGTAAATAAAACTTGCAAAATCTGACATATTCGACAGGGCCGGACCTTAAAAAAATGACCAAAATACGGTGCAATCTGTAACCACAATTTTTGCAATCATATGCAAAGTTTTGGTCTAACCGACATTACTACTGCACTCAGGGATTCTTACTGAGCGAGTATTGGGCGACAATGAATACAAAAGAACACTTGGAAAAATCTGCCATTTTTGACAGTGCCGGCCCTGGAAAGCAGACAAAATTACAGTGCCATCTGGAGCCGAGATTTTGCATTCGGACATAAATTTTAGACCTTACAAACATTATAACTAAGCTCAGAGGTTGTAATAGAATGAGTAATGGGCAAAAATTAAGGGTAAATAAAACTTGTAAAATCTGACATATTCGACAGGGCCGGACCTTAAAAAAATGACCAAAATACGGTGCAATCTGTAACCACAATTTTTGCACTCATTTACAAAGTTTTGGCCTAACAGACATTACTACTGCACTTAGGGGTTCTTACTGAGCGAGTATTTGGCGACAATGAATAGAAAATAACACTTGGAAAAATCTGCCATTTTTGACAGTGCCGGCCCTGGAAAGCAGACAAAATTACAGTGCCATCTGGAGCCGAGATTTTGCATTCGGACATAAATTTTAGGCCTTACAAACATTATTACTAAGCTCAGAGGTTGTAATAGAATGAGTACTGGGGAAAAATTAAGGGTAAATTAAACTTGCAAAATCTGCCATATTCGACAGGACCGGACCTTTAAAAAATGACAAAAAATATGGTGGAATCTGTAACCACAATTTTTGCGCTCATTTGCAAACTTTTGGCCTAACAGACATTAGTACTGCACTCAGAGGTTCTTACTGAGCGAGTATTGGGCGACAATGAATAGAAAATAACACTTGGAAAAATCTGCCATTTTCGACAGTGCCGGCCCTGGAAAGCAGACAAAATTACAGTGCCATCTGGAGCCAAGATTTTGCATTCGGACATAAATTTTAGGCCTTACAAACATTATAACTAAGCTCAGTGGTTGTAATAGAATGAATACTGGGCAAAAAGTAAGGGTAAATAAAACTTGCAAAATCTGACATATTCGACAGAGCTGGACCTTAAAAAAATGACCAAAATATGGTGCAATCTGTAACCACAATTTTTGCAATCATATGCAAAGTTTTGGCCTAACCGACATTACTACTGCACTCAGGGATTCTTACTGAGCGAGTATTGGGCGACAATGAATAGAAAAGAACACTTGGAAAAATCTGCCATTTTTGACAGTACCGGCCCTGGAAAGCAGACAAAATTACAGTGCCATCTGGAGCCGAGATTTTGCATTCGGACATAAATTTTAGGCCTTACAAACATTATTACTAAGCTCAGAGGTTGTAATAGAATGAGTACTGGGGAAAAATTAAGGGTAAATTAAACTTGCAAAATCTGACATATTAGACAGGGCCGGACGTTAAAAAAATGACAAAAATATGGTGGAATCTGTAACCACAATTTTTGCACTCATTTGCAAACTTTTGGCCTAACAGACATTAGTACTGCACTCAGATGTTCTTACTGAGCGAGTATTGGGTGACAATGAATAGAAAATAACACTTGGAAAAATCTGCCATTTTTGACAGTTACGGCCCTGGAAAGCAGACAAAATTACAGTGCCATCTGGAGCCGAGATTTTGCATTCGAAAATAAATTTTAGACCTTACAAACATTATAACTAAGCTCAGAGGTTGTAATAGAATGAGTACTGGGGAAAAATTAAGGGTAAATAAAACTTGCAAAATCTGACATATTCGACAGGGCCGGACCTTAAAAAAATGACCAAAATACGGTGCAATCTGTAACCACAATTTTTGCACTCATTTGCAAAGTTTTGGCCTAACAGACATTACTACTGCACTCAGGGGTTCTTACTGAGCGAGTATTTGGCGACAATGAATAGAAAATAACACTTGGAAAAATCTGCCATTTTCGACAGTGCCGGCCCTGGAAAGCAGACAAAATTACAGTGCCATCTGGAGCCAAGATTTTGCATTCGGACATAAATTTTAGGCCTTACAAACATTATAACTAAGCTCAGTGGTTGTAACAGAATGAATACTGGGCAAAAAGTAAGGGTAAATAAAACTTGCAAAATCTGACATATTCGACAGGGCCGGACCTTAAAAAAATGACCAGAATACGGTGCAATCTGTAACCACAATTTTTGCAATCATATGCAAAGTTTTGGTCTAACCGACATTACTACTGCACTCAGGGATTCTTACTGAGCGAGTATTGGGCGACAATGAATACAAAAGAACACTTGGAAAAATCTGCCATTTTTGACAGTGCCGGCCCTGGAAAGCAGACAAAATTACAGTGCCATCTGGAGCCGAGATTTTGCATTCGGACATAAATTTTAGGCCTTACAAACATTATTACTAAGCTCAGAGGTTGTAATAGAATGAGTACTGGGGAAAAATTAAGGGTAAATTAAACTTGCAAAATCTGACATATTCGACAGGGCCGGACCTTAAAAAAATGACAAAAATATGGTGGAATCTGTAACCACAATTTTTGCACTCATTTGCAAACTTTTGGCCTAACAGACATTAGTACTGCACTCAGATGTTCTTACTGAGCGACAATTGGGTGACAATGAATAGAAAATAACACTTGGAAAAATCTGCCATTTTTGACATTGACGGCCCTGGAAAGCAGACAAAATTACAGCGCCATCTGGAGCCGAGATTTTGCATTCGGACATAAATTTTAGACCTTACAAACATTATAACTAAGCTCAGAGGTTGTAATAGAATGAGTAATGGGCAAAAATTAAGGGTAAATAAAACTTGTAAAATCTGACATATTCGACAGGGCCGGACCTTAAAAAAATGACCAAAATACGGTGCAATCTGTAACCACAATTTTTGCACTCATTTACAAAGTTTTGGCCTAACAGACATTACTACTGCACTTAGGGGTTCTTACTGAGCGAGTATTTGGCGACAATGAATAGAAAATAACACTTGGAAAAATCTGCCATTTTTGACAGTGCCGGCCCTGGAAAGCAGACAAAATTACAGTGCCATCTGGAGCCGAGATTTTGCATTCGGACATAAATTTTAGGCCTTACAAACATTATTACTAAGCTCAGAGGTTGTAATAGAATGAGTACTGGGGAAAAATTAAGGGTAAATAAAACTTGCAAAATCTGCCATATTCGACAGGGCCGGATCTTAAAAAAATGACAAAAAATATGGTGGAATCTGTAACCACAATTTTTGCACTCATTTGCAAACTTTTGGCCTAACAGACATTAGTACTGCACTCAGAGGTTCTTACTGAGCGAGTATTGGGCGACAATGAATAGAAAATAACACTTGGAAAAATCTGCCATTTTCGACAGTGCCGGCCCTGGAAAGCAGACAAAATTACAGTGCCATCTGGAGCCAAGATTTTGCATTCGGACATAAATTTTAGGCCTTACAAACATTATAACTAAGCTCAGTGGTTGTAATAGAATGAATACTGGGCAAAAAGTAAGGGTAAATAAAACTTGCAAAATCTGACATATTCGACAGGGCTGGACCTTAAAAAAATGACCAAAATATGGTGCAATCTGTAACCACAATTTTTGCAATCATATGCAAAGTTTTGGCCTAACCGACATTACTACTGCACTCAGGGATTCTTACTGAGCGAGTATTGGGCGACAATGAATAGAAAAGAACACTTGGAAAAATCTGCCATTTTTGACAGTACCGGCCCTGGAAAGCAGACAAAATTACAGTGCCATCTGGAGCCGAGATTTTGCATTCGGACATAAATTTTAGGCCTTACAAACATTATTACTAAGCTCAGAGGTTGTAATAGAATGAGTACTGGGGAAAAATTAAGGGTAAATTAAACTTGCAAAATCTGACATATTAGACAGGGCCGGACCTTAAAAAAATGACAAAAATATGGTGGAATCTGTAACCACAATTTTTGCACTCATTTGCAAACTTTTGGCCTAACAGACATTAGTACTGCACTCAGATGTTCTTACTGAGCGAGTATTGGGTGACAATGAATAGAAAATAACACTTGGAAAAATCTGCCATTTTTGACAGTTACGGCCCTGGAAAGCAGACAAAATTACAGTGCCATCTGGAGCCGAGATTTTGCATTCGGAAATAAATTTTAGACCTTACAAACATTATAACTAAGCTCAGAGGTTGTAATAGAATGAGTACTGGGGAAAAATTAAGGGTAAATAAAACTTGCAAAATCTGACATATTCGACAGGGCCGGACCTTAAAAAAATGACCAAAATACGGTGCAATCTGTAACCACAATTTTTGCACTCATTTGCAAAGTTTTGGCCTAACAGACATTACTACTGCACTCAGGGGTTCTTACTGAGCGAGTATTTGGCGACAATGAATAGGAAATAACACTTGGAAAAATCTGCCATTTTCGACAGTGCCGGCCCTGGAAAGCAGACAAAATTACAGTGCCATCTGGAGCCAAGATTTTGCATTCGGACATAAATTTTAGGCCTTACAAACATTATAACTAAGCTCAGTGGTTGTAACAGAATGAATACTGGGCAAAAAGTAAGGGTAAATAAAACTTGCAAAATCTGACATATTCGACAGGGCCGGACCTTAAAAAAATGACCAAAATACGGTGCAATCTGTAACCACAATTTTTGCAATCATATGCAAAGTTTTGGTCTAACCGACATTACTACTGCACTCAGGGATTCTTACTGAGCGAGTATTGGGCGACAATGAATACAAAAGAACACTTGGAAAAATCTGCCATTTTTGACAGTGCCGGCCCTGGAAAGCAGACAAAATTACAGTGCCATCTGGAGCCGAGATTTTGCATTCGGACATAAATTTTAGACCTTACAAACATTATAACTAAGCTCAGAGGTTGTAATAGAATGAGTAATGGGCAAAAATTAAGGGTAAATAAAACTTGTAAAATCTGACATATTCGACAGGGCCGGACCTTAAAAAAATGACCAAAATACGGTGCAATCTGTAACCACAATTTTTGCACTCATTTACAAAGTTTTGGCCTAACAGACATTACTACTGCACTTAGGGGTTCTTACTGAGCGAGTATTTGGCGACAATGAATAGAAAATAACACTTGGAAAAATCTGCCATTTTTGACAGTGCCGGCCCTGGAAAGCAGACAAAATTACAGTGCCATCTGGAGCCGAGATTTTGCATTCGGACATAAATTTTAGGCCTTACAAACATTATTACTAAGCTCAGAGGTTGTAATAGAATGAGTACTGGGGAAAAATTAAGGGTAAATTAAACTTGCAAAATCTGCCATATTCGACAGGGCCGGACCTTTAAAAAATGACAAAAAATATGGTGGAATCTGTAACCACAATTTTTGCACTCATTTGCAAACTTTTGGCCTAACAGACATTAGTACTGCACTCAGAGGTTCTTACTGAGCGAGTATTGGGCGACAATGAATAGAAAATAACACTTGGAAAAATCTGCCATTTTCGACAGTGCCGGCCCTGGAAAGCAGACAAAATTACAGTGCCATCTGGAGCCAAGATTTTGCATTCGGACATAAATTTTAGGCCTTACAAACATTATAACTAAGCTCAGTGGTTGTAATAGAATGAATACTGGGCAAAAAGTAAGGGTAAATAAAACTTGCAAAATCTGACATATTCGACAGGGCTGGACCTTAAAAAAATGACCAAAATATGGTGCAATCTGTAACCACAATTTTTGCAATCATATGCAAAGTTTTGGCCTAACCGACATTACTACTGCACTCAGGGATTCTTACTGAGCGAGTATTGGGCGACAATGAATAGAAAAGAACACTTGGAAAAATCTGCCATTTTTGACAGTACCGGCCCTGGAAAGCAGACAAAATTACAGTGCCATCTGGAGCCGAGATTTTGCATTCGGACATAAATTTTAGGCCTTACAAACATTATTACTAAGCTCAGAGGTTGTAATAGAATGAGTACTGGGGAAAAATTAAGGGTAAATTAAACTTGCAAAATCTGACATATTAGACAGGGCCGGACCTTAAAAAAATGACAAAAATATGGTGGAATCTGTAACCACAATTTTTGCACTCATTTGCAAACTTTTGGCCTAACAGACATTAGTACTGCACTCAGATGTTCTTACTGAGCGAGTATTGGGTGACAATGAATAGAAAATAACACTTGGAAAAATCTGCCATTTTTGACAGTTACGGCCCTGGAAAGCAGACAAAATTACAGTGCCATCTGGAGCCGAGATTTTGCATTCGGAAATAAATTTTAGACCTTACAAACATTATAACTAAGCTCAGAGGTTGTAATAGAATGAGTACTGGGGAAAAATTAAGGGTAAATAAAACTTGCAAAATCTGACATATTCGACAGGGCCGGACCTTAAAAAAATGACCAAAATACGGTGCAATCTGTAACCACAATTTTTGCACTCATTTGCAAAGTTTTGGCCTAACAGACATTACTACTGCACTCAGGGGTTCTTACTGAGCGAGTATTTGGCGACAATGAATAGAAAATAACACTTGGAAAAATCTGCCATTTTCGACAGTGACGGCCCTGGAAAGCAGACAAAATTACAGTGCCATCTGGAGCCAAGATTTTGCATTCGGACATAAATTTTAGGCCTTACAAACATTATAACTAAGCTCAGTGGTTGTAACAGAATGAATACTGGGCAAAAAGTAAGGGTAAATAAAACTTGCAAAATCTGACATATTCGACAGGGCCGGACCTTAAAAAAATGACCAAAATACGGTGCAATCTGTAACCACAATTTTTGCAATCATATGCAAAGTTTTGGTCTAACCGACATTACTACTGCACTCAGGGATTCTTACTGAGCGAGTATTGGGCGACAATGAATACAAAAGAACACTTGGAAAAATCTGCCATTTTTGACAGTGCCGGCCCTGGAAAGCAGACAAAATTACAGTGCCATCTGGAGCCGAGATTTTGCATTCGGACATAAATTTTAGACCTTACAAACATTATAACTAAGCTCAGAGGTTGTAATAGAATGAGTAATGGGCAAAAATTAAGGGTAAATAAAACTTGTAAAATCTGACATATTCGACAGGGCCGGACCTTAAAAAAATGACCAAAATACGGTGCAATCTGTAACCACAATTTTTGCACTCATTTACAAAGTTTTGGCCTAACAGACATTACTACTGCACTTAGGGGTTCTTACTGAGCGAGTATTTGGCGACAATGAATAGAAAATAACACTTGGAAAAATCTGCCATTTTTGACAGTGCCGGCCCTGGAAAGCAGACAAAATTACAGTGCCATCTGGAGCCGAGATTTTGCATTCGGACATAAATTTTAGGCCTTACAAACATTATTACTAAGCTCAGAGGTTGTAATAGAATGAGTACTGGGGAAAAATTAAGGGTAAATTAAACTTGCAAAATCTGCCATATTCGACAGGGCCGGACCTTTAAAAAATGACAAAAAATATGGTGGAATCTGTAACCACAATTTTTGCACTCATTTGCAAACTTTTGGCCTAACAGACATTAGTACTGCACTCAGAGGTTCTTACTGAGCGAGTATTGGGTGACAATGAATAGAAAATAACACTTGGAAAAATCTGCCATTTTTGACAGTTACGGCCCTGGAAAGCAGACAAAATTACAGTGCCATCTGGAGCCGAGATTTTGCATTCGAAAATAAATTTTAGACCTTACAAACATTATAACTAAGCTCAGAGGTTGTAATAGAATGAGTACTGGGGAAAAATTAAGGGTAAATAAAACTTGCAAAATCTGACATATTCGACAGGGCCGGACCTTAAAAAAATGACCAAAATACGGTGCAATCTGTAACCACAATTTTTGCACTCATTTGCAAAGTTTTGGCCTAACAGACATTACTACTGCACTCAGGGGTTCTTACTGAGCGAGTATTTGGCGACAATGAATAGAAAATAACACTTGGAAAAATCTGCCATTTTCGACAGTGCTGGCCCTGGAAAGCAGACAAAATTACAGTGCCATCTGGAGCCAAGATTTTGCATTCGGACATAAATTTTAGGCCTTACAAACATTATAACTAAGCTCAGTGGTTGTAACAGAATGAATACTGGGCAAAAAGTAAGGGTAAATAAAACTTGCAAAATCTGACATATTCGACAGGGCCGGACCTTAAAAAAATGACCAAAATACGGTGCAATCTGTAACCACAATTTTTGCAATCATATGCAAAGTTTTGGTCTAACCGACATTACTACTGCACTCAGGGATTCTTACTGAGCGAGTATTGGGCGACAATGAATACAAAAGAACACTTGGAAAAATCTGCCATTTTTGACAGTGCCGGCCCTGGAAAGCAGACAAAATTACAGTGCCATCTGGAGCCGAGATTTTGCATTCGGACATAAATTTTAGGCCTTACAAACATTATTACTAAGCTCAGAGGTTGTAATAGAATGAGTACTGGGGAAAAATTAAGGGTAAATTAAACTTGCAAAATCTGACATATTCGACAGGGCCGGACCTTAAAAAAATGACAAAAATATGGTGGAATCTGTAACCACAATTTTTGCACTCATTTGCAAACTTTTGGCCTAACAGACATTAGTACTGCACTCAGATGTTCTTACTGAGCGAGTATTGGGTGACAATGAATAGAAAATAACACTTGGAAAAATCTGCCATTTTTGACATTGACGGCCCTGGAAAGCAGACAAAATTACAGCGCCATCTGGAGCCGAGATTTTGCATTCGGACATAAATTTTAGACCTTACAAACATTATAACTAAGCTCAGAGGTTGTAATAGAATGAGTAATGGGCAAAAATTAAGGGTAAATAAAACTTGTAACATCTGACATATTCGACAGGGCCGGACCTTAAAAAAATGACCAAAATACGGTGCAATCTGTAACCACAATTTTTGCACTCATTTACAAAGTTTTGGCCTAACAGACATTACTACTGCACTTAGGGGTTCTTACTGAGCGAGTATTTGGCGACAATGAATAGAAAATAACACTTGGAAAAATCTGCCATTTTTGACAGTGCCGGCCCTGGAAAGCAGACAAAATTACAGTGCCATCTGGAGCCGAGATTTTGCATTCGGACATAAATTTTAGGCCTTACAAACATTATTACTAAGCTCAGAGGTTGTAATAGAATGAGTACTGGGGAAAAATTAAGGGTAAATTAAACTTGCAAAATCTGACATATTCGACAGGGCCGGACCTTAAAAAAATGACAAAAATATGGTGGAATCTGTAACCACAATTTTTGCACTCATTTGCAAACTTTTGGCCTAACAGACATTAGTACTGCACTCAGATGTTCTTACTGAGCGAGTATTGGGTGACAATGAATAGAAAATAACACTTGGAAAAATCTGCCATTTTTGACAGTGACGGCCCTGGAAAGCAGACAAAATTACAGCGCCATCTGGAGCCGAGATTTTGCATTCGGACATAAATTTTAGACCTTACAAACATTATAACTAAGCTCAGAGGTTGTAATAGAATGAGTAATGGGCAAAAATTAAGGGTAAATAAAACTTGTAAAATCTGACATATTCGACAGGGCCGGACCTTAAAAAAATGACCAAAATACGGTGCAATCTGTAACCACAATTTTTGCAATCATTTACAAAGTTTTGGCCTAACAGACATTACTACTGCACTTAGGGGTTCTTACTGAGCGAGTATTTGGCGACAATGAATAGAAAATAACACTTGGAAAAATCTGCCATTTTTGACAGTGCCGGCCCTGGAAAGCAGACAAAATTACAGTGCCATCTGGAGCCGAGATTTTGCATTCGGACATAAATTTTAGACCTTACAAACATTATAACTAAGCTCAGAGGTTGTAATAGAATGAGTAATGGGCAAAAATTAAGGGTAAATAAAACTTGTAAAATCTGACATATTCGACAGGGCCGGACCTTAAAAAAATGACCAAAATACGGTGCAATCTGTAACCACAATTTTTGCACTCATTTACAAAGTTTTGGCCTAACAGACATTACTACTGCACTTAGGGGTTCTTACTGAGCGAGTATTTGGCGACAATGAATAGAAAATAACACTTGGAAAAATCTGCCATTTTTGACAGTGCCGGACCTGGAAAGCAGACAAAATTACAGTGCCATCTGGAGCCGAGATTTTGCATTCGGACATAAATTTTAGGCCTTACAAACATTATTACTAAGCTCAGAGGTTGTAATAGAATGAGTACTGGGGAAAAATTAAGGGTAAATTAAACTTGCAAAATCTGCCATATTCGACAGGGCCGGACCTTTAAAAAATGACAAAAAATATGGTGGAATCTGTAACCACAATTTTTGCACTCATTTGCAAACTTTTGGCCTAACAGACATTAGTACTGCACTCAGAGGTTCTTACTGAGCGAGTATTGGGCGACAATGAATAGAAAATAACACTTGGAAAAATCTGCCATTTTCGACAGTGCCGGCCCTGGAAAGCAGACAAAATTACAGTGCCATCTGGAGCCAAGATTTTGCATTCGGACATAAATTTTAGGCCTTACAAACATTATAACTAAGCTCAGTGGTTGTAATAGAATGAATACTGGGCAAAAAGTAAGGGTAAATAAAACTTGCAAAATCTGACATATTCGACAGGGCTGGACCTTAAAAAAATGACCAAAATATGGTGCAATCTGTAACCACAATTTTTGCAATCATATGCAAAGTTTTGGCCTAACCGACATTACTACTGCACTCAGGGATTCTTACTGAGCGAGTATTGGGCGACAATGAATAGAAAAGAACACTTGGAAAAATCTGCCATTTTTGACAGTACCGGCCCTGGAAAGCAGACAAAATTACAGTGCCATCTGGAGCCGAGATTTTGCATTCGGACATAAATTTTAGGCCTTACAAACATTATTACTAAGCTCAGAGGTTGTAATAGAATGAGTACTGGGGAAAAATTAAGGGTAAATTAAACTTGCAAAATCTGACATATTAGACAGGGCCGGACCTTAAAAAAATGACAAAAATATGGTGGAATCTGTAACCACAATTTTTGCACTCATTTGCAAACTTTTGGCCTAACAGACATTAGTACTGCACTCAGATGTTCTTACTGAGCGAGTATTGGGTGACAATGAATAGAAAATAACACTTGGAAAAATCTGCCATTTTTGACAGTTACGGCCCTGGAAAGCAGACAAAATTACAGTGCCATCTGGAGCCGAGATTTTGCATTCGGAAATAAATTTTAGACCTTACAAACATTATAACTAAGCTCAGAGGTTGTAATAGAATGAGTACTGGGGAAAAATTAAGGGTAAATAAAACTTGCAAAATCTGACATATTCGACAGGGCCGGACCTTAAAAAAATGACCAAAATACGGTGCAATCTGTAACCACAATTTTTGCAATCATATGCAAAGTTTTGGTCTAACCGACATTACTACTGCACTCAGGGATTCTTACTGAGCGAGTATTGGGCGACAATGAATACAAAAGAACACTTGGAAAAATCTGCCATTTTTGACAGTGCCGGCCCTGGAAAGCAGACAAAATTACAGTGCCATCTGGAGCCGAGATTTTGCATTCGGACATAAATTTTAGACCTTACAAACATTATAACTAAGCTCAGAGGTTGTAATAGAATGAGTAATGGGCAAAAATTAAGGGTAAATAAAACTTGTAAAATCTGACATATTCGACAGGGCCGGACCTTAAAAAAATGACCAAAATACGGTGCAATCTGTAACCACAATTTTTGCACTCATTTACAAAGTTTTGGCCTAACAGACATTACTACTGCACTTAGGGGTTCTTACTGAGCGAGTATTTGGCGACAATGAATAGAAAATAACACTTGGAAAAATCTGCCATTTTTGACAGTGCCGGCCCTGGAAAGCAGACAAAATTACAGTGCCATCTGGAGCCGAGATTTTGCATTCGGACATAAATTTTAGGCCTTACAAACATTATTACTAAGCTCAGAGGTTGTAATAGAATGAGTACTGGGGAAAAATTAAGGGTAAATTAAACTTGCAAAATCTGACATATTCGACAGGGCCGGACCTTAAAAAAATGACAAAAATATGGTGGAATCTGTAACCACAATTTTTGCACTCATTTGCAAACTTTTGGCCTAACAGACATTAGTACTGCACTCAGATGTTCTTACTGAGCGAGTATTGGGTGACAATGAATAGAAAATAACACTTGGAAAAATCTGCCATTTTTGACAGTGACGGCCCTGGAAAGCAGACAAAATTACAGCGCCATCTGGAGCCGAGATTTTGCATTCGGACATAAATTTTAGACCTTACAAACATTATAACTAAGCTCAGAGGTTGTAATAGAATGAGTACTGGGCAAAAATTAAGGGTAAATAAAACTTGTAAAATCTGACATATTCGACAGGGCCGGACCTTAAAAAAATGACCAAAATACGGTGCAATCTGTAACCACAATTTTTGCACTCATTTACAAAGTTTTGGCCTAACAGACATTACTACTGCACTCAGGGGTTCTTACTGAGCGAGTATTTGGCGACAATGAATAGAAAATAACACTTGGAAAAATCTGCCATTTTTGACAGTGCCGTCCCTGGAAAGCAGACAAAATTACAGTGCCATCTGGAGCCGAGATTTTGCATTCGGACATAAATTTTAGGCCTTACAAACATTATTACTAAGCTCAGAGGTTGTAATAGAATGAGTACTGGGGAAACATTAAGGGTAAATTAAACTTGCAAAATCTGCCATATTCGACAGGGCCGGACCTTTAAAAAATGACAAAAAATATGGTGGAATCTGTAACCACAATTTTTGCACTCATTTGCAAACTTTTGGCCTAACAGACATTAGTACTGCACTCAGAGGTTCTTACTGAGCGAGTATTGGGCGACAATGAATAGAAAATAACACTTGGAAAAATCTGCCATTTTCGCAGGTGCCGGCCCTGGAAAGCAGACAAAATTACAGTGCCATCTGGAGCCAAGATTTTACATTCGGACATAAATTTTAGGCCTTACAAACATTATAACTAAGCTCAGTGGTTGTAATAGAATGAATACTGGGCAAAAAGTAAGGGTAAATAAAACTTGCAAAATCTGACATATTCGACAGGGCCGGACCTTAAAAAAATGACCAAAATACGGTGCAATCTGTAACCACAATTTTTGCACTCATTTGCAAAGTTTTGGCCTAACAGACATTACTACTGCACTCAGGGGTTCTTACTGAGCGAGTATTTGGCGACAATGAATAGAAAATAACACTTGGAAAAATCTGCCATTTTTGACAGTGCCGTCCCTGGAAAGCAGACAAAATTACAGTGCCATCTGGAGCCGAGATTTTGCATTCGGACATAAATTTTAGGCCTTACAAACATTATTACTAAGCTCAGAGGTTGTAATAGAATGAGTACTGGGGAAAAATTAAGGGTAAATAAAACTTGCAAAATCTGCCTTATTCGACAGGGCCGGATCTTAAAAAAATGACAAAAAATATGGTGGAATCTGTAACCACAATTTTTGCACTCATTTGCAAACTTTTGGCCTAACAGACATTAGTACTGCACTCAGAGGTTCTTACTGAGCGAGTATTGGGTGACAATGAATAGAAAATAACACTTGGAAAAATCTGCCATTTTTGACAGTGACGGCCCTGGAAAGCAGACAAAATTACAGTGCCATCTGGAGCCGAGATTTTGCATTCGGACATAAATTTTAGACCTTACAAACATTATAACTAAGCTCAGAGGTTGTAATAGAATGAGTACTGGGCAAAAATTAAGGGTAAATAAAACTTGCAAAATCTGACATATTCGACAGGGCCGGACCTTAAAAAAATGACCAAAATACGGTGCAATCTGTAACCACAATTTTTGCACTCATTTGCAAAGTTTTGGCCTAACAGACATTACTACTGCACTCAGGGATTCTTACTGAGCGAGTATTGGGCGACAATGAATAGAAAAGAACACTTGGAAAAATCTGCCATTTTTGACAGTCCCGGCCCTGGAAAGCAGACAAAATTACAGTGCCATCTGGAGCCGAGATTTTGCATTCGGAAAAATGACCAAAATACGGTGCAATCTGTAACCACAATTTTTGCAATCATATGCAAAGTTTTGGCCTAACCGACATTACTACTGCACTCAGGGATTCTTACTGAGCGAGTATTGGGCGACAATGAATAGAAAAGAACACTTGGAAAAATCTGCCATTTTTGACAGTCCCGGCCCTGGAAAGCAGACAAAATTACAGTGCCATCTGGAGCCGAGATTTTGCATTCGGACATAAATTTTAGGCCTTACAAACATTATTACTAAGCTCAGAGGTTGTAATAGAATGAGTACTGGGGAAAAATGAAGGGTAAATTAAACTTGCAAAATCTGCCATATTCGACAGGGCCGGACCTTAAAAAAATGACAAAAAATACGGTGCAATCTGTAACCACAATTTTTGCACTCATTTACAAAGTTTTGGCCTAACAGACATTACTACTGCACTCAGGGGTTCTTACTGAGCGAGTATTTGGCGACAATGAATAGAAAATAACACTTGGAAAAATCTGCCATTTTTGACAGTGCCGTCCCTGGAAAGCAGACAAAATTACAGTGCCATCTGGAGCCGAGATTTTGCATTCGGACATAAATTTTAGGCCTTACAAACATTATTACTAAGCTCAGAGGTTGTAATAGAATGAGTACTGGGGAAAAATTAAGGGTAAATTAAACTTGCAAAATCTGCCATATTCGACAGGGCCGGACCTTTAAAAAATGACAAAAAATATGGTGGAATCTGTAACCACAATTTTTGCACTCATTTGCAAACTTTTGGCCTAACAGACATTAGTACTGCACTCAGAGGTTCTTACTGAGCGAGTATTGGGCGACAATGAATAGAAAATAACACTTGGAAAAATCTGCCATTTTCGCAGGTGCCGGCCCTGGAAAGCAGACAAAATTACAGTGCCATCTGGAGCCAAGATTTTACATTCGGACATAAATTTTAGGCCTTACAAACATTATAACTAAGCTCAGTGGTTGTAATAGAATGAATACTGGGCAAAAAGTAAGGGTAAATAAAACTTGCAAAATCTGACATATTCGACAGGGCCGGACCTTAAAAAAATGACCAAAATACGGTGCAATCTGTAACCACAATTTTTGCACTCATTTGCAAAGTTTTGGCCTAACAGACATTACTACTGCACTCAGGGGTTCTTACTGAGCGAGTATTTGGCGACAATGAATAGAAAATAACACTTGGAAAAATCTGCCATTTTTGACAGTGCCGTCCCTGGAAAGCAGACAAAATTACAGTGCCATCTGGAGCCGAGATTTTGCATTCGGACATAAATTTTAGGCCTTACAAACATTATTACTAAGCTCAGAGGTTGTAATAGAATGAGTACTGGGGAAAAATTAAGGGTAAATAAAACTTGCAAAATCTGCCATATTCGACAGGGCCGGACCTTAAAAAAATGACAAAAAATATGGTGGAATCTGTAACCACAATTTTTGCACTCATTTGCAAACTTATGGCCTAACAGACATTACTACTGCACTCAGGGGTTCTTACTGAGCGAGTATTTGGCGACAATGAATAGAAAATAACACTTGGAAAAATCTGCCATTTTTGACAGTGCCGTCCCTGGAAAGAAGACAAAATTACAGTGCCATCTGGAGCCGAGATTTTGCATTCGGACATAAATTTTAGGCCTTACAAACATTATTACTAAGCTCAGAGGTTGTAATAGAATGAGTACTGGGGGAAAATTAAGGGTAAATAAAACTTGCAAAATCTGGCATATTCGACAGGGCCGGATCTTAAAAAAATGACAAAAAATATGGTGGAATCTGTAACCACAATTTTTGCACTCATTTGCAAACTTTTGGCCTAACAGACATTAGTACTGCACTCAGAGGTTCTTACTGAGCGAGTATTGGGTGACAATGAATAGAAAATAACACTTGGAAAAATCTGCCATTTTTGACAGTGACGGCCCTGGAAAGCAGACAAAATTACAGTGCCATCTGGAGCCGAGATTTTGCATTCGGACATAAATTTTAGACCTTACAAACATTATAACTAAGCTCAGAGGTTGTAATAGAATGAGTACTGGGCAAAAATTAAGGGTAAATAAAACTTGCAAAATCTGACATATTCGACAGGGCCGGACCTTAAAAAAATGACCAAAATACGGTGCAATCTGTAACCACAATTTTTGCACTCATTTGCAAAGTTTTGGCCTAACAGACATTACTACTGCACTCAGGGATTCTTACTGAGCGAGTATTTGGCGACAATGAATAGAAAATAACACTTGGAAAAATCTGCCATTTTTGACAGTGCCGTCCCTGGAAAGCAGACAAAATTACAGTGCCATCTGGAGCCGAGATTTTGCATTCGGACATAAATTTTAGGCCTTACAAACATTATTACTAAGCTCAGAGGTTGTAATAGAATGAGTACTGGGGAAAAATTAAGGGTAAATAAAACTTGCAAAATCTGCCTTATTCGACAGGGCCGGATCTTAAAAAAATGACAAAAAATATGGTGGAATCTGTAACCACAATTTTTGCACTCATTTGCAAACTTTTGGCCTAACAGACATTAGTACTGCACTCAGAGGTTCTTACTGAGCGAGTATTGGGTGACAATGAATAGAAAATAACACTTGGAAAAATCTGCCATTTTTGACAGTGACGGCCCTGGAAAGCAGACAAAATTACAGTGCCATCTGGAGCCGAGATTTTGCATTCGGACATAAATTTTAGACCTTACAAACATTATAACTAAGCTCAGAGGTTGTAATAGAATGAGTACTGGGCAAAAATTAAGGGTAAATAAAACTTGCAAAATCTGACATATTCGACAGGGCCGGACCTTAAAAAAATGACCAAAATACGGTGCAATCTGTAACCACAATTTTTGCACTCATTTGCAAAGTTTTGGCCTAACAGACATTACTACTGCACTCAGGGATTCTTACTGAGCGAGTATTGGGCGACAATGAATAGAAAAGAACACTTGGAAAAATCTGCCATTTTTGACAGTCCCGGCCCTGGAAAGCAGACAAAATTACAGTGCCATCTGGAGCCGAGATTTTGCATTCGGAAAAATGACCAAAATACGGTGCAATCTGTAACCACAATTTTTGCAATCATATGCAAAGTTTTGGCCTAACCGACATTACTACTGCACTCAGGGATTCTTACTGAGCGAGTATTGGGCGACAATGAATAGAAAAGAACACTTGGAAAAATCTGCCATTTTTGACAGTCCCGGCCCTGGAAAGCAGACAAAATTACAGTGCCATCTGGAGCCGAGATTTTGCATTCGGACATAAATTTTAGGCCTTACAAACATTATTACTAAGCTCAGAGGTTGTAATAGAATGAGTACTGGGGAAAAATGAAGGGTAAATTAAACTTGCAAAATCTGCCATATTCGACAGGGCCGGACCTTAAAAAAATGACAAAAAATACGGTGCAATCTGTAACCACAATTTTTGCACTCATTTACAAAGTTTTGGCCTAACAGACATTACTACTGCACTCAGGGGTTCTTACTGAGCGAGTATTTGGCGACAATGAATAGAAAATAACACTTGGAAAAATCTGCCATTTTTGACAGTGCCGTCCCTGGAAAGCAGACAAAATTACAGTGCCATCTGGAGCCGAGATTTTGCATTCGGACATAAATTTTAGGCCTTACAAACATTATTACTAAGCTCAGAGGTTGTAATAGAATGAGTACTGGGGAAAAATTAAGGGTAAATTAAACTTGCAAAATCTGCCATATTCGACAGGGCCGGACCTTTAAAAAATGACAAAAAATATGGTGGAATCTGTAACCACAATTTTTGCACTCATTTGCAAACTTTTGGCCTAACAGACATTAGTACTGCACTCAGAGGTTCTTACTGAGCGAGTATTGGGCGACAATGAATAGAAAATAACACTTGGAAAAATCTGCCATTTTCGCAGGTGCCGGCCCTGGAAAGCAGACAAAATTACAGTGCCATCTGGAGCCAAGATTTTACATTCGGACATAAATTTTAGGCCTTACAAACATTATAACTAAGCTCAGTGGTTGTAATAGAATGAATACTGGGCAAAAAGTAAGGGTAAATAAAACTTGCAAAATCTGACATATTCGACAGGGCCGGACCTTAAAAAAATGACCAAAATACGGTGCAATCTGTAACCACAATTTTTGCACTCATTTGCAAAGTTTTGGCCTAACAGACATTACTACTGCACTCAGGGGTTCTTACTGAGCGAGTATTTGGCGACAATGAATAGAAAATAACACTTGGAAAAATCTGCCATTTTTGACAGTGCCGTCCCTGGAAAGCAGACAAAATTACAGTGCCATCTGGAGCCGAGATTTTGCATTCGGACATAAATTTTAGGCCTTACAAACATTATTACTAAGCTCAGAGGTTGTAATAGAATGAGTACTGGGGAAAAATTAAGGGTAAATAAAACTTGCAAAATCTGCCATATTCGACAGGGCCGGACCTTAAAAAAATGACAAAAAATATGGTGGAATCTGTAACCACAATTTTTGCACTCATTTGCAAACTTATGGCCTAACAGACATTACTACTGCACTCAGGGGTTCTTACTGAGCGAGTATTTGGCGACAATGAATAGAAAATAACACTTGGAAAAATCTGCCATTTTTGACAGTGCCGTCCCTGGAAAGAAGACAAAATTACAGTGCCATCTGGAGCCGAGATTTTGCATTCGGACATAAATTTTAGGCCTTACAAACATTATTACTAAGCTCAGAGGTTGTAATAGAATGAGTACTGGGGAAAAATTAAGGGTAAATAAAACTTGCAAAATCTGGCATATTCGACAGGGCCGGATCTTAAAAAAATGACAAAAAATATGGTGGAATCTGTAACCACAATTTTTGCACTCATTTGCAAACTTTTGGCCTAACAGACATTAGTACTGCACTCAGAGGTTCTTACTGAGCGAGTATTGGGTGACAATGAATAGAAAATAACACTTGGAAAAATCTGCCATTTTTGACAGTGACGGCCCTGGAAAGCAGACAAAATTACAGTGCCATCTGGAGCCAAGATTTTGCATTCGGACATAAATTTTAGACCTTACAAACATTATAACTAAGCTCAGAGGTTGTAATAGAATGAGTACTGGGCAAAAATTAAGGGTAAATAAAACTTGCAAAATCTGACATATTCGACAGGGCCGGACCTTAAAAAAATGACCAAAATACGGTGCAATCTGTAACCACAATTTTTGCACTCATTTGCAAAGTTTTGGCCTAACAGACATTACTACTGCACTCAGGGATTCTTACTGAGCGAGTATTTGGCGACAATGAATAGAAAATAACACTTGGAAAAATCTGCCATTTTTGACAGTGCCGGCCCTGGAAAGCAGACAAAATTACAGTGCCACCTGGAGCCGAGATTTTGCATTCGGACATAAATTTTAGGCCTTACAAACATTATTACTAAGCTCAGAGGTTGTAATAGAATGAGTACTGGGGAAAAATTAAGGGTAAATTAAACTTGCAAAATCTGCCATATTCGATAGGGCCGGACATTTAAAAAATGACAAAAAATATGATGGAATCTGTAACCACAAAAATGCACTCATTTGCAAACTTTTGGCCTAACAGACATTACTACTGCACTCAGAGGTTCTTACTGAGCGAGTATTGGGCGACAATGAATAGAAAAGAACACTTGGAAAAATCTGCCATTTTTGACAGTGCCGACCCTGGAAAGCAGACAAAATTACAGTGCCATCTGGACCCGAGATTTTGCTTTCGGACATAAATTTTAGACCTTACAAACATTAGAACTAAGCTCAGAGGTTGTAATAGAATGAATACTGGGCAAAAATTAAGGGTAAATAAAACTTGCAAAATCTGCCATATTCAACAGGGCCGGACCTTAAAAAAATGACAAAAATACGGTGGAATCTGTAACCACAATTTTTGCACTCATTTGCAAACTTTTGGCCTAACAGACATTAGTACTGCACTCAGAGGTTCTTACTGAGCGAGTATTGGGCGACAATGAATAGAAAAGAACACTTGGAAAAATCTGCCATTTTCGCCAGTCCCGGCCCTGGAAAGCAGACAACATTACAGTGCCATCTGGAGCCGAGATTTTGCATTTGGACATAAATTTTAGGCCTTACAAACATTATTACTAAGCTCAGAGGTTGTAATAAAATGAGTACTGGGGAAAAATTAAGGGTAAATTAAACTTGCAAAATCTGACATATTCGACAGGGCCGGACCTTAAAAAAATGACAAAAATATGGTGGAATCTGTAACCACAATTTTTGCACTCATTTGCAAACTTTTGGCCTAACAGACATTAGTACTGCACTCAGATGTTCTTACTGAGCGAGTATTGGGTGACAATGAATAGAAAATAACACTTGGAAAAATCTGCCATTTTTGACAGTGACGGCCCTGGTAAGCAGACAAAATTACAGTGCCATCTGGAGCCGAGATTTTGCATTCGGACATAAATTTTAGACCTTACAAACATTATAACTAAGCTCAGAGGTTGTAATAGAATGAGTACTGGGCAAAAATTAAGGGTAAATAAAACTTGCAAAATCTGACATATTCGACAGGGCCGGACCTTAAAAAAATGACCAAAATACGGTGCAATCTGTAACCACAATTTTTGCACTCATTTGCAAAGGTTTGGCCTAACAGACATTGCTACTGCACTCAGGGGTTCTTACTGAGCGAGTATTTGGCGACAATGAATAGAAAAAAACACTTGGAAAAATCTGCCATTTTTGACAGTGCCGGCCCTGGAAAGCAGACAAAATTACAGTGCCATCTGGAGCCGAGATTTTGCATTCGGACATAAATTTTAGGCCTTACAAACATTATTACTAAGCTCAGAGGTTGTAATAGAATGAGTACTGGGGAAAAATGAAGGGTAAATTAAACTTGCAAAATCTGCCATATTCGACAGGGCCGGACCTTAAAAAAATGACAAAAAATACGGTGGAATCTGTAACCACAATTTTTGCACTCATTTGAAAACTTTTGGCCTAACAGACATTAGTACTGCACTCAGAGGTTCTTACTGAGCGAGTATTGGGCGACAATGAATAGAAAAGAACACTTGGAAAAATCTGCCATTTTCGCCAGTGCCGACCCTGGAAAGCAGACAAAATTACAGTGCCATCTGGAGCCAAGATTTTGCATTCGGACTTAAATTTTAGGCCTTACAAACATTATAACTAAGCTCAGTGGTTGTAATAGAATGAATACTGGGCAAAAAGTAAGGGTAAATAAAACTTGCAAAATCTGACATATTCGACAGGGCCGGACCTTAAAAAAATGACCAAAATACGGTGCAATCTGTAACCACAATTTTTGCAATCATATGCAAAGTTTTGGCCTAACCGACATTACTACTGCACTCAGGGATTCTTACTGAGCGAGTATTGGGCGACAATGAATAGAAAAGAACACTTGGAAAAATCTGCCATTTTTGACAGTCCCGGCCCTGGAAAGCAGACAAAATTACAGTGCCATCTGGAGCCGAGATTTTGCATTCGGACATAAATTTTAGGCCTTACAAACATTATTACTAAGCTCAGAGGTTGTAATAGAATGAGTACTGGGGAAAAATGAAGGGTAAATTAAACTTGCAAAATCTGCCATATTCGACAGGGCCGGACCTTAAAAAAATGACAAAAAATACGGTGGAATCTGTAACCACAATTTTTGCACTCATTTGCAAACTTTTGGCCTAACAGACATTAGTACTGCACTCAGAGGTTCTTACTGAGCGAGTATTGGGCGACAATGAATAGAAAAGAACACTTGGAAAAATCTGCCATTTTTGACAGTGCCGACCCTGGAAAGCAGACAAAATTACAGTGCCATCTGGAGCCGAGATTTTGCTTTCGGACATAAATTTTAGACCTTACAAACATTAGAACTAAGCTCAGAGGTTGTAATAAAATGAATACTGGGCAAAAATTAAGGGTAAATAAAACTTGCAAAATCTGCCATATTCAACAGGGCCGGACCTTAAAAAAATGACAAAAATACGGTGGAATCTGTAACCACAATTTTTGCACTCATTTGCAAACTTTTGGCCTAACAGACATTAGTACTGCACTCAGAGGTTCTTACTGAGCGAGTATTGGGCGACAATGAATAGAAAATAACACTTGGAAAAATCTGCCATTTTCGCCAGTCCCGGCCCTGGAAAGCAGACAAAATTACAGTGCCATCTGGAGCCGAGATTTTGCATTCGGACATAAATTTTAGGCCTTACAAACATTATTACTAAGCTCAGAGGTTGTAATAGAATGAGTACTGGGGAAAAATTAAGGGTAAATTAAACTTGCAAAATCTGACATATTCGACAGGGCCGGACCTTAAAAAAATGACAAAAATATGGTGGAATCTGTAACCACAATTTTTGCACTCATTTGCAAACTTTTGGCCTAACAGACATTAGTACTGCACTCAGATGTTCTTACTGAGCGAGTATTGGGTGACAATGAATAGAAAATAACACTTGGAAAAATCTGCCATTTTTGACAGTGACGGCCCTGGTAAGCAGACAAAATTACAGTGCCATCTGGAGCCGAGATTTTGCATTCGGACATAAATTTTAGACCTTACAAACATTATAACTAAGCTCAGAGGTTGTAATAGAATGAGTACTGGGCAAAAATTAAGGGTAAATAAAACTTGCAAAATCTGACATATTCGACAGGGCCGGACCTTAAAAAAATGACCAAAATACGGTGCAATCTGTAACCACAATTTTTGCACTCATTTGCAAAGTTTTGGCCTAACAGACATTACTACTGCACTCAGGGGTTCTTACTGAGCGAGTATTTGGCGACAATGAATAGAAAATAACACTTGGAAAAATCTGCCATTTTTGACAGTGCCGGCCCTGGAAAGCAGACAAAATTACAGTGCCATCTGGAGCCGAGATTTTGCATTCGGACATAAATTTTAGGCCTTACAAACATTACTACTAAGCTCAGAGGTTGTAATAGAATGAGTACTGGGGAAAAATTAAGGGTAAATAAAACTTGCAAAATCTGACATATTCGACAGGGCCGGATCTTAAAAAAATGACCAAAATACGGTGCAATCTGTAACCACAATTTTTGCACTCATTTGCAAAGGTTTGGCCTAACAGACATTGCTACTGCACTCAGGGGTTCTTACTGAGCGAGTATTTGGCGACAATGAATAGAAAATAACACTTGGAAAAATCTGCCATTTTTGACAGTGCCGGCCCTGGAAAGCAGACAAAATTACAGTGCCATCTGGAGCCGAGATTTTGCATTCAGACATAAATTTTAGGCCTTACAAACATTATTACTAAGCTCAGAGGTTGTAATAGAATGAGTACTGGGGAAAATTAAGGGTAAATTAAACTTGCAAAATCTGCCATATTCGACAGGGCCGGACATTTAAAAAATGACAAAAAATATGATGGAATCTGTAACCACAAAAATGCACTCATTTGCAAACTTTTGGCCTAACAGACATTAGTACTGCACTCAGAGGTTCTTACTGAGCGAGTATTGGGCGACAATGAATAGAAAATAACACTTGGAAAAATCTGCCATTTTCGCCAGTGCCGGCCCTGGAAAGCAGACAAAATTACAGTGCCATCTGGAGCCAAGATTTTGCATTCGGACTTAAATTTTAGGCCTTACAAACATTATAACTAAGCTCAGTGGTTGTAATAGAATGAATACTGGGCAAAAAGTAAGGGTAAATAAAACTTGCAAAATCTGACATATTCGACAGGGACGGACCTTAAAAAAATGACCAAAATACGGTGCAATCTGTAACCACAATTTTTGCAATCATATGCAAAGTTTTGGCCTAACCGACATTACTACTGCACTCAGGGATTCTTACTGAGCGAGTATTGGGCGACAATGAATAGAAAAGAACACTTGGAAAAATCTGCCATTTTTGACAGTCCCGGCCCTGGAAAGCAGACAAAATTACAGTGCCATCTGGAGCCGAGATTTTGCATTCGGACATAAATTTTAGGCCTTACAAACATTATTACTAAGCTCAGAGGTTGTAATAGAATGAGTACTGGGGAAAAATGAAGGGTAAATTAAACTTGCAAAATCTGCCATATTCGACAGGGCCGGACCTTAAAAAAATGACAAAAAATACGGTGGAATCTGTAACCACAATTTTTGCACTCATTTGAAAACTTTTGGCCTAACAGACATTAGTACTGCACTCAGAGGTTCTTACTGAGCGAGTATTGGGCGACAATCAATAGAAAAGAACACTTGGAAAAATCTGCCATTTTTGACAGTGCCGACCCTGGAAAGCAGACAAAATTACAGTGCCATCTGGAGCCGAGATTTTGCTTTCGGACATAAATTTTAGACCTTACAAACATTAGAACTAAGCTCAGAGGTTGTAATAGAATGAATACTGGGCAAAAATTAAGGGTAAATAAAACTTGCAAAATCTGCCATATTCAACAGGGCCGGACCTTAAAAAAATGACAAAAATACGGTGGAATCTGTAACCACAATTTTTGCACTCATTTGCAAACTTTTGGCCTAACAGACATTAGTACTGCACTCAGAGGTTCTTACTGAGCGAGTATTGGGCGACAATGAATAGAAAATAACACTTGGAAAAATCTGCCATTTTCGCCAGTCCCGGCCCTGGAAAGCAGACAAAATTACAGTGCCATCTGGAGCCGAGATTTTGCATTCGGACATAAATTTTAGGCCTTACAAACATTATTACTAAGCTCAGAGGTTGTAATAGAATGAGTACTGGGGAAAAATTAAGGGTAAATTAAACTTGCAAAATCTGACATATTCGACAGGGCCGGACCTTAAAAAAATGACAAAAATATGGTGGAATCTGTAACCACAATTTTTGCACTCATTTGCAAACTTTTGGCCTAACAGACATTAGTACTGCACTCAGATGTTCTTACTGAGCGAGTATTGGGTGACAATGAATAGAAAATAACACTTGGAAAAATCTGCCATTTTTGACAGTGACGGCCCTGGTAAGCAGACAAAATTACAGTGCCATCTGGAGCCGAGATTTTGCATTCGGACATAAATTTTAGACCTTACAAACATTATAACTAAGCTCAGAGGTTGTAATAGAATGAGTACTGGGCAAAAATTAAGGGTAAATAAAACTTGCAAAATCTGACATATTCGACACGGCCGGACCTTAAAAAAATGACCAAAATACGGTGCAATCTGTAACCACAATTTTTGCACTCATTTGCAAAGTTTTGGCCTAACAGACATTACTACTGCACTCAGGGGTTCTTACTGAGCGAGTATTTGGCGACAATGAATAGAAAATAACACTTGGAAAAATCTGCCATTTTTGACAGTGCCGGCCCTGGAAAGCAGACAAAATTACAGTGCCATCTGGAGCCGAGATTTTGCATTCGGACATAAATTTTAGGCCTTACAAACATTATTACTAAGCTCAGAGGTTGTAATAGAATGAGTACTGGGGAAAAATTAAGGGTAAATTAAACTTGCAAAATCTGCCATATTCGACAGGGCCGGACCTTTAAAAAATGACAAAAATATGGTGGAATCTGTAACCACAATTTTTGCACTCATTTGCAAACTTTTGGCCTAACAGACATTAGTACTGCACTCAGAGGTTCTTACTGAGCGAGTATTGGGCGACAATGAATAGGAAATAACACTTGGAAAAATCCGCCATTTTCGCCAGTGCCGGCCCTGGAAAGCAGACAAAATTACAGTGCCATCTGGAGCCAAGATTTTGCATTCGGACATAAATTTTAGACCTTACAGACATTATAACTAAGCTCAGTGGTTGTAATAGAATGAATACTGGGCAAAAAGTAAGGGTAAATAAAACTTGCAAAATCTGACATATTCAACAGGGCCGGACCTTAAAAAAATGACAAAAATATGGTGGAATCTGTAACCACAATTTTTGCACTCATTTGCAAACTTTTGGCCTAACAGACATTAGTACTGCACTCAGATGTTCTTACTGAGCGAGTATTGGGCGACAATGAATAGAAAAGAACACTTGGAAAAATCTGCCATTTTTGACAGTGCCGGCCCTGGAAAGCAGACAAAATTACAGTGCCAGCTGGAGCCGATATTTTGCATTCGGATATAAATTTTAGACCTTACAAACATTATAACTCAGCTCAGAGGTTGTAATAGAATGAATACTGGGCAAAAATTAAGGGTAAATAAAACTTGCAAAATCTGACATATTCGACAGGGCCGAACCTTAAAAAAAATGACAAAAATATGGTGCAATCTGTAACCACAATTTTTGCAATCGTTTGCCAAGTTTCGGCCTAGCAGACATTACTACTGCAGTCAGAGGTTGTTACTGAGTGAGTATTGGGTGACAATGAAAGAAAATAACACTTGGAAAAATCTGCCATTTTCGACAGTGCCGGTCCTGGAAAGTAGACAAAATTACAGTGTCATCTGTAGCCGAGATTTTGCATTCGGACATCAATTTTAGGCCTTGCAAACATTATTACTAAGCTCAGAGGATTTAATATAATGAGTACTGGGTAAATATTAAGGGTAAATGAAACTTGCAAAATCTGCCATATTTGACAGGGCCGGACCTTAAAAAATGACAAAAATATGGTGCGATCTGTAACCACAATTTTTGCAATCGTTTGCAAAGTTGCGGCCTAACAGACATTACTACTGCACTCAGAGGTTCTTACTGAGCGAGTATTGGGTGACAATGAATAGAAAAGAACACTTGGAAAAATGTGCCATTTTTGACAGTGCCGGCGATGGAAAGCAGACAAAATTACAGTGCCATCTGGAGCCGAGATTTTGCATTCGGACATAAATTATAGGCCTTACAAACATTATTACTAAGCTCAGAGGTTGTAATAGAATGAATACTGGGCAAAAAGTAAAGGTAAATAAAACTTGCAAAATCTGACATATTCGACAGGGCCGGACCTTAAAAAAATGACCAAAATACGGTGCAATCTGCAACCACAATTTTTGCAATCATTTGCAAAGTTTTGGCCTAACCGACATTACTACTGCACTCAGGGATTCTTACTGAGCGAGTTTTGGGCGACAATGAATAGAAAATAACACTTGGAAAAATCTGCCATTTTCGACAGTGCCGGCCCTGGAAAGCAGACAAAATTACAGTGCCATCTGGAGCCGATATTTTGCATTCGGACGTAAATTTTAGACCTTACAAACATTATAACTAAGCTCAGAGGTTGTAATAGAATGAGTACTGGGCAAAAATTAAGGGTAAATAAAACTTGCAAAATCTGACATATTCGACAGGGCCGGACCTTAAAAAAATGACCAAAATACGGTGCAATCTGTAACCACAATTTTTGCAATCATTTGCAAAGTTTTGGCCTAACCGACATTACTACTGCACTCAGGGATTCTTACTGAGCGAGTATTGGGCGACAATGAATGGAAAAGAACACTTGGAAAAATCTGCCATTTTTGACAGTGCCGGCGATGGAAAGCAGACAAAATTACAGTGCCAGCTGGAGCCGAGATTTTGCATTCGGACATAAATTTTAGGCCTTACAAACATTATTACTAAGCTAAGAGGTTGTAATAGAATGAGTACTGGGGAAAATTAAGGGTAAATTAAACTTGCAAAATCTGCCATATTCGACAGGGCCGGACCTTAAAAAAATGACAAAAATATGGTGGAATCTGTAACCACAATTTTTGCACTCATTTGCAAGCTTTTGGCCTAACAGACATTAGTACTGCACTCAGAGGTTCTTACTGAGCGAGTATTGGGCGACAATGAATAGAAAATAACACTTGGAAAAATCTGCCATTTTCGACAGTGCCGGCCCTGGAAAGCAGACAAAATTACAGTGCCATCTGGAGCCGAGATTTTGCATTCGGACATAAATTTTAGACCTTACAAACATTATAACTAAGCTCACAGGTTGTAATAGAATGAGTACTGGGCAAAAATTAAGGGTAAATTAAACTTGCAAATTCTGCCATATTCGACAGGGCCGGACCTTAAAAAAATGACAAAAATATGGTGGAATCTGTAATGACAATTTTTGCGCTCATTTGCAAAGTTTTGGCCTAACAGACATTACTACTGCACTCAGAGGTTCTTACTGAGCGAGTATTGGGCGACAATGAATAGAAAATAACACTTGGAAAAATCTGCCATTTTCGACAGTGCCGGCCCTGGAAAGCAGACAAAATTACAGTGCCATCTGGAGCCGAGATTTTGCATTTGGACATAAATTTTAGACCTTACAAACATTATAACTAAGCTCAGAGGTTGTAATAGAATGAGTACTGGGCAAAAATTAAGGGTAAATAAAACTTGCAAAATCTGACATATTCGACAGGGCCGAACCTTAAAAAAAATGACAAAAATATGGTGCAATCTGTAACCACAATTTTTGCAATCGTTTGCCAAGTTTCGGCCTAGCAGACATTACTACTGCAGTCAGAGGTTGTTACTGAGTGAGTATTGGGTGACAATGAAAGAAAATAACACTTGGAAAAATCTGCCATTTTCGACAGTGCCGGTCCTGGAAAGTAGACAAAATTACAGTGTCATCTGTAGCCGAGATTTTGCATTCGGACATCAATTTTAGGCCTTGCAAACATTATTACTAAGCTCAGAGGATTTAATATAATGAGTACTGGGTAAATATTAAGGGTAAATGAAACTTGCAAAATCTGCCATATTTGACAGGGCCGGACCTTAAAAAATGACAAAAATATGGTGCGATCTGTAACCACAATTTTTGCAATCGTTTGCAAAGTTGCGGCCTAACAGACATTACTACTGCACTCAGAGGTTCTTACTGAGCGAGTATTGGGTGACAATGAATAGAAAAGAACACTTGGAAAAATGTGCCATTTTTGACAGTGCCGGCGATGGAAAGCAGACAAAATTACAGTGCCATCTGGAGCCGAGATTTTGCATTCGGACATAAATTATAGGCCTTACAAACATTATTACTAAGCTCAGAGGTTGTAATAGAATGAATACTGGGCAAAAAGTAAAGGTAAATAAAACTTGCAAAATCTGACATATTCGACAGGGCCGGACCTTAAAAAAATGACCAAAATACGGTGCAATCTGCAACCACAATTTTTGCAATCATTTGCAAAGTTTTGGCCTAACCGACATTACTACTGCACTCAGGGATTCTTACTGAGCGAGTTTTGGGCGACAATGAATAGAAAATAACACTTGGAAAAATCTGCCATTTTCGACAGTGCCGGCCCTGGAAAGCAGACAAAATTACAGTGCCATCTGGAGCCGATATTTTGCATTCGGACGTAAATTTTAGACCTTACAAACATTATAACTAAGCTCAGAGGTTGTAATAGAATGAGTACTGGGCAAAAATTAAGGGTAAATAAAACTTGCAAAATCTGACATATTCGACAGGGCCGGACCTTAAAAAAATGACCAAAATACGGTGCAATCTGTAACCACAATTTTTGCAATCATTTGCAAAGTTTTGGCCTAACCGACATTACTACTGCACTCAGGGATTCTTACTGAGCGAGTATTGGGCGACAATGAATGGAAAAGAACACTTGGAAAAATCTGCCATTTTTGACAGTGCCGGCGATGGAAAGCAGACAAAATTACAGTGCCAGCTGGAGCCGAGATTTTGCATTCGGACATAAATTTTAGGCCTTACAAACATTATTACTAAGCTAAGAGGTTGTAATAGAATGAGTACTGGGGAAAATTAAGGGTAAATTAAACTTGCAAAATCTGCCATATTCGACAGGGCCGGACCTTAAAAAAATGACAAAAATATGGTGGAATCTGTAACCACAATTTTTGCACTCATTTGCAAGCTTTTGGCCTAACAGACATTAGTACTGCACTCAGAGGTTCTTACTGAGCGAGTATTGGGCGACAATGAATAGAAAATAACACTTGGAAAAATCTGCCATTTTCGACAGTGCCGGCCCTGGAAAGCAGACAAAATTACAGTGCCATCTGGAGCCGAGATTTTGCATTCGGACATAAATTTTAGACCTTACAAACATTATAACTAAGCTCACAGGTTGTAATAGAATGAGTACTGGGCAAAAATTAAGGGTAAATTAAACTTGCAAATTCTGCCATATTCGACAGGGCCGGACCTTAAAAAAATGACAAAAATATGGTGGAATCTGTAATGACAATTTTTGCGCTCATTTGCAAAGTTTTGGCCTAACAGACATTACTACTGCACTCAGAGGTTCTTACTGAGCGAGTATTGGGCGACAATGAATAGAAAATAACACTTGGAAAAATCTGCCATTTTCGACAGTGCCGGCCCTGGAAAGCAGACAAAATTACAGTGCCATCTGGAGCCGAGATTTTGCATTTGGACATAAATTTTAGACCTTACAAACATTATAACTAAGCTCAGAGGTTGTAATAGAATGAGTACTGGGCAAAAATTAAGGGTAAATGAAACTTGCAAAATCTGACATATTCGACAGGGCCGGACCTTAAAAAAATGACAAAAATATGGTGGAATCTGTAACCAGAATTTTTGCACTCATTTGCAAAGTTTTGGCCTAACAGACATTACTACTGCACTCAGAGGTTCTTACTGAGCGAGTATTGGGCGACAATGAATAGAAAATAACACTTGGAAAAATCTGCCATTTTCGACAGTGCCGGCCCTGGAAAGAAGTGAAAATTACAGTGCCAGCTGGAGCCGATATTTTGCATTCGGACATAAATTTTAGGCCTTACAAACATTATAACTCAGCTCAGAGGTTGTAATAGAATGAATACTGGGCAAAAATTAAAGGTAAATAAAACTTGCAAAATCTGACAGATTCGACAGGGCCGAACCTTAAAAAAAATGACAAAAATATGGTGCAATCTGTAACCACAATTTTTGCAATCGTTTGCCAAGTTTCGGCCTAGCAGACATTACTACTGCAGTCAGAGGTTGTTACTGAGTGAGTATTGGGTGACAATGAAAGAAAATAACACTTGGAAAAATCTGCCATTTTCGACAGTGCCGGTCCTGGAAAGCAGACAAAATTACAGTGTCATCTGTAGCCGAGATTTTGCATTCGGACATCAATTTTAGGCCTTGCAAACATTATTACTAAGCTCAGAGGATTTAATATAATGAGTACTGGGTAAATATTAAGGGTAAATGGAACTTGCAAAATCTGACATATTCGACAGGGCCGGACCTTAAAAAAATGACAAAAATATGGTGGAATCTGTAACCACAATTTTTACACTCATTTGCAAAGTTTTGGCCTAACAGACATTACTACTGCACTCAGAGGTTCTTACTGAGCGAGTATTGGGCGACAATGAATAGAAAATAACACTTGGAAAAATCTGCCATTTTCGACAGTGCCGGCCCTAGAAAGAAGTGAAAATTACAGTGCCAGCTGGAGCCGATATTTTGCATTCGGACATAAATTTTAGACCTTACAAACATTATAACTCAGCTCAGAGGTTGTAATAGAATGAATACTGGGCAAAAATTAAGGGTAAATAAAACTTGCAAAATTTGACATATTCGACAGGGCCGAACCTTAAAAAAAATGACAAAAATATGGTGCAATCTGTAACCACAATTTTTGCAATCGTTTGCCAAGTTTCGGCCTAGCAGACATTACTACTGCAGTCAGAGGTTGTTACTGAGTGAGTATTGGGTGACAATGAAAGAAAATAACACTTGGAAAAATCTGCCATTTTCGACAGTGCCGGTCCTGGAAAGTAGACAAAATTACAGTGTCATCTGTAGCCGAGATTTTGCATTCGGACATCAATTTTAGGCCTTGCAAACATTATTACTAAGCTCAGAGGATTTAATATAATGAGTACTGGGTAAATATTAAGGGTAAATGAAACTTGCAAAATCTGCCATATTTGACAGGGCCGGACCTTAAAAAATGACAAAAATATGGTGCGATCTGTAACCACAATTTTTGCAATCGTTTACAAAGTTTCGGCCTAACAGACATTACTACTGCACTCAGAGGTTCTTACTGAGCGAGTATTCGGCGACAATGAATAGAAAATAACACTTGGAAAAATCTGCCATTATTGACAGTGCCGGCCCTGGAAAGCAGACAAAATTACAGTGCCATCTGGAGCCGAGATTTTGCATTTAGACATAAATTTTAGGCCTTACAAACATTATTACTAAGCTCAGAGGTTGTAATAGAATGAATACTGGGCAAAAATTAAGGGTAAATAAAACTTGCAAAATCTGACATATTCGACAAGGCCGGACCTTAAAAAAATGACCAAAATACGGTGCAATCTGTAACCACAATTTTTGCAAACATTTCCAAAGTTTTGACCTAACCGACATTACTACTGCACTCAGGGATTCTTACTGAGCGAGTATTGGGCAACAATGAATAGAAAAGAACACTTGGAAAAATCTGCCATCATTGACAGTGCCGGCCCTGGAAAGCAGACAAAATTACAGTGCCATCTGGAGCCGAGAATTTGCATTCGGACATAAATTTGAGGCCTTACAAACACTATTACTAAGCTCAGAGGTTGTAATAGAATATATAGTATTAGGGGAAAATTAAGCGTTAATAACACTGACAATTTTGACCGACCCAGCCTTTGAAATATGACAAAAATACATTGCGATCTGTAACGGTGATTTTTGCAATTCTAAACCTTTGGCCTGGCACAGTTGTCACCAAATTCATTTTGGATGATCATTAATTACCCAAATATTTTCAACTAGACAAAATATGTATACCTGCCTAACATTAATACTGAGCTCAGTGGTGGTCATTGGGTACTGGGCGAAAGTTATAGGGAAAATACATTTCGAAAAAGATACCATGTTGACTGAAAAAAGGGAAAAAACTATGTAATTTTTTGACTGATGTTTGGATGCGGACACAAAGTTTTCGTAATTTTACAATCAAAAACAGATTTGTTTAAAAAGATGAAATCAGCAGTCATCACCCATTTGTAAACTCCATATTTATGCAACTATGGCCCAAAGAATTGTGGAATGATGGGTAAAATCTTTCCATAATACTTTATGACAGACCTTAAAAAAGTTAATTTAGATAAACAAATTAGTTTATGAAGACCATTTCTGAATTTTATATCTTAGCGGCCTTTTAAATATGGATAAGTGTAAACAAACGTAAGTCGTTCATCACTTCTCTCTGTTATTTAGCACAGCTGCAGCAAAAAATTCTTATTATATGTGTACTAGTATGATATTACTGTTAATCAAACTAAGCAAAATCAACCACCAAATGAACTTTCTCAAGGTCTTTTTTATACACTTTTGACGTGACATTGACTCAATAAATTGGCACACAGCATTGACCATGGTTGCACATTGACTCCCTGAATTGGCACAAAATATACAGCTTGAAATGCGCACTGATTTCCGGAGTTACCACACAACCTATCATAGAGCTTGGTTGTACAATGACTCCTTAAAATGGCACATAACCTGTCAACATACAGCTTGGTTGCAGATTAACTCATTAAAGTGGTATACGACCTGTTAACATACAGCTTTCTTGTAAACTGACTACCTAAACTGGTAAACAACCTATTAACATACAGTTTCATTGGACAATGACACCCTAAATATGCACACAACATCTCAACATACAGTTTGACGCACATTGATACCCCAAATTAGCACACAACATGTCAACAGACAGTTTGATGCATACTGACACCCTAAATTGGAACACAACCTGCAAACATAAACTGACACACAATATACAGCTTAGATGCACTTTGACTATCTTAATTGCCAAACAGTATACAACTTAAATGAGCATTGACTTCCAAAATTAGTAGACAACCTATCATCACACAGCTTAGTTTCACAAAAACAAATCACACTGATTAAGCATGTGTGCCACATTATGACCCAGCTACACCTTACCTTATGTTTGTATCTTTATAATGAGGGGACCTACCATTAATTTACTTTCTTATTACCTATTTTATATTTTTCATTTGGAAAAGCACTGTCTTCCTACTTAACAGCCTGCCTTACTTTTAGAAAAATGGGTAAACAGGCATCTTCCCACATTGATTCCATTTTCCAAAACTATGAAATGTACTTATTACCTATTTTTATGCTATGCATAGAAAAATAGTAGCTGATAATATAATTAACCGTTAAACTTTACTGAGGGGACCTACTGTTAATTGTACTCCCTTCTAAACGAGGTCAAAATTAAAATTAAAAGATAAATTTAGCTTTTGTTATCTATTTTTGACTTCCAACATAAAAATAGGAAATAGGTAGAGCAGAGTATTACTTATTATTGATCCATCTCTGACAATGAATCACACTTCAACTTTCAATTATCTATTTTCTATTTGATTGTTTTGTGCCAAAGATTTTAGTGATTTTTGAGGGGGAGGGGGCATAAGGGGGGGCACAAGGGGAGGGGGGGGCGCACAACCAAGTGTTGGTGATAATTAACACTTATAAAGTTCAAAGGCCTGTGATGTCACACATGTTGATGATGTCACAATGTAGTGTACTTCATATTATACATGGAGATTTAACAGCATGGTGGTACAGTGGTAACACACTCAACTCCCACCTCTGAGGTCTGTGGTTCAAACCCTGGACTGAAAATATGTTTATTTTGCAATGAAGCAGCATACATTACAGATGATTTAATATAACAATTATTCTGTAGGTATATACCTGTAAGTAAATTTCACTTTTAAAAATATTGGTACCTTGTACACTCTCCATTTCTTAGAAACTTAAACAATTTAAATAATATGTATTAACATATAAAATGATTCACAAAGTAGTTTTTTCTTACTGGCCTTTATAAGTTAACACAATATAATTATTGTCAGAAGGTTAATGTCACCATAAACAAATGTTCTAAGGGCATTAGATTTTTACCTACTATGATCTGAACCTGTCATGCAGTTTTGAATTATTTATTATTTTGGCCATTGACCAGAAAAATTATAAACCTTAACCACAATGCCAATACTGAATGGTGACATCACCAGCATGCATGACATCACAGGCCTTTGAAGTGCCAGGACAAGCACTATTTCTTACAAAAAATGCCCCCCCCCAATCCAACACAAACACTTTTTCAACGACCTGGACATGTACCACACACACACACACACACAAATAGGTAATAGGTAACAGGAAATGGGAAGGGATTTTGTTCTCTGTTTATCCTTTGTCAATGTATCATTCTATCAGATGGATATAAATAAAACAAGATTTACTTGTTTTTCAGAGAAGTCTGAAACACTGTAAATGGCTGTTTCCTTTACACTGTATACTGAGAGATGGTATGATTATTAAATTAACAGTTGGTCCCCCCCACACCATGATTTAGCTCAACTGTTTGTTAATTTATCAATTGCCACATTAATGCTAAGAAATCTGTATGTTTGGGGTTGTAAAAGTTAGGGTGGAAAAACAGTAAATGACAGTTTCCCAACTTTTAACTAATGAAGTCATAAGTATTGAAAAGGTAGACCATACTCGTCTGGAAAATTTTAAGAATATAGGTAATAGGAACATAAATTAACGGTAGGTCCCCTCATTCTTTATGTATTTGATTTCCACTTGATAACTTCATCTTTATGGGTGGTAGATGTTTAAGTAAAAGCCACCCTGAATATTTATCCTGCCCTCCCCCTTTTACCCCTCCAGCACAATATATTTTTAACCAGCTTGTGCAAAGTTCAAAGTTTGGAGTTTTACATCCCGTTCAACAGTCAGAGTCAATACTAGGCTTTAGTCCACATCATTGTCACTTGTGGGAGTCGAACCCACACAGAGGTGATTGCCCGTGATCAGATGCCGAAATTGCTAACCACTAGGCCAATGAGGACATCTTACACAGCTTGTAAAGCTCGCGAGAGGTACTAACTGTACTAACTGTATTAGAAGTGCCCATAGGCTCAATAAATCTGACTGAAACATTTCGATGTTTAAACTTTGTTATCTTTGGAAAATATTAAACAAGTAATGGTAAAATCAACAAAAAAATTTACCTTTGTGGTTTCATCATGGTTTTTGAGTATAATCCTTTCAAACTCAAACAGTCGCAGTCTTTCAAAATTTCAAGATTGCATCAGTCAAAACACGACAGGTAGTTGGAAGGGCAGAGGAAACCAGTACATACAGTTGGTCAAGGTTCTGTGCTGTAAACAGCCGACCAACAGCAAGCAACTACCAGCTTTTCCACTTGAGGTAGAGCCGTGAACCGAACCCCGGCCTCAGAGTTGGGAGGCGAGAGTGTCACCACTCTGCCACTGTGTCCTGTAGGAAGGCAGAAAGCTTTAAAATACATGTATATAACTATAATACAAAGGACTTCACATCCTCTTAAATGGCCAGTTATCCTACTGTCGCCATAACAATATTATCAAGATTAATACCTGTGTTCTAATGAGTACTAACTTTGATAATTACAGTTGATAGTACTGTACTGTTTAGCCAATGAAGTTTGTCTAGTGAAGTTTCATGAGAACATTTAGATGTCTTTTTTTCAGTCTATAATAATGTAGAATTATGACGTGCACTTAACCATGTGCTCAGATATAAATATTGCCTCCCTTTGATAGCTTCTAAAGCACAGTAGGTGACGAACTTTAAGCAGTGACATAAATGCACTAGACTTCCCATATCTCGCCTTGACAATTGAAAGTAGAAAGTATACATACAGGATCTCAAAACGTTCTAATGGAGCAGCTTCTAGCACGAATTGGTGAAAATCATCATTGGTGAACAAGTAGAATCTACTCAGTAGTACCCACTACCTCGTCAAATGTTACAGTGGGTGAAAATACATTTTGAAAATTACAAGGCAAACAATAGCCTTGATGTCTGAAACAACCACAGCTAAACTTCAACAAATAGATCTCTATATCGCGTTGAGAAATCAAAACAACACATTGTCCAATAGTAAACAATATAGTTTTCAGTTAAATGCAAAAACCGTGCCAAGTATTTGTGCAGGGTGAGGGGGGGAGGGGTTCAGTGAACCATAACATTACATACAACCGTATGAATCATCAAAATTTCAGACGAAAACCACAATGTTCTCTTGAAAGTCATACCAAAGCTACTACTGTCAAACGTCCAAGACCCATTGTTTTGTGAATTAATCTGGGATGTTCATATCCACACTGTGTGTGTGATGGGACCAGGGGAGAGGTTATTTTTACTTAGATTTAATATTTCTGATATTACTTATGAGTGCAATGATAAAGTAAATCTGTAAATAATTCCTGGATCTAGACAGTCATGGGTATCACTATCAGAACTGAATCATCAACTCTCATCTTGAAAATTTCATCCAAAGCCACCCAAAACTTTATCCATAAAGTTATTGTACAAACAGGCAAACATAACAGGAACATTATTTCTCAATGTATATAGGTCAGTGTTATAATCGTAAAATATCCCAAACTATTGCAGCAATAAAATTATCCACAAATATCAAGTCCTGGAGTTTGCTGTTACAACGTCCTCGTGTGTAACGTCACTATTGCATGACCACTGATCAGCCACAGAGACACAGCAGCGATATTTGTTTAACATATGGAGCAAACAAAAATGCTTACTTCTACGAGCTAATCATGAAGTTGTTCGAATTTTGTCCAAATAATATTCGAGGAAGTTCACCATTTGGGTAGTATTTATTAAAGGTTTGCTTCGGATATATACGTTATCAGAAAAGGTACAGGGTAGAATTTATCTGTCATAAAATTACAACAACTGGGACAAACATTACAGCAACAAAAATTACAACAACTGCAGCAAAAATATTCTCGAATAATTCAAATTTGTTTCAGTCTGATGTGATGTTATCACCTAATTACAGGTATGTGTCCTTTTTGACAATTTGGGTCCAGAAACCTAATTTTTGATCAATTTCTATTCATATCCACAGCAATAATTACCCGACCCAAGAAATAAATCTATAAATACTTCACAATTCGAGGTCCTCAGTGGCCTAGTGGTTAGCAAGTTTGGCATCTAATCATAGGCTGTCACCTCTGTGGGTTCGAGTCCCACAAGTGGCAATTCTGAGGACCTGTCCCAATATGACCCTGGCTGTTGAACGGGACGTAAAACCCCAACTTTGACCTTTGACTTCACAATTTGATGTAATCACGTGCCATCTAAAGACACATAGTCAAATCTTTTACTTTGCCTGGCAGAGAAACATTATCCTGCTGCCAGGTGTCAATATCCGTGCGTATTCGAGATCCCCAAACCAGTCCAAACAGCACATAAGGTGGTTCTTTGCATTCACAATTTGATATCACGCTACAAACATGGCTTACAGATTTCACCAGAGACCCCAGGTAGACAGGAACTTATGGCTTTACTGAAGAGTGTCTTCAATTTGTGTCTTAAATATTGCCCCTGCAGTTTTATGTCATCAGGTAGCTCACTCCATTGAGTTGGAGTATCAAATACAAAGCTGTCTTTTTTGGTAATTTCCGTCGGGTGTGCTGCCCATGGTGCTGTAGGCACACAAAGCTGGACTATGGTAGGTTCAGAAATACTGTGGAAAAGCCTTGTGGAGATACTTAAACACCAAAGTCAGAGTTTTGAATATGGAGTGTTATTCAACAGGCAACCATTGTCATTTTTTATGAACAGGTGTGATTCTGGAAACTTTGCTATTGTTTGTTATACTTCTTGCCAGGCTATTTTGGACACACTGTAGTTTTTCCCCACAGCCCTTAAGGGCTGTCGGGGTATTGTTTTCACCCATGGTGTCCGGATGGGTGGGCGGGCGGGCAGGTGGGCGGGTGTCCTGGCTGGCGGGCGGGTGGGCGGGGCGGCTGGAAAAAGTTTGTCCGGGCTGTATCTCAGAAACCGTAAGGTGTAGGAAGGGACATTGGTTAGGGGGTGTAGTTGTGCAACGTCATGGTCTGGCCTTGATTTGAGCTTTGACCTTGCCGTAGTGACCTTCACCTATAAAATCTTGTCTGGGCTATATCTCAGAAACTGTAAGGTGTAGGAAGTTGATACTTGGTAGGGATATTGGTTAGGGGGTGTAGGTGTGCAACGTCATGGTGTGACCTTGATTTGACCTTTGACCTTGCCGTGGTGACCTTGACCTATAAAATCTTGTCCGGGCTATATCTCGGAAACTGTAAGGTGTAGGAAGTTGATACTTGGTAGGGATATTGGTTAGGGGGTGTAGGTGTGCAACGTCATGGTGTGACCTTGATTTGACCTTTGACCTTGCCATAGTGACCTTGACCTATAAAATCTTGTCCCGGCTATATCTCGAAAACTGTAAGGTGTAGGAAGTTAATGTGGTAGGGCCATTTGTAGGAAGTTGATACTTGGTAGGGACATTGGTTAGGGGCTATACGTGTGTATTATCATGGTGTGACCTTAATTTGACCTTTGACCTTGTCGTAGTGACCTTGACCTTTACAATCTTGTTGCACCTTTGGGTCTGTCTTTTGATGCAGATTAAGCACTGTTAATTCATATTAGAATTTATTAAGAATTTTACTTTCATAACTTCCCATTGTAAGAGATAGAATTTCATCAAGTGAGCCACAAATTTTGCTCCAACACCACACATAAGCTTTCATTAAATTTATTACCACTTCTGTATGCATGGTAATATTCAGAACATCTAAACCAGAATTCGACCATGCAGATGTAGATAAAGAGTGTTGAATTTTAGTTTACTGATTAATGTTGTCGTCTTGTTATTGAATTATCTTGTTTTAATACTTCATCTTTACAAGCATTATCTTTCTTTTGAACATTATTTTCTCCATTTAAACATTGTTTAGAACTTTATAAAACTGAAAGTGCTCTGAAAGTATCCTGAACTTTGTACTGGTACAGTACTTCTATATCTCATGGTGTTGAAAATATTTCCCTAGGCTGTGGGGGACAGGCATCTCTGATGCTATTTTTTCATATTGAATTTGGATACATTTCTGAAAAGTAAATACTATTAGCCAAGATGACTACTAAAAGAGTGTTACACGTTAATATTACAGCTTCATATGTGAAAACATTGCTGAGATCATGCATCTGAGTAAAGCAACTTCCACAAACCTTCTTAACATGGGTATCAAATGAGAACTCTACATTGAACCAAAACCTCATGGTTTTTGACACTGTTCAAATGAAACAAAGGCGTAATTAGAATGGAAAATAGGTGCCTCAGCTAAGGATGATATTTTTTCCATGATCACTGTCATTTATTTATTTATATTGGGATAGACCATAAGTACTTCCCATGTGTTCTTTTAAGTTAAATTATAACGTAACTTGATAACACTAGGCTACTTGGCAGACTGATGTTTTTCCTGTAACAATTATATTTTTATTTTATATTTTAAATGTTCACTTTGTCACAAAGAAGCTGATATATTGGATTGTTAACTTTCACTTGAATTCATTTTCTCTCTGAGTGGCTTTCAATTGTTTCCCTACATTAAAGAGGGTTTTAGAAGCTTTTGAAATATTAAGAGAGTAATTTTCAGCTGTAAAAAACTTTAATGACTTTCAAATGAAGACTCTCTCTGGCACATCTCTCAAAGTATTACCCACAAAAGCTTTAAAGTGAGCTTCTGTTACATGTAATTGAAAATAGAGGGCTGCACATTTGACAGGAGAAAAATTCAGAAGTGACATGGTAATGACTTTAATGGTGTTCAGAATATCATATACCAATTCAGCAACCTTATGTATATCTTTGCCTGTATTATTCTGATTCTAATTGGACTTTAAGGGACCTCAATGTACAAGAGCACAAAATGGTCAACCAAATTCAGTATCCAAGAATGGTAAAAAGGATCAAGCACCACAACGATTACCAGGGAAATATAGAGAATAAGATGGCTATTCATTGGTGTAGAGATAGGGTTTAACCAGTTGCTATGTGGTTAACAAATGTGTTATTTGATTACTTGACATCGGACCATTTTACTGCTTTGCTTGAGGATTCAAATTGAACACATGGTGACATGCAGGATGCCAAAAGTGCCTGCCCTGGTATGACCACAGCTATTTGAAAGAAAGTAAGAAACATGGTTTGACTTTGGTTTCAGTTTCAATTTTTTATGAATTAGTGGTATAGATTTATAATAATATTCAACTATAAGATTTATTTATATTAACTGAGCTCACCACAGTCAGTTCTATATTTTCTATGTTACCCAACCTGTTCTCTTTAGAGTCTCCTCTTTCACTCCAACATTGCAACCTTAACTTCAGTTTAAGGTAAAATATATTATCTATATTTTATTCACTTTTCCATATTGTTCATATAAGCTAATCTTTACATTTTGCATTTGATTGTACTTTATTTATGTAACAATGTATTAAAAACTAACTGTTTCACATGTTTTATTGAATAGTCATCAATTAACCTTAGAGTTTAATATGCATTTACTATATAGATAAATAACTTTTGGGTTTACGAATGTATGGCTCTACTCATAGAATGTGGATGAATCCTCGGGACATTGACAAACTTTGAGTTAGCATTGGTTCCTTTAAGCAATTCTGATACAAAAATACACTATTCAACATCTTTTTGATGGTAAACCCAAGCTTTTGGGCTGTATTGTTTACCTTCAGCATGTTTATATTGTACGTGGATTTGCACCAAAACATGATTACCTAGCAAAGTTTCTTTACCCTGGTTAAGCAAATACAGCTAGTTTATCTCACTGGCTACACGAACTCTGCAAAATTACTGTGGATACAAATAAAAATGATTGCTTTCAATGTTTTACCTTAATTACCCCAGAAATAATTGATCAATGTGCCAATCTCATAATATAGATAATGTGTAGTTGTTGAAGATCAAACAAATTATCTGTTATCTGTTAACAGTCAGTTGTAAGTAATTCACAGTACCGTATCTTTCTACTAGGAGGTAAATTGTCCATAAAACTAAAGTCATACTTCATAGATAAGCCCATCTGCATCTTGTTTATTTGTCAGATGTATCTTTCTGTAGATATGACAAGGCATATACCTCATTGTAAACACAGCAATCACTTCCAGGGGATTGCATCGACTGCAGAAGTTGTGAAATATGACTTCGAACAGAAGTCTCGTCAATTAAAGAAAAGCACAATATATTGGAGGATAGTATGACATAGAATGAGCAATATTGACAGAGTCAAGCAATATTGTAAAAAGGGCAATAAATAACTGCTTTGTGTACAGTAATGCAAAAGTACATGTAAAGAAGCAATCACTCAATTATCAACTACATATCCTGTGCCATTTAAGTAAAATGTATGAGTACATGTGTGCATTTTCATTCATTCTCATAATGTAAATCATCACAAAGCATGTTATATCATGACGGAGTAGTTTTAGGGGAAGGTGAAACCAGTATATACTAATTAGTCAATATTGTGTACTCTAAACTTCCAGGCAATCGATAAACAATTATTAACTGTACCACATAAAGTAGGGTTCAAGGTTCAAACCGCTGATCTCATAGGTCGGAGGGAATTGTGCAGACCACTTTGCCATAGAGCTCCCTGACATACTTCTGACACAATTCTGTGATGGAAAAATCCACTAAATATCACCTAGTTAAAAAGATAGGGTTTGATTTCCTAGTTTTGATTAATTGAGTGTTTTATTTGAGATTTTTAGGCAATTTTGACAAGCAATATTTAGACGTTTTTCTAGACGCTTTTAGAAGTTATGAACCTTAAAAAAATTCTGTAAATTTTACACACTGTTAACAGTACGAGCTGAAGTGAAATAAGAATTATCTTTGAAGAATTCAGATCTGGTTGGAGTACTTTGGTTTGTAAATGTCATAGCGGTCCATTTCAGGTACAGAGGACAACAGTTTATGCTTATAGGTAAAACTTCTAACTTGAAAAAATGTGCTTTGGGCATATCCACCACAGCTGCCCCATGACCTGGGAGTCTTCTCCGGTATGTTCTGACTGTATCAATGGGCACACTATTGAAATTGTTTGTGTTTAGTTGCTCCTTAGAGTCCCCCAGTTGATGGAGAGTATGTGTCTAAAGGTTTACATTAAATTATAGAAGATTGGACTACTTTCTGATTCACTGCTGGTGTACATTAGTTTAAGAGTCATTAAGAACACAAAAGCTTTCCATCGAGTGGATGTGCAACACCTGTAGAGACCTGTACAACCACTGCAGTATTAATACATATAAAAGAATGCAGTTCAGCTAACAGTGTTCACTCATAATAAAAACACTGGACCTTGACTTACCTCATTGGCTTCAAGTATACTACAGTACAGTTAAGTTTGTATAACTAGATTCCATGAACGATGTCCCAACCAATTGCTGTACAGTATCATGAATTGCTCGGAATTGGAACTCATATTTTAGAGATTATTCAAACTTATCTTCAGGACAGAAAAAGTAAACTATGTAACTTTTTAAAGGTCAACTCGAAGCAAACACAATGGTTTATTTGACAAGGGATTACCGATGGTTGATTGCCTGTCACCCAATGGTAGAGTGCCTGTGACAGTCAAGTTTAATGGTAAAGAAGTCCAACAAATCACTCAAGAGTGCTGGTGGGGGGGGGGGGGGGGGGGCACGGTGGCAGAGTGGTAACACTCTCGTCTCCCAACTCTGAGATCGGGGTTTGGTTCCTGGCCTACCTCAAGTGGGAAAGCTGGTAGTTGCTTGCTGTTGGTCGGTAGTTTACAGTACCAGAACCTTGACCAACTGTATGTACTGGTTTCCCCTGCCCTTCCAAGTACCCGTCATGATATGACCTATACAATGTATTGAAAGCGACGTTAAAACCCAAATAAATAAATAAATCAAGAGTGCTGGCACCTGTTGTGGAAAAGAAGTTAAAAATAGTATTGAACTGCCTGAATACAATAAGTTATCAGATAGTACAATAAGTTGTCTTAAATCCACAATAATAAACATGCTTTTACACAGCATGGACACAGCCATGTGATGCAAATCCATAAAAATATTGAAAAAAGTATCTTACTTTCTACACAAAGATTGCAGAAATGGTATTAAAATTCTCCAGGCAAAAAATCTATCTGCATCTGAAATTCCTAGGTTGGCATATGATCGCAGGTTGTCCACTCCGCTTGGGTTCGAGTGCCACAATTGGCAGGGACACTCTGAGTGCCTATCAAAATATGACAGAGTTTAACCAAACTCTTTCATTTCAACATGCACCTTAGCTTGAGAGTTTGACTTTCTGTAAATTTGATCTTACTGCCTCTAACCCTTTTCAATCGCGTCACATATTGACATTGACCACTATCTAGTGAGGTCATCTAATTACACATGTCTCTCCAAATTGTTTTACACACATTCAGTGCGTCCATTGGTGGCCAATAATTCTGTCCCATTGGGGTGTACAATCCAATATTGTCCACTTTCCGCAAATAAATGGCCATGGCAATTAGACCAGAGATCCATAATCCCGCCAATGGCCATGTCTCAGAAATGATTCCAAAGGGATCTACAATGTACGTATTGACATCTGACCACAGCTTTTGAACTTAGGGTTCATCTCGAACATTTTGACTTTAACCTTAAATTTTACCAGAACTAGACAAGAAAATGTTATTTTCTTTTTTTCTTTTTTTTTCTAATATAAAATTTACCGGTGAAAAAACTCTTTATTTTTCACTGTTAGTGGTTGAGACAGAATAAGTCCATATCTTACTCTAACACTCTAAGATAAGGTTCTTGGTCAGCAAAAGCATACTGGTGCCTGTCTGCCAGTGTGGTCAATATATCTCTGTTAAAGTACAGCAAAATTAGCACTAAATAATCCCTCTGTCTGTTATTTACTGAGTAACTAATGTGCTAATTTCTTATTGAGATTAATGTACTGAATGAAACCAAAAACGAAAAGAAAAGAAAAACACTAAACAGTTATGGCTTGCTGTGATTATACAGAGAAGGCAAAACTAGGGAATTGCTTTTTCCGAGTAAGTCTGTCACTTTTTAAACTTCTTTCTGGCTTACTTTGTACTTAAATGCTGTATAACTGTGCAAAGGTAAAGTTTGGATTTGCTGGTGTTGTTTATACTGGGACTAATCCTTACCTCCACCCTGGGGTTATACCTTTTTGGGTGCATTCGTTTACACTTAAACTCAGAGCCCTGGTTGGAATAATCCTGGAGAAACAAGTGGTGGCATATATCTGTATTACATTACAAACCAAAAAATCAGCTTACAATCTACCCCAACTGAAATGTGCAACAGTAATTGTATTGCCTTGCATCTTCTACTTTGATTTAAAAAAAGAAACTCCCAACACCAAGATTAGAGAATTGTTCTCAGTGTTACACCTGATAGGGTTTACACAACTAATGGCCTGCTACACGAGTACAAAGATTAGTCAGATTAGTCAAAAGGCCTTTGCAATTTTGCTCATGACTGCACATCCAGGGCAGTTAGGGTACATAATTGATTACAAAGATTGGACACATTCTGTGATGACAGAGAGGTTCACCCGCAAGAGTTTTCACACATGCCTGAAAATGGAAAGGAGGTTCCTGATTGCTGCAATTATAATCCTGGCCTTACTGTGTGAACATGCAAGTTATTGGAGACAGCTTGGAAAAATATCTTTATAACATGTGAATCCCCCTCCCCAGATTTCTGTCGCATGTATGTGATTTTTTTCATTTTTCCAACACTTTCTAAATAGTAAAATAAAATTTAGATATTGGACAACTGAGCAGAGATAAATTTCGGTTGATGTATTTGCTAATTTACATACTTTTGAAACGTATTACTATCACAAAATATAACCAGAAATCTGTAACTACCAAAATAAATAAATGGACCTGTAATATAACTCTTTTCCTGACTGTAAGGTCAAAAAGTGGGGCATATAAGGTGATTTATCAAGCAATCCATCCATCACCCAGTAAATTGCTACATGATATTTGTGTAAACCATGACACTAGGACAAACTGCCCCAAAATTACTCGTTGCCAAGACAAACAATATCTTAAAACTTAATCTGAGACTTTTAACCTGTGCTGTGTCTTAAGCCCGTTCAGCCAGTCTAAACATTATATAATATTTAGAAATAAAAGTTTTATTTAAACATGCAGTATCCTGTATGTAATAAACAAGGAAAATGTTTTAACACCATTTATTTAGTGTGATCCATGTAGCAGCTACTTGAGATTTGTCTCACAAAATAATGTTGCATTTCTAGCATTAGAAGTGGTACTCAATAATAGTGGCCATTTCCTATTCGAAGCAAATTCTATTTCAAGTAAAAATCTTCAAAGATGTAGTTCTTAAAATATTCATCATAGAGACAGCATAGCCTATTTTTATAAAGTGACGTCAAATGCTGTTTTAAAAAGCGAGTGATTGTATTTTGGATCTTAGACTAATGGTAACACAAATCTATTTTTAACTGCCTCCCACATGACTTCTTAGTGCCCCATTACAAGTGTTAAAGTGCAATGTAGCAAAAATTGTAATGTAAAGGTAATTAGACAAATAAGGTAACTTTTTATTTCATGATATACCCTTGTTCCATTTTCATGAGTGGGCCTCCTGATGACCCCGAGTTTGCGGTCAGGGGTAAAATTGTGGTGGTCATTTGATTTGTTATTTTATTAGGATTAACATCTCTTTCAACACATTGTATGGGTTATACCACAACTGATAGTTTTCAGGCCAGTGGAAACTAGTTGGTGAAGATTCTGCGCTTTTAACTGCTGGACATCGGTAAGCAACTACCAACTTTCCCCACATAAAGTTGTGTCCAAGGTTTGAACTACTGACCTCAGAGGTGTGAGGCGAGTGTTTTATCCAGGTGAGCATTTCTCTCCGGAGTACACAGGACCAATCTTCTGGTTCTGAGGTAGTTTTGACTAAACTTTTTGACTAAACTACGACTTATCTTTGAGGTGTTACGACTTATAGTACAAGTGCAAGGCCAAAAAAGTCTTTTGGTCTACATGTGCAAGCTACAAAGCCATCAGGCACATAAGTAGTGCACTGGAATTTATCACAGTTTGGAGACAAAAACAAATTCCAAGTCACATACATCCTATACCGGGCCTAGAACTCAATGACAAGACGCGTACTTATCATGCGATGCCAATTCTTATCAAAGTCGGGTGAAAAGTGATCTCTAAAAACTTGAGTCTCACTAGAGCTCATGCTTAAAATCGTGCTGCCTGAAAATTTCCTATGATTGGTCATATGGGGAGCACCATGATGAACTAGAGTGGCTTATTAAAGGTTTCCTTACGAGTCACAGTAGTAGGTAGAAAGTTGTAAGTCATACTACGTATCTTTTTACTCGGACAAATCACAGGGTGTGTGAGATTTTCTCACCACTTTCCAAGAGGATCAATCGTAGTAATCACAGAGTTCAAAATAACGATGAGTAGAAGAGTGACAGTAGACTATAAAAGTTATAAATCTAGCATGTCTTGCAAATAGCAAGAAATGGAGAAATCTAAAATTTCTCCACAGCACACCATTTAAAAGTAAGATAAAATAATTAAAAAGTGCAAATTTCACATCAGATGAGGGAACTAATGAAGTTCCAAAAATCACAAAAAAATTCCCGCAAGTTGAGGGTTTAAAATGGGGGTTGGTGTATTGTTTTTTCTTCTTCTAAGGTCATCTTCTTCAATTATTTCATATAATAGACAAATTTAAAATCTTGCTGATGCATAGATGGTTATGCCAATATTTGTTGACTTTATATACATAAACCTTGTTCTTTGGTGTTGTATAAAAATGGCTAAATGGGCTCCAGATTCTATTATTAGGTTGAACTAAAACAGTATTGCATATACCAAAAAGCTTCTGGGGAAAATGTGGACGTTAGAGATATTAATCGGTACTTCAGCATGACATAAGATAGTAAAAATAGGGACACACCATTCCAGATAATACATGAGCATCTGCCATATAACTATTTTAAACCCCAAGCTGGAAGCTAATTGAATATACTGTAAAAGCAGGTGTCAACAGCAGAAGAGTGGGCTATAAATCCCATTTCGTTCATGCATACTGCATATGCACCATAGGCAAAGTCATATCAGGATTGATTGAATAATTCTTTGATCTGGAAATAAAAAAGTCATGTAATCTTCATCATATGACAGACTCCAAGGCCCCAAAGCCATAAAGAGGGAAAGAAAAAGAATATCCAGGAAGGAATCCAGAGACATAACAGGCCAATGCCACAGATGCCTGGAAGATGGGAGAGATATACACAATATGTATTCAATTTTCACCTGAAAGATGACAGAAGAACCACCGTCTGAATGTCATCTGGGAACCCATTCCATAAAGCGAGAGCATCAATTGCAAAGCAGTGATCAAAATGTATTTACGATTTGTGAACTGAAGACAAGAAGTGTGGATCATCTAGGTATTTTTGTCGGGTTTGCTTCTCAAAAGAAATAACCATTTCACACATGGAAAGTCATGAAAGACTGAAACGGATGGGACAACTAAACAAAGATCAAGAAAATTTTCTTATTGGAAGGAATATTTTCGAGAAAATGCCTGTATTATCAAAATAGTCTAAGAATATTTTAAGAATAAGAATATCAGTAAATATGAACTCTGGAGTTCTTCCGTAGATACGAAATTGCCCCATAATGTCAATAGATCAATTTACTGATCTTGGTTGGATGTTGCTTTCAACACATTGTATAGGTCATCTCATGAACGGTAGATGAAAGGATGAAGGAAAGAAGTGCATACTGGTTTTTCAAAATTCTGCACTGAAAACCTTTGGACACGAGTAAGTAACTATCAACTATCCAATTTCAGGTTAGAACTGCCTGCAATTTCAAGAGACAGTTTCACAACGCCTCCTTTGAAAAGGGCTTTTTTTTAGTAAAAGAAGATCATTTTCTTTTCTTTGGTAAGGCAACCTTAAATTTCATTTTCACAAGAGTTTTCAAGGTCTCCTTTAAGGTAGGCGACTTTCTGAAACTGAGGTTCTTTAAAGGAACGAATTATTCAAGGGAATCCTTAAATTTAAGGTGACCTTTATCTTATAGAGGCTTTGCGAAACCGGACCCAGGACCTGAAAAGTGAGAGGCGAGTATGTTACCAACTATGTCACAGAGCCCAGAGACCGTATTGGAGAGGACCTCAGTATATCTTAGCTACTGCCATGATCTATTATAGATAAGTGACATGACATCGGACATATGCTAAATAGCTGTTTGCACTGACATTCAAGCAGAGTTAGTATAAACAAAATGCTTAGAGGTGTAAGTTAAAGTTGGTGTTTTTGGTCCCGTTCAACAGCCAGGGTTTAGAGGTATAAAAAGGGCAAGGTAAAATATTGTCATCAGCTGTGGGTCACACATGCTGCTGGTAAGTAGTGCATGCATCATGCTTTTAAAAACCTCTTCAATATATATCTATTAGCAACAAGACCAGGGCCAACTTTTCCCATTTGTTTCAGTCTGAGGTGATTTTCCTTGTATAAAATAGTAATTTATTTGGAGAAGACCTAGAGATTTAAATGAACTTTTTCTATAATTTCATAAATCTTCGCCCCCAACCCCTTCACGCAAAACATTTGGTGGTAATTTAGTATATTGCACATTGCAGGACCATTAAACCACTCAGCACAATATGATCAAGCGAAAGAAACCAAGATGACAATATTTTTGCCAATTTTCTGGAGTCATTTTAGGATTTTAACTTTTGAGCTGTGATGCCTTTTTAGATTAGTACCGAATAAATCTTCTTTCATTCCATCGAAAAACAACACCCCAAGCAAGCATGTTAAAAAGTGGCATGCCTGCCAATTGGCATTACATTCAGTACCAAATTGCAAAATTAAACTCAGTCATCTCTGAAATATATGCAAATTTGCATTCAAGACAGAGGTACACTTAAATTCAATGCTTTGCTTCATAGTTCACCACATCATGTACAAATAGGAAGTACATGATTACTACTTATATTAGCAAATCAGAGACGCTGCTACAAGATTAAAGATTTTTAAGTATAATAACTGTTTTAATGTCCCTCAAACATCATCCTACAAGTTTGTAACTCTATCCGCAAAGGGGAGGGGTGATGGTATTGTAATCACTTCTGCTTGTTTTTATGTATGGTAATTCAAAAACTATATGAATTGTGGTAATATTTCCCAAAAAATTAGAGGTTTGCTAACGCTTCGGTCCTCCTGATTTAGATCTAGATCATGAATCCATAATTTTTTTTCATGATTTCTTGGCAATATCGACACACATAACCTGAAAGCTATTTATTGGATCGGGGTTATACGTACACACAAGGTAGGGTCTACCTGTGGCTTGTTCCTACTCAATGTGGATCTTTATCGGAATTTCATTGAAAATCCAGAATTTATTTGCAGTACTATTTGTATGCTAGAGTTTGCTTGTCCTTAGGCCCCGTATCTTGTGTATGGTTTACTTATATAAACTCTGCTTTAGTCAGTTCGTGGTCTTATCAAAACAATTCCACACCGAATTAAAGGTGGGACAAAAATCTGTGTAAAATTAGGCTTTGGATGTTGTAAGTTGCACACAGGTGTACATAGACTGACATGACATTACATTCAAAACTTCAGATAGAGATGCTTTCTTCAATTTTTGCTGAATTTATTACCACGCAGAATCCCTGAATCTGAATAGTGTCTAGACAGTGAACCACTTTCAGGATTAATTATATTGTTACACATGGTACTTGATATTTCTGCCATGTTTCTAAATAGTCGGATTGAATACAGGGAAAGATATATCTAAAAACAGTGGGACATTATTAAGAAAATTATTTTGGTTGTTATATTGTTAGATTCCAAATACATTTAGGAGAGAGAGCATAGAATGTACCACCCAAACTGATACCATTTAAGGTATGATCACAATTTTCATTTAAAATCTTCATTTTATTCTGTGTCAGTGCTCCTGATTTGTCAAAGTTTGCAATTTTATAATACAATTCAAGTTTGCTGGTACTAGTTCCCCGCTTTTGTTAAGCGCAAGCTGTAGTGAGGCTCTGGCCTTTAGAGGTAACTTTTTTCGGGGGTGGGGGGTGGGTGGCGGTTTTTTGGTGTCCAGACTTTCATGAATTGTGGCGAAGTGTGATGAGTACCCGTCTCATCAGTGAAGTTAAGCAGCAATGGGCTACATTAGTATTTGGATGAGTATCCACCTCAGTGCACTACTCGTGTCTCTGATGGCTTTGAAGCTCGCACTAGTAGACCAAAACCCCTTTTGGTCTTGTTTGATTTGGTGTTCTTTTATAAATGTTTTGAGAATGAACACTAAAGCACTAAAGTAGCTCACTGATTGCCTAAGTTGGAAATGCAACTCAAAATGAGACCTTACAAATGGGTGCAAGCATAATTCAGTTCACTTTTCATCATATCCTTTGTACTTAGCTACTATGCTCCATTGTCACCATTTAAACTGTATGCTGATATGTTTAATAAAGTTATAACAATGTGATCTCTATTTCAATTGTAATACTCTAGCAGAAAATATAAGGATATGTTCACAAATATTCAATCACTATTGTGCTCAATTGTTGTGCATATATCAATCAGAGATGCACTTAGAGTGAATCAGGGTCCATATTCACTATCATTTCTCTTCTAAGAATTATTCTTCATGTATTGCAAGTAAACATTTTTATGTAAATTTTGAAAAACTCTTATTCTCTATTTTACTTAAAGTTTTTTGAATCAGTGCATACTATGTTGTTAAGAATGTGAAGTGACAACTATGGGGCACTGGCAAACTTTCCAACTTCCGGTCAGGCTTAGCCACCATGCCACAGTATCACTTTTTATCATTGCAATTATGCTGAATTGTGATTTTATCACTTAAAATAGTGAAATATATCCTGTTATACCATATTTTTGTTGCGCTTGATTCAACTATGGATAAGTTAAAATCTTATTTGTTTGTTATGAAAATGATTAAAGGTTCTTTATAGTTAAAAATATAAAGACCAAAACTGAATGTTCCTTTCAGAAGTAGGTGAATGTTCTCAGATGCACAAGGCGGCCAAATATTTACAAATAGGCCAATAGTTAAGTGAATAACAATTATTGTCAATTATTGAACACTTAAAATACTCTTAAGTATTGAATTTAATGGATAAATAAGTAACCATCATTATCAATTATTGAACACTAAAAATACTCTTAAGCTATTGAAATTAAATCCCTTCCTTGATTTGTAATTTTTGGTATGTTATTTATCATTACGTTTGATTTTTACTTTTCTGGTATGTACTTTTGCATTTTAACCCCACAGATTGTAAAGTCTATGCAAGTATTGTTTTCATCCAAGGTATCGAATGGGTGGGTGGGAGTGGCAGGCAGGCATTCACAGGAAAAACTTTCGTTTTGGCTACATCTCAGTAACTTTTACGCACAGAAAGTTAACACTTGGTACAGATATTAGTTGGGAATGTAGGTGTGCAACTTTATTATGTGACCTTGATTTGACCTTTGATCTTGCCGTAGTGATCTTGACCTATAAAATCTTATCCAGGCTTTTTCTCGAAAATCTTCAGGCGTGGGAAGTTTATTGGTAGAGTATTTTTGGGGGGTGTAGGTGTGCAACATCATGGTGTGACCTTCATTTGATCATTCATTTTTCTGTAGTGACCTTGACCTTTAAAATCTTGTTCGGGCTATATCTCTGAAACTATAAGCTATGGAAAGATGATACTTGGCAGATAATTTGTTGAGGGTGTATGTATGCATGGTAATTCTGTGAGCTTGATTTGACCTTTGACCTGAGTGTAGTTAACTTGACTGTTAGGTTGGGGGTCTAAGGTTACAATATCATGACACAACTTTGATTTGACCATTGACCTTGCTCTCCTGACTGTGATCTTTAAAGTCATGTCTGGGCTATATTTCATCAACCGTACAGTATAGGAAGCAGCTACATGATAGGTATATTGATTCGATGGTGTCGATGAGCAACATCATGGTGTGATCCTGGTGTGACCTTTGACCTTGATTCTATATAGATTGCAGCGACAGATTAGTGTATTTATTTTACTTAATTGTGGTATCTGCATTGACAGCTATATTTCAATTAATAAAAAGATCAATTAATCAATTTTACAGCTTCAAAACATTTAATATTGCTATTAAAATGATACTTTAATTTTACAAACAATTTCTTGTTCCTTTTTATTACATGTTCTTCATCTTTACATAACTTACACTGTCTGTTCTAATAGACTCTTTATCTTTTTTTATAGTTTTACTCATTATGTATCTCAAGGTTTCAAACATTATTCCCCAGGCTTCTCTGATGCTATTTTTGAACTTCTTTATTCAATGTATTTAATATAAACTTGAAAAGTGTGTGGAAATGTGTGTGACAAAAGTGTCATTATGATCAAAATCCTTCAGCGGAACAAGTGTCCATTAATGAATAAAATTGGACAAAAATAAAAGTCTCAAGTATATACAGATACTAGTAGTTATTTAATAAATTTACAGACGGTATATTTCCCCCATTAGACCACTCTTTGACGAATACCTTACTCCAGGGCTCTGTTTTAGGCCACCAACATGTCATTAACTGAACATTAGACCATTTTATCTTGGAACAAGTTGCAATTTATCAGTTTTCACCACTCTCTATTGATTATTATTAGGCAATTTTGCCCAATTCACATCTTCCGAGTGTGAGTACTTTATTCTCTGAGCTTTTCTTAATGAGGTTGATTTTTCCCAGCAATAAAGTGCTGAGGCGTTTAAAAAGAACTGGATTTTCAATAGAATCCCAGTGCTCGATGTCAGGGGACTTGTGCTTAGATCTACGAGTCAATTAATATGAGGTAGAGTGTATTGGTTAACCTATATGTGTATGTTCACAGAAATATTCATTTGAAACAACAGATTGCATTATGTACACAGTTTAATATGATATGTGATATTTCTTATTTCTATTGCTAATTTCTAATAGTACCTTGATAGCGCTTAATAATACAGAAAAAACCCCAGAAAACCATAATAATACAACCATACATACAGTAGGTGCCAGATATAAATTAAGATAGTATAATGATGGGCTAAAATAACTTTAAAATTACCATACATTGCTATCAGATTTTCAGTAGTAGTTAAATACACAATGTGACATTTTCCATAAACATGACAAAAGCTTAATAGCTAGGTTTATATCACAAGAGAAAAATATTGTAATTATTTCATTTTATTTTTGTGGTTATATAACTCAAAATAATTGTATCATTTATCGGCCTATTAGCTATATGTTACACACTTAAATCTCATGATAGTGTCAACATATATCTTGGAAATTTATATTTGGAAATACAACCAAATGTGTTATAAAAACAAGGTGTGTATTTGTGTGTGTATTTTTTTTATTCAGCACAATATCTGCGTATACTACAGAACGTCCATGGGGTTCTTTAGCCTGTCATTGGAGATAGGATCCCAATGACAGAGGACCGTCATTTTAAGTGGTCATCCGAGCCACTATGTATCTGCCTGTACCTGGGTTTGAACCCACGTCCTCTGAGTTCTAGACAAATGTGTTACCCGCTAAGCCACAGTGAGTGAACATTAAGTGGTAACCTATTCCATTCCGCTGGTTCAGCCGTGACAAACCATGTCTAGCAATTACCTTGAGGATGGATTAAATGGATTGAGGAAACTTCCATGAATCAGACTGCTACAATTGACGAAAGATGACAAATAGAGATGTTCATGGCCTTGAAAGTAAGGAGGTTACATTTAAAGAGATTACAATATGAAATGGGAAGCTAGTGGAGTTTTTCAAGGTAGGCTCTGTCATGACCCATTCTATCCAGGCTGTGAAGGATGCAGCACTTTGAACTTTCCGATGTTTAGGCTTTTGTTGACTCCATATAACAAATAAGGGACACAAGGACTAATATAAATGATACTAAAGGAATTGTTACTTTCATATAATGGCAAAATGTTGTTTTGTGAAATAGACTTTAAGTACTCCAGTTTGGAAAAAAAATCTGATGATTTTTTTTGGCTTACAAAAACACGTCTAGTCTACTCGTCAGTCTATCTTATTTTCCATATCTTTTTATATTCTCACATTTACTTTGCGAACTATCTGTTTGTATATAATTAAACAGAGAAACAGACGAAGAAGAACACAAGACTTTATACTCAGTATTTGTTATATATTCACGGATTACCAGTTATGGCCCTTCAATTCTGATACCTTGTCATAACTTCAACTGTCAACCTGTGAATGAATCATATAGGTAAAACACTTGGGAATCATTGATAGATCCATAACAGTAACAGATTAATCACAATACCTGTAATGGTATCATATATGTGGTACCATGCATTGTCATAACTCCAGCCCCTAAGATTTTAACTCGCAGAAATAGTTACAGGGATCAATGCCATGAGCAGAGAGAGACACACATACAAGCTAGTGAGTGTGTTTGTGTGGCTGAATGGGTGCAAATCTCTATCTCTTTCCGCCTTCAATGCCTGTCCTGTTCAGAAGAGGCTCTCAGTACAGGACTTAGGGAAACAAACAGCAAAGCCGACAACTCAAGTGAAAGGAGAGGAGGGAAAAGGAACATCAACTCTGAAGCAGTTGTGAATAGCTGTTAAAAAGGTGTAATTTCAATGTGTGTTTTTGAAAGATTTCTTGTGAGCTTCTAATGTAATTTCCAACATCCCTGCTCAAAGCGGTAACATGTGTTGAAAAGAGAAAAAAAGTGGAAATTAGATTTTTACAAATTGTAGATTTTATTTGTACTAAAGTGTTTATGTTTGGTGTGTGTATATCTGTGTCTATAAGCAACTTAGAATTAGCTGCTAATGGGGAAGTTTGCAAAAAAGGAGAAATTTTTCTTTAACCTGGGATCCTGCTTCAAGATGAATTAAATCAATTAAAAGAAAGGAAAATATCAGGAATTAAAGCTTCTTTGAAAACAGGCTTAAACAGTTTATTTGTGAGGCAATGCTACAAACCGGATTAATGAAAGACAGCAAATGGAGAATTGGATCACTCAACACAGCTTTTCATTGTTGGTGATTCTTATGCAAATAAATTAAACTAAGCCAATGTAATTTTGAAAATAGGGATATGTAGATAGAAATATGTGTGAGGTAAATTGCCTACAATGATAAAATAGCAGAATATAATGTCAATAGACAAGCTAGCCGTTTATTAGTATTTTTGATGATTTGTCTCTTTGGGATTATGTACGTCTCAATGTTACAGAAATTATTAATTAAATTTATGGCTGTTAAAACGTGATAACATCTGCTCATATTTACACCATAGAGTTGAGGTAATAGAGTGTTGATATGGATTTTATCCTGTGGCTTTTAATATCAGGTGTGATATGTGATCAATTATTTATATGAACTACATCTGATTAAGCTATCTCCAGATGATCATGGCGAATTTAAAATTCCTACTCATTTGAAGTGCAATCCTCTTTCTGCCAAAATATTCTCGTCTATTTGTTGTACAACAAGTATATTGAATGCATATTTCAGACAAAGATTTATAGTGTCATTACTTGGATATATTTATGGTACCAGCTTACTTTATGGAGGAGCCATCCTGTAGTTTGTTGTCCATGTAAATGCACAAATAAAACCGGCACTTAAAAGCCAAGGGAAATAATAGAAAACCGGGAGGCAGAAAAAATACACGGTCAACTTAATTGCTTTTTGGCACAATAAAAGTCACATTAACACAGGAGCATTGTATAGAGGACCATCCATTGGAGATTCTCCAGACAATGAATGATTGGGGCAAAGAATGGCTGAAACCTATTGAGGTAAGTCTGCAACCTTTCACATCTCTTTTTCGGAGGTAGGAGACAATGTTGAAATGAAATACCACACGTGTACATGGCTTCTGTTCCAGAGAATTATACTCCAAAGGGGTTGACATTATTTTGTGAAGACATTTGCTAAGTTATCTATACCTGGAAAGCATGGGACTTTCGGGAACATTCATATTAGAAACATTTATCAGTACTCATTCTGAAGGATAATGTACAGTCTTCACAGTGAGTCACGTTTATAGCTTTTTCATATAAAAACAAAATTACAATAGTGACATATGTTTACAAAAAATTTCATGAGTAAAGACAAAAAAATAACATACGAGTCAGTATGTCTTTTTTGAGTAAACCTATTTTAAAAAGACATACTTTTCAAGTGTTATTTCCCATTTATTAACTTCCAATTTAATTGAATACTGAGTAATTTTCATCTTTTCCTTAAGAGTGCAAAACATAGCTGTGAAATGTGTATGTAGTAACGGCAACTGGTGAATATGAGAAGTTCACATTTTAAAATTGCATGGATGTAATGCAGGAAAAAAAGGCTTTGTGGATATACCTTTTTCTAGGTTACAGAATGTCAGAAATATTGTCAACAATTGGATCCTATTTTGGCAGTATTCGTGAAAATATATCAATATAACTTTGCAAGAAAGAATAAAAACTGTCTTTCTTTTCTGCTATGTAAGTCAAATATATCACGTGGTGGATAATAAATGTATGCTAAACTGATACTAACATAAGCCTTATCATTTAACATGTAAGTATTTTGTTCTGTGGAATAAATATTTTCTGAGAATCCAAAATACTGGTTCAAGTATGATTAGAAGAGCCTATTTATTGCTTAACCATTACTAATACATGCCCAGGGATTTTATAGTCTAATATTACAATATTTGTCATCCATTTGAGTTAATGGTATTTTTAAGGTATAAAATGTTACCAGTTTCCTAATACGGGAGCTGTCGTGTGATGTGTGCTGATTTGATTAGTTCGGATATTTGAGGGAATGAACTATCGCCCCTAATCACTGGAAGCATAGGGGAAATTCAGCTAAATGCTGTTTGTGGGGGATACTGAACATACAATAAAGGTCATTGCGCTTGAATGGCAACAAATGCAGAGCAATATGATGTGATAGCATTTCTCTGTTGGATATTTGTCTAAATGTCTGAGTAGGTCTCACATTATATATTTATACATTTGTTCCTATTTTTGCCATTATGCATATAGAGAGTGAGGTTACAGCTTTTAGTCTGTATACTTTATAACTGGAATAAGGATTTATATTGTTATCTTTTTGTGTTGCTTTCAGTATTTTATGGTACATTTAGACAAACAAGGGGAAATAAGTTCAGTGTAAAATACAGTGTGCTGTTATATGTTAGGCTTTTTATACCAATGACAAATAACTTCTTTAAGTTAATTACTATTAAAAGCCATTCATGTCATTCAACCTTCCATATTTTTATAAATACATTTTTAACATTCGATAAAACCTACATGTTTTGTTAAAGTATCTGTAAACTGATAGCTTGTTACTTATATGGATGAGGTTGGAAGGGCAGGCAATACAAAAAGTATCTTTTTTATGTAAATGCTATCTTCCATGTCATAATTAATCAGTTGCCATATCACTTTACCCAGGAAAGTTTCTAAAATGAATTGTGAAGTACAAGTAATGGTCATAAAACTGCCACGATTATTGTAAATAATAAAGTATTTGTTTCAGACAATATATGTTCAGATTTAAAGAGCCTAGGATATATCTGCTGGCACAATACAAGGTGAAAGGAAAGCTAAGCATCTTTGCAAATCTCTGGCAAGTAAGGCAAATGGTTATGATACAGTAACCATAGCAATAGCCAACTGTCCTCAGAGGTGAGATGTGAGTATTTGTAGTAAGATGCTTTAGTAAAACTACATCAGAGAAATTTCTTGTGTGCTATACCCCAATTTGACTGTTGCGAATTTGCCTGCAGACCGCCCTGATAATTAATCACAGGCATAATTGTGTTAGTGGACAAACTGTCTTATGAGTCAGGAAGGAAGAAGGACATTATCTGAGAAATTGTAGAATCTCATCCTCCCATATGCTCAGAAGAGTTCATTATGGTCATAGCCACGTTGAGACATATACTGTGGGTCTTCCTACTGACCATTAGAAGCCACACGACCTGTCTTGCTCACTCTTATTATGAGAGATAATCTTCCTATATGGAAATGGAAAAGACTGATGTTGTCTTGAGGGAAGATACTGTAGAAGATGAAATTTTCACTAGGCATTAATTTTAGTTATTTTAGCTAATGAGCTTGGATAGTAAAAACTAATTCGAAGTGAAATTTTATATCTGTATTAATATCTCAGGTAGAAACAGGCCATCTAGTGAATTTCCTAAAAATGAAGAATTAGTGAAATTTTCTACTAGCTTAAATATTCTACTGATACAGTAAGCCATACAAGTCCACTACGAGTGATCTGGGCGTGGTGTTACAAGCTATCTTTATGAATTAGAACAGTCAGGTACAGATCACCACACCTATAATTTCAGTAATTTAACCTTTAGCCATAATGCAAACCAAACTTTATTTGAAAGCTCACAGTTTCAATCCTTTTTTGGCTACAATTGTTCTTAACTTACCCTGAGCACACAATTAGCGTAGTTCTGGGGTATAAGTAACAGATTCCAACCCCAACCCTTAGGTCTTAAGTTCTCAACACATAGGCCACTTGATACAGTGATGCACAGTTAAGAATCTGTCTGACTGTTTGGCACTGTTCCCCCCTACAGTCAAAACTAATTATTTTATTTTTTTTATCTGTACAATATGTTGTAAGAACCTTCAAAAGTAAATAATATGTACAGCTAAAGCTAAGGTTAGCCAAGGGTTTGTTTATTGAAAGATTTGCACGAAAACCAATAATGATGTAAAATGTAACACCAAACAATTAGCAAGTCCCCAATTACTGCTGCAGTAATCAGTATCTCTCCAATTGTCAGCAATAATTAGTGTATTGTATTTCGTCATAGTGCGAACTATGAATCTGGTTGGACATAGATTTAAGGTTAACTCAATAGTTCTCAAGTTTACTGACTTCAACCAGTTAAATGTGCATGTCTAACATGTGTTAATCATAAATGACTGATAAGGTTTTTTTTCGGTAGAACTGCATTTACTTTGATGTTATCACAAATCAAGAAATACAAATTCTATGATACATTAATAAAGAATCCTCTGTCCAATTACTGTTCCCGTTCAAATAACACTAGGTAATTTCTGTAAATCATTTGCCATGGAAGTCAAAAAGAATAACTTCTTAGATAAACATACTTATCCCAATTGTCATAAAATTTAGGCTTTTTTGGGGGGTGGGGTGTGTGTGTGGGGGGGTGGGGGGTGGAGGGGGGTGGGGGGTGGGGGTGGTTAATCCATGTTAAGCCAACTTTTACCAGACAGACCATGTTAATCCATGTTAAACAAGCATTTAACAGACAGACAAATATATATACAAAGCAATATAGTTGAATGGCTTTGTGTTTAACTTTCCTTCAACGCATTGTGTAGTTCATATCATGATGGGTAGTTTATGGGTTGGATAGACTGGTTTTAACATCGCATCTAGCACCTTTTTTCTGTTATGTTGCCAATAGACTGCCACTTACGTCATCATCTGAGTCACTACATATCAGCCCATACCTAGCCCAGAACCCAGATAGTCACCTCTACAAGTACTAACCAAACCCAGTACTGTTTAACTTCAGTGATCAGATAGGAAATGGTCAAGCTACACTTCTGAGGCAGATTTGATAGGATTGGGGAAAGCAGTATATACTAGTTGATTCTGCTCGGGACACAGGGACTCCCAAGCAACATGAATTGATCAAAGCTGAGTACGACCTGTAATTGAATCCACTACTTGAAAGGTTGCCTTAAACACTTTATATATGTACCGGACAGTGTACCAAGATAGGTATGTTTTAATACTTTCTTCATAATTTAAAAAAAATACATGTAGCCAGCATTACATGGAAACACCAAAAGGGGAAGATTAAATGTAATGACATAGTATTTGAATTTTCACCTTTCACATATGTGGAACAATAACGTATTCGTTCAAACTTGAAGTGGAAGTTGGGTCCCAGCCATATCTGTGTTATTTTATTTACAACTGAATATGAAGTAAGTTAAGGTTATCTTTTTCTGTAAGCCAAGAAAATGAGTAAAGGCAGTCTTAGGTTTTCCCAAAAGCCGTGTCCCTTTTTTTGCTTTCTTTTACCTAGTACAATTGTTACTACATGTCAAGAAAAATAAGGTGTCAAAGTTTGCAAGCTATGAACAGTGAAAGGAAAAAAAAGATATATTTTTGGGGTTGAGAAATAGAGTACTCTTCCAATTTCTGCATATTTTTGCACTGTCATGTCAGAGATTTTATTTCACAGTAATTAAGAGATTTTATCTGGGTAGGTTTACAATGTTATATCAAACCACACTATGACAAATGTCATTTGAGACCAAGCAGATAAATAGTGTCATTATGTGACATTTTCACTTTTGTCATTCTATTATAAATAATTATCCATTTGTCATTTATCTATAGATAATATTGATCTAAGATCTTTTCACAGGTCAACATTAATATCAGAAAGGGTCTTTAGAAAGTTGACATGTTGTGAATATATTTCAGTAACCTCTAGCTGATTTGGTCAATATTTACTGTGGAAACACGACAGAAATATGTAACATAATAACCAGTTTGTAAATTCCTGAACACTGTTTGATAATCAGTTAGATCTATGCCAAATGACATTATATCTGGGCTGACCTAAATAGAGGAAGAGTGTGTTCTTGTATTTGAAAGCCCATAATTAGTAGAGCTTGTACACAGCATCAATGGACACAAATTAATTCTCACAATTTTATTCTGTTGGTTCATCAACACAGTGAATCCACAAGGGAGGCGGTAATATATGCGTATAGTCTGCAGGAGTTTAAAGCAAGATCTTTAGTAATTAATTACACAAGAATGTTAAATTCTGGAAATAAATTAAAATTGTATCTCAATTTAATGAATGCCTTTGTTTACCCAAATATTGTTTCACCGTCTGAGTCAATGTTTAGATAAGACCAAAAATCCTTGGCCAGAATAAAATAAAAACATATTTGAAACTTAAATGGTGGTTCCATACTCCCGATTTTTATCAAGGCTCTTGCCAATTCATTAGTCGGGACCAAAAGTTTTAAAATCATGCTTGTCTGTAAGGAAATTCAGGAAGGTCAGCAAAAAACTCAGAGGAGAATATGAAACATGAGATCAGGAGGGTTGGGTATCTAAAACTGTCTTTTTCTCTTTCCAAGACGTCTGATTGTATTGAAATGGTATTAAAATTGTATAGGTCGGGGTTAAACATCCTGGGGGCTAAAAGTTCGGTAGAGATTGGTCAGGATATGTTTCAACGTAAATTCAGTAGTTCCTTATCTGATCACCGGAGATGGAATACATTTGAATTTTACATTCCCGTTTTTTTGCAAATTTAGGCACTTTTCTACCGAATTTAAACATGGGCCCTTGCCCCGAGAGCCCTTGGATATGGAACCAGTCCTCAAATAAATTAAACGAAAAAATTACTCTTTAGAACTGTTCTCAAACAATCAAACCTTTGATGATTCTTTCTTTGAATGTAATGATTTTGCATTTTCTGATAAAACCAATTATTATTTAAATCTACTTCTGAAGACCCTAAAATGACAGAATAATAAATCACAGGATTGCTGGAATGTGAATGATAAAGACTATTCAAATACAGATCATAAGTTCACCATGAAAGCCAATTTACCAATCTTTTTGGATGTTTTAAAGGGATACACCAAAAGACTTTACCAGCACACAAGCAATGATTGGCTAAGATTAGGGCACAATTCCCAAGCATAAACCAAGATATTGTTCATATATCAGTTCTGTAAAGTTAGCCAGAATACAAAGTTGATTAAGTATTGTCAGTGAATAACCTGGCTACACACCAAATTAAGTTAAAAAAATAAGGTGACCTTAACTGACAATGGTACGGGTTAGGGCTACCCTAACTAAGAGTTTCAAAACCCAACAATTTAAAAGATGTAAACCTCAGCATCAGACATGTTTGGGTAACATAATTAACTACCTTGTATAACATGTTGTAGTTTGACCTTAGCTAGTTATATATGTAATTTTGTCAACATTTCCGAATCATTACTCTGATGATTTGACTTGATAGTTAAAATACGAAAATAAACCTTTTGGGAAAACGTCATTAACGCTCGAGGATAGGAGAGGGTTATTGTGATCAGTTTGTTTCTGTCTGTCCGTCTGTCTGTCTGTCTGTGCACCGTTTCGCCCTTATAACTCAAAAACTATAACACCAATCAAGCTCAAATTTGGTGGCAGATATTTCATGGGGTATAGACGGATTCTTGAAAATTTGGTGTAATTTGTGTGAAAATTAAAGCCAGGAGAGAGTTTTTCTTATTTGTAATTGGGCTTTTACAGTGAAATCTGCTTCCCTGTCTGTGCACCGTTTTTCCCTTATAACTCAAAAACTACAACATCAATCAATCTCAAATTTGGTGGGAAGGTATTTCATGGGGCACAGACAGATTCTGCCAAATTTGGTGTAATTTGCTTGAAAATTAAAGCCAGAAGAGAGTTTTTCTTATTTTTAATAGGAAATTCACAGTGAAACTGCTTCTCTTCATCACATACGTCAAAAATCAATATTTTACTTTCTGATGATGTCATCACTCAGTGATGTCACAATGCAACTGTCATTGTGAGGTCACAAACCTAGCTTGTGATACTTGCTAACTTTAAGTAAAAATATTTCTTCTCATTTTATGGCTTGAAATTGACATAAACATAATAAAGAGGGAGGTGATATATTCATTATTTTTATTAATTATTATTTCTGTTTTATTTTCTCTTTTTTCTTTCAATACCTTGACAGTCCATCACAAAAAATTACCATGCGTGATTTTCACCAAGAAGTGATCTTTAAGCAATATTTTTACCTCCACCAGCAGTTTATATTTTTGTGTGCTAATTGTTTAATTGTCTCTTTGTTTTTTGTTTTTTTTTTTGTGTGTGTGTGTTTACATTACTCTAGAACTAATGAACAGATCTTTATTTAAAAATTTGTGGGTAGGACCTGACTAAAGGAAGAAGTTACTAAAAGAAAGATCTGAATCTTATTTTGGATACAAAAAAATCATGATTTTTCAGAGGTCCCATTTCAATGTATTTTTAATGACTTTAACTTTCTACTTGATATTTCTATGAAGATTAATTTACATGTTTGGTTTTATTTTATTGTCTTCCGTACAATACTTTATATCACTTGAGAGACTGGTCACTAATAGTCGAGCGTTTTGCTCTCTCTGAGTGCATCTTGTTTCTTTTGAAAGACACACTTGTATTTTAAAGGTGTATAATCGAGATCCAATTTATATTATCCCTGTCCCCTGTCCCAGAAAAAATGAGCTAGCTACTGGATTTGTCAGAAAGCCCAGTGAAATATCTTTTGCGGAAATGAAAATATAACCTTGAATTCTAAACACTGAGTAAACAGGTTGTAGCAGTCATTGGAAGTCCCTGAGTAATTGAGTAACATGTGACATCTTCGCTTTGGCCATGGTGAAAGCTTCAGTTGACACTCTACATAAAAGACAGACGATCATTTGCAAGAAGTCATTGCTTGCCTCAACCTGTCTTTGCAGAATGGATTAATATGATTTGCCACACTGTTTGACATAAATTCAGCTTTTTTCAGTTTCAATTTGTGGAAATAGAACTTGCAACATGAAATGACAGATAATTCATCAAAATTGTCTAGATTGAGGATTTCTATTCAAAAAGTTAAATTGGCCTGATGCAGAGAAGCATGGAAAAATGATTTATTATGTTTTCGTTTCAATGATATTAACTCACTTATTTCAGAAAAAAATTACAGCTATATATATTCTGAACAACTTATTGAAACATAAAAATAATTAAAGAAAGATAATAGATATTGTTTTATAATTTTTCAGTCTTCTTTCAATGACTTCTTTTTGTGAAGGGGGTGTATTTCTCATATCTGTAAGACCCAAGTTTCCTAATATCGAAAATGTTGAGTAATTTATGGACCATATTTTCCGTCCATAAGGTCATCCGTTACATCTGTAATGTCCTTGTGAGATCCGTAGTCGCATGCTGCGATCCGTAGTGGCATGCCAAAGATCAGATAAGATCCCTAGGGCATTACAGAAAAATCAAATTTGTTTGATTTTCTGGGAAGTCCATACGGACGTTAATATTAGTAGCTCTTCCATATCTCATCTGTAGCTCATCCGTTAGTGTCCTGATTGTCCGTAAACCATCCTGGATGTCCTTGTGACATCCCTTTCATCCTTGATGCTTCCATGGGAATAAATATCCGTAAACACATTGCCCGATCTAACTGGATCTGCTACGGACTGATACTGAAAGGGTTTGCGGAATAAAAAACAGTCACAAGACCAATCCTTTGTGCAGTTTTTTCGTCTGCAAACCTGTCTGTGGCGGTCCGTAGCAGATCCAGGGCAGATCTGTGCCAGTTCCGTAAATCTTTTACTCATCCCTTGTGCATCCCTGTCAGTTACCATATATGGAACAATGCCCTATATCTGTGGGGTATCCGTGGAAGTGTAACTGGCCCCTAATGAAAGCACACGGTATTTCACCAATTGTTTTTTAAATCACCCTTTCAGTTTCATATTGCTGGATCTAACAAGCTACATATGCAACCACAACATATATTTACACAATCCTTGTAGCTTACATGATGCTTGAGTTGATCAGAATTGAGAAACAACAGACAAAGGTAATTTGTAATACAAGAATACCTTCTAGTAAACTTACAGGTCTAGCTTACCTAAATGTTTATTTCATGAAAATCAACAAATAACTTGTATGACCTTTTCATCTGATGAGAGACTTGGTATCTGACTAACTGATGATAATTGCCTGTTGTACCAGAACAGAGCAGATTCCATCTGCAATTGAAATCAAGCAAGACAAGAACGCGTAAGCAAACACTAGTCTAACTGTAACCTTTTTTCTTTCCCTTCGTGTAACTTCAAAATATAAAGAGGGAGTCACATGTATGCAGTAGGCGGTATTTAAAGGTTATGCAACCTTCACAGTTATCTGATACTCAGAGATATGTTTCTAAAGCGCTGACAGTTGGAATACTTAACATGGCAGAAAAATAGGTGAGCGTGTGTATCATGTTGTAGTCTTCAGATGTGATGCAAAATATCAATGTGTCATTCAAGAACAGACCGCATAGTGTTATTTTCACCAAAACATACTACAAAAGAGATGAAATAAGATCCTTGCTGATTGGTTATGTCAATAGTGCTTTGATAATTTAGCTCACTTCAAAATTATTGAAGCACACTGTGGGCTATGTTTAGGGGCAGATTCCTACATCCACTCTATGTTTCCAAACATTGGCGGGTATTTCTGTATTGGAACCGAAAAGTATTAAGCCATCTGCCACACAAGTGCATTGAATTACTTCGTCATGTCCTTCAAAGTTTGCGAAACAGGCAGTGGTACTCTGTCACTATGGCCTAGTTGGTAACAGACACGCCAAGCAACACAGATGGCTTAGATGACATTCCAAGATACAGGCAGAGCCATAGTGGTCCTTTCTCACTTGGTGCTATCAGGCCGGGCAGGCTAAAGAACGTCAGGGAGACTAATAAAACATCCCCTAACACTCTGTTTTACCATAACTTGAGCTTGAGCTGTACTTGTGTAGTCGGTATGGGAATAATAGCACTTTGGGTGTTGTAGTAAAAGGAGTAATCTTGGTGAGTAAAATACTGATAACATAATGTAAAATAAGTAGCTCAAGTTTAACTGATTGATATTTGAAGACATCGTCTAAAATTAAGTCAGTTTCTGTTTTTTCGGTGTCTAATTACTATAATGTCAAGAACTACTACAATATATTAATTTTAATTTCATGATAATAGTTTGGAATAAATTCAGCTTTTTGAAATCGAAATTGTTCTCCCCAGAGTATTCTAATGTCTTGATCATATTCAGAAAATACTCCCAAGAGACTATGCATGAAAAAATTAACACTCCAACCATCTGGGAAGGGAAATATTTGTAGTTTTCTACAAGTAACATTTTGTAACAGATGCTTTTTGGCCGAAAGGCAATCATGCAAGCTCCTCACAAGATATATAACAAGACGTGTGCAGTCTGTTGGTAAAAGCATAACTTTCAAAGAGAAAATTAATGGCCTGGAAATCGGTTGAGAGAGTACCAAGCATTCTCTCTAAATGTGCAAATTATTGTTACGTGAAACAAAATTTGTTTACATTTACACGTACTCAATTACTTTCGTAATCAACGTCATTTGCATATTATTAGGGGTATATTTCAAATGAACGTTTAATTTGACAAAAAAATTAACTCCCCCAAAACAGCAGAATAATACTTCAGCCCACATCTAGGTTGTTGTCTTAATAGTTCTACAATAACAGAAGAATTGCAACCTATCCAAATGTACGTGATTTATTTGGGTATATACTAAGCCGTAATGTAACTATTCTCATGGTGTTTAGCCTTCATAACTGTTTCAGCTAAAACACAGACATTCAATGATTCTTATGATAAGTTGACTTGAATTTTCTAACAAAACCTCTCTGGCATACACGCTGTTAGGTTTGACGAAATATATAATATCTAATGTTATAAATGACACAAAAAATAAGAATTTCAAATCTAAATAATATTATATATACATGGTATACCCAGGTTTATTGTTAATTTCAGCGACCAATTGAAAAATAAAAATAAAACAACTTAGCTTCAGAGGCAGATGGGGGGGGGGGGGGGGGGGGGGGGCACATGTCCCAACTTTCAGAAGATGAAGCTTTGTCAAACGTACTTTTTATGCACTCTACCCCACTAGAGTATTATACCTGTGCAAGGGGATATCTTTGACAACATGTCAGTGTCAAACAGAAACAGTGTCATACGAAATTCAGACTCTTTTCAGAGTGTGGAAAGTTAGGTCTCATGTTCCAACAAACTGGGGACCACATCCTTTGTAGTCCACGTGCCAAATTGGACCACCAGTTCCATCTTGGGGAATAATTCAAAACTATCAGTATTCTACATTAAGATGTTTAGAAAATTATCCACAAGTGACAAGCCCTGCTGACAGAGAGTTGAAAATGGAGAGAGCAGTTAGTGATGCAATGGCCCGAGAGCCAGCCAGCACCTGATACTGTCCTCAATCTCTTGGCCTGTAACTGTTAAAATATGTTCACTCCCAAGATGAGTGTTACAAATGAAATCAGGTGCTCTGGCATGTACAGAAAGAAAGATTGTGGGAATCAAGCAACAGTGTAGAGAGTTCAGATGATGAAGTGGTGGATGATGTAGAGTATGGTATTAGGTTTCTCGAGTCCCTATATTGAAACTTTACATATGCTGTGAAATCAGCTTCCCATTGATTGTTAGTAGTATTAGACAAATATTAATTAAAATTTGAGTACCTAAGTGATGCCAGTTACATACTGAGAGTGTGTCGTATTCTCATACAGGTGTTACAGTGGGTTTTTTTGAAAAATCTATTAAAATGTTGTAATTTAGAAATTTTAAAGTAATCATGTAGTTTACAAACTCATAATATAGCAACAAGGTAGTACTATATATTCTGGGTTTGATATTTCAGTAATTACATTGAATAAATAATAGCATTAATAAAACATAAGAAATAATGCCAAATAATGCCAAAAAATATTTTTAGGGGTTAGCAATAACATTGTCTGCTATAGTGATATGAAACTAGTTTTACATATAGTGTTTATAAAAATCTATTAAAATGTTGTAATTGAAAATTTTTAAAGGTAAAGTAATCATATTGTTTATAAACTTATAATATAGCAACAAGTTAGTATTATATACCAATTCATGTAATTCTGGGCTGGTATTCACGAAGGGTCTTAGACTTAGCAGGTCTTAGGCTTAAATGTAGTCTTAAAGTTGAGACTTTTGTCTCAGCTAAGTTTTGTCTTAAATCTGTATTCAGAAAAGGGGACTCAGCTGAGACTTTTGTCTTAACTCCTTAATTCTAATTTGACTTTTATAGTGCTTAATCTACACTGAGTAGCAATATGCAAATTCAAAGTCCAGGTGCAGAAATAGGTCAGCACCATGGGGAAGCCATAACAGAAAATGAGCTAAGGAGGATATGCCTTTGCGTAGAGATAGGTTTTGAGCTTCTTTCTAAAAGTGGCAATAGTGGGTGATGCTCGAATGTCTTCAGGAAGTGAATTCCAAACAGAGGGAGCATCAAAGGCAAAACTGAAGCCAAACTGCTTAGTGGACTTGTGAATTGTAGGTTGAAATTTTGGTACATTAAGGAAATTGGCCACACTGTGACTACGTCAAGTATTGTAGCTAGTGTGGTATGTGGATAGATATGGAACAAAATATTTAGGGAAACCTGTACAAATAAACTTGTACACCAGGGTAGCCAGTTTAAACTCTGAGCGAAACTGAACAGGGAGCCAATGGAGTTTCTTGAGTACCGGAGTTATCCGAGGATATTTTCTTGAATTTGTAACAATTCTAGCTGGACTGTTTTGGATAGACTGTAATCTATGAAGATTGAATTTGGAGAGACTCCTGAAAAGTGAGTTACAGTAGTCCAACCGACTACTAACAAAAGCATACGCAACTGACACAGCTGCATCCTGAGTCAAGAAGTGCCTAATATTTCTAAAATCCCTTAGTTGAATAAAACAGCTTTTACAAACATTCTGGATGTGTTTAGAGAAAGAAAAATCAGAGTCAAACCACACACCCAGGTTCCTGACTGACTCGGTGGGGTGAAGGGGGATACCCAAGATGTCGATTGGGAAACATACATTTAACCTTTCTCTCTGTTTCTTGGAGCCGAAAAGTATGAACTCAGTTTTATCAGGATTAAGTTTAAGTTTTCTAGCCGACATCCATTCCTTAACATCTTGAAGGCATCTGTTCAACTTATCAAAAGACCACCAATATTAAAGTCACGCCTGTCATCCAATCAGATCTTTGCTAAAATGCAATTTGTGAGTTTGTTGTAAGGTCAAGGCTATACAGGAGTCACATGATATTTGGGACCTCCCACTTTTACACAGACCAAATGAAAATTTCTTGTTGGAAAATTCCATATTTAAGACAACTTTCAAATATTTAAGCCTCCTACATGTCAGTCTTAAAGTTAAGCCCTTGGCTAAGCCTAAGTCCGGTCTTAACTTCTTAATACCGCTAGGCCTAAGACAAAAGTCTTAGCAGTTTTGGGGCAGAAACTTAAGACAAAAGTCTCAACTTTAAGCCTAAGCCCTGGCTAAGACCTCTCGTGAATACGGGCCCTGGATTTGATATTTTAGTAACTACATTGAATAAATAATAGCATTGATAAAACATAAGAAAAAACCCAAAACAGATTTTTAGGGGTAAGGATAACATTGTCTGCTGTAGTGATTTGAAAATAGATTTTACATAATCTTATAATTTTATAATGTATAAAAAGTTATTTGAATTGCTAAACAAATCTGAATAAATCCAAACTGATTTTATGTATCATGGAGTTATCTAAGCATTTTAAACTTTTCCAAATTAATTAACTAATATTTTTGTCAAACATGAAAGAATTCTCTGCTGCTGAAAATCAGGCATGTACTAGCATTACCACCAATAATGCTGTTTTTAGTGTTAAACATAAAATATTATTTGATGACAAGGCCTTCAACTTTTATCATTGTGACAAAATGTAATGTTGAGTGACCAGTTTTAACCAAATTCCAATGGGTTTTGTATGAATGTATTATACTTCATTGTATTTCATATTGCCCTATGTTACGAAATATTCATTATAGAGAAGAAGGGATGTAAAATGCATGATAGCATACATAAAGCTACCATGATACACAGCTATCATCTATTTTCTGGCTCTATATATGTGTATCTTGTGAAAAATTACCGTAAACATTATTCCCTAATTTGGTACCGACCAACCATGCTGGTCCATGGACTGTTATTGATAACGTGGATTTAAATTGTGAACCTATTTAGATTGACAGTGTAAACAAGAGATATCTACTTTATAAAACCCAGATGGGCGACCCTTCAATTGTCTCAACTCTCCATTATTTTTGCATAATGGAGAGTTAACACTACATTAATTTCTAACAGTGGATTGTGGTTCAGTTCAATGGCCAGTCTGCCAAGAACAAAAGGGCACTTTGTATTTGCCAGTCATCCTCAGCACAATGCATTCAATATTGAAATGTTTTCACAACTTCTTTCATATTAATTAGTTCAGTGGGTACATTTACAAAGTCTTTTCAACTCTGAATGACATTCAGCATTCATAGAAAAATATCTCATGGAAAAATGCTACCTAGAAAAAATACCTCCTGACAAATACAAAACAAGCAATTTAATTTTTAAAGTTGGATATTTTTTAATTATTTGCATTTTTACAATCTGACTTTACAATAATCTTCTGTGAACTTAATCAAAGGAGCAGGTAAGTTTCAAACAAACTCACTGTGAAAATCTAACCCAGCATACTATATTAAAAGGAGTGTTTTTAGTGGCTCAAAATTTACTCAAGTAAAAGGAGAAAAAAAAACGTAGTGCAAAAATGCAGTTCTGAAATGCATTACTGCTGGGTTTAAATTTGATTTAAATTTTCAATGTTTTTAAGTTCAAAACAAAGATTTTATTTTTTCTTAGTACAGTTTGTTATATACTTCTAAAATGATACACTGTTTGTGGTTGAAATGAATTTTGTTCTTAATGTTGTGGATTAATTTTTATAGGAGGTATTACTGAAATACAAAATGTGGAGTAGGCATTCTTTCTATGAGGCTTTTTTCCAGGAGACAATTTTTCCAGGAGGCATTTTTCCTTGATTCCAAATTATGAGACAAAGAAGCACACAAAATAAAAATCTTGAGAAACCCAAAAACTTCAACACAAAATAAACAAGTAAGTAATTCTCCAGTTTCTAGTATTTTCAATGCCTGAAACACAAAAATAATAACTTACTGTCTTAAAATAAGCACAGATTAATAAAGTAATTGAAACACTCACCACAACAAATTATCCACAGCATTGTTAAATAAACAGTGTATTTTTTTCTGGAAAGTGCTTTCTGTAAGTCACAGATCCATATGTTATTGATTATCATTATCCATGGTTAAATTTTGTGGCATTCAGATTATATTAAAACTTTTTCAAGCTTTATCCAAAATTATATTTTCCCATAAACGGAAACCAGTGGTACACATGGTGAAACAATGTGTATTGAGATAAAAAAACAACCATAAAACTAATTTAGTGAAATCCCCATATGGTATGCACACCAAAGGAAACATTGCAAAGATTGTCTAGGTAGATCATTTGGTACAAGGTGTTGAATTAATAAATTGATTTTAATTTACAGGGTTTTATAACAGATAATTGCCTCGTGGCACATCCATTATGTAAACTTAATGACCCTTTCAGGGCCTCTGTCCATTAAGTTTACATAATGGAGCACCACTTGGCCATTATCTATATAATAATTTGGAAACAACTAAGAACTAGTTTTCTAATAAATTTATAACTGGATTATTTATGTTTAACCAGTTATTAAGTTACAGTTGTCAAAGTCAAAGTTGGGGTTTTACGTCCCGTTCCACAGCCAGGGTCATATTGGGACAGGTCCTCAGAATTGCCACTTGTGGGACTCGAACCCACAGAGGTGACAGCCTATGATTAGATGCCAAACTTGCTAACCACTAGGCCACTGAGGACCCTTGTTACAGTTGTCAATCATGTCTTTCCCTTTTCTTACTCAGCCTATCTTCGTTGCCTAGACAGGTGGAGGGAGTTCTAGAACATAACAAGGAGTAGGGAGTTATGTTGGGTAAGCATATGAACGAATATAGGGACCGGGAGATATCCCATTCTTCTTACTTGGCCTATTTGCTGAATAAAAAATAGTCATAGGTTAATTAGGAAACAGGAGCGATACAGTGTAGGTAAGAAAGGAGAGGACTATAGGTCATGTAAGGAGAAACAGATACTTGAGGTAAGAAGAGAGAAATAATTGCATAACAAAGGTGGCTACTTTTTTACAGACATCAGGTATCTGTATTATCTACACTGTAAGTACATACAGGATATTGTGGGGTAGGTTTCTCTGTTTCAACAGGTTTTCTGCAAAATTCAGAAAACATTCTTTGTTATAAATCAAACCATCCATGTTGCTTTTAAAGTTTTGGTTTCTTGCTAGATAATGGGTACAAACGTTTGAATATATCATGGCTATTTTCTTAATATTTTAGGTAGCCAAAAATATATATATTCAAAAGGTGAGACCCATCATGTAGAAAGAAAGCAAAACCTTATCATAATGGGACGTTTATTTTAAGTACAGAGAAGATATTCTATCATGCATACAAATGCTGCAAAGGAACAACTGTATGTACCATATCCTGTATTAAGTTACGGTGTGGAGAATTCCAAATACATGTACCAAATGTCTATAATAAAACACAGTCCCTATCCTGCTCTTTGATGCCCTATCTCCATGCCTGGATATAGTAATAACACTTTTCCAGTTTTCTCTTTCTTCCCTATTCTCTTCCCTCACAGTTTCTTGCTGATCCCCTGCTTCCCATTCATACCCACAATATGTCCCTCCAACTTCTTACCTCTCAAAATCCCTCTGCTTTGTTACCTAAGCCATTTTAATTAATTGTTTTTCAAGGAAATCAATAATCATCTGGTGTTATTTAAATTGTAAAGAATCTGTCACGTTTCAAGAAACATTTGAAAAACCAAAATATTATATATAAAAAAATAAAATTGTATTCCACTTTACATGTTGCACATTTTATGAGGAAGAATATAAGGGAAGAAAGGATTTCACATTTTTTTAAAACTATACTAGTATCCTATTTTTCTTACATTGGCTACAGGAGAAAGATATACTGAAAAGGAAATAGTCCAGGTAGGGATGAAACGAGGGGAAGGGTGATATTTCCAGTTAGACAAGTCAATGATGGGGTTTAACAGCCCATTCTATGTTAGGCAAGAATATCAAAAAAAATTCACATGAAAAAGGACCTAATGTTTTACACACATTAAGATCAAATTTTATCTCACTTCACATGTCGTCAATTTATTATGCTGTATTGACAAAAAATTACCTTGGAATGTCACTTGGGATATAACTAAGGTATAATAACAAAAATTCAGGATAACCACCATGACCCCCCCCCCCCCCCCCCCCCAAAAAAAAAAAAAAGTTATGGCGAGTCCTTGGCGATGTGTTACACAGACTGCCAGCCAAGATGCTACCATCGATAAATCCCTCTTGGCTGACAGATTTGTGTGGAGTTATTCACAGAAAAAAATAGCGTTTGCGAACAACGTTTTTGTATCTGTTTTCCACTACGTTACACGTCATTTCACAATGTCGAAAGTACCAGCTGTTATGTTTTTCACGTTAAAAAGAGCCTTGCCACGTTGATCTCTGCCGTGATCTTGTTTTAATTTATGTTGCGTTTTTTGTGCTACATTTTCAACAAAACGCTGTTCACAAACTCTCTAATATGTTCAATTTTTCCTACCCGTGTTACCCCCATCCTCAAAAAATCATCCTTAGACAAAAAATATAGGCCTGTCTCCAACCTGAACTTCATTTCAAAGATACTTGAACGGGGTAGTGGCAGTCCAGCTACAAACTCACCTTGATGAAGCTGGCCTTATGACTGCCTTCCAATCGGCGTATCAAAAACACCATTCAACCAAAAGTGCTCTCCTTAATATTCACAACGATATTCTCCTTAATATGGCAAAAGGATATGTTACAGCCCTTAACCTTTTGGATCTATCCACCCGGTTTGATACCATTGACCACACCATTCTCCTGGACAGACTTAATGTTTACTATGGTATCAGTGAACTAGCACTTGGCTGGTTCAAATCATACCTGTCAAGAAGGACACACTCAGTCAAGGTAGGTAGCACACTTTCACATCCTGCTGTGCTCCAGTATGGGGTCCCCCAGGGCTCCGTCCTTGGTCCCATTCTATTTTCCCTCTACACTAACCCAGTTAGCTCAATCATTCACTCTCACAGTAGTATTAACCATCATTTTCTATGCCAACAAATTTCACTCACTCTATACAAAAACTAAAAAACTGCCTAAACGACATTCAAAATTTCATGTTCGCAAATAAATTAAAACTCAACCCTGAGAAAACTGAGTTTATTCTGATAGGCTCCAAAAATAACCTTAAACAACTCCTTCCTCACTTTCCGATCAATATTCTCGGTAATCAGGTCTCACCAGCACAAAGTGTTAGGAACCTCGGAGTGGTGATCGACTCCACTTTCTCATTCTCAGACCATGTGTCACAGGTTATAAAGTCCACCAGAGTTCATGCGAGAGACCTCTATAGGATTTGTCCCTTTCTAGACCTTAATACATCAGTTCTTTTAGCAAATGCTTGGTGAGCAGCAGATTGGACTACTGCAATTCCCTATTCTTATCACTTACCGATTTTGAGTTAACAAGATTGCAGTTAGTCCAAAACTCACTCTGTAGGGTTGTCACTCATTCCTCTAAATACTCTTACATTATCCCTCAACTGAAAAAACTCCACTGGCTCCCTGTCAAATTTAGGATACAATTCAAAATAGGTCTCATTACATACAAAATTCTCAACCAGGGTCAACCAGTTTACCTAAGAGAATTAATTCATCCCTACACCTCTTCCAGGAATACAAGGCGAAGCACCCCTAAACTCAAGTTCCTTCACACCCCCACTTTCGACCGTAAGGTTCATAAATCAGTCAAACATTTTTCCAGTTCTTTCAGTCACTATGCCCCAGTTCTTTGGAACTCTTTTCCCTTCCAAATAAGAAATAGCCCCTCTGTCGCATCTTTCAGGAAACACCTCAAACCCACCTCTTTAATTCCAGTTTCCCAACGTAGTTTCCTTCCCTCTTGGTCACACCCACAACTCTGGATTACTGACCTTAAACGCCTCTCGACTCTCCTTATGATAATTATTTATTTTAAGTTAGAGCACTGAGTTCCCCTTTGTGGGGACGATATTGCGCCTGCAAAGTAGAAGATTAAATTAGATAATAACGATAATATCAATGAAAACTTTGAAATGATTTTTGTTGCAAAACTGTTGACATTTTGTTCATGATGGAAAATTGCTATTTATGTATTAAAAGAAATAGGACCAAACGAAACCACACAAAATTTTCGAAAGCAAGAGAGAAAGCTCTGTTATGAAAGAAACCTAAAAATAACAAATTACATAAATATATTTAATCATTGAAATACTAATGTCCTTCCAAAACACCTTTATATTGTTACAAAATAAAAGAAGTATTCAACACATAAATATCAGGCTCCTTATTCACTGCTCAGTGTTGTTTCATTATCAACTCAAGTGTTAAAGATATATTACACAATTTGTTGGCACTAAGTTTCTATTATAAAATAAACTTTTGTCCTAACACTGAAACTTAATATTCAGTTTCTCTCTGTTCAATTACTTTACTTGATTTCATTTTGTCCGTTCACCACAGAATATCTGGCTATAAACTTCTAAAATCGCCCTCCCACCCCTACCCTCCATCCCCTACAATCCACGCCCTCCCCATTTCCAAAATCCAGTATCTACCTCTGGGTCTGTACATCTGTAGGCTTTAAAAATCTCCTGTGTACAGCTGTATCTATTTGTAATACTAGAGTGGAGTTTCAGCAGGCAGAGATAAGATGAAGGGATGCATCAGTGCTACTTGACATTGGTACCAACAAAACTATATAATTAATCACTGCCAAGGAATCAGGTTGCTTTGTATTTGCGGAAGAAATGAGATTTAGAGTTCCAGCTGTTATAAAAAGAAAATAATGACCCAACCAAGAAAATAACTACATGGGTTCGTTAAACACATGATGGCCTTTTGAATGTTTTGAAGACTGTCAGATTTGCAACTACAAAACCGAGGTAAATGTCAATAAAGACGTTTAATTTACTTAGAATTACATGCCATGTAACATAGATGCTAAATGAAGCATTTTGGATTAAACACAAATTTGGCATTACAATTCTGTAATATCAGGTTATGATAAACAGATTATATCTGCCTCCAGTTTAATTGCAGTGTAAATCTAACAGAGGATGGAAGACTCAAAGCTTCAAAAAATACCGCATTTTAAACCAATGAGGCATTCAATTTGTAAATTTGTAATTATAATAAATTGGAAGATACATACATGAATAATACACCTTTAGAGAAAATAGCTAGCCTTATAAGCTGGATTACAATGACTGATGGTTGTTTTGTGACGTCATCTTGGCAGGGTAAATAATGTGGCAAGCAGCACATAAGTGCTCACAATTACACTCTCAATGATAGCTGAGTAAACAGGAGGATGCCAATTGATTGGTCTGGGATGGACAATAGACAGACATAAAACATAAAAGACATGGTGCTTGAGAAGAAAAATCTATTCAGCCAAGTGGAGATGTGTCATTTATAGATGTGGAGAGGAATATCAGGAAATTACCGGCCAGACAAGCCAATTTTAACAGCTTCTAATGGTAGAGTGAATTTATAGACCCCTCATGAAGAAGACTAAGTAAACCTTAAGTTAGTATGGTAGTTACCTTTTTTACGCCCCCCCCCCCCCTATTGTCTGTGTTTCATGGATTTGAGTAAGTACTGGGCATCATTACTTGGAGAAAAAGTGTCCTCTGCAAAAAGTTGAACCTGCAATCTCCAAAGATTTACAGAGCTTTTGTTGTTGAATCCTTCTTGCTATACCAAGGTTATGGAAGCCTTTGCCGGCAGTTTCTTCCTGTGAGACTATGTTTACTAAATTTTGCATAAATCTTAAAAGGGTTTTTTTTTTCGTGGTATAAAAATACACATTTCTGCAATACATTGACATGAATGTAAAAAAAGTGGAGAATATCACTGGAAAAGTTTATATTAAGTTCACTTGTCTTTTCGTGCACCGTAAGCACGGCATAAATTGGATTAACAAAGTAAAAAATACATTGTGTTTTATGCAATAGTACTTGCAATATACTGTGGAATAACAAAAACTGTTTTTTTTTCATCTGGAAAATATCTGGCGGCTTAAATCAATGCATTATTCACACAGTTCTGTTACTAGATCTGCCACATAGTGGGGCGGTCAGAATTTATTTCTTATGACTTGGGATGGAAGATTCTTTGTGAAAGAAGAAGGTTAGACTCATTGTAAACACGTAACATACCCATCAGCACACAGTCGTCTCAATTAATGTGGTTATTAACTTCTGACAGAAGGCTTGTGTTTTTGGATACTTTTATTTGTTTGTCTGTATTTGTAATTACCCTAAAACTAATGAACACATCTTTCTGAAAATATTTCTCTAGATAGGCTCCGACCAAAGTGATTTACTTTTGAAACAGATCATACAAAAGAAAAATAACAGATTTTCAAAAGTCCCATTTTCAATGATCAAAGGAAGAATTCATTTACATGTCAAGAAAGAAGTGGATCATATTCTGCATTCATGGCTACTTTGACGGATGTCTAGGCTCCATAAATACTTACTACTTGATTTGTAGTAAGGAGAAAACAAAATAAATGTGAAATGATAACTCCTCAGTCACCCTTAACGTCGCCATGTCAACAATTAGTTGATTCATAAAACATATCCTTCTTGACGTCCTTTTTGCCATGCAAAAAAGGTGTACAAGTGACTCGTGATGTAATAAAACATTTTGTTTGACAATTTCATGAAATTTTATGATACACCAGAGAGTTAATAGTACATGCAATTGGCATTGAAATTTATTCACATGTGAGTCACTAGTCTAGTATAGATGAATTTCTGAGGATATTTAGGTTCAGTCCCAATTTGGTTGAATAAAAGTATGAAATTACCATTTTACTTGTACTTTGTTATTGTCATGGTAGAGTGAATAATTATGTCAAAAGTGATCGATGGTCCTTTTTTATGCTCTGGTCACACAGAGATGGACCAAGTGTTGATATTATCTTGATCACACCAATAAGTAAACCTAGAGATGAGATTTAAGTGATTGTTTGCTAAGCTAAACAATCACCAGGCTACTTTAGCGTTATAAAGATATGACAACACCATACAGAGGTACACAAAATGTTTTGTTACATAAAACACAAATTAAATAAGTATATATATATGACAGGCATCTATATTATGATTAATTAAGTGGTCATAAATAAAGATTTGTTACTGTTTATCAAGACCTGGGTCTCCTGTACAATTAGGAGTGCAGCAATCCCTAAGCCTGATTGCAGATCACACATTATTCCTCCAGGTATTACAGCTGTCCTTGAATAGAATCCCTATGCAGAATGTGCTATTTTTGTGATGAAATCCAGCAGAGGGATCACATCTAGTCTATATATAATGCATTTTAAAATTTAAAAACGATTGTAATTGTTTCATATATGTTTTGGTAACCGTGTGCACAATCAATAAGTCAGAGGTATCAGTTTGTGCAAGGTAATAAGACCATTTAAAATTTCAAGGTCAAAAACATAAAATTAACATTGTAGAGTCATCATCACTAAAACATTATATTCAGATAATTGCAAAGCGTTAATCATACATATCATAGCACTCTGCTATGATCACCAGTAGAAAGCATAACAAAGGTATAATGCAAAGTCAATTTATTTCACCAAAGTACCTTTTGCATTTTTCATTAGCTCTTGAGTAATAAACATTAATAATCTTTCATATTAATTAAGAAACACAGAGAAATATGACAGTTACACAGCTTTTCACTCTTTGTTAATATTAATGCACAATTGTAACTGATATAAGTAGGACATAAAGGTCAGTGACCTTTTAAGTGAGTTCCATAACTCATTTCAGAGGAGGGCCAAGTAACATATTTTTATTGCATGCCTTTTACACATTAGTTGCAGCACACATATCAAGTGGGACTATACTCAACATTGTTTCCCGGAGTAGATAAGTCGCGTTTAGGTGAGATGAGATCCAACCAATAAACTCCTCTGTATGCAAAACTCACTGTCATTATTGTAGCACTATCTGCTTAATATCTAATATGTCAGTTACTTATTGTGTTCCTTTTTGCTGAGCTGTTCTCTGTGAACCTTTGTAAAGGGAGATGGTTTCAAACATCTGTAAATAGATTGAGTGATAATACAGGATCCTTTGTCTCTCTGTAACAGTACTTGTACATAATGAGAAGACGTGATAGTGAATATGATATACTTATCATGAGTAATTATTGTGTGGCACATTTATTTCTTAGGGCTATTTTGCTGGGAAAAATATTGCAGTATATAAAGAAACCCCGATGTGTCTATTTCTTCTTAAAAAAGGATTTTAAATGAATATAATAGAATACCTTCCAGGGTTCCTACGTGAAAAATATACCACAAAGAATTATGACAATATTGTTCCAGTGCATAACACAAGTATCATATTGTTCAACTTTATAAGTGATACATATTTTTGTACATGTCTACTAAGAGATAGCTTAGTTTGATTATCCACCATTTATATTTGAATAATAGGTAAAATAAGCGCATATTTAAAGAAAAAAGCGAACAAAAATGGTACTATTTATGGGCACCAGTGAATGTAAAAAGGCCAGTTTTTAACTTGAGACATCTTATGCATTTTTTTCATCGATTTCAATGGGAAAAAATCTGGGGCCGATTTCACTAAAGGACTTAAACTAAGTCCCTTTTGTGGCTAAGTCTTGGACTTAAATCTAAGACTTTGGTCTTAGCTAGAAAAATGGATTTCACAAAGGCTTTTCTTCTAAATTTCAGCGGCCATCTTGAATGTTGGGGGAAATGGAAATAGTCTCGAAAACTGTAACAAACTCCGGCAAATGTTGGCCCCTCTGGATAATAAGGACTACTCCTTTAATGTTTGTGATTAATTTAGAATTTTCTTAATTTTGGCCGACTTAAAAAATGTTGTTTGTTTTCAAAACCGTGTTAGTTGTCCTTTTCCGGTGGATACATCTTGCATCTGGTCACAGATGCGTCCTTCGTCTAGTAATTTTATAGAATTGGATGTTAAAGTTAATAAACTGTTTTGTTCAATTGTAGAGGCAATGCATGCCTGAAGTGATTTTCTTTAATGTTTTTATAAATATAAAATACTTACTTTTGATAAAAAGTCCCATCATTAACAATTCATACAAGGGTTTTCTGTCCAGTAAAAACGTGCAACTTTACAAATTTCATTGACACAAAGCTACATAAATGGGCAATATCATTGAAAGCCCTTTATAACACTGTTACAAAATATTAAGCACAGTTCTTCATATCTAACGTTTCTAGAGGGCTTGGATTAGACAAAACTTGAATTCAACTTAATAACTATAAAGGCAGTGTGTTTTATGCAATAAATTGCAAATAATAAAGACCAAATCTCTCCTCTGGTGGCTGAAATCACTGCATTATTCACACTAATCTGTTACTAGATCTGCCTCAAAGACACAAAGAGTAGGACAGTGGGGATTTACTTTTTGTGGCTTTGGATGGAACATGTTTGATTGGAACATATCCTCATTCTTAATGTAAGGAGGGAACTTACCTTACAGCAGAGTATCTTATCAATTAGCACACTTTTGTCCATTATTACTGACAGAGGTAGTGAAATGTATAAACTGATGTTTGTAGAGTGACCCTGACACTTTTACATTGCATTATTTAAACTTTTCTGTTTAAAAACTACAACATTGGCCATGATATGGGAATAAACCATCATTCTAAAACACTAATCTATTATAACAATTTGGTTGACAATTAAATAAAAATTTATGATTCACAAGGGAATGATGAATACAATGGGCAATAAATAAACTACATTTTAGCTACCACTTTGTGTTGACATAAATTACTTTCTTTGCTTCTTTTAAATATATTCAACTGTTGTTGATTCGATATGAAATAAAACGCTTACATTCTGCGAGGAATATATGATGATAGTTGAGATCAAAGTTGGGTTTACAATCATCGTAACACTTAAAGTCAAACTGTCATAAGCATCAGTATTTTTCCGCATGTTAGCTTAAACTCATAAGCATAGTGGTCAAGTCATCATTTGAAAAACTTGATAATCGTTATTGGAAGATTATAAAAATTCTAGAAGCATCTATTCAAAGTGTTTTTGCAAAACTAGAAATCTCATTGTTGTTTCAAGACACTAGTTTCTTGTACAATAATTAAGGCAGAGATAGCATCAATGTGCCTGGAGATCACACATTATACATCCAGGTATTACAGCTGTCCTTGGACCCTGAACCCTTCTCAGGGTGTTTCATTTTTGTGATGAAATCCCCAGAGGGATCAAATCTACCCTCCATACGCTGCCCATAAATATGTGGAAACTGTTGCTCTGCAAATATGTTATGCATTTGGCAGTATGTTTCATATATTTGTTTTCCACGTAACTTGTAAATGTTATAAAAAAATATTCATATCATTTCCAGGAAATGTAAAAGACACAAAGAACTGATAACTTGATCTGGATGACTGTCTGGAACCAGATATATTTTAAGGGACTTTTTACCATTCCACTCATAAACAATATTGGATGTTCTGGGCCTTGGCAGATGTATTGGCTCTCTGAGTGCTCTTATTGTAATTGTTCCCTTTCAAGTTTGCCTATTTTGCATACTCAACGTATTCATGAAATGAAATATACGTAATGTCTGTGCCAAAGTAATAACTGCGTAAAACTAAAGCGTTTCTTCAATGTAAATGAAATTGAAAACAATAAAGTCAGAAGTGACTTTATTAAGTCACCATTACCAAATCATCATATTTTAAATGGTTGCCTACCATTGTAGCAATATAATAATATTAGTTACTTCTCTTTCAATTTTTCATTAGTACTTGAGGTTATGAACAGAAATAATCGTTCATATTAATTAGATAACAGGTGGAAACATGTTTAGTTACATAGTATTTGACCAATAAACAATACGGTACTTTCCATTCACAATTATGCACAAAAGCAATTAATATACGTAGGGCATGGAGTCATTGACCTTTTAAGTGAGTTCCATAACTCATCCAGAGGGCCTAGTAAGATCTTTGCTTTTCATGCTTTTCACGCATGAGCGGCATCTCACATTGCACTTGTGAGTTTATTGAACACTGTTTCAAGCAATAGATAAGCTACATTTATCAGTCTTATATTAGTCTTCCTAAAGGCTCAAGTTTGTTTGTTATAAGGGAAAATATTCAATTCAGATATAATGAAGTTTTAGTTTAACATCAACTACTCATACATATACTTGCTTTTACATTAGTGTACTGCTAAGTCTCTGTCATAGGAGCTTATATATCCCAACATGCATGTGTGCTTTATGAATACCAAATGTCTGTGTACTGTTTGAAAAAGATGTGGTACAAATGTGAGTCTTAAGCAAGGCTAGTTTCATAGATGCGATGATATCGAGCCAATAACCTCTTTCTTTTCATTCTAGTCTCATTAAGATCCCCTTTCCACTTTCATGATGGATCCAAAAATCTAGCAGATTTCAAAATCATGTCTCCACTATGAGCTATCTTGCCAAATAACCAAGGAAAAATGTAACATGTCACTCATACACCTTTTGCCTTATGTTTAATTTATATTGCCTTTTAGTTTATATCTGACTGAATATATATCTGATTTATATCTGAAGATTCAGATAAAAGAAGAGAAAAAATTGAGAGAAAACTGAGACTTAACACAATTATGAGTGAAAAGATCCCACACACACGTGACTCATGGGCAAAGATTTTTAAACATATTTGTTGTCCATAATTGAAGTGATTATACTCAAGACAGCTCATCAGATTAGACTGACTGACTAGAATTTGCCCATAACCTCAAAATCAAACTATGTGAAAAAATGGCCTGACAGTAAAGTTCTGTATCTAGGTGCTACTCATCTATCTCTACTGAGCTGTTTTCTGTGAACAACTGAAAATGGAGATGGCTTCAAATATCTGTAAATCTAATGAGTGAATCTAATGAGCTACAATTTGGGGTAATTTGTCTCTGAACATCATTTCAGGTAAGGAATAAAAAGCTGTACTGGTGAATATGGTATATTTATTGTGAAAAGTTGAACAGTGGCATACACACAAATTAATGTGACAGTCTGCTAAGGAAACCATGATACTGTTTATGTGTTTTTATTCAAGTATAGCGTTACCTATTTGAAGCCATATACAGATAAAGTTTCATTTTCTCCCACCTTTCAAGTAAAATCTGACGTCACAACCAGAGGCGGCTTTGTCACAAACCTAATTCATACCAGAGGCTAACACTGACATATAGACCCCAGGTAACTTTGAAATCAAGCATTGAAGAGGAAGAACAGTAAACTTTGAAATCCACCACCCCACCACAGAGGTATGATATCAGATACTTGGTCATCCGGTCTCATTGAAACTCTCCACCTCTCGGGAGTTTTTCATCGGGACTGATGTAGACAAGTCATTATTTGGACTTTGCAGGCCAGGCTAACCCTGCAACCCCCTCTTTCAAATCGACCCGTCACCAAAGTTTGACCCTGAATTCAGCACCAGAGGGTGTAGAACTTTACTGGTCACATAGGCACAACCACAGTTAAATTTGGGGATGAGTTGTACATGCAAGACTAATAAAACTTGCAAAGTGAGTTAATATTACAAGTCATCTGCCATGAAAAAAACCTTATTGACATTGCTAAATATTATTGTGTTCTGCATGAGATGCAAAAATTTCTTATATTAATATCTTTTTGAAGTTGTGAGAGCTGCCTGCCATTCTTTTTATGGCATTTTTAGAATAGTCCAACTGTTAACTTTTAAACCTTTAAACCCTTCTGTGATATGTTTTAAATTTCTTTACTAACCTGTAAAATAACCCATCCCTTAAGAAATGCCTTTTAGTGAATTTGTAATAAATTTGGTCTTCAGTTCAACTCCAGAAACAGATATAAATCAGTGGTGTACGTACATATTACCAGGTAACTGCATGTACTGGCCAGACATTTGTTAATAAATATTGCATCTATAATTTTATCTTCCTTTAAAATACTCTACTAGGAAATTAATTCTTGTTTTGACTTGGATTTGTAAAAGAAAATACAAAGATATTGGAGAACTTTGAGTTCAAACCATTGTAACATAATTGTAACAGCACAAATTATGATCCAAACTTGGTGTTTTGTTGAACTTACCTGATATTACATTATAATATTAATTAGCTTCAATCTTTGGAGTACTAAAGTTTTGTTGTCGATATTCTAATTACTGTATATCTTGACTTTTTGAGCATCACGAAATATATTATTGTTGGAGTTATAACACATGTAAAAGAGTATACTTTTGGCATTGAGGACATTCTTGTGGCTATAAATGCTAGTTGCTAAATACTTGATGACCCATTGATTACTTATGAGCCACTAATATCAAAAGATAATGGTCACATTCTCAAAGATACAATAACAAATCAAATATCTTTATGCTTCTCTATGTATTGTACTAAATCTTGTTTGCATATATCAATGTATTAATGACCTTTCAAACTAAAGAGGTTTGGACCTAAGTTTATCTGCCTCTATTTCAACAACATTGCAAACATTGACTCAAGTCATAAGACACTATAGATTAAGGACTATAACACATAAGCCTAGACACAAAAGGCTAGATGATGATCAATGTCTTTGTAAAATAATGGATTTTCTGAATACAGAAAGCACACTGGTGAAAATGTTCCAAGCATCAAAGGCTCCGCAGAGCTGTGAAGTTTTATCAAGCAAAAAAGAAGTAACACTGGGTCTTTTGTGTGAACCTCCAAGAAAAGGAGGCCGCATATTGTACCTGCATCTGCACAGGATAATACGATTGTTGAATTCAATCATATATCTGTGTAATTGACAAGTGTCTTGTGAAATTACGCAAATAACTTGACCTTGATGCGAGCAATGAGATATTATAGATGGACTGTTATCCAACGCATTGGGGCAATGTGGATGGAAGGAAATAATGACATGTAGCTGTAATTTCCATGATGGGTTTGGACGTTTTGTCATTGACATTTCAGTTAATGTATTTAAAATGCAAAGTAGCCAAAAATAGAGGATCGCGTATGACCAAGCATCTTCAGAATTTCAGCATAATGGTGTGTACTATTGTAATAATTCAAATATATATAAATAGGTTATTACTGGGTTTGTTCCTGAAAACACGTAAATAAAAGAAAACTGATTAAACCTAAACTCACAAAATATTTACAATTGCAAAAGCACTAAGATGATGAATTTTGATGTCATCAATCAATCAATCAGTTGTCCAGGTGCTTAATCTCCGTATCAACGGATTCTAAGGCACACCATCCAATCATGCTTCTGATAGAAAACAAACTTATGGTAGAACAAAGCTTATTATCTGTTCTTCAGCAACATCCTTTGTTTGATTATTTTCTGACATATTTCCACCTGACTATATTCCTCATTGTGTAACTTTTAACCTTCAAAGTTGAATAAATAGCCTCATTGACTGCTTCAAGTTTATATAATATTATTGACCTAGGTGAGAATATACTAAGCTCTGTAGTAGATCTGACATGCCTCATGTTCCACATTCTACATGACTTACATCAATACTGTCAGACACATGCACAGGGCTTGGTATTCATGTCATCCCCCAAATACAGGAAAAATAAATCAGATGGGCCGAATACACTTTCTGCACTTTTCTGATATAGTACATTTCAGTTCCCTATTCCTGACTTTACCCAAGTAATTGATATTTCAATTCAGATATATCCCAAAAGTTGGAAACAACAGATGCAATTTCAGTGACTTTTCATTGAAAAGTGCCCTTGAACCTGTCATGTTGTTATATTTTAAAGGTCTCGAAGAGGTGAAAATTGATATAATATGTTACTTTAATAAAATAAACAATAATACATATTATTGAATATATATATATGTTCCCACAGGTAGCTTATATGGAATTGGTAGGCATGGTTCCAATAAGGTGTAGCCAAGAACATTTTTCAAATAACTTTATATAGATAAACTTACAAAATCATGTATTACAGATATTCTTCAATATTCTTCTAAACATAATTTCATTTATTTGGGTTTTAACATCACTCTCAGCACTGTATAGGTCGGGACGGGTAGCTTTATGGGCAGAGTAAACTAGTGCATGCAGTTGGTCAAGGTTCTCTACTGTAAACTGAGGGGCCACAGTGGCAGAGTGGTAACACTCTCGCCTCCCACTTCTGAGGCCGGGGTTCGATCCCTGGCACGGCCTCAAGTGGGAAAGCTGGTAGTTCCTTGCCGTTGGTCTGCAGTTTACAGTACAGAACCCTGACGAACTGTATGTACTGGTTTCCTCTGCCCTTCCAACTACCCATCGTGATATGACCTGTACAGTGTTGAAAGCAACGTAAAACCCCAAATAAAATAAAATAAATCTACTGTAAACCGCTGACAATCAGTAATGAACTACAAACTTTCGCACACAGGGTTCTGGGGTTGAACTGCAGACCTCAGAGGTGGGAGGCTCTAAATATAAATTAGTGTAGTGGTGGTAACACACCCACCCCCTCCACATGCTAAGTCATTGGTTCAAATCTCAAACTAAACATAGTGTAGAAGGTTATCTGATGCTGGTGACTTGCAGTGGATAATCTAGACCAATTACTATGTGCCTTATTTATCCACTAAAAATGCCCCATCATTCAGTGCAGGAAGTGCAGGAAATTACCACCTACAGTCACAAATATCTTTGGCGTCTTTCAAAAACAAAGTAAAGAATAATCTTTACAGACTTTCTTCCCTGCCGCCATCATTTGTCTCCCTGCTAGACGCTGGTTCTTGATGTTAACATTCTTGAATTTCCCTTTGACAAACAGTACCTTGGAGTATGCTGACACCAATATGGTGGACACAATAAAGTGTTTAATTCAAATCAAGCAAATCAATATAATACAATTAAGGTAATGACATATTGCAACGAATGGACCACAGGAGAAAGCATTTTACATAAATGGATTCACATGTTGCTCCCACCATGTTCTATTTTTTAATGTTGAGATGAATAATAACTGCTAACATCTTGCTAGTCTTACCAGATGTAAGGAATGTACATTTCAGACATGGTTTATTTAAGTCAAAAGAATCTTTTCAAAGCTATAATCATTGAGTTCGTAACACAATTTGTGGCCACAAAAAGCATTCTATAGAATACTCTGCATAATCAAAAAGTCATTCAATGTCTATACCTATTCCCCAGTGAATTCCCTCACTGCATTATTTACAATGCTTTTTACTAAATCTTCTCTGAAGACAAGCAGTGTAATGTTACAGGGCTTAACTTCTCTACCTCATTCCAAACTGTCTAAATTTCTAGAAAAGTGGGGCAAACTCAAGTCATTCGTACAAAGAGACAAAAGTTTTAAAGGGTTATTAAAGAATCAGTAAATAAATGCTTTAAGAAACTTCCATCATAAGAGTTTTTATTTGAATCTATCCTTTTACAGTAAAGCAAAATTTGTATCTGCTTGCCCTTTGAAAAATACAATTTGTCCATGAAGAACATATTTTTCAGAGGGACAATACAATACAGTACTTCAGTTCACAAAAGTATTTGCTAAAGTTGCCTTACATATATAGGTGTTTGAATGAAATCTAGTAACATAAAACAGTCTTATGGGTATTGGGTTGAATTACTTTTTTGTGTAGTCAAATCTAACAATTTTAGGACCCCTTCGTTGCCTGTCATCTGCTGTCACCAATATGGTAGTGCCAAATAGGATCATTTGTAAGAGGATTAAACAAATGGCATCCATTCACTTTGTCTGGTGAGGATTTAATTTCCCCTTGTATTGGGCTGAAGTCAAGCCCTTAGTGTACTTAACACACACACACCAGAAAGCTTTGTATCACCCCTGTCCTTGGTTTTCAAACCCTGCCATTGTAATTGTTTACACACACTAACACATTTGTATTTACAGTAGTTGTAAGTTCAAGGGTAAAGGTTTATGCGCTGGTATTGTATTAGTATTTCATGAAATACCTCATTGGCCTAGTGGTGAGAAAAAGGTTTGGCAATTGGCCATCAGCTCTGTGATGTTCTATCCATCAAGACACAATTTAAGAAAATAAACCTCCACTGACACCCAATAAAACACAGGGTGCAGTTCACAATGGGGCTGATCTCATACACAATTCTAAAACAGGGTCACACAGCTATACCACAGAGAAAAACTCCATCTGTTCTCCTTGCCTAGAAAGACCAGATTCTAATTGTAATTCTAATAACACTTTTATAGGGCTTAATTTCTCTAAGGCGCATCACACCAAAAACATTGTTTGATATTCATAATCCAGAGACATTGCAGGGGTCAGCACCGTGGAGAGAGCAGGAGAAGAATGGCAAATTAGGGTGGATATGCTTTTCCAAAGAGGTATGACTTCAGCTTTGACCCGAAGGAGGCAAGTGAATTTGCAGAGCGGACCTCGTGAGGAAGGTCGTTCCAAATCATAGGTGCATCATAAGCAAAACTGAGTCCAAAATGCTTTCAAGACTTGAAAACTGAAGCAAAGTGGGGGACCTCAAGAGACATGCCATCAGATTTAAATCCCTTCCAATTCACAGACACCAAAAATTCATAAGTTTCAGAAATAGTTGTGTGGGTCTTACAGCCATGCATGAACTTTTTGGAACTCTCTTCATACAATAACAAGTCCCTGTGTGACATCCTTTGGGAAGATTTTTAAAACTCATCTCTTCAACTCAAGTTTCGACATACAGAGAGAGCTTCCTCTCATTCTTATACGCATTCTTTGATTACTCATCTAAAACGCCTCTCAGCTATCACATTTTACATATTCTTGTGTTAGTTTAGCACATTGAGTTTCCCAGTGTGATGGGGATATTGCACCAACAATATAGCAGATTAGATAACATCAGAATCCAGCCCATGAGAAAGACTGACGGTCTGACCAAACATCCTATACTGCTACAAGGGACATTGAGAAACCAACCCTTGGTGTTATAATAAGAATCTGCCTAGCAGAGATTAAGCGCTATAAAAGTACAGAATAGAATAGAATAGAATAAATGTTGCCAAAATAGAAAGAAGCTTTGTTTCTATTTTAGGAAAAATCATATATTGGCTGAGTGAAGAGCATTATCTGAAAAAATGCATATGTAAACAACCATTACATTAATAGTTTTTCATAGCAATTAATCTTTTCATTAAAAAGGCATTTTCCGACATGGGATTGTGATGGAAATGATCCATTTTGTAATAGCATCTCCTTCATATTTCAGTAGATTGGGACAAATAAAACGAAGTACCCCCTGGTGATTTCTGTTTCAATGCACACAATGACGAATCTACAATAATGTACCTTATGAAATTTTAAAACACATTACCTTATAAACATAACACATCTGGAAGTAATTCCTGAAAGGTAATTAAAAGTAAATAGTATTAAAATCACGCAAAACACTTTGAGTAAATGTAGAGTTTTTTGGACAAACAATATTACATGCACTTTATAATTAAATTTACAGAGGAAATACAAAACGTTGAGGCAAAATATCAAAAGTAATAAAGGTAATGTTCAACAGGCAACACCCCATCTCACTCCTCTATGACAGAAATCACTGTTTTATCCACACAATCTGTCTCCAGATCTGCTTGAAAATATACAGTCTGTAATGGGAAATATGTGATTCTTATGACCCAGTGAACTGCACCTTCCGTTTAAGAATCTTAGTCTCAAGGACAATACCAGAGATATAAAATGGAGAAGACTGGTGACATAAATAAAATTATTTTAAAAAAAAGCTTAGTCTAGACACAGTATGTCATGTCTTCTGGTGGTATATTAGACGAGAACATTCATTTCAACATGCCAAACCAAACCTTAAGTTGGAAAGTTGGTAGCTGCTCACAGGTGCCCAGTGCTAGACACTAAGGAAGCTTGTCCAACTAAAAGGTAATCAAATTATCGATTAACTGATAAATTTCACAAGAAAATAAATAAGATAAAATTGAAAAAGGTTGCTTATTTTCATGACCAAGAGACTAAAATTGCATAAGTAACAACAGTAATCAAATCTACTAAAGCCATTATATTATTACAAGTCTTTGCACTAAATAAATAATGATACACATTGTATATTATTCAGAAGCTTGGACCCAGCAAAATCATCTATTTGAATTGGTTTAGACCTGTGAAACTATTGGATTTATTTATATTAATATTTAAGTATGTAAGTCAGTTCTGAAAGTCTGAAGCTATTGCATGTTCTTCACACATTACTCCCTGTTCCTCTGTTAGTACTGAGCACAGGTTCAGGAGCATATCAGTCACTTTAGGTGTGAGGGTTTCCTGTAAAATATCCACGACATGCTATGTTTACTGCAAGTACATGTAACTACTTCAGTTACTAGAGTTACTAGTATTACTCAGATGGCATTGAGATGTTGTTCTTTCCATTAATATATTTCATGTTGTATTGATTCAAACTGCTTTAAAACTATTTGTTTAAAAGAGTTGGTGGTGCTGCAACGGTCATTTCCAAATCTAAAAAAACTGAAAATATATATCTACAGATTATTTACCTCAAAATACTTGTGTTCACTGACTAAACGTAATTTTCAAATTACACCTGAAACTGGTGATGTCTGGTCAATTACGGTACGTTTCTGAGTAAAAAAAATGCCTCAGATAGCTATATCACTGTTGGAGGGTTGTGCCATATCCACGGGTGAGTTGTAAACCTACCGGCATAAATTATAGCCAAAAGATAACAAACAACAATAACTTCTATATGACGGAGGTACCCCAAGCTTGTGAAAACAGTACAACTCAAATCCTGTGCAAAGCATTATAACAAGTGTTTTAACCATTTGAAACCATTACTTCATTTTTATGATACAGGAGGCCAAGGAGACCCTTTATTTGTTAAAAGGTATAGAAACATAAATGGCAAAACTATGGCTTCTCTGGCTGCTTTTATGATTTGTAACAATTTTGTTCTATTTTTACTGAGTGATTTACTGATATATGTTACCACGGATTGCTGAGAAATATCTCACTGTGAGTACACTAATTTAGACAACAGGTGTGCGAGTTACATTACAATTACATTTCACTATGAGAATCTTAATGATTACTGCAGAGAAACTATGGCAGGAGTTACATAAAGTCCTACATAGATCCCATAGCAATACTCTGCCCACTTGTGAATCCTCAAAATCATTGACTGATTGCTACTTTCTTCTCAAATAAAATCATGAAAATTCGTGAGAGTTTTTCTTCATCTGAGTCCTGTAACACAGTACATCCCCCCCTTTCACACTCCTAAACTAACAGTCTTTACTCAAATCACTCAAGATGAAATCGTAAAAATAATCAGTAAATCACCCACCAAATCATGCCTGTTTGACCCATTGCCCACATTACTTATTAAAGAATGCATTGACATCCTTCTACCATCTATAACCAAATTGGTCAATTTTTGAGGGACTGGTTCCAGATGGTTTCAAAAATGCTGTAGTCACTCCACTTATTAAGAAGGCCTCTCTTCCTGTTGAGGATCCGAAAAACTACCGCCCAGTATCTGGACTTAGCTTCATTTCTAAACGGGTGGAACGTGTAGTTGCCAAACAACTGGTTGATCACATTCATCGACATGACTTGGATAACTCGTACCAGTCAGCATATAAGCCAGGTCACTCAACTGAGACTGCTCTACTTTCCATCAAAAATGATATTCATTTGTCACTATCTCGGGGTGAAGCTACTGCCTTGGTACTTCTGGATCTCTCGGCTGCCTTTGATACGATTGATCATTCCACTCTCCTTGGCTGTCTTATGGATTGGTTCGGTGTTGGTGGCTCAGCTCTCAAATGGTTCTCTTCTTATTTGACAGAATGCTATCAGTCTGTAAAAATTGGTTCTACTTTGTCTAATTTACAAAAACTGCTGTTCGGCATACCTCAGGGTTCTTTTTGGGTCCTCTGCTATTTTCTCTGTACACATCCCCCCTTAGTACACTGATTGGTAAACACAAAGGTGTAAACTTCCATTTTTATGCTGATGACACACAACTTTATGTGTCATATCTCTCACACAGGAATGCCTCAGTTGCCTTTGATAAGTTGAAAAAATGACTTCAAGATGCCAAAGAATGGATGTCGACTAGCAAACTTAAACTCAATCCTGATAAAACTGAGTTCATACTTTTTGGCTCCAAGAAACAGAGAGAAAGGTTAAATACATGTTTCCCAATTGATATCCTGGGCAACCCCCTTCACCCCACTGAGTCTGAGGAACCTGGGTGTGTGGTTCGAGTCTGATTTTTCCTTCTCTGAACACGTCCAGAATGTTTGTAAAGGCTGCTTTAGTCAACTGAGGGATTTTAGAAATATTAGGCAGTTCTTGACTCAGGATGCAGCTGTGTCGGTTGCCAATGCTTTTGTTAGTAGTCGGTTGGACTACTGTAACTCACTTTTCAGGAGTCTCTCTAAAGTCAATCTTCATAGATTACGGTCTATCCAAAATAGTGCTGCTAGAATTGTCACAAATTTGTGTAAATACACTCGGATAACTACTGTACTCAGGAAACTCCATTGGTTCAAACTGGCTACCCTGGTGTACAAGTTTATTCATACTGGTTTCCCTGAATATTTCGCTCCACATCTATCCACATACCACACTACTTACAATACTAGATGCAGTCAGAGTGTTGCCAATTTCCTCAATGTACCAAAATTTCAACCTACAATTCACAATTTCACTAAGCAGTTTGGCTTCAGTTTTGCCTTTGATGCTCCCTCTGTTTGGAATTCATTTCCTGAAGACATCCGTGCATCACCCACTGTTGCCTCTTTTAGAAAGAAGCTCGAAACCTATCTCTGCTCAAAGGCATATCCTCCTTAGCTCATTTTCTCTTATGGCTTCTCCGTGGTGCCGACCTGCTTTTGTCCCTGGACTTTGAATTTATATATTGCTATTCTCTTGTTGCATCTTAGAGTCCACTACTCAGTGTAGATTAAGCGCTATAAAAGTCAATTTAGAATTAGAATTAGAGATCTAATCTTTTGGGGTATGCTATGGGAATTTCATATTGCTACAAATGTAACATTACGTGTATCAATAATTAAAGCACTATCTTCATTAACTAATTCAGCTGCAAAGCACACAAAATTGCAAAGCAATGGATATAATAATTTAACTTCTCCCCCAAAATATATGACATTACTTGAAGCACTCCAATTTCAAATGCTTGTCACTGATGGGTTTCTCTATTTTGAAGTGCTCTATCATTTTAAAGCCACAGAACGAGAACAAATGGGACTTTTTCACTTTTAGCTGAAAAATTATGACCCTATTATACTTCTAGCTTGAACTCAGGAAGAAGACATGTCACAGATAGGATCTATTATGATGATAAATATTCATGTCACAGTTTCTTCTACTGTGAAATGTGACGATTAAATAAATTATAAAATAAATAAATATTTAAATAAATAATTATTAAATAGATAAATTGTTAGTGAAATGTATCTCCTATCTGACTCTGAACACAATATGCAGTATTTCACCTGGTAGTAACAGTGTGGTAAATAAATGGCCAGATTATCACATTGTTTAAATCTTTGACATTATTTCAGAGCTCTTGTTTGTATCTGTCTTTGCCTACATAAAGTGTAGATTTGTTGTAAAACACCAACATCATATATTTTCAAATTTTAGTGAGCAGTAAAAAACCCATAACTCTGCGTCAGGAGGATAACATACAGGGGTAGGGGTAGCTATACAGGTGGGCAGTATTACAGTCAAAATTGAACAAAAATCTGTCCAGAGAAACACCGATACAGTTCATTTAGGGGGCCAGATGTGTGTTAAAAGTGAATTCATTTCAATCTTTCGGTAAATAACATTGAATAATTTCATATATTTAGTTTGAAGTGAAACAGTTTTTAAATATTTTAAATATCTAAGATAAAGCCATAATACCATGGACAATTCATATTTTGTGCTACAGTAAGTTTATATATTTAGTTATGTTGTAAAAATTACTTTGCTTTACATTCGGAATAAAACAGAATAGAAATATCAATTTTATTAAAAGTGCTATTGAATAAATTTGCATTTCTCATTTGTTCCATAGTCTGTTTTTGTCCTGACTTCCACATTGTCAATAAAGGGTGTATACAATATATATGTGTATATAGAAATATCAATTTTATCAAAAGTGCTATTGAATAAATTTGCATTTCTCATTTGTCCCATAATCTGTTTTTGTCCTGACTTCCACATTGTCAGTAAAGAGTGTATACAATATATATGTGTCATATGATATTCAAACATCAACTGCAAGTTTATTTATGCAAAATGTTTCAGTCCCACAGGACTCAGATGGAAAGGTCATAGGTATAGCAGCTGAACACTTCCCATTAAAGCTAATGCTGTTTGATCAAGTTATCCACAAACACGTTGGTTTTTGTATATGATTGTTTAATCTTTTTAGAGTCATATTCATCATAAAGAATACAATGTAAACACAATTAATGGTTGTTTTTGTGACCAAAGTGATCTGTCAATAACTCCTATCTTACAGTTCCGTTTGGGTGCTGCAGATACATCCTTATAATGAAATGTAACATCTGAGCCTGTCAGTTAATGTAACCCAAGTGTGTAAATATAGTTGAGAAGTCACTGTGATCACTTCAATTTTAGAAAAATTAACAGGGCGCAAACCTTAAAGGAAAGTCTTTGGTCCAGCATGGGTAATTTTTCTATAAACTCAATCATTTTGTTTGGAGATGTGTGAAAGTACTATTTAAGAGAAGGAAACTGAACAAGTATCGAATAAACTTTTAAAAATATTTGTGGGACTTACCGTCAGTAGGAAGATGTTTTACATGGATTTTAAATATAAGTTATATGTATAGTTACATATTGCAAATCTCGATTGCATCTATTCAGCAGTGACATTTTCTGGAAAAAAAGTAAACAGATAATAATCGATAAGAATTACCAAGGAAAACAAAAGACTTGAGATCTGGTTAAACCTCTAAATGGCTTGTGGAACTGTAACAATAGCCAATTTGTTACCTTATTTTATAGGTTTATCAAGTGCTTGGATGTTCAAATTCAGAACTGTACTTATCTGTGTCAAAGCTTGATAATTGATTTGTTTTATCAAGTGCAGAATGTATTTTTATTTTTCAGTAAATCAACTGACATTACATCCTGCTTCATAAGTACAAACTATGGAGAGTTCTCATGTAAATCACAGAAACAGCAGGATACACGAGTCTGGTTATTGACAAACGTCATTCCATGCTATTGCGCAATACTGAAGTGATGCTTCAGTAAAACATAAACAATGCCATACCTTGCTATTTATTTTATTTATGCCACCAGTTTATCTGGAGATTGATTCCAAGACAAAAAATTGTCAAACCTTTACACATTTTCTGACTGAATTAGCTCACCCGATTTACAGAAGTAAACTATTCCAGGCAGATGTCTTATTTCTGAAACTACAGGTTTTGATGATTGTAGATAATTGCTAAGCGGAACTATATTATATACATTTTATGGTCATTAAGGGTCAAAGTCTTCAAGCAGACACTGATGTCTTTATTATGGAAGTGCAATGAGATAAGGTACCGAGGTTTATATCACATTATCACAAAATATAAACGTCTCACAATGTTTAGACTATAAGAAATAATCCTACATTATAACATTATTTAAAAACAAACCAATGGAGTATTATTTCAGCAGCAAAATATGGTATTTCTTTGATAGATGTCAATATGAGCAGGTAACTGTCTTCAGGATGGAAAAATAACCCCACTGGGACCATGTCAGAAAGCCAATCAAATTCTGATATGGATCCTTAGAAAGTGAACAAGCAGAAGACTGTTTGTGGCTAAATATTTAACTCAAAGTCCAAGTAACTCCGTACTCTGAGTCAATCATATTCTTACCTCTTTCTTCTATTATCTCTTTTTCCCCGTATGCCATGATGGTTAAAATTCTATTTTCTAGTCACTTTGTGGGCACCAGTGACATGGTATTTGGTCAAAGTATTAGTGACATTTGCTACATTCAAGCAATAACCACATTGAATCATCCACTCATCCATCTATGTTATAGTTTATTAGATATTAGTATAACAGTATTATTCGAATATTGTTTTCGAGTCATTTCCCTGCCTTCTTAAATAACCACTCTCTTTCTCATTTTTTGTTTTCACCTTATATGTTTCTATTATTTTTGAGGCCAAAATTGTGCCTGCGTAGCACATTGTGGGGAGAAGTTTTAATGTTGGATGGGCTTGTGCAAGCAAACCCTATCCAATTACTATGTACAACATTGCCACTATTTAATCAATCCAACTATCTTGTGTATGACATCTTGTAATATTAACCATCCAATATCTTAATATTATTTTCAAAAGAAGTTAAAAGTAAATATATCAGTAGTTTTAATGATTGTAATGGCAGCCAACCATAAAGGTTATGATATCAATGTAAAGGTTTACAGGAGCTGTGACTTTGACCAGCTGTTGGTGTAAGTAAATTATCATAATTTCACATGATTAGCACAGATAGGTTGACCCATCATCACGTCCATGGTACAAACCTTGCTGTTGATGTCACAAGTTTGTTCAACATGTCATTCAAATTGCTTTTACAAATAAAGGCAATTTGTATTAACAGTAGTTCCCTCTTTAAGATTGTTTTCTGTAGCCTTACACTATCATTTCTACTAATGCCTGAATGGGATTGCATTAATCAAGTTTGGCCTATTGTAACTTAGCTTAACTTTGTGGTCATAATATGACCATAATGATTGCCTGTCCTAAGATGACCAGAATTTTTGCAAGGAAAATGAATAGTTTGAATAGTTGTTAACAAATTAAAATAAGCAATGTTTCTCTTTCATACTTCCAGCCATGAACTGAGCAAGTGAAAGACGTTTGAAAAATGATGAAAACATGTAACAATTATACTAAAAGAATTTCACAGAAATCAGTCTATCTTCTAAAACATTAAATATTCCCACAAATGATTGTGATAGATATGACCCATTTGGCAAAACCATCTTTTGCATATTTCAATAGGTTGGGAGCAATAACATGAATTAACTCCAGTGATAAATACTTTTTCAAGGCAAACTAGCAATTCTACAACAATGTGTTTATGAAATATTAATGCACAAGAGCTTATAAAGACTACACATTTGGAAATAATTGTTCAAAGGCTACTAAAAAAATAAAAATATTTTTTGACAAACCAAAGAAGACTTTATAGTCAAATTACAATTGTTTAAATATAATATTTGCTGTGATTCATTTGCTGCAGAAATTGATATAAATATTTCAAATCTGACGTGTCCTTGTTACAAAACTGTGGTTTTCTCTGTGACAAAACTAAAAATTAACAATTTGGGAAAACCAGTGTAGTTCACTTTTGAAGTCTTCATAATTTTTACTGCATAAGAATCCTGCGAATTTCCAGATTTTTATGACAAATGCATGCAGCATTGTACTTGCCGAGTGGAACATCAAAGTAATGTGGGGCAAACTCTTGAAATTACTGCATCATTCACATTAACTTGTTACAAGATCTGTCTCACAGACACACAATAAGTGATGGGAAACATTTGGTTCTTATGACCCAAAAAGCTATACTCTGGGCTCAAGAATCGTAGGCTCAGGGATATTACAAGAGTAATAAAAGGAGGGGAGGATACTGGCACTAAGTCTGAAAAAAAGTGTAATATATATACAGCTCACTGCGTATTTTTACCGGTATGTTAAACTTGATATTTTGTTGTTACAACAAGGAACATATATTTGAACATGGTCAACCCTGACTCTAAGGTCTGGCATTCAATCATTGGCTGAGTGATAGAGATGTTACCCTTGGATAAGGTACTCTGCATATATATGTCCTTCTTCACCCAATAGGACAAATGGGTACTCCACATATATATGTCCTTCTCTACCCAAAAGCACAGATGGGTACTCTGCACAAATATATGTCCTTCTCTAGCCACGAGGACAAATGTGTACTCTGCATATATATGTCCTTCTCTACCCAAGATGACAAATGGGTACTCTGCATATATATGTCTTTCTCTACCCAAGAGGACAAATGTGTACTATGCATATATATGTCTTTCTCTACCCTACCCAAGAGGACAAATGTGTACTATACATATATATGTCTTTCTCTACCCTACCCAAGAGGACAAATGTGTACTATGCATATATATGTCTTTCTCTACCCTACCCAAGAGGACAAATGTGTACTATGCATATATATGTCTTTCTCTACCCTACCCAAGAGGACAAATGGGTACTATGCATATATATGTCTTTCTCTACCCTACCCAAGAGGACAAATGTGTACTATGCATATATATGTCTTTCTCTACCTTACCCAAGAGGACAAATGGGTACTATGCATATATATGTCTTTCTCTACCCTACCCAAGAGGACAAATGGGTACTATGCATATATATGTCTTTCTCTACCCTACCCAAGAGGACAAATGGGTACTCGGCATATATATGTCTTTCTCTACCCTACCCAAGATGACAAATGGGTACTATGCATATATATGTCTTTCTCTACTCTACCCAAGATGACAAATGGGTACTCGGCATATATATGTCTTTCTCTACTCAAGAGGACAAATGTGTACTATGCATATATATGTCTTTCTCTACCCTACCCAAGAGGACAAATGGCTGCTCTGCATATATATGACATTCTTTACCTAAGAGGACAATTGGGTTCTCTGCATATTTATGTCCTTCTTTACCCAAGAGGACAAATGGGTACCACCACTCATTAGTGGGGCAAACTTTTGACAAATTGGCATCCAGTTCAAAGGAATACAATAGGCTTTACCTAACCAACCCTGATCAAAAGTAAAACCAAGTTGCACTACATAAACATTTTATCAGGTCAGTAAGTAATAATATATAAATTATTATTTATTAATATTATTTAGTAAAATATGCCATAAGTATTATGCGTAAGTCACCACTGGAATTAAATCACTTCTCAGAAAGATTTAACAGTGATGTGCTTTCATTGACCAAATTATCAATAGTACACATATTTCAGAAGCTTAGGTGTATCAGCTTCATCTATTTGAATTAGTCAAGAGTTGTGAAATTCCAATAACAGATGCGTGGCCATGCCTGTATAAATATTTAACTATGTAAGTCAGTTGCAGAAGTCTGAAGCTATCGCGTGCTCTATACACATTACTCTCTGTACATCTGTGTAATACTGGGCTCTGTTTCAGGAGCATATTAGTCACTTTAGGTGCAAGGGTTTCGTGTAAAATCTCCATGCCCTTCTGTGTTCTCTGTGAATGGTAATTTTCAGAGGCGTGTCTGGTGTTACACAGATGTCATTGAGAGGTTTTTCTGTTTGCATGAAAGGTCTAATCTGCTTCACATCCATCTCTTGATGAACGTTTAAATGCAATGGTCATTTCAATGGCAGAAGAATATTGGATATATATTGAAACATTAGACTTGAAACAAACACTTTGGGTCATTGATTATATGTCATTTTGTGATTCGAAATGAAAACCAGTAATGATCAATTTATGCTGACAAGTAAGAATTTAGCTTTTTCCATTATAAAAATATTTTTTTCTGCATGAGCAGTGTTGAAACTGTATAAACATATTCAAATAATTCACGTATAATCTAATGAGTACTTTTTATGGCGCTTAATCTCCATCATGTGGCAAACTCTAATTGACAACTATGCATAAACATATTAGATTGTTTAGAGTTGCTCCCTTCAAGTAGTTAGGTCATAACAGAGAGAAACAGACCTTTTGTCTCTCTGTCACAATAAAAAAGAGAGGGCACTTTATATAATATTCATAAATGTACTAAACAGATACTTTTCCAACAAAGTATCCTCATAGCAAAATTTTCTTGATTATTAGAAACTAGAGATCACTCATTACCACATCACTGCCAGTCACTCATTCGAGGAATAATTTCATAGATTAGAACATATAAATACTCTTATCCAAGTGTAGATATACAAACCAATTTGTTCCCTTAAATTGAGAGCATATGTTAGATATAATGGCAATATATTGATAAAAGGATCTGAAGTCACTGGTCATTTGTTTACAAACTATACCAGTCTCAGGACATCCAGTTGTAAAAGGTCAAATTTAGGCTTTTTACACCCTATTAGCAACTATGGTCAAGCTGGATCCGGTCTAATATAAAATGAACATTTATAGTGCTTAATCTCCATCATTTCACAGACATCGGTTGAATATATGATCATATTGGTCAGAAACAATCTAAGATTTCCAAACCTGACAACCACCAGACCACTGATCTTAATTTGGTGCAAAATACAATGTTGGCAACCATTAACAATGACTTTAAAACTTCTCTGAATGGGTGACTATTGTGTGGTGTTATACAGAGTACCCTAGTTTACTGATTTATGATACCCTGGAATTCTGATAAATACATTACCGCGACTACAACTGACTGGGAGAATAGGTATAGACGTTATCATACTGGCAAATCTTGTGATCCGAACTTACTTTTCAGATGTTTAATCTTTTGGACCAGGTTAAGGGAATTGTAAAGCCCACAAACATAACATTATACATACAAGTACTTAAAGTACCATCTGCCATTCGATTTCAGTTGCAAGTCACACACAAATGTAAAGAAATGAACAGAAGAATTTAAGTTCCCAATAAATATATGCCATTCCTTGAAGCTGTCCAATTTCTTTTGCTTGTCAGTGATGGATGTATCTATCCTCAAACAATTTGAAGCCACACAATGGGAAAATGGGACATTTTTAACTTACCACAGCAACAAGATGATCACATTATGCTCCTTCAAAAAGGTGATCCTGTGTGAGTTTGGACTGTGAAATCAGCATTGTGACTGATGGGACTTATTGTGCATATATTTATTCATACCAATGTCCTTCCATTCTGACTGTCTTGCATTGAAAGTTATTGTATTTTAATTATATGAATATACAGTATTCTATATCGCTAGATTTGCATATTGATTTCATCTTTGATGACTTTACTTTGTTATGTTAATGTGGATTTGCCATTTCTTAAATATAAGCAAACCCTTTATTTATGAGCCAGATGAAAAATGAAAGCTACAACGATGTGTGGTGTTGTATTCAGAAATTAAAAAAACAACTTCTGCAACACATTAAAGGAAGCCCATTTTGTGCCGACATGTTAGACCTTTCATAAAAACAGCCTCACTTTTTAATGCTAAGGTAATGACATTGAAAGGTGCTTCACATACCTTAATAAAATATTGAGACTATCACAAAAGTCATCTATGTTGTATTTTAAACAATGCACATTGCTGCAGTAGTCACTCTCAGTCTTTATTCAACACAGCTACTGTACACCCTGTAATTCTCTTGTGTGCCCCATTCTGTTGATAATATGATATTTCCTTGACTTGCACATTGTGGGTGAAGGGGGTATGCATTACATGTGTGATATATGATATGTGAAACATCAGCTGCTCTCGTTTATGCAAAAAGTTTCAGTCCTACAAGAATAGGATGCAAAGGTCATAAAGCATCTGAACACTTCTTATTATATTCTCTTTGATCATGTGACACTGTAGACATGCTAGCTGATTTATTCTACTTTTAGATATTTTATTGAAATGTTTTGCTTACAAATAACATAATATAAATATAACTACTTTCTTTTACTAAAGTTATCTGTTTAAAACCCCTATCTCACTCGTTTGATTGAAAGAAACATTAAACATAAGGAAAGTGAACCTTTATATATTTTAAACAGCTAGAGTTAATAAGTTTTAAATATAAGTTAGGGTTTTACAATTTATGAGTTTTAAATATAAGTTATATATATTCCTCAAAAACTGTCATTCCCACTTATTCCACGGTAAAGGATCTCACAAAGGTGGTAATAGTAACAGCCAATAAAAAATATAAAGGTAAATGAAAGACCTGAACTAGACCTTTGAATAGATTGTACAACTGTACATTTACCAAACATTATGCCGACAGATACAGAGAGACTGTATGTTGGTTTGTCACCAGACCATCTGACATTACATCCTGCCTCTTATACACAGAACGTATATTCTGGTGTAAATCACAGGAATGGCAGGATATATGTTTGATAGTGTTACGGTCACGGGCAAGCACGGTAGCAATTACCGGTTGTCTTTAAGTTGTAACAGAAAAAGCAAAAAGTTGAACTTAACAAATTTATTTAATAGTCAACAATAATGATTACAGTCAACTGGTATGCTCTTAACTAAACACACTAATACAATAATAAGATCTAGCTGACCTGACCACAGAGATTATGAGTTAAATTTATCCGCCGTATCCAGCAATCTGTTCCGTAATCCGTTCTGTAGTATATTCTGTGGTCTGTCCAATGTCCTATGGTCTGTCCTGTGATCTGTCCAATGTTCACTCACACACGGATATCTATATCTTGTGACCTGTCTCACACTCAACAACACAAAAGGTTCTTGTCCTGCTATTCTTTATATATCCAGTCACACAGAATGTCTGTCTGGAGATATTTAGAGAGTTAACACAACTGTACTGTCTGCTCCAAGATGTGGACAATGTCCAAAATGCAGTAAATTCACTCTCTGTTATATGAATGTACAATATCCAAAATATCCAAAGTACAATAAATCTGTCCAGATGATGTATCCAGTTCACTCCAGTAAAAGTTCACAGTGATATAAGCATATATTATACTCCAAAACACAATAGCTCTCCTTATAGCAAGCGAATACAAAGTTCTTTTGTGGTCAGATGTACATTCCTTATATACATCCACAGATTTCTCTGGAATTGTACAGAACCAACTCAGAAAAGCTTGAACCATCTAGGCTAAAGGAGGAAGTTCTAGAAACTACTGGTAATTGGGTTTCCCCAAATCTAACATAACCACTGAGGGGGGGATTTCCCCCAGTCTGTGAACAGATCAATAAACACTAAAACACAAAAGTCAATAACTCCCTTACTTTAAATGTCAACACACAAAAAGAACCAACAACACAATTATCTTTTATGACAATGTATAAACATAAAGCTTAAATTAAACAATGCACTAATATAGTGCCTAATATATGTAATATACAATGTACTAATATAGTGTCCAATATATGTAACACCTCCCCCCTTAAAGAAAAATTTTGGAAGCCAAGGAGTTACAAAATTTTACAAGAGATTTTTACCAGGTATATATACACAGGTAATAACTTTTTACAAAACATATTTATCTAAATACAAAAGTAAAATTGATACCATGTATAACTTTTATAAACTTACTAACTACAGGTATATAAATCACACATTAAATACAGCTTCTGGACAGGGCGTATCCATGCGGACGCCATATGTTACTTTTTCAAAGTCCTGTTTATACACTGAATTCCTATCTTTAACAGTGTTTCTATTAATAGCCATCATAAGCTATGTTATACCTCTTTCGAAGTATGGCTTTACCATAGTTATTTCCCACATTTGGTTTGAATGTCTGTTATCACAGTTTTTAATGGTCTTTTGGAGAGTTTCTACTCTCCTTGCTACTGGGTATGACCCTAGATCTCTGGCCTGTAGTTTATTCATTTGGCCAGGTGATGACACTGAAGCCTTGCCTCCAGAATTGAAGATACGATTTTGTAATTTCTTATCATAAAGCATCTTCATTTTTGACTGAGAAGTTTTCAAATTTTGTTGCGCCAGCTCACAAGCCTTCTTTAACTTATTTCTGAACCTTGAGACATAATCTAACAGATTTAGGCTCTCGGTGTTCTCAGATAACCAGCTTTCCTTCAACAGCTTGAGAGGACCACGGACTGAATGGCCAAAGACCAACTCAAAGGGACTAAAGCCTAAAGACTCTTGAACAGACTCTCTAACTGCAAACAATAATAAGCTGATGCCTTCATCCCAATCTTTTTCATTGTCTAAACAATATGTCCTAATCATATTCTTCAAAGTGGAATGGAACCTTTCAAGTGCACCTTGGGATTCTGGGTGATAAGCACTAGATTTGATCTGTTTGGCACCTAACTGAAATACAACCTGTTGAAATAGTCCTGACATAAAATTTGACCCTTGATCTGACTGGATTTCTTTTGGTAAGCCAACTAGAGTAAAGAAATTAACCAGAGCTTTTGAGATTTTGGGAGCTGTTATGTTGGTCAATGGTATGGCTTCGGGAAATCTGGTTGAGGCGCACATAATGGTCAAAAGATATTGGTTTCTGGATTTAGTTTTTGGTAAGGGACCTACACAGTCAATTATCACCTTGCTAAATGGTTCCTCAAATGCTGGAATGGGTTTGAGAGGAGCTACAGGAATTTTTTGGTTTGGCTTTCCTACCATTTGACAAATGTGACAAGTCTTGCAAAATTCTGCCACACTGTGCCGAATTTGAGGCCAATAGAAATGTTTGGTTATCTTGTTGTAAGTTTTGTTGATGCCTAAATGGCCACCCATTGGAGATTCATGAGCCAATTTTAATATCTCACTTTGGTACACTTTTGGCACAACAATCTGGTGTACTACTGACCATTCTTCAGATGCAGGGACATTTGGTGGCCTCCACTTTCGCATAAGTACACCATTTCTGACATAATAGCCCACAGGGACCTTATCTAGCTCTACTGGTGGCAAGACCAACTTGAATAAAGGAGCTAATTCAGGGTCATTTTCCTGCTCTGAAATCAATTTTGATTTTGAAAGCGATACATCTTGACAGTCAATTGAGTCTTGTTTTTCAGAATCTACCCTATCCTTGGGATTTGTATCACTAAAATTCTGCACATCATGGTCATAGTTGTTCAAGAATGTATCTGACAAATCAACTAAGACATCTGTAGATCGTTTACAATCTTTTGGTTCTTCTTGGGCCTTTTTGGCCATAGCTCGAGTCACAGCACAGGAGGGAAAAATACCAGGAATAACCTCTTCTAATTTCTCAGTGCTAACCAAAGTGATCGGCTTAGAAGTAACCTTAGGATCAGCAACTACCTTTCCACCTGCCAGATCATTTCCCAATAACAAAGATACCCCTTTAATGGGTAAAGTGGGCCTGGTACCCACAACAACAGAACCAGTAACTAAGTCTGATACTAAGTTGACCTTATGCAAGGGAACGTTCACACAGCCTCCTTCAATACCTTGAGCAATGACACTCTCACCAGTAGATGTGCTTATACTCAATGGCAATACACCTTCTAAAAGTAAGGACTGAGTAGCTCCAGTGTCTCTTAATATCTTAATGGGGACCTGACTGGAACTACTTTCCAAAGATACTAAACCCTCAGACACAAAAGGTTTGAACTCTTCCCTAATAATCTCAGACTTGTCTAAACCAATACTAGACTCTGCTCTATTGGGATTTGAACGCCAGTTAGACTTGCTAGACACAAAGGCGTTGGGCGTTGCCTCCTTTTCTCTTCTCTTCTTTAAGAGCCAACAGTCAGACATAACATGCCCAGGTTTCTTACAATAATGGCACACAGGAGCAAAGGATCTGGGCTTCCTATCCTTACTCATAGTCTGATTTGAAGTTTGACCCTTATCTGAACTCTTTTCTGGAGCTACATTTTCAGATTTCTTTCCTATTTCTGGATAAGACTTTTTAGCAGGACCAAAGGACTTATTCTTGTTGAAAGTGGACTTGTGAGTTAGCGCATAGTCATCAGCATAAGCTGCTGCTTTTGCCAAATTTTCAACTTTCTGTTCATCTAGATAGGTTTTAATGTCATCACGAACACACCTTTTGAACTCTTCAATCAAAATAACTTGCCGAAGTTTCTCAAAGTCTGTACCTATTTCCTTAGAATTGCACCATCTGTCAAAGTACACTTCCTTCTCATGGGCAAATTCAACATGAGTTTGACTTTCTTGTTTACGATAATTTCTGAATTTTTGACGATATGCTTCTGGTACCAACTCATATGCTTTCAAAATAGCATTTTTGACAGAGTTATAGTCCACACATTCAGAAATTGGCAAAGCCGTGTATGCCTCCTGGGCCTTTCCCCTCAAAACACTTTGCAGCAATAAAGGCCACTGGTCTATAGGCCATTTCAAATTTTGAGCTACTCTTTCAAAGTGCTGAAAGTACTTATCAACCTCAGACTCATTAAAAGGTGGTACCAGTCGCACATTTTTACCCAAATCAAATTTGGTAGCAATGGACTCTTCATGGGCAATTCGACGAGCATTTAATTCTAAAGCTTTCATTTCTCTTTCATGTTTAAGCTCAAGTTCTTTTTCATATTTTTGAGCTTCAAGCTCTTCTTTTCGAGCCTCAAGCTCTTCTTTTCTTTGTCGAGCTTCAAGCTCTTCTTTTCGCTGTTGAGCTTGAGTTTCAAGTTCTTTAAGTCTTAACTCTCTTTCAATTTCTAATCGCCTGATCTCATATTGCCCAGAAGGTTCCATTGGTAGAGGCTTATACACTTCTAAACAACTATCAGGTAAAACATCTTCATCAACTAACTGTTCAACAATAAGCCTTTTAAGTTCATGTTTACGTGTTGACCTTTTCACCTCTAACTGTAACTCTTGTGCTATCTGCATTAACATATCTTTTTTAAAAGTTTCTAGAACTTCTATAGATGGTGACTGTACAAACTCTTTAGCACTAGCCATTTTGAGCACTGTTGACTGTAACCAATTACTAAATCAAATGGATTTTCAAAATGTTAATTGAACGGTTGATCAAATAGTTGTAATCAAATGGTTGGATCCCGGACGAGCCCCCAATTTTCCTGTTACGGTCACGGGCAAGCACGGTAGCAATTACCGGTTGTCTTTAAGTTGTAACAGAAAAAGCAAAAAGTTGAACTTAACAAATTTATTTAATAGTCAACAATAATGATTACAGTCAACTGGTATGCTCTTAACTAAACACACTAATACAATAATAAGATCTAGCTGACCTGACCACAGAGATTATGAGTTAAATTTATCCGCCGTATCCAGCAATCTGTTCCGTAATCCGTTCTGTAGTATATTCTGTGGTCTGTCCAATGTCCTATGGTCTGTCCTGTGATCTGTCCAATGTTCACTCACACACGGATATCTATATCTTGTGACCTGTCTCACACTCAACAACACAAAAGGTTCTTGTCCTGCTATTCTTTATATATCCAGTCACACAGAATGTCTGTCTGGAGATATTTAGAGAGTTAACACAACTGTACTGTCTGCTCCAAGATGTGGACAATGTCCAAAATGCAGTAAATTCACTCTCTGTTATATGAATGTACAATATCCAAAATATCCAAAGTACAATAAATCTGTCCAGATGATGTATCCAGTTCACTCCAGTAAAAGTTCACAGTGATATAAGCATATATTATACTCCAAAACACAATAGCTCTCCTTATAGCAAGCGAATACAAAGTTCTTTTGTGGTCAGATGTACATTCCTTATATACATCCACAGATTTCTCTGGAATTGTACAGAACCAACTCAGAAAAGCTTGAACCATCTAGGCTAAAGGAGGAAGTTCTAGAAACTACTGGTAATTGGGTTTCCCCAAATCTAACATAACCACTGAGGGGGGGATTTCCCCCAGTCTGTGAACAGATCAATAAACACTAAAACACAAAAGTCAATAACTCCCTTACTTTAAATGTCAACACACAAAAAGAACCAACAACACAATTATCTTTTATGACAATGTATAAACATAAAGCTTAAATTAAACAATGCACTAATATAGTGCCTAATATATGTAATATACAATGTACTAATATAGTGTCCAATATATGTAACAATAGGCTCCAAAAACAACCTTAAACAACTCCTTCCTCACTTTCCAACCAATATTCTTGGTAATCAGGTCTCACCAGAACAAGGTCTCAAGAACCTCGGAGTGGTGTTCGATTCTAACTTCACTTTCTCAGACCATGTGTCACAGGTCATAAAGTTTACACAAGTTCATGCAAGAGACCTTTACAGAAGTAGTCCCCTTCTAGACCTTAAAACATCAGTTGTTTTAGCAAATGCTTTGGTGAGCAGCAGATTAGACTACTGCAATTCCCTGTTCTTATCACTCGCTGATTTTGAGTTAAGGAGATTGCAGTGGGTCCAAAACTGTCACCCATTTGCCTAACGTCTCGCACATGACCCCTCAACTGAAAAAACACCATTGGCTCCCAGTCAGGTACAGGGTACAAGTTAAAATAAGCCTCATTACATACAAAATTCTCTACCAAGGTCAACCAGCTTACCTAAGAGAACTAATTCGCCCCTACACCTCTTCCAGAAGTACAAGGTGAAGCCCCAAACTGAAATTCATGCATACCCCTACTTTTGACTGTAGAGTTCATAAATCAAACATTTTTCTATTTTTTCAGTCACTATGCCTCAGTTCTTTGGAACTCTTTTCCCTTCCAAATAAGAAATAGCCCCTCTGTCGCATCATTCAGAAAACACCTTAAATCCCACCTCTACAACTCCTGTTTTTCAACTTAATCTCTTTCCCTCTTAGTCACACCCATAACTCCGGATCACTGACCTTGACCGCCCCTAGACTCTCCTTACAATAAACAATTTTTGTGCACTGAGTTCCACTTTGTGGGGAAGATATTGTGCCTGCAAAGCAGTAGATTAGATTAGATATGTGTCTTGTTCATGATGAACACAGTGCAAGTAACTGTCACGGCAAGATGATTGAGAGGACTTTCCAGCGAAATCACAAGCAGTAACATACAAATGATGCTTGTTTTTTTCTACTGTAAATTTACTATAAGATTGTCTTTTTTCAACAACACATGCCAATAGTGTTCTAGATAAAAAATGTGTGCAACATTCAAAGAGTTTTCAAAGAGTCAACATTTGACAGTAATGTAGAAAATTGAGTAAAATAGGTATGATTTGAATACTAAGGGGCTTTCTTTTTGAAAATGTAATGTCATCAATTTTGATCAAAAACATTTTGTTTATGTACATGTACTATCTCTGAAGACAATGTTTAAAGGAATTCATGTTTATATAAAACTATCACAATCCTCAAATAGTAATTATATTGTACAACAAATAATAGGGTATTTGGTCCCTTTTTAGCAAAGTTTTCTTAAAACAAGTGTATATAGTCAACGACCCAACGATGCTAGGTCTGTTCAATATTAACATAATCATAATATTCCCTCCTTTATGATTCCTTCTTTTTACTGAATGTTGTCTGGGAACAAGAAAATTAACTTTAGTATTTACTCATATCACAAATATTACACAATACATACACATGTTGTTTAGAAAAGATAATTCGGTGGGCAGCAACAAAATTACAATCTTAGAATGATAAACTTTGTTTTGCTTCAAGGCAGATTCCTCTATCTCTCTTTATGGCCCATTCACACTGTTCCGTGTGGTTGTATGAAGATATGTTTGAATTTTCCGTCACACTTTTGTCCTCATTATTCTATAAACGGGCCTCTTCAGTGGGAAGTGCATGTTTAAAACAAGCTGCCCCATAAAGCTATACCACTCCTTTCACCCCTCCGGCATGTTCATTTTTGTTTAGCATGTCAGAGCAGTTTGGCATGGCAGGTTATTTCAAACATTTAAAATAATCCACCACATGCTGAAAATACTGTGTGTCCTTCCTAAACACAAATCCAGACTTATTAACACTTCTTGCAATGAACAGATACTGCAAAAACATGAAATGCATTGAAACATAAGAAAACTCTAAAGAGTTAAATATTTTGTGCTCATACGTAGCTCATGAGACCTGCACAAAAGATGTAAAAACATTATTATTTTGATAATGATTGTTCCATCCAATTATTTCCACTATTCTGGAATCATGTTGTCATTTATCATGAGAGCTGATCATAACTCTGAACACACCTCAAAGACAAACAAGAAGGGCATCTGATTTTTGGCATGAGAAACATTCACTTGACTGCCAAACAATTTGGAGCGGTTAGTTCAGCAGTGTGGGACTAACTTCTCAAGTAACTTTATTTGTGGGCGTTAGACAGCTGCTTTTTTCTCTAAACCCACTGCTGAGGGACCAGCACAAGACCCAGACATGTCATTTTGGCTGTAGTCTTAATATGTCACAGCTTTGGTTGCAAGTCATTTGCCTGCCTTCCTTAAGTTACACCTTCACTGGCGGTTTTATTTTCAATTTCTTTTCCCTGTAGTATATTTTTCTTAATATTATAAGCAGCTTTTTTCATTAACAGTTTCTTACAAAATTTCCTTCGACATCTACACACACATTATAAACGGAATGGTTTGCAATTTGCATTCTTTTGAATTTCCTTACAAATAATTGATCATCGACAATATCTTATTCTGGAACAGAATGCTCTTCAATACCTTATAAAGTAAATCCCTTGTTCAGTCCACAATAACATATATATTTATTGTGTTTTTACTAATCACACGTTTATGGAACTAGTTTTATATTTGACTAATCTCAGTAAACCTGCCTCAGCTTTAACATGTTGAAAGTGGTTAAACTGTTGCTTTTTTCAATGTTTTCCACTCATGTTCATATTTTTATTCTTTTTTCTCTGTTATATAAAGGCAGGTACAATCTCAAGTATTTTCAGACAAACCTCTTTTAGTCCCAAAGGGCCATGATGCAAAAAGGTCATAGTCAAAGCATCTAAGCCCTTTCCATTATATCCTGTTCTGTAAGATCAAGTTACAAACATCCTTGTTTTGGAGCAACCGTGTTTTTAATATTTCATGGAGTCATATTCTTCAGAAGAAAGATAATGAAAATATGATTAAAGAGGTTTTATGTTACATTATACTCTGTCTTTGGAACAGCAACAACAATCTTTAAGCACATTGTTGCTTTTGTTACATGAAAATTTGAAATTAAATCATTTATTTGAGAGAAATCAAAACATATCTGTCACAAAGCTGTTTCACTTTTTTTGCTTATTTCCCAGTCGACCAATGACCAGGTGCCTAATCTGCCTAATTAGAGAATAATTAAAGACATTAAGGTAGGGATTTCAAAATAATTCATTGGTAAACTTTAGTTAGTTACTACAATTATGTACAGATTAAAATAATAATGTCACCATAAATTAGAGGCCTATATATTAGAGAGCTCATATGACAGTTACCATTGAGTATAACTTGAGTTTAACTTTGATGATGGATTTTCGTTGTCATCAGATTTAAGATACTGTCTTTAAGTGTTCTGAAGAGACATTACTGATATCAGTTCCAGGATAAATGTTCCGGGTCTGGAATGGACTTACATTCAGATAATGGCCCCAGTGGGAGAAAGGAAAAAGACAGGAAGCATCCTTGTCATTAAACCCTAGTTCTGTTTGTTACGGACTTATTCTAAAGTAAGTTCCTGCTTCATTTAGAGCTCCATGCCACTTTCCTGGTTTTATAACACGTAGCAGTACATTACCTTTTGGCTTATTTACTCACTGTTGTTAACTCAAAGATTATGTAAAGACAAGAAAAAGAAGAACAGTGGCTTCTTGAAGTACACAAACTGATTAAGATGTCAATTTTTACAACAATAAATACTACTTCTTGTGCAGCAAAATATGTTGCTATCATAAAATACCCCTAGTCAAGCATAATAAATGCCTTCCAGGAACATATCATATCGTTAGCTCCAGGTTAAATGAATCTGAGGCTTACCTGGAATAAGATGCTATGCCATTTATGTCATTCATACCATCGTGTTACTATTCATTAAAGATTAAAGAGTCTGTATCAGACGAAACTAGATAATTACAAGAAAAGTCGTCTCATGAAGACCAGAAGTGTAAATTGAGAAATTGCCACCCAAACCAGAACTTTTGACTTTTGTCGCAACAATCATAAAAAACGAAAATTCCTACAAAATCTGTTTCAGTCATGTGATTATCCAAACCATAACCATTTAAAGAATTACACTTCAATAAAAAGTTTACAATGTCTCATGCTGACATCTTGGGTGAAAATTAACAAAAAAATCTATCAGCACTGAGATATTTCAAGTTCACGAAAGAAATCCAGTTAATATAATGGATTCTTTTCTAGCAATAATTATTTGTCTTTGTCTGACTAAGTGTACGCACACATGTGGCTTACGACATCTGACGGCCAATTTGCAACATCCTACGCCCGATTTGCGACAGCAATTTTTTTTCTCTGGAAGGGAAAAATCAGATGACAAGTAAATTTAGATATATGTTTGCAAAATATTGAGAAGGTTGAGAAAAAAATTGCTGTTGCAAATGGACCATCGGATGTCGTAAGCCGCATACATGTGTATGTACACTAAGAATACTAATGCTAACTACAACTCTGAAGAATATGTACTCTTGACTCTGTATGTGTTTTACATGTACCCCAAGCTGCAGACACACACCCATCTGAAGTATGTCAGACAGCCGAGGTGATTCTTAACTAATTTCTAAGAAACTAAAGTGAACACCAGACTGTCACTATCTCTGAGTCCCTAATATGTCACAGCGTTTTGCTTAAAAGTCAATCAACCCATTTACTCTAGTTGATTTATATTTGCTAGATGAGCTTTTGGTAACTGGTAATAAAAGCACTGCTTCCATTATGCATTGTTTCACACAGATATTATATGCAGTATTTTATGGATTTTGTAACTGTCCACCTTTGCACATGATATCCAAATAGCCCAAGGATATTTTTACCTAAAGAATAGATTGGGGTTTCTGTGTGTAGTCGTATTAAGTAATCTCCTTTGTTTATCAAGCAAAGAACCTATGATACTTTACCTGTCTTTATTATGACCTACATTGCAGATGCTATCTTAGGAAATGACCCTCTACATCACTGACCCATATATAGGTGATTCAGTGCTGTCCACTTTTTATGAACTTTTGTGCTAATGCACATCTTTCTGTATATCATGACTCCTTCATCCAGATGAGATCAGTGCAGAAGGAACTAATCTACAAGCAAATAAATTATGTAACCTTGAAAAGCACACTACTGCTGCTGAAAACTAATAAAGGCATTTGAACAAAATTATGTCACGCATGTTTCCTTGAATAAACCATGTGCATTAACCACAATTGTTTTAGAGATACCTTGAATGAAAACATGGCTGCGCCTTTATAATAATGATTGCTTGAACTTAAAAACAGTCAGGAGTTATTCTTATTAACATGCTGGTTTCTTCTGACCCGAGAGTGACCTGATACTCGGATGGATGATTTAATAGTGTGAGTCTGTGGACTAATTCTGAAGGTCTTTGTACAGATAACTGATGTTTTATTATCCACCACAAGATGTATTTGATCAGCATACTGGGAAATATAGTCTGGATAATATTGATTTTGGCTATCTTTTGATTTGGTTTGTGTATATGTGTATTCTCGCCTGATAACACTACATATCACTCAGCTTATTTTCTATTTAAGTATATTTGTCTTGCATGGTTTTAGTTGAACATGTAAAGTTCTTCCAGAGATACTTGTATTAATGCTAGTATGGTGTGAGGTGCACCATAATGTTGCTAGCTGGGAGCATGCCATTGCTTCTAGTGGTTTCCAAGGGTCATGGTGAAATGATTGTTGACCCGCTCGTTTTCCACCTCTCAGGGCCTGTGCTGAAATACCAACCCAAGTGGAACCCTAGCCTACAAGTGTTTCATGGTGTTCAGTGAACCTGTATGCACTTTTTTCCATCCTCTCAACTACACTTTTTTGAAAGCGGGGCTTACACCCAAAACAATAAACAAAATCTGATGAATTCCTTATAATATTCAAATATGTTTTACTAAAAAAACCAAAGTGAAATGTTGACAGTATTGTCTCATAAACTCAATCACAAAAGCATTTGTCCTTTGTTAAACAGAAAGCTACAAATAAAGAATTTTTTTCCAAATTTTTTATTTGCCATATTGTTTTAGTTTTAAAGTATAATCAGGATGTTCCACCTGATGTTTTGAAAATGATACAATTAAGGTATAATTGAGAAGATTTTCCTGAACTGAGGGCTGATCCATTGCACTACATTCTCAGTAACTAAAATACATTGCAATTTATAGAAAAAAATTAAGCTAGACCTTAAATGCAAAATGTCAACCCTCAACAATAAGACATCCCACCTTTAACAGTCATACTGCTTCATGCTTTGCATCCTTAATTCACTTTTCCGTGCCACTGCAACTGATGAGCAAAAAGCTGCAATGTTTACAATTCATATTATGTAAATATGCATCCATTTAGGGTATGAATTTGCTGTTTTATAGTTTTCATCTGACATGACATGAACGTTAACTTTCATTTGAGGTTCATCTTATTGAAACAGATGTTTAAGAACAAGGTTTGGATAATAATTACCAAACTATTTTTAATGATATTAACTGTGCATGTATCATTTACCCCCGAGTAGTATATCCTTAAAGGAAGGAAAACAGTCGAGATTTGCCATTTGCCAAGTGGAAATATTTCCTACATTTCAGGCCATCCTGTTGATGACATGTTTTATATTGTGTTTTTATTATTGGTACTTTTCTGAAAGGTACAGTCACATATCCAAGTTCAAGGAGTTGAGCTGTATTTTTTTTATTTGATGTCCTGTGGAGGAGCTTCCCATTTCCCTTTTCATTCCAGTCTTTTTATCCAATTGATGTTTTATTGTTGGTATTTCTCGACTATTTATTCCATTTCACGTGGTTTATGTACTTGGATACAAGATACAAGTGGTACTCTACATTGTCTGAATTAATTGTTGGGGCATTATGCCAATAACAGAAAGTAAACCCACTATGTAATGGTTAATTTAGCTGATATGTCTAAAGATAAACTTCTGTGTGTTTTACAGATGCAGTGATCATGTGAGTATGGTCTTCTGGTTACAGTAAGAGCACGTGGCAGCAATTCCGAGGTCAAGGACACCATGCGCATTAATTGTGACGTCATCCTGTTTCTATTGGTAATTGCAAGAAGTGTTTTGAGTGGATCAAATCAGAAGAGCAGAAGCCGATCTGCGTGAGTAGTATACCATATTCAAAAAAGGCAAATGATGGATGGTTTGAAATATTAGAATGTGTTGTATAATACAGACTATAGCAATAATTTAATGCTCAGTAGTGTAGTATGTTTAAGTTCTATTATTGCTTACTTTTGATAATGGATTGGAATAGTAGCACCGGGTGGAAGCTGTTTCAGTACTTGCAAAGAAAATTAGTGGTGTTTTTACTTCATTTTGTTTTCGTTTTATAAAAATGATTTATGATGAATAAGTTATTGCCTTTCATTACATAATTAGATTATTATGATGGTACCTTTATCAAGAAGGCACCATGGCATTAAAATGTTTTAATCCCACAATTGAAGAGTTTTTTTTAGAAGAATGATTCTTTAATCTTATAATGCAATGCACATTAAGTATTTCTCTTAAGTAAACTGTGCTGCATACTTATAGTTACAAATTGATATTTCTGCAAATTCTGCTGAAGAGTGACATTTACACAAGTAATCCCTAGGTTTGTGGAATGATAAATCAGCCAGCATACTTCAGCACATTCTGTGGGCAAATAGTGAGCCCAATTTTCTAGTGTTCTGCTTGTCAGTGGATGACTTTTCATGGTTTGTTTGCACACTATTGCCAACTACAGCTCTGAATGCTGAGCTTGATTTAAGGAGTTGTTGCTATTATCTCAGCCATCAGGTTTGATACAAAGCACAACAGTATGCTTCATGCTTGGCATTTGAAAGAGGGTGCTCCATACAGGAAATTATGACCATGTTAGAAGTTTTGTCCTTAACCTATGGGCTGTGTTAGCCATTAAGTGACTCAAGTAAATCATAGGAAAGGATTTGGCTACAATGGTACTGTCGTAATCTGCCTTGTGAAGCTGTGAACTTCAGATTGTTCTAAATATGAGAGCTAAAATTTACAAACCAATGCCTGCATTTGTCATACACAATTAGTAAACAAGAAATATAAATAATTAATTGAACAAAGTAAAAATAAAAGGATTGTATTTATTGTTAATCAGGATTGAAAGAATAGTCACCTGAAAGAGTAATATTGGATTGCTTATCAATGCCAAAATTTAACCAAACATTTCTATGAATTGAGGTGAACCAAATAAACAGTGTTTGCAGCATGTAGATGATTTTTAAAACTCTCTAAAAATCTGCAAAGAGCTGTTACATGCTAAACTAAAATGTACACACCGGGGTGCTTTGGGGTGAAGGGGATTGAGTGGCTATTTGGGGAAGCCTAATTTTACACATATACTATTACATACATGGTCCATACAAATAATTATGACCGCACCAACTGTGTGTGCAGGCCTTAAGCTATATAATGGATATATATATTAATGATTTCTGACAACACTTTCTCACAAGAAACATTACTTTCTTCAATATTTATTGACTTGAAATCAGCTTCCGAAATTTCTTACAAAAACTGGTGAACATAGATGTATTTGTTTAGCCACCATAAGGGGTGTTTGAGTGCAAGATCTAACCACAAAAAGTATTGTAAGTAGAGTATATGAATCTCTTTAAGGTGATAAAATTAGAATTGTGGGGAGCATCTATCAGTAATGGTTACGGCAATATTTGGTTGCTTAATAACATTGTAGTAGATATTACATTTGGTGGAAAGCTGATTGGTAGTGATGGCTATACCTACAACTAGCTACACTGAGATATAATATAGACATATTAAATATATACTTAATGATTATCTTAGATTTATTGATGTTCGGATAATGAAATGAATCTTAGCATAAAGAGAAAGCAAGCCATAACCCACAAATATAATGCATGGTATAATGCTACATGTTACAAATGACAAATCTCAATTGTCTATTTGTTAAACATGAAGAATTACAGCCATGTGTTTTATATTAAAATTTTAATGCAAGATGAACAGGTACCCTTATGGCTAGTGAAGAATTAATGAGAGATGATTCATGTCAGAAAAAACGGTTAAACAACTGAAAAAAAAACCTTGTCAATGTACCCATGTTTAGCAACTCAGTTCTTTAAAGCCCTGAATGTTTTCAACTCAAATTGTTTGTCTATAAAAATATCATTTCACGGAAAAAACTATACTAATTAGTGATTTGGATAGTCATATAGTTCTTTTACTGGTTTTGTTTTACAAATGAAGGTTACACGATGTTCATTAGTGTTATCTTAACTTTTCAACTTGAGAAGATTTAATCATATCAGCTATACTTGGGGTTTCCAAAAGGAGATTTCAATTAATTATGTGTTTGTAGATAAGATGTAACTTGTACTCTTAAAACTGAAAGAGGAAGAGTAAACGAATAATCTATAAGGATGAATTACACACCTGAATGCATTGATTTAAGTATCAGAATTTATCATGAGTAATATGTCTGCAATATTTTGACTGTTGAGAATTTTGGGTGGCTTACATCATAGTTGGGAGTTAAGAATGCTGAGTGGAGGGGAAAGGTCCCATATTTCACTTATCAATGTCTTTTTACCCACTGGGAATGTTGTATATCTGGGAAAAGTCATATTTCACTCAGTGCCCACACAAGAAAACTTCTAGTAGTTTAGGATAGACCTGCTTAAGTTGTGAATGATTTATTCGGATTTATTTTAAGTGTATATAATGCTTATTCTTTCAAGTTTGTTTGTTATTACTTTAAATCATTCACAAAGGTTAATAATTAATAAAATTATTCCAAAAGAAATATTAAACAAACATTAAAGGTTTCATATCTCTCTATGTTATTTAAATGCATAATATATTCTTAACAGGTTCACGGGAAACTTTTTATTTATCTTTTTCATGTTTACCTTTCTTAACTTTCGTTTTTAAACTCATCAAAATGTGCCCATATATATGTGATAAAACTGTTCTTATGACCGCCTTAACCACCAACTTCCTCTCGTGTAGTTTTGTTGGATGATAATTAATAGAGAATCTTCTCTGATGGTAATAGGGGCCACGGTGGCAGGGTGGTAACACTCTCGCCTACCACCTCAAGTGGGAAAGTTGGTAGTTGCTTGCCGTTGGTCTGCAGTTTACAGTACAGAACCTTGACCAACTATATGTACTTGTGTCCTCTGCCCTTCCAACTACCTGTCTTGATATGACCTGTACATTGTTGAAAATGACGTAAAACCAAATAAATTAAAAAATATATTAATTTAAAAATAAATAAATAAGAATAAATAAATGATGGTAATTTGCAATTAGTCTTGCTCAAGCCATCGTTCATTGTCAAGAAATATTTTAACAAGAGTTTGCTTTTTTCATTCCATTATCATTTAGGAGGATTTTGGTGTAGTGTACACAAACCATAATCAGACAAAAATCTGGTTGTATAAGAACACAATAGGTGTATGAGGGTTACAAATAATACAGATTGATGTCGAAAAAGATGTGTTCCCCGGAGTGTGAAGTAGTATGTACTGTGGGTATTTCCTGTCTCTGACCTCAGCGTAGCATTGGAGACTGGCATTTGAAAACAAATTGCTAATCACTTGTACCCATGCTGTAACCCAGCTAACTCCTCAGGGGGTCCTAAGAACATTGTCAAAAACTGATGTCTCACAATAAATCATGGAGTTAGTCACTTAACTAGTCAAGGGAATCATCTGACTAATGTACTGCTAAGACATGTAGTAGAAGAATTAGGCTATAAATGATGAGTTACTACAATTAGTTGAACAGCAGGTTTGTTTTACAAAATGAACCTAAACAGTGTGTAATTTTGAAGGTGTGTACATTCATTTGTACATTCTTCATCTTTTATACCCCTACCAGACTACAGGCGGTATCCCCTGAGGTAGAAGGCATTGGGGGATGGCCCCTGTTCTTCAACTATCATCTGATGCCCATATGGGAACTTGGGACACCACTAGCGGATCCAGAGGGGGGGGGGGGGGGGGGGGGGGTTCAGGGGGTTTGAACCCCCCCCCCCTTGAAAAATAATGTAAAGGGGTTCAACCCAAAGTACAAAATTATTTCTTGACAGTGGTGTTAAATTTACAGGAAACGCACTCTATTTTTACCAAAAATTAATTTTTTTCCTGGGGGGCATGCCCCCCAACCCCCTTAGTTGTAATATGTCTGATATAAACCCCCACCTTACTCAATGTGAACCCCCACCTTACTCGATGTGAACCCCCACCTTACATAAAAGCTGGATCCGCCCCTGGACACAGTGGTGAAACATCCAATACCTTGTGCGTGCAACAGAAGTTTTAAAAAGTTTAGAATTTCCACCTCAGATCATCTCACTATGAGCATGCACAGATGAAGTTTTTCTTAACGTTACTGAAGGTGTGGTCAACGGTGTATACAGGGTTGTGATTCAGTCGTGTTTCGGTTTAATATGGCTACATAAGGTGACTGAAGGTAAATGGAGGTTGTCTCTCGGTGATACACGTTTGTACTACTCTTGTCCTACTGCCATTCTACTGTTATTTATGTTCACACACTATGTCAAATCAGTGACCATGTGGATCATACCTTATGGAAACACTAAACCTTGGAAGATATAAGGCATCATGGGAGACGATTCCACCGTCGAGTAAAACCTCTAACTGCTAGATATATCCTGTAGTGTGACTTGAACATTAAACCGTTTATTGTATGACACATCAATGTACCCAAAAATGTTAATAATAATCATCATACTTTACTACAGTTCATCAATGTAGACTGTCTGTGCTCCTTAAAATATGTTTGCGCAGAGACTATAACATGGAGAAACCCATATCAAGAGAGAATAAAATTAGAGTCAGTTTGTTAACGTATGGATACACTTAAAAGTGGCGTTTAAGGTATTTTGGGAAATGTCTATGACAGAAAAATACTGGTATGAAGTTAAAGAGTTTATTTTCAGAACAACAACAAAAAAATCCCATGCTAAATCGCAAGGTAAAAGCATCTTATCAGCAATATAGAGAAACATGACATTAAATACTGGCATCTGAGTGTAAGGCATACTACTAGAATATGTCAGAAGTTACACGAGTGTCTGACTTGTGGAGTTATGAAGAGCTGTGGCTACTAAGTTAATAAGTTTTTTTTTCACAGCCTTGGGTTGTCTGTTACCAGACATAAAACAAAACAGTGATTTTTTTTCTCCCAAACAGCCCAAAGAGGTTGAACTTAAATCACTTGAACATTGCCAAAGCTGGGAAATAAAGATGCCATTTGGATTGTCTTTTTATTTCATATGTTTTCTGTTTCTAATAAATCCCATCAGATCAACTGGTCCCAATCTATATTTAATGCTTCAAAATTTCAGTAAAAAATTCATACATCCTTACATGTTTGATAGAAACATTATTAAGTAGAAATTTGTAATAATAGCATAAAAGACGCGAAGAATTTTGAATCAAATTGATTTATCAAGAGAATTCCATGCCAATTTGACCGGCTAAATCATATTTCTATTTTCAAAGGTTAAAAATTGAGATTTCTCTTTCATGTTTTAAAGTTAGTAATTTTTTTAAGAAAAATATTGTCAAGCAACAAAACAATTGAAAAAAGCCTCAAAGTGAGAAGTGTATGTGTTAAAAAGTACAGGTTGTATGTTATAAGTGGGGCTTTCAAATTTCGATGAAGAACTGATAATAATTGAAAACATATGTAGCTTAACAGGGTATGGTGAGTGTGGTGTAACAATTGTATATTTGAAACTATTTGTGGTTGTGATGTCACAATTAGGAATAGTTCTGTGTAGAACTCACACAATAGAGTGTATTTTGCATAAACCCTCACCACTGGGTAGTGATAAAAAAATCAGGATTTTCTATCCAGATTTGGATTCTATGGTTGCCATCTGAATCAACTCTCAGGAAAACAAGCCAAGGGTAGATACCACTTTTTGTGTGGATATTGCAGAAAAATTAACAAAAAAAAATCTGGATATGATATGTAGATCTAGAATATTCTTGAGATCTGAGCCAGACTGTACCTTGTGTGAAAATATGACTCCAATCGGATGTATAGGTTTTTATGTTAAATGCACGAACAAACAAACAGATGGGTATGATTACAAAACACTCAGCCCCTCCCCCTCCCTGGAACAGGGATGAATAGGGAATTTGGTCAGTTGAATATTTCTGACCTGCTCTGTGGACTAAAAAGTGCCTTGCTTACTTTTGCAACATAATGCTTTTCATGATGAAGTGATTGTCACCAAGCTGAATATGGTTTTTAATTCTAATCTAATCCACTGCTTTGCATGCACAATATGTTCCAATCCAAATGGGAACTCAATGCAATAATTTAACAAAAGTAGTGTTCAAAGGAATAGTCAAGGGACAATCTAGGTCAGTAATTCCAGGGCTATGGGTGTGACCAGAGGGAAGAGTACTAAGTGGAGAAACTTGAGTAAAACAGTGAGGTTTAAGATGTTCCCTAAAGGATGTAACAGACGGGCTGTTTCTTAAAAATGGAAAGGAAGAGAGTTCTAGAGGGCCAGGGCATAATGGCTGAATGAGTTTAGAAAAATGTTTAATTCATTCGATTGACACACTTTGAGGTAAGGTTTTGGGTATGTGTGAAGTCAAACATTGTCACCATCTATTTCCATGGGAGGAGGAAATTATCCAGATGCCCAAATGGGAAGCTGTGACTAGGGTTTTTACCAGATGTGTGGGAATGCAATAATGACCAATAAAGACACCATTACTACAAAGTGACTGGACCATAAACCACTCCCCACCGTAGTGTGAAATGATGGAGGATTGCAAAAGCACTTTGGTAATGAAAGTGAATTATTTATAGAGCGGTTAATATACTGCTGTGACTTCAAATGATAGTTTTTTGGGGCCAAAAAAATTTGGAGAATAAGCATTTCCATCACAATGACAACACCAAGAGTGTTTTAGTGCATTGTTTTCTATATTAGGAAATATATACTGAGATGAATAGGAAGTTATTAAAGGGTCAAATACAAATAGAAAAATACAATCACAAATTGCACAAATTTTTTTTTCATTATTATAACTAGTTAATTCAATGTTTCAGTGAAAGTTTGACATAGCAATTATTCTGGCTAGGCGAACAGGTAAAAGTTGTTTAGAAAACCAATTTGCATTGATGTAAGTAAAACCTATGCAACAAAAGATTTGCCATCCCTAAAGCATGATTTATTCAATTAAGCCATAAAGTACAAACTGGTGAAGCTTCCAACAAACCTTTTATAATACAATATGAATGGTAACATAAGCCCCTGCATAGTGCAAGTTTGCATAGGCAAACTTTTTTTATGAAAAAGATATCCTGCAATAAGAACGATTTTTTGAATAAGATTTTAAATTTTAAGGGAATTTTATAAAGGTAAATATTACAATAGCTCTGTGAAAAAGGTGGGTAGCATCAACATTTTATTTGTGGATCAACATGGATGTATCATTTATAAATATATATATTTATCAAATACACCTATTATGAAAAGATGGAGAAATATCTAATCCTTGGACGTTTTTCTTGCATAAGAAAACACCTGCATGGATTCTAAGAAATTTCTTATTCTTAGAATATATAAATTATAAACTTTGGGTCAAGATGGTCCCCCATTTGGAAATGTGTCTTTAATGTATGACACTTTGCCACACTGTTCCTGCAGAGTATAGCCTGCTTTGTTTTGTCCAAGGTTTTAGAGGTTGACAATGGTACTTCAGAGATTCAATAAAACTGCAGTGATGATATCTGACCTACAAAAGTCATAAACTATAACATGTAAGAAGCATTTAGTTATATGGTGTCTCATAATATTACGCCAACTGACTGACTTGTGATGGGTAGTTAGTATGGAAGAAAACAGTACATACAGCTGGTAAAGCTTCTGTACTACAAACTGCATAGCAGCCACAAAAACGACCAGCTTTTCCCAAGATGAGGTCGGCTCTGGAAGCAAAGTCAGTTCTCAGAGGTAGGAGGTGGGTGTGATATCACTACATTACTGGAGCCCCACATGTTTGAAACAAGATAATCACAACCATCTTTGTTTGTAACAAAATTACAAAATTATGCACATATTCAATGAAGAGTGTTTTTTTGCCAATTTTAACCACAACTACATCTTTTGGATAAAGCATGTGAAAAACACATTAAAGAAATACATTGGTCAAAGTTTGTGGTTTACATCCCGTTCAACAACCAGGGGCATATTTGGACAGGTCATCAACATTGCCACTGTGATTAGATGCCAAACTTGCTAAGCACCAGGTACTGAGGACCCACGAAATACATTGGAGACAACAGAGAAGTGTACAGCAGGTTTTTTTAAAGAAAAAAAACTTAGTTCAACTGAAAAATTCTAATTGATAAAGTACCAAGCTTTCTCAGATCCAGGGAAGAAGCTCTCAGCATTCAGCTCTGTTTCTCTCTGTGTCACAAACTGTCTCAAGGAAAGGGGTATTGGTAAACCCATCTGGTATCGGAAATGGCCCATTTGTTTACTCTTTCCTCCCCAAAAATTCTCTCATTACCCCTCCCACACTCCCCTAATATCAGTCTCCTGTCACAGATTGTAGGCCACCACTCCACAGTGTGTCTAGGGATGTGAGACTGTGAATTTCTTAAACTACACTTTGAACTTATATTCATACTCTGGCAAATTTATTTGTAGATAAGTCAGTTTAACTTTGACCCCACTGATTTAAAAATCACCAGTACAAAACAGGAATGGCCATAATTTTTATTAAACACAGTAAGTACCTTGCTTTGGACACAATATAACATTGAGTATTAGGAATTGTTTTTGGAGAAAAAATGCACACATGAAACTGCTCCCATCAGTGTATGCCGATGACTGGTACCTCTTCAGCAAGAGAGCCTTAGTAAGGATTGGATCTCTCTATGCAGAGCTGGTAGTGTTTAGGAGTCTGTAAATACTGGCCTTTTGTTGCTAAATGGAACCATTAAGGAATGCTTGCATTGAATACTAAATGCTATGCTCCTAGGGGTTAAGGGATGTGTCAAAAACCTCGACGGCACAATTTTTGCTTATTTCCAGTACCCTTTAGAATTGGGTTCATACAAATATCCTCTGTGAATTTATTGTGGATTAATTAGAGCTACATACTCTTCTTCAAGTGTTTACTTGTGTCTTTTCTCCAGGGTAATACATTTTAAGTAAAATAAGTGTTTTCCTTCTACTATATTACAAGTTTTATTTTGAGTCCATGTTTTATTGAAACCCTTTCAAAGTGAAATCAGTACAGGAAAATAACCCAGAGGAAATCATTTAGATGTACATTCAGTGAATGTTTACATTTGAATGATCTCTGAGGAACTATTCCAAAAGCACTGTTATTCTTGTAATAGTATAAGGAGTCAAGGTTAGTTTAAACACACAATCAACGCTTTTAACATAAACATGTTGTTTCCAGATCAAGTTTTACTGTTTTACTTCCATGAATCCCATGAATTCCATGAAAGCCCAGCACACCTCTTAAAGCCAGTGACTGTGTCAAGTATGGCCTGTGAATGGCCTACTGAATTCGTTTACAACCTTAACAAAATGTATTGCTTCCTACCTTAACTGTCCTTGGCTCCTTGGCTGGTGGGAAATCTGTAACCATTATTATTGTCATTCATAGTAACGTTAACCAATAAGAAATTGTGTCATACTTTATAATTTTTCTTAGTTTTGGGGGGATTGCCAACTAGTGTGAGTGAAACGTGTATATGTCCCCAGACATAGTAATACCACAGATACAAGCACCTATATATAGTTGATACAAATACTGTAAGGTACAATTCTATAATCCAATATGATCCTTTAAATCACAGCATATCTTACTACCACATAAAATCCAACTGTCTTTAAATAACTGTTGCATTTTGCAAAGTGTTGACTTGTTGTGAGCTCTAAATTCTTTTATAATTCTTTTAGACTTCGCTTGACCAATAATATAAAACAAGTGTCACACCCTTTAGTTGAACCCCTCAAGTCAAATAAATACTGGATTCTTGTGTCTCTGTGATTGTTTTCTACTACTAAGAGTAATCATGGGCTAGTTTTATGAGGATCATTTTCACTCTGCAGTTAATAAATTTGAAAATGATCTGTAAGTGTCCTTAAATGAGAGAGACGTGGCAATTGTCAACACAAGTCAAGCATATTGCTGTGACTACATATTCTGACCCAATGCCTTTGATTGGGACTTTCTCACATCTGTAGTGACTCCATATGAAGGCCACAGTGCCAGTCACCGTGAGTCACGTCTGTTTATCTTTATCAATTTCTGCTTTATCATGCCATATTTCCCCAGTGAAAATTGGAATATCCATAAAGCCAGTCAGAACTGTGTCACTGGCAGGGGACCACTTTTGATCCAAATAATGGACCTGGTTAAGCTGCAAATTGAGAGGCAGACAGAGTGTGAATACCAATCACTGCTGGTGTGTTCAGAATCACTGACAGAATCACTGACAGTGTCAATAACGTGTTTCAGGTTAAAGCACTATTGCTACTGAGGTCTGTAGAGGTGGAGTGTGACCAGACTTATCTCATAATTATAAAACCCTGCTATCTCTTAATCACAATACTAGGCTATCTCATAATTAGAGCATAGAGACATCTCTTAATTACCTCATAAAGATTGAATATACAAATTGTTTATTTTCATGGATCTTGTGTACAAAAAAAATTGCCTTCATTTATTTTCCTTTTGTACAATCAACAAATTTGGTCACAGGTAGACATATAAATGTTCTCTTGTTTAAAGTTTATCTTGTAATTCCGAAGTAAGCATATCTTGTTTTAATGGGATAACATTTTCTTGTCATTATGACACAGCACTATGATACAAGTATGAAACAGAAATCAAAATATGATTATGAGATAGTGAGGGCCATAAATAGGACTACCTAATTATGAAAGAAATGGAATGTTTTACATTATGAGTAGCGAATCTGGATACTTAGTAATCAGTTCCACAATACCACATTTATAATATACCTTGAGCACACTGTTTCATGCTGGCTTCACAAGCTATATATATAAAAACCAGAAATATTTAACTTGTCAGTAGTTGTATATGTGTAGATAAAATACAGGATTCTTTTATAGGTAGGAGGGGCCACGGTGGTGCAGTGGTAACACACTCGCCTCCCACCCCTGAGGTTAGTGGTTCAAACCCTGCACCTTATGTGGGAAAATTAGTAGTCGCTTACTGATGGTTGTCAGTTAATAGCAGAGAACCTTGGCATATATACTGTATTTTTCTGCCCACTAAACTACCCGTCGTGATATGACCTGTACAATGTTGAGAGGAACATAAAAATGCATATAAATAAATTATGTAGGTAGTATACATTCACCACAACACAGAATGACTATACAGGGTGGTCCATTTTTAAACATGCACTACCAACATATAAGGTCCATTTATGGGGAAATGAGGCCAACGTCGTGAAACAAAATTCAAGTACAAGTTGTTATGACGGAACTGTGTGAACAGGCCTTAGTATTTTAGAGTTCTGTTAATAAGGCTACTAAATCCAATGTTAAACATTTCAAAGTGTACAAATATTTTCACAACAACTTTTTCCTTTCAAGAATCACATAAGGTTGCTTTCTTAGATTACATAATCTACTTGAACTCACGTCACACTTGCACTAGATGTGGGAGAGCACATGACCTGTTAGTAGGTTTCCCTGTTTTCCATATTTTAAACACCAGTCTTCCTCTAATACTCAGGCCTTGGACCATTAACTATTTGATCCACTCTACCACATCATTCATCAGAGATACCTTCAGCTACAATCTCTGGGTTTTCAATACTTCTCTTAAACTACTTATCTCTTTTTTACTTCATTAATAAAACTTCTTTCTTGTAAAACTTGTTGTAAGTCATACACACATTTTGTAATTTAAGAATTTAACCCAAATGTACATTTGCAAGTCCTAAGCTGTACTTTGTGAAAAAGGTTATTAATGTCCATTATTTAAGTATTACAATCATTGTAGAGGTGTTTGATGAAAAGATGCATACTTACAAAATGAAGCTAATGGTTTTAGCTTTTGAATATCTTTGGCTTGATATAAATAGCTAGCAACGCAAATACCCAGTGATGAATGGTCTCTGCTATTTTTGTGAGAAGTAATTTTCTTTTGGACAAATTTGGTTTCATTTGCGAGTTTGTTTGCATTTTCACTGGCTCATTATGACCAGGAATTCTGTGGCCAATGTTAAAATGGTGTCTCACAATAAGATGATTGTGGTGTACAGACGATAATAATGTCTTACGTTTTGGTTAAAGTGATCTGGTATGTCGATTTTTTGCTATGTATTTTGTCAAACGATTAAATATTTGCAAAAATATTCAGTCGGGATTTTGATTCATTTTGGTTTATTTGTCACCCTTATGATATTTTATTTTTAAAGAAGGGTTGCCAATCATTGAAATGAAAGCAATCTCAGCTTATTTTGGCTCATTTAAAACACAAAACATTTCCCTGATGGATAAGGTAAAGGCTAAAACTAACCTAGAAATTAAAGCCAACATATGCTGCTTCATTCCCAGTTCCAACTCGGTTCCGAGGGATTGACTGGCAGCAGTCTGGATACCCTGCTGGGAGGTGTTTAGCACTATGTATAGAAGGAGAATGATGGGCAAAATCACCATGTTCTATCCTTGTTGCCAAATCCAAAGTGTTTTGTGATTGTCAATACAGGGGCCAATGAACTGAAACAGTATATTAAGCGCATCATGAGTAAGGTGATAAATGAGGAGTTTGATGAATTTCTTTTTCAGGTGGCTTGACCAATAATGAAAATCAAAGTTTGAGTAACTGGCTGATAATAAATCCATATGAATGACTTTTAGAATAAAACTCTTTTATATTTGTCTGTTACACTAATGTGAAACCATGTTGGAAATGTTCATTAAACTTTTAAGCATCTACCAGTGACACTTAATGTGGTCTGGCCAGATCCAATTTTAGGGCATTAAATTGGTTTGGGTTAGGTAGACGACACTTGCTGGCCACCATCACCATGTTGGAGGTGATTTAAGCAAACAGGAAGTGACATTTTCCTGGTCACGTCTAGACATTTCGTTCTCTCTGCCTCTCTATGTATGGTCCATTTGTTGCTGGTCAACTTTTACTCCCCTCCACCATTAAAACAAAAAGTTACCCTGGAGGTTAGATTTCTTGTACTGCAAAAGATACTTGTAAACAGAACATCTTAATGGTGATTCCATTGAGGATTGAGAATTATTTCTTCTGTATTTTTGTCTTCACACATATATTGGTAAAAAGTAACATTGATAAACGAGGACTGTGATTAAAATTGAGACAGTCTAAGGTTACCTTTGAATATGAAAAATTAATTCATTTTAAAGACATAATACATAACGGATTCTGTCAGTTTTATAGAGTCAAGAGGAGAACTGTATCGGTTTTAAATGGCAGAATAACAAATTATTTTGTGCTTGTCAACTTTAAAAGTTGTACTTTAGAATCTGCTACTGCACAGAATAAGCTCCTGGGATATTTGCTCATTGTGATACTTTATTAAAAACCAATTTCATCTTTTTACATCATAGTTTTCCATTTTAGTCTATCCCTGAAGATTTTTATTCAGAGAAAAGCATTGCAGTTCCTTACAGCTACACTACACTGGCATTGCATTCAGTTACAACTATATTTATATAATTTACCACTCTAAGTTAGTAAAACACTACTAAGGAAAGAACTTAAACAAGGGGTCACAATCTTTGAATTGAAAACAATCTCAATTTCTTTAGCCCAATTCAAAATGAATTCCCGGATAGATTAGATGAAGGTCGAGATTAGCCTAAGGCTATGGATTGTCAGTTCCAAGTCGAATCCTAAGGATTATCTGCCAACAGTCAGGATACTCTGTAGGAAGATGTTTAGCATTATTCACCAATAAAAAGTAGTAGGCAAAACCACAAAGTGTTATGCATGCTTCCAAAGTCCAAAGCGATTCTCGATTGGCAATGCAGAGGTCAATGACCTGAAACAGTAGTGGTCAACTGATAAACAGGTCCAGTGCATTGTTATGCTCTGGACAAGTCATTATATGACTTAGCTATTCCTGAGTATAATCAAACATTATGAAACTATATTAAACTTCTATTTTTTTTTGCTTTTTCAAATTTTGTTTTCCTCTTTCAGTCTCTTCCTGAAGATGCTTTATCAAAGTGTACCTGTTTATATATGACATATGTAATATTCTTAACTTGAGCTACTCTTTTAAAAGTAATTATGACACACTTCTATCTAATTTCTTATATAAATTATCATTATAAATAAGATGACACAACAGGTGCACATTTAATTTAAAACAACGATTAATGATTTGGTCATAGAATTTACCAATGAAAAACTGATTAAGGGGTTTAAATACTTTGAACAGAATGTTAGAGCTAGAGAGGCTCAAAAATTGATAGTATACTGCCGCTGTAAATATTCCCTTTCTTTCTTTCATTTAATTGATTCTAGAAAAAAAACATTTGTGTGAATTAAAGCTCAGTTATCCTGGGGTTGGAAGTAAGATTGACGAGAGCAATAAATGATGCTCCAAAAGTAAATCTGTCTACTGACAATTAATCTGAATCAATGTAAGCCCGCAAGAATGCATCAAATAGGGAATATTACAATTAATGAACCCCAGATATAACGGTTGTGTTCTCTATAAAACAATTTGGAAAAGCCATAAAAGGGAACACTGTTGCAACTTTATGCCATTTCTATGTCTATTTCATGCATAGAAAGCAAATTTGTTGACTTTTATGACTTCTTGCTTTTAAAAATACTTTCCTGTTTTCTTTCTGTATTCTCTGTTTTACTTGTCACAAACATCTATCATAGAGAAAATAAAAGCTAGACTTTAGATAGAGTAGATTCACGGCAACTAACAAATGTTTTTAATGAATCTTGGCATTATTTGTAAATTACATGTCAGGATTGGGTTGCAACAAATTCATTTACTTGTCCTTAAAAGATGCAACCTCATATTTAAATGTATGCATCTCTTCAAACCCAAGATTGCTTGTTCTATTCTGTGAATATAATTCTGAGTATCCGAATGAAATAGGATAACAAAGAATTGTGGGCTTAAATGAGTTTTTATTAAGGATGAGGTTTCTTCGAGGCTCCAGAGATCACCTTTAATTTTGGCCTATTCTAAACTGTGCACTTCTCTGGTGCACTACTCATGTTTCCGATTGCTTTGCAGCTCAGGGGATGTAGACTGAAACAAATTTTAACAAAAGTAAATTATTTAATCTCTACACGGGCGAGCCTTATTAGAGCTCATGCCTAAAAAGGCTGGAGATACATGATGCTTTTCATCAAGTCATCATGTCTTTAAAAGGCCTTACCTAATATCTTATAAAATATAAATTGTAAAAACCAAAAGATGAGTATATCTTTAGCTCCAACATCCCTTAATCTGATCTAATATTATAATTCCAATCTGCCATTTACTTTGAATCAACCATGGTTTAAACATGTGTAATCCTTGAATTGTCGCTAAAGCAATTCTGCATTGTTCTCAATGTTTCTTTTTTTCCAAGAAAGCTAGCTTGAATCAACACTAAGACCTACAGGAGTCAGCTGTTACAGCTTTTACATCAATGCAGAAACAAACTGAATTTGTCAGTAACAAGATCAAACACACTGAGCGGTAACACAATACATGTAACTCTCTACTACGTCTCGTCATTATGACGTCATACAAGAAGTAGGTCACTGAACAAATCTAGGTGAGAGTATGGATAAATTTTTGTTGAGTAATTGTACCTGAATTAAGAATTATACATATAAATAACTAAAACATGATGCATACTTATGTATACACAATACATATGTGTGCAAACTATTATTCTATTATTTTCTACCTATACAGTAGGGGGCCACGGTGGCAGAGTGGTAACACTCTTGCCTCCCACCTCTGAGGCCGGGGTTCGATCCCCATCATGGCCTTACGTGGGAAAGCTGGTAGTTGCTTGCCGTTGGTCGGCAGTTTACAGTACAGAACCCTAGCGAACTGAATGTACTGGTTTCCTCTGCCCTTCCAACTACCCGTCGTGATATGACCTGTACAGTGTTGAAAGCGACGTAAAACCCCAAATAAATAAATAAATCTACCTATACAGTATAATTAGATTATAGGGAACTCATTTAATACGGATTTATATTGCAGGGCATTGTGTCTCTATTTATGTGATATTTGTTGTTCACTTCATGTAAAATACAGCTATACAAAAATTGCAAGGAAACAGAGTGCCACTGAAACATGCTTTTCATGACAGTTTTAAGGGCCAGCTGTAATGAGGCTCGCACTTCACTTATTTCATGTTTTCATTGTCACAAAACTTGTGGCGTAGCATGATGAGTACCTGTGGCATCAGTGAAGTTAAGCAGCAATGGGTTATGTTAGTACTTGGATGGGTGACCGTCTGAGTTCTAGGCCAGGTATAGGATTGTCACCGGACTTTCATCACTTCTAGTGCACTACTCGTGTCTCTGATAGATTTACAGCTCACTCATGTTGGCGAAAATACTTTATGTTTATCGTTCTGTTTATTTGTTTGTTTGTTTACCCAACTCTCTCAAAACACAATGTCTCCAACATACATACACAAACACATATTAATACTTTATAGTGACAAAGGCAAGCAACTCTGGACTCACAGTGAAGAAAAGTAAATAAAGTTTATTCAAACAGTTAAAAGGAAAGATATAGACCATCTAAGACAGGAGAAGGTTGGGCTAATTTTAATGAACAATATTGTGCTGACTAGATTTATTTAAATTCGGACAGTATCATTTGGGGAATTTACAATAATGGTTTTATGTGTTTACAGGTCCATAGTTTCGCCAAGAAGTGCTAAAATTTTGAGCATAATCACCTCATTGGTTTTGTTCAAAGAAACCTTTGTTTAAACAACATCTAAATAATACACTTGACTGGTGCAAGATCAGCATCATCGCATTTCTTACATTTCCCTATTTAATACTGGCTGAGTGAATCTATTGAGGCACTGAGCATTTTCCCTTCAACGTTGACATAAAAAACACCAACAAACAATGGCTTCAAAAGCTAAAAAAAGAAGTATATTTTATCCTGGAAGGTGTTTTATTTCATTAATGCGGTAGATCCTAATAAATATTCAAAACACAGAACCTGGGGTAGGATGGGTTTTTATATCCCCTGATTTTTATCCACAAGAGACAAACCAGAAATGGGCTACTGATAGCTTAAGTGCTGTTTGATTTGCAAGCTATGTATGACAAATGAGAACTTATGGAGTTTGCTTGGGAGGGTATAATGTTACTTCTGTGCCACTATATATTTCCTAGGAAATTTGTCTCAGAGCATGATAAAATATCAGTTACTAAAAGCACCCAATTGTTTAATGCAATGCACAGAGCTAATGCTGACATGAAAAACCTATTAGGTATTACAATGGATAAACTATCAGCATTATTGTTTATGGGTAGGGAAAATAATTGTGTGCAGAAATAGGTATCGCTAAAAAGTATTACCTTCAACCAAACATGGGGTTTAAGTTATGTGTCTAATTGTGAGATAATTTTTCCAGTTGATATATGCATGCTTATAGAATTGCAAAATGACGGCAGTTGCTTTATGGGGATGTTCCACCGGAACTGATCCAGTAACCGACTCTTCGACTCTAGGCTCTGTTGCAAAAGTCGTGGATTCGGGGACGAAAACCACAAAAAAGTGCACAAAAATGATGGGTTGGTTACATCTTCTCAACAGGACGAAGACGGCTTGTCTGGATCTAGATCCCGACCTGACTTGGCGTCAGGATCATTTTCTTAACAACAAGACTCAAAACTACCAGGACAAGCTGTAAACCCCTAACACAAGCCATAGCGACCCCCGACAAGCCATACTGACAAACAGAAAGGACTGGATTAGTTTTCCAAAGCATCCCGACTGGACTGATTAAATCCTTGAGTTGGGATCCAGAGTCGGCAGTGAACAAAAACTATATAAAACCCCCCTGGCTTACAAAAAACATCTTTTGTCATTGCAAAAATGCCAGCTACACATCACAGAGACTTCATACATCTGCTAAGGGTACTTTTGGCTTTTATTGAGTTTAATATTTTGAGTTGCATCTTGATGGAAAGACATAGGACACATTTGAACCCACCACCATCACCTGCCAGACAGTCACTAGCATTGTGTGGTGTTGCACAACATGCTGAGGACACACCAAGGCGGGGCAGACAGGGCCCCAACCCCAGGAAATGATGTAGCTTCCCAACAAAATGAACGGGCGGTGTATGTGCCAAATGAGAACTATAGGAATCCTGCGAGGGAGGTCAAATATCAATGAGAACTACTGAAAGACTACTTCAACCTCGTGGGGGCATTGGTTGTGAAAGTGAACAGAATCTGAGATGTGTCAACCAACCACCCTGGGGGCAGAAGCTGGCATCTGTCAGTCCTTTTAAGGACTAACCAATTATTCTAAGAACATTTATTTAAGCTGCTAAGCAAAATATTTTTTCAAACCAAATCCTTTGATACTTTCAACCAAATCACATGTCCCCTGTTTAAAACACTCAAACAAAATTTTATCCCCCCTAAATTGTTTTTGTGCGAACTTGCCAGATATTTTTAAGTTCAAAAGCTGCAAAATCTCATATGGGAAGTTGATATGTTTAGAAAAGGGTCAAGGTCCCAAGGTCGAATCCATATGTCAAAATACTTCCTACAGGTCAGACCTTGTTTTAAGTCAAACTCGTTATTGTTTTTAACAATTTTAATCTTTGGGGCGGGCCAAAATGTCACAGCATTTGGCCCATTTCTTTTTTGGCCTATTCATTCATTCATTCTTAATGTGTTTGGGACATAAGTGTTTTGTTTGGGGCAGTGTAATGCTTCTTGTTTCTTTTTTTAGAACAGCAGCTTACGCCTAGAATCGGTCTTTAGATGGAGATTAAGCGCCATAAAAATACTATTAGAATTAGAATTAATTGTTTTGGGAAGATTCGGATGGACCTGAAAAGGAACTTGAAATGGTTTACAGCAGTGGTCCTGAAAAAAAAACGATTGAAGGCTTAGAGGATGTTCTAATGTGGCTGCTGTTTGCGTCATCTGACTGCAGAGGAGGCGGAGGCTGGCATGCTGGCTGTTGATGTTGTTGCTGTGAGGCGGTGGTGGTTGGAGGAGAGGCGGCTGTTGCTGGTGTGTCAGCTGGTGAAAATGGATGTGGTGTGTCAATCTGCTGGTAGCTCAGCACTGAGGGTATGTTTTCAAAGAAGCTTAAAAGTCCTGATATGTTGTGTTGGCTTTCTTTGCCTGTAGCTGAGGCAAATGATGAAGGGTTGAAGTGCTTCATCAGTGTCAAGGTGAACATAAGTGGTCTTTAAGGTCCAGCCTGTTTGTCGTCAATGACTAGGAAGGAAGTTGGCTGCCCTCTGGACCACTGCCGGGAAACTGCAACTGACCCTAACCGACTTGGTAAACATAGCTCCAGACCCTCAAAAAATACCAAGTTACGCACAGGTTGGTTCCAGTGGAACACCCCCATTAAATTAACACACCGCCATATTACTTGTGTGAGAAGTATTTTTGGTCCAATATTCAGAAAAGACTTGCGAGTTAAGTTTTCCTCATCTTGGTCAATATTAGCTCACAGTTTGGTATGGATCACTGTCCCAATGTTCATATTCTGGGTCTCACATCAATCAATTCTTTTCTATTGTGATCAAGAGCCCTCCCTTTGTTTGTCATCAGGTTTTAGGTGTCTTGAGTGTATTGAATTAGCTGTAAACGTTAGTGGCAAACAAACCTTTAAAGTTGTCTTCATCACATGCTCAATGGTGTCATCCATGCAGACAAAAATGGTATGTTTAAAGATGTCATTGCAAGAATTCTATAGATACAGTTTATTCTTCCTTGGTTTTCTTTGACATTCTTTCCCTGAATATATAGGCAGATTCAAAATAATTCTTAGTACATCAATATTGACTACAACAAAGCGTCACAAAATTTTATTGATGCAGCACATGTAATTATAACCATCTCTGCTTATCAGTTAAAATACTAGTTTAAAGATTTTATGAAATTTGGAATAACAAGTCAGTCAAAATATAACTTGGGTGATTTAGTTTTCTCTTTTGCCATGTATAATCAACAGTATTTTATTCATGCGTGTGAATATTAATATTAACATTATCACTCTTAATCGAAATCAGTCTTTATTGTTAAAACAATCTTCGGTAATTTCCCTTTCAGCAAAATAATTTAGGCTCTATCTCTTTCTTCCAACTTCAACTGCATTCATATGTGAAATAAAAATGTGTCCTTTTGCAAACAGGGATCTATAATTTATCTTTTGTTTAAAGCTTTTCAATTCCAACATCAGTTCAAAATACAAGCTAGACTTAAACTGGTGATGTTCCAGTTTATTGGTTAGCAGTCATAATCATTTGTTGCAGCTGGCATCTTTGATGTATGGTCTGGTGATGATGGGGGAAAAATACCACTCTTTTACCACTCACCATCAGAAGTTTCAATGGGAGATTTGTATTAGGGCTTTGTGTCAACAACCAACTGTATTATTTATCAGCTGCAAAAGGATCATTGCAATCTAATGTTTCTTCGTTTTTACTCTCGAGTTATTACTATTTTTCCTGCTGATTTCATGATATAAAAGTACAAAGAGTTAAGGGTAATTTACCTGAAAGTATGAATCAATGTACATTAAACCTGTCATTTTCACACACTCATTCTTGGATCCTTTCATCCCATTTCGAAAGATTTGTTTTCAACTTTTATTGTTTCTCTTTTCATTTGTCTAAGGACCTAACTACTTTAACTGGGACCCTGTAAGTCTACAACTTAAAACAAATCTTTCAGTATTCCAAAATACAGGTAAATAAAATGAGTAGAAACACTGCGGTGAAATTTAAAGCGCTTGGGCCTACTTAAGTGACCTTTACTCATTTTACTGTCGAAAGAAAGAAAACGAACGAAAGAAAGTTATTATATTGTGTTGGAAAGACTGATGATCAAACTGTATCTCCTGCTTTTTGTCTTAGGTAAAACTAGAATTCATGATGTTTAATTAAGATACAAAAACATAAACTAGGGCGGTGAAGAATGTTCCCCATTACTGGACATTATAATGGAGGAAGTAGCAGACAGAGGAAGTAGATAAATACCCCCTGGTAGTAGCACTGCAGAAATGCCTGTTCAGCAGACTGTGGCAGCTTTTATAGGACTTCATAAATAAGCCCTAAAGCTCCTTTTGTTGTATAACGTTAACTTTGGCTACCTCAAATCCAAGTATTGGCTTAAAACCTTTAATACGGAAGAAATCAACTTGGAAACGTTGAAATATTCTAACAGTATTTTAAAAGGATGATTGTTTTATTTTATTTTACATGAAACAAACAGTTTGATAATGTAGCTTTTCAGAGAATATTTCAGAGAGCACGTCAAATTTAATTTTCAAAATGCAACAGTAAGTTTGTAGCTAAGTGTCCTTACTTTTTATCATGGGGTTCCTGTGATCTTTTGCAAGGTACCACATGGGATTTATTGCTCTTTCCAGAAACTGTTGTGTGTTGGAAGGGTTTTAAAGCAAGATGTTTTATATTTGACAGTGCAACAGTCTACAGACAATTCAGTAAAACAGCAAATAAATCAGTTTCTCGTTCAGAATTCTAATATCTTAAGTGAGTTTTAAGTGAAGCAATGAGTACAAGAGGCAATCATATCTATGTCTTGGCACGTTATGATATCAGTAAGTCAAACAAATGGCTGCTATAGAAAAGCCCAGACACTTTACTGTGAAAGTATATCATTTCTGATCACCAAATGTGTCTACATTGGCCTATTCTTCCCGGCTCATGTATGGTCTTGCAATAATTACCCAGCTTTTCTGCTGCAAGGTAATTGTCGTAAATGTTTGGATTGTTCCTTGTATAACATTGTGTCAGGCACTTCACTTTTAATGGCTAATGAGTATTGTACCAAATGTAGCCTTTTCTCTGCAAAATCAGACATAATGTGTTTGTCAAAATGTTTGTTGGGGTATCTTTTAAAAAGTCTTGCTGAAGTCCCACTTTAATCCAATTATGGCCTGTAGATCACAACCTTGACCTTCAGAGGTCAAGCACAGTGTGGGATGATAAATGGGGTGACCTCTAGGAGGTCACAGTGTCATATCAGTCTAGTCTCTTTAATTTTTACACTTTTTTAATGTAACGGTATTTTATATGACTTTTCATGTTGTGTATCCTATTCTGAAGTGTGAATATATACTAATGTTTATCTAATCTAATCTAATCTACTGCTTTGCAAGCGCAATATCTTCCCCACAGAGGGGAACTCAGTGCGCTAATTAATCAAAATCATTTTCCTAAGGAGAGTCAAGGGGCGTTCAAGGTCAATGATCCAGGATTATGGGTGTGGCCGGGAGAGAAGAAAACTAAGTTGGGAAACTAGAGCTGAAGAGGTGGGTTTTGAGGTGCTTTCTAAAAGATGGAACAGAGGGGCTGTTTCTAACATGAAAGGGGAAAGAGTTCCAAAGGACAGGGGCATAGTGACAGAATGAATTAGAGAAGTGTTTGATTGATTTGTGAACTCTACGATCAAAATTGGGGGTTTGAAGGAACTTGAGTTTGAGGGAACTTCGCCTTGTATTTCTAGAAGAGGTGTACGGGTGGATTAATTCTCTTAGATAAACTGGTTGACCTTGGTTGAGAGTTTTGTATGTAATAAGGCCAATTTTGAATTGTACCCTGTATCTGACTGGTAACCAGTGAAGTTTTTTTAGTTGAGGGGTAATATGAGAGAATTTAGAGGCGGGTGACAACCCTGCAGAGTGAGTTTTGGACTAGCTGCAATCTCCTTAACTCAAAATTAGTGAGCGATAAGAACAATGAATTGCAATGGTCCAACCTGCTGCTCACCAAAGCATTTGCCAAGAGGACTGATGTGTTGAGGTCTAGCAGGGGACAAATTCTGTAGAGATTTCTTAATGCATAATATGTTTAGATTATGTAACATTTACTGAATCAATGAATTTTATATATATGTATAATAAAATTTTTATATCCTCTGTGGTTGTTTTGTTGCAGTTGGGGACTGTAAAAAGTTTTGCTGAAGTTAATTGGGATAGGGCACCAAGCAGTTGGGTGTCAGGACCAAATAAGGTCAAAGTACCGCAAAGGTAATGATTAATGATGGTTATAGGGGAGGGGCAAGGACGGGTGAGATACAAAAGGTCTGAAAATAAAACTTGTAGATTTTATTTACAATTTAGTAAAATAATTTGAAAACAGTTTAACTATAAAGAAATTCGGAAGTGTTTTAAAATTTCGCCAATCTACATGGGTTACATACTACAAAGGTGTTAATCACATTGGCACTTGGACCCAGTATGGGTAATGACATAAAATACATAAGAGTATCATGATGTAAGTCATAGTTTAAAACCCATAAAACACAATTATATACACGTAGGTCAGTTACCATCGATACATAGCTCATGACAAAAGGGGCAAGTATGGCTGAAGAGTTCCCTTAGGGTCTATAAGGTTAGTGCTTGTATCTCTGAACCATATTTGACGGTGCCAGACTGACCCTGACGGCTCCATATCGATTTTGAGACTGACTTACATATCAAAAACCAAAAGCCTTGCTGATGTTATCTGGGAGATAGGGCTCAGACAAAAAAAAAATGGATAAAGTCAGACACTATCTGTGTTTGATTTTTAAGTTCCACGAGGTAACATATCAAAAACAGTATTTTGAACCTAAGTATGTATAAAGGCTTGTCTGTATGTAAAGGCATTCTAGTTTCCATTATGTGAGATATTAGTACACAAAAGACGTGATATTTTATAAAACTAGTGTATACACATTTGTTCTCTCAATCAGATGTAAAAAGCAAGGTTATGTTTTGCGGAGATCATTGTTTTGCGAGTATGTCGAGTCTGAACAATTGTAATACTGACCTTTCTTGAAATACCTTTTATAATAAGGATGCATAATATGTATACGGGTGGCAGAAGCCTAGTTAAACAGTCATATAAATATTTTACACCATGACTTAGCCAATTAAGCAATTAAACAACCAATTATTCTTATTCTAATATGACTTTTATGGCACTTTATGTCCATCCAAAACAAACTCTAAGGCGCAACAACCAAGAAAGAAGATAAAACAAGGCAGAAAGGGGTTTCAGCCTACTAGCCCAAGCCTCAAAAGCCATCAGGGGCACAAGTAGTGCCCTGAGGTGGTCACCCATCCAAGTACTTGCTTAGCCCATTGCTGCTTAAGTTCAGTGGTGAGAGAGGTAGTCAACACTATGCCACAATTCATGGAAAGTCCGGATATTAAAACAAAAATGAAAAAAAAAAATGAAAAAAAGTGATCTCTAGAAGCGCGAAACTCGCTAGAATTCGTGCTTAAAAATCATAGTTGAGAGATACAGACACAGTGGGGGCGACACTACAGAGACACTTGGAAAATATTAAGAAACCTAGGGTAGGCTAGTCTGATAAGCCTCAGGTTCTTCAAAAAGATGGAAGAGATATGGTAGAGAGGATGTCATCTGGCAACTCATTCCATACCTTGGGAGCATCATAGGCAAAACTAAAGTCAAATTGCTTAGTTGACTTATGAACAGATGAAACAAATTGTGGCAGCTCAAGAATTTTACCCTCCATCAAACTACTCCTAGTATTACAAAAGCTTATCTTAGGATTCAAAAGAAAGCTCTGATATAATTTGGATAACTACTTTGAAGGAACTTATAGACTTTTGAACACTGACCGTTGTTGAACAGGCAACCAATGCAAACTCTTAAGAACTGGAATTATATGTGAATGATTTTGTTAGTGACAATCCTAGCTAAGTGGTTCTGTACATCTTGGATCTTCCTAACATTAAATCTCGAAAGACTCCTGAACAAGGAAGTACAATAGTCGAGCCAACTGCTAACAAGAGCATTTGCAGCTTGCACAGGTGTTTCCTGAATAAGTCTGGCTTGCATGTGAAAATGTCTCCAATCAGCTTATTTCCTTTATTGCCAAATATTTTTAGAACTATCTGCAATATCAAGGATTCACTTTTCCTAACTAACTCGATATCGTGAAATAGGTGGCAATCACATCTTGGTGTTCATAGTTGTCATTATCTTAGCAATGTTATAATTTCTCAAAACTAGCTTCAGTGGCATTCAAAGGTAATGTAAACAAGTAATACTTACAGTTCTGCCAGAGAATTTTTTAGAAAAAGGATTACACATAACAAGTGAATAATGATATTGAATACTTTCCATTGTTAACTTCTGAGATCGTGCTCATAAAACAATTACATTTAGATTTTAGTTTTTTCTTATTGAACAGAGTACTCAAATAAAGTAAAGCCCTAACTTTGACCTTTGTCCTTTGCAAGGATAAGGGCTTTTCTGTTCACATAGTACACAAGTCAACTCAATTCTTTCTAATTTAAGATAGATTAGACCGTAACTGTGTAAGAGCTAACTTCAGCACAATACAGCATCACCTGTATACTTCTACGAACTAAGAATATTCGAATTATTCAAATAATATGCCAATAGGTCCATATATCTGCCACTGTGGCCTAGCGGGTAACACACTTGTCTAGGAACTCAGAGGACATGGGTTCAATCCCAGGTACAGACAGATACATAGTAGCTCGGATGACCACTTAAAATGGCGGTCCTCTGTCATTGGGTCCTATCCCCAGTGGCAGGTTAAAGAACCTCAAGGACGTTGATAAATGGTCATCCTTGAGCCTCTATCTTCCAGTTAGGGGATTGTCAGTTACTTGTGAGTTGGGGCTGTACCTGTACAGTCAGATTGGTTAAATAGCGCTTTGAGTCCTGTAGTATATGGAGATATTGCGCTGAGTATAAATACATAATAATAATATATATCGAAATAGTACAAAAAGCAGCTAGAACACTCATTCATAGTAAGGGTGCACCAGGGAATATAATAGGAAAACTTCCTGAATGACATATACAGAAAAATATATCATAAAGAAGATTATATTATACGAGTGCAAAGCATTTTTAGTATCCACCATTTTGTATGTTTTATGACTTAAATAAATCCACACTTATAGAGAGAATGTGAAAAAGGCTGTCGAAAATGGACGACAGTGAACATAAAAAGTCCAATCTTTAACTAGCAATATCTCAGTCATTCCTGCATGGATGTTTATGCAGCAAACACGAGCAAGAAGCGCTGTGAAGAGATCTTTCTAAGGATATATATAATACATGTTTTTGTAGGTTACATAATCTCTGCGATGTTAGTGAAAAACCGGAAGTTATTGACACTTCTTATCCAGGGTACGAAGGTGCGGTTGTATAAAAAATATATTGCCTGTTCCGTATAGTCCCCTGTATGGGCCAAATATGGCTTGCTGTGGATAATTTTATATTTATCTGCCATTTCTGTATTGACTTTATTACAACAAAGAACAAACAGAAGCTACATGTAAATATAGCTTTCTAATGATTTATGTAACATATTTTAATCCTTATTCAAATATTTACGAAAAATAGGCACTAATAATGGTATCTCTCGCAATGTAACCTAATGTGACCTAATTTCTTTATCTGTTTGGGATTAATGCTTGAGATGACAAATATGGTGCCGGGTGGGGTCTTTGCAACACCATCTTTAAGGACAACCTGAAAAGCCTGAGATTAATGGTCTAGTGAGATAGGGAGGGGATCAAGGACTTGTTCCAAGAGTAACACTGCAGTGAATCAAGGCTTAACCAATCCACAAGTGCATGTACAAAATAAGTTGAAATTTTCACTAGAAATCATTTTTAGCTATTTTAGGTAATGAGCTTAGATAGTTGAAATAAATTCCCAGTGAAGAGTTAAAACTGTATTAATATCTCAAGTAGAACCTAGCCATTAGTAAAAATGAAGTCTATTAAATTTCTTAAAAATGAAGAACTAGTGAAATTTTATTCTAGCTAAAATGTATACCTGTACAGTATTTTGGGATACACAAAAATCCTATAAACTGTTGTCTTAGTTTGAAATTCAGATTTATTTATATATTTATTCAGGAACTGGACCTGTTGATTGTTTAAAATATTGTATTACAGTTAGTTTTATTGTATTTTCATATAATTCTTAAAAACACGGTGACTATTTTACCACCCAACACAACAACAGCGTACATCGTTCAGTTTTATATCAACAAGAACTATTGTTACTTTTTGAATAGGAAGACTATGGTATAATATTAATTAATAATCAGAATATACTGAACACTCCTCAGTATTATAATTAGACAAATTTTTGGATTCCTAAAAATTCTCAACCCTCCAACTTGTATACATTTTGGTGGCCATTTTTCTGGTGTTTAGCAAGGTCATTAGTGGCCGACTGGGAAATGGTCTGTCGTCAGGAGATAAACACAATGATATTTCAGCCTGCCATTGTGTTCTATGAAAGGCATCCTAGTGCCAACCTTCCCTGCTTTGTCAGGACCACATTTTTTTGTAAAGCAGTACAACAGCTCATTTAAAAATAATTGCTCAACTTCAAATATTTTTAGCAATATTATAATCTGTGTTTGTGAGGAATGTAGATTTTTATTTCACTACTGCAATCTTTTTTTTTGAATAACTAAATGTAGTAAATGATTTATTTTTGGTTCCTAATTGTATTGCCTTTTTAGACAATCACTTGAAATACATCTTTTGCATTGTTTACAAATATAAATAAGAATTCAAAATATCAAAACTTCAAAAGATTAATATAAATACCAAAAAAGATGTCATTGCCAAAGAGAATGTTAATATGCAGCTATTCCAATTAGATAGTTGCTTATGGATGAAGCTGACAAGTGCTTCAATTGGGAGGCCTTCATTTATGCAAACAATGAATATATTTAATATTTGTACTCTCTAGGGACCAAAAAATGTTCATTTTTGTCACTTTTCTATTGTTTTGGTCATTGCATCAGGTCAATTATTTTGTTAAAATCACCAGGGTAATATTTTGCATGTGTTCTTCTTGAGAGAAAAATTTATCATGATCTATATCGTTTTATTATTTTAACCTTTCGGCCCATGAAGATAAGGGGGTTATGTAATCACATATGTTTATTTGCCTGTTCCCATAACTCAAAATTATAAGTTTGGATAGAGATTATATTTTCGCACAAGATGAGGTTTAGCCTTAGCTCAGTCCCCTACAAAGATGATTTAGATCTGGATCTAAACTCCAGAATATATTTAAACCTAACTTTCCACGTGGTCGTCACAATTCATATTTAATTTTGCTTCACGACTTTGTTCTTATGTCTCCAATAAAAGTCCAGTTTTTCTTACTAGCGCACATTTAACAAGGAGCGGCCCCATGTTGCAATTCCATGCCCTTAACCCCTCTGGTGTGTACTTCTGGTGTGTTTTTTGAAACACATTTAAAAATCTTGTACATTTTGAAATGACTGTTTTGGTCCATGTTTTGGTCTACCCAAATACAAATCCCAACTTATTTACACTAATGATACCTGATGGATATTATTAAAATATGAAACTCATTGAGCCACAAATGCGATTCTAGAATTTTTTTGTGTGGAGGGGCCAGTTTTTCGCTAATACCTGGGTGTGCGCACCCCCGGCAAAGTTTCTTAAAATTTTATTATCTCCCATGCGTGAAACATTGCTTTCAACACATTGTACGGGTCCTATAATGATGGGTAGTTAAGATGGAGGAGTGGTGTGCATATCAGTTGAAAACTATCAGCTTTCCCACTTCAGTTCAGGTAGCAAATGAAGCCAAGTTTTATCCACTATACCAGAATGCACCCCTCCAAAAAGTAATACTTAGTTTCAAAAGAATAGCGTTGATTGGAAGGACAAAGTTCCAAATATAATCAAATTATTATGTTCCCAACAGAGTCTTTTATGGTTAAAACTTTTGTCAGAAATTTAGGATATTTAAATTAAAAATAGTTAATCAAATTATGGACATGTTTGCTGAAACCGGGAAAGGCAGTCTTGGAATAGAAATGCCTTAAGAAAAAACACAGGACAAAAAGCACTAAATATAAACACAACACAATTAGACATCCCCGGCACATAGCAGCTTATCCAATTTCTGCAAAGAAACCACTTAGGTTAACAGGGTCCTGTTTGAGGAACTACCAATTACATAGGGATCAGTGTTCCTTGTTCCTTGTCAACTTAGGCCCATGGCAGGCGACTTTTTATAGCTATTGCAAGTATTTCATTTATTGCTAGTAATCCATATGAACCTCATTTTTATGTTTCCTTTTTGTGCCTCACTGTATTCTGCTTATTTTCCTTCCTGGATGCTATGAACTGAACTCTTGTTAACACATCATCAACGTGCAACTCTGGTTTTGTCTGTCAGTTACATCCACCTGCTGTAAATATCTACCTGCCCATCATTGATATGTCTGCAAATATACAAACATTTGGAGGGTTCTCGTATAGATACAAATATTGGGTTTCCTTCTGTTTTAGAGTAAATGTAAGGCGGGTGTTTGAGCAGACTCTCATATGCCAGATAGCCTATTAGAGTGTCATGTCATACTGAATTAGGGGCCAGGTAAATAACCTTTATGGTGTAATCTATTTAGGATAGAATACCAGAGATAATGGCGTCTGAATAGTCAGTTAATAGGTGTTACATATCAGCTTACAAGTATGCAATATTTAGAAGTAGCATGCTTGTCACCATGTAATTTTGCATTCAATACACATTAACAATTATATTTAGGCCTGACCAGTTGGCGTATGGCGTATTATTAAAGTCTGATAATCTTTGTTTAATAAAGTATGTCAGATTTTAGGAAAATTAACTGATAAAACGAATTGTTTGGGAAAGACACTTGGCGTTATATAATCTCAGTTTCAAACAAGCAATAGTTTCGTGTAAAATATTTTAATTTAATATTTCACTTTTTCAACTGAAAGACAGTTTACCAAACCAATGTACTTACTTATGCCTGTTTTCTTGGCTTGTTGATAAAACAAACCTTCTGGTTAAAGGGAAAAGGTTTCGTGCCGGGATAAAAACTTGAATAAATTAGGTTGATGCACTCAGAAGTCTTATTGAGAAATATCAACAAACAGCACTGTTGCTGAGTGTAACTTATCACTTGAAAGCATATGAAAGATAATTGATTCAACTGTCACTAATAGTTTCTTGTCAAAATGATTGCTATTTCATAGCTTTGATCCAGACCTAGCAACTAAAATAAAGGATATCACCAAATAGTTTGTCTCTTCCTGGTTGTCTGGTTGAAACCATAAAATTCTAACATTGCTTTTCAGTGGGTATATTTCTTTGATTCTAAATAAATAAATAATCTATGTATTTATAATAATCTATCTATTTATAAGGACTAAATTATGCCACATTTATCTGCCCAGAGGTCAGATCTGCAGTATTTATGGTTCTGACAAACCTTAACCTTTTGTAATTCAATCATTTTTACTTATGTATTTTTGGCCAAAAATGTGAAGGTTTGGCAAAAATGAAATCAGTAATCAGTAAATTGTTTTCCAACATGAAATTGTAAAAATATATATACATAGATGTTTGATTGAATTTTAACCACACAAAAGGTCTTATGTTTCTGTACCTTTACAGAACATCACCATTGTAATTATTAACATTTTACCATTATGAAGAAAGGCAGCATAAGGTACTTTTTAGTGAAGAAAATTTCTCAGCATACTGACATTTGAAATGGCATTTGCAACAAGTTTTCTTCAAATCAGTAATGATTCAAATGTTGATGCCAACTCACCATGGTTTCATTATAATAGAATATTGTCATGGATCAATCAACACTAAATACTTATGGTTGTATTGAGATCCATCAACACCAGGCACATATAATGTTTCATTGTCATATGTCATTGATCTCTTTAAGTCAAATACCTATAGTTTCATGTACTTGGTCCATCAACACCAGAAATGTTTAATAGTTTCATTGTCATAGAAGTATGTCATTGGTTTCGCCTCACTAAATATCTGTGATTTCATTGTGATAAAAATATGTCATGTGTCCATCAACAGTAAATACCAATGACTTCATTGTCATAGAAATATGTCATTGACTTGTGCACGCCAAATACCTAAGGTTTTACTGTGATAGAAATATGTCATTGACCTATCAATATCAAAAACTTACGGAGTCAAAAACTAAGGAGTTTTTATATCCAGAATATGATCAGCAATTTTTGAAAAATGTTATCAGTTCTTCCAATGGCTAGCCCCTACCCACATAAAAAATTCAGAAAGGCTTTTTCACATTCATTAGCTTTGGAGTAATTGTGAACATGTGAACTCAAACAGATAGATATATAAACAAAAATACCTAAAAGTTAACTACGGTACAATGATAGCTGCAAGGTAATCTTCAGACAAGGAGAGTATATAAGGAACAATGTACACTGTTACTATAATATCAATTGAAGACATTTTTCAAGGTCTTCCTTGAAGAGAAATGGGAAAACCTTGATGTACATAATCTCTTCACAAATCCAAGCCACAAAACGCCTGAAAGACATCTACAGAACATTAGCTTATCCAATTTCTGAATGAAGACCACTCAGGTTAACAGGATCTTATTTGATGAACTAGAAATTAGATGGGGATAACACTATCAGTGCTTTTCTATGCCACTGACACAGGTCCACAGTGTACAACTGTGTTGATAGTTCTTGTGCGAAAGAGCAGTTGTATTTATATTTGTAAATGTGTCTACTTCGTTTTTGAATTTTCAAAATTAAACTAAATCAATAAATTCTTAAATTTGATACTTGTTTTGGAATGAACTCTATCTGAATGGTGTTTTTGTGTACTTTTATCTTTATATGTATCTCTGTTCTTTGATTGTGTATGATGTGACACAATCTAACATGGCCACAGGATAGATTGGCTTCTACAGAACTACTCTACAGACGACGAAAGGTAGTTGTGTACAAAAAATTCCAACCCCTGACAAGACTGAGTTTATTTTGTTTGATTCATCAGAGCAGCATGAGAAGTTGGTATATTAACTCCCAGTCTTCTTTCTAGGTACACAGCATTCCAATCTGTTGAATCTAGTTTTTTCCTTGACCGAAATTTTACTTTCATTAATCAATTTGAAGCTTTCTAGAGATCCTACCTTTCATACATGGGGGACCTAAGGAGGATTAGACATTGCTGGGCAAAGTTTACAGATATATTAATGGCAAATGCACTTGTTAGCATCAGATATGACTACTGTAAATCCCTTTTCTGCAGCTTGTCCAAGAACCAGGGTCTGGTCTTAGTACAAATAAAAATATTTAGTACAAGTATAAGTAATTTTAAAATCTTTTAGTACAAGTATAAGTACCAGGTCATTTTTAAGAGTTGCATTTAGTACAGATACAAACTCTTTTGAAAAGTATTTAGTACAAATACAAGTTCTTTTTTCAATGTCAATTCAATGTCAATATACACCGAATATTAGTAACTTGCAAAGTAAACATGAAAAGCAAAAAATGCTTCATACACATATATCTAGTGACATTTAAAACATATTGCAACAGATGAACACCAAGTTTTCAAATATTTTAAACATCGAAACTTAATGTCAAAATAATTTATCTCAATAATACGCCATGATCAATTTGACAAAATTAATGCCTCTTCTTCAGTCTGGTAATTATGTGGAAATCTGTGAGCATTTAGATGCAATGGACTTTCTTTGAAAATTTCCTATTTTTAGGTTATTTAGGAACTTTTTATTCTGAGTACCTACCATAATTTCTGTATGCATGAAATGAAGATTTATTCTGTCTTTGATGTCATTGATTGAGTAAACTAAATTTAGCATTGGGAGATTTAGGATTTAACTGCCCCCTTACAGCCTGATAGTACCCAAGAAAATAAAAATGAAAACCCTTGTGTGACCTCAATACCAATTACTGATCAAAGCCAGAGTAGGTGTCATTTAAAAAAAATAACCCGTAAATTCTATATACTTACTTATAAGAGAACATACAATCAAACAACACTTAAAAAATAAGACAAATAAAACCCAAACAACAAATAAACGTTGTCAATTTTAGGAAAAAAATTGTTTTGTTAAGGATATTTACAGTACCTAAGGTTGAATGATATTTTTAAGGCACATCAAATATTTAATCACTGCCAAATCATGATGCAATAAAAAGTAATAAGATTAGTACATTTGAACTATATTTAATACAAGTACAAGTACTAGCACATTTGTTTAAACATTAGTACTAAGTACTTCTTCTTACTTTAAAATGTGTACTTTAGCACATTAGTACTCAGGTACAAAAGTACTGGAGCCAGCCCTGCCAGGAACAACCTTTATCGGTTGCAGTGCTTACAAAATATCACAACCTGTGTTATAAGTGTCACCAGGGGATAGTCACATATCACAGCTCTCCTTAAATATCTTCACTGATACCCAGTGAATGATTGGGTTACCTTTAACACTGCAACACTGACTTATAAAGTTTTCTATTCAGAATTTCCAATATATTTTAAGCCTCATTTTGCATGCTATACATCTACCTGTAAGACATGTAGATAATATGCCAGATATCTTGTGGTTTCAGGAATAAATTCCTGGATACATAAATCCAACATTCAGTTTTATGGCTGTTATCGCTATTGATAGTCCTACACTTTAGAAAAACCTTCAACAAAAGAAAATCTTCAGCAATATCATACGTCATGGGTCCCATAAAATGTACAGATGGACACATGTTCTCCATACATGAGCTTTGGTATAGAATGCTATACACTGACTAATCATGCATGTAAACCGACTACCAAATTATGGTAAGTATTTTTGCTTTGTGCCTTGGAATCTGTGGTTTTACCAAATAGACACTGAAAAATAGGTATAATTAAGGATAAACTTATACAAGTTTTCCAACATTGTCAAACAACGAACAGGGAACAATATCAACAGATCCAACTTCTTCAGTTGAGTCTTACTTTTTTTTCTTGTATTTGTAAAATTAATTAGGAAGTTACAGCATAAATAACACTAATCGTTTCTGACTGTAGTTAACCCAAACCGCCTGTAATGCACAATGAAACTGATCACATGATGTCACTGTTAATCAGTTATCATAGGAATATCCCATGTCTTTGAATACTAGATATGACATTTTATTACCATGTGGGCATATGTGTAATTCAGTGTTTGCCTGTTCTACAGTAGTTATATGTCCCTCCCCCGTCCACATTAGCCATATAGCTTTGCTTTGAATCATGTCAAACATAGACAAATCAAGTTGCAGGGCATTGCTAAGATAAGCTCATCATTAACAATCAAACATAGACTGGAAATCATCAGTGGGAAATATAAGTCATAAATTGACAGAAAAATGGACTGGCAAACATTGCTTGCCATACAAAAATTATTTTATCCTCTCTTTAATGGTCCCTGTTACCAGTATTACCAGTAACTAAAAGTATGGTTAATGTAAGTCCACAGGAATAGGTTGAAGAACAGAAATCAACCAAAAAATAACAAAGCGTTTTTGAGCTATTGTCCCAGTTAAAGGCATGATATCAATAGCAACACCAATGACACTGACAACAGTTGAGTAATCCCTATAATCCCCCCAGGCATTGCTTGTGACAAAATAGGTATACCTGTAAAGGTAATGGATGCTGTTTTACATCCCGTTAGACAGCCAGAGTCATATTGGGACAGGTTCTCGGCATTGTAACTTGCGGGAGTCGAACCAACACAGAGGCGATAGCCTGTGATTAGATGCCAAGTTTGCTAACCACTGGGCCAACCAAGGACCTTTATAGGTAAACTTGGATAAAATGGACATAATAACTGATGCCTTGGCAAGGTCTAATGCTTATAAACTTTTAATTCACACGCAGTCAGTAAAGTCTGAACTGGGTTGTCATCTGGCTAAATGTTAACTGAAAAATGACTGTAACGTGCACTGTTTCGCTTCACATCTGATACATCAAGGGTTTATTAGGAATGACACTTGTGTCAGATTTCATCAAATCTGAGATGACATTCTGCACTTTTACTTGTGAATCTAATAATATCTACAATCTTCCTGATCCAATATGATGGGTCAAGGCAGTGTAGCAGATGACAACACATTTATGGCACCTCCTAGGTTCTTGGTTTGAATCTAAGCCTGATTATTATGTGATAATGGTTTAGTGAGCACCACATCATTTGGAAAAAAAACACATAATAATTAAGTTATGATCGCGAGATTTTCTCATGTTCATGAGATATTCTGATCATCAACACCACATAAATAAGTGGTGCTTACAAAATCTTCTCATGATCATCACATAATAAGTCATGTTCACCACTTAATACATGTTAATATAAAAAAATTCAAAATGTCCTAATTAGGGTTATGTTTTTGGTGAATACAAACCCAAACAGGAATTGCAAGGAATTCTGGGAATTTTTTACCAAGATCTTGGTTTCCCAATAGTTATGTTAATATATGTCTATTGGTCATATGGTTATGTAAAGGATTATAACTACACTTAGTATTTATTGTTACATATATTTAAATGTATTTGTTGTAAATTACCTGCAACTTAAAGTATAACTTTAACTTAGTACTGGCGGGTGCCTGAATGATTTCTTATAAGATAATGTCTTACTGCTTCATGTTAAAATGATATATTAAAAGTGTAAGCATCTGTTGTAATATTGCCCTATCGTACCAAGAAATGGCAGTATTTATTGTACCTTTTAAAACTTTATGTTAGGAGACTGCTATAAAATGAGGAACATTTCACTAATCCTTCAATTTCACTAGAATTCCAAGTTCACTAAAATCAAGTTACACTAATGGTTAGTTTCCACTTGAGATATTAAAATATATTTAAATTTTCATTAGAAATTAATTTACTACTAATTTACTAATTAATTCATTCACAATCCAAAGTCATTAGCTAAAATACTTAATAAAAAATTCATTAGCTAAAATATCCAATAAAATACCTAATAAAAATTTCCACTAATACAGTATTTTTTCCCATGGAGTATTTTTATAATTTGTACTGAAGTGTGCCCTAACAATCCTTTGCAATGGTTATTTACATTTTGAAAAGACTAATTTTATGAGACCTGATTACTTTATGCAAATAGACAGAGGTGTGATTGAGTTTTTCTTGCATATAAATGTGTTACACAACTAACCCGTTGAGATCTTAGCATAATGATCAGGGTTGTTGACAGTAATGAAGCCATATTGAGACTAATAGCATACAGTAATTTTACAGAATTTCTGGTGCCCTGCAATATCTTTCCAGTATTTCTGCTCAAGTTGAATGGTGTTTTCACTCTTTCAATATGGCCTCTCTGGACTACTCTTTTAGTTTTTGGATTTGTATACATTTATAATTTGAATATCATGTAACAGCGAATTAACAGATAAAATCCTAAACAGTAACATTTACATGTTTGGCCACCGCCACCTCCAAATTAATGCTTAGTCTAAACTGTATGATATATTCATGTATGCAAGAGTATAGTTTTAGTTGTATTCTTCAAAGATATTCAATAACTTTATTACATTACCATAAACAAGAATGCTCTTCCGTTAACTTCTTCAAGAATGTTTTTGCATTAACGCTTACAAAAAGGACATTCTGTAAAAATCTTCAAGAACAATTTTCAAGAATGATGTTCTGTAAATATGTACAAAAGTGGCATTTAGTAAACATCTTCAGGAAAGCTGTTCAAAAATGCTATTCTATTAACATATACAAGAAAGACATTCAGTTAAGATCTTCAATAATGTTGCTCAAAAATGCTATTCTATTAACGTATACAAGATTGAAATTCTGTAAACTTCTCCAAGAAAGCTGTTGAAGAATGCTAATCTACTAACAAATACAAGAATGACATTCTGTAAACATCTTCAATGATGCTGTTTAAGAATGCTTTTCCATTCACATCTACAAAATAATATTCCATTTACAGATTCAAAACTACTGTTGAAGATTACTATTCCTGTAACATCAATAAGCTAGGGTGCAAGTGTGAATCACTGATAAGTATTGACTCTGGTGAATAGCATTTAAGTTGAAATAAATGACGCATGCTTTTAATGTGCGGGCAAGACACATAAAGGTACAATGTCCTGAATTGGTGAAGGTCTGTATGTGTAATAACACATTCACTATCGGTGAGACTTATTATATTCCAGTTGTATAAGTAATACATGAAGAGAACTGAGTCATGTCAGGTCTTCATCATGAAAACAAATCGTCAATGAAGCTAAGCAATAACAGTCTAAGACAGTTTTCCTTTAATTCCTGTTCAGTAACAGTAGAATTAACAGACACACAAGGAAGTAGTAAAACACAGGGAAAAACCAATGGCATTTCTGTCCGGAAATAGGAACAAATTAATTTGCATGTTGTCTGCAAAACATCATTAAAACAGATCAACTAACTTTTATTAATAAATGTCATTGGGATATGAAATGTTATTGCAATGAGCGGTTATGGCATTTTATTACCATGTGGGTATACATGTAATGCACTGTTTGCCTGTCATGCAAGAGTTACTCAAACTTATGAGGCAGTTTTAACTACCTTATTCTACAGCTATTATTTAGGTCATGTCACAGCTGCATCTGGAGGAGAGACACCTGACTACTTAATCTGAAATAGTAGTAGCTGTGGCTGGAGGTGATTAGGTTAGATTTACGGATTGTATATCATTCATTTTGTACACAGATTTGGGCCATGAGACATAATTAGAGTGTCAGGTGGTTTCATCATTCTCACGATTAGTTCATTCTGCAATCTTAGTTTTACTCCCTATCATTGTTAGTCCAACATAATGATAGACCTTTGGTAAAAAAAACCCAAAATGATGCATTTCATTATGTGGTATTGTCATCATATTGTTAATCTACAGCAAGTATGTTTGTAACATTATTTGAAACAACAGCTTTCACGTGTCTGGCTGACAAAACTAACTCATACAATTTGACTTTGACCTACAGAGAAATATGTCACTATGAGTTACTTTAACTTCGATTTCAAGTTCAATAAAGTCTTATGGCATCTTTAAATATTTAATAATCTTCACAAACCTTGGATAGTTTATATATATTTGTCAAAGTTGATGTTTTTGTTTCAAGCTAAGATCATACAAGAACAGATAACCAGCGAATCCCAAGTAGTGCCAAACAGCCAGAGACCACAGTGGTAAGAGTCTAGTGATGAAATTGACAAAATAATTATAGGTCATTTGGCCAGTGACGCCTCTTTCATATAATGAAGAATAAAGCTTATCGCCAATGTCCTGAGGTGTAAACGAAGAACTAGTCAACAGATATATAGTGTTTCTGTTGCTGAATCTTAAATGCTAGTAATTTTCAATTCATTTGTTCAAAGTTGGGATTTTACGTCTCGTTCAACAGTCAATGTCTCACTGGGACAGATCTGCATTATTGCCACTTATGTCAATTCATTTGTCATTACTGAAGTATCATCAACGAAAAATATCACAACGGAGATTGCTTTTCATTAACTATTAGCTATCTAAACCCTTTATGTAATATTTAGGCTGAACTAGGGTGTTCTGTCTTTCCAGCCTGTTATTGTTGAAAAGCCATTTTACTTTTCAAAACATCCTGCAAAAAATCAACAAAACTGGTGAAAATTAGAAGTATACTACTGTTTTATCATTCTAGCTCCCAAACAGCAAATGTATAGCATTATGTTGCACACAGAAAACAAACAGAAAGCCTTAAAATTATTATAAAATAGAGATATCTTCTTCAAGAATTGCTTTTATCTGACAGCCCATCAGGATTCGCGGCATAATGAGGATTGATGACACTAATGAAGAGATCCTCGGTACTGACATTGCAGATGACTCTGACATAGAGTTGCCTTAAAGTATCATAAGGTGATGCAGATATCAATCGATCCAAAGCCAAATAAAAAATATCATTGATTCTCTCACACCACACCCATTGTTCCAATGTCTTCTTCAGTGGCATCCTGAGTCAGCATTTCCCTCTTCATCCTTTTGAAACAGAACGTGTTATGACATCAAAGCTAGCACAGCATGCCTAACACTGCCTACAGCAAAATGTCACTAGAGAATTCTTTTTATTATTTTTGCAAGAGAAGGAATAATTCCATGGTATACTTTTTGTGATCTTTTCTTGATATATTGATGTGTTGTTTACTTAACTGGTACTCGGTGAGTTAAACGTGTAGTCTCTAGTGGTGTAATGATCATTGACAGGACAGAACTGTAAGCAAAAGATACAATTATCTAGAGAGCTGTGTGCGTGAATACTAAGACTTTTCTTTTGGAGAAACTGGGCTGGGTGAATGGGTACATGTTAATGGGGCAAAGATGATGCTGGATAAGTCTGGTTTAGATTTTGTAGAAGCTCATTGAACAAAAGCATTTTTACATACTTAGCATTGTAGCTACATTTAGAAATGGCTTGTGACATATTTCCTCTAAATCACCAACCTATTGGCACAATCTGGGCTATAGACCTAGTGAAGCAGAAATTATAAATTTTAATCTAATTCATAGAAGAATAATTAAATTCATTGGTGATTATATATAATCTCATCACTGTGTATAAGTTTTACACTATTAAATTATTGCATAAAATGTGTATACATAGAGTCTTTGTTAAACTCCCGACCAATGGCTAGTAACTACCAGCTTTCCCACTTGAGGTCAGGCTGGGATTCAAAAGACTTTGCGTAAATATGTGAAATGAAACTTTGATGTTCACTGGTTGTAAATATATAATATTAAATGGTAAACCAAACTATTGATTATATTGAAACATTTTGTTTTATTATGATGACTATTAGAACATACTAAGTATACTTCATTATACAGTACATTACATGCAAATATGTTGAAAAAGTAGCACTGGGCTTTTAAATATTTATTTTTAAAAACTTTAACTTCTGTAGATATTATATTTAAGCTTATATTATTTTCAATCCCACAGCTACTAAGGACTTATGTCATCCCTACAAATGATTAAAGATCATTTAACTTTTCACTATCTTTATGTGACTGATATATAAAAAGCATTTTTATTGGAAATAAATAAAAGTTTAAGAAATTAATTGAAATAGAAGTTTCAAAATTTTAACATATTTTAACTATACTTTCATTGAGCAGAAACTTTACCTTATCATTTAAGACAGAATGATTTACACCCAAACAAATCTGTACATACTCTTTAAGAATCTATCAGAGGTCCTCAGTGGCCTAGTGGTTAGCAAGTTTGGCATCTAATCATAGGCTGTCACCTCTGTGGGTTCGAGTCCCACAAGTGGCAATTCTGAGGACCTGTCCCAATATCACCCTGGCTGTTGAACGGGACATAAAACCCCAACTTAACTTTAAGAATCTATTGTTAAACAGAGATTGTCAATAAGTGGTTTCTTTATTTTATTTCAATCAAGGTTTAATATTTTGCCATTTTCTGGTAGATTTATGACTTTAATGTAAGTATTGGCTACTTGATCAAAGAATTGTTGTTAGAAACAATGAAAATGCCAGCTAGCCCCCAATTGGAATTCATCATAGTCTTTCAGAGGGACTTAATCTCTTTTAAGGCATCTATGGTTATGGTGTGGCTTCCTCTTTTAAAGTGACAATATTAAAGAGAAGTTTTATTCAACCCTAATTATAGAGCTAAATTATATTGGTGACCTTTGGAAAACAAATACATTGTTAAAATATATTGTTAAAACTACAATGAAATTCAGTTCTTGGACAAGAAATATATCTTAATCTGATTACCTTGCTTGTTGTTCCTTACATATAAAGTATCATAATTTGATAAATATTTGGATATTTAAATTTATAAACTTGCCTATTTACATTACAATTTACTTTAAATGAAAACAAATCTTACAAGTTTTTATCACATATCATATGCAACTGCTTTTGAAATTATAAAGTGATGTTAAACAGTTATCCCAGTAATGGATTGTAAACAAATATCAAACTCTGAATATGACTAAGTCATTTAAAGTTTTAAATAACTGTTAATATGAAGACATTGCAGATAACACTCTACTATTTAAGACATAATGTCTAAATATGCATATTTACTGGACCAAAAACCAGTAAATACACGTATTTATTGAAATTTTCAGGGAATACACATATTTACTGATTTCACATATTTACTGTAACATATACACTCCACTCATTATTATTATGTATTTATACTCAGCGCAATATCTCCATATACTGCAGGACTCAAAGCGGTATTTAACCAATCCGACTGTACAGGTACAGCCCAACTCACAAGTAACTGACATTCCCCTAACTAGACGATAGAGGCTCAAGGATCACCATTTATTAACGTCCTTGAGGTTCTTTAACCTGCCACTGGGGATAGGACCCAATGACAGAGGACCGCCATTTTAAGTGGTGATCTGAGCCACTATGTATCTGCCTGTACCTGGGATTGAACCCACGTCCTCTGACTTCCTAGACAAGTGTGTTACCCGCTAGGCCACAGTGGCAGCATAATCATCTTCTAGAATATTCTATTTCACTTTATTTACAGACGTTTATTTCACTGTTTTGTTGACCCCATACAGATGTAGCCATGGATGTGTAAACATAATAAGCTACTGAACTTGACTGTAAATGTGACAATATAGCGACATTAGTGAAGGAGGCTGTCATCTGTGACACGAGATTCCGTCACTGATATGGTGTGCCATAGAAATCAGATAGGTAGTAATTCATCAATGCTTCACCAAGCTGAGGAAATGTAGTCTTGCTTAGTTGAGGTACAGTTGTTTTTCTCTGAAGTGAAAAGCACTAAATCTCATGACTTGGATAATTTCATCTGTGTTAACATGATCTTGTGATAACTATTGAGTCCATTTTAGGACATTATAGGATATATATATATATATTATCCTCCACATGAGTTAATAATCTTAGATCATGAAAATATCTTGTCCACGTGATATTTAGTTCACAGGAGATCTTGTGCCTCCGACTGAACATACAACATCTCTTTTGCAATGTCCCAAAACGGGGCTCCATAGACAAGGTGTTTGTAGAGTGAAATTGAATACTATTGGGCGATGTCTTTTGTAAAGAAAAAACATTTGCTTTTGTTTGACTTTTTAATTAACTGGGCAGGTGACATTACAAAAGTTTGGCAATAGCTAAGCAGGTCATTCATATCAATCATCAACTATGTAAACATGTTGGTTTAATCTGGACAGCCAGTTTTAAAGTTGGGGTTTTACGCCCTATTTAACGGCCAGGGTCATATCGGGATAGGTTCTCAGCATTGCCACTTGTGTGACTCGAAACCACAGAGGGGTGACAGTCTCTGATTAGATGCCAAACTTCTAACCCACTGACCTAGTTCAACATCTCGTTTTAATAGTTTAGCACACCGAGTTACACCTTGAGGCAAGGGTATTGTACCTACTAGCATTATATTAGATTACATAAACTGAAAACCTGATGCATGCACACAGTGATTGGTGAAGTCAATATTCTGTACTGAAATCCAGTGGGCAATCTGAAGTAAAAATGTATGCCACTTACGACTTAGGCAGATTAATAGATGTCTGATTGAATGGTTGTTTGGGGTTTATTTTCCCTTCATCATATTGTTAAGGTCTTATAATGATTAGTTAAGTGGATGACAGACTGCAGTGCATGCTAGTTAATTCAGGTTCTTTTTTATACACTACCAGGCACGGATAAGCTCCTACCCAGTTTTCATCTTCAGTTTCAGCCAGAAAAGTGAACCCTGAACTGAGTCTTGGGAAGCAAATGTGTTACTTCAGCCTGAGTTCTTATTAGAAATCCTGGTTTTTGCAGAATGTTACAACAAGGCCACGTCATAAGTGTCCCACCATTGGTGATGGTCATCCATTTGAGAAGTCTTTCCCTCCCTAGTTTTTCTGACTACTGAGAACAACGATGGTTCCCCTTTGTGACAACCTAACTATGTTTGACCACTTTCTTATTTGTGCATTATAATCTAGATGAACTCTGATCTTTCTACTCACAGCAAATGCCTCAAAGATTGCCAGGATTTCAATTGACACAAGGTTCAAATAAGTGTCTAGTGCAGACAAAGGCAGTAAGTGATCGACTGCCAGGAATAAAACAAGTACACAGGCACTTCTTTAGTTCATTCACATCAGAGGAAAGACCAAGAGAAGAATTATTAAATGTCAAGAATAAAACTTCAAGCTATTCACCAGTCTTAGTTTGTACAGCACTTTCACTGCTAGGGGTAAAGATGTCGTGGGTCAGCAGTCATGTAAATCAACAGCCCCTGGTTGAGAGGTTTATGCATGGGAAAAATATTTTTCTTTCGTGAGAGAATTTTATTTTTACCACATGTAATTCAACTCTCAGAGTAAATGTATTTGCAAGTACTGAAAAATTAGCTGGGAAGAGGGAAACCAAAGATTAATGTTTTCAATTACATGTACATATGTCAGAAATTTATATTGATATAAAGTCAAATTTGGGCTTTACTTCTGGTGCAACACCCAGGGTCATATTGGGATAGGACCTCAGCACTGCCACTTTTTATGTTGATATAGATCTGTGATAATAGTACATGGTAGTTTTCGGATTTCCAAGAAACATAATACACCACAATCATTTAATGGATTAGACTGGGAATTAGATTGGTTATTTTGCTTTTTGTTAAATTCAACAATATGTTTGTTTTTTCTCTTTTTTCAAAACTTTTCATTATCTTTAATTCTAATATCAAGGTGTTACATAATACTCAAGTTTAATATAATTATGCCATCAAATAATTTCAGTAGACATATAGTTTAAAATAATTTTTTATCAGTAATTTGTATAGCAAGTGACAGTAGTATTGTAAATAGATAACATAAAATCACTATTGATTTTGTTGACAGTGGCAATTAATTTTGTGTATGGTCATATTAATTAACACAGTTGTTATTTTTGTTTCTCCAATACCACAATGTACAATAATGTGAAGACACATCCCATCATTAGAGATATGTCCCTCTACCTTGCAGATAATATTGCATGTATTTTTGTTTTCTTGTTTGTGTACAGTGATGGGCGTCAGGAAAAGTCTCCCAAAAAAGTTTTTGAAGAACTCGTGAAACGAAACATTTACCATAGACAGGAAACCCCTACCGGTAAAAAAACCCACTACGACCTATAAACTGTAACCCCACTTCAAACCCCAAAACCTTTTTTATGCGAGATATTTGCAGTTAGTATTGGACGCAGAATGTGACATAATACGCCATTCTGAACAAGAAAACAAGAATTTCCACGCTTTTTTATACCTATGGATTGCTTTTGCTAACCCCTATCAGTTCGTTTTGAAAATCAGTCATGAAATCGTACATGTCTAAAATTACTCTCAAAATTTTAGAAAATTAAAGGCTTTTTCAGTAATATTTTAATTTTTAATTGACATGCTTTTAAATATGGTCTCTTGAAACTAATCAAATTTTAAATCTTGCTAGTAACTATTGCACATATGTTTTGTTAATCCAATTGTGACTGCAGATATTTGGTATTTGACTTGTTTAGGATTGTGGATTTTAATTTGCATGTGTCTGTACTTAGTCTTCCAGTGTTAATGTATAGTAATGTGTATTTGTGTATTTTTATACTCATCGAAATATCTCCACATACTACAGGCCTCAAAGGTCTATTCAACCCATCTGACTGCACAAGTACAACCCAAACTCTCAAGTAACTTACATTCCCCTAACAGAAAGACAGAGGTAATGGCCCAATTATTATTTCCTCTCTGTTATTTAGCCTGCCACTGGGGGATAGGACCTATTTTAAGTGGTCATCCAAGCCACTATGTATCTGCCTGTACCCGGGTTTGAACCCACGTCCTCTATGTTCCTAGGCGAGTGTGTTGCCCGATAGTGGCAGACATTATTAGTGCACATGGCTGGATACAGTCTACCCATGGGTTTCTCCCCAGCTGTACACTGCAATCTTCTCTATCTTGTCTATCAGCTTTAATGTTTCAAACTACCCAAGATACTGGAAATAGTCGAGGCTTAATAAATCTACAACCAACTACCCAACAAACAATGCAAGTTCTTTTTCCAATATAGCCGCAGGAAATTATCTCTCTGTCTGACGTCACTTCCCTTTTCAAATTTATGACGTGGCTATAAAAACGGTTCAAGGTCGTCCAAAATTTAGGCTGACAACAATGTATTTCCAATTCAAACTCACTGAATCATCGAATCAACATACATTTTTTATGATTAAACAGCTATCTGACGCATTTCTTTGAATTTTGGATTGCAACGATGTTGATTAACGAAGTTGATTACTATGTTGATTGTCCATTTCCGTACTAATTTTAATGTGGCACTATCTTCACATGGAGTTGTCATGCTTTTGGGATAATTATTATTTTATTGCAAAACTATTATTTTAATTGCAATGATCTCATATGATTTTAAAATTTACTATCACAGATATAACCCATTACTATTTCAAGGAGTAAGCCAAGCCAGTAATGGTATTTATTCCTGGTGTTTTAAAACAGCATGTTTTAATTTCTTTAGTTATTTCTTTCTTCTGTATCTGGCTTTGTTGGATTTTATTATTTTGTTGCACTTTTTCATTTCTTTGGTTTTTCCCAATAAAACATATACCACGTCATACATTATTAAAAAGGAGTTCCCCCCCCCCCCCCCCCCCCCCCCCCCCCCCCGTAAAATAAAATCGAATCGTATCCAGGTATCGCAGTGACTAGGCTTCACAGTGTCTGGAAGTATTTTCACATATTAACCACTTCCATTTTAGGGTCCTTGGCAGATATAGTTCAAAATACGACTCCCTATGTCATATGAAACTTTCATTTGGGTTACATATCCACATTTATGTAAGAGTTAATGACCTGAGGACATCCTAGAAGTCCTGTCTAGAGCTAGTTTCTCCCCCCTGACATCCATCTAATGAGGCCCCAGAGGTAGGGACAAAAACCACTAATAGGCACAGGTAACAGAACCGGAATTGGATATGATACACATGCAAGAAAAATCAAACAATCTATTAGAAAGTGAGGAGAAGTCACAGAAGTGCGTGACAACTGGCCTAGTACACAGTACAAAGCAATTTAATTACATTGTAATGAAATCAGCTTAGTCTTGAGGTTTTGGTGAGGAAAGCATGCAATAGTAGATATTGAAAGATTATAAAAATGTGTCAGATGTTAACATTAAGTGCAAACATTAGTGCAAGTATATCTATAATGAACTGGGTTTATGTTAACCATAACCTCGATGAAGTCAAAATATGACAGGCTAAGCAGAAATGACGAATTGGCCTCAAAGTGGAGACCCTTCTGCCAAAAGCATTTTGCTACGGAACATTTGCAACTAAACTCTAGCAGTAATTGAAGCTTAAGCCTAGTTTCGAGTTTCTGTAAATCATTAAAGTTGCTCCAGTTTCTAAGAAATACACAGTTGTGTGGTTTGACTTTTTAATGGTACCCAAACTTAATGCCCCCAATCCCTGCCATATTTTGTCTCCAACCTTTGTGTCCAAAACTGCACCATCACACAGACAAACCTTAAATGTCTCACTTATACAGGTTCCTTCTGTTATCGTATTTTTCAAATTATGTGTTTTAATGGACTGATTCTGTCATATCTACATGTTGCATGCCACACATTATTATGAACTATTCATTCAAATATGCATATCTCACCGACAATTTGATTCCTGTGTTTAAATCACATATGATTCATTGTTTCTTTATTCTAGATTTTTTTCATTTTTATGTGTATCATCACTCCCTAAAAGAAACTGTGCTGATCTAATACATTTGTTATTCATATATGGTTATTTGCCTATTTAACTAATGTGCACTAATGTGTCCCTACAAGACTGCCTTCAGCACACAATATTGTATATTTCTCTATTGCCCACATTTCAATATTTTGTGAATTTTCTTGTATGTCCAACTTCAGCAAAACGTTCTGTTTATTTTGTATTTGTGCTTTTTTGATCATCCGTTTATACAAAGCACTATAGTGCACAAATACAGTCAGTTAATATGTTAAAATGTCTATTTTTTCAATGAACTGTCAGTAGTATGCACTTTGCTTACATCCTTGCCAACATCTCGCTGATCATATTCCCTGCACTGTTATTACATTTTGGTCCTGTTTACCTTTATTTCACACCATTGTTTATGCCAATTTAAAACATCACTAATGTGCAACACATATTCAAATGCACACCACTACACCATGCAGTTCAAAATGCTGCATGCTTACTTCACTATATTACCATACAGTTCCATATGGGACCAGCTTATTCAAAATTGTCATGCCATACAGTTCAATATGGTTTCTCTTTGTTCTGGTTATTCCACCACTATATCATATCCTGCTATTTATATTTCCCTTACACCATATCCTCCTTGTCTACTGTACTACTACAGCATAAAAAACCATAGGATTTCTTCAATATTCCACCACAACATCATGCAAATGGTGCATGCTTATTTCACTATCATATCAAACAGGATTTCCTCTAATTCCACCACTAGGTGAAACAGTTCCACATGCTTTCCTGATTATTTCACCACCATGTCGAAATGTTACATATGTTTTCCTTCCACTTAGTCCACCACATTACCACATAATTTCAAACGATTTCTGTTTATTTCACCACCACTACATAGAGTTCCATATGCTTTCTTCTTATTTCACCACTATAACATGCAGTTCTATATACTTACAGCTTACTCCACCTCTATGTCCTACACTCTATTTATCTAGGTGTTGCTTTTTCTTATCTCACAAGCCTCTTTTGCTACAGGTATATGATTTTACGAAGTAGAACACAGAGCTATTCGCGCACACCTCCGCCCATTGGTAAGTTGCAAATCAAGCTTTGCATTGCCTGTTTTGTGAGAAGATATTGGAGCACAAATCAACTGTTAGGGATATAGTTACATAGAATTTAGTGTTTCATGGATAGATGCTGTTAGAAGAGTAACAAAATAGCTAGTACTTTGTGTTGTATAACTACAGTATAACATTGGTGCTGTATAATTGCAGATGTGCAATACCTTAACAAAGAAATCCAACAAACTATAGCAAATTGATACAAATTGTTGGTGTTGCATCTAATATTCCGAATTTGTGTTTATTCGCAGTGGGTACCACGTTTTCTTGTTTTTAAAATCAATTACAAATCAACCAAAAATCACGAGTATCAAAATTTAATTAGATATTACCACATATTGGCTCAGAGCAATTAGAATGTTTGGTTTTTCCAAACACTTTTAGTTACACTATTGTTTATAACATAAAAAAATGTAAAGAACTGTACTGGATAGGTAGGTACAGGTGCCAATGGTTTTTTTAAGCATGTCTTTTAAAAAATTTATAAGACAAGTTATTAAACTGCTTAATGCTAATTTGCAAAGCATTTGTGGCTGTAATGTACTGTTTTTCTGTTGTTGCATGTCCACAATAGATCACATGGTGTGTTTATTTTTCTCATATAAATTGCACATTCCTTGTATGGAATATTTTGTCTTTGATACAGTTTTTGCAGGTTATATTATTTCAATTATTTAATCAGCTTTTGTTGTGATTTTTAATCCTTTATACATACACTGTGATGATTATCACCATATGTGGAACAGAAGCACAACAGGTTATGTGAGATTAAAATTGGATTTTGCATAAAGAATCATTAGCATATGTTTGAAAACAACAATACTGTATTAGCATAAATAATAAGTTTCTTTACATCTTAAGATTGATTTTGTTTGATAATTTACAACGTGAATTTATCTTCATAATTATATATTTATATGATCATCTTATCTTCTGCAAGATTTGAACAATTAAATTTAAATATATATGTCATTAATTATTTGCATCAATTCAATTTAGTATGTTGTTAATCATGTGGGTTACATACCAACAACTTAAAAATTCACGATGTTCTTTGATGAAATGAAAAAAAATCTGAAACCATTTTCACTTACCATGAATAGGAATTAGCAAGATACACTTATATCAAGATTTGCAATAATCTTTATTTTATGATAGATTAATATTTAATATTCAAGTATAACAGTTACCTACATCAATCACTGCATGACAATAAGAAGAAATAATGTTTTGTAGGTGGACCAACTGTGATCAAACTAGGCATTTACATCAACAGCTTCTATGCCATCAGTGAGCAAACCATGGTAAGTAACATCAAGTTCTTTCTATATTGTGTCACAGATGATCGGAACCATAGTATATAAAATCCAAGCTACTTTCTATATTTTGCATCATCAGTAAACAAACCGTAGCTGGTAAAACCATTCTATTTTATGCATTCTATGTCACATATGGTAAAGGCAATTTATGACTGTGCTTATTTCATTTTTGACCAGCTTATCTTATGTAAAATCTAGCTGCATTCAGTTATCAAACCACAGTCAGTGCAAATGATATATTATTACACCCAATCTAATCTAATCTAATGTGGACTTTTATGTCGCTTAATCGCTATCAATGATAGACTCTGAGGCTCATCTGAGCATATGACAAGATAATTAACGTTAATCCAATGACATAGCCAGGTCATACAAACCTAACGCATGGTTGACAAGGGAGGCTATTTTCAATACAGGTAAGTTTTGAGCTGTTTCCTGAAGGAGGCAATTGATGTTGTGCAATGCACATCATCAGGGAGTTCATTCCAGATCTTAGGGGCATTAAAGGCAAAACTATGACTAAAACTGATTTATAGACTGACGAGTGGAATGGAGGAACTGTAAGGTATTGACGGTCAGGTTGACTACACCTGGTACTGTAGGTGCAACAACCTAACCTATCAGTTATGACTAGTGATCTCAATGGATAGCCGGGTACCCAACCATTAAATAGCCTTATAACTTATGACACAATCTCTGATCTTCGATTGATACAGACATTGAAACTATAAATACTCAAGACAAGTGGAAGGATTATTTGTTTTCTCAATCCTTCCTTCTGGTATATCATGCGATAGTTTAGTCTCTGGATGAACCTTTTTTATTACAGTACTTTTATTGCCGTGCTGAGATATACTATTTTTCCATTATACTGATGGGTCCCTCAAGAGGTTTGAGTAGTAGGTTTAAAGAAACACCTTAATATGAGAAACATGATAATAGTTTATATATGAACACAAACGTTTTCTAAAATAACACTCTGTTTTAATAAATATGTTTATAAAAATAGAATTTTTTTTACAGTGAGCAGCATTTTGACAACTATTACAGGAACCAAAAGCGGAAGTACTGAATTGTTAGTCTGTATAATATATCAGTTATTGACACCCTACACTGAGAATTGCTTAAAACATCCACACAGTAATGGTGCTTAATGGATCCAAATCCCTGACTGCTGTTTGGATTTGTAACAAACTACCCCTAATTGATTTAGTGCTCCAGGAATACTTGCTAATCTACTGTTCCAACCACTTGGATTTTTGGTGGTCTGTGCTTCTTATCAGGCCTTTCTCCTTAAATGCCCACTGAAGACCCGTTTGACACAGAGCATGTCACATAAACTAATTCTTAACAAGCCATGGGCAGCTTTTTGTCGGGAAAATTACCTTTGGTTAAACAGAACACAAATGATTCATCCTGTCAAATCTTTGATATCATGGAGTATTTTTGTTTGTAAATATGGTTTGATTTTTGAGGTGGAAAGATGTATGTTTTCAATGCATAAATGATTTGAAGATTCCTGTATCCTCGTTTTAGGTTACAGAATATTAAATGTTGATAATTATTACGATTGTCCCTTGAAGAAGTTGGGTGATAATATTGTAATAACATCTGTTTGTTCTCTGTTTGTCTGTGCAGACAACTCAAAAACTATAGGTCAGATCAGGGTAACCTTTTAATACAATGTCGGGTGTATATATTGCTCGGTGTTCCTCAAATAATCTGGACCCAGAGTGAAAAGCCAGAGTTTTAGGTGAAATATTTTAACAGTATGTGCTCCATAACTTAAAAAAAATATTAACCACATTGAGGGCATTTTGCACATAATATAGGGTCTAAACCAAGCTTAGCTCTCCTCCAAGATGACCTAGGAGAGTATTGAGACTTATTAGACATTTCGCGAAATGCCTGATTACAGTGTGCCTGTTTAAGCCTCTCTTACATCCCATTGTACGTGCACGTACGTCCTGGTTACAAAAATCGGCAGATTTGCAAGGGACGAAAAATCGGGAGATTTGCAAGGGACACTTAAACCCCACTTGTGATATTATAACAGATTTTTGAGGTTGCAGACACCTCGATATGAAAATTGACATGCACACTATTCTCTGCGTGCTCGCAGCATGGCTACAAATGCATCCATATCTCAAGGGTAACTTAAGGGAGACTTAGGCACGTGCATTCTCCTTACTAGTGTTGTAGGTTCTCTCCATTTACTTACATTGTTTCCATGTGCTGTAAGATACACTCACGTGTACCTTGCATGTATATAAACCCACTGTACGACCTGTAGCCAGTAGCAGTCTGTTATTTGATCTTCAAGTAGTGACACTCTTGTTGGGAGAATACACCTTGTTTGCACGTGCAAGTCTCTGCTACCCCACTACCAGGCTACGTTCATACTTTTCAACAATATTTGCACCACACTTACGTGTGTATCCACGTACGTTGGGATGTAAGAGAAGCTTTACATATACACAAACCAGTTTTGACCTCAACACTGGCTGAAAAAGCTGACTCTGATACCCCGAAACATGAATCTCATCATGATCAATAAGTCCACTGAGAATTGATATTAAACTATTAAAATTAAATTGCTATTAAAATCTATCATCATTGATTGTACCGTCACATATGGCCAGTCTGTTTCTAGGTGGTACTGAAATATCAAAAGAACATCACTTACAGCCTGAGGCCCTAGCTGTGCAGAGATTACACAATACATATTTCATAACTTCTCTCCACAATGGCAGACAGATGTGTTATTGTGTGAGAGGGGCTGATGACGCTTACATTTGGCAGTTTGTTAACCTTAGTTGGGAATGATCCTATTGAAGGTCACTGATCGTCTCCTGAGACATGTGAGACATTAGCTTGACACTAAACAATATATCGAAAAACAATAGGAGAAACAAGAAAACGTAAAGTTAAAAGCAGATTAATACTTAAACAAAATACATTAAAGCAATTACATATAAAAAAGTAAAATTTGTACACATCTGTTATAATTGAATAACTATAATTTCTGGAATAAATCATTGAGTGACATTGGCAAATACTGAGATAAAGCAATTTTAGACTTAGATCACCAAAAGTATGACGTAAAACATGACCTAAAACATCCAAATTTTATAAGATCTGGTTATTCTCTCCATTTGCAAAAATATTTTTTCTGTTATACAGCCGAAGGATTTTTGGCTCTCTCGTACTTCTGGCTGAGAGTACTTTTGGTCTTAAACTGTGTAATGGTGAACTGGATATGGTTTACCTAAAATGCTGGATGTTTAAAAAATCATCTTAAACTGGGAAATGATGTACGGATATGGTTTACCATTAAAATATTAGATATTTAGGCAAAGGCTTTCCAGGTGTCAGTGAAAGCACATATATGGGTACTTTATTAGGCTAACCACTCTAATTTCATACCCCAATCCTCAAGTAACAACACTACAAGATTTCACTGTTTACGGTCAGCTTAAAATTGGAACCCACAAAAAACCCAAATATAGAAGGCAAATGTGCTGTTATTACCCCATTGTGATGCTTGCATAAACTATCAGGTCACAGCAAGTAGATCACACAACATTAATCAAGTCCTCAGTCAGAGTACCTTACAATATATGGTTGGATTTAAGTATTGGATGGACAGAGCGTTCCCACAGGTTTGTTCACTGTCATCTTCTTTATCATTTTGTAGACTTCTGTCAAGTGTAGCTGCTGTGTTTTGACTGAATATAACTAAATATGATTCTATCCTTTGGATGTAAGCATTACTTAGTCGACTGATGACTGACACAAATAACTGGTTTCACTGGTTTGATTGTTAGTTTGTAGGTTTCATCATATGGTACTTTGGGCATAATATAATATGACTTTGTTTGTGAACTTGGGAGATAGACCATTCTTGTTACTTCTTGTCAAACCGAGGTCTTTGGTGCTTGTTTGCTAATCTGATGCTTTTGAAACAAGTTCCTCCAAAAGTTTAAGCTGAGTGACAATATTTTGTATTTTACAGGACTACTCCTTGAATATGTACCTCAGACAGAAATGGACTGACCCAAGGCTTACGTTTAAGCCATTCACCCTCAACGGCACGCAATTCAATAAAATCAAGCTTGCAGATGGAGCCTGGAAGAAGATCTGGACCCCAGATGTCTTCTTCAGAAATGAAAAGCAGGCTTCTTTTCACTCAGTCACCACTCCAAACCGATTGATATTCCTACACAGTAATGGAACAGTGTGGTATGTCTCAAAGTAAGTACAGGTCAAATGTCACATATGGATTTTATGTCCATTTCAACAACTGATCCAAGTACTGCAGTATGCTTTGCATAGATTTCCAGGTTAATATCATTTATCTGCGTATATTATAGACATTGCTGTTGATTTATTTGGGGTTTTAAGTCACTTTCAACACTGTACAGGTCATATCACGACGGGTAGTTGGAAGGGAAGAGGAAACCAGTACATACAGTTCGTCAGGGTTCTGTACTGTAAACTGCCAACCGACGGCAAGAATCTACCAGCTTTCCCACTTGAGGCCGTGCCGGGAACCGAATCCCAGCCTCAGAGGTGGGAGGTGAGAGTGTCGACGTAAAACCCCAAATAAATAAATACATTTTCTGAAGGTAAGTACAGATACTTCTGTAGTAGGCAATGACCAAAAATCCTGAAATTTCAGAGGTCAGTTCCAGGTTAAAACCAATAGCATAAGAAAGCCATCATCAGCCAACAAGTGTTCTGGGCAAACAGGGCAAATGATTTGAAGAGCAACTTCAATTATTTAATGGATTGGCAAAAGACATGGCGCAGCAACATTGATGATTCCATAAAAGATAGAAGAGACTCCATCAAAACAGGAGAGGTATGAACAACAAAGAATCTATGTGTGGGATAAATCACTCTGGCCTGAAGAAAAAATATAATATTTTGGAAACCTAATTTCATTACTTCCCGTGGAGGGGGCTTCAGTGGATAAAGCAAGGTTCTGATTATTTTATTCATTCACTCAGCAATAACAACTGTCAGGCGTGAGAATTAATGGCCTGAAGGCGAGTTTGTGAAACTTTCAGTGACATCAGACAATAATCAAAGACCATCAATCATCTGTCCTGAGCAAATTACTGTAAAACACTGTTATATTCCATCCTGATAAAATTTGCCCCAAAAGACTGACTGGTTCACTTTATATGTTTTAATGAGGGTGTGTTGTATCACCTTATCGATTATGTATAAATTCATCACAAATAAATTGCTAGTGTGAAAAGTCTATGGGAATGACAGCTAAATATTGAGAGATTTGTTCAGAGAATTACAGTACTATATAACTGAAGGACACATCACAGATACAGTACCACACTCACTTTGTTAGTGCATCTAATTCACAGAGATTTCCTTAGCTTTAAAATGGCTAAAACCGTTTCAGAAATCGAAAAGCTTTTAAGGTATTACAGTATTATGAATCAACTACAAAATGTACTTTTAATCACATAAATAAAACTCATGTTACATGTAAGGGTAAAATAATCTAATGTGGACTTTTATAGCGCTTAATCTCCACCACTGATGGACTCTAAGGCGCATCTGGACATAAAGCAAGGCAGTTAATGTTAATCAAAGGACATAGCCAGGTCATACCAAGGAGACACAGGGGTGATGGGGGAGGCTATGGCGGATAGGCTTTTGCAAACAGGTAAGTTATGAGCTTCATTCTGAAGACGGGAATTGATGTTGCACTGTGCACATCATGAGGGCATCAGAGTCAGGGCATCTATCTCCAGGCCATGAATATGAGATTAATCTTCTAACATGCGTATTATTAATATGTAACTGATTTAACAAAAATTTATCAATTATCCAAATTGGAAGCTATGCAGGTGTTCCCCTGGAGCCTACCCTGTAACCGACCCTACGACTCTAGGGTCGGTTGCGAAAGTCATAGGGTCATGGGAAAAAGGGCGCAAAAATGCTGAGTCAGTTGTGAAATCCCAGACAGGACGGTATAGTTACAGACAGGTCATAATAGCCATTATGACAAGATGTAGGGTTGGGGACGTTTTTTTGCACTGCCAGTCATAGAAGTATTATGACAAGCCCTAAACCCCTAACAAACAAGCTGGATCACAAACAGACAAGCCATAAAGACAAACAGTTTTTGTGGGCCGGTATCTAGAGTCGGAATCCAAAATCGGGATCCATATCACTCTATATAAATCCCCCTTCCCTGTGACATACCATTAATTTCACACTTCAAAGATCACAGGAACACATCAAGAGCAACTGCTTGATCACTTGAGGGTCCTTTTATTTTTAATTGAGTTGAATATGTTATTATACATCATGATTTCAAGACACAAAAGACAGCAGAACCCAACACCTGCCCAGCCAGCACCACCAACACCACCCAGAAGGAGAAGGAAGCCACAGAATCCATGGATCATGCCCTGGATATTGCAGAGAGAGGAGAGAGGTTGCTACAGAACACTATTGAATGAGTTAATCACTACTGACATACCAGGCTACAGAAACTTTACCAGGATGGAACCAGCATTTTTTATTTGATTGAAAGAAAGAATCACCCCCAATCTTAAGAAGTCAATTACCAACTTCAGGAAGCCATTGGAAGTTGGCTTGAAACTGGCAGTTACTTTGAGACACTTATCCACAGGGGAAAAATACTCTTCACTGCAATACCACTGGAGGGTTGGAAGAACGAACATCTGAAAATTTGTCCCCCAGGTCTGCAAAGCCATTTTGAAAGAATTTCAACGTGAGTACTTGATGTGTCCCACTGATCCTGAAGACTGGAAGAAAATTGAAGAAAGATTTAGAAACAGATGGAATGTCCCTCATGTAGTCACTAGATGGAAAACACATTGCTATAAAGAAGCCCAAGAAGTCAGGCAGTGAATATTTCAACTACAAGGGCTACTTCTCCCTGGTACATCTGGCTTTAGTCGATGCAGATAACAAATTCCTGAGGGTCAACGTGGGGGCCAGTGGGTCATCATCTGATGCTCAGATATTCAACCACAGCAAACTGAAAAGAAGACTTGAGAACGGAACCTTGGGACTACCACCACCTGAACCAGTTGGACCTGGTTGGCCAGATCTACACTACTTCCTGATGGGGAATGAAGCCTTTGCCCTTATGCCTTGGCTGGTCAAGCCTTACAGTAGACAACAATAGACTAGAGAAGAGAGAATAGCCAACTACAGGATATCCAGGGGGGGCGGGGTGGTTGAGAACTCATTTGGTATACTTGTCAATAGCTTCAGGGTCCTGTTGACCACCATGGCGCAGAGGCTAAAAGTTTTCAGAGACATTGTGTTAACATATGTGGTACTCCATAACATGCTGAGAAGCCATCAGGTGGGAGCTGACAGACCACCCACTCCAGCTGATGACATACAACCACCACAGGCAGACCAGGGGGAACAGGGACATAATCGTAACTTCAGAAACCCATCGAGGGAGGGCAAACATCAGCGATACCTACTGAAAGACTACTTCAATCACGTGGGGGCAGAGATTAAGAAGACTGAGAAGAGAACATGCTGTCGTCTATCTGTCATCTACTCAAATAATTCAAGAACTTTTATTTAGCAAAGTGTTGACAAAAAAATAACCCCATTTTTCTAACAATTTAATGCCAATTCAATTTCACCAAAAATAATCCCCATCACAAACATAAATCCCTCCCAAACTCAGTTCACAAAATTAAATTTCATCACTTACAGATTAAAACCCAGGTCCTCAATTAACTAAGTTGACATCTCACCCCAACATGACCTAAGTTTATTGTTAAAAAATAACTTGCAAATTAGTAAAAAAAATAAAAAACCAGTTTCCAAATGAATTTTAGCCCCCAAATACCACAAAGAGAAATAATTTGAGGAAATATTTTATCCCAAGAATTAAAACAAATTGAAATGAAATTTGCAAAACAAAATTATACAAGGTGACAGTCCCAGTTTAATAATTTTTTAATCAGTTGGTCAGTCTGTTAGTCACTCCGTTGTCACTTATATGTTTGAATGTTTTGCTAGGTCTCACGTTTGTTTGTGTGTCAGTCCCTCCACACATAGAGAACAACTTATGTGTGTGGATAATGCATTATGTTTCAAGTTTGGCTTTGGGTGGGACGAACGTGGATTGGTGACTGGATCTTTGTTATTTGTTTTGGGGGTTAGGGATGTGCAGTTTTGAAATTGAGTTTTGTTGGGGGCTGGGGGTGTTTTTACTTGGAATTCTTAGGGAATTATGTTTTATTAAGGGGATTTTTTTATTAAGTTTTTTTTATTTCCTCTGTTTTGTGGTGGAACTTTATTAATATTATTAACATTCACTCATTCATTCACACAATTGTTTTGTGTATTTGCGGGAAGTGTAAGTGTTGGACGGTGTGCTTTTATTTGTTTTTGGGCAACAACAGCTGAATAATTGTTTTGGGAAGATTCGGGTGGCCCTTAGAAGGGCCGGTTTGGTGCGACTTGCGCAGACTAATCTGCTGATTTGGGCTGACTCTGCTGGCTGGACTGGCTGAGAGGTCTTGACTGTTCATAATGAGTGGAAGATGGCACTGGTGACGGTGCTAGTTGAAGTTGAGAGGGTGAAAATGGCTGTGGTGTGTCAATCTGCTGGTACTGTAGTACACTTGGAATAGCCCCAGAGAGATTGGGGATAATCCAGTGTTGTGTTGAGTTTTCTGGTGTTGTGAAGCTGCAACTTTAGGTGGGTTGTCTGGAAGTCCAAGGCTGTTGGTCATCCACAACTACATAAGAAGTTGGCTGTGCTGACGCTGATGAAGGCCTTGATGGCAATCACTGTAGCAGGCTGTGTTGTGGCTATCTGTGTAGGCTGCAAAACTGGAATGGAGACTGCTTGAGTATCCAGTATGGCGAGTATGTATTCACGTCCTGCTGCGGCCTGTGTTACTTCTGGAAGTTGAAATGTGGTGACCTGTTGACTTGTGGTGACCTGTCTCTTGCGTTCTTCGGCCTTGTAATTTATTTTATTGAGAAGCTTCACTCCTTCTTCTCTCTGTATCCTTAGCTGTATCTCCTAACTCAAACTGTGGTTGAGTGTCAGTTGGTACTTTAATCTTTCTCCTCCTGACCTTGACATGCTGATCAATCAATCAATTGTACAGCTTGTTTCAAAAAACCAAACTTAAAAATAAAATTGAAACCTCATAGAACAGATTTCACTCCCAACCAGTCCAGCCTAGCTCAGACTTAGGCTAATTCACAAAAAATGAATAACTTAAAATAAAAGCTGCACATCAGTTGTCTCTCGACAAGTCAAAGCCCAAATATACGCAGATTGTCTACCAATTTGCCTTTTTATACCCACAGATTTGGAAACCGGACGGCCTGTCGGTTACAGTTCCCGGCTTGTCTGTTACTGCTACAGGCCTGTCGGTTGTTGTTTAAGGCTTGTCTGTTTAAGTTTAAGGCCTGTCAGTTATAGGCTCCAGTTGGTTACAGTTACTGACTGGCCTGGAAACTTTACAGGCCTGTCGGGAACAGTTACAGACAGGCCCACTAAAGTCCATATCTGGAACAAGCCGGATACTTGTTACAGACTTGTTACAGCCTGTTTGATTAACCAACAAGGCGAGAAGTGTAACCAACAGGCCGTTAAGTTAAGCAGCATGCCTGTTGCTAGGTGGATGAAATTAGGGTCAGATACAACGGTCATAGAAATTTCAAACATATTTGATATTTCACCGACTCTCCCTGACAGGCCGGGAAACTACAACCAACCGTAACCGAACTTGTAAACATTGGTCCCCACTACCCAAAACTGCGTAGTTACCCCAGTGGAACACCTGCATTAAATATTCACTGTATTAATTGACTGCATGTTGGTTTATTTACCTCGGGTTTGACATCACTTTCAACACTATACAGGTCATATCACGACATGTAGTTTTTATGGGCAGAGGAAACCAGTACATACAGTTGGTCAAGGTTCTGTACTATAAACTGCTAACCATCGGTAGGTAAATACTAACTTTCCCAAATAAAGTCCAGGGTTTGATCCCAGAGGTGGGAGGCGAATGTGTTACCACTGCGCCCCGTGGCCCTCGTTGACCACATGTTGGCATGATTATAATAGATTATTTGTGGCAGATACCATTAGCCACCCAGTGTGAATATATATATTTTGGTTATTGATTCATAGTACTGAAAATCACAATTTTTACAATGAATATTTAACATTGATAGCAGCAATACATTAATAAAAAACAGGGATCTGTGTGGTCTATTGTAGTAGAGAATTTAATTAATATCAAACATCCCACAGCCTTTAAACCACATGAAGGGTCGTCAGTAGATGAGTGGATTAGCAAGTTGGGCATCTAATCAAATATTTACTGGCGTGGTATTTGGCGTAGTTATACAGGACTTGGCGCTATTTGACCTATCCTGACTGCATTAGTACAGTCCAAAAAATAGTGATTTGAATTCCCTTAGGTGAAAGTAGAGGCTCATGGCTGACTACCTAACAACATCCCTGAAGTTCTTTAGCCTAGTTTAGGGATAGGACCCAATGAGACACTATGTATCTGTACCTGGGATGGGACCCAGATCTCCTGTGTTCCGAGGCGAGTATGTTATCCACTTTCTCCATAGTGTTTATATGTTTTTGCCTCAAGACATTTTGAACCCACACCTGACAGTATCACCATAACAGTCGTGTTGCTAAATATAGCAGTTTTCCAAAGCCTACCAAATGACAGTTATTTACAACAATTCAATCCAGGGTACTTTTAACCCATCAATCATCATGCCGTGACATCTTTGTCTGAGTCACACCCACCCTCTTTCCCCCCTGGCCACCCCACAAATCTGCCCCTGGATATATTAATTCCCCGGGGACCTACGTTTAGGGTATGTCAATACGCCCACATGCTTCACTAGAATTGTACCAGGGAAGTTAATGATTGCAAATAACTAAAACTATGAGCTCATGGGTTTTTAATATCAGAAACTTCCACTTTAGTTTCTAAAATTCATACATTTATAATATAACCATCTGACACCTTACAATTCTTGCTCTTAGAATTTAAAGAATCTAAAAAGAACCATTTCTAACAATAATTCTAAGAATAAATAATTAAACATTCTCGACGGATAATAATTCCCAAATTCATTGATCTTTTAAAAAAATTCTCAGTCTAAAAATGACGAAGTGGATACAACAGCTTTTGCAGAAATCAGATAACATATTATTACAGTAATAGACCTACATCAAAGTATAAGTGACAAAAATGTATTGCAAATAGACCTTTCAAGAATAATTAAAATAACAATATAATATAATAATACTTATTATCAGAAACGTTTCTTATTTTTAGAACATTTTCTAAGGTGCCCTTATTCTGAGAATAAGAATGATAGTGAATACAGGCCCAGCTAGAGATTTTTCAGAGTTAGTCAATATTACACCTTCATCAATTAAAAGAGCATTTGAATAAAATCTTCTTAAATAAACTTCATGGGGAGATTTTGCCCTTTTCTGATCTACCAGAATATGATTTTACTATGGTCCATTGGGGAAGTAGAGGTAGGTTGGTACAGATCTGCAATATGTTTCCATCGAAGACATGACACCATTTCTTATGCGGCAATGAAAATAACATGTAATTACACACTTTTAATCCGAATTTAAAGTGAATTTCAAACAGATCAGGGCTTATCAGAAATGAATATATTTCAAAGACAAACCAAACTACTGTATTGATTTATTCTGACAACTGTCTGAAAGTTACAATAACACCACCCGTTTATTTAAATAAGAGCATAAATTTGTTTGTTTACTGTCAACAACATCTTTAAACAAAACTAGCTTATTTCAGCAAATGACGTCAGAGAAAATAATGGAGGTTTCATCACGGGTGTTCTAAATAACGGCCTACGGAAGTGTCTGTTCCACAGATTAACCTGGATAATCATAAACCCTGCCAGGCATCTTGTCACATTAAACAGTGCAGTCAGAAAATGACACAACTTACAGACCAATTCTTCATGTGTAACTTAGGGTGGAGTTCTCTTTATAAAATCATACTTTTGCAAAAGTGCAGGTTGTGTAAGTAATTTACACAAGCAAAATTAGGCCAATGAACCTTATAGAAAACTTTTTAAATGGGCGATAATACAATTTTTAGACGAAGTCAAATTCGGCAGATGATCATGACTAATAAAGCTTACAAATATATAAATTTTGCACCAATAAGCTCCAACTTTGAATTAATGCCTCACATTATTTTGGTTCAAATTTGGGACAATACTAGTTGACAAATCTAAGCAGTAGATTATACAAGAGTGCTAAGAGAAACTAGCAGGACAAAATAAATACTGCACTCCATGGGTTTAAATTTACCATTACTTCCACAATGGGTCAGCAAACAAGATTCCAAAATAAACATCAAAGATAATTATCTTGAGATAATTGAGATTAGTCTGAACAGGGACTCCATACAAAACTTTAGTTTGAAGTTCAAACGTATTGCAAGAGAAAATGGTTCTGAAAATGTCTTCACAAGACAAAAGATATACATAACACAGTAAACAAATATTAAGAAGTTAAATTTCTACAGAATCTAACAATGTGGTGATAGTGAAAACACTAATTGAGGACATTATGATGCTCTGTGATGCAAAATTACTGACTATGCTCTATTTATTTATTTATTTGGGGGTTTTACATCGCTTTCAACATTGTACAGGTCATATCACGATGGGTAGTTAGTCAAGGTTCTGTACTGTAAACTGCCAACCGACGGCAAGCAACTACCAGCTTTCCCACTTGAGGCCGTGCAGGGAATAGAACCCTGGCCTCAGAGGTGGGAGGCGAGAGTGTCACCACTCTGCCACCATGGCCTCGACTAAGCTCCAAGGGAAAGCTTCTTTGCAAATATAGAAATATATGTATTTAAAAAGTACTATTATATTCAGTGTAATCACATTCAGTTTTATAGAGTAATAACCATAATACCATCCGTCTAATGTGACTAACATTGCAGACTTAAATTAAAGCACAACCTTTTATGACACCCACTAAGGAATACTCTGTTTCAAACGAAGCAAAAAGCCCAAAATAGTTTGCACAAGTCTTTCACTACACAGCTGATCAGATTGACCCTTCCCAACCCTTGTCAAAACAATTTGGGGAGGCCTGATTGAGAAAAAGTAATAGTGTTTAGTTCAGTTGGCCTATCTTTTCCAATAAAGCTGGTGCATGTAAGAGCTATTCACTCTTTCAGAGAACTAAAAGAAAGGTAAAAAAATATATCCCAGGAAAGGATTACATTAAAAATGTGGACCTTAATTCTGAAGCCAGACATCGAGAGATGACTGTTGGGGTTTTAATGGATCTTTATACTTCTCTTATAACAAGACGTGTAAGAAAGTTCCTTCTGTAAAACATTCATATCACTAATGAACTTAAATCCTTTGCTGGTGCAGACTGAAAAGAAGCTTTATTGCTTGTAAAAAGAAGACTTCATTGCATTTTTTTCTTGTGAGTAAAGAGATACTAAAGAAAGGAAAGATTTTAAGTAAACTTCCTAGCCTTTCCATGGTATAGCTTTTATTGAAATTAGATAAAATGGTGTTTGATGGTACACAGGAATATTACATACTAATTGGTCAAGATATTCTGCTGAAAACCTTCAAGGCACTGATGTAACTGGCCAGAGTAAGTCACCTCAGCCAAAACCAGTGCTGGGGTTTAAAGTAACATGACCAAAATTAACCCTAGGGTCAGTGCGGGCCACCCTACTTTGTTACACTCCAATGTTACACATTTGATTATAAATAACTAGACCATACACTGCTATCCAAAAACAAACTTGGGTTGCTTTCACCTATTTCTGGGCAAGAGAGTAATCCTAAAGCTATGTTGGACTAGGTCAGAATAAACCTAGGATTTATTTAGCCAGGTCAGAATAAACCTAGGGTTTATTTAGCCAAGTCAAAATAAACCTAGGATTTATTCAGCCAGGTCAGAATAAACCCAGGGTTATTTTAGCTAGCTTAAAGTAACACTCGGTATAAAATAGCCTTGCCCAGAGTACCCCCAGCATTTAAACTGTTATAGGTCGTATTATACCTGGTTTAAATGGATTTGCCCAGACTAAAAACCTAACTGTATATTGGGCGTGCCCAAAATATTTAGCCGGGGGTATTTAGCTACCCCAAACAATCCCCATGGTTATTTCTGTGTCAGGTTTAATGTGACTGCTACACAAACAAGCAACTGCCAATTTTCAAACATCATATTGGAAAGGAATAAATAGCTTTACCTTAATGTATAGTTTGACCAAAACTATGGGACTTGCCATAATTGTAATCCAAATGTGTAGACACTAAAATTAAATTGAGCTATATTTCTTCTTCAGAATAACAGCTGTACTTGGCTGTCCTATGAAGCTGCATAAGTACCCACTTGACACACAGGAATGTCCAATGATGTTTGAGAGCTGTAAGTAGAACATTACATTAATTTCTATATGTTAATTCCTGTGTAAAATAACCAACATCCAAACATCTTCCAAAAGTTGTAAGTTTATGAACAAAATTTTGACAAAAGCTTTGCAACACAACTTTACCTCTCGTATTTTTTTTCACATGTTTATCAAAAAGTGTAAAATGTAAAACCTATTTATTTACAACCTAGCTTATCTATATGACATAATTATATGTAGAATCTGTCCCCAGTTGGATGCTCTATCAACATGTCTAGTTAATGATATATTTATTTATTTATTTGGGGTTTTACGTCGCTTTCAACACTGTACAGGTCATATCACGACGGGTAGTTAGAAGGGCAGAGGAAACCAGTACATACAGTTCGCTAGGGTTCTGTACTGTAAACTGCCGACCAATGGCAAGCAACTACCAGCTTTCCCACTTGTGGCCATGATGGGGATCGAACCCCGGCCTCAGAGGTGGGAGACGAGAGTGTTACCACTCTGCCACCGTGGACCTCAGTTAATGATATAAATAAGGTTTGGAAATTTCTGTGAATGGGGTGAGTGAAAACACTTGTTCACACAATAACCAAATGCAATAAGATCATGTAGAATTTCAGCTATTAAACTTGTACAGAAGTTTGCACTGACTGATAGAATCTAAATGTGTTATTATTTCAATCAAATCAGGCTAATATGGCAAATTTTTGAAGCAGGTTTTTGTTTGATGTATGACTGAAAATAATACAAAAAGATATAACATTTTAGACAAATTCTCTCTTTGTTTATACATTCAACAAATTACAGTCTATTATATATTGTATTCATGTATTCTTATTGAAATTGTGCTTGTGTAAGACAGACATTTTACGCAGTATTTTATATTTAGACTGATTCACCAGGTATCAAAGGTAACAAATCTCACATCATATGGTCATTGGTGTGTAACATGTCTTAAGGGGGGATATTGAAGATAAATTTTGAACTTTAGCTGATTTTTGATCCCTTAGTCCCCTTTAGTCCCTTATTTTGTAAATACAACCCTACCGAAACATTTTGTTGTCTCTGTGATAAAAAAATGTACTAATATGGCAACAAATATATTTTATTTAGTTGGCTACACTATGGACGATGTGGTGTACAAGTGGTTGGAGGCACCTGTTGAACTCGCCCCCACCCTAGAACTACCACAGTTCAGACTGGTTAACCACAGTAAGAAAGACTGTTCCCAGAACTATACTACAGGTAAAGTCACCCCAACAACAGCCTAAACTAATCAGAAATATATCTTACAAATGACGTGAATACTGTCTCCAGAATAAAGTACCAAATTTGACCGAATGTTTCCAAAAAAAGAATCTACAAAAACTGCATGCATGATTACAAACGAAGTTATCAATGCTGAATGAATGGTTTTGTGTGTGTAAAATTATACCATCAGCTTGATTCTAAGCCTCGACTTATTACAGTGCACTAAAGTAAAGGTTTGCTACAAGTTATATTATGATATCAGAAATGGGTGATTTTATTTTCTCGTCAATATCAGACTGACCAATACCTGGGTTACTTGTGTCAAAGTTAAGTTTGTAGGTTATGTAAATATTCCAGGTGTTGTGAGCATCATGCAAAAAAAAAAACAAAAAAAAAAAACAGATAGCAGTCAAGTACTTGTTAACCAAAGGGGACCTTTGAGTTTAATGGGGTGACAGTTAATCTGCAAACAGGAGCATTAAAATGCAGATCTCTACACAGATAAACTGTTCCAATCTTACAAAACACCTTTTTTTACTTTATCGTCCTTCAACATACCATAACCTGTCAAGTATGAGACAATGGAATGCTGGATGCCTGTCTTTGTCATGAAAACCTTTTTAAAATCAATCTAATACAACTTCAAGTTTTGTGAATGCATAAGGTGTACTTGTAAGATTGCATTTTCACTTTCATCCATGTTCATCCTTTGACGCTTATTCATTGCAGGTGCCTATCCATGTCTTGAGATTCAGTTCAAATTAAAGAGAGACATTGGTTACTACATGATCCAGCTGTATATCCCATCTGTCCTCATTGTTATCCTGTCGTGGGTGGCTTTCTGGATCTCCATTGATGCCATCCCTGCACGTGTCACCATCGGTCTGCTAACCGTCCTCACCATGACCACACAAAGTGCTGGAGCCAGGGCCCAACTACCTAGGGTCTCCTACATCAAGGTATGGAAGTAACACAATTTATCAACTTTCTTCTTCCATCTAAATCATCAAGGTGAAAGTGAAATGTCATTGTATAACTGAATCAGTTCATAGTTAAACACACGCAATAACAATGTAAACCATCCTAAAATAGAAATATGCCATGCAGGTAAGGATACACACATAGTTTCCTGGGTCCAGAAATTTGTGGAAGGGCACCACAATCCTTGGCATCTCTGGTTTGCAGCCTGTGTACCGTCCAATGGCTTAAATAAATGTTAAATAATGATTATATTCCTCTGTCTTAGAATCTGCTGAACAGAGGTTAAGTCTCAAGTTGGAGGTAAACTGCTTATGGTTCCACTGACAGAAGTCAGTAAAAATTTTTGGCTACAGTTTTAAGAGATAGTGATGCACTAAGTGTGTGGAACGGGATGCCTAACAAGGTCCATGCTTCCTCCTCTATTGACTTATTCAAGCAAAAAAACTTAAGATTTACCTCAAAAGCATATGGACCATAGCCCCTTCAGTAATCCTGCGTCTTTTTAAAGTTGAATATCATTTTACTTAGTTGTCTGCTTTTAAGTGGGGATTCAGCACTATGAAAGCTGATAAGATATGAAAGTATACAATTAGGGCAGAGCGGTGTAGTATTAAAACATCCACTTCGGGCAAATGACATCATCAGTTCATATAATCTCAGAAATGGCTGGTTTTCAAATTGCTTCCCTCAAGCCACTAACAATCCTCTTCTTGTCAAAACCATATTTTGAAAGTTATATAAGATCTAAATGTATCAAAGAAAAGTAGAAATACTTTAGCACTATCATTGGTTTTGATCAAATAGCTTTTGTACCATATACTTTCTTGTGTTTCAGGCTATTGATGTCTGGATGTCTGTGTGCCTCATTTTTGTTTTTGCATCACTACTTGAATTTGCTGTTGTCAATGTATATTCCCGAAAAGAGATCAAAAGTAGTCGGAGAGGAGAGTTTCGAAAAAGGGGGCCACCTCGAGATGAAGAAATCGCATTAGAACAGGTATGTTGTAACAAAGAAGTAAAAGTTATGATTTTTCCAGATATAGCAAGTGTTAGTTAATTTGAATATAGTTTTACTTGAATGTAAACTGGCTAATCTGGAGCTCACGTTATTTATAATAATACTAAAACCATTTTTCTCCAATATATCTGGGCCCGTATTCACAAAGATTCTTATTCTTAGAATTGTCTTATTCTTAGAATTTTTCTTAGAATTGTCGTTTTTCCTAGAAAAATTCTAAGAATAAGAATTTTCCTACTCACAGAGATTCTTATTCTTAGAATTATATTTATTCTTAGATTTTTTCTAAGAATGGCTTTTATTCTTAGAATTTTTCTAAGAATAACAAATTGCTATATGCACAAAACTCTTATTCTTGACACTAGAATTGCATCCAAACACAGAAAGTCACTTCTGGGCCTGTGTTCACAAAGATTGTTAGAATTTTTTTCTTTGAAGTACATTTAGTCTAACCTGTGCACACATTTATTTTTACTTCTATTCTTAGAATTATTCTTAGCGAAGAATTGTTTTGTGAATAGGTTTTTATTCTAAGAATAAGAAAATTCTTAGAAAGAATTTTTCTTAGACTTATTCTAAGAATCTTTGTGAATACAGGCCCAGGTCATCCTATTATTTCCTGGGCAGTTGACTGTTGTGTGAAACCAAAATGCATCAGTAATATATCTCTGTTATGTTTCACAATACCTGATTTTCACATGAGGTTACAACATTTTATTTTTATAAGTAATACTGTTCCAAAGGGACATTCAATCACAACTAACAATCTAAGACTCCAAACCTCAAGCAGTGAATAGGTTTGGTAATTTATCTCTTAGCTCTCACTGCTGTGGTCTTGGTTTCAAATCCAGCCCTTCATAACATACGGGTATCACTCCCGGTTTGTCCTAACATGAGATAAGGTGTTAAAAAGAACCCAAGCTTTGAATTTATATTGACTAGAAATGATATTATATATTTCATGAAATGGTTTAATATTAGGGAAATGTAGAACACTAGAGAAGTGTATGAAGTGTGCCTTATAATGTTTGATGGAATCAGCATTATTTGGGTAATGGTCCAGCTGTAGGTGTCCCATTACAATTACCAGTCAGCAAGCTGTGCACCAGAGAAAGGTCATGTTGTATATAGAAAACATAAAAAATGGTATTGTAATCCAATTTTATACAAAACCATTAACAGTCTGACAATGCTAATTTAGTATTTCCTCCATTTTAATCCTTTATTTTTTTCACATTAACTAAAGTAATTAGATATATTCTTCTTTACTTAACATTGTCTGCACCTGTGGTTCTAAGGCATTAAATATTGAATGCTCAGACATTCAGACCGGAGGCTTATAAGATACCAATAATAATTCCAAAATAGAACAAGTTAAATTCCCAGACATACAATCTAGAGATACTGCTGCAGTCCTGGTCCCAATACATACCTCAAAGTATTCATAAGCTGAAGCTATGCCCCTCGCTTACTTCCAAAATAATCCCAACTTCCATTACTTCTGAAGAAACTTAAAGGAGATTAAATTTTTTTCAACCCTTATGCCAAGTGACGTCACTGATCAGATTTGGTACATTTTTGTCACTGCATTCAGCTCCCTTGAGGTATGACTTAATGCCATACTACAACTGAACTTAAGTGTGGGATCTTTAAGTGTAACAAGTGAGGCAAAGGAGACAATTTGTTGAGATGTAATGGACATCTGATGTGTGGGCAGGTTGAAGGGAGATTGATGGAGGAATAAGTCTCAATTCTAAAAAGGAGATACAATCCACAAATGCAGCATTTAATATTGATGCCAGTATCTCCCAGTGTGTAAACTGTAAGACCTCTTTTAGTCAAAGCTTGAGATCTGGATTTAAATATAACAGTCCCTTTAAACTCCATTGACTTTATTTGATATTCACAAATTCCATTAAGTATATAAAGTGACTGTATTCTGTCGTTTTGAAGATGCAATTTAGGTGCCTGTCCTATTTTTTCCTCTCTTAGAATACATTATTTTCATATACAATTTTCTCACTACCATTTACGAATTAAGTGGAACCTTTTTCTATTTCTTGTTTTAAACAGAAACTGCAGAGAAAATCTGTTTAAATGGAAAATAATGGAAAGTCCAAATTGTTTCCCTTATGGGGCTGTGGATACTTTAGAATACTTTTTGTATCAGGGAAATGTCAGACTGAAGTTCTGGAAAGAATTATTAGAAACCACACATTCAAAGTTAAATATAAATTAATTTCTTTGCTTTCTATTATTAAGTCAGGATATATGTGTTGTTGTGTCATTCATTCATACCTATTTTTGTATGTATAAGTTATTTTACATGTGTATGCGTTTTATTGTAATAGCTGTCTGAATATGTGAATTATTTGAAATAACAAAAGAAAAAAAATATTGTTCTGTTGACAAAAAATGTAAATAACGGCATTTTCAAACTCATACTTCCAATAGTTACACATGCATATATATCAACATTTATATTAAGCATTTATATTATATTTCTATTAATCCTTTCGCCAATCTCCTGCTACTTAAAGCTCTGTTAACACAGGTCAAAGGAATTTATCTAAAGATGGTGTTGTGTTTATAGAGGGATGCTATTTATACAAAATATGTGGTATTTATCAAAAGGTAAAGTATTATCATAGGGGTGGTATTTACACAAAAGGTAGGGTGTGATATGTTAAAATAAGTGAAGGGATATTTATAGAGTGATGGTTCTTCCAGAAAGCCATAGCAGCATTTGTAAATAGTTAAAGTACTGTGGTATTTGGTTAGAAGCAAAATATAGAAATATGGTGTGATTTGTATTTATATACATACAGGTAGTGTTGAAGCAATGTAAGGTGGTATTACAGTCGTGTAAGGTTGGTGGCACACTTTGCGGCTTGATAATCTATCAATGCAAAAGCAATCATATTCTGGGATACATACCCTATCGACTTGGCCTGCCAAGAGCAAACTTCATGAGAACTAAGCATGAGAGTTCCCCCCCCCCCCCCCATAGATATCGCCATAGAATTCTTAAAATCTATAAAAAATATAAGATTAAGGTTTATAATTCTTTTTATAATTAGGATTTGTTTCTTATTCTGATTCTAATTTTCCTTTAAGGTGCTTAAATTTCCCCATTTGCAAGGGTACTCTTAGGTACAACAGCACCAAAACAGTCAACCAATATCAGTATCAAAGGACAGAAAGGGATTAAACACAACAGACACCACCCAGGTGTAAAGGTGGGAATTAAGCTTCTTTATCAAAGATGCAACAGAGGAGCATGCATGAATCTCACCAGGAATGCATCTCATACAGCGGGGAGCATCAAGAACAAAGCTAAAACTACATTGTCAGAGTAGATGGGTGAAACTTTGGTACAGCAAGGAAATTACCAACACTCTAACTGCACCTGGTACAGTAAGAATAACTGTAAGAAGAAAGATATGGAGCACAATACTTGGGAAAGCCAGCGTGAAGACTGAAGACACTTGTAAATAAATATGGCTGTTTTAAACCCTGAACAATATTCAAGTTGTAGCCAACATGATTTCTTAAGTACAGGTTCTATTCTTGTGTATCTACTAGTGTTCATAAAAATCTAGCTGCACAGGGTATTTGCATACATTGTTATTTACATAGATTGAACTTACTGAGACTCCTAAAAGTAAATTACAATAGTTCGGATGACTACTGAAAAAAGCATTGGCCACAACTGTGGAAACATCATGAGAAGTCCAAGTTGGATAAAACATTTTTTGCACCCATCTAATCTAATCTAATGTGGACTTTTATAGCGCTTAATCTCCATCACTGATGGACTCTAAGGCACAACTGGACATAAAGCAAGGCAGTTGACATTAATCCGAGGACATAGCCAGGTCATACCAAGGAGACACAGGGTGACAGGAGAGGTTATGGGAGGATATGCTTTTGCAAATAGGTATGTTTTAAGCTTCTTTCTGAAGGAGGCAACTGATGCTGCACTGCGCACATCATGAGGGAGTTCATTCCAGATCTTAGGAGCATCAAAGCCAAAGCTGTGATCAAAATGTTTGACTGACTTGAAGACTGATGAGCGGAAAGGAGGAACAGTAAGGTATTGATGATCTGGGTGACTACGCCTGGTACTATAGGAACAACTGCTGAGTGACAAGAATGGTTGAAAATAGGAAGGAGAACCACTATGTAAAAATTTATAAACTAGTGTTGCAGTTTTGAACATACATCTATACTTAACGGGGATCCAGTGGAGTTGCTTCAGAATGGGTGTAACATGAGCATACTTTCTATGATTTGTACCAATCTGAGCGAGGGTATTCTGAATACTTTGCAATTTGTGCTGATTGAAACATGAGAAACCCCTAAACAGAGAGTTGCAGTAGTCTAGACGACTACTAACCAAGGCATTTGCAGCAAGGACTGCCACTTCTGGAGTAAGATACTGTCTTATTCTATGAAGGTCGCGCATCTGAAGAAAGCACGCTTTGCAAGTCCTCTTGACATGTTCAGAGAAGGAGAATTCCGCATCAAACCACACACCTAGATTTCTGACCGAGTCAACCAGATGAAGAAGGCTACCAAGAATACTAAGAGGAAAATGGGAGGAAATCTTCCAACGCTGAGCCTTAGAGCCAAAGACAATAAATTCAGTTTTTTCTGGGTTGAGCTTCAGTTTACTAAGAGACATCCATCGTTGCACATCATGAAGGCAGGCATTTAGCTTGGCAAAAGCAGCAGAGGCATTCTTATGGGAGAGATGGATGTATAGCTGTGTATCGTCTGCATAGAAGTGGAATTTAATATGCAGATGAAGGCGAATGATTTTGCTAAGTGGTGTAGTATAAAGTGAAAACAGCAATGGACCCAGAAGAGAACCTTGGGGAACACCATAGATGAGCTTACTTAATTCAGATAGTGTGGAGCCTATCTTGAATGTCTGGCATTGATCACTCAAGTAGGAAGCAAACCACTTTAGAACAGTTCCACCAAGACCAAACCAGGATTTCAGGTAACCGAGGAGAATATTATGATCTACAGTGTCAAACGCGGCTGATAAATCAAGAAGAACTAGAGCCGTAGGTTCACCGCGTGCCAGAGAGAGATGGACCTCATTTTTTATTGACAATAAAGCTGTTTCAGTGGAGTGTCCTGGCTTAAAAGCTGACTGATGTCGATTGTCCAGTTTGTTATTATTGATGTGTGACGTAAGTTGCTTAGCAACAACTCGCTCCACCATGCACCCAGGTTCTGGGCAGAGAGGACAATCCAAGTTGTCAATTAGGGGAAATATGCTTTCAAACTATCCCTCTATCTTATTCAACCAAAAAGTATAAACTCAGTCTTATCAAGATTTGATTTTAAGTTTATTATTATCCATCCAGTCTGTTACATCATTAAGGCACCTGTTCAACTGTTCAAAAGCAGAAGAGGCATTCATCTATGGCAAATGCACATAACGTTGCATGTGATCAGCATAAAAATGAACTTAATATCTACTGAGAAACCTGTGTCACCGACCCTGCCCTAATTTACAAGGGCGGGGCACAAAATGATTGATAAGTTTCCACCTTATTGTATTTAGATACTTTTAGCGAGAAAAGAGGTTCTTGTTGGGTTAGGAGTTAGCAAGATATGCATCTAATCAAAGGTTGTCACCTCTGTGGGTTCGAGTTCCACAAGTGACAATGCAGAGGACCCGTCTCAATATGACCCTGGCTGTTGAATGGTATGTAAAACCCTAACTTTGAATTTAGTGGGAAAACTTTCCTGATTCAAAGAATATTGCTATTTAAAGACCACAGCAGTTCATTTTTCAATCTTCACTGTAACCTAATTGCAACATAATGGTTGACGGAGCATTTCACGAAAAACTTGAATGACGCAAAAGTTGTAACATAATTAGCTTAAAAGGGTAATGCTCATCAAACATGCATCAGGCAAGAAGAGGAGACTCCTGGTACAAAAATTCATGTCCTTAAAAGTGTGAAAACCTGTTAGCCTGTGGCAAAGGGAGAATGCATGCTCAAAACGTTTGGCTAATTCTGTTTCTACTGTAGCTTTGTACTCAAGCTTCTGTCAGGGACATATTTAAATGGAAGATTCTTCAAACCTAATGTGATATCACAGAAATATCATTTAACATTATAACAGTGGTTCAGAGAGAATAGCATATAAAGATGTCAGCAATAACTGTCTTGTGAAGTCATGATATTTAAATTATATTTATATTTTTACATTTCATAGAAACGATAAGAAGCTTCTTGGCAGGGCTGGATTACCACCAGTACACCCTTTCTTTTAATTAATAAGACTATTTGCAAAAATATGCTGTCTAATCCTGATCCAGAACCAGTATAGTATTGGACAAAGACACTGTTGGTGGTTTAAGTAGAGTTCAACAGCCAAGGGTCATACTGGGACAGGTCCACATAATCTGCCACCTGTTGGAGTCAAATCCAAACAGAGGTGATAGCCTATGGTTAGCTGCCAAACTTGCTAACCTGTTTCTGTATTGAAATGTATGCACAAAACATGGCTGTGTATTCATAGCACCTTTTTACCATTTTATGATTGTTTAAAATGCAAACAGGGAGTAAGATGTGTGCTTAAAATTAGTGTGCCATCCAGGATTTGGCATCTAATTTACATATGATTTAGTCTGTCTAAAATTAGTGACTTAAGGTGGATTTGCCTCTCAGTCGGAAGAGCAAGGTTCTCTTGCCAAGGTTTGAAGAATGGGACTTCAAGGCTTTTATTTCGGAAATAACACTCCTGAAAATCACAAGTGAGAATATAGGTCATACACAACATGATTGCACTTGCATGCTTTTTAGCAGATATTGCACTTTGTATACGTGAAAATAAAAGACTTATATGACAAACAGAAGCACTCAGAGAGTGCATACTTCTGCCAAGACCCAAATCATTTTCTAGTACTTTTGAGTGCAGTGGTAAGCAAGAGCACTCGGAGAGCCAAGGTAACAACACCTCCAATATTACTCATGAGAGCAATGATTAAAAGCACTTTACAAAATTCCTGGATTCAGACGGTGATTTGGATCCCCACCAGAATTGAAGCATCTGTTCCTTGCGCCACTGTCAACATACATTTCTTGGAAATTTTAGCAAGATATGTCCATAATGTTTTGAGTTATTTTGCAAAACAAAGAGAGGGACAGACAGACAAACAGACAAAAAATGTATACTGCCAAAACATATACTCCTTGACACAGAAAAATTCCTTTAAAAGCCCTGGATCCAAAATGGTTCTTTCCCCAAATTATGTTAGACCAATACCCACCTACTGTGGAAATTTTTATGTAAATCTATGCAGTAGTTTGTTCACAATCTTGCAGACTTTGAAAGAAACCAATGCAATGGTCACACAACCTTCTTGGCGGTGGTAACAATTATTAATAAGAAACATAATGTGTACAAACCTAATACAAGCTATGGTATAGCTAATCTAAGTCTAATGTGGACTTTTATAGTGCTTAATGCCCATCAATTGACATACTCTAAAGCGCAATTAAATAAAACAGTTTGAGTAATGTTAAATATAATAACATAGCTGAGTCATACCAAATAAAACACAGGGGTGACAGGGAGGCTATGGTGGATAGGCTTTTGCAGTTTTGAAATCTTGAGCTTCTTCCTGAAGGAGGCAATAGATGCTGCACTGCATACATTATTAGGAACATCATTCAATATCTTGGAAGTATCAAAAGCAAAACTATGTCCAAAGTGCTTCACTGACTCGTAGATTGAGCAGAGGACAGGAGGATCTGTACACACTGATATACCAGCAACAGTGTTGCTGTATGATATATTAAATTACTTTATATCATCCACAAGAATAAATTTGATGTGTTCTTGGACACTCTGTGTATATTTTAAAATTTACCAGCCCGTTATATCATCCAGGACTCAGAGCTACCACTGAAACAGCATCATTCCAAAAATTCAGATTACATCATCAACTGAAAATGCTACATAATCAATAAGCACATTTTACCACAGTATAAATTCCACTGCCACTTGGAGATAATCTGACTGCTTTATGGTGACTATAATCACCCAAACACACTATTTAATAACACTTGGGTGAAATAAACCTCCCCAAGTAATTTTCTAGCAAAGCAGACTAAGCATGACTTATTGCAATGACCCCATAGATTATAATTTTTCCCCCCTTCTTTATGCCTGCAAAATGATTTTTGCATCTTATTTTATTGATAATGGATCAGACAATCAGTTCCAAATTACTACCATTGATTCTGGCAATTTAACTTGCACCCAAATTGCCAGCAGGGTAAAGATAAGCCCTTGTAATGGCATGTTTTATGACTGACTATAATGTTATCTCCATGATATACATATAACTGACATCCAGTCTCACTTCGGATACGTGTATTTACTGAAATTCATAATTATGAAATTTTCATGTCAAGGGGACAACAAAAATGTATAAAAAATAAATAAACAGTAATAAAGCCATATTCAGTTGTCAAATAGAGTAGCATTAACAAATCTTAGGAAATTATTTCCATCAAAAGAATTATCTTTACTTTTTTCGGTCTTGCTACATAACTATCTATTGATTTATTCAGGTAAAATCAACTGAAGTAGTTGTGTATGTAAAGTATGTAAAGGAAAGCAGTTTATACCAAATGGTCAAGAACTTTCACTGTAGATTCATCAACAAGTTACATTTTTCCCACATACTCGGGTTTAATTAAAATCTACATTTTCATTGGTTACTGGCTAGTCTGTCATCATCTTTGCTGTGCCAGAAAATTGAATAGACAAAATGTGCAAAACTCATTGTAACTGTAGTTGTGTTATTTCATATTTTATGTGATTGTCCCCATTTCATAAATGTTGGGTTCAAATATACCAATAATCCTGCATGCCAGTAATCTTGTATTTCCAGATTAACATAGTCACACATAATGGAAGGGATTTTAAGACTGCGAGAGAACCGCCAGACAAGAGCCAGCTATTCCGTGATCCTGAAAGTAGACAAAAGGCACGGCACATTGATAAACTCTCCAGAAAACTGTTTCCACTTGCTTTTTTATCATTCAATCTCATATACTGGCTAGCCTACATCCTCGGATAACAAGCTGTTGGATTCATGGTGCATTGTACATAAGAATCTCATTCTAGGAAAGTCAGCTCATTCTAGTGTCATCAGCATACAGTTGAATGTATGAAAATATGGTGTCTCCAGAGTAACTGTTAGTCACATCGCTTGATATTTTTGCAGTCTGTTTTATACTTGCTTTGGTAGAATGTTGTGATATTTATGAAAATAAAGGCATAAAACAAACAGTGGCCAAGGCATTAAAATGTACCAATATCAAACAAAACAGTAGTTGTGACAGTGAAGTATACTGGTACATAAGACACTAGTGGCCCAGACAGTAAAAAGCACTGCAGCTGGTATATAACAAAATGGCCACTGAGACAGTAAAATGTATTGGTATAAACCAAAACGTGGCTGAGAGAGTAAAACATACCAATATAAGTGAATGGTTGAGACTGTAAAATAAACTGTTACAAAACAAGTGGTTATAATAGTAAAACGTAATGGATAATACAAGTGGTTGAGATAGTAAACTATACTTGTATAAAATAAGTGGGACATCAAAATGTACTAGTATAAACAAGTGTTTGAGACAGTAAAATGTTCTTGCATAAAACCAAGTGGTTGAGACAGTGAAATTTACTTGTATAAAACAAGTGGTTGAGATAGTAAAATGTACATGTATAATCAAATGGTTCAGCCACTAAAATGTACTTATATAAAACAATTGGCTGAGAGAGTAAGACATACTAGTATAAAACAAGTGGTCAGGACAGTAAAACATAGTGGTATAAAACAAACCATCATCTGAGACAGTAAAACATACTGGTGTAAACAAACCAATGGCTGGACAGTAAAACTTATTGGTATAAAACAAACCAATGGCTCAGTAAAACTTATTGGTATAACACAAACCAATGGCTTAGTAAAACTTATTGGTATAAAACAAACAAATGGCTTAGTAAAACTTATTGGTATAAAACAAACCAATGGCTTAGTAAAACTTATTGGTATAAAACAAACCAATGGCTTTGTAAAACTTATTGGTATAAAACAAACCAATGGCTGGGACAGTAAACTTACTAGCATAATTCAAAGAAAGAGAAAGTAAAATCCACTGGCATAAACATAAAACAGTGGTCAGGGCAATAAAGTAAACTATCAGAGATACATATAAGAAGACATTACTAAATTGTTTTTTGAAATAGTTTAATGCAATACAAGTATACATAATGATAAAAAAAAGAAGTTGAGTGTGCAATGATAATTTATTTCGCAAGACAAAATATAAATTATATTTTAATTATTTTTGTATGCATTAAAATATTTTACAAAGACATTTACTTTACAATCAAAAGTCAATACACTTGTGAGAAAGAGTTGATAACAATTATATATCAATTTATTCTGAGAAACAGATAACTGCAGAGATAAGAGTGCAAAATCAGAAACAATAGCTTATGGTGTAAATAGACAGTTATATATATGCCTAAAGTGTAATTGTGATAAACGTATAGTTTTTTATGAACTCAGTGTATTTGACAATAAATATTTCTGTGAGTGTTCTAATTGTAGTTTGTCAGAAACAACACTTGAAACTCTGTACATTTGTTTTGGTGTATTGTATTGGTGAGTGGGTTGTGGCAAACAGAAGATGAAATCTGAACCCGCCATTGAATCACCAATGTGTGCATAGAACATGTTGTAAATCGTCCATGTTGCAAAGCAACTTTATTGTTTCATACACCATGCATGTTGTTTTTAAAACAAATCTCAACAACAGAAACACATGTTAGTATTTATGGCTCAATAATGCGCTCGTACAGATTTTCCCAGATGCAAAAAATATTTCAGTTCACAATGTACCCATATTTATTTTCTTTTTTTGTGTATTTACTGTTAGCATGGATAGACATTTGCTGGTATTATTTGACAAAATTACCACTGATATTGTCTGTATTGTATGAATAAAATTCATCACCAAGTATATTCGTCACCTGCTCTTAAAAAGTCTCAAGTAACAGAATATTTACACTTGAAAAAAATAGAATAAGTGCTTCAAAAACCTATTTATTATTCCACACTGAAAATATATTGTGACGAAGTTGACATTTTGTCATTAAATTCCAGTAACAAACTTCACTGGGTGAAGAACTGGCTGAGGGTACACAGTTATCAATTGTCTTTTTAAAGAAAGCTTGATAGAACATTGGGGGGCCACGGTGGCAGAGTGGTAACACTCTCGCCTCCCACCTCTGAGGCCGGGGTTCGATTCCCGGCACGGCTGGTAGTTGCTTACTGTTGGTCGGCAGTTTACAGTACAGAACCCTAACGAACTGTATGTACTGGTTTCCTCTGCCCTTCCAACTACCCGTCGTGATATGACCTGTACAGTGTTGAAAGCGACGTAAAATCCCAAATACATAAATAAATAAATAAAAGATAGAACATTGGAGCTTCACATAAGTACTCATAAGTGTGAAAAAGGCAGGACCACTGTCAAGGTATTATGTTTTGCCATTCTTGTATGTGTTTGTGTGTCTGTTAAAATATACCTAGTAGAGCACTGAAACAATCAGTAGAATCAGAGATCAAAATGTCGGGTTTGATGTTCTGTTCAACAGCCAGGGTCATATTGGGACGGTCCCTCAACATTGCCACTTGTAGAGTTAAACCCACACAGAGGTAACAGCTGAACTCTATCAGGTGCTCCCAAACAACAACCAAATTTCCTACTTCTGATGTAGCCAGGAAACAAATGCAGAAACTGAACGGGACGTAAAACCCCAACTTTGACTTTGACAGGTGGGGGGTGGGGGGTGGGGGGGAGAACGTATTCCAACACTGTTTGGTTTGAGACTTAGAATGTTTGAACCAGCTTAGATGAAATCAATGACAAAAGTATGCGTTCTTCAAGTAATCTTGTTTTTAATGATGACCACCATGTCGGCAAACTAAAAATTAGAAATGGTCACTTTTATTTTTCCATTGATGCATTATAATGAATTTTATGTGTTTCACAATATTTCAACAATCAGTTTGTATAAGTTTGTCATGTAAAGTCATGGAAAAAACAGTTGTACAGGCCACCTTTAACAGAACATGTGTGGATATACAAATTTAGGTTTCTCAATATTCAGTCAATTGGCTCAATGAAATTGAAGCTTCTCTGAAAGCTGTTTTTGGTTTGAAAACCTTTTCTCTAATAAACTGCTACCAATTGTTAATCCTCTCATGTACAGTAGGCTGAACGATAATGTTTTATTAACACCACCAAGGGGGGTTATGTTTTCAGTGCATCCATTTTTCAGTCTGTTTGTATTAGTGGTTACTCCAAACCCAATAAATGACTCATTTATACTGCTAGCGCCTTACCAAGAGAAGAACGGATTAAATTTTTTGAAAGATCCAGATGATACTCTGGACACAAAACAGTCCCGGATTTCCCACAGTTCCATTTTCAATGATTTACTCACACTATCCCACTGTAAGGGTTGAAACAAAAATATAGCAGAATTGTTAAAATTACAAAATGGTGAAGCTCAGCTGCCTTGTAAGGAGGTTTGCACTCTTGGAGTGCTTTCTATGTAAAAACCCCCTATCATTATGCTTCTTAGATGTTTTTTGTCTTGTCCGTCAACAGTGAATACTTCTCATCAGTTTGACATGTACCTAAATACTCATATCGTGTATATTAGCAGTTTCACTGAATAAAGATTACCGATTGATCGTCAGAGTGTTCTTTGTAAAAGTTAGTCATGATTTGCTCTGTTGAATTTATGTGAAATCTCAATAACCTTCTTTGGTAAAATAAGACAAAGATGGCTGATCTGAAGGATTTCTGTCATTACACACCAAGACTTACAAAACTCTACCAATGTCAGGATTCAGGATTCTGTTTTCACAATACCATTATGCTAACCTTGCTTAAGGCTCAAATTTACATGATATCTGTTCAAACATGCACACAGATATTTGGTATTCATAAAGCACTTGTACATGTTAAGAAGAAGAACTGTATCAGACAGCTGTATGCTGCTGTAAAAGTCAGTACATGTATGAGTACATTATAGAATCTGAAACTCCATTATCTGAACTAAAAACTTTTGGTAACTGCAAAGAAACTTGAGCCTTCAGCAAGGCTACCATTGTACCATCTTCAACAGAATAACCTTTTTCGATTATAATTATATCATTATTGTACCTTACTGACCTGTTTAAACATAATTTTGTCAATATATCTCATAGCTGTGAAATACACGACTGCCTTATAAATTCCCGTGCTTATTCTTTGAATATACAATACCACCTGGGAATGTTTCAGTGTGTTACTTATGAAATATGAAAATGCTAATACAGAAAGTGGCAACTTCTTAACAAAAAGACATTAAATAACAATAATGGCAACAAAATCAGGATAAAATCATTTTGTTCCGTCTTAGTATCAATATACTTTGATGTTACTTTGGTATTTTTTGCAGTTTATTATTATGTTTTTCCTTTACACTATGAACCAATCTTTTAAGACATTTAATAAGGCTATTGGATATTTGACACACCCTTTTTTATTGGTCGGGTTTTTTGTTTTTTTTTGCTTCAATAATTTTTTTAAACCACATTGCATCATATCATAATACAGGTGCCAAAACAGCATGTAAATTGTTGCATACACATTAACTTCAGTTTAAACAAAGTTTAATCTGAAAAATAATGTTATTATTTTTGCAACACAGACAATTCTTTTTATATTGAATTTAAATTACTTTCATATAAAATTGAAATGGCTTCATATTAGTTTTAGCATTTGCTTCACCACTTTATCATGAGAACTTGATCAGTTGAACAAAAAAGGTACAAAGAAGTTTCTTAATATCTTTGCAAAATAACATTCCTCATCCATCAGCAACTAAGTGGTTAGATTTTACCACATACATATAGTAAAATGATTTAAATCTTAGTTGAAATGTTGCCCATGCATTACTGAGGTTATATGAGTTTTAAAAACTCTTGTTTTTTGGCACTTTCACAGTGATATACTTCACCAACTCAAGAAGATGTGATATAAACAGAATGTTAAGCCAATTTCACATTGATTTAACATCTTGTATATGAAGCAACTCTTGGGGGGCCACGGTGGCAGAGTGGTAACACTCTCGCTTCCCACCTCTGAGGCCGGGGTTCGATCCCCGTTACGGCCTCAAGTGGGAAAGCTGGTAGTTCCTTGCCGTTGGTCGGCAGTTTACAGTACACAACCCTAACGAACTATATGTACTGGTTTCCTCTGCCCTTCCAACTACCCGTCGTGATATGACCTGTGCAGTGTTGAAAGCGACGTAAAACCCCAAATAAATAAATGAAGCAACTCTTATTACATGGTGCCGTAGAGCAGTGCTGTGACATTGCAAACCAACGTCCTGTGTAAAGTACATACCAAATGCAACAGGAGTGACAACTCTGCCATTAAATTTTAACATGGATTCAACAATTTGCTAAAAATAATTCACAAAAGTTAAAATGGATTTTTAATTACATGAAACGATTTATGAATCAGTCTGGCTTTTCATGATTTAAAATAAAATTGTTAGAATGAAACGTTGAAAAATGTCTGAACTGACGTCAGAAAAAGCCCTGTGGTATAACTTGGAGTGGAATGTGAGAGAATTATTCATATCTGACTGACAAGAGTTGATATTTTTACAGCTTTACAACTTCAGCGCACATGTAGGCTCAAGGCAGAACATCACTCAACGGTGATGTGTACCTTGCCTGTGTAACATGTAATAAGTCTGTCAAAGTGGCATTGTTAGTAGCTAGCTATCTGCAGTTTTTGCAATATTATCACTTGCTGTGCTCTGACCAAGACTTGCTGTATTTGTGTACTTCATATTTACAACCGCTTATATAAACAAAAACTTGACATAAATAAACAAGTTATAGATATACATTAGTAGAATATACCCCTTGTTTTTTATTGTGTTTGTTTGAAGTTATATCAGATCTGGCTCTTCATTTGCATATTAAGACTGACATCTGCACTGTTTTGTCCACTGTTTTTTCGACTTTCCCAGGAAGATTTATTATTTTCCCAACAGCTGCACTAGGCAATGTCTCATTTATTGTGAAAGGTTTTGCTTTATATTATATGCTGAAGTTTAAGTTGTCTGAGAACATGACCAGAATGTAACGCCTCTCTACCTTTCATCAATTAGATATACCGATATCTAGATTACAGCTGTAACTAAATAAGTTTTATTTGATACAAATGCTTATAAAATCCAGTTTGACTTCTTCTTTTAAATAACAAAACTCTTGTTTGTTTTAGGGGCATAATTTGTTAAAAGCACATGTATATTTGAATAGATATGTGATCCCTACTCGGTTTAATTAGACAAGACCGTGCTTGTAAATGCCTTTATTATTTCTAGTTTTGAATATACTTTTTACATGGAGAGTGATATCCTCAAAATCATTTGTGGCACCAAACCTTGAGGTAAGTCACTCAGCCGTTAGGTATGACCTAATATTTATCAAACATTAACTAAAAATGTATATTGCTAAATATTTTATGCAAGGATTAAATGACTGAAAAAACCGAGTTGGTTTATTAACTCCCTTTATATGGAAAAATCTAGTTTTTAAAGCTCCTCACTCAGAGAAAATCTGTTTCAATTTAATTAATTTGTACAACAGTTCATTGGTCGTCTCAACCTGCAGTATTGAATGAGGCATACAAATATACACAAACTTAAACATTTAAGTTTGTATATACTTCAAAATGGGTTATACATATTCGTGAAGACGGTTCATATCATTCACTAACTTTTTATAGTTATTACAATTATTCTTAGTAATAGGAAAAGGAGAGAAATTTTGAAGAACAAGATATATTTTTAAAATTCTAAAAATTTTAATAATAAATTTGGATGGAGTAACTGCATAGAAAGCAAGCAGTATTAGCATTTAACTCTCGGGAAGAATAAAGATTATTTTGGAAATAATGCAAGACTCCTGATGTAAGAATATCCTAAAAGTAAAAAGTGACTATGTGCCCAGGTATGAATTCTTGCACTGCACTATACAAATGCATTCATGGGTCTTATGGCTGGAAACACTTGCATTCAGTTATGGATATTTAACTTATTATATAATTAACTGTGGGTGTTGCCAAACTTGGTGGTCTTGGGTAAGACCAATCCTAATTAATTAGTCTGTTCAAAACCATGACCACAGAAATGAAAGCGAAATGATCATTTGGCATAGCAGGCTCGCCCACTGGCCACTGGGTCAACTCACTGCATGTGGCGCAACAACACATCACTGCTATAGCCATAGGTTTGTCATGCATACTGCTACCATACCAGTTTTAATACATCAATGAAAGGACAGTGAACCTAACTATTATTCAACATCCAGAGACAATACTTCCATATAAACACTTATGTCTTTCACTGTTATATGTTGTGTTAATTGATTTGTATGGTATATACACCATGGTATAGGCCATATCATGACAGTGGGTTGAGTAGATGGAGGAAAGAAAGGCATATAAGCAGGTCAATATTCATTAAAACCATCAATTTGGTAGCAAAGAACTACCATATTTTCCAGTTAAAGATTTTGTCAAGCAATTAAACCCGGGATCTGAGACTATGATAGCTGATATTTTAGCCACCATGCTGCCATTGTTCTGTTACCATTGAATTTGCTGGGAGTAAGTAGTTACATAACTAGCAAGTTCTATCCTGCAAATTTTAACAAGATGCCTACTTCATTTACACACTAATCATTCTTTGTGTATGGAGCGTATGCAATCTGCCTAAGTACACAGTTGCTTTTACCAAAGAACACATCTGTCATCAGCAGACCATAAATCAAACCTGGCTTGTATGGAACCTACTTGTCAAAGAGAAAAGATAAACCAGCATAAACGTGAAAACTAAACTCCATCCATGAATAACATTATTTCTTACATTGGTTTTAAAACAGTGATACAATGGTATATATATTGATCTTCAATAATAAGTTATAAATCTATGTGGAAAAAAGTTGACAAAGGAGATATACTTAGCGCAGAAGCATTGGAAAATGAGTAGAGGTTTGGGATTAAGGCTCACAGTTGAGATTATCTTGAGGAATGATTGTTCCTGGAGTATATAGCAGGAGTATGGTGCTAATTACACAGCTGGCTATCCACAATTCACAGTTCACATGCGGGAAATACACAGGATGCTCTCCATACTGTACAGTTCTCATAGATCACCATCTGTTTGTCCAAATAGATTGAGTGTAATCTGATATTTAAATGGCAATAACAGTTTAACTCTACCAAGTACAGTTGATTGATACTTAACACTATAGCTGAAAACAGTAAATTAGTAAGTGGTAACCTAGACTACGTGATCTATACAAACAGGTCACAGCAAATGAAATAATCTTTAAGGAGGACTGAGTTGCAGTTAGAACCCTCATTGTGTAAAAATAGGATCCAGATACAATGTATAGTTTGTGAATGATGTGCACGGACAGACAGATAAACCAACAAACACGCCTGATGACAATACTGTCGCTACCTTCACTGTCGGGGAAGGGTAACAATCAGTATAATATGATCACCTCAAAGTGGAAAATCATAAAAAAACAGATAACTTAAGTTCACTTAGTGAACTACTTCACTATCATCACCTAAACTGGGAAGGGGGGGGGGGTCAGATCTATATTAAAAACTGATAAATGGTCTGATTTAGTTTGATAATTTTCTAATTAAGCATTCAGGTCAACATGATGATCAACAGTACACGAAACACTGATTCCTACGCTGATTATTTGTTATTTAAAATAACTGTCTTTGTACTGTATCTAAAAATACTTTAATGTTAAAATTTGTTCCAATTAACATTTGGACTTACTCTTATCTGACAGAATCTCAGTTTTTCTTAAGGTTTTGCGAGGATCTTCCTGAAGATTAAACATTCAATAATTGAATGGAACCATTAATAAGTCAGTCAATTAATTAACTTTTTTTCCATAGCAAGAGTCACATGTGATCCCTAAAATATTCCTTGGCATATCAATATACCCATGTAGTACAGTTTAGTTCAGTTTTGGGGCAGATCTAGTGGTAATGCAGTATGCAGTCATTCTGATTTTATTGACATATAGCTGATCTACACCTTAGGGAACTCTCGCATTAATATGGCGCGAAACAAATCATTCAAATCAAGACATATTAAGAGTTCCTCCAGAGAAGTAACCTGTCACTGGGGAAGTTTTTTTCCGGGGGTACTTTCATTATCCTTATTGAACCTTTTTAATCAAGAACCACTGCAGAATTGATATAAATCTATATTTGATAAACCACGTCACATTAGCTTATGTGGTCTGAAAGTCGTGTAGAAAGGGATGCCAGTGATTGGGTAGTTATTTGATCATTGTGGCCTAGAGGGTAACATGCATGCCTACGGAAACAGACAACCAGTGTTATGCATCAGTACACAATACAACAGTTGAAACAGTTGTGGGGGCCACAGTGGAAGAGTGGTAATACGCTTGCCTCCCAACTCTGAGGGCGGGGTTCGGTTCCCGGCACGGCCTCAAGTGGGAAAGCTGGTAGTTGCTTGCCGTTGGTCGGCAGTTTACAGTACTGAACCCTAACAAACTATATCCCAGTAAACATTTTGGGGTTTTGCAAACGTTTGTTAGGAAACGTTTGGCAAAGGTTAAAAAATGATGGGTACGAAAACCATTTGTAATAGAATGTTTTTAAAATGTTTTAAATATACAGTTTATCAAATGTTTAATCATTAATGTTAGAAAAACATTATAAATGAACATAATAATGCCTGAATAATAATGGGGTCAGAGGTCAAATCCAATATCTTTGTATGGTTGCTCACTATCGAAAATATTATTTTTATGTCTAAAATTGTAAGATAGTGGCTTAGAAATTGTGCCCTCATTCAATTCTTACTTTTAGGAATTGCATGTGGGGCAAATTTTGACAAAGTCCTCTAAAATCCCCTATTATTGCTCACCACCATCTTTGTTTGGACATGTTTGAAGGTGAAGGTTTAAAAATATAGGTTTATAACGTTTTTGGTAGAATGTTTTTAAAACATTTGACAAGCAATGTTGTTTTATGTGTATTGTTTATCAAACATTTCATGATGAATGTTTTAAAAACATTTCCAGCAAAACCTTCATTTCTTCAGCTATTTTATAAATGTTTTTAAAACGTTTCCAGTAGAAACGTTTGTCTAGAGAATGTTTATAAAACGTTTTTTAAACATTACAATGTAAATGTTTACTTGGAAATCTTTAGTAAAACCATAAGATAGGGTTTAATAAGGTTTTAAAAACGTTTTGTAAACGTTTAAACCAATTAAAAACGTTTCTAATGTTTACTGGGATGTACTGGTTTCCTCTGCCCTTCCAACTACCCGTCGTGATATGACCTGTACAGTGTTGAAAGCAACGTAAAACCCCAAATAAATAAATAAAAAATAAATAAATAAAGAACAGTTAGTGCTTCATAATTTTTTAATATCAAATAGATGATAATTTCATTGATGTAACAACTGATTTAATTTGGTTGGGTATGAAGTAAATACTTAAAGTAGACATTGTATAAAATTTATGAAAATGATTTTGATATCCTTCCGAACTGACACTTCACAAGATTTGAGGAACTTGTTCTTTTCCTCAGTAATTACAACAATCAGTCATTTCAAGGATATCTTTTTGACATTGGAAGTATGCCTACAGAATGAGAAGCAGATTCTGAAATAATTAAAAGATAGTACAATACAGTTTGCTTAAACAACCTATGTGCACTGTAGAAAAATTGCCTAATATCTGTGTTTTATTAAATTTTATATCAAAAATGCCAAAAATTTTAATAACAAAATATATGTAAAAATACTATACATTCTCAGTCCTGTGAAGTGAGGGATTACTTACCTTAAGTAACCTTAATCTTGATTAAATTGACTTAAATCATTTTTAACACTGACAGAGCCTTTATTTTAAACTCAAACTTTTTATCTTCAGATAAGGCAACCCTAAATTGTAAACTCAAATTTAACCTGCTGTGAAGATAACCTCAAATTCACCCCCTAAATTTAAGATGATCTTACAATTAAGTGTGAGGGGCCATGGTGGCAGAGTGGTAACACTCTCGCCTCCCACCTCTGAGATCAGAGTTTGCTTCCCGGCCTGACCTCAAGTGAGAAAGCTGGTAGTTGTTTGCCATTGGTCGGCAGTTTACAGTACAGAACCTTGACCACTGTATGTACTGGTTTCCTCTGCCCGTCGTGATATCTAATCTAATCTACTGCTTTGCAGGCGCAATATATTCCCCACTAAGGGGAACTCAGTGTGCTAGTTAACAAAAATCATATCTAATAAGGAGAGTCGAGGGGCGTTCAAGGTCAGTGTTCCAGAGTTGTGGGTGAGACCGAGAGGGAAGGAGACTAAGTTGGGAAACTAGAATTGAAAAGGTGGGTTTTGAGGTGTTTCCTGAAGGATGCGACAGAGGGACTGTTTCTTATTTGGAAGGGGAAAGAGTTCCAAAGAACTGAGGCGTAGTGACTAAAAGAATTAGAGAAGTGTTTAATTGATTCATGAACTCTACAGTCAAAAGTGGGGGTATGAAGGAACTTGAGTTTGGGGGTACTACGCCTAGTATTTCTGAAAGAAGTGTAGGGATGAATTAATTCTCTTAGGTAAACAGGTTGACCTTGGTTGAGGATTTTGTATGTAATGAGGCCTATTTTGAATTGTACCCTGTACCTGACTGGAAGCCAATGGAGTGATATGACCTGTACAGTGTTGAAAGTGCCAAGGCCCAACACCTCCAATAGTATCAGTGCCATGGTAAAAAATCCATCAAAAAGCTGGATCTAGACGGAGATCCACATCACCAAAATTTAACCATCTCTTCCCTATGTCATTGCCGAAACTTCCTGAAAATTGCATCTAAGTCCATCCACAACTTTGCAAGTCATTGGTGCAAACAAACCAGGTGACAAACAGACAGACACATGCCGTCAAACACACAGTATTCTTGGCTGGGGTAAATATAAGGGGGGCTGAAGACGTCTAGTAAGGTCCAGTAAGAGTCATTCTGTTTCACCGATGAATTTAGGGAATCTTCTTTCACAAGCCAAACTAAATGTCAATATTTAATCATTTTTTCTGTTTAATTAAAGATGGAATAAGTTAAACTTTATGGACTAGATTATTATTAAATAGATTTCCATCCTTTAAAATCTTTATGATCAAACTCAAAGAGTGTCTAAAGAGGCATAAAATAATATGAATATATGTAATATTAAGTAGTATGTCCTATATGTTCCCAAGTCACATCCCAGTAGCAGTGATACTGATGAAACTAAGGACATGACTAAATGGGTCACCTTTGGTGCAACTCAATTCCCAATTAATGCATCTTTTATCATCAGTGTTCCTTTTTAACATTTAAAAATAAAACAAAAGCAATAAGTATTTTTGAGGGATCACTTTCTGTGGTGTTTGATTTTTTCATGTTTTCTACATGTACATTTCCCTCACACCACGTTCTTGTAAAGTTAGGACTGGATACCCAACCATTATCAATATGCTGCATCATAATTATCAGTTTATGATAGACTGGAGCCGTGATAATTTGCGTGAATGATCTATAAGACTCCCATTCCAAGACCATCCATCACAGGAGAAGGTTAAAATGCACATGTCCACCAGTAGTATTTGTAGCAATTGTTCAGTATATTTTACATATCTGTAAGCCATTTTGAATCATTTATAATTTCCACATCAGACCAATTTTTTTCATTGAACAAATAAGGTTCTGCAATATTTTTGTGTAAAGCTAAAATATGACTGCTACAAGCAGTTTATTGATTAGGATTCTTGTTTCTTGATAAAAGTCATTGAAATGATACTGCCACATTTTTTTATCCATTCGTACCTGGACTGATTTCTTAAACTCACTAGCATCATTATAATATTCTTATACTTTCTGGTTTTCAAAAATAATCAACGTAAGAACAAGGGTTTTACTGGTAATTAATGACAGTCTATATATTGTGATACCTTGTTGACCAACAGACACTTACAATACTGAAGAAGTATTCAAACAAAATACTTGCTTTGACATTGAATTGCTCCACACTTGAAAATGATAAGTAAAATGCCATTAATGTAGCCTATGCATATTTTGTATTAATTGTAATTAATTAAATAATTTTTATCCTTGGCAATAGTCTGAAGAGGCCTTGTGTTTTAGCAGTCAATTGACTAACTTGTACCCAAAAAGAAAAATGATATGCTACCAAATTATTCATGCATTAAATTCTTGAAGAAAAAGTCTTTATTATTATTTAATGGTCTTGCTGTTTGTTTTAGATCACAAGTGAAAAGTAACTATCAATTTATAAAGTACTTTGCTTACAGCAGAAGTTTGAATTCAATTATCTGTTTCACAGGCAACCAATACAGAAGCAAAAAATATTGGTATAGCATATGTGGACCTGTCTCAATATAATCCTGACCATGTTTTAGAATTCTGAAAAGCAGAATTTGAATAGTCCCCTGTATTTTAATGTGAATCAATGGATTTTTTGTAATTGTGGGGTGATGTGAGAAGACCTAGAGGATCTAATAACTACCTTGTAAAGTAAAGTTTGAACATGCTAGAGTCTCCTAAAGTCACAATCTGTGAGTGAAACAAAGGGGGAAATTACAGTAGTCCAATTAATTGCTTAATAGAGCATTTGCTAGAAAACTGACATGTTAAGGTCACGTGGGTGAAGTTGAAAGACTGAATCAAAAAAATGTACAGTATGACTAGCTCTCTATATTTGTTATATTTTCTATAAACATTTAAATCATAACTTACAAATCATATTTATATTTTTCTTCCTTTGATATGAAATAGTTTACAGTAGAATCCTGTTAAAGTTTCTATTTAGAAACATAAAACTATCTGTCACAAAAATTGAGACAGGAGTTATTCACTGTTGTGTAGGATGAAATGGGAGCATATTGATATTGTTTTACTGCACAAGTTAAAAAACTGCAGTAAAGTAATAAAAGTTTCATTGAATCACCTCAAAGTCAAGGTTTTATGTCCCGTTCCAAAAACAGGGTCATTTTGGGACAGGTCTTCAGCATTGCAACTTGTGGGAGTCAAACCCACACAGAGGTAACAGCCTGTGATTAGACACCAAACTTGCTGCCACTAGCCACTTAGGACCGTGAATCACCTCAAAACCTCCTTAATGCTTTTTGCATCACTTAAAACTTCACCACACAATTTATCAGCGAAAAAGCTGATAACTATAATGCAGGGTAAAATTCTCTTCATTTATTCATTGGTCATTTCCTAAGTTATTTTAAGTAATATGGCGAGTTGATTTCCACATAGATAACCAATTCACGCTTATCAATAAATGTACCACACTGTGTCCAAGTTAAGTAATGCCCCTGTTCCACCAAAAGATTAAGCCCCGATCCTGTCGGCGACCCTTAATCGTGCACAGTCGGTTGAAAAAAGACAAAAATGGGCGGGAATACTGGGTCGGTACTGAAGTCTGGGATTAAGAACAGATCGTCCCCAGGACGCCTCAGGACACCTCAGGACGCCTCAGGCGGCCGCAGACAGTCCCCGACTGGTCTGGGACTAAGAACCGACTAAGCCAGTTTTCGGGTCGGTTTCAACCACGATCCTGTCGGACACAAACCGACTGGGTCCCAGGACGCCTCAGGCCTCCTGGGACTAAGAGCCGACTAACACACGATTAACTACCGGTGTCCTCAGGCCTCACCAGACCACGATCCCCGATTATTGTTTTGCAAAGTTGCTGGATTTTCTGGGTATATATATATAAAATTTGCGATCTAATCATCATTGCTTTTCTAGGAACACACCAGGATGCCACCTTTTAATGGAAGACAGATTCAACAACAACTTAGGGCTTTTTTGGTTTTTATTCAGTTACAAATAATCATGTATTTCCATTTTTTACGTCAAGCACAGCAACCACCACCACCACCACCAGCACCCATACAGAGACCTAGAAGAAGGCACAACATGTGGGTCAGGCCATGGCTACTGCAGAGAGAGGAGAGGGGGGCCTACCACAACATTATGGCTGATCTGTATGCCACAGACATTCCAGGATTCACCAACTACATGAGGATGACCCCAGAATTCTTTGAAATGATGAAGACCAGACTGGAACCACGTCTAGCCAGGCAGGCCACCAACTACAGAGCTCCTATCAGTGTTGGGGAGAAGTTAGCCCTCACCATCAGATATCTGGCCACTGGAGAGTCATACACATCATTATCCCGTCAGTTCAGGGTTGGCAGATCCACCATTTCCAAGTTTCTACCAGAGGTCTGCAGGGCCATCCAGGATGAGTTCACCAGAGAGTACCTCAAATGTCCTACTACTCCAGATGAGTGGAAAGAACTGGAAAGGGAATTCAGGATCAGGTGGAATGTTCCACATGCCCTGGGAGCCCTGGATGGAAAGCATGTGGCCCTGAAGAAACCCAAGAACTCTGGAGCCCTCTACCACAACTACAAGGGGTTCTTTTCCATTGTCATGTTGGCCTTGGTAGATGGGCAGTACAAATTCAGATGGGTGGATGTGGGTACAGAAGGGTCTTGCTCAGATGCCCAGATATTTAATGCCTCTCAGCTGAAGAGGAGGATTGAAGATGGCAGGATAGGCTTCCCTGACCCAGCTCCTATAACACAGGGTGGTAGAGATGTCCCCTACTTCATTTTGGCAGATGATGCCTTTGCCCTGAAGACCTGGCTCATGAAACCCTATGGCAGAAGGCTGTTAACAAGGGAGGAAAGGATTGCCAACTACAGAATATCAAGGGGCAGGAGAGTTGTGGAGAACGCTTTTGGCATCCTTGTGTCAAGATTTAGAGTCATGAGGACCACCATTGAACTACCCCCAGAAACAGTTAGAGAAGTGGTCATGACCTGTGTGGTTCTGCACAATATACTCAGAAGCCAGTATCAAGGTCAACCTGCTGGTCAGCAGCCTGGGGGGGATGATGATGATGATGATGTGCCTGGTGATTGTGGATTGATTGGTGGTGCTGCTGGTGGTGGCCAAGACAGAAACCCTGCTAGAGAGGCCAAAAGACAGAGGGATTACCTGAAGGACTACTTCAATAATGAGGGAGCAGTGGCCTGGCAAGATGGCAGAATATAAGTCCTGTTGCAGTAAACAGTCCTTTTCAGGACTAACTATAACAGTCCTTTTCAGGACTACCAAATATTCCAAAAACAATTAATCAGCTATGTGGACAAACAGACAAATCCCATGCCAAGCATAACTTGTTGAGACGGACAAACAGACAAACCCCATGCCAAACATAACTTGTCGAGACGGACAAACAGACAAACCCCATGCCAAACATAACTTGTTCAGACAGACAAACCCCATGCCAAACATAACTTGTTCAGACAGACAAACAGACAAACACAACTTACTCACCCAACAAACAAACAAACCCACTGTTAAACAAAAGCGAAACACAAAGTGACACATAATATCCTAAATTGAATAATTATTTTATATATTTTCAAATCCACATCATAATTTAAACATTTTTCTTTTTTCATGGCTGGGAAACTTATTTGTAGCAGAAATTTTTTTATGGAAATATTCAATTTTAAATATTCATTTCTAATCACAAAAATTTGGAAAATATAACCATGGAACTAGTTTTGCTTTCAATAATGGGGGATTGTGTTTGCTAAATAGTTTGTCAGTTCGTTGGCATGGGTTCTATTTACTTTTGGGTTTGGGTGTTTGTTGGTTGGTGGTTACTGGGGTTGGTTTTTTTTGGGGTAGTTGGGTATTAGGTTTGGTACTGGGTTTGTTATTTGGGGGTTATGTTTGGTATTGGGTTTGTCTGTTTGTGGGTTGGTAAGTATGTAATTATGCCTTTTAACTCTAGGGAAGGTGCAAGTGTTGGACTTTTCAATTACAGATTTTAAACTATCCCATGGATTTTAATCTAAAAATGGGCTGATTAATGGCCATATTGGGAGTTACTTTTAATATTTTTTTATGTGGCCTTTTTGGTTATGTGTAGTACCATGGGTTATTTGTTTCAGCTAGCTGCTGCTTGAGTGGAACTTGACGCCTGTGGAGTGGTTGTTGGCAGTAGGCCGACCCTCTGGGACTCCGTGGTAACAGTGGCTGATCTTCTGGGCAATGGCTGACGTCTGCGGTTACTCTTAATATTTTCGATATCTCTGAATATCTTGCCCTTTAATTCTTCAAATTCTTCTTGAGTCATCTTTTCGGCCTCTGATGCCACGTAGTCAAAGAAGGGCTGCCTGTCTGACTTCTGATGCAGAAAACCTGAGATAAGTGTCCTCATCTGCTCAAAGTGTTCGAGAATCTTGGAGTCTGTAGTTGAAACGGGTGTTGATGTAATGATGGACTGACTCCTCTCCCTCAGGACACTGGACTCGAGGTGTTCTGTGTCAGTAGTTGACCCACGTGATTCGTCCTGCTTGCTGGTATTTGGACTGGCCTCAAAACCTGAACTTCTATTGGCCCCCTTTCTTCTGATGTGGGTTTTAAGAAAACCCATCTGTTGGTAGACCCAGGACTGTCTCTTGGTCATCTCCCTCGGGGCTTGGCCAGATTGGAGCTTAGACAGCTTTCCATAACGGGTTCGCTGGGACTCAAACCACCTTCTCACATCAAAGGGCTGGAGCTTAAGTTCTGCAGATATTTCTGCCCAGAGAGCCTCTCTTCTGTTCCTGTCGTGGAAACGTGAATGTTCCTTGTCATACAGTTCAGGGTGCAGCTTGACGAATTCTACAATGGAAACTTCATCACTGTCTGTAAAAGTGGCACACACCCTAAAATGTGTAATATAGTAAAAAAATAGTAAAATGTGTCTCCTAACTGTGAAATTTGCCTTAAGCTCAAGTATATAAAATGTAAAATAAAAATTGAAAACCCCTACAAATCAGTGACACACGTCTCTCAGTAGCCAAACAGTCAGTAACAATGACAAAGTGTGCGCGGTCGCTTATATAGTCCCAGACCTGCTCATTGCCTCGTTTTAATTTCCAACGCGCGGAAAACAGTCGGTTCTTAATCGGTTGTTAGTCCCAGGCCGCCTGGGGCGTCCTCAGGACGCCGCAGACTGAAAATGCGTGGTCCCAGGCGTCCTGGGGAGGCCGGTTTGGATCGGTTAGGGTCGGTTACCCTTAGTCGGTTCTTAGTCCCAGACCTTGATTTTTGGGTCGCAGGACACCGCAGACGGTCTGAGGCTTCCGGGGACTAATGAAACCGACTCACTTTCAGACGCATGAAATTCATACGCATCATATTTGAGTCTGGGATTAAGAACCGGCCGCCTGGGACTAAGCTACGGAGGTCTGGGACTAAGGGTCGCAGGACGCCTGGGACAACAACCGACTCTGTAAATTTGGGTCTGAGGAGGCCTGAGGACGCCTGGGACTGGACATTTTGTTGACGGCGGGAAATAGGAATCGGTTGTAGTCGTGTGAAATATCAAACATGTTTGATTTTTCACACGGCCTCAACCGACCACAACCGATCCTTACAGGAAGCCTGGGACTAAGCAAATATTTCAAACCGACCCCCCAAAACCCTTAATCGGGAGCCTTAGTCGTGTGGTGGAACACCCACATTACATGTACTGACGGTTAACAGGTGAGTTTTTTTAAATCCTTTTAGTGAATATCTGACCAAATTTCGTTTTAAAACCTAGATAGCTCAACAAATCTGAATAGCTTCACTGGAGATTTATATTTTAGTAATAAAAATAAAGACTTGACAAACTTTGATCTTATAGTTATCAGCCACAATATATAGACAGATATCTTACTTATTGATAGAATCTGCAATGTTAACACTCAGCAAACCTAGATGGTGTGAGGTTTAAAGATTTGATGTCCTGCTACATTTTTGCCCTCACATGTTGGAGACAGATATAACCCCAGTGCTGTATAGGATTCAGACTTAATTGACATATAGCTTTTATAAACACATTACCAGCCCCTAGAGAGAACCAACCTGTCACTTGTAGAAGCTTGCTCCAGGGTATTTTCATCCTTTTTATTGAATCTGTTATTCAGAAAACTGTGGACCAGCATAAACTGCCTATAAATCTTGATTTGATATTCTGGGAAATAATATTAGCCCTCTAAGTGGTTTTAGGATCGGGTGTGGAGAGAGCTCTGTTAAGGTTTCTCCTTAGAATTATTTTCTGATATACAGAGCACATGCAGAGCCTTACAAAATCATGCTTTGAGACTTCAAGTCTGATAGATTAATTTTTATTTGCTGTGTATTATCGTTTTCGTCCAGTCTAAACACATATGTATTGCAGACAATTTTGTGTAGATATTGTGTCCTGTTTGAGAGAATTAGGTTAGAAAAATTGAGAGGCATATTTCAGAAAAGGTCTTAGCCCGGACTTAGACTAAAAGTAAAAATTCTAGTCTTAGACTTATGACATATGACATTTACACCTAATGGTGTTGCTGCTTTCACCTCTGATGCTGCTTGGTATAATTTTTCTTGCAGTCACACATGTTAACATAATTTGTTGCTCATTGAAATATAGGTCCTCTGTGGCCTAGTGGTTAGCAAGTTTGGCATCTAATCATAGGCTGTCACCTCTGTGGGTTCGAGTCCCACAAGTGGCAATGCTGAGGACCTGTCCCAATATGACCCTGGCTGTTGAACGGGACGTTAAACCCCAACTTTGACTTTGCTCATTGAAATAGCCTTGAAGTTGGTTTTATTTACTTTATATTTGGTCATGAGAAAAGTGTGGTTACACCTGTCAAAGCCGTTGTACATGTCCCTTATGCCTATTTACTTTATATTTGGTCATGAAAAAAGTGGGGTTACAGTTGCTAAAGTCGTTGTTCATGTCCCTTATGCCTATTGACTTTACAGTTGATCATGATAAAAGTGTGGTTACAGTTGTCAAACTAGTTATTCATGTCCCTTGTTGCTATTTACTTTCTATTTGTTCATGAGAAAAGTGTAGTTACAGTTGTCAAAGCCATTGGTCATAATCTTTATGCATAGGTTAGACATTTCTTTACAGTCATGTCAGTACATATTTGATTGCTGCTTGACTATCTCATCCTTAAAGCTTTGAATGGAAACCTTGTTTCTGGGTAGCAGACATTGAAGAATAAGCTGCCAGCAATATACATCCAGTCTCCCCTTCAACTTTTCAGCAAGTATATTGTAGTACAGTGGTGAGATGTCATGAGAACTTTGTCAAACATTTTCTAAAGAGTGGTCGTGAGTACAAATCACATTCCATTGCGTCAAATCACCCTATATACATCCTACCTAAACACAAAGACACAACGTTGGGGTTTTACATCCCATTCAATAGCCATAGTCACATCAGAACACTTCTTTATAAGCTTTACCACTTTTAGATATACTCCTTATTTATTTTATTTCTTCCCCATAAATCTGTACAGATAGTTAACTACAATAGCAATATTCTCTTAATAGAGTCTCTTTCAACTTTCAGTATCATATGTAAGTTTTCCTACTTCACCAAATATATATGCAATAAAATGGGGCTAATCACTGTGCCCAAGGATATAAATAAGTCAGTCTGGTTTACCCCTAGAGGGCCAGAAGATTAGGCATTCAGCAATCTTTTTTTTTGGGGGGGATATCACCTGGGAATTTGTCTCACAATATACTGACAAAAATTGCAGATCACAATTTTCAGTAAAATAATACAGCCAGTTATTTGTCAGAGAGAATAAAAGTTAGCTTTTAAACAGAAGATATCAAACTATGGCCAGGGTGACTCAATTGGGACAATTTGGAGTATACTGATGCCTACTAAAATATATTTTATAACGTACCTTCCACCCAACAGGTTAACACCCTGAACAATGCTTGGAGATATTTTGTTTGAAATATTTGCTACTTATGTTAAATATTCAAAATTCAAAAGAATGTGATAGTATTTTAAATTATAAGTTGGCAAAGCATGAGTGCAAAGAATCTACTGAATCTTAAATTTATGTACACTCTGAAGCTACACCGTCATCTTGACCATTGTACTGGAACTGCTTTAATGCTTTCAAGGCCTTTCAACTGCAAATTTAGTATCACGAAAGGCCTTTCAATGGATCCCATATGTTGCCATAAGCTGAATTGACCGAATCAAACTGAATGAATGGACAAAATACCTCTCCATTTTGGGGAATGGATGGACAAAAGTACTTAATACCAGTCTTATAAAATCATTGGCTGTCTATTTGTAGCTTGAAGTAAATAAACATTTACCACAGCTGTGTCATCCCCAAGTGATCAGTGAGTCTCCAGATTGTATGATGGTTATAAAGTTGTGAAATGAGTTGTCCCAACCCTGACAATAGTTATTTTTGTGGTCTGCCCCATTAAGCGTTATTTTGGGAACATTCAACACTTCTAAAGAGTACTAAGGTGGTATCTTCAGTAAGCCAATCTAAGGATTATCCTCACCATTAACACGTCTTTGAAAATCTCAGAAAGAATATTTAATGATTTGACAAGACCAGCATTTTGTCCACCTTGCCCAAAACTGAATAGCATTTTGTCTACCCTTGTAGTTTTGTCCACCAGTATTTTGTCCACTGGGATTTTGTCCAGGATTCAAATGTAATAATCCAGTGAAATATTGACAAACTTGTCAGCATCTCATTCACTTAGGCCTCCGACCATTAAAAACAAGGTTCAATCATCCTGCTGTGTAGTATTTACAAATCATCGTGCTTATAATACAAAGTGAGTAGACTACACTGAAGTCACACAGACGTCAATTCTTTTATCTCATGATAGTGTACATAACAGTTTTACCATTTCTTTATTGCATTAGCCACACAATATATAGGAAAAAACTACATACTCTAACTGAAAGTACAACATTTATCATTCATCTTCATTGGTGCGTGTTGGCTTTATTTTTGAATATTATACAATGCATATATACAGTACAAAATAATTTTTACTGCTGTAAATGGACTAATGTATTTAGATCAGTTAAAAATGTTAAAAGAGTGATGTAAAAGTGATGGATTAGATATTTTGGTTGCAGACAACCAGAATGTTAAATATTGTATTGGTGAATGCAATACAACTTACCATGTGAAGGTTAGACTTTTTTGTAATATGTGTCATAACAAATACCAAAATACCAAATTACTTATGGCTCACTTAACACAATAAATCTAATCACAACCATGTTATTCTACATTTTGGAATGGCTTAAGAATAAGGCTGAAAAAATTTGATAATCTATCGATGATATGTAAACACATATTCAATGAAACCATCTGTAATATTGCAATACACATAAAACCAAGAAGATGGTGCGAGCTTTAAAGGTCTGATGATCTGCTATATTTCTTCAGTAAATTCACATGTAAGAGGGAGATAGAACATTTTTTTGCTGAAAAGGATTCTGCCTTAATTGACATATAGCTTTTGTAAACACATTACCAGCCCCTAGGGAGAACCAGCCTGTCACTTGTAGAAGCTTGCTTCAGGCTATATTTCCATCGTTTTCATTCAGAAATCTGTAGACTTGCTTTAACTGCCTATAAATCCTGATTTTATACTCTGGGAAAATATCTTAACCCTCTTAGTGGTTTCAGTATTAGGAGTAAGCCAAGCCTCTAAGTTAATTAACCTTCACAGATAATTTTTTGAAAAGATTTCTTACAGGTGACCCGGTTTAAGAGACATATTGAGCTAGATAAACTCATGATTGAAAATTTTACCATCATGGGGCAAGAATAATTTACTTAGTATTTATGTTGTAAACTACATTTTGTGATTTCTTTTAAAATCAAATGGGAATAACTGAAGAATGATCAAATCAGCGTTGGTTTTTGATCTGACAGTGTCAAAAACTTGTTTAAACCATCATAAATTTGTTAAACTGTCGAAAATTATCAAATATCCCAACATAGTTCAAACATAGGCAAAAAGCTAAGAAGGGTAAACTAAAAAACAAACAAACAATCATCTGTTGATAAATTTTACTGTGCCTGCTATGTAATAATCTTTACAGTGCTTTATGATTGCTTCTGCCATTATGGTTTTATTTTGGGGCAACAAAAGTGTAAATTGCAGAGGTCTCTAAGGTTTTCAGACCCATTAAAGTTGTCAAAATTTGGATTTTACATCCTTTGAAATGAAAAAAAACATATATTAAATATCAACAAATAATACGCAAATACTTAAAATTTTATTATTTTTCTGGACAAAAATATCAGTTTGTGTTGTTATGTCAACACTCCTATTCTTTTTCTTCTCTACTGGAGGCACTTCTGTTTCTTCTTAGAGCAAGTTTTATGAAAATAAGTCAAGGTAATGTTGTACTGGTTGGTTAGGTTTGGGAACACATTATGTGGTAATAATAGCATACTTGCAGATAAAAAGACAATATAATGAATTTGTTTACAATACTTATTGTTTCACCTCAAATTACAGACAAATGTAATTGTGAAAATGATACATTATGAATTGTAAGCTATTACTTCTATCAGTTTGAATAAACCCAGTATCAATATGGGAAAAAAGATATTTCAAGGGAGCTGAAAGAGGAAGGTGACATTTTTCTTCTAATCATTCTCAACATATTGTGAGAGAATCACATAGGTTGTAACAAAAGTCCTAGCCCTGAACTTGTGTATATCTGTAATTTTGTGTCTGTCCAACTCAGAGTTACTGTTTTACAGCCATGGTCATATTGGGACATATCCACAGCACTCCCACTTAGTACTTATAATAATAATAATAATAACAAGGAAGTATTTTTATGTGGGGATCCTCTAAGGCACGGATGTCCAAAAAGAGATTGTCCAATTACCAGAGAGAGTGTGTCTCCCTTTTTGTTTCTGATAGGTGAGAGGACCATTGTGGGTAGAGGCCAGTCTGACTAGGTAAATCTTCAACAGTTGTCAAAAACCAGTGACACTTGTCTGGGTTTTTGTAGCTTGAGGTAGTGGTTTCATTCAGTAGGAGCAGGTGCAAAAAACTGCATTTGCCTGCATTTGTTGGGTTTGGTGAAGGAAACAGAAAGGCAGATACTCCAAGTGAGGCTACTAATTTTTATAAGAGATGAAAGATGTGGAGGTCGGTTAAGATTGATTGTTTTGTATGTGAGAAGGTTGGGGTACTCAATGGGCAGCCAGTGTAATTTATTCAAGAAATGTGTCACACTACTGAACCTGTTTATCCTACATACAATGTTACACAAGCTGTTCTGATCCCTTTTGGGTCTACTGTTTGCCTTTGTTGTGTAATAGTGCAAGGAATAACAGTAGTCCATGCGACTGCTGACCATGGCATGCACAATCACCACAGATGTATATTTAATAACCTCCAAACTTTGCAGAGTTCCCCAAGATGGTAATAGCACACACAACATAGACTGGCACCATAGCTCAGCACAGAATAATCTGCATCCGGAGTGACACAAAGGTTTTTCACTGACTTCAGTTGATCCCATGACATTGTCAAGTAGATTTACAGGAAGTGATAACATAATCTCACAAGATCTGAGGGAGTTAATCCCACACAGAGGGAACAAACTGTGATGACATGCGTAACTTGCTATCTACCAGGTCACAAAATATATAAAGAGAAGATAATTATATGTTTACAAACTGTACATGTAGAGTAGCAAACTTTGAACATGACTGTGTAGTATAAAGTGTTATTCAGCCCTCAATACTGCATCACAGATTGCTTCCACAGTTTAATTATTCCAACAATCCGTCATATCAAGGTCACAGGGATGACACTAGGCATGCCCAAATAATGACAAGGAATAACTAAAACCTGTTGGATTTCTCCTAATATCATGTAGCATGGAGAACAGTAACAAATCACCCAAATAATAAAACAGGACACGCATACATTAATTAAATGCTTGATAAACCAAAAAAATATTTATTGATGTTTATTGTTATTATTACTGAAAGGAATTGGCCCATTGACACACCCTCAAATATGGTTCTTTGCATTTAGCGGAGAGAAAATAGAATTATGAGTACAGAATGATATTGAGTGTCCTTGCAAAATCATCTCAATATTCAAATGGTAGTTTCTTTAAAGGTAGATTTAAACTACTTGATTTGCCATGAATTAAATTAAATTTTATTTTCTGTTTAAGGAAAGTTTTGAAAGCTAAATATTTGTCAAATAAAAAAATGTTTGACAGAGACTTGGCAACAGCAACACTACTTTAATATGTACATCAAAGCCATCAATACCATCATCTCCTTCGTGTTTCAGCATCATATTTAATTTTCCCCGCTTCATATAACAGAAATCTACCTGCAATGGAATGGGCCATCAGGTTAATCACTGTGCTCAAGGATATAATCAAGTCAGTCTAGTTTACACCCAGAGGCCCAGAAGATCAGGCATCCAGTAATAAAACTGATCGTTACTGCCACCTCGTGATCCTCTGACAGCCATTTTTTGTATCCCTTGGGAATTTCCCTCACAATTTACTGGTAACAATTGCTGTATCTAATTTCCAGTAAGCATTTCTCCAGATGTTTTATGCCACCTAATGTGTGCTGTCCTTTAAATAATACAGTTAATTGTCAGGGAGAATCATAAAAAGCAAGGTTTATAGACGTACATAAAGATATTACACTTTGTTCGGAATCGTTTATAGTACTTGTAATTGGGATATAATCACGACATTTACATAATAATTATTACCAGATTCCTTTGATATACAACATATATTGCTGTGATATAGAGACTCAGTAACTTCTTAAACCGACCTTTTATAAATGTTAACATAGCTAATATATTAATATGAAAGCTATATACATTCAGATTGAAGGCTTGAATCTTCCCCGATTGAATGAAACTATAATTTTATTATGTTGCATACAACCTTATGACGTGATTTTAACTGCTAGACATTAACAAGTATGCCCGAGATTGGAATTTTCAATGCAGACCCAGAGCAGAATAATCAATCTAGTGCAACTTTGAGGACCAAAACTTTGGTAGACCCCAACTTGTGTAAAAAATATAACCCCCATCTGATGAACAATTTTTTTAAACTCTGCAGGCAGATATTGTGGGGGGAAAACAAAATACTTCTGCACAAGCATTCCACATCATCTTTGAAGAGGATCAAGCCTTGGGTTGGCCACACTTTTGGTAAAGTTTGAGCTTATTTGGGTTTTAACGGTGCTTACAAAACTGTACAGATCATATCAAGATAAGTAGTTTTATGGGCAGAGGAAACCAGTACAAACAGTTGGTGAAGGTTCTGTATGGTAATTTGCCAAGCATCGGTAAGAAACTACCATCTTTCCCACATAGGATTCAGGGTTTGAATGGATGATGTCAGAGGTGGGAGGTGAGTGTGTTACCACTGCCCTACCATGGCCACTCACTTTTGGTGAATACTTTGGTGTGAACAAACAGACTAATGGATGCAATAACAATTGCTTGAGATCTGAAACCATAAAACACTTTGTTATACATGAAGTGATGAGACTATTTAACAGTCCAGAAGAGGTGTTTAAATATGAATGAACTGTGTTGTTATTTTTTGAATATTTCTGTGACAAATTTGATGCTTTACCTAAAATTAACATTGGTTTGGAAAGAAGAATGCAAATTTTAAACATGAAGTGGATCGACCAGAATTTACACAAGACTTAACTTTAGAGATTGTATTTAAGAAACATTTTAAAGGAGTTAGGTTGAATATTTAGGGAAACATGGTTATACATTCTGACAGATGTTCGTTTGAGCAGATGAGAGTTATTTTACTCTTGTGGCAACATGAAATACATCAGGTGTAATTTGAATACATATTTCGCACATGAGGGTTTTATTATTAAAATATAAGTCTTCCAAAAGGAAAATATTTCATGGCTACTTTCGAAGAAATAGCAGTATTATAGATAATATTTTTTCTTCAGCATTAAGGCAAAGCAGGGATCCGAAAGATGAATATTTTGTATTGAGTTGTTTTCCACTGTCTTTAAGTGAGTTAGTGAAGTATAAATGCAAGTAGTTTGTCCTTGCAAATCTAAACAGTACAAAGGTCCACATTACTGAACAAGTTTTTCTTTACAAAAAGACACCTTTTATATCAATAATAGAATCACATTATTTGTTGTTTCTTAAAAAACTGAAGTTAAGTACTATATGCATTGGAAAGAGACTTCACTTATTTTGTCTATATTGCTTTCAATATGTGAAATGATTTTCTCTTTCATTTGTATCAATAAAACATTGTCTCCTTTTTGTAGCGGAGTGGATAAAAACATTTCAAATCAAGAAGCAAACAAATCACAGAGCAAAGTTGACCTTTGAAAATTTCCAGAAAAAATCGTCTGCTACAGGCAGAAGACACTAAACCTCTGTCTTAAGAAGTCTCTCCTATTTACGCCCGGTTGGTCTATCTTGACGTATTTGAAGGATCACTGCTGCTTTTGCTAATTTACCTCCTAGGAAAGTTTTTAGCCTGGGAGTCACTTGCATAAACCTGCACAGTTGGTGAAAGAAGGGAGAAAAATAACAGCTTTGTAATAGTGGGCGAAAATAGGGGAAGGAGTCAACGTTCATTTCAGATTTTTTTCTATTCTTCGGAAAATTGATAATATCTAGTGAATGTTGGAATAAGATATTACAGTTTTACATGGCCCAGGAATTATGTCTTTGCTCTGGATTTATGCTATTAAGTATGACATAAAACAGTTTGGGGTTTATGATTGAGACACGCATGTTTGACAGCTGTGAAATTAAAATGGTTGTAAGAAAAATGGACATATTTCCTGCACCACAAAATGCTTGTTCACGAGAAATACTTTGAGACAGAAAAGGGTACAAGTATATGTCATTACATTAAATCCAGGCAACAAGGTTGTTAAGCTCAATTTTATATGAAGCCATATGTGCTTACATATTGACAGGAAGATATACATGAAGTTTAATTATAGTAACAGAAGAAGCAATGTGATTTAAACAAGTATGAATTTTGGATAATGGACAGCACATGTTCATGGTTTTATACAAGACATTCTAAAGAAAACTCTGGACATTTTGTACAAGGTCAATTGAAGAAATACAACTATTCAAACATTATAATAATACAAATAAATGGAATTCATTCCAATTGCATTGGCAGGCTAAAGATGTAATGATTGGAGACAACTACTGGTAAGTTATATTTCCACAGTTCTGTTTCCACATCTTTGTGGTCTAACCAATTCTTGCGCTTGGGATTTCTCCAGTAAAATATTTACAGGTCTGGGACTTGTATAAGCTATTGTTAGAACAATTACGATTGTGACAATAACAGATGCAGGTTACCTGGGATATTAACTTCTTTTTCGTTTGCACTACTTATTTTCATGTTCATTATTCATGACAATTAAAAGTAGTGTATGTGTGATGGGTGCACATCCCTGATACAGAGGAAGCAATGATTTCAGTGGGAAAAAAATCCACAGGTTTTAGTCATTTGTTTGTATACTTCCTACTATTGTGCATTTGTTGATGTGATTCTCGTCATTTGATGCATTGCTATATTGTTGAATATTTTAAGATTTTGTGTCAACTCAATGAATAGTAAACGATAAAAAAATGTATTAAAAACTGTTGAAATGTTTAGAAAATATTTTTAAATAATTAGTTTGCCAATATGTTTGTCACTCTGGCTTAGTACGTAATACACACACCTAGGAACACAGAGGAGATGGGTTCGATCACAGGTGAAAGCAGATATATTGTGGAACAGATGACCCATTATAATAGCTGTCCTCTGTCATTGTGTTCTGTTCCCAGTGACAGGCTAAAGAACCTCTGGGTTGTTGATAAATGGTCATCCTAGAGCCTCTGTCTTTCAGCTAGGGAAATGTCAGGCACTACAGAGCTTAGACTGTACTTGTGCAGTTGGCTTGGGTCAAATAGCACGTTGAGTCCTGTAGTGCAATGACATATCGCACTTAGTAAACTTCAATGCCATGCAATTTTATGGATATTAAAACAAAATGGTCTACAGAAATTTATCCAACCAAGCATCTACTGTAGTTTATAAGATGTAAGTTTATAAAACATTCAATGTGAGAACTATGTCATGACATTTTTTTCCTATACTTTGTTTCCTTATGCTTGATATAAAAACGTTAATATTGTTTAAAGCAGACTGGATTTAGAAATAAGTAAGAAAGTGGCTTAATGTAAGTATTTCAGCACAATACTGTTGTCGTGATATGTGAAAACTTTGACATTTAATCACTAGATCCTCAGCTCTGTGACCACGTGTTCGAATCTCGAATCCCCTAAGCTGTTCCTGATATGATTGTAGAGACGTTAAGTATCAACTTTGAACACTTCATATTTACATTTAAAGGTTATAGCAAGACTAGTACGCCAAGTATACCAGACCAACACACTGACTTGAGGCTTTGAAGTCTGATGTTGTCAGTACTGTGCTCACTATATGAAACGACCTCAATGGCTCCATATCACCCCATAGCTATTATTACTTGTCTTTAAGTCCAATATTTGCAACATAAAGACGCAACTATACACTGCTATACATAGAGAGGTTATGTACTGTTTCAGTCTTCTTTATACCGGGGTTTGGTTCCCGGCACAGCCTCAAGTGGGAAAGCTGGTAGTTGCTTGCCATTGGTCGGCAGTTTACAGTACAGAACCCTGACGAACTCTATGTACTGGTTTCCTCTGCCCTTCCAACTAACAATCGTGATATGACCTGTACAGTGTTGAAAGCGACATAAAACCCCAAATAAATAAATAAATTCAGTCTTCCTTGTTTCCACTCTTCTATATTGGTTTTAATGGGTCACCTTTCAACATTTTAGTAATTAAATATTCGTCCTATATGCTGGTCAAATTAATGTTTCTCGATATATTGTGGGTTATGTTTTCTTAAACTACAAGAAATAGTCATTGAACAATAATACACTGGTCAGTTTTACATCTTGGGGGGCAGAAAGGCTGCACTGAGATAAACTGATATTGGGAATCCTCTGCAGCAAACTCTGAGTGATATATGTTCACACCAGTCACTTCAAGGTAGTACCATATAACATATATAATACCTTTTTTCCTGACATATTCAGTGACATCCATAAAACACATACCAATGGCCTCTACAAACAATTGAAGTCTTGTGTATAGCCCTAAAGAGAATTGCCCGAAGACTTACACTCAATCTTGTCAAATTATAAATGACTCTTTCCTATGTCCATTTTGAAATATTCCATCAGCCTTTTAAATTTTTGATACATAATTTGTTTTCCTTTATAATGTAATATTATAATATATATATAATGATGTAATTTTATTGTATTGCAATGGATGTTGGGAATACATTATAGCTTTTTAACTGATACTGTAAAGGTACATCCAGCATAATTACAAGAGGCCCAATCTGTTTTCTGTCCAGAGATTTAACACACAGGTCTGTTTGTTTGACTTGTGGGTCTATCAGCTGGATGTATTACATCTTATATAAACTCCACACACAGACGCAGACACAGTACAAAATGTTGCAAAGCCATGATCTATGAAGGCTTCTCTTTTACACATCTTCAAAGTCCAGTGTTTATTTATTATTATTTGGTCTTGCTCTGTCTATTTGTGTCTTACTGTCAGTAAATGGATGGTGAGAAAACTGCGACCAATAGCAGTAGCAGCTGGAGTGTATCTAGTAACTCATCTGTGTAAACAGTGTATTGTAACTTGACAATTGGATTAGCTTTCTGTGTATTTATACAGGCAATTTGGTTTCAAGTAGGACTGTAGCTGTAAAAACTATGTTGAAACAGTGCATTAGATTGATAGGTAATCTGTACCTGTAAAGGAAATGAAAGATAAATAGAACAGATATTAAGTGACAAAACAGACTTGAGATCTGAGAGTTTTTGCTGAAAACATCACTTCAAAACAGAATGTTGAAAATGGAAAAAACTGTACTTTACAACTGATTAGTATGATGTTTAGTTATAATAACTTGATTATAAGTTATACTATGTTTTTGTTGAAATGTATGGGAATCTTCTTAAAAAATAAATACTTAACCACCAATAATTAATTCACATAAGTTATTAATATATAATATTTAAATCATTACAACAGTATGATTGCAAAATGAAAGAAACATTATTTTAACTTTACACAGGAATATTATTAAGATAGAATTACAGCTTTGCGTATTTTTTATATGATAATGGCCAATCAGTCTAATCAGTGCAGTCATATAAACATGTATTTCAATTTTACGTCAGAAAATTGTTCTTATCGTTTCATAAATCCGTCTCGTATGTGGGAGTGTATACGTTTAAAAAAAGCAACCCCATCTTTCCTTCACCTCTCTGGTGTGTACATTTTAGCTTAGCAGGTGTCTTTCAAACATTTCCAAAAATCTGCCATACACTGAAAACGTTGTCAGTGTTCTGTTATATACTGAATAAAATAGATACCACTAAAACTAGGGCTTATATGTCAACAAAACTTTGGGACCTTTTGTAGTCCCAATACAAGTGTTTTTGATCTTTCACTGGTTTCAAATTCATTGTCATAAGTCAAAAGTGGTAAGTCAAAAGGCTGATATTTTCATTGGGGAAAAATTCCCCGCCCTTTTTTAGCAGGAACTATCACATCAACATCTCAAGTTTAAATGGTGTTTGTCTGTTAACAGTTCACAGAAGTAGAATATAAGTTATATGTTAGTGCTTACACTCTTTGTGGGGTTCTGGGAGTCATATAGTTCTGGTTATCTTACAATGAAGACAACATTAGTAAAATTTTGAACATTTAGTTAATAGTTATATCAATGCTTCCTGATAACAACATCTAACCATCCAACCATCCATAGTTGTGTGTCTGTCAATGCCTGTAAATCTGTGCTTTGTTAGATCCTAGGGAATAATAGCGCTGTGTGTTGAAGATTCCACCTTCCTGGGATCATTAATCCTCGAGAGGGAATCACAGCTGTGGGTGATATGTTATGGCTGAGGGGTCAGGGAAGGAAATTTGTGTAAGAATCCGGATGAAGTTGGATTAGTGTTGTAATGGTGAAAGTTCACCGATTAACAGTTGCTCTAATCTGTCCTCATTTTGTTGTAATGGAGGGAAAAGTCAAAGATGCTTTTAGATGCTGCAAGAGTGTTACTTGTGATTTAGTGGGGATGTTTTTAAGCATGTCCCTCTGTGATTGTGATGTGTGGATCTGTGATATAAATTGCTTCTTTGTGCCTCTGTGACCTATGGGTACAACAGTGATTAGTTTATGAAGAAACAGTCACAGGCTCTGAAATGGGGGCATATTAAATGACTGCACTCATAATGTTTAATCTTTATTATGCATGTACCATTTACTAAAAGCAATGTACATTTACTTTTCAGGATTGCTAAACTTTTTACTCATGATTTTTGCATGTCTATCTAAGCTACAATCTCTCTTTTGTTGTTGTGTTTACTGTCTCATCCTGTCTAATCTTATGATACTTTAATAAATATGGTATTCAAACAAGCCATAGAGAAGCTGGCCTGTCAGGTTATTAAGATGATTCCTGGAGAATAGGCAAAGTCAAAGTTAAAGTCAAAGTTGGGGTTTTACGTCCCGTTCAACAGCCAAGGTCATATTGGGACAGGTCCTCAGAATTGCCACTTGTGGGACTCGAACCCACAGAGGTGACAGCCTATGATTAGATGCCAAACTTGCTAACCACTAGGCCACTGAGGACCTCTGGAGAATAGGCAGGTTTATAAGTAGGCAAAGTGGACATCTATTTATTCCCTATTTACCTAGAAGTTGTTGCACCGGAAACTATTGCTAAAATTGTTTCGTATATTTTGATGATATTTCTTCTTTAACTCAAAAGAGATTTTCTCTTTCTAGAGCTCAGTACACTAAAGCCTGTTTTATAAGTACAAATGGCACCACCCGTATGGTAAAACAATGGCTATGTAAGTATAAGTAGTAATCCTGCAGAAAGCTGAAAGTTTTGAACCATGCTCTAATTTGTTATTCTAATTCTGTAGTTATCCAGACTGTATTATTCCCTTTATGTTTGGGGTAACCCTGCCAAATTGACTCTTGAATGTCACCCACTCCCCCTTTTTGGCCTTTTCCATTAACTTATTTCCCACCACACGCTTAGGACAAGGCAGAAAAAAGTAAGTAATTTTTTTGTCTGTCTCTGACAGTCCAAACTTCCAACTATTGATCCAGCCACCACCCTCATCATCACAAAAGCCCTAAAATATCACACCTGCCTACATTCTGATGCTCTCCTTCTATTTACAGAATAAACTGCTTAGGTGTCAAAGGGGTATATTTATTTCTCTAATGACTGGCTAGCAATAAGTTGTGCACCAATCAATACTGCCTGACAGTTTCTGACAGGTCTATTACAGAGGCAATAGAAGAGTTGGGGAGAAAAAAAAACTAAAAACAACGGCTGAAAGGCCCAGGCAAAGTCTCAGCAGTAAGCACATTTAGAGGCCATTAAGACAGGAAGAATGGGAAGGGTCGGATTCCCATCTGATCATCTGCTTTACACTAATTCCACTGTTGCGAGTTTCTTTTCCTTCCTGACCGCCAAAATATCATAATGCCATGTGTAATCATATTGAATCATAGACAATTCAGCCCTTTGCCAATTCAGCCCCCGTCAAATCGGCCCCAAGAAAAAAGTATTCTGGTCTAATCGGCCCCCTTGGAAATAACACCCTAGTCAAATCGGCCCCTGGAAATTTTAACCTGGTCAAATCAGCCCCTAGATGTTAAATGCATATAAATCTGAGTAAATATTCAGGAATAACAATGTCATTCCTAAATTTATTATTTCCATTACCACAAGCTAAGTGTTAAATCTATCAAAAGACTGAAAATATGAACATAAAGATTATTCAGCTCAATCTGAAAACTTATACAAATATTACACAAATATTAATGACTTAAAACCAATTGTTCTCAATGATCACAAGAGTTACAGTTTAATGTCTAAGTAGAGGGATTATTAGCATAGATACTAATCAAACAGTACCAAACATTAAACGCTTATTGTGCTTAAAACATCACAAAAGTTAATATCCCCTCTGCCTCTATGCAGTAGCATACCTTAAAAGCTAGTTGCTCGTAAAACATCACAGAAATTAATCTTCCTTCTGCTATACACTTAATATAATTGCAATTTTAATAATTACATATTGTCTCCTTAATACTAGATCGATTAGGAACAAGTCTGGTGCTTTTGTTAATTTTGTTAAATAAAAAAGGGTGACCTTATTGCAGTAACTGAAACATGACTCAGGCAGATGACACAGACAATTTCATTGCCAGTGTTACTCCTCCAAGTTATAAATGTACCCATGTGCTTCGTACTACAGGGAGAGGTGGTGGAATTGGTCTGTTTATTCGGGATGATTTATGTTTCAAACCACTGTTGCAGCTATGTTTTCATTCAGAAAGCATCTCTGTTCAGTTATCAATTAGCAGTGCTCAGAAGATTGACCTCTAATGTTCCAAAGCCCAGTTTCTAGAGGACTTTTGATTATTTCTTGAAAATGCAACTTTATCAAGTGGTAAACATATATGTTGGGTAATCTTAATTTTCAGTCTTGATATACAAGAGTCTTGGTCAACACAACTCAATCGTGTGCCTAAACAATATAACTCTGTTCAAATCATAAATTCACCCGCCCATAATCATGACCATAGTTTGAATGTTTTGTGCATTAGGGAATCTTTTATCCCAGCAGTCTGGTCACAAGTTACAGATGACCTATCTGACCATTTTGCAATTACTTTTTCTGTGAAAGTACCTGTTACAGTGCCATGTAAATTTAGATCTGTCTGAATTCTTAAAATTCCTTAAATTAATATCCAAGAGTGTAGGGAAGATACTTTACATTTGGATCTGTTCAAATGCACTCATAAAACAGCCACTCTTCTCAGTCACCAATTTTTCACCACTTTGCGCACCATTCGTGATGAACATGTCCCAGTCAAGAAGAAAGACATAGCAAAGCATTCTAACACTGGTTTTATGAATGTTGACACCCTTGAATTGTAGCTGAAAATGAAGGAAGATTGAAATCACTGTGTAACATTTTCAAAAAGATCCTGCAAAAATCCTCAGATGAAATACCACCAGATCGTACAAATTATGTTGATCTGTCAAATATGTTTAAAGGCTCTTACAGTGAGAAATTTTTCAAAATCAGATCTGGCTTACAATCATCATCACTCATCCTAGTCATCAGACTCAGCCCTATCAAAAATACTATATCTTCCTTTACATCAGTATCTGAGGATGATGTGCTAAACATTCTTTATTGATTTGGGATTTTTACGTCGCTTTCAACACTGTACAGGTCATATCACAACGGGTAGTTGGAAGGGCAGAGGAAACCAGTACATATAGTTCGCTAGGGTTCTGTACTGTAAACTGCCGACCAAAGGCAAGCAACTACCAGCTTTCCCACATAAGGCCTTGACGGCTAAACATTCTAGCATCCTCTAAACCCAAACATGTAACCTTGATCCTATTCCAACTTAATTGGTTAAGGAATGTGCTGATATACTCACTAACATGATCAATAACATCATAAATTACTCACTAAAGTAGGGGAGTTTTCTCGAATGTTTCAAAATTCCTTATGTAACTCCCCTCCTAAAAACCATAAATGGACAAAAACATTTTGAAAAATTATAGACATGTCCAATCTCAGTTTATGTAGAAATTAAATTAGACTGTTGTGGCTAAACCATTTCATAAGCAATTTCATTAACCAAGAGGTGATCTCCAATGTCCAGCGGTTAGCATAAAGGAGTTTTCGCTCAACTGAGACCGCACTGTGAAAGATACAAAATGACATATTTACATCTGTGGATTTAGGAAAGGCAGTTGCTCTAATATTGTTAGATCTTTCCACAATTTTCAACACGATTGATCACTCCATCTTCCATGATTGCGTAAGAGACTGGTTTGGTGTTGATGGTACTGTGTTGACATGGATAGATTCTTACCTTAGCAATCATAAACAGAAAATTAAACTAGGAGAAAGGTTTTCTGAGGCCTTTCATCTCCCTTTTGGCATCCCCAAGGCCTGGTTCTCTCCTTTTCACACTTTATACAAGTCCCCTTAGTCATCTTAAGTTTTAAGGTCACACACTATCTGTACACTGATGACACCCAGACACCAAGATATTTGGCAATAGACTTTAGGCATTTTGTCTCCAGTATCTCAGAGCTGAGTGAGTGTCTTTTTTCTATTCAGGAGTGGATGAACAGTTTGAAAATGAAACTTAATGCTGACAAGAATGAAATCATTATCGTTTGTGATAAAGATACCAGAAAATTTCCTGTTACAATCCTTCAAAGCTCTATTATGCTGGCAGAGAGATTTAAAAATCAAAGCATGACCTTTTGACTCAGAAAACACCTTTGACAATCATATAGGTAAGGGCTGCCTTACCTGTTTCTATCACCTTAGGGATTTGCAATGTATCCAAAATTCCTAACTAGTGATATTGGAGTTCTGGTGGCAAATGTTATGGTCAGTTGTCAATTAGGCTAGTGTAATTTCCTACTATATTGGATCAGGGAGGGCAGTATCACTAAACTTCAGAAAGTTCAAAATACGCTTTGCTGTATCATTTACAGTTTGGACAGAATGAATCATGCCACACGATATTTAGAGAAACTTCACTGGCTTCCTATTTGTACCCTTGTAACCTCATTTTAAAGCCATAAACCTCTCACAACCCATATTTGTCATCCCCGATCAAGTCTAGTAGTGGATACATGGACACAGACATATGGAAATCACTTTCTTAAGTCTGTTCCAGAAATGCCATAGGCAGGCATGAATTTTGCCATGGCTGCACCAGTAGAATGGAACAGACCCGCAATTAGTGTCAGATCAAAAAAGACAATTTCAAACTTTAGAAGCTAACTCAAGACTTACAAGTTTAGACTAACTTACCCACCACCACCATAGTCATCCTCCCGTGGCGGGCACTTGCCGAGTTATGACTCGACTAGATTTAAGGACTGCCCCTTTTTGAATTACAGGACATCAAAGGATCCTCATCAATTTTGAGCTGTACAAATGCTTTTTATTATTATGATTACTACTATTTGCACCATCCCATTTTTCAAAAAAAAATTTCTAAAATATTTGTGAGATCGGACATTATCCTATGGACCAATCGTGTCCAATCTTTCATGCCAAACAGCTTTTCTCGTCCTGTCTGACCTTGTCTCAAGAAAAGAGTAGCTGTTCAAGTCCACTCCATTATTATTCTCCGCTTCATAAGACTAAATAGAACATAGTGTTCTGTTGTGGAAAGTGAGACACAAGATATATTACCAAAACTGATCTTTTGTGCCAGCACAAAATACATGGATTTTTGTGATATTGCAGTTGTTCTGGCATATTGCACTGGATCAGCCATGGCAATGCTTAGATTTTAGATTTATTTGTTGTTTTATGTCGCGTTCAACAGCCAGGGTCATATTGCGACGGGTAGTTTTACAGGTGGAGGAAAACAGTGCATACTGCACTGTAAACCACCGGGCATTGGCAAGTAACTACCAACTTTCCAACATAAAGCGCCCGACCCGAGATTCGAACCGGCGGCCTCAGAGGTTGGAGGCGAGAACTCTAACCACTACATCACGAAGCCCCCTCGCCACGGCAATGTACGCAGATGGTGTAGGCCATACCATTAATCACAAATGTAGAATCGGAATATAAACACAGGACTGACATGGACCACTTTTATGAAAGATAGCCAAAATTTTGGAGGTACTCATTTTTATTGATATAGTGAGTAACTGGAGCTTGTGAAAAAACAGTTTAAGGACAGATAAAAATACCACCTATACATTTTACATAATACACAACAAATTAAGTGAAGTTACTCCAGGTTATTCAGTACAAAGTGTGTGAGGTTTTTACCTTTTAATTTACAAATAAATAACAAGAGTACTTGAAGACCACATACCTTCACCAAGGCAGGAATGTTTTGTAAATGGCTCAATAATAAGTAAATGGGAAAATACAGTTTTTTTTCAAGATTATTTCTATATTAGTTTTAAAATTCCAGGCCTTCCTTTAAAAATGCAAAGGCTTCAGATCACCTTCCATCATTTTTTTAAACATCTAATTGACAATATAAATGTTAGAAATTATGTGAATTTAAATGAAACACTATTTCACATAATTACAGTTCCTATATTTGTCATGTACTTTGGTTTTATGAAAAAAATAACTAGTTTACATATCACACAATACACCACATCAAACATGAATATCTCAACACACGGTAGCTACATTAAAGGGAAATGCCTATAAGAATCTAAGAAAGATGCAAAAAGAATAAGACACTAGAAAGACCACATCGTAGACATAGTGTGCTCATATATGACTTTATCCATCCCAGCAAATCAAATGTGCATAGGTCTGTGTTGTGCCAATTCTTCAATGAGGGTGAGAGAAAACATTTTGTAAACAGAAAAGACGTCAAAACAGAACACACCTCATCCACGGCACATAACCTCCACTGTGGCTTAAGAGTGCAGTGATAGAAAATCTTTTAACATATTTTAGATCTAAATAACCACCAAAATTTAATTACCTGTTCCTTGTACCATTTTGACAACTCTTAAAAATTTCAGCAAAATGTCTACTACTTTACGAGTTGTTTTGCAAAGAAAAAGAAACATAAAACGCATGAAGCTGATTATATATACCTACTTGTTGGGAGTTAAACATATGGCCACCTTAGCAAGGCACATACAAACTTTGGGCAAACATCTCAAACATAGCAAAATATAATATTTTTTAGAATATGTAAGCCTGTGAGGACAATTTCCACAAAATATTACCAAATACTTGGAGAAATTCCATTAGATAAATTGATAATACATTAAGTAATAATTTGGTTAACTATCACCCATTAACATTCATGGTGGACATACCACATGTTACTTATGTAGCGATTTAAATTTGTATAGAAGTAATTTTATGACATAAAGTAGACCCATTGATCACTTTGTGTGTCTAATTTTCGTGAATTTTTGCCTATGAACCCCAGTAACCCTTATTGAGACATAAAAGGTTTATAATTTTATTACTAGCCAAAGGTTATAGCTTCAATTTGTTTCATTCAATATCTGGATTTTTTTCTTCAAAGTAGACCCCCCAAAAAACTGATCGTAGTGTTTTCTCCAATTAGAGACAAAAAAAGTAACATTTTTACAGGAAAATAATATTTAGCACAATGATAAAGGGAAACAAACTTTTCATTTAAACTATTAACATTAAAATATGAAGTGAATATCCATATAATTAACCAATTAACATTTTATATTTCAAGGATTATTCTGCATTACAAACACCAGCCCATCTGCAATCCTGATTTGTCACCCTACATCAAAGAAAATCAAAACAAAGGGGAAAATGGGATATCATCTCAATCTAGGTATTTGAATGTAAATTACATAGCAACTATATATATTAGATTTAACTACCATGATAACTATCCAGATTTGTGGTTACTTTAGAGTATAATCTATAAACACAGACTCTTTCTTCATGTGCTTACTGCCCTAAGATCATTTACCATACTCCGACAAAGGAACATGCCCAGGAAAATCTATTGATCCCTACCAGCAAAATACAACAGACAAAAGCATTGCAAAAACTGAGGTAAAATTGGGATAGTATTAAATATTCTTTCAATAGCCATTTTTGCAAGCCCCCTCGAGACAACGAAAACGAGACTATGACGTCATGGGTGACATTTTGATTGGATTAATGCTATGATTTCAATTACTAGCTTTAGCAACAGGGATTTCTGTGGCCAAGAGGGTCTCTCTTTCTAGTAACCAGTCAGTTACCTCTTTAGAGACATAAAGAGTCAGACTATTTGATCTTAAGACTGCTTACCTTTTCAAATTAGACTCTGAAAAAGAGAATGTTGTGGCTTTTAGTAAAGATGAAACAGAGAAGTAAACAATAGGAAAATAATATCCATTTCAAATTTCTTTTGACGCTGATGGTAAAAATTAGCTCTTCAGATTGATCACTATTCAATAGCTGTAATATCTTTTCATTCATAAATTGGTCAAATGGTATTTTGTATATTAAAAGTACATTGAATCAAATTGCATAATTATTGCCATAGTTTGTTTTATGTATATCAATAATTTATACATGCAAATGTTTACCCCGATAGCCAATCAAGTTTTCGAATTTAGACCAATACATACTCAAGGAATTGAAATAACTATGTTGAATTCTTAAAATCAAATATATTGATCTGTGTCTACTATGGATATTTAACATGATAATAAAATGGTCCCATTCTGCTTTTTCAAAAGTCAGACTAAGGTTAACCATTTGAAGTGTATTAAGTCCAGTATTATGGGCTTCCATGTAAGGAAAACCTCATCCTGGTTGAAAACAAAATGATGGAAGAGTATTAACACTGTTGCCTCAGTTTGAGCATGTTGACTTATGGACGCAATACCCCACCTAAACTTTACCAGTGAGACTGAACGCACTGAGGCAGTCTTTGTTACCATGACAACAGCATCATAAAAACTGTCCCTTTGACAACCTCATTCCAAAGTTTTCACCCCCTCGCTGTTTATTTTTTGAGATGATTTGAATACTTTTTCCGGTAATATTGAATAAGTAAAGAAATAACATCAGAATTTACAGCATGCTTTTAGTAGAATTTTACAAGTATGCATATATACCAGAAAGACCATGACAGCAAAAGCCTCTGACACAGTATTTACAAAGATTTATAAACTTATACTTCTGTTAACACCCATAAATAAGCTCATTTTTGGAGTTTGTACTTAAATGCAAATTTTCCATAATATAGAAAATTCTGAAAGTCATCTCAAAACTCCCAAATAATCTCTATACTTAAACTCAAAGAAAAGAGTTGGCTGCCTTCCTTCCCTTGTTTTTGTTCTCCATGTGTGTACATTCATAACTAATAGCCACAAAACAGATAACTTTATGACGGGAAATCAAGATAGTGCTGCTAACAAACACTTGAGTTTAAGCATAAACTCACAGGTTAAGATAATGCTTACGTGAGATAAACTTTAAAAATATCAAGTTCAACATAAGACAAAAACTGAGATTTTGTGTGAGTTTATGTATGAGTTTAAAAATCTTTGTAAATATGGATCTCGGATTATCATATTCAATTTATTCTTACTTGAAAAAAAAATAGGGTCTGTGGATCAAATGTTACAGACATAAGATCAATACACTGTCTTATTGTGTACAATATAGAAGGCAAACCTTAAAACCTAAAATGAGAGTAAGAATATAGAATAGAATAGAAGCATTTATATAGCACAAAATAGATACAGCCTAATGAGCTCAAGGTCAAAGGGAAGTATCAGGTCAAGTTCCAAATTATCTCACACTAGGGGGCGATATACTATGGTGGAGGATATGCTAGTCAAAACAAATAGGTTTTTAGCTGGCTTTGGAAACATGTCATTGTGTGCTGTGATCAGACCAATTATGGGAGTTTGTTCCAGTCAGTGGGGGAAGCCATTGCAAAACATTGCCTACCAATTGCCTTTCTAGGACAAACTGAGGATAGAGGTACAAACTAGAGGGTGAAGAATCTATACACTGCTGGGCATTGTTAAACAACTACCAACTTTCTCACATAGGGTTGGGTCCCAGGTTCAAAATTTAGAGGTGGGAGGCAAATACATTAACCACTACTGAACAACCAGTTTTTGTTACATGCCACTGACACATTTAAAGTAAACGTTTCTCAGTTTTAACGATTTTCTTTTTAACTACATCCTAGTAAACATTTAAAACGTTTTTAAATGGTTTGAACATTCACAAAAACGTTTTTAAAACCTATTTAAACTATATCTTATGGTTTTCTAAATGCTTCAAAGTAAACATTTACAATGTAATGTTTAAAAAACATTTTATAAACATTCTAATATACAAATGTTTTTACTGAAAACATTTATTAAACGTTTATAAAATAACTAAAGAAGCTAGGTTTGTCTGGAAACATTTTTGCAACATTTATAAAATAGCTAAAGAAATGAAGGTTATGCTGGAAATGTTTTTCAAATATTCATCATGAAATGGTTTATAAACGGTACACATAAAATGTTTAGAAAATATTGTTGATCAAATGTTGATATACTGACACATGAGACAAATTCTACAACCAACAAGGTTACATTTGCCTCTACATAATCGGGGTGGTGAATCAAAGTCAAGACTCTGGAATTAGAGGAATTTGCAATTTTTGATCAGCAGTATCAGTCCCCCTCCCTGGACAAGTAAGAACCAGTGTGCAGAGCATTGACTTTATACATTACAACAGTATATAATAATATTAAATGTATATCAAAGAGTAAATATGAATATTATAACATATGTCCAGTCCATATACTGAATTTATCTAATACTGTTTGTTCATAGTCCATTATGAAATTATTTTAAACACATTATACAGAGAGGTGCATAGAGTATACATAATCAAAGTGGGGGGTAGCCCAACAGTTTTGGGGTCAACTTAGCTCAACTTGGGGTGTACCTTAAAAATAAAAATATTTTAATAAGACAAGTCCTCAAGGGCCAGAACAAGTTTAGAAAAGCTAGGGAAATGAAAAAAATATACTTAAGGTGCATGTACACCTTCTCGGGAAAGGGACTGAGAGACGAGATGTCCCGACCCCACTCATGATTAGTTCTCTATTCTTGAGTCTGAAAGTTTTATGGTAATGTTAGATAGCAATCAACAGTTTCTTAATGTCCAAATAGATATGTAATGAATTAGAAATTTCAGGGGCCCACTTGTTGCTCTATGAATCCAACCAGTGACTTCTTTTCAAAAATCTATGGCCTCAAGTCATGTCATGCATCAAAAAGATGACTCAATGATATAAGAAATACATAGAGTTGCAATGTTTCTTTGTATACATCTTATGCAGCTGTTTTTTACTATAAAAATTCGGTGACAATTTTTAAATGAGACCAGGTCAAGTCATTTGTCGTGCAAGCAGGAAATATGAAATATTGTGTTCAGTTCTTCTGGCCTTTTGCCCCTGCATTTCGTGTTGGCAATAAGTTTATGTTTTCTTCAACATATGACTATTGATTACAAAATAACTCAGGCTTAGTACTTAAAATTTATATGGACAATTGAAGTTTAATGGGACATCTTTTTAACTTTGATTAAATTTCTTTTTTTAAGAGCAATCTTAGCAATCAAATTGACACTTATGTGTAAATAGCTAGATGTTATACCATGTTTAAGCCAAGCCGGTTCTGTGCATCCTACCATAGTATGGTTTCCATATCTTTATTTAAATTCTACTGGGCTACTCTTGTAAAAATAAAACCATGTCAAATAAACCTCATTCCAATATCATTTGAAGCAAAAATACAGAAAAAGTTGCATCAACCAAAAAAAAAAAAAATAGAATTATTCATTACCAGTGTGCTATTTGTGTTTCAAATATGTCAAGTGGATCTGTTATATTTTGAGAAGCCTTCCCATAAATGTGAATTTAGTGATTTTTTGGGCAAACGTTTGGCATTTTCAGTCCTCCTTCCCTATAAGATAGTGTAATATAATCACCTTTTATTTAGTCAGATTTATCTCTCTTGTTGTCCCCAAGAAGCAGTTAGTTTATTTCAAAAAATGATTGCACCTGAATGGATCACCATAGAAAGATATTAAAGTTTTACAGGATGAAAGTATTGGTGTAAGATTTCTTCCTTTTTAGTTGAAAACCACTTTGCTTAGCTTGTTTAATAATTCAAAGCAGTTAAAATTGGCTAATTTATCAAATTAACCGGGAACATTTTAATATTTATTGCGTTAATACATCCTATCCAATGGACAATTGCTTTACCGGTTGGCGCGACCAGTCCCGCCAAACGTCAGAAAAAGATGTCCTGTATATAATACCGGCAGGACCGGCCAGGAGAGTGCCTTCGCCAAGTGGCGCATCGTACTTCCTCTTCCTGTCTAGACATCGTGATGTCATAGTATCTTTTCGTTTGGCACATGGAGAGTGAAGACGTGTTTTCTCGACAAGCGAATTTTTTGTTCTACACCGAACGCAACTGTTTTTATTCATCTTTAAGAAGATTAGAAGTATTATCTACAACTATGTCATCTCCAGGACAGAGATGAGGTTCCTGTGGACACGCTATGGCTGGGTTCGACTCCCACTCCAAGTGTGCACGTTGTAGGGACAAAGGGCTAGGCGACAACCCCTGCGTCCAGAAGAAAGAATGTAATATCTGTAGAGGGTTTACCCTGAACATATCCTTCAGTTGTCTACCCCAACTTATAGAGACAGAAAAGATAAGAAGGCGACTGCGTCCTCCTCCACCCCCACTCTCGTGGACCCTGCACACGTTAGTGTACTGGGTAAAGTGGAGAAGGTCTAGGCTGTACAGTCTACCCCTACTACTGCTAAGAAGACGAAGCGTAGTGACTCACCCAAGCCTTCTGCCAACAAGAAGAAATCTTCCAGCAGTAGACCATCAGCTGAAGATTTGAAGCAACTTGATGACAAGTGGGCAAAGAGATTCTCCCGACTTGAGGCAATGCTATTGGCCAAGACCTTCACAGTACCGGTTGAACTGGTTGTGAAGCCAGCTTCAGATGTGACTACCAGCCAGAAGCCATTTTTTGACCCTGGTGCCACCACCAGCAGTCTGGCTGTAGAGAAGACCGGTCCCTGCCTTGATCAGGCCACCAGTGAAGCTGTAGAGGAGATGCAGACTGCCACCCAGCCCCTTGGGGCTCCTGGTGCAGGAATAGCAACCCAGCCTGTTCAGGCCCCCGGTTCGTTCCCTGAAGTTCAGCCAACTGGTGAGGGAGATATGAGTGCAGCCTCTGATAGTGAAGCTGACCAGCTCAGTGTTACCGGTTCCCTGGACGAGGAGATCCACCGGGACCGGTCAGCAGACAGAGAAGTCTCCAAAGATGACCCTGACAGTGAACCTACTTAGGAGGCCAACTACAGGGAGACTATGAGGGGTGTGAGAAGCTTCATGAACTGGCACAAGGTTCCTGAGTTTGAAACTGTGTCCTCTACTGCAGATGACAACCCCTTTGCCGGTGCACGGGTCAAACCAACCGGTAAAGTCTCTGTGCAACTCCCTGTGGATGACTGGTTGTGTAGGAAGATGTCAAGTCTTAACCTCACACTCACAGAAGGCTACCCGACTAGAAACACAGACAACACTGGCCTCCTCAGAGATCAGTTCATTAAAACTCCCAGATCTTCCAGATGGTATGGGATGCATGCTGAGAAGGACAGTGAGAGTGCAACAGTATGCACCTGGTCACCGGACCCTGCCAAACTCAACCATTCCTTCAGCAGGGTTGCATGAAGAAACATTCCTACTGCCCCACCCTCCCGGGCCCTCAGTCAAGATCTACTCAGGCATTGGGAGAGAGCAGCACGTGAACAGACAATAATGTGCAACCAGGCTGCTGGTTTGTCAAGGTGCTTGACTAGGGTTCAAGACTCTATGGTCACTCAGCTTAAAACCCTACGTCTGGACAGTAAGGGAAAGTCATCAGAAAAAATGAAGCAAGCTGTGAGTGAACTAGAATACTTGACCACTTTCAACTGGTCAATCTCCCAAGCTATGGTCAGAACCATGCAGGACTTATCAGGGGGAGTATTCATCAACATGGCCAACTTCACCCTGGCTCGCAGAGATAGTTATTTGGACTATTTACACGCTGGGGTGAAGCAAGACACTGTGAATGCCTTAAGAACGTCTCCAGTACATCTAAACGCACTGTTCCCGGACCAGCTGATTGCCAAGGCTGAAGAGGAAATCAGTAAGAGTGACGAGAGGCGTTGGTCTGGTACAGCACACAGACACCAAGGTCACTTCCAGCCTTATCCAGCAAGCGACAAGTCTACTGGCCATCACGACAAGAAGAACGTCCCTGCTTGGAAACAGATTAAAGACAAGCAGCAAGCGAGGAGAAGTCATGGTAAAGCCTCCACTTTCTTCTGGAAACCGGCTACAGGGTCCAAGTCACATAAATGACAATTACTGTGTGAATTATGTGATCGGTCAGAAGAACTCTGTATGTGTTACCGGTCAGGCAGACTTAGACCCAGCACCAGTGGTAGCCGGGAACAGCAAAGTGAGTCTTTTGACTGTAAACTCTTGTGTTGCAAATGCTTATATTGTCACCGGGTTGCCACAAAGGAAAGGCGTAAATCCCAATGCATGTCAAATGTACACAGAAATAAAATATGTGAAAGATGTTTCTTGTGTAGGTCACTTGTGTTCTGTAAATCTTGTCACCAATGCCCAACATGCTGTTACAGATCCTCCTGTAGGGGCGAGGTTAAACCAGTGTTGGGAGAAATGGGAAGCCCTGGGTTCAAGTCCAAAAGTAGTCACCACACTGAGGGAGGGTTATACTCTCCCGTTCCGGTTCAGACCCAACTTGACAAGGTCACCGACTGTAATAAGCAACTACCACAATCCAACCAAACAGTCCTTCCTTGTGGAGGCACTTCCTTGTGCAGTCGAACCGGTATAAAATCAAAACTCACTGGGTTTTTACAACCGGCTATTTTTGGTACCCAAACCCAACAACCGTTGGAGACCGGTCCTGGACCTGAGTCGTTCAAGATGGAGACCCCAGAGACAATAAGAACCTCCCTACATTCAAGGGAGTGGGTCACATCCATAGATTTCAAAGACGCATACTTCCACATACCAATTCACAGTCAGTCCAGGAAGTACATGCGTTTTCATCTCCAGGGTCGGTCCTACCAGTTCAAAGCCCTACCCTTTGGTCTATCCACAGCTTCCATGGAGTTCACAGTGGTGGCCAAAGAGGTCAAACTCATGGCACTTCAGAAGGGTATAAGGACCCACCAGTACCTAGACGACTGGCTGGTGAGAGCCTCTACCCACGACACCTGTCTCCAGCATACTCAAACCCTGGTCACACTTTGTCAGGAACTAGGGTGGCTGGTGAACAAGGAAAAGTCAGAACTGGTCCCCAAATAGGTCTTCAACTTCGTAGGTTACCAGTTCGACCTGAAAGAGGGCAAGGTCAGACCAACAGAAGAACGTTGGCAGACCTTGACAGATAAGATCAGATCAATACTGTCGGATCCGCTTTGCCCGGTCTGACAATTCATGTCCCTCATAGGTCTACTCACAGCAACAGAAAAGCAAGTCCACTTAGGGCGACTACACATGAGACCCATACAGTGGCATTTGAAAAACAACTGGAGGGTCCCAGAATCACTGGAAAAGGTGATCCCGGTCCCCAAGTCCCTCCACCCCCATCTAAGGTGGTGGCTGGAGGAAAGCAATGTGCTACTAGGTCAACCATTACACCCTCTAAAACATGCTCTGCAAATTTTTACAGATGCATCAAAAGAAGGGTGGGGCGCTCACTTAGATGAGCACACTGCAAGGGGAACTTGGTCCCTTCCAGAGAGCAAGCTGCACATAAACCACTTAGAGCTAAAAGCAGTGTTTCTAGCTCTAAAAGAGTTTCGAACCCTCTGTTACAACAAGACAGTACTGATAGCTACAGACAACACAACAGTGGTTGCCTATATCAACAAAGAGGGGGGGGGGATGAAGTCGGGATCACTCTGTGCCCTACTGTGGAGAATCCTGTCCTGGTGTACCAGACAGCAGATAACCCTCAGGGCACGTCACATCCCCGGCCGGCTGAACGTGATAGCAGACAAGCTATCCAGACTTGGCCAGACCATTCAAACAGAGTGGTCACTTCATCCAGAAGTGTTCCAAGTAGTATGCTCCCAGTGGCACCAGCCACAAGTGGACCTGTTTGCCACCAGGTTCAACAACAAACTGCCAAAGTTTGTGTCACTGGTGAAAGACCCCCAGGCATGGACAGTGGATGCACTCAGTCTCTCCTGGGAGGACCTGGACCCATATGCCTTTCCACCAGCAGCCATCTTGGGCAAAGTGGTGGAGAAGTTACAGGACTACCCTTGCAACAGAATAATTCTGATTGCCCCAGGGTGGCCCAACATGCCCTGGTTCTGGGATCTAGTGGCAATGTCCAGTCAAATCCCACTGTGCCTGCCCGACATACCAAACTTAGTATCTCAGCCATTCAACCAGGTTCTTCACAGGAACCTGTCAAATCTGAACCTACACGCCTGGCTCCTAGAGCCTCAGTAATCAAGGAGCAGGGCTTCTCTGAGGCAGTGGCAGCACGAATTGAGGCTCCTCAAAGAGGATCAACCACATGAGGCAAAGTGGACCACTTTTACAAAGTGGTGCCTCAGTAATCAGGTGGACTTCAGGGCACCACCTCTGAAAGCCATTGCTGACTTCCTCCTGCACTTGTTTCAGGACAGGAAGTTGCAACCAGGCACTATTGATGGCTACAGATCAGCCATTGTTGACAAACTAGGCAATTCCACCATTAATGTCAGCAAGGATGAGAATCTCACTCGTCTCCTGGACAGTTTCCATAGAGACAAACCCAAGGGCAGGAGGGGCATCCCCTCCTGGAACCTTTCCCTGGTGCTTCACCAGCTGACAAAGGCTCCCTTTGAACCCCTAAACGAGGCCTCGTTGAAACATCTGACATTCAACACTGTTTTCTTGCTGGCCTTAGGTTCTGGTAAACGCAGGAGTGAGATCCATGCTTGGTTACATAAGAACATCAGACACCAATCAGACTGGTCTAAGGTGTCCTTATACCCCTCACCCAGCTTCCTATCCAAGAATCAGCTGGCTAGAGAGGGTCCAGATAGTGTGGCTCCAGTGGTCATTCCAGCCCTGGCACAATCTCTGGATAGGTCACTCAAGGGTGATAGGTCCCTATGTGCAGTTAGAGCCCTGTGCTACTACTTGGAGAGGACTTCAGATCTTAGGCAGAATAAGGAGTTGGTTTTTGTCTCCTTCAAGAAAGGGTTTGGTAAGGACATCTCCCCTGCCACCATCTCCTCATGGATCAACAGACTGTGATTCTGTGCTATGAGCTCTCTGACCAGGAGGCCCTCACCTTGCATCAGGTTAAAGCCCATGATGTTAGGGCCTTTGCTGCTTCTAAGGCCTTCCAATCAGGGATATCCTTAGAGCAGATATTGTCAGCCTGCCACTGGAAATCTCACAACACCTTCACCCAGTTTTATTTGAAGGATGTTGCCTGGGCTGACTCAGAGCTTTTCCACCTGGGACCTGTAGTGGCTGCCCAACAGGTGCACCACCAGGCCCAGAAGTGAGGAGATGTTGTATATATATTGTAAATATGCCAGATATGTACACAGTGTAAATAGCTTGAAATGTACATATGTTTAAAAAAAAACTGTGACTTGCTTCCTTTGGGAAGTTTATTTCTTCTGGGACTGAACTCAGCCCCTCTCTCTATATCTTTCCCTCCTCAGACCAACCCTGGGAAGGAAAGAGAAAGGGGGGGGCAACGTCGGTAGACTCCCAGTTAACCGGTTAGTTGATAACCGACCTTGATCTCTCAGGGTTCTCTGACCCTAGGCCAAATGGGCCTGTACAATTTTAATTTTGTTATGAGTTCACTTAAGTCCCTAGCTGCTTACCCGCCAACCAAGTGGTAGTTATTCAACAATTGTCCATTGGATAGGATGTATTAACGCAATAAAATTGCAAATTTAATAAGTAAATTAAATTTTTATAAGTTAATATCCTATCCAATGGACAGGCAAGGCCCACCCAACCGGCCCCGCTATCAGCTTACTAGGGGTCTTACTAGGACTAGACACAAAAAAGATGCTATGACGTCACGATGTCTAGACAGGAAGAGGAAGTACGATGCGCCACCTGGCGAATACACTCTCCTGGTCAGTCCTGCCGGTATTATATATAGGACGTCTTTTTCTGACTTTTGGCGGGACCGGTCGCGCCGACCGGTAAAGCAATTGTCCATTGGATAGGGTATTAACTTATAAATATTTATTTTACTTATTAAATTTGCAAAATTAATGTGTTGTTCACCAATCTATTTCGAAAGATACTGTCAAATTATCTATTTAATATTTCTTCTCATTCAAAATCATTTTAATGGTGTCAGTATTAACTTTAGACTAAGAGTAAGCATCAAATATTTCTTAAGTTTCTGAGCGTGTTTGTAGGGACTACTGGAAACAATCCAGATCCAATTATGTCATCAGCAAATCATGTAATCTGATATCCACCTGTGGTTATGTATTCAGATCTTCATGTTACCTCTTTCATTTCTTTATTAATTCTGACTACAGTCTAGCCTTGCAGTATTCTACAGTCTGATGCTAGTTTTAGCACAGGTGATGGTAACTGGTGGGCAGTATAAAATTTTACTTTAGTTTTCAGTGTCATCCTATTTCCAAGTTTATCTTATTGTGAATAGATGGGTATCTGTCCTCTGGTTAATCCAGTTGTCTCAGGAAATCTAACATGTTTAATAATAATTAACTTGAATAATTTAACAACCTATTTTAAACACTAATCTTGCCGGATACATACAGAATAAGTGCAACCAAAAATAACAGAGACTGCTCAGGGACAGATGTTCTCAGTTGACTATGTTATTGGAATGTGTTCATATTCTTCAGGTTTAATATTATAATCATGCCTGCAGTGCTACAAAAGTGAAGTCACGATGTATTGTCACAGTTTAGAATACCCCTGGACATTCAATCCTGCCCATTCATAAACTCTAGGACAGTGTCATTGTTATAAATTGGGGTTAACAGGTTCATGTTTGTGATACTTAGTTCAAGACTTATAACCTTCTGCACACAGCAGAAAATGAACACAATTTGATCTCTATAAACTGGTAAAATACGCATAAAAAGACTTGCTGTTGAATCTAAATACACAAGTTGTTGCCAGATGGCGCCACAATATCTGTCTTCATAAAAAGAAAGGTCAAATCTAATCCCTCTCTTCTTTCAGAGGAACAAAGAATGTCATTGTGGATAAAAAAGAATAGAGCAATAAGCCCGTAATTGAATTGCATAATATTACTAAACTGTTTCAGAAGGAAAGTCTTCTTATTCTTGCAGGGAGAATCAATATGATTCCTGTGAGTAAGGCACCAGGTCAATCCAATACATTTCTTTGTCAACTTTGGCATTTAAGCATTTAGGTTAATGACGTCCATTATTTACATAAACTTTCTGATTTAAGGTTGAACTAAGTACATGGGCTTCCACGTCCTTATTTCGCCTTCTTTATCCTCTGATTGCAGTACTTAGGAATACCTTTACTTACTGACTTAAGATCTGTTGAGTCAACCCAGAACATTGACCTGTGTCTGTGTTGCCATACCCTGCATTTATAGTCATGGGAACAGTGTTTTCATTGTCCTCGTTTGAAGTTTGACAAACCAGGCAGATCAATTGATAGAACTCTCAAAAACACTATTTTATTATTTTATTTGTTTTTTTTTTCAGGAGATATAACATGAGTTTACAATAACACAATCTTTAAGCAGCAATTACACACAATGTTATGTTTAAATATTAATTTTATTTTAAGTAATCTTACAACAAGTTGAATATAAAAATAAACAGGAAGATGCACATTCACATGGAGTTATGAAGCAATTCCAAGAACCAAGCATGTGGCTGTATCTTTCATGGAAAGATTATGATTTTCCTTGAGTGATAAACAATTCTCCAACTTAAAGTTTGATAATCCACTGTTAACCTGAAAATCTGTGGTTTAGGATACACTTCTAAACTATGTGGCGTAACCCTAATTGGTTGGCCGACCATATTTACTGGGCAAACAGTAACATATCCTTAAATTAATGGAAATACTACCGTCTAAAGTGTTATTTGAAGCCCCCCTTCTTGAGTCCATCAAAACATTATCATTTTCTCTCTGTTGATAAGTTCCATTCTGAGCAATGTTATTGGTCACTGGGGAGGTAGAGACACACGACTGATGCACCCTGCTAGACTTAGTTTGTAGATATCTTGCTGAATTTATGACCCTGATAAATGGGAAATCATCTGTATTTAGTGGTTTGTTATGATGTTTTCAAAATACTTTATTTTGCTCTGCACTACATCAGTAAAAATGAGTAAAACCAACGAAGAATCGATAAAAATAAATGGTGAAGATAATGTCAAGTATCGGAGTTTCTTTTTGCATGACCTTCCAAAGAGTAAAAGTTTGTGTCAATAAAATTGAGTTATTGACATTGAGTTTTGGTTATATTGTAATTACCATACAAATTCTGAAAATGACATATTTAGTTGTACAATGGACAATTGCAGTGTCACGTAGTTTCATGTTATTACCACGAATCATTTTCCCAAAGTTATTCAAGTCACATAATGACAAGCAGTTTCTTTAGACAAAGTCAAAGTTAAGGTTTTTATATTCTGTTCAACAGCCAGGGTTATATTCGATAAAGTCACCTGTAAACTGTGGGAATGTAAATTCAAAGGTGTCGAGAGTTCATTTGTGAAATAGTTACATTCAGTACATCAACCTGAAAAATCTCCTCCCCATACGTGATGGTTAATTTATTTAGTGTTTCATGGCATTCCAAGTACCTTATTTATATATTTTGATGGGTAGTTAGAAGGGCAGATGAAGGCAGTACATACAGTTCGCCAAGGTTCTGTACTGTAATCTGCCGCCTAATGCCAAGAAACTACGAGCTTTCCCACATGAGGTGAGGCAGTTTTCGATCTCTGATCTCAGAGGTGGAAGGCAAGTGTGTTACTAATGCACTACTACGACCCCTTTCATACTTTTTTAGGTACAGTGAGTGGCTGGCATTAAGTGAAAAAAGAAAGATTTCAACAAAGTATAAACTTTTCTCTAGTGGCCCACATGAGAAATATTTTCCCTGAATATTTGGCATGAAGTGACTCACAGTGTCACTAATCCCTGACAATTTATTTATTTGTTGTTTTACGTCGCGTTCAACAGCCAGGGCCATATTGCGACGGGTAGTTCACAGGTGGAGAAAACCACTGGGCATCGGCAAGTAACTACCAACTTTCCAACATGAAGCGCCCGGCCCGAGATTCGAACCGGCGGCCTCAGAGGTTGGAGGCAAGAACTCTAACCGCTACACCACCGAGCCCCCCTCTAATCCCTGACAAGGATGCCAAACTGTCTCCTCAATAATATTGGCACCCAGTTATGCTTGTGGGTGAAGAGGGACACTTACCTTGTCTACGGGTCCAATCTCTATGACTCGGCTTAGGACTGAACCCCAGATCTTCTGCTCTGAGGTTAAACACTCTAACCACAAGGCTATACAGACCAGATTTCCAAATTTAAATAAACATGAATAATTATTGAGGTTTTGTTGTTTAAAATGTTAAAAAAAGAAATGACTGATAAAACGAACTTATGAACTTCGATAATATTCTATAATTTAATTCAACATTTAATTTGAAAGAAAAAATAACGTGCACTGAATATCACCTGGTCTTACTACTTTACAGTGATTCTGGTCACTCATTTTCCCACTTTACCATCGTTTCCTCCTCACTTTTGTCCACTGTGGAAACCTGACCAATACTGGACCTATGACAATCTCTGCATAGCCTAAATATTCAGTATTAATCATATTGCAAACAAAAACTTGGAATCCTTGCATTATTAAAATAAAAATAATTTCAGAAGATCCCACAACAAAGTATTCATGTAAAAGAGAATAAAATTAGGAGGATTCCAGGATATTGGATTTGGGAATGGGTATTTTTCGTTCCTACAGTTTACTTATTAGAACTGATATATATTTGACAAATAATGATGTATTTGTTAACTTATAAAGTTTTTAAACGTATAAATCACTTATTAAGGCATAGAAATCCTAAAGTTTACATAAATACTAGGATATAGGTTTTGTCATTAAGACAAATGTCAAATATAATCCTGTATTCTCTTTCCATATCAGCTACTTTACAGTTAAACAAGGTGGGAAGTCTTCACTAGAAATAGATACAATGCAGACGAGTTTTTCCTTTGACAAATAATAATAAGCACAATCTTACATTAAGTATTCTTGAATCAGCTGATGAGACCATTTCCGTCATAAGGAAATATATTTGGATCAACTGATTATTTACATGAATGGAACAGACGCCTTGCTTTTCTGACTTTGCAATTGTATCCTTACCAAATCCAAGGAAGCAACAGATATAGATTTAGTAATTTGTATTCCTCCCTTATCAAGTCCTTCAAAGTATTATCATTGGCTCCTTGGCTGATCTGTTCGATAATGAGTAGTTTTTATTGGTCATTGGGGAGCCAGTGACACACGACTGATGGTTTACCCAAAGTAGTATTGTATGATGAAGGTGGCGTTCACATTGGCTAAAGCCTCTCTTACATCCCATCGAATGTGCACGTAAGTCCTGGTTACAGAGAAAATGGGCTAATTTGCAACTGACACTTAAGCTACACATACAATTTTATAACAGAATTAAGGCATACGAGAGAGCAGAGAGCCCGCAATGAAAATATGCATACAAATTATTCTCTGTGTGCTCGCAGTATGGTTACAAACGGATCCATGTCTCAAGGGAGTTTTACGAGAGGCTTGAACATGTGCATTTTCCTTGCTAGTGTTGTATGGTCTCCGCATTAACTTACAGGGTTTGCACATTATCATACACTCACATGTACCTTGCATGTAAATAAACCCTCTGTGCGGCCTGTATCTAGTCACAGTCTACTCTTAGATATTCAAGTTGTGACATTCTTGTTGAGACAATTTATCTTATTTGCACATGCAAATCTCTACTACCCCACTACCAGCCTACACTCATATTTTTCAACAATATTTGTAGCACACTTACGTGGGTATACACATACGATGGGATGAAATAGAAGCTTAAGCATGGTGGGTATTATGTCCAGCATGTTAATGATCACCATCATCTGTTTGTATGTCAGTCAACTGGAGTACTTAAGGATTGCTAAACTTATTTTAAGATTGGTGATCATCATAAGAATATAGATTTGAATCCAAACAACACTGGTTATGTATAAGCTTTTGTTATTATTTTTAGGGTAACAATTTCATCAACAAAAGTAAAGAAGAAAGAGTTTAATGTTTCTACTTTGCTGAGTTAAACCATTTCAAAAACCATTATAGCCCATAGGAACTTTTGTCACAATTTTGATTTATATTATTATCCAATGACCTGCTATAATGTGCACTATGTGATCACTATGCACGCACTATATGTGTACAAAATCATCTCCCACGCACAAGATCCGTGTGTGTACAACATGTAATATGCATTCTGTAATGTCATAAGGTGTAAATAAAACCAAAAGCCCAAATTGTGTTTTACAACTATACTACTGTAACGTGGGTGAAATTGTTTGACACTGAAAAATGGTTGTATTTTTGTGCTATTTTTTAAAAATAAATAAAACTTCTTTTTACTGCATATTTCAGACCAGACGATTATTGCAATTATTTAGCCAATATATTATTTTGCCTTGCCTTGTAAATGAGTTGAGCACATGACTGAACAACATTTGAAGGCATGGGTTATGGAATTGTTGCAGGCCAACTTTTGAAGATGCATCATTAGGTTGATGTGGTCCATCATGTGTTTCAAAGGGAAAAGGTGTTTGTTCTCTTTGAGAGAAGATACAATTTACAGGCAATGTATAACAGGGTAACAGGCCCTTACATTGTTCAAAATATAATATAGTATGTTTGAAATATCCAACTTCAAATCTTATAACAGTATGAAGATACATCGCCAAAGAATATGTTTTGTGTTCATGAAAAAGATGTTGTAGGTTATTGGATGTACTTCCAGATTTTGTAATTGTTATGATTTATAGAGGTATATATATATATATATATATATAGACCCTAGGGTCGAATGTTTTGTACACCCTGGAATAAATATAACGATTATTGGTTGTACTAATCTCAGTGCATTGCACAGAAACAGTGAATATCTGATTAATTCCTACTTACAAATAAGACACAGTTGTTCATATATCACTACCACACAGTAACTGTTTTTCTCTTGACATTTTTTTTTCTGCAGAAAAAGATGAAATCTGCCCCAGTTGTGATTCCTTATACAGAATTACAGGTTCCTCGGTCCTTTTCAACTCAAAAATTACAAGCGGATTTGGCTGAGTTTTCGTCCTGATTTGAGCTGAGGTAATTGATGGTTTGGGATTTATTTACATGACCCACCATAGACACAATAAAGCTTACTTTGATGTCACGTGGGAGAGGCAAGAGCCATTGGTAGTCTGTGTAACAAGCCTGAAATGGCCACTTAATAGCTCTTTTCCTGCAGTCGATTGGTCTATTCAGAACCGACAATTCAGTGAGTGTGTTGCATTATCTTATGAGGACATAATAAAATAATGACTCCCATTTCACCAACTTAATGACACAGTTTTCTCAAAATTGACATGCTTCGTATAGGGAGGAGAGGGGATGTGCTTCTCATATATATTGCAGATATTGCAAGCTTGCTTTTTGTCTTGTTATTTTAACCTCCCAGCTATTGCATATGATTGATGTTGTCAGTTTAAAATGGAAACACACTTGTTTAACATTATATATAAATGTAATCTAATTAATTCCTCCCTGTCCTTGTATAATTGCTATATAGATGAGGTCTCAGGAAGAACTACCAAAATACCAACATTTATCTCATCTCACCCATCTTCCGGGTTGCCTTGGTAAAATGGAAATGTTTTTATTTCTTAGTGTCTTTAGAAATTATTTTTCCTCTTTCTGTTAATCTTCTCTTGAATATCATTTTCCCGGTTTAATTTCCACGTGTCATTCCATAACTGTTGCTGGAAAGATAATAATTTTAGATGAACTTTTTCTGGACCAATTTTTTTCAGGCTGCTTTATTAAATGAATGAAATACTGATAGCATTAAACCAGGGCCTCTACATCTTAAATGCTATTTCGAAAAGACAATACCAAACCATAGACATTTTTGTGAGTACTTTGTTAAACTGAAGTACTTTTCCACTGACAATATAATAGCTGAAATGTCAGTAAAAACCTGAGGCATCTCAAACTAATGTAAAGATTTTTTTATTGTGAAAGGTACTGTGAGCATTTTGCAGACTTGAGTGGCATAGTTTATCAAGGGAAACTCTGATAACACGTTTTCCCCAAGGGTTGAGGATTTCAATGAAAAGAGGCTTTTAGCACATCTATGCTCTATTAAAGAGGAAATGATGTCACGTGACTGGGATTTCCCCTAGCTGCAAGGATTGCCATGGTTACTAAAGGGATTTAGACTGTGTTCCAGATTGAAGGATAGCCTATGTCAGATTGAATAGAGAGAAGAGTGGCTGCAATACTTTATTTCTTGTGTTCTGTTTTCCTAGTGACAGAATTAGTGATAATTGATGTCACCTCACCCTCATCCAGTACACTAAATAGCTGTAACAAATAGTGAAAAGAATAACTGCAGGTATTAAACAGGTATGAAATGATCAGCATATCTTGGTTTAAGAAGAAATTATCATTAACTTATTTATATCTTGCTATAAAGTTGTGGGTGATATTCATATCTTGCTATAAAGTTGTATATGCGAATATCTTGGTTTCTTGAGTGTTTAAGAAGTTTGGTGTATAATTGCTTGACTATCATACTGGTGGTTCTTGGTTTGTTTATTTATTTGGGGTTTTATGTAACTTTCAACACTGTACAGGTCATATCATGATGGGTAGTTGAGTGGGCAGATGAAACCAGTACATACAGTTGGTCAAGGTTCTGTACTGTAAACTGCCGACCATCAATAAGAAACTACCAGCTTTCCCATATAAGGTCTGGGGTTTGAACCCCCAACCTCAGAGGTGAGATGTCAGTGTGTTACTACTGCGCCACCATGGCCCCTGGTTTGTATTTTGAGTCCAACTTATGGTTACATGCTGGATTCACTTATGGCCTGTCATGATATGACAATGAAAAGTAAACACCAAAACTTTCATTGACCTTTTCATGCTTTTGTGGCATTACATTTTTGTGTTGAGTTAGTTTCTTAAAGTTAATATACAAACATATGTTTATCAGTTCATCATTGAATATTATATAGATGCATATGGTCTATAATTGAATCTGACTTGCTTTTAAAAAGGCAGCCACTGACATTGTTACAATGACAATTAACCCATAACACTCACCCTTAGCCAATCTCTGGATGTACTGATCATTCTGTACGGCCATCTTGTCAGACATGAAAATAAAATTAATTCAGTCTTTCTATGAGAAGTACTGAAATAAAATTTAAAGATACGTCGATTAATTTTTGCTAAGGTGAATGTGCTTCACTTGGACTTTTTATCCACTTCAACCATTGAATATTCTATTACATCAGGTTAGATTAAAGTTAGACTACACCACAGAAGAGTAATTACCTTCTGCCCCAGAGAGGGAGGGGTGAGGCACTGCAATCATTTCTGTTTGCACACATAACCTGAAATTATACAGACACATCTCCTCAGAAAAGGTTGAGTATACCTGTGGTCCAGCCTTCTTCAAAGCTGATCCGGATACAGATCCAGAATTATTTGTGATATTTTTTGTTATAGCTGTATGCATTATTCAAAAACTGTTCATAAAATCATGGTATACATTTTCACGTAAGATGGAGACTTTCCATGGCTTGGTTTTCCTCAAAGTTGACCCAGATCGATAATCTTTATTTAAAGTTGGACTAAAAAATCCAAATTTTTATTTTTTTAGCCCTACCCATGGGACGGTTTGTGTTTTTAAGGCACTGTTTGGTTGATGTCTGCCTGCTACTTGATTCGTCCCACAGATGATTGGAGATTGAAACTTTGACTTTAGGGGGGTAGAAAAAAAATCACTGTAGATCACAAAAAACTAACATCATGGCTCAATACAGACCAAAACAAAATTCATTGGTGCAAGTAATAAGTTTGTAATTTGATCCTGATTAGCCAGAACAGATTGGATCATAGGTAAAAGCCTACCACCAGATCTGTGGGTGCATTTTAGTGTCTGAAATGTTGTGGCATAGATTCTGATTCATTTCAAATCTGATTATAATCTAACTTTAAAGTCAAAGTTAGGGTTTTATGTCCTGTTCAACAGCCACGGTCATATTGGGACAGGTCATCAGCATTGTCACTTGCAGCTGTATACCTCACACAGAGGGGACTGCTTGTGATTAGATGCCAAACTTACTAACCACTGGGTCGCTGTGGACTTCAGTCTAAATTAAAATGAAGTATGGGCAAATGAGATAAGGCCCAGATATCAAAGTCATAACCTCCACCTTGGTTGTTTTACAATTGGACACAGATTGCACTAGATTGGAAGTGACTCATCTGTGTACGTTTGTGTGCTGACATGTGATCTCCGACATATTAGGAAATTACTCAGGCATGAATCTAGTAAACTAGCATTAAATGCTCTTGTGGTAGTTGTCTTGAGTAGTGCAACTCACTCTTCAGTCTGTCCCAATCCAATATTATAAAAAAACAAGTGTGTTCAAAGAGCCTGGCTAGAATCTACGAAAGAGTATTAGCGCCACCAGTGGTGTTGTTTTTGTTGAAAATATCTGTGTTGGCGAGTTACAATATAAGGATATTTTCGCCACCACAGATGAAAAATTCACCAATGCAGATGACTTTTTCGCCAACACACATGAAAACTTCACCAACACAGATGATATTTTCGCCAACACTGATGATATTTTCGCCACCACAGATGATATTTTCGCCACCACAGATGATATTTTAGCCAACACAGATGAAAAATTCGCCAACACAGATGATATTTTCGCCAACACAGATGAAAATATAGCCACCATAAATGGTATTTTCGCCAACACAGATGAAAAATTCGCCAACACAGATGAAAAATTCGCCAACACAGATGAAAAATTCGCCAACACAGATGATATTTTCGACAACACAGATGAAAATATAGCCAACACAGATGATATTTTCGCCAACGCAGATGAAAATATAGCCACCACAAATGGTATTTTCGCCAACACAGATGAAAAATTCGCCAACACAGATGAGATTTTCACCAACACAGATGATATTTTCAACAACACAGATGAAAATATAGCCAACACAGATGATATTTTCGCCAACGCAGATGAAAATACTGCAAGTTACTATAAATAGTCTACTGTACATAGAATAGCCTGCCCTTGAATAGGTCAATAGCAATTAACAAGTGATGACAGTTCACATTTTTTTATTTGTTAAATACAGTATTACAAATGTATTTATGAAATACATAAATTATAAATTTGACTTCTATTGAGTTATGTCCTTACAAAGTCTATACAGTAGTGTCAGGCTAATGTAAAGACATATGAATAATGAATGAGTTTACGGAATATATTTACAAGTTAAGGTGACCATAACATAAGTTTAAGTTCAATAGCTCATAATCAAGGTCACCACAATATTAATAGCAAATGAGTTAAGAGTTTGTACATTACAAGTTAAGGTGACCATAACATACTTTAAGGTAATATTTAATTTTAGGGAATTTTTATGTATAAAGTTCAATGAAAAATTGGATAACTGAAGTCATGCTGGGGTCTCCTCATTCTGAACTGGGGTATTTGGCATGATTGACTTTAGGGTCCTCTAATATCTGGGTCTGTAGTAGTTCTGGCAGTTTGAGGTGACCCTAGCTTAACTTTTGTACAGTTAATTTAACATTAACACGTAAAGATTCACTTATATGTAATCATAGTCATTGTACTCATATTGTCACTCCATTTAGGGTCAGTGACCTATATTTGATCTTTTACATATTCTGTGTGTGTATGTAGTAGCTTGCACATACCCTGATACAAAGAAGTGAACTGTCCCTACTTCTATTCAGGGCAGACCATTCTATGTACAGTAAACATTCTATTTATAGTAACTTGCAGCATTTTTATCTGCGTTGGCGAAAATATCATCTGTGTTGGCTATATTTTCATCTGCGTTGGCTAAAATTTTTTATCTACAAGTATTGATGAAAAAAATCAATAATCTGTGTTGGTGTTATTTTCATCTGTGGCGGCGAAAATATCATCTGTGTTGGCTATATATTCATCTGCGTTGGCAATTTTTTTTATCTACAAGTACTGGTGAAAATATCATTTGCATTGGTGTTATTATCATCTGTGGTGGCGAAAATATAATCTGTGTTGGTGGGAAACTATGTATATTGTTTTTATCTGTGTTGGCGAAAATATCATGTGCGTTGGCGAAAATATCATGTGCGTTGGCGGAAATATCATGTGCGTTGGCGAAAAAGTTGTCTGTGGTGGCGAACTTTTATCTACGGGTATTGGTGAAAAAAAATCATCTGTGTTGGCGAAAATATCATCTGTGTTGGCTATATTTTCATCTGTGGTGGCGAAAATAGCATCTGTCTTGGCCAAATTATCATCTGTGGTGGCGAAAATTTCATCTGTGGTGGCTGAAATTTCATGTGTGTTGGTGAAAATATCATCAGTGTTGGCGAAAATATCATCTGCGTTGGTGAATTTTTCATCTGTGGTGGCGAAAATATCTTTATATTGTAACTCGCCAACACAGATATTTCCAACAAAAACAACACCACTGGTGGCGCTAATACTCTTTCGTAAGAATCATTGTAAATGCTGGCAGTAACTTTTCTATAATCACATCTGTCCTTAAATAGCTACCCCTGGTTGCTGCATCTTTCAAACTTCTGGTACCCCACCCTGGTTTCCCAATGTGTTTGAGCCCCGAATTTACTCAAGCACCATGCACTTACAACACTAGATGCAGCAAAACTGAAAGCAAGTACAATATACCAAAACCTTTCGCACTTCACATCTTGAGTGTACAAATCGAAGCACTTCAGCCACAGCTTGTCACATGACGCTCCAACTTTATTGAATGACCTCCCTGACGATATCCAAACTGTAGTTTCTCTATCATATTCTAGGTGCAGATTGGAGACACACCTCTTCTAAAAAGCTTTCCCCCGATAGCCCTCCCTGGAGCCTCTGGTGTCATGCTGACTTTATACTACTCTCTATGTGGCTCTAACACGAGTCTGTCACATGATGGGCATTAAGCACTATAAAAGTATTCATTACATTGACCATTTATATGTTATTTGATCCATTTCAAGTCAGATCATGATCAATTTGTTGTGAGCCATCAAGTATATATAAGCCACGCAATTGGCAACATTTGATGAAAGGTGAACGTTTCTCATCAGTCAATGTGTAAAAATGAACTCATATATAGCTTGTGTACTGCTTTTCATTCTAACATAATTAACAATAGTAATATTAAAGTATGAATAGTATGATTATCATCATGATTATTGTAAGTAGTAGTATTACTTGTATTACTATATATCTTATATCTTTATGGCTTTAATGGCTTTTAATATTATTTTACATATTTATGTTGAATAGGGTGTCTGGTAGCATCCTTTCCAGGAGTACAGGTCACCTGCTTCACACTGCCTTGGGGGGGGGGGGGTGTTTTCATGTGATTGTAACAAAAAGGAACTATTTGTTATTAGGGTGAATAATAATTAGGATAAGTGTTAATGGAAAACTTAATATTGTGTGGATCAGTTACTTTGTCCCTAATAACAGCGCATCAACACTGTTGCTCTGCTAATGAACTCACACTGGCTGATTTCTATGGTTCTGCAGGAGGGTGTAAATCTGTTGTTCCAGACACTTTGATTCTCATAATAATCACCCAATTAGCAATGGCCATCTTCTCAAGAGGTTGTAAATTCAAGCTGCTGCAATCACTTCTACCACAGAATGACAGCAGTAAGACTGCAATGCTACCGAGTGACAGCATAACTTCATATGGCAATATTGCAACCTTACAGCTATGAGCACTTCAATAATAATAATAATAATTACTAGAAAGGGTATGTCTGCATGTCAGTCTCTGATAGGAGAGTAGACTAGGCCGATGGATAGGCCAGTCAGAATTGACCAATCTTCAACTATCATCTAAACCCAGTAACATTATCCTGGGTTCTGATGGTTGTAGAAAGTTTGACCCATTCAGTATACTTTCACAAATTCTATTCTAAGACTCCAAATCACGATTTTAGCCCTCTACACCCCACTCCAGGGGTTGTGGAATGTTCGCAAGTGACAAAGTCTCACTTTGGATTATCAGGGTTTTAACTCCACTTGTTGACCAGGAAACTAATTTCACGGATATTTCCCATAAACAGCTATCACTGCTGTGCCTAGCATTATTTTCACACACCTCTCTTACTGGCTTGTGGACACTATCCTTTATTCAATATAACAGTAGTATTTTATTCAACAGCTTTCACTGAATTGGATTTAAAATATGTTGTATACACATCCATTATAACATTATCGAAAATTTGCACCATTTATAAGTACATGTGGAGATATGTTATGGCTGCATTCACATCTTCTTTAACCTCGCCATAGATACCTGAAGTATTCTCCACACCCTGGTTTAAAAAATCCCCAGGGATAATTAATCGATCAATCGATACAGAGGCTTGTCATTAATCTGTTGATAGATAGGGCTTCACGATTGGTTGGTTTTGTAAGCTATGGGGGCTCTACTTTGTAGAGTTGTAAATCAAGGCCCTGGAAGGGCCCTTAGCAATGGAGAACCCTAAACTAATGCATAACAAACAGCTCCTCAATCCCCTCCCCATTTCTCTGTGTTTTAGATTTTAGCTTATGGTCATAGCACATATGGGTGACACGATACAGCCAAAAAGTTTCTTATTTATGGAGGCTGATAAACTCTAGGACTACAATATTTAGATGAACATATTTTCCTTTCTTAAACACCATATTTACATTACAAATTATTCTATCTGAGACCATAGTATTTTTTAAAATATTTAATGCCATGAGAACACTTAAATAATAATGAGACAATTTTGATTAATTATTATTCAATTTTAGTTAATTTCATTGAGAAAATGATTAAGCTGTGATGGGAATTTAAACCAAAATAATTTTTCTGTTATAAAAAGCGGTGAAGGATTCATAAGCATCATTACATAATATTGTTTTGTACCTCATCAGGGAGATTTTCACTCTTCAAACACTCACCTTTGTCACGGTATGTTTTTGTAGACTTTAATAATCTACAGTAGTGACAAGAACAGACCTTTCCATGGTGTCAATCAAAACACCGCAAATTGGCAAACATCCTGTTTACTACAATGCCAACAACCAATCATTTCCTTGGGCGCCATTTTGAATTACAAAAACGTGACCAATTTTAGGGACATATTTGTAAATATTATTGCTTTCTGATAATGGAACAAAAAGAAACCACAGTGTAATTTCATAAAAAAATTATATCATCAATCCTGCCTACTTTAAAATGTCCGCAATGCATACATATGTTCCCAAGCTGCCATTGTTTACACATTACTGCAATGCACGAGGATTGTTTTGATCAATAAATTGTTTATTTATTTATTTTTTAATTTTTGCCACAATAAAACAAATATACTTTATCATATAATTTCTTATTCTATGCTCCATCTAATCATTTATAATACACATTTTTTCTCGTATATCTTGAAATGCTCAATGTTTACGTTTCATTTCCCGCCATTTTCGCCATTTGTTTGTCAGACAAGGCCTGACATGGAGACAACTAAAATACGGTAAACCAGGAAGTGGGCGTGGCCTATGGAACGGTCTACTATCGTGTTGCAGCAGGTTGTACAGGACTCTAGAGAGCTGAGATTTCTTTCTTCATCTCTTTATGCCCGAGGTTAAAGGGGGTACTGTTTATGGTTCTTGGACTCCACTGAAATTCCTCTGGGAGGAGCAGACACAGAGAAGTATAGGCTGTAATATATGGAGTTCCTTAAACCCTGCAACACTAAAACCCAACAGATCCTGTAAACAGGGTGAATTAATACATCTAATATCAGGATTAGCATGCATGTATGAATACAACACTTAGTTATTAAAAAGTATCCTTTATAACTATCCCAGATAGTATTCAAGAGTGAATCTTGGATTTAAAAAAACGTGACAAATAGTTTCCTGTTTTGATAGCAGCAGTTTTTGGTCCAGTTATTGAAAAAAAAAACCCAGATATCTTCATAAAATACCATAAGTTCACAAAGGCCAGGAAAAAATCACTTGAAGAAGATCATATGGTGTGATCCCAGAGGTGGTGGAATGAATTGCATCTCGCCACTCTCTTATGAACAGTAGCACTATATAACCTGGTGCGTCACAGTCTGGTATCTCTACTGGACAATATACATATATGCCCAGCAAGTATATATTTATTGATTCTATTTGTTTTCTTCAATATCAGCTAAAATGAAGATAACACTCTTTAGAAGTTAGTCTAATCAGTTGTCTTGTATAGTTGATCAGCTGTAGGATTTTGTAGGAACCAAAGTTAAAGTTAGTGTTTTACATTCCCTTCAACCGGCAGAGAAATATTGGGACAGGCCCTCAGTATCTGTGGGAGTTGAACCCTCACAGAAGTGACAGCCTGTGATTAGATGCCAAACTTGGTAACCACTAGTTATATTAAATTTATAATATAATCAAAATAAGCAAACTACCAGTTCCATGCACAATGCACCGTCCGACAAAATGTCTCCATACCAAATGCTGCATGGTGGTTTGCATTACAACAGTACTCTGTCACTCCAGTACTAAAACTAGCTATTGTAATTAGTGCTGAGAATTGCTCAAAATTTTTATGGTCAATTGATCACTCACTTGCAGACCTATCATCAACTCAGTATCGATAATTTGGCGTCATCATTGGTCATTTTAGCACAAAACACTTTCTCGGAGACATAGTATATGTTACTCTTGTACGACTTTTAGTGGTTTCTAAGTTTATGACACTCACCATGTACTGAAAATGCACAGTGTAATTTTAGATGGTACTGCAAAACAACTACAAACAATTCCTAATACTTTGGAGATACTTGGTTTTATGATTTAAATTATTGAACAATTTGCGAAATAAATTAGCAAAAAGACTTAAAGGTTGTGACATGAGTTACTTTTACAGATTAACTTCACACAAAATATGACAATGTTGACAAAAAAACTAACTGAAGTTAAACAAATTCTTACATTACCACTGACTTGCATTGGTTAACATCTAGCCCTCATCTTTGCCACTTGTGTGACTCGAACTCTGAAGCTTACATGCATAGAATGTCATTTGACAATATATCTGAACGCAGACAACAGCATTACCTTATAACTTGAAGTTAGATGTTGCAATATGACTCAAACATTGACAATGTGACATAAATTAGCTGAAGATTTCAAAGCTGTGACATCAGTTGTTTTCAAAGAATACCTTTTGTATAATAAAATTAATAATAATAATAACAACAATAATAATAATAATAGAAACATTTATAACAATTGATATAAACCCTTTAGAGTAGGCTGGAATCAAAAAAGGATAGATGTTCAGATGAAAGAGAACTAAATATGAGTACATGATTTAACAACTCAATGTATATCTAAAATGATTCAGCTATTTTTCTGCATTATAACATTGGTTTTCCAGTTGGCATACTGAGGTTGCTGTGTGTCTGTACTGCCCATAATGTCATTGGACATTTTTGCCATGAAGTATATGATTACAAGTCATTTAACTCCCATTAAAAAAATGAAAAAAACAAAGCGATTCCTAAAAGCACGAGCCTCGCTAGTGCTTGAGCTTCATAAAATGGATAGATGTTCAGATGAAAGAGAACTAAATATAAATAGTCATGATTTAACAACTCAATGTATATCTAAAGTGATTCAACTATTTTTCTGCATTATAACTTTGGTTTTCCAGTTGGTAGACTGAGGTGGCTGTGTGTCTGTACTGCCCATAATCTCTTTGGACATTTTTGCCATGAAGTATATGATTACAAGTCATTTAACTCCCATTCACAAGGATGGAGCTGTCACAGTCAAGAGCAGAGAAAAATATTACTATGAAAAGATAGGATTTAGATTGGAGCCAAAATGGGCTGGAAAATGGGGCTGTATCACAAAGGTTTCCATTCAGTTCAAATAAATACACATTTTCAGTAATAATAGGCTACTCCCTTGAGGCAAGTGGCGAGTAAATTGAGTTCTAGAGATAATAACCAGAGTCTTTGAACAAAAGACAAAAATTCTCTTTAAAGTTGAGCTTTAAAGCTTTTTGCTTAATTGCCAGATCTTAATATGGATCTCTGTGTGTGCATTATTTTGTTCATTAACCATTGCGATGCGTCAGTTAGCTTGTTGTTTGTCACAAACTATAACAAATTTTATGCTTGATGATATAAAACAACATGTGAAATTACTCAAACTCACATCACATTTTGAATGTTACCTTAGGTGAGGGAACAAATCACAAATTTCAATCAAAGATAACTTATCCATAAATGGTAAGAAATGGTTATTGTTGGTTACACCTGATAAATTCAAATCTTGTAAGAAGGCATCCAGACAGTCCTCCAGAAGGTAACACTACAACTATTATATCAGAAAAACATACCCTGAAAGTGACCTGTTGACGGGTTTTACACATAACAACTCTAAGTTGCCTGTATTTCTCTGCAAATATCCTGAAATATATACGACAATATATATTACATATATATTTACATAAATACATGACCAATACATACATATCAATATAACTATAGTAACATGTAGGTCTTGGGGAACTGTCAGAATTTCTTGCGGTTTTAGTGCTGGGTTGTTTCATTTAAACAAAACACATCTGTGAAATGCTGGGGTATGTACAAAAATACATATTTATCATCTTTCAATCCTACAATAAAAATACTCATTCAACAGAAAAAAACATAGTCATTTTAATAATAAATTTAAATATTTAACTCTGTTCAAAGGTCTCTGTTTTAGCACTCTGAAAGTACTCTGAATGCTCTCATTAAAAAATGAGAAACAGGAAGTTATTGACACTTATTATCCATGGTACTCTGAATGCTCTCATTAAAAAATGAGAAACAGGAAGTTATTGACACTTATTATCCATGGTACGGAGGCGCCGTTGTATATAAATATATATAATATATCCCACTCCATATATCCCCCTATATGAGTCAAATATGGCTGGTGGTCAATAATAAAAAAATGAAAATGATGGTTTAAAAAATTGTTACAGACAATGGAAAAAGTATGAAAAACCAGAAACAGAAACGTAGATTTTCACAATGATTTTATATACTTCTGTTGATGTGAGTAATTATGCATATTGTGTGGCATAGGAGGATCATACATTATTTAAAAGAAAATGGAACTAATTCAGAGACTATTAGAGCTAACTCGTGTAAAACTAGAGACTATTTATTACTACTGACACAGACATAATTCAGGCTGCAAATCTCTCCATTTATGCATAAATTATGTCCATTTAGATTTGTATTCAACTGTTCCATTCTGGATGCTGTATTAAAGCAATTCCCATTCAAGACAGATCTATCACGTCTGGATTTATTTATGAAAACGAGGCAAATTCGCTTCTGTGGCTTAATACTTGTTAAGAATTCTGATGCCCTCTGTAGCTAATCTATCAGGAGTGCTTTTGACTTATATTCAATCCTAAAATATTAGGATCAAACTGTGAAACAAGTCAATGTCCATAAAACCAAAAGTTTAGCTACTTTCTTAAGAAAAGGAGTAATCATCAATTAACATATAATTTACATCTCTACATGCGATGAACTAATGTGGGATATTTAAAGGTGGACCTGAATGATCATAGTGTCAGTATATGGTTACATTTGTGTGCCTGATATTACTAATAAACCATAGATGTACGTCAGATATACTTCAGAAATATGTATTATTTAACTATATGAAAACTTAAAATATTCTAGATATAAGTAAGTTTGGCTGGCAAAATCTTATGGTTAACACCGAACTGTGTCAACTGTAGCATATAAAGGAAGTAGCGGCCTATGTTTTGATGACAGGTTAGTGTATAATAAACTATACAATATTTATTGTCACAAATATAACCATATGCAATGTTGCAGATTGAACTGGTCTATTGAATTTGGATTATTATAATCATTGGTTTGGGGAAAAAAGATCTAAATTGCCAATGGGTAATAACTTAGGTAATAACTTTGAAAAACTCCCAATAAAGGACAAATGTTTTTCTCCTCAAATCACAGTATAAAATTTGTGAAGATAGGCGTTTAGGTTAGCAACTGGTATCCAACAACAAACTTTTATATTTAAAATACTTTACAACCAAAAACACTCATAGAGTGCTGACCTTAGCCGGGGGGGCATGTCTGAAAATTTAGGATTGTTTTGCATGCAGAACATGATAAGTCCTCAGTGACCTAGATGGGTTAGCAAGTTTGGCATCTAATCACAGACTGTCACCTCTGTGTGGGTTTGGCTCCCACCAGTAACTATGCAGACGGTCCGTCCCAGTTTGACCATTGAACAGGACGTAAAACCTCAATGTTGATTGTGCATACATAATATGACTTGGCTCACTCCAAAAATGTAATCCTTTCTTCCTTTGGCCAGGTCCTACACATATAAAACAGGCTATGGAAATCGCCGATTACTTCTGGATAAATGTTAAGCAGAAAACAAAAGTCATTTGAAAAGCATTTGCAGTGGGACTTTTGCAAATTCTGGATTTTTATATCCTGATTTGGTTCTTTCCCAACATTTTATCACTTCTTCTATTGGCCATACCCTATCCACAAATAAATAAGATAAATCTGTTCATTACTTTTTGAGTTATTGTGAACACAAACAGACAAACAAACATACCCTAAAAGATAACCTTAGAGGCAATAAACCATATCAAGTTGAGCTTTCTCCTTTAACATTTTTCCAGGGTATTTACTGCTAAAAGGAAATGTATAGAGTATAATTAATACCTTCCCCGATAATTCCTGCCTCTAATTGTTGATTCTTCTAGAGATAAAGAGGTCAGACATTAGAAAACTTTCCACGTGAGCAAATTCTTGACAGATCTACTGTGACTTAGCATGCTATGGCCTCTTGGTTAAATGGTGGAACATCGATGACATCTGTTTCCCTTTGAAACACTCACTCACACCAATCAGAGTGTATTCAAGCATTTCACTTCTGTTTCAGTGCATAGACCCGCTTGTCAAAGTTCACTGTAGAAAGGGTTACCAGGATTTGATATTTATGTCAGTTGTTCCTGTCTATGTTGTGCACGGTTAGAAATGGCATGTACTTCAAATTGAATTCAAAACATTGTCACGTCCTCTTCAATATAATGTACAATGCTTTTATTGTAAATTTATAGATATATATAGGAATATCTTAACTCTGAAGCATCGTTTTTATAATATATTCAATTCATACTGTATTCAAAACTTTTTCATATTCTTTTTAATATAATTTATAATAATTTAATCTAATTTATAAGCTAATAAATATTGAAATACCTGAATTCCATAATGGTACCAAAACTATGTGTCATGCTTGGCTTAGTTTTGTATTTCAAATAAAGTAGTGGGAGTAATATTGTGGTGGCAAAATACCTGCTTCCAATTTCTTGGGTCATGGGTTGAAACCTGGGTGTGCAGGAAATTGGCAGTTACTTAACAATTCCCAGTAGTGTCCTGGCAATTCCAGAATCTTTACTAACTAGAATATCACTGGATGTACAAAACATTTTCCACATCCACACAAGAAGTTGCCTTGTTTAGAAATTTCGAGCTCCTGGCAAACATGTTCATTTGTCGAGTTTCAGGGAGGGGGCTCGGTGGTGTAGCGGTTAGAGTTCTCGCCTCCAACCTCTGAGGCCGCCGGTTCGAATCTCGGGCCGGGCTCTTCATGTTGGAATGTTGGTTGTTACTTCCCGATGCCCGGTGGTTTAGAGTGCAGTATGCACTGGTTTCCTCCACCTGTAAACTATCTGTCGCAATATAACCCGGGCTGTTGAACGCGACGTAAAACAACAAATAAATCTAAATCGAGTTTCAGGGGCCATTCAGACATATCCGTTTTCAGACATGTTCATTTTTGCCTGTCTATGCACATCTGTTTAAAATATATCTTATACTTATGTGCTTATGCACATCGCCGAATCTATAATACTGATTTCCAGGGGTGGTATTAGCTAACATGGATTAAGATCAGATCAAGATCAGATCAAATCTGAGAAAAAAGTTTGAAGTGAGCCAGTGGATCAGATAGCTATTCACAAAGCAGGAATTACTTGAGCTGAAAAAAGGCAAATATTTGATCTGCTTTTGTAATCAGTGATACGAAATTTTGCATAAATGACTAATAATTTGCAAGATGTGAACAGAGTAGCTGCTGTATCATTATTCATCAGCCAAAGTTTTATTTATTGATCAATTTTTGGATTTGGTAAAAAATTAAAATGCACCAAAGTAGTGAGGAATAATAACTGGTCGGTGAGGGAAAAACAAGTTGTCATAGAACAATGAACCAAAAGTTCCACTGTTATTCATGGGACTGTTGGTCCCTCTGTACTGGCTGATGAAATGATCTGCTTTGATCTAAAAGTTAATCCATCAAAGTGCATAGATCAAAGTTAATCAGAAAATCAGATCAAATGTTTCGTTAATACCAATCTTATTCCATCAAAAATCTGATCAAAAATTGATCATTTCTGCTCAAATTTGATCTGATCATCGTTGATCTTTGTTAGTGAATAACGCCCCAGATCTGCACAAGAAGCTGCCATGTTTATTAAATAATTCAGAGCTCCTGGCAAACCTGTTCATTTGGCGAGCTTTTTATGTCTATAAGGGAAAAAGAAGGATTTTATAAAATAGTATTAATGCCACTATGTGGGTAGTTTTTGTTGGGAGTATCTGTGTTGGCGAGTTACAATATACTTAATTTCCCACCAACACAGATGAAAATATAGCCAACACAGATGACAGTTTCGCCAACATAGATGACAGTTTCGCCAACAGAGATGATATTTTCGCCAGCACAGATGAAAATATAGCCACCACAGATGGTATTTTCACTAACACAGATGAAAATATAGGCAACACAGATGGTATTTGCGACAACACATATAAAATTATAGCCAACACAGATGATAGTTTTACCAACACTTACACATGAAAAATTCGCCACCACAGACAGCATTTTAGCCAACACAGATGATATTTTAGCCAATACACATGAAAACTTTAGCCCAGGCATATGAATTTTAAGCCAACACGGGTGGAAATTTAGCCAACACAGATGGTGTTTCAACGCCTGTCAGTCCTCTATCCGGAGAATTCTTTCATGGGCAGTGTGAAAGAGGTCTGAGTGGTTTGAATGCCAGGAATTCCCTAAGGAATTCCCGTTAGTAAAGAGCTACTTGAATGCACCCCGGATTGATTGGTTATTGCCCAATGAAGCAGAACTCAGACATTGTATATGAGCAGTTTGAATTTTGTTATGCAACGGACTGGACATGTTATCCTTTAAGATTTTCTCACCCTCCCAAGCCCAGTTTTTATGTGTGTTTTATTTAAATGGTAACAAGAAACATGTTTTAGCCTGTGTGTATATTAGTCATAGGGAAGTTGTAAGTCTAACATGTATTATATTATCCAACAAATTAACTGTGTTGTGACGTCATTGGTGTATACAGAACACATTTAATTAGTGTAGAGGTTCATTGAATTATGAACTGGACCTTAAATTATGTTATGGGCACCTTAAATTGTGAAGTACATGCTCTAAAAACTGACCTGCTATTAATATTGTGGTAACCTGGATTATGAACTATTGAACTTTAACTTATGTTATGTTCACCTTAACTTGTAAATATATTTCTTAAACTTATTTATTATTTCCGGGATGGTAGAGACTGTGATTACACATAAGGTAGACTATTCTATGTACAGTAGACATTTTATTGAAAGTAACTCACAGTGTTTTCATCTGTATTGGCAAAAATATCATCTGTGTTGACTATGCTTTCTGTGTTGGCGAAAATACCATCTGTGTTGGTGTTATTTTCATCTGTGTTGGCTAAAATATTGTCAGTGTTGGTAATGAAAGAAATATTATCTGTGTTGGCGAAAATGTAATCTTTGTTGGCCATATTTTTGTCTGTGTTGGCAAAAATATCGTCTGTGTTGTTGGAAAATTATGTATATTGCAAGTCGCCAACACAGAAAATTTCCAACAAAAAACAACCCCACTGGTGGTGCTAATACTCTTTTGTAGGAATTACATTGGGATTGAAACATATTTTGACATCCCGTCTCTTCTGATTAATCAGATCAAAATGACAAGGGATCTGTTGCACCGCATATGTATGACTAGGCCTTCATATCTTTCAGTCATGATATTTTGAAATGTCTTGAAAGCTATATTACACTCAGACATATCAACGTCTCTTCATCGCTAAAAACTGATGGTCCTTGGTTGACCTACATAATAGTTTAATTATTACAGTAATAACCTTTAGTATAACAAAATTGCACAATGAAAAGTAAAAAAGGATACACGCAGAAATTAACACAGACTTATGTCTGCACAATTACCATTCCAAGAAAGTAGGTGTCATATTGTGACCTCAGTCCCGTATATTAGGTATGTCTCTCTCGTCCCAACTGTGTCACCTGGTTTGATCAAATCCGTTACACTTCAGACAGCACATCTTTCTGATAAGGTGTTTGTTAAAAAAAGTCTCCAGTGACCAGATGTGTTGCTAAAGGGCAACACTAGTTGTTGCAGTTCAGCAAACCTGCTGCATAGCTCCTGGACTGGATTATTTACCAGGGACAAGGATTCTATAGTCAAATCTTTCAAATTGAATGTGAGTTATATGAAAGAACAATACATGATTACACACCAATCTTTATTGAAACGGGGTTATTCTTTCTGATAGACAATTGTACCGACAATGATAGAACAATCACTTTGACAAAAGGTACTTGCTAACATGCCAAAAGAATCTTGGTTTTGAAATGTACAAAAATTTAAAACCCAATTTAGTTTTTTTTATCAGTGGTTATGTAATAAATGGCAGCAAATGTTTGCAAGTTAGTACAGGTATTAATATACTGGTCACTAGTGTTACATGCTTTCAGCTCAATTACCATTTAATAATGTTAAGCCAGGTGATATTAGTATTTAATATTTCAAAATATAGATACCTAAAATTATGTTATGGTGCAGAAAATAATTTATATTATTATATTATCTAAAGAAAATGCTTTGAAAACAAATAGTATGTGCTTCTGTAAAGTTTATTTTGACATGGTTATTTTTTGTCTGTGGTGAGGAGTCCATGCTCATCAGTTAATTAGGTTGTGTGCACTATTCATCTTGTGAGTGCAAGAAGATCTCATCCAAACTACATTTTTAAGCACACAACTTAGCACATTACACATACACTGCAATATCCTAGTACCCTCTCCGGAGTAAGGATTCTTCCACAAAACATTGATTCAGCATCGTCCTGTCAGATATAGCCACGTGTGTTATGAAAGCTTTTACTTCAAGTCAGTTTAATGAGGCATATTTTGCAGTATATCTCAATTACAGAATACAAAATTAATAAAATGGTAAAATATTCGTAGACTGCCTTCAGTACAGCCAATCTCAGCCACCAGCTTTTAATTTTTTTTATTAGCACATAAGATATTACATACACTGATATGCTAACACATTTTTCATTTTGATTTGCAAGAAAAAGGGTAATGAAACCATATGAGGGCAGCAGGTTGACTGTTTCTTCATTAAATTGGTGCTTTGAATGATAATATTTTTTAGACAAGTAAATTATTCAGAAAGGGGAAATTAGCACGACAATACCACTAATAATACTCGGTACAGAATGAGTTTGTGGAAAAGTAACAGTATAAAAGTAAGTTTATTTCTCTTGCAGTAAAATTAATAATGTTTGTGTTTATCTGTCAAAAAAACATTTAGGAAGGAAATCATTTTATCAGGTGTTTTATCAAAGATGGAGAGACCAAGGGAAAGCAATATTTTAATTATATCACCAAATTGTTAGAGTTTTTAAATTTTTATTAATAAACTAAGACTATATTTCTGAACAGGGTCAGAGCTATGTACTCTGAAGTTTGTACACAAAGTTAACCTTGAGCGATATTTTATATGTGATTTTAATAAACAATTTCAGAATTTTATTTTTGTACAAATTAGCACATATTTATTAGATATATTAGTGTATGCATATTAAAATTGAATAATGCATTAAACTCTCATACACACGACTGGTCAATCTAGTTAATCCCAAAATAAGCCAATTTGCAAAAAAAAAAAAACGAAAAAAACCCAGTAAATCAGCAATGCCATGAACAGTTTTCTGAAGCCCAAGGCAATACATTTTAGTCTTGTTTCTGGGAGGCCACTGTAATTCTATAATTGCAAACTTCCCCATCTTTTTGTCTTCTCCGAGAATAAGCCACCCATTCACAAGTAACTCCAGGAGATTGGCAATAACTTGATTACTCTGTGATTAATTACCCAAATTCCAACACAAAACAAACAAGCATGTCACCCACACAGTGACATCAATTGATTTAGCAGACAAAACAGATAAGATCTCACCACACCATATCCCGGAGATGTGCCCATTTCAGACAGAGGTAATCCAATTTGTTAATGAGAATCGAATGAACATCAATATTGCTGCAAAGACTGGTCATGCAAAGACATTGTCAAATTGAGGCCATTTCTATTTTACTTGAGCATGATATTTTCTTTTACAGAAAAAAAAACGTTGACACTAGGAAAAGAGCAGTTGGAACATGCTGGTGTATGTTTTTGTTGATTGACTATCTCCATTAATGAACTTGTGTGTACACCCATTTCTTGATTAACTAAACAGTGAATCTAATCAGGAAAAAAGAGAAAAACTGATACAATAAACAGATACAAGACGTACATTTCATGGCATTTAACCTATGCAGTTCTTACGACAAAAGAAATACTTATTGCATGCATTGCAGTTCATTGAAACAGTGAACTTTACGCCAAAATGTATTTATCACCATCTTGAAGGTAAAGTAATAAAGGACTTTCAACTGTCGACAAAGGTGTATAATTACATTACAGTGTACCTCTTTTACTGAAACGACAAAGGAAATTATTGCTTAGGCCAAAACAATTACAACATTGAAGGTCATTTGATGCGGATAATGTCACATATTTGGATAACGAATCCCAAATAAAATCAAACACAGCTGATGTATGAAATTGTAAGGTCCAGCCATTCGGACCCAACCATTGTATGTTTCAAAACCTAACTAGAAGTGTTTGTAAATCAATTATATATTATTCGCTAACAGTTACTTATGTTTTGGTGTGTGTCTATTTGTCTCTCTTGGAAATTGATTCAGAACTAATAAACACAACTTTGTGATTTTTACGCAGGTAAGGCTTGACCAAAGGATGAAGTGATTAAATTCCGGGAAAGATCCGGAAAGATTATTTTCTGGAAACAAAAAGTCCGAATTTTTAACAATGCACTTTTCAAAAGTGAGTATCAGACAAAATGCTTGGTTACAGCAGAAGTCTCCCTTAGGAAATTTATAATGCTTAAGTATTTTGAACAAAAAGAAAGAAAAAAGTTATTGCTTCTAGAAAGGCCTGAGGCAGAATTTGCCAAACCAGCTTTATATCTCACTGGCTACTGACTAAGACATATGAGTCCATGTAATCAGACCGAAAGAGGCGCTTGTCACATTGGTCCTTTGTACTCATCGCTATGAATATTTTAACAATATGCCAGGCCACCAAAGAAGGGGTTAAAACACAGAGATCTGGGTATTTTTGAGTGGAGGAGGTATAAAAGGGTTGTGGCATGGTTTTAGTGTGTAATCCCCAAGGTATAAATTGACAAAGGCTTCAGAACCCACACTTAAAGTGAGGTGGAACATTTTTCCTGAACCAAATGGAGACAAATATTCCTTAAATGTAAAAGCGTGGTTGCAGTTTTTTTTCTAAAATTGAAGGAAAAGTTATGAACATTTTCCTGAGAAAGTGACGAAATTACAAAAGGTACCTTTTTATGAGGCATGAAATAAGGCATTGGTTGTATGTTACTTGTATAGATGCTGAATAGGTTTCAATAGCAAATCCTTTGTTTCAAATGTTTTAGAAGGTTATTTCCCATCTGAATATACAAGTGGCAGTCACAATAAAAACAGAATCAAAACTGCATTACGTAGGAGAGAAAAATTGGAGACAAATAGCACTTAGTTCTGTCAGACAAAAAACAGCAAGTCTCATCTGTTTCAGGAATTACCGAGTGTTATAAAAACAAGCGGTGTGTCAGCCATGAAGTAGTACTTGTTTATTTTGTCACATTTTTGACAAACCACTCGTCATGGTCAACACTTTAATAGTTTAGCTAATGTCAGTCATAAAAAGCCATAGATATTGTGGGGCAAATCACATTACACTTAACCGGGTATATTGCTTGGCGTCAAAACTTGGTGCATGCCTTGACGATAGAATAAATATTAACAATTAGAAGTCATTGGTAGTAAAACAATTATTCACACCAAATAAGGTGAGAATGGAGATAAATTAATTGATTTCAGGATTTTTTGTATGCAAATTTCAAGATTAGTGCTAAGCTGATGTGCTGATTTGAAGTAAGAATAGAGAGGCATTGAAAAAATAGTAGATCTATTATCACTCCTTAGACAAAGGTCAAAGTTGGGGTTTTACGTCCCGTTCAACAGCCAGGGTCATATTGGGACAGGTCCTCAGAATTGCCACTTGTGGGACTCGAACCCACAGAGATGACAGCCTATGATTAGATGCCAAACTTGCTAACCACTAGGCCACTGAGGACCTCTATATCACTCCTTAGAAAGCACTGGTAAAAGGTTTATTGATTTGACTTTTTCCAGTTCAAGTCTATTTATTAGTCATAATTGTGTCAATGGATATATTATATTCCTGCTATTATTACACATGCAACAAGCACAAATGACATTTTCTGTAGTCAAGATGTGCCAAGGCAGGACACAGGTAGTGTCAGATCCTCGGTGGTCTAGTGGTTAGCTAGTTCGGCAGCTAATCATAGGCTGTCACCTCTGTGGGTTCGAGTCCCACATTTGGCAATGCCAAGTACCTGTCCCAATACGACCCTGGGTTTGAACGAGACGTAAAACCCCAACTTTGACTTTTACACAGGCTGTCTCTGTCAATAAAGATACACTATAGCGCATATTACTCTCAGCTAATTGAATACTTGTATCAAATAGTTCTCCATTAGGATGACCAAACCTAGATATGGCATACTATCATCTAATGGAACTCTGTCACACCCCACGTGCTAGATGCAATAGTTCCAAGTCCTCACACATATCACCAAAACTGTTGATATGTCTCTCTGGGATAGTAATCTCCCTGCATAATTATGCTAAGCTATTATTCCTTCCTTGAAAACTTGCCTTACCAGAGTTCCACTCAGCATTGACTGAAGCTACACTGGCTGCAGTTAATCTCATAATACCCACACTGTTGGACTGACTTGCATGTTGGACTCAGGATTTCCACAATGAGCTGAAGCTTGAAATTATAGATAATGACCTTAAACACAGGATGGCTCTGTTTTATCCAATAAACACCAGTTTAACTTTGTTATGTATCAAACATATAGTACTGTAGTAATTTTATTTTATCAATGAAAGAGTATATCAAGTAGTGTTTTGTCTTTCAGATAGAACTGATTTGTGACCTCACAATCAAGGCAGTCCTGTGACAGGGAATTTTAAAGGTAATGATCTAAGTATTCCTTATTAATGTCCATTTGAAGCATTTGTTTATGTAAAGAACTGTTGCTGTGATCTCACCAGAAGTATTTTGAAAAAATATCACACCTGGTTTCAAAAGATGTTAATATTAAACTATATACTATCTGTGCTAGATGTCAGTGTTACTGGAGTGTCAAATAACAGATATCCAAAATGTAAAAAAGACAAAAAAAGACTTTTCTTTATTGTTGTGTATTGAATAGCTAACAATTAGTGCCACGTAGCAAATTTCCTTTTAGGGATATAAAACATTTGTAAACTGGTACCAGACATAATTTTCAAGTGTAACTAATTTCTTCTAGTTAGGCAGTGAGATATTAAAAAGTAAGCAAGAAATAGATAGAATTTTTGGAGTTTATGGTATGTTTAAAGATAAATGGAAACCCTGCAGGTGTGTTACATCATCAGTAACAACTTAGAAACCTGTTCAAATACTTTTAGCATACTGTATGACTAACTAGTGACATAATTATACATGCTAATTCAGTGATGTAGATATGTGTACATGACAAAGTTTTGGGGATTTTAAACCCTAAATGAATAAAATTTTCATCAATAGGCACACATAAGAGCAAGGTACAAAATGTACACGATCAGACTTAAGTCTAACATTGTCTCAGACAATAGCAAGAGCATTTACACTCTCTTGAGTCAAAGCCTGAGAAATCTTGTCGAATCAAATATTCTTACCAAAATAAAGAAGTGAAAGGAACTTCTTATTTTTTGGAATCTGAATGTGAACATGTCCTACAGAATTAGGAACAGTAAAATCTATGAGAAAGTTGGTAGCCACTTGTATACTTATTTCATATTTCTTAGAAATAGAATTATTACTTTTGTGACGAGAGTCACCTGATAGCATAATCATAACTAGCAAAACTGGTGTTAGAAGAGCAAACAAAGTTATGAGTCCTTACGTCTACCTGAGCAGGATTTGTACTGCAGGCACGTCACATTATTAAATTTACATCCTTTTTATGCAGAAAAAAGGTACTTCATACAGCAAATATCATGTCAGTGATACTGGGCAAGTAGATAATAAAATTCCATTATTACCCCCCCCCCCCCCCCGCCAAGAATATACATGTATTATATTCATGACTGTTTATTTGTATGTTTGTTAGCAGGGTTATGCAAACACTACTACTTGGAACTTTATGAAAAATACGCAAGATGGGTCTTGGTCTAACTCATTAAATTTTGAAATTGATCTGAATAAACCATCAGGATAGAAAACAAACAATCCGGTTTTCCCATTATTTATTATGTGTCATGGCGGAGGTTTATATTCTCCTAGTGCTCTAGTTTAAAAAGTGGTGTATTGACCTGAATGTACTACTTGAAGGAAAGCCATGATATGTGGCTTTATGAATTTCATTCTATTTGCCTTAGCTTTTCCCTCAGTTGTAACACAAGTATGCTGGTAGCTGTTGTATAAAAGAAAGGCTATAAAGATGGAAAAATAGAAACCTAGTAATGGATTTTGTTCACCCTTCTTACCTTTCCCATACTTATTAATTTACGATCTTAAAGTAATTGTCAGACTTGAATAAAATTCGAATCCAAAGATTTTGGCCATTGCAAACAAACATTTAATAGAAGAAATACCCCTACTTACTTATTTATCACTGCCGAAAAAGATACCCCCCTCTCCAAATTGCAGTAAAAAGGGGTCGCTTTCTCCTTTTCTTATTTCATGCTAAAAGAGTGAAGTGTTTCATTGCAATTTATTTGCCATCTTGTGGAGTTTTAAAACTCCCGGTGGAATTCCTTAAGAAACATTGACATTTAGCAAAGTGATAAAAATTCATGAAGAGATGCTAACTGGAACCAAATCCTAGAGCAGAAGAAATAGGGTCTCTGAGTTTCATTTCCCCATTGGCAGGAAAATGATAATAGCTTCACAGGATTATGGTTTGATTTTTTTGGCTTTGAAGTATTTATGAGAAGTCTAAATTCAGGAGGGAATCCCTAAAAGGCTTCCAAGCTGGGAAAAATGAATACAATCTGATTCTATTTTAATATTTTCTGTTGAGGTAAGAAACACTGACTTATGTAAAGCAGCAAACAGCAAAATAGTGATAGACTTCTGGAAGCCACTTTTAATATAAAATACAGTTGATATGAAAACAGGTTGTCGTTTTATGTTTTAGATATTTCTTCAAGTGAAATATTGATAATATTGACCAATGTTAAAAACATTTTAGCTTCAGATATTCCTTCAAATAAAAAAATATTTGCTGTACAACGTCAAAAAAATATAAGCTGGGATTTTTCTTCAAGTTAATTAATATTTTACTGAACATTGTCAAAAACATCCAACTTTTGCAAAAGACCTGTTTTGACCAGAACATGTACTTTTCTTTTCTCAAGTTATTTTTTCATCTACATCTACAGGCTCTTACAGCGACTTTTAAATATTACTTTGTATTTGCGAGAATTCTATTTGTGAACCTAGCATATTCTAAGTTTGTTTATGGCTCATTAACACAGTTCCATGTGGTTATATCAAGGCATATTTGAATTTATGTCCTTATCATTCTGTAAATGGACCTTGTAGATGGGTAAGGGATGTTTAAAACAAGCTGTCCCATAAAATGATACCGCCCCCTTTACCCCTACAGCATGCCCATTTAGTTAAGCATGTGAGAGCTTGTGAGAGGTTTTTCCAAACATTTTGAAAAAAGTTATGCTCCCCAAGAGGTTTCTTCTCTGTGTTGTATGCCTCCCACCCAAATACAAATCACAACTTATAAAACAATAAACCCCAGTCACACTACAAGGGGTATAACCCACACTTTTATGCATTGGGCAAAACACCCCTGTCCTTCAACTGCCTTCAACTACCGTCTGAGGTTTGTATAAGACATTGCAATGCAGTAGCAAAATGTTCATTACCATGCACATTCTACCGAAGTTTTAACATGTTTAAAACTTCTGCCTCTGTATTTGATACCATGGGCATGCGAAGACGAATGTGAGTATGCACAGCTGACTTTGTTGCTATGGTCACTGAAGGTGTAGTTCACGGTGTAACTAAGGTTGTGACTCGGTCGCCTTTCGGTGTAACGTGGTGGCCGAAGGTGAGTGGAGATAAATGGGTGCTTCTGATGTGTCACAAAATGGCATACCAACCTCACACAGTAGTTGAAAGATAGGTTGTTTTGCCCAATGCCTATAATTGCAGCTTATACTGACTGTAGTGTGATGGAAATGCAAAATATCAGAAGATATGGGGCGTCCTTGGATGCAGTTTCGCCGCTGAGTAAAACCCCCTTACCGTGGGATATGCCGCCTGTAGTGTTACGTGGGCAATATGGACATTTTGGGCTCAAGACCAGCACAGAACGTTTTGATCTAGGTTTAGCATTTGTTATTATGTATTTCTCTTAACCCACCTTTGTTCCATAAGGTTTTGTAGCCAGGGAACTACATGTCAGTTCAACTGGGGGAACAAGCCTTTATGCAAATAAAACAACCAAATACACTTAGTTTGAATTGTCCTGGGATGAATACCTAAGTCAACCAAAGAATCCATTTAGGCGACAGACATTTACAATCAGTATACATTTATTAAAAAGGGCCCACTGCCCCATCAGTTCAAATCACTCCCAACAAGACTGCATTTTTAACAGACACATGGAACAGCAAAGGCCTCTAGTAGTTTTCCTTGCGGGTTATGTCCTACTGAGAAAAAAACACTGGAAAAAAATTGGGGCCAAAGTTCATTCAAGTAAAGTGGTTCAAAACAATTGGTAGAACATCAAGTAAGACTAGGCTTGACATTTGGACCTTAAAATTGTAAATAAGGGTTAAACTTCACAAACCCACCAGTACTTTTTGCCTTTAGTATTATTTTTTACAAAAGTAGCAATTTGAAGATTGCATTTCTGCTGTGATAATCTAATAATTATCAAAAGATTCCCAGTTTTGAGTGTAGTCTAATGCAAGAAATACACTTCAATAAAGATCCCCCCACCTAATTCTTTTGATACAAGGTTTTTCATCTGGTGAACTACAGGGCTATTCTGATCACGTGGTACCTGTCACCACTAGTAGGAAGATAAATCGGAAATAGGATTAGCTACCGTGGCTAGGCAATAAGGTGTACTGTGAAATCAAGGCAGAAAAAAGGCAGGCCATTAGTAATAGAATCACTGCTTTACAGGCAAAATCTTCAATGTGATTTTATTTTTATACTCCTCCTAAGAACCAATTGTTTATTGGTTTGCATCCAGTGTAAAGTATATACTAAAACATGCTTAAATAAAGCAGTTGGCATTTGTGGGAAATATTTCAATATTTGAGACTTCTATATATTTGTTAGTTGTGAAATGCCATGTGGGAATAAATGCTTTGTCTCAATCGGTTGACTTTGGAAATAATGCAATTAAAACATGTTTTCACAAATGTGAGTAGTAAGATTATTCATTTTGGCTTAAGAGACAGATTGTTTAGTCTGCATAATGTCCTTGTCACATCTGTCTAATATAGACATACAGTATACGTCTAATGTAAGCATAATGCCAACTGAAAGTGTCTCCTTTCTTTCTTTACGAATTTTCCAATTTTTATTATTGCAGTAGTTCTGTGCCTTCCATAAACGACCATCTATCTCAGTACCAAAACGTTCTCTCTCAAGCCCTGCAACTGAGATGTTCCTTATTAATCTATCTGTCATTGGAGGAAAAACAAATGACATCACAACAAGAAAATTACCACTTTATTCTGATGACATCATATTGCTTGCTCTAGATCTGCCTTGTAGAGAACATAAAGAAACTTGCATCTCTGTGTAAATGCCAGAGGGTTACAGAGTGAGGCTTTCTTTTTGATCACTTTGTCAATCTCATTATGGCCTTATCATCTCTTCACCACTGCCTTCAATACCGATTCATTTCAAGAACAACTGGTTTCACTAGTTACCATCAAACTTTCTCTTGCGATCACCTCAAATGTCTAAAAATTGTCTCCTGCTTTCAGTTTCTTTACACACCCAGCATATGTGTCCTATTTGTTGTTTATATACCAAAACATCACTGTCCATACATGATAATGATTTATTTCATCCAAGATAGAATATACATGAAAAGTCTATATTGAAAATGAAACATTATAGAGAATGTTAGCACTGAGTAGATGACAACTAAAAATGGTGAAAAATGGAGCCCACTCACCCTGTGACGGCCAGATCCCACCTATAGATGACATTTTCAGAGCCAGTGTTGTGCTGTTATTTATACTTAAGTTCAGCTTACTTTCAAAACATCAACATTGCCTTAACTCTGGAACACATAGGCTCACAATACTTCCATCGTCTTGTAAATAAAAAGGTTCTTATATTTCACAGGAAAATACAGGTGAGGTTTTTGTCATTGGTGATAATTATTAGACCATGCCATTCGTTCCTATTACGTTTCAAGTAAGACACCATACTGACTGCTGTCTAAGTGGCTATTTTCCCTCAACACTATTCAGTGGCCAGGGTCCAGCACATTGGTCTTATCTTACTTATTTGTGAAAAGATAATTGGAATAAGTTGTTTACCATTTTGGTTAATCTCTTGAGAAATGGTCTAGTCCACGAAAAGACTTACTTCTGGTTCTATTTTTAAATGTTACATGCATTTTACATAAGAACTGCTGTTGGAGTGCATAATATGTTACCTTAAAAGGTCAGAAAGTATGTCTAAATACCTGGTTATGTACAAGGGGAATTGGATTGACTGAGACAATACCTTATCGCAAAAATACAATTCTTGTTCCCACATCTGCAAAATGTTTTACATGTTAACAGTCAAGCTCATAACAGTCATGACCATTTGTCACTCTAACCTCTAACAAAACACGGGTCACCAAAACTAAGTTATGTATGACATGACTGTCATAATTTACAGATGCTTTGCGCTATACCACTGATATTTTCGTAAGTGCACCCCTCACGATCTCACATTATCGCCCACAAATTGCTAATATGCCATTCTGAGGTAAGTTAACTCCTTCATAACCCAAGAATGAGTGAAATTTAATTACTTCATGTACATTTTCAACATAATTTGCCTGATTTAGCAGTTATTTCACATTTTTAGTGCTGTGAGATTCGTCTGCAACAACCACACTTTATTTTTAATTGGTGTTTACTAAAATGGGAGTACCTAAACAGTGTTCGCTCTCGAGCGCGATTTCGCGAGTTTGTACACAGTCTGGGGCGAGTTGTCGCAAAACCAACTCACCAGCGCGTCTGTGCTGTCGCTACCAGTCGAAACACTCAAAACTGACTGAAGAAATTCGTCTATTATCGGAAGCGACGACGTACATATTTCCTCATAGAAATGTTTGAGAAAAGCATGAAAAGCAGTTTATTTTATTTTATATATCCAGCTAACAGTAATTCACGTGCGAATTCGGGTATTCTCGCGAGATTTCCGTGCTTTTTGTCGATTTTTGAACTCGTCTTCTGCTTATAGTGTCACAGGCGAAACAGTCGAAACAACTACTGACCAAAGAAATTCGTCTATTATCGGAAACGACGACGTACATATTTCCTCATAGACATAGGTGAGAACGACATGAAAGTGAGTTTATTTTATTTGATACATCCAGCTAACAGTAATTCACGCGAGAATTCGGGTATTCTCACGAGATTTCCATGCTTTATGTCTAATTTTTAACTCGTCTTCTGCATACTGTGTCACAGGCGAAACAGTCAAAACAACTACTGACCAAAGAAATTCGTCTATTATCGGAAGAGACAAAATATATATTTCTTCAAAGAAACGAGAAGAAATGCAATTTATTTATTTATTTGATGAATCCATATAACAGTAAAATAAAAAAAATTTTAAAAACCAGTAGCACCCAGCCGTGGTTTAGAAGTGAAATTTAAAAAAAAATAAAAGACCAATAAAAACAGCATTAAATATTTTATTTATTTGAACTTTTAGTTTAGCATCTATTTCTTATTATTTAAATAAAGAAGATTTTATGCAGTCCCAAATTGGAACTAAGTATTTCAAAATATCTTGACGCAAAACATGTCTCATATTTTTTCACAGTTGTCTCGCCTTTTCAAGTGAAGGGAGACAGTCTGTCTCGCATTCATTTTTGACGAGAGCGAACACTGCCTAAATTCACGTCATTTTTAGGGGAATATACAGCTGGTTTTTATTCATAAACGTCCATCCCAAAACAACTATTCCCTCACATCACCCAACAGCATTTTAGAGTGTGGGACCCGCAACAGCAGAATTATCCAAGTGACCTACATTTTAAAGACACATAATAACAGATGTGTGTGAAACATATATATTTATGGGTTATAAAATGTAATAGTAAAGGAATTGGTTTTTGTTTATGCAAAAATTAACAAAATATATCAATTGCAAAAGCACCCAGAATAAAGAAGTATATTAACCGGTGTCTGTTATTTGGCTATTTTGTCAAATTTATGGGGATAATTAATTCCGTAAACAATCCAAGGTGACCAACAAAAACTTGCCTAGTACAGATTTTGTAAAATTTAAAAAAAATTTACTTCCATACTAATTGTTAAAAAGGACTAAAAGACAAAACTTTTATTACATTTCGTTAATAAATATATTCTTTCCAACTCTAATTTTTTAAAATAAGCATTTGTTATTGTCACCAGGGACACGAAAACCATTTTCCAAATTGCAATATTCACTTATAACATATCCCAAGAGCATGAACAATTTTTTCATTTTTTTTTCAATGTCTTATTAATAGTAAAGATTTTATGGAGAAGCTGAAGAAATACTTCAACATAGGGGGATCTAGCACTATAACTATGCCGCAGTACTTTTGAGTCAATGCTCCCAAGCTTGCCTTTATTTTTTCCAGACCCCCCCCCCCCTCCCTCCACCCCAGCCTCTTGTAGAGAAGTTGTCAGCAGTCCTCACTTCAGTAATTTGGTCCCCTGTGTCTGATGTTTGAACTACTCCCTTGATGACAGCAGGGTGTGGGGGTCATTTCTGCGAAATGAAACCTGGCTGTAAATCAGTGTTTTTATGATGAAAAGATCACAAAGACAAGGAGGTTTCTTCATCAAGGACACTGTCACCTAGACTAGAAATATCATACGTTTGCCAGTTCTCCTGTTGCAATTAATGAGTTTCCTCCCCAACACAGGCAGTGTAATTCTACTAATAGGAAGAGCTTTACAATACCATCTATATAGAACTATAACGTTTGTCAAAGCCTTTGAGATATAAAAATACTTTCCATGTTCCTTCATTTTTTAAGATAACAAACTAACAAGCTTTTTAAAGATTCAGATGGCATTTCATACCAACAAATCAACATGCACGATGCAGCTGTAAATCAGCTTTATTTGTTTGCCACGGTGTGTTAATATTCTTTATGGCCACTTGAGTGGGTTATGGCATGTTGTGTTTGAATCAGAACTGATTGGGCACCAGGCTAAGATTAGTGGGTTCTATAATCCTCACCAGAAGAAAAAATTCTATCTGCATGAAAAAAGTAACGCAGAAGCAACCTTGCTTTATGATAACCTTAACCAAAGCACATTTATTCATTTTCACCTAAATCTGCTAGCCAGAATGCTAATACTTCAATACTTTTATGGTGTTACATTTTGTTACCTTTTAAAGTTGTTTAGATAAATATAAATAACATTATTACCAATGTTAACTTTCTCAGAAGTCCATGGACAATTTTTACCCAAATACACTTGAGTTCATGGGAAATTCAAATTAAAGGAGTTTATTTTTTCTATTGAGCAAAATTAAGTTCACATCTATGTATTGTCCTTATAAAAGCCAAACACACAGCAAATGCTCATACATTAAACATATATTCCCGTCTGTTTCAATCTGGCTGTTGCATTTCAACTTTCAATATTTCATAGAGAACCTTCACAATCAGTGAGTATCAAATGGTTTTCCCCAATGCCATATATAAGCCTTACAATCCCTTTTCGCTAAATTAACCAATGACAACCAGTCTCATGACAGAGTAAAGTGGAGTCCCCCAAATGCTGTCAACTACTTTCTTAAAATGGACTGTTATTATTATAAATGTCCTGCTAATGGATTGCTAACTAGCAACGGTTTTACAGAACCCCATTGTATGTTCATATATAAGAGCAGTTTTGGTGGCATATCCAACTACCTTTTTGTTGGATACAAAATTTTAAGACACAGATTGGAAGAATGTTTTTTACTGCTATCTTTGGAGAACCCCTTAATACTGTGCAAACAGTAGACCATCTAATGATTAATTTTAGGTCATCATCTAAGAATGTGTGGAAAGTAAAAATGATCAGCTGTACATATCACGACTAAAATATACAACTATGAAAAATTAGGTAAAGTTCCTTTACAGCTGGCTTGTGCTATTTCTGTAGCTCATGCAATGTATTTGTTGTTACATAAGGTTGGTTCCAAATCTCTTCAAACCAGTTGTCAGAATATTTACTCATTAAGACCAAGATCCATAAAATGAACGTGAGAAAAATGTAGATAATGCTTTCATTTTTTCAAAAATAGAGTTTTCAAATGTTTTTATTATATAAAATAGTTCATTTTTCATAATGAACCCTATTTTTTATCACAAAAAACTGATTGTATTTTTTGCAAGAGACAGCAGAATTAACATACACTTTTATAATACACATACACAAAGGGAAGCACCCCCAAACACTAGGCAAAGTACCCCCAAACTTAAGTTCCTTCATACCCCCACTTTATATAATACACATACAGAAAGGGAAGCACCCCCAAACACAAGGTGAAGCACCCCAAACTAAAGTTCCTTCATACCCCCATTTTCGGCCGTAAAGTTCATGAATCAATCAAACACTTCTCTATTCCTTCAGTCACTACGCCCCAGTTCCTTGGAACTACCTCCCCTTCCAAATAAGAAATAGTCCCTCATTCGCATCTTTCAGGAAACACCTCAAAACCCGCCTCTTCTATTCCAGTTTCCCAACTTAATATCCTTCCCTCTTGGTGACACCCACAACTTCGAATTACTGACCTTGAATGCTCCTCGACTCTCCTTACAATAAATGATTTTTGTTTAGCTAGCATACTGTGTTCCCCTTTGTGGGGAAGATATTGCACCTGAAAGCATTAGATTAGATTTAGATATACACATATATAATACCTCATTTTCAAAGAAAATCAGAATTAAGTTGAATAATAAGTTAATATGTGATATCACTGAATTATAGAGGTTTATAAGTTAATCAGCACAACATAAACAGGTTAAGAAAAATATCTTAATTTCCTTTCCTGGAGAGGTAATGATTTTGGCGGTATGCATTTTTTCTGTTTTTTTTTCTGTTTTTTTTTATGTCCATTGATTTGCAAAATAACTTGAAAAGTTATGGGACAAGGAACAGGTGATTCAACTTTGATAGTGATCCGGATCACCATCTGGATCCAGGAATGTTTAAAAGGATCTTTTGTCATTAAACACATATACCATATTGAACGTTTTCAAGCTTAACAAAGGTCTCCAAGTGCTCTTAATTCTAACTGAAAATAATTGGCTCCCCATAGCGTATATTTTGTGTTATTTAGTATATAGTAAATAAATTCAGCATGTATTAACGACGACAATGTTGTGTTGTTTTTATCCATGCCATCATGCACTTATAACAGTGACAATGTTTTGTTAGAATGGAGTGTTTTATAGACCAGCATTAAAAGCTTTGAACACAGTGCTTCCATTAATGACCTACATAGATAGCAATTATCCCACAGGTAGCCATTCTGCTAGATAATCACTATGTGCTAACAGTAATTGTCTCCACTGGGTGAAGAACAGAAGAACAGTGCTGGTCTAAACAGTGAAGAGGTTCTCAGTCTGTTAACATAGAACGATTTACCAAAAATGAAAAGGTGACTCTAAAAGTCTTCTACTCCCCACCGTAACTTTTCACTAGTTGGATCATAAAACCTTATTTTTGCTTGTCCTAAGTGTAGTTTTGTGGGTTTCTGCTTGTTAAAATATGTGTTGACATGAGTGCAGGTTATAAACGTATTTCACTAGTTTGAATAGTACTTTTATAGCTCATAATCTTCATCTGTTGATAGACTCTAAGACACATAATGCCAGAATTCACAGATTGTAATCATCACATCAGAAACATTGCAGGGGACAGCACCATTTAGAAAGAGCAAAACAAGACCAGGGCCCTTATTCACGAAGGGTCTTAGACTTAGCCAGGTCTTAGGCTTAAATGTGGTCTTAAAGTTGAGAATTTCGTCTCAGATAAGTTTTGTCTTAAAACCGTATTCACAAAGGGTGACTTAGCTAAGTCTAAGATAATCAAATAACCACAGTGGTTTTCTGTGTCATGTGACCTTTCTTTTCTATTCAAACTATACCACTGGTGACATATATCCTTCATTTAATGCATTTTATCTACGCAGAAGTGCTGTTTTGAAATGGAAAACCTTGTTACCACATATAAACTTCCCAAAGACTGCTTTAGTGAGCTGTTCTGTATAATTATACTTTATTTACAGCCATTTCAAATTTTGAAATGGAGAAAAGTTTATGACGGCCATATTTAAGTCCTCTTTACAAAATTTAAGCCCACTACCAACCAGTCTTAAAGTTGAGCCCTTGGCTAAGCTTAAGACCAGTCTTAAATTCTTTGTGAATACCACTAAGCCTAAGACAAAAGTCTTAGTAGTTTTTGGGCAGAAAATTGAGACAAAAGTCTCAAGTTTAAGCCTAAGCCCTGGCTAAGACCTTTCGTGAATATGGACCCAGAAATACTAGGATGGGCAAACTTTTACAAAGAGGTAGGGTTTTTAACTTTACCCTGAATGAAGAGAGAGATTTGGCTGAGTGTACATCATCAGGCAAATTATTCCAACATCGTAACATAAAGTCAAAGCAATAAGCATTTTAGAATCATTTTAATGGGCGATAATATAGTTTATACAAGAAATCAGTGGCCCAAACTTGGCATAATTTGCATACGGAAAGTACCTAAGTTAATAAATTTATCACTATCGTAACTTCTATTACCTTATTTGGTATGTTAAAATACATGAGTTTTATATTCGTGAAAATTAAATGTTAATAAATATTCCATCTTCCGTATTGTGGCATGTTAAGGTTGTGCCATGATACGGAGGGGAGCAGTATGCAGTGATTTCAGATAAATTCCTGACCATTGTTGAAGGTGCAAAAAAATCCCTATTGCCAGGTATCAGAATTAAAAGTACATCATATTAAGAGCAGGAGCCTCCAGGGAGTACAAACATCCGACAAGGTCCAACTCCTCCACTATTGCTGACAAGAGGTATAGTAAACGATCCTAAGAAGCAAAAAATCCTAGATCCAGCATGGTAACAGACCTTTTCAAAAATTACATTCAGTTCTATATTACACTTAGACCCACTTACTGTGAGAGGCAGAGGTAAAAAGAAAAATAAAATTTTTTAAATGGTTGTTAATTTAATTTCATGGGCAGCTTTATAAAATTGAACCCTCTGTTGAGTACAGATATATCCTTGTATCTCATTGCTGGGAGTATGTCTTCAGGTATAACTATTAGGAGTGCTTTGGTTGAGTAGTTTTTTTTCTTCTCTAGCCAGGAGGAGATTAGTACAAATAATAAGAGCAGTGTGGAATGCTTGTTTATGAGGTTTTACGCCAGTTGTCCATGTATGTCTTCTGTGATGTTGTTTAACTTCTTACCTTTACTTTAGGTCTGGTACACAATTATTTCATGTGTTTCATTGCAGTATTCTTACTTTATATATCCATCTATAAAACAAGTCAAAGGTTTATCAGACAAATCAAGACGCCCTTTTACAAAGTCTTAAGGAGTAATTAGTCGTTTATACATTATGGTAATCTATAAATATACATTTTGTAATAGCAACCTAAGTTTACGCACTTCAAGTTTTGGAGTATTTTTTTCAAGATTTTACACTTCAGCATTTCTTCAAAGCTTGGATGTTCTATCTATGAAACAAAATGGTCAACAACTTTTCTGGTTGGGATAAATGTTATTGGTTTCATATATATATATATATATATATATACAATGTGTTTGTAGAAGTCTAGCAGGATGTATATTTTGGTGGGCAAACTTCTGAAATAATTCTAATGGATACACACCTGTAACCTGGATTTGTTAGTTCAGAAACATACATCTACAAGGTATGCATTCTGTTTATTTTGCTACATATGTGAATATTATTCCATTTAAACAATTTAACAAATAATGCAAAACTTACGAAGAATAATTTAACTTATACACATACCTATATTAGTGGCCTACTTTATTTCTTAAGATTGGTAAGTACTGTACAAAAAGGTAAAAGCTAGGGTTTCACATTACATTCAACAGCCCAGGGTCATATTGGGACAGGCCCTCCCCAGATTTGACACCCTTTAATAAGATACCGTACTTGCCAACCACTAGGTCACCCAGAACCCCAAATACTATACAATATATTCTGTGAAGTGTGTTTCTAAGTATAAGCCTTAATTTCATGCTATCTCATTGTTGTGTACAGGTTCATCATCTCACTGTAACTTTAATACCGAATGCAACAGAGTCCCCTGCAGGTGTATGTGCTGGCCTAATAGACCTATTACAGCTCCTCTAGAGCTTGGAGTAGTTTACACCAAGTCACATACTGATACTTCTACTCAACACCCACTTACTGTACATTGCCCTGCTGCTAAACTAAGGCTGTGAAGTAACATTATCCTAAGAGGAATACCTATATAAAGATAATCACTTTTAAATTGAACACCAGTGGTAATGCACTCGCTGCCCACCTCTGAGGTCCCCGGTTCAAAACCCCGGGACAAGCAATGTAGTAACTAGTCACAGGTTTAATCCACAATCATTTTCTAATAGAGTTGTTAAAAAGATGCAATGAAAAGTGTCAGTTCTTAATAACGAATTTTATTAACAAATTTCTGAAGTCCACATCTTTGACGAATTCATAGGCAAACGATGATGTATCACCCATTGTCATATGTAATATATAATCCCCAAATACATCCTGCTAAAGTCAGATTGGATTTTTGTTTTATCATTCTGAAACTCTATCAAAAATAACAAGAGACTATGCGCTTGTCAAAAACTTGCTCTGTAGAGAAGAAAAATCAACAGTACTCACAACCGAGAGTTTACCAATATATGGTGGGCTTTACCAGTAGTAAATTCTATAAACATCAATATTATGGGGGCTTTCCCCATATATAACAGATTTGAAGCAGTCAATGAATGGAGCACAATTTTTGTCAATCAATGGGTTGTTCAGCAGAAGTAAATTAACACGGAGGGGTTTCTTTTTCTTCTACTTTAGCACGTCAAAATCCATTGACATGTAAATTAAACAAATCAAAAGTAAGATAACCTGGGTACCTTCTATGAAATATCCACTGCCTTGTAATGATATGCAGACAGCGACCCTGCCTCAGTATAATACATATTTCTAAAACTTGAGACTGTCACTGTCCATGTATGTTAATGAGTATTAATTGGCTATGGTACTTAGTAGTTATATTGTCAAGCCATAGCAACTGATATTGCTTCCAACTGAAATGAACTCCTATGTACAGTTAGAACCTCTGTGCATGTGTGTTAAAACATGGCCCATGTATAAACAATATTGAGATATTTGTCAAGACAAAATGGTAGCAGGAAGGTGCAGTGTGCACAGCAAAATAAGATTAGCCATGTAGTTTACATAAAATATTTCACCATTAGTATTGACATGAAATGTGATAATTATTAAGTATCAGACATATTCAAAATGACCAAAGAATTCTAAATCTGTAGGTAAGACTAGCTTTCATTCCAGAATTATGGTACTACTACGAGGTACTACACATTGATCGTGCATAACCATGTGTTTTTCCACAAAAAAGAGCTTGTAGTGGTACAAAAAGAATTCCAAGCAACAAAAAACTGTTTGAAAACTCAAGATTTGACTTGCTGCAGCCATCCATTCAGCAGTGAAAGACTGTACAAAGTGGTAGATAGGTCTTACAACCAAAACAATGACATCAAAAAATCAATTACATCACATTGCTCATAGTAAAACAGCTATTGAAACGTTGAATATTTTAATGCACATATATTACCCTAATGATAACATTCACAACATCTACAAGTGTAAAAGAATACTTGTACAATCAATAAGATTGCACTTTGGACTGCACCATCAGGTCAAACAGCCTGCAAAGTGGACACAATTGAAATGGGTTAAAAGTTAAAATAATTAGTGAAAAGCTCTATTAAAAACAGAAATCCAAATAGAGAACTTAGAGTGGTTAAAAGTCAATTATTAATATTAGCCAAAGGACACAGCTTAAGTTACTGTGAGGCCCCATACAATCATTATTTTTAAAACGTAGTAAATTCGGGAAAAACTATACCTAACTTGAACTGAAGTTGTGCATACAAAATAGACTGGTTGCTGACATTCTATCTTGTCTACCGATGAACACCCAGCTTATACTTATTAGAGGTCACCATAGGTGTTCATTGGTATTCATTGTCAATATGGCAGATAGTAGAAATTATTTGTCAAAATATATTAGTTCAACCGAAATATGGTGAAACTTATTCGGACTAGAATTACAAATAATCATCACTTGGTCGAATAAAATATGATCTTCTTTAAATACAATTTAAAATTAAATTTTTTCCACAGAGTGGGCGCTTACTGGTAGATTGTCAGTGCCACAATACATTTTACACATAGTTGGCAGTAATTGGTACCCAGTGCTAACAGATAGGAGGCAATACACCTGCATGTTACCAGTGCTTACATTATATTTCTTTACATTTGAAAGACAAATGCTTTCATATGTATACCAGATGGATGTTCATTGGTATTTCTGATCTGAGGTCCAAACTTCAGAGCTCAAAAATACTTTGAAACCTAAAAGAACTGAATTACAAATAAATATTATTTGATAGTTTTGTTGGATTAAAATGTGCTGTAGGTTTTATAATAGAATTTAAAATCAAAATATTAACACAACGTGTGCGTTTATTTTAAAGATTGTCAGTACTTTTCAAGACAGACACTCTTCTAACTTAAAAATAAAGTTTGTAGCTGTGAAAAATTATGAACCTTCAAGAAAATTGAGGGTGGGCGTGAATTGGTACCCCGGCGTGAATTGGTCCACCACCACTAGTGAAGAGAAATATATACCATTGAAACAGTAACCCGTTTACTTGTCACTGTGGGGGGCCACGGTGGCAGAGTGGTAACACTCTCACCTCCCACCTCTGAGTCCGGGGTTCGATCCCCGCACGGGCTCAAGTGGGAAAGCTGGTAGTTGCTTGCCGTTGGTCGGCAGTTTACAGTACACAACCCTAGCGAACTCTATGTACTGGTTTCCTCTGCCCTTCCAACTACCCGTCGTGATATGACCTGTACAGTGTTGAAAGCGACGTAAAACCCCAAATAAACAAATAAACTTGTCACTGTGAGGGTGGAACAACAGATTTTCATTGAGGACTACCCATAAATGTAGCTGGCTGTACGGCTGTCATCTCATCTTAAACTAAAGTTAGGACTTTCAAAAAGCTACTGGTCAGCCAGTCAGAAGAAATGTTCATATTTACATTAATGGAATAACGGCTATTGGCAGAAATGTTTGATTGTATGTTGAAAGTTACAGTACAGAAGTTTTAATATTGTCATAATAAACAGGTGAAGAACTTCAATGGCGTGACGAGGTTCACTGGCTGAGCAGTACATATTGTCGAGTAATGGATCTTACCAAATCATAGAGCAATGTAACCAAAAGTTCACGCTAGAACAACACAATACCTGCATAATAAAGCAAATATTATGAATGTCACACATAACCAACTTTCACACATCTTTCATTCTCTTCCGCGGAACTACCATAGTGAATCATTAACAATATGTCGTTATTTTTACATTCTGTATGGTCCTAATATGGCCTACACTATGAAACAAAAATCCTGTAACACCTCTTTGCTGTACACCGCTGAAGCGTCAACAGTTAAACCTCAGGACTTTAAAGACGGATAAATATGAAAATAAAACAAGGCATGTTTTAGAGCCAATTTAAAAGAATGAAACACAGATAGAAATACAAGGCATGTGATTAGGACCAACTGAAATGAACAAAATACAAACAGTAATACAAGGCACGTGATTAGGGCCAATTCAAAGAACTGAAGCACAGTATTACAAGGCATATATGATTAGAACCAATTCAAATGAACCATTCAGTTGGAGTTTTTACATCCCGTAGAACAGACAAGGTCATCTTGGGACAGGTCTTCGGTATTGTCACTTGTGGGAGTTGAGCCCACACAGAGGTGACTGTCTGTAATCATATGCAAAACTTGCTTACCACTAAGCCACCGATGACCTCTTTAAATGAACGAAACACAGATAGTAATTCAAGGCATGTGATTAGGACCAATTCAAAGAATGAAAACACTGTAATACAAGACATGAAACATAGTAAAACGTTTCTCTTGATAAATTCAAATAATTCCTTGCAATTTCTACAAGGGTTTGTTTTCAGTTAAAATTAATTTGCCTGAGATTGGATATTATCAGTTATATTAACACATTGAAAGTTAATATCGGGCCTAGATCAATCATTCTAATACACGTCACATCTTTAATTTCTGGATTTGCATCATCATAAATATTTCAATATATCTGAGCAAGATAAAGAGCTCCAGTCTAAAACTTTCTTTTATTCATAGGGTATCTGTAGTTGCAAACATATGATAATTAAATAGAAAGTGTAATCCATTCTCAGTCCCAGTGTTTTGTCTGTTCCATTATTGGGATATTGTGTCATTCTGATATTCAAGGGTAAGGGTAATTTTCTTCGGAGAGCAAAACACATTGTTTGAAATATTAACAAACATATACATAACATAAGATTCTACAGGAAAAAATACGTCATTTTATATTTCCAAAGATTTGATTTTTTTTTCAAAAGTTGTGTAATGCTTAGGTCTCACCATTTCCTAATGTTAGTTTGATTCACATTTACTTTCTGGTTGCGACCTCGACACTATGTCTCCGAAAAAATATGTGTTTTGTAAGTGCAAATTTAAGAAGGAGAAGTTCAGTATATCCATTCCCCATATACAATTTAAGAGAGCTCGTGGGAGGACACATCGGCTATTTCAAACCTTTTAAAGAGAAGTCCCAAATGCAAGTCATTGTCCCAATTGTGTCGAATGACCTGGAACACATCCCAGCAAAATGTGAATGTTACCTAATCACACCGAATGTGTCCTATCTCAATAGGAGACTTAGGTATTGTGTATTGATAAACTCAGTGGACGTTAGTTCATGTGGAACACCATCATCAATCAATCAATCAGTTGTCCATGTACTTAATCTCCTTATCTACTGATTCTAAGGCACACCATCCAGTTCGTTAGGCATAAATCATCAAGACATTAGACATATTCCAAGTCGCACCCAGGGAGGCAATCCAGTGTTCGGTAGTTAGAAACTAAGGTGGAAATGATTTCTGAAATAAGTAGGTTTTCAGTCGACTTTTGAAACATTAGAGATTTAGAGCACTGTGTATATCATGTGTAAGATTATTCCATGATTTTGGGGCCTCATATGAGAAACTGTTGATGAGGTGGACCTTTGATTTATGGAAGAACAAAAATGAAGTACCTGGAGGAACATATTTTTGGGGGATTTGAGTGTCTTGTGTTCACAACAGATTTGTACATGGAGAGATATGATGCAAAATACTGGCCAGTAGTGGGGTACTTGTACACAAGAACTAATATAATATCATATAATATTTTATCATACATACTGGGACGACTTTGACAAGATATGATGTTATAATCAACATTAATTTTCCCATCTCATCAATCTCTTGGGGGCTCGGTGGTGTAGCAGTTAGAGTTCTCACCTCCAACCTCTGAGGCCGCCGGTTCGAATCTCGGGCCGGGCGCTTCATGTTGGAAAGTTGGTAGTTACTTGCCGATGCCCGGTGGTTTACAGTGCAGTATGCACTGGTTTCCTCCACCTGTAAACTACCCGTCGCAATATGACCCTGGCTGTTGAACGCGACGTAAAACAACAAATAAATCTATAACTCATCAATCTCTTCTTTAACATAGCACCGGAGCCTGTAGTGTCCATGGAATTGGATGCAAGTTGCCATTTAATCCTTTTGCTTCACATCTGTGGTCTTGGGTTCAAACCAATGCCATTAAACATCAATAGACATCTCTTAATATGATTTTAGATGTTAAAGGGGACATGAAAACCACAATAGATTATCAACTGGTAGAAACAAAATCAAAAGTGATAGAAGCAACATTTATTTGTCATTATAATAATCTTCTGTATCAACTTAGGGAAACCCCTATTTTTCAATTTTCCTGTCTGACATATCTGACGTCTTCAGCATAATGACACTTGTTTTATCCAATGTCTTGTGAAAAAAAGAAGATAAGGTTATTTTAGTGTCATTAACAACAGATTTATCTTGTGAAAAATTAGGATTCAGCAAAATAAATCCAGGAATATAAGCTGGAGTGGAAGCTTAAGGAAATATGAGACTCCTTACTTTCATCATACTTTTATCAGTTTCTTTTCATCTTGGGTAAGATTTCCACACAGAAAAAAATATATTCTCCAAATATATTGGATTTGGGACTAATCTGCAAGCCGTATCAAAGATTCCACATACAACCTGAATTGTTACAGTTTTAGTGTTGCAGTAAATGGATAAGTAAGAAAATATAAAATCTTAGGTTTTCATATAAAGACATTTTCATGTTTTATTTTTTTACAACAAAGAGTTAGGTTTATTGTACAGACAGAATAAACATATTATTTGTTACAAAAATAAAAAACTTAACTGGACTTCGGATAAATTATCACGATATGTTGTACATCCTACATGGTCACAAAAGCTATGACTGCACTCTTATTGTAACTATAAATACATATTTGTTAAGCTAACCATTTGTTATTATACTAAAACCAAATTATCATGTAGAGTAAAATATGTGAAGTGTCTCATACTTATGAAATTCGCCACCAGGAAACCATATAAAGGCAGTTCAAAATTATGAAAATTTATATACACTATTTCTGCATCAGTGAAGATCAGAGTTTTAATATAACCATCAGAAAGAAAGTTAAAGAAATAGAAAGGCGAATCTTTGACATTTCTCATTTTATTTTTCTCCAGGAATAAGGTTACAAACTGTGCATATTTGCTCTGGTTTTGTAGCAAATTGAACAAACTGGTTGCTCTGGCCAATCTCCTCTGTGTATTTTATTCACAATTACATTTGGTGTGTACTAAACCACAAAGCAATCTTATTACTCGGTTGCTGATTTTTGGTAACTTTATAGTGAGGTTCCTTCTTATGTTAGAGAGAAAAAAACAACTCATAGTATGTGTTTCAGGTCAGAAATCCAATCCATGCTGTTTTATGTCAAATTCTGACAGGCACATGGAATGTTCTGTGGGTTTTGAGAAATAGAACTTTAAGCTTTCCTTAATTCTTTCTTGATTAAAAACTTGTCTTATGCTCAATTAAACACGGTTTTAAGTCGACTCAGCAATTATGTTTTTCCCATCAGTGCTTTATGACATTCTCCAAAGATGGCTTCGCAAATCCCATTTTCCCCACAGCATAAGAAAAAACCCAAGAAAAATAACAGCGTTGGAATTTTATCAAACATTTGAACAAAAAATGTCTCAAACAACTAGTCTATCAATCTTTTAAGTGACAGTTCATTTAAAATCCATGTTTTGTGTGAGTTTTTGAGTGTCTCTGCACACAGGCAAGCTGCCTGGACCACACACCCGCCCATCCCATTAAGTCACCTCACAGATGTGGCCTTGGTTTGTGGGATTTCATTAAGAAGCAGCCTCAACCAGTAGATTTATCACCAGGAGATCACAGCTTAAGGTTGCACCTGAACATTTTGTTCCATTCTTTAATTACACATCGCTTGTGTATCTCCGTTGTTTCATTTAGGTATATTTATTGGTGATAAATTACTATATTTTGCAGTACTTAGTAATTCGATAAGAGGCCAGAGTACTGTCAGTACTTTAACAAGTACTTTTTTATATAAGGATGTTGAAAATTAAAAGTATTGCAGTAATGTACAAGCTCATCATACTTTTGTTTTGGGAAACTTTTTTACCAAGTTTATGCAAGTAGAAAGTCCAAAATATCAAAAAGTATTATTGTTCACAGTTGAAATTTTCTTTGAAAAAATGCATGCATCTTTACTTAATTTCTGCAAACAGAAATTGTAAATGTATGGAGAGCTGTTTTATATGGTACATTTGGAGAATGTCTAAAGACAAGCTTTATAGACGGACAATCACTGCTTAAAAAGCTGCCAAACAACCTTCATATTTACAAAATGGAAGCAAATTGTGAGGTAATAGGGCGTAATGATTTGACTTGTGATATGTGGGGGGATATCCCCCCTCATCAACATCATTTAAACAGCACTGATTGCTGCTGAAGGCTGACTGAAAAGATGCACTGTCAGTTTGCAAAAAAAATATTCATAACAACATTCATTTACTTCTCAAGAAATGGGATGAGATTTGTTCAAGGTTTTGACATTTGGAGGGTATCATTAGTCTGGCAAATAAACACATCTTTTTACGCCAACAGCTTTCTCAGAAAAGAAGGAAATTTTAAATTAGCAAAAGTGCTCTTTGCTTAGAGAAAATGAAATAAAGAAAGAAATAGAAACTAAGCAGTCCTGACACACATTTGTGATAATTTATTTAGTGTTTGTTTCACAGCATTATTCAGACCATTAAAACAGATAAATGTAATTCGAATACTTTTACTGTTCAAGAACCAAATCAAATCTTACCAGTTTTTTCCCACCGTAAATTAGATTCCAGACTTCTTCAAGTTACAAAAAGGAAGTTTATAGAATTAAGATAAGAAACAAAAACCTATGAAGTTTTGAAACTGTTTCAGAAATAAAACACCATTTTAAGTAAAAAACTAAAACATTGTCAATTTATAATATAAATTGTTATAAATATAAAAAATGTGTATTTATTCTGTACAGACCACATTGGTTTGATCTCAAGTACAGAGGCATATATAGTGGCGTAGAAAAAAGGGTAGTCCTCTGTTCTTGGATACTTTGTAATGCCAGTGTCAGTCTTGCAGTTGGGAGAATGCCATTCACTAGAGCTTAGCCTGTACTTGTGCAATCAGCATTGGTTAAATAGTGCTTTGAGTCCTGCGGTAACAGAGATATTATGAGTATAAATATATACTAATAGATTGCTTACTGCAAAGGAGTTTTAGGGTATAACAAGGCCGACAAGTGTTTCGGTCTACATGCGGCAGCTGCAGAGCCATCAAGGATGCGAGTAGTGTACTAGAATTGATTAAAGTCTGGTGACAAAAGCAAATTCCAAGTCAGATACATTCCATATTCAAATGGTCACACATCCAAGTACTAACATACCTCACTGCTGCTTAACTTCATTGATGAGACAGGTACTCATTATGCTACACCACAAATTATAAAAGTCTAGTTACAAAAAAAAAAATAAAAAGTGGTTTCTAGAAGTGTGGGCCTTGCTAGAGCTTGAACTTAAAAATATAATGTCAAGAATTGGAAAGTGAGGACCATTTTTAAAAATAAAAAACTAGTTTCTATGGCTTTGAAACAAACAATCTTGTATTTTGCACACTTCTCAAAAATATGACTATTATTTACTTAGATTTAACAACACTGTCCACATTTTGTATAGGTTGTATCATGAATGGTAATTTTAAGGGAAAAAGAAAACCAATACATACTAGTTGGTCAAGATTCTGCAGTACAGACTACCGGCAACTACTGGTAAGTATCACCCTTCCAACATAGGGCTGGGGCTGAGGTTCAAATCGCCAACCTCACAGTTGGGAGGCAAGTGGTTTATCCACTACACCACAGAGCCCCCTCTAACACTGATAATATAAAACAATTAAAACTGGGAATATATTTATGAGGAGTTTTGAAGTTAATAAAGTCAAAATGTGAGATTAAATTTATAAAGGATATATATTTTTAAAATTATCTTGACAAAATATATTTGCCATAAAAGCCTCAAATAATGAGATTTAACATAACTCTATCTTAAATATCATTTGTGGATTTTGTGACTTCTCTCATACCAAAACCTATTTGTTTTGTGAATTCATAACTTTAGAATAACTAATATCTGTATCTTTTCCTTCTGCACTGGCTGTCTAAAAATGCTTTAGTGATGTAAATCAGTTACGTTTTAATATAAAAATGTATACAAGTGTAATGAATATGTTAAAAAATGTAAAAACCTGAAAAATTGTGTACATTATAGTAGTTATAATGAGTTCATAAGTAGAAGAGAGTCAATCCTAAATGTTTTCAACTGTCTAATTACTCATCTGAATTTGCACCCAGCCAAACATTTATCAAAAAGAGCGTATTTTGTTAAGAGTTAATACAACTTAAACCAAAAAAAAATTGTGAAGAATTATATCATTGCCAATCAATGAAAACAGTTGGTTAAGGGAACTCACCATTAGCGATTGAGTTAGGGGTAGGGGTTTGAGGTAAGGGGTAGGGTTAGGGTTGGTTGGTTGGCTGCATAAGTGAATAGTCTACTTTTTTTATATTACTGCTTGGCTTTTTAGTTATTTATGTCCTTATATCAAAACAGACAGAAAGTACATAACAAACGTAAACTTGAACTAATGACTATCCCAGATGTAAAAAATCTGTAGTATGAGTTGTAATCAGATTGGTTGTGTGCCAATTCAGGGCTTTAGTTCAAGTAAAATTTGTATTGGCCCCCTGAACCCCATCCAATCAAGTTTGATTTATTGGTAACTTTATATTTAAAACCAAACTCTAAGCTTCGCCTGTTTTAATACATATTTTAATGAAGCTTAAATTCAAGCTAAAGTACGCAAAACAAGCTTAAATAAGTAATTTATTTTCCAGCAATTACAGCAGCATGCTTTGATCGCCTAAGGTTTTGCATGACAAAGAGTGTGTGTGTACAAAACGTGCTGCTTGAACAAGTTAATTATAGTCTGATGCCTGTAAATAGGTGAGTTTTTACATGACTGACTGACATTAGCAGGTCACTTGACACAGTGCTTCACTAACATAGTCAGAGTCTATACAACAATACACTTACTCCTAGGGTTTAATATTTCAAGTCCCAATAGTGCTTAAATGAGATGTACTATTCATTTAGGCAGCAGCTTATGCCTTTGTAACATTTCTTAATACATACTGGTATGTCAATGACAAATATTACCAAAAACATAGAAAACACGAACCAAAGTTAATGGTGAAGGTTTTGTGGAAGAAAAACAATGTCCTCCTTCTTTAACTCTACCACATTTTTGGATTGATTTCTCTTTGACCTTTAGCATGGACAGTATTGAACGACTACCCCTATATAAGGCCAAACAATGCCATGCATGTGCTTTACTTCCTTAGTTCACTTCCTTGTGTTTAGTTCAGTGGCATTAATGCACAAGTAACTTATTGACACAAGTGCTAAATTATACCTTAATACTACTTTCAATTTAAAGGTTATGTTAGAGAACACACATAGCAAACACAAACTATAAAAATAATTTACACTCTATCACATGAATTTCATGGTTTTGGTAACAAAGTCTGACTTATACTCCCGCCTTATCTTAAAGACTGTTATGATGTCCCACTATGGAAATGTTTAATGTATATCATGTTCCTCAGTATAACTAGCTGTTTCCAAGAAAAGGATAGCTTCATTTCCGTATTTCACAGTCTACTTCACTGGAAATAAGACAATACTTCCTGTATCAAGCACAGAAACAGAGGTAGTCGCCCATTTAATGCAGATGCAATTGTTGTGTGTTGTTACTTTAAATTTCAACAGGCATGAATGAACTTCTGGTGCGTTTTTGTACCTGGAATGTTTTTATGTTGAGCTAATGACAATATAGATAAGCGGTAAAACAAGAAATCACAGCCTGAAATTACAGTTTTGCATCAGTTTCTTCTATTAATATAACATACATATTAGATATTATGTGAACCATCTATTAATCAGCAACATACTACTTTAACACAAATAAGGTTGCAATAGATTGTGTTGTCAGACTTACCATCAGTTGGTTTACTTCATGTTTACATTATAACTCTTCAGTATCATACCTGACATGCATGATTCTATTTTCAAATAAACAAAGAAAAAAAGACGGCATTGTGATGTTGAAAAGAGGTTTCTTGAGTATATTAAAGAAACTTAAAATTCTTGTAATTCCCCAAGAGTATTCATTTGGAGAACATAATTACTCAGGTAGTTCAATCAGGGAGCATGGACAAAACAGCAAAACGTATCTTGTAGTTTAATTAATCTGGGATATACTTATTATGCTTTAGGTAGACTGTGTTATAAAATTTATAAACAGCAGCTTTTAATAAGAGCAGAAGCTGTCCATTGTAATTACTTTGTAACAAATATGCAGGGGCTTTTGATATTGAAAGAAAAAAAAAAATCAATTGAGCTTATAACTATAGGTAATCATGCACTATGTGGTATTGATTGGGAGTACTTGAAACTAAAAAGAGGACAAGTTTGCATCTTGCCATCCCGGGAAATAAACATACTCCTAATTTCTATGCAACCAAAAGTGTGTCAATGAAGAATAAACAGATTATGGGTAACACAAAAGGGTGAAGTATGCTGAAAAGAAATATTGACCATGGCAGTGCCATAAACCCAATAAAAAGCTTTAATTGGCCTGAAGCCATGAGCAAAAAAAGGAGGGGGGTCATTTTCAGGTAATGTGTGTGTTGGGTAACACAAGAAAACGAAAAAACTCTGGTTTCATTGGAACAGAGCACAGAAAGCTAGTGATTGTGGGGAGAGACTGAGAGAGCACACATATACACACACAGAAGCAGCTCACAGCAACAGTATTTATACAGAGAGCCCACAGGCAGATGGGGAACCTTTTTTGGGAGGTTGTTTTGGGGCCTAAATGAGTCTACTGATACCCACTAGAGCTGGCATTTCAGTGTACAGAGGGGACATAAGCTGCTGTATCAGTACTGATAGCACAAACAGAGAAGAGTGATACAAATACACAGGGACACAGACAAAAACGAAAAACAGGAGGAATTGGTCACTGGACCACATGTACATGGACTGATATTGTATACGAGTCTCATATGGAATACACTGTTTTTTGTGATAAGCTTGTTATTGTTCCACACTGGGAACAAAATAGAAACTGTTAGAACATGAGAATTGAAAAATATAGGTATATATACATATTATAGATTGTAACAATAAATTTAATTTCCGAAGGGGATTGCTCAATAGATAATTGGCATAATAAAAATACATATGCTCAGACATTGATACAAGCATGCAAGTAAGACTATAAAGGGTTAATCAGATGTATGTGTAAGAAATACAGAAGCCACCCAACAGCTGACCTCACAAGCTATATTGTGTGTGTCAGCAACTCAACACAAACTATGTAACGCTGAACTTACAACACGTTGATGTCATCAACAGGGTATTGTTTCCTGTATAATAATCGTTTACTACAATCTTGGTCTGTACTTGTGGAGGGTATGATGTGGTGGTATTAACGTTTCAGTAAGAATGTGATTTGAGGAGACCAGTTTCTTTGGGATTGGTGTGGATGTAGCACAAACTGCAATGTTGTGTTAGTAATTCAAAATGTCTTCCTTGATGTTTTCAGTAATGCAAATAAGGTAAGTACATAAACATGGTACTCGTATGATAGTTTTTCGTTTTTCACTGGGTTTATTTTTGCAGAGTGGACAGTAAGATCACTTGAAGTCAGTATGTATATATTTAGGTATGGTATATTTAGTGAGAACACTAATTTTACAACACCCCATTTGTGGGACTGGATAATTTAAAATTTAACATGACAAAATCAATTTTGTTTGAAGGGGGGTTTATCTAGGGTCACATTAAACACATGGCTTATCCAATGAGGTGCAGTGTTATGTGAAATAACAAAATTGTGTATAAGAATCTAAAAACAATATGTAACTAACTGCTGTCAGGAGCAAGTTTATTGTATGTGGCCAAAATAAGTGTAACTATGATGAGTTTTTCTGTGAAAGGTTATGCACCATCTGTTTCTGTGTCGAAGTGTCATTAATAACGATCTTCTTTACAAAGTCAACTTACTACAGCAAGCTGCAAATGACGAGGCTTAAAGGGAAGACTGACCTAAAATAAGCACACAAAATGTAACTAACTACAGTGGTTTTCAGCTAACGGTAATAGTTGAGGAAATGTCAATAACCTTCAAGAGTGGGTGAAGATCCTTGATAGATCTCTAGTCATTAATGTTGTCTTCCAAATACTGCAAATTGGAAAACTGACATTAGTCAGGCCTGTATCACAATATGTTTGGCATCAAGTTTATTTGCTCAGGCTTTTTCTTTCTTTATTTATTTAGTGTTTTCTGTCAAGCCTAGTACCTTTGTATCTGTTTAACTGCTGACCAATGGCAAACAACTACCATCTTTACCACTTCAGGTCAGACTGGGATTTGAACTCTTATCTCAGAGTCGGGAGGCGAGTATTTTACCAGGGTTATTAGAAAAGACTTATCTTTGTCTTGTATGTGTGGCTGCAGGTCTAGGAATTGTTAATGCCCCATTCTTTGTTGTAACTTTTTAATCAGGGACAAAATTTGTAAGGTTTTAAAAACATTGGTAAACTTATACTTTTGGTATACTTATATTTTTATTTGCATTCTATCTCAAGTAAAATAAAATTAGCATTAATCTTTAGCATTATAATTTGTCTTCGGTAATGTGTCGGGAGATAGAGTATATAAACTATACTTCACAAGGAGTACTCTACATTCATTATCTAGAACTTTGTTTTTAATTTCAGTTAACTAAGTCATGTATAAAATGTATCCATATCCATAACTTGCATAAGGAGCACCAGTGACCATTTTTATCTTGAAGATTTATCCAACTTACTCAATAGACGTACATGAAACAGAAATTCTGAATAAATACCTTGATATATATAAATAACATATTTGCAGGGAGACTTAGCTACTAAAATATTTGCAAAACATCAGCACATGTTTATGCCGAAGTGGCAACACCTCTCCACCGTTAGGGACAATTAGAAATGAAATGAAATGTATCACCCGGTCTGGATGACTGTAGATTTAGATATCCTTTCTCATTGAGCAATGGCAATCAGCACACAGTTGTCTGTCTCAATGTAAACTAGAATTCAAATTAAATATCAGAGTAATGGTATGTATAGGTATACCCAAAACAACTGTCTGGATAGTCCTGATTGTAATGACACATTGGATTTTCATCATTAATTTCCTGAAAGGCTTTTATTTTACAAGCTCCACATTATATTCCTTTGAGTTTAAGAGTCGTTTTCTAGGGAAAGGGCACTATTAATTCTGAAAGATAGTCATTCCGGACAATAGCTCAGTATTTCCATGTTCAATATACCAATAAGTGAGAGAAAAAAGGCTGCATCGACCATCGTGAACAACTTCATTAAGCATCTCTTTTATCAGCTAATTGAAAGGTCTGTGCATAGCATGATGGTTTTGAAAGAGGCAATATACTGGGCTTGGATTTTTTCCAATCTGTATTTAAAAGTCAAATCCCTAGTTTGACGGAGAATAAAGACGAGGATGTTACTGGCCAAACTTCATTTATATGATTGATATTTTTAATTAAGGTAATCTATTCCATAGCTTATCAAAGCATATTGATAGTCATAGAGATAACTTTACAATAAAAGATTTAAATTATATGCTTTGTTATTTTGATGTTCTAAATTAATTTGATTAAAGTGTAGTTAAAATGTAATGAAAGTGCAATTTTTGTAACCAGTGTCTGTATGTAATGTTTATTTTTATTACTTGTATTGGTGTTGTTTTTTACCCTTGTTTCTACTTTTCTTTGTAAAAAATGTACCTTGAATATGAGAAATAAACTATAATAATATCCAATGATATACACTACAGCAAATATTATAGCTTGAGAAATCAATTAATAAACTTAGTTACCTTCTGACTAAGGCTGTAATCACCAGATTGAACCATTAACTAAATGTCCAGTATTTGTTAAATCGGTGCAGTTTTAGGTGAACATCACCCATGAATTCAGAAACAATGACTGGAGATGATATATTCAGTTGTACACAGACAATTCCAAAAATAAGTTTTTGCCAGTAATGCACCAGTTTCACAATTGTGACTTTTGTAACATTTATTTATTTATTTGGGGTTTTACATCGCTTTCAACACTGTACAGGTCATATCACGATGGGTAGTTGGAAGGGCAGAGGAAACTAGTACAAAGAATTCGTCAGGGTTCTGTACTGTAAACTGCCGACCAATGGCAAGCAACTACCAGCTTTCCCACTTGAGACCGTGCCGGGAACCGAACCCCGGCCTCAGAGGTGGGAGGCGAGAGTGTTACCACTCTGCCACCGTGGCCCCAATTTTTGTAACAGCCAGCAGATTTATAACTCAGGTGTCGGCTACTAACATTCTTCTGACTCATTCTGACTCGGATCCGTTTTCACAGAAGAGTATACAAAATTAGTTCCAACACCACAAAGATAAGTCTTAGCCACATAAAGATAAGCTGTAGCACCATAAAGTACCACCACTAAGGGACTTAGGACTGATAAAACATGTTTGAAGACAAAATGGAATGAGCATCTGCGTTTTGAGACCTTCACGGCTGAAAAGATAAGATAATGAACAGGACAACACGATAACATTGTTTTGGAGGCAAACTTTGGGGAGAGGCAGTGGGTTTAGAATCAAAACAACATCCCACTGAAGGATGGTTATGAAACACAATTGTTGAAACAATAGATTAACATTTAATGTACCAAATCTTTCTATTAAATATTCTTGTTGGTCAATCGTAATAGTCATGTGGAAATGTTACATTTTACTTTACTTAGCTTAATCATGACACCACTGATGAGATGAGGTCATAGAAATATCATGCCATCAAATTAAAGGTCTGTCTATTCAGTATCTTAAACGTGGCTGAAGCTATAGCAGCCTAACATCTATTATACCCTGTATCAATGGCCTTTCATAAAATGCAACTACAGACCAATTAATGTCAAAATAACAAAAATAAACGCAAAAGGTAACATTCATTTGTACCAGGTCTACCTTGGCCTAAACATAAGTATTGGCTAAAATGGGCTTGCAGCTTATGAATACAGTCTGGGTTAATCTGACTTGTGGCCTTTGAGACTGGAACCAAAATAAAAAGTGTTAGAAGTAATGACTTCCTCCCTGAGTTATGTGGAGTGGTGTCATATCCGAAAGCTTCCACGTCACTGTGCAGATGCATGTATGTATCGAGGGGAAGGTCTTCTGGAACACTGCTGGTAACATTTGGCATTTAGAAAAAAATGAACAACTGTACAAATCAACTGTAACAGTTACTCCAGCTATTATTATTAAAAATAATATTCCATCCAGTATACAATTGAAAGCAGTGGTTTACATGATAGTTTTTGTGGTGTCTCAATAGTTGCTGAAATTACACGATCATTCTTTTCATTTTAAGCAGAAAACAAAATCAGTGTATTGGATGCTTTATTTATACTCCACTGTAAAATAAAGATATACATGCTTATGGTTTAATGTGACAAACTCAAGCAGTATTTATTACAATTTTATTTCATTGGTAAAGATCTTGAATGTTGCATTTTTAGGGTAAAATACATATGGCTGTATCAGTGCAAAACAAGAAGTGGATTAAGATAGCCATCTATTCGAAAAAAAATGCAGTTAATAGTATTAACCTTTCACAAAACAAGCTATTGGTCACACATAAATATGACATTACTGTGAAACTTGGTGTAGCTTGTCATTTATTGAAAGATTAAAAAACCCATAATCCATTCATGTCTATAAATATGAATGGAATTCTGACTGTAATATGTACAGCTAGACAGCAGCTACAATATAAATGGGGTAAAACATGACCACACTGTTTTATGTAACAAAGAGAGTGATACAAACTGGGGGTTAGGGCTTGCCTCCCATAAAATGCCACAAATCATTGTAATTTGGTTTTCATGTTTTGCTCCAGATGGGTGTAAAGAGAATGCAATGCTTCAAGGCACATGCAATGTGATCACAAATATCTTCAGGGTCTCAAACTGGTTCTTAATTATAATCAATTTCAAAAGTCTATCCTGTAAAAATTCCTGCATCTGATGAGAGTTAGTTTGCATATATATTAGGGGTATGTGACACAACATAGAATCAACAGGGCTGGTCATAGCTAATGTTCAACAAAAAGGCACTACACCACGGCTTTACTTTTGAGTTTCAGATTAAAAAGGAAAGTTTGGTGGCCAATAATCTGTAATGTAAGGAGGGAAAAGCTAATGTATCAAGAGACAAAATGATGGTTATATCAGATATTGATGTTTCTTGCAAAAGTCATCAATTGTTCGTAAAAATGTTCAATTATTGTATCTGAGTGTAGCTAAATGTCTCCCTGGGTTTGGCTGAGTAACAGCAGCGCTAGTTTGTCATCTGCGCAATACGCAGGTATAACCTGAAGGAATGGCACAAGTATATAAGTCTGGCAGTCTGGTATGTGTATAGGATGCAACACAAAGGTAGTAATACCTTATTATTATTATTATTATATACATACTTTTACTGTGCTTTATATCCAAGATAACACATATTAGTACAAAAGTAACAATACTTCAATACTTTGTTTAGCACATGGACATATTCCCATGTTTTCAATTGCTGTTTCAATTTGGTCAGTTCCTAACGTACTGAATTAACTTTTTATCAATATTAGCTTCAATACTTTTGGCTTCAGACCTGAAATATTTTTATTAATTATATTATAGTTAATTATTATGTACTCCACAATGGAGAATGCTCTGTAATTACACTAATTTCTTGGTAAGATGATTTTATTTATGGATCAGTCTACCTTGTTATTACTTGTTTATTGGGGTAATTGATGCCGCCTATTGACACCCCACTGCACCTGGAAAAAGGGTGCATTGATTAATGTTTTTCTTTACTATTTCAGTATCACTATTTCAGACACAGTAAGAGCAGTTTATCCCAGAACCGAGTTAGTTTATTAGTAATGATATTGACGTGAGAATATTTCTCATTTAACCTTCATAGCTCAATTATATGTCTGTGTTAGGCATGTTTTTATTGTATTACTTCTAATTACTTACAATTTACGTCACAGCTTCCAAGAGATTTTATCAGGAAAACACCAGGGGCCAATTTCACAAAGGGTCTAAGACTTAGCCTTAACTTAGGCTAAGTCAGAGACTTAAAACTGAGCCTTTTGTCTTTGCTAAGTCCCGGACTTAAATGGATTTCACAAAGGGTGAGTTAGCTAAGTTCAAGCCTATCATATAACCACAGTGGTTTTCTGTGTCATGTGACCCTTTATTTCTAGTCAAAATATTTTAGTGGTAACATATATCCTTTGTTTAACTCATTTTATCTTTGAAAAAAATGCAGTTTTTCAATGGGAAGCCTCGTAATCACATAGATATGTCAAAAGCCTAATTTAGGGAGGTGTTCTATATATATTTATTCTTTATTTCCAAGCATTTCAAATTTTGAAGTGAGAAAAATATATGGCGGCCATATTTAAGTCTCTGTTTACAAAAGTTAAGCCCACTCTTGGGTAGACTTAGCCAAAGCCTAGACTTAGCAGCTTTGTGAAATCCTCCAAGTCTAAGACCACAGACTTAGCCTCATTTTAAGACAAAAGTCATAACCAGTAGCATTACTCATGGAAATCGGCTATCTCTTTCTCAGTTTGTCCTAGAAAGGACATTGGTAGGTGAGGTTTCGCAAACACTTTCCCCACTGAATGGAACAGACTCCCACAATTGGTCCTATCACAGCACACAATAACAGGTTTTCGAAGCCAGCTAAAATCCTATTTGTTTACACTAGCATATCCTCCACCATAGTATATCTCCTCTGGTGGGCACTAACTTGGATGTCGACCTGATATGTCCCTGGACTCTCCCTTTTTGGCCTTGAGCGCATTAGAGGATGTTGTATCAATTTTGCACTATATAAATGTTTCTATTCTGTTCTATAACACTGCCTTGGGCTGGTCCTCTGTTTGCAGTATGTCATTACCTGAAATTTTAGGGTTTGTTATTCCTAGACCTGGTTATATCAACAGTTTCTTTATTCTACCTGCCCAATTCTTGTGTCATATCTCACCCATTTAAGCTTGAGAAGCCCTGTTTCACTTGGACTTTGACATTGGAGAAAATACATGAAAAATATGCACAAAAACTTCCTACAAGTTATCTCCACTGCAGGCAGTATAAAAGGGGGTTATTAGCTGGGCCTTTTTGGCAACTATATTGGATTTATATCTGTCCTGATATTTTGCTAGAAAGAACAGGTACCTACCTTTAAGGATCACCCTGGACAGTCTCTATTAGCATGTCACACATAGGGACCAATAAAATTTATACCTGCTATGTTTTAACCTTGTTCAGATATGTTTGACCCATGTATCACGTAACTTTCCTTGCCTGAGTTATATGTCATGGCATTCTGGTTATTCTTGTTACACTGTTTTGTATAACTGTATAATGTGTTGAGCTTTAACACTTTTTCAATTAAAATTTTTCAATGTGTATTGTAAACAAGCAAATCTAGATCAAATTTCTCAGTCTTCATCTGGTAGGTTTTTCTTTATTTAGAGACCCCTTTGTTCAAATAAAAATAATGTCTCTCCTTTAAAAACATGGTTTGATATCAATCAAATATATATGCCTCTTTTTATTAATCAATAAGATCATAGCTTTTAAGAAATGCTATCTAAAAAGCAGCTGTTGACATCATTTAATGGTTGGTTGGTCTGCTTTCATTTAATTATCATTGTAAGAACAATTCCACTGATCCAATTAGCTAAATACTGGACAACTACTGGTTGACTGATACGGCGAAGCTGCTTTGGAAAGTATAACCTTGTACAGTTTCATGTATTTTTGATGTTCCTTTTATTCCAAAACAGGATAATGGCTCCTCTAATAAGAAACATTTTTGGGACATCAACCAGATTTCTGATATGTCCCAAAAAGTACCTCATATGCAATATATGCTAAGACATAGATTTGTAATAGCAAGGACATTTAGTTCCATACAATTGTATACAGGTCACATTTGAATTTTGGTTTTACGAGCTTATCCTTATTGTAAACAGAATGGACTTTGTATGTTAGCAGTACATGCTTAAAAATGAGACACCCTGGGTATTCATGTTGCCCCCCCCCCCCCCCCCCCTCCATTCACCCCTCCTGCCTTTTGTGTTTAATACAGGTCATCGGAGAACATGACAGGTTTTCGCACATTTTTAAAATCAGATAAGCAAAATGGTCTGTGTTGTGGTTAATGCATCCTACCCAAATATAAATCCTGAACTGTGTACACCAATGACACCAAATGGATACTACCAAAACATAAAATGCATCTAGTCACAAATAAGCAACAACGTGTTAAATATTTTAGGCTTGTATGACCTAGGGGGATTCATTTTAGGTAATATTAGGACACATAGTTCAGGTCAACTACCATTACAACCATTTAAAGTTTGCACACTTACTTCAATGTCAGAGGCTGGGTAAGTGTAGTATCACTTGGCAATGCTTGGAATTAAAATTCTTACAAAATATACTATATATCATTCCAGCCTGCCTCTGACCTAGGACATCCACTCACCATGGATCTGACTTCCATGATAGTGTCTCTGCTTCTCCTTGTTGAAATCACTTGCTCAGACCCCACTAGTGATAAAGAACGGTACAACAAGAAAGCCAAGTAAGTATAGTTTGTGTGTTCTTGATACTTATATTGTATCTCCAGTTTATAGGTCCATTCTTAAATATGACAAAAATGTTCAGCTAATTATAAAACATGCATTAAAACTTTTTTTTCTTTTAATAACTACTAATATTTTCAATAAACTAGATAGTATGGGTGTTGTTGTGGAACTGTTAATGTTCTTACTTAAGCCTGAGCGTATTTAATGTAAACCATACCTAGCTTCTTGGGCTTTACTAAATGGACTGACGGTTTCACAGCTGTCAGTTTAAGGTTTCAATTTTTCCCCCATTTAATTGGCTGATGGAAATAGGGCGTTTGAATATGCATTTTGGATGATGTTTTAGATGTTTGGCTGCCTATTAAATATCAGTGTCCCGGACTCCCTCGCTTGCCCAAGTTTCTCCAATTTGGTTACCCCAAATATTTTGGGGTAAAACCTTCTCCTTATATCAGGGTGTGCATTTTGCAGTGTTAGTATGATGGTAACCTTGTGGTTCTGCACTTTTGTTCATCCATTCATAATTCAGTGTAACAATTTGGTTACAATTTTGATCTTGATGTCAATACATTATGGAATGAAGAGCCTGCTTCATGTATTTTTCTATATTACCTCCCTCAGAAAGAACCAAGTCTTACCTCTTTCTCAAGGCAATATCCACCATTGCCTCTTTATTCATTCTATGCCTCAACGGTGGCCGTACATTTTGAAATGGGAATTTGTATTTGTTGTGACTTAGAATCTACCGTTTAGTTAAGTCTTATAAAAGCTGGTACGATTTACAGTTACAAGGGCTTTAACGAGTTATCACAGGTACTTGTTCAGGATCTGTAAAATACGTAAACATATAATGCTACCAGCAAGTTTATGTGACAAAGTTAAGAGTGGAACAATGAACTTGTCGTGCCTAGGTATATGGATGGTCCTGTTAATAAAAAAATCTCCAATGTCTGGAATGTTCAATAACTATTGATAAAAATGATTTAAGCATGCACATCTATACACTGTTTTGTGAAGCACATTTGCAGGGACATAATTGCAAGTCCAAAAACTCTCCCTGGGATTTTATTGATGGCTAGCCGTTTTCTGTGTGCCATCTATTATTCAAGGATCTTTTTTATAATTGGATTGCCACGCCTAAGAAAAATTACATGTTGAATTATTTTAGTAGTCAGCGAAAGGTGACAGTAGGACTGTTACAAACAGGTTTGTAGAACAAACCCATTTTGGAACAAACCTCCATTCTCTGCAGAAAGCAATCATAGCCTATTCCTAAATATTGATGTTATCATCCAGTTTACAATATGTAACCACCCTGTGGTTGAGCAGGTGTTTAAGACAGATAAATCCTTGCCTAAACTAACACAATTACAAAGAGCATTCTTGGTTATCCACGTATTAATCCAGTGAGTGAGTGAGTCTTTTCCTTGATGGACATTGAGATGCACTGGGCTTTTATTGAATTAGACAGTGTGGTCATGACTGTCCCATTTACTATAGGATTGACGTCTAATCTGATCAGCCGGGACATCCCTGAGCCTCATGTTCTACACCCAATAATATGCTAGTGACAAGGCTGTCCAATATCCCATTATGGAAGAGGTTGTCACACAAAAGTGACAGCCTCAATGGTAAACTGTGTCCAAAGGACCTGGAACTAACGTTACAATTTGATTTCTTCTTCAATCTAATATGGCTATCCACAATGCTATTTTTTCCATATAGTAACATGGAAGACATTGTCATCTGCATCTATATCTTTTTTATTTAATTTATTGGCACAAAATAACTTCTAAAATTATGAATATGCAATTTGATTGAAAGAATTGAATAAGCATTTAGCAATAGCAGTAACAGTTTGTCTTGTGATTAATTGGATTTTACATCTGTGGGTGATTGTTTTGAGTCCAGCTTTTATCAACACGTTATATTTACTAATGGTTTGGTCATACCTTTCCTTATGGTCATTTCTATAATATGTTTTTGCTCTCCGGTTGACGCCTTCTTCCCCATGCCAGTGAAAAGCGGTGTTGGATCAGGGTAGTGCCCATTGAGGGGCAAACTACCTTGTTTTCCCATCTTGTCTGTCCTCTTCACCCCATCCAGTGAAAATAATATATCGTGTGAGGGGACCTATTGCTTATTTCAAACAAGATTTTAAAAGGGTCCTAAACACAAATGCCTTGTCTTGTATTGCCCTGAGATGCTTCCTACCCAAATGTGAATTCCACTGAATCGCGCCAAATATGCTATACCAAAATACAACCTAAGCATGGAAAGGCGATATGGTATGGTCTGTGCTGATATGCGGTTAACTGTTGAACAGGACATAAAACTCCCTTTAAAGCTGTACTGGGCAAATTCCAAGATAAAAGGTGAAATTACAATTTTAGATGTGTGGCGTTAATATTTTTACAGTGGTTCCATTAATATTTTACACTTAAATATTTGCTAGCCATCATTTGTACTTAAACAATAAAAATATGCTTCCCAGACAATTCCATCTTTACCACTATTACTCTAAAATGGCATTCCAGAAGTCCAAAGATATGTGTTTTTGTTTTGGAACTTTGTTAAATGCAATATATGCGCAGTTATATTCTCATACAATAGGCGATAATAGGGGGAGAAAATAAGGAAACTAACGTGCAGAGATGAGAGAACTGTATAAGTATTGATCACATGTGTTGGGGAAGTCTGTGTGCTATAATGCAACACCAAATGCTACCATTTTTGGGCTGTAACTCAATCAGTGAACTGCAAGACTAACACACTGTAGCAGAGTGTTATGAGATGTTTTTTGTACCCTACATTGACATCAGCTGACTGCAATATGTGATACAAACTGATGATGATACCCATAGACAAAATTCACCCTGCTAATTGAATCCCAGTCTGTGATATGAATAGTGGTCCATATATCATCCCCTCTGGCCAAAAGTCTTAAAAGGGACAGAAGCTCAAGAAGCATATTTCTGTTCTTGGTTGTCAATTTCAGTTTTGGTACTACTTAAAGAGTTTTGTAATATAAGCTACTCATTAGACTAAGAGATAGATATGATTTGGATTGAGAACCAACATTGCCATATAGTCTCCTTTTGTTTAACACAGGAAGAAGTTATAATATAACTAGTTGACAGGCTCAAAAAGTATTGTTTAGTTGTTTGGTTTTCTACTTATTAAGGCTGTTAACAATATATGGCAACCTATTGTGTGCTTTTTGTCACTTCTATTCGCACTAATTAAGTACTGACACGACTGTAAATGCTATAAACTCCAATAAAACATTTTACCAACAATTACATTGGTTCAAGGAAGCAGGAACAAATAATTATTTTTCCTCCCGGAAGATATCATTGAGCTTCCGCTGAGTGATTTCCAGAAAAGGTTGATTTGAGGTTTTTGTCTCAACTAACCCTTCATTAAGCCAACAGTACCAGCACCAGTTTTCATTATTACATAGCTCTTTGCTGAAGCACATGTGTGCACATAAGTGCACAGTTTTAATCACTACTAAGCTCTGTACTGAAGTACATGTGTGCATATAAGTACACAGTTTTCATCACTACATGGCTCTTTACTGAAGTACATGTATGCATATAAGTACATAGTTTTCATCACTACATAGCTCTGTGCTGAAGTGCATGGGTGCATATAAGTACACAGTTTTCATTACTACATAGCTCTGTGCTGAAGTGCATGGGTGCATATAAGTACACAGTTTTCATTACTACATAGCTCTGTGCTGAAGTGCATGGGTGCATATAAGTACACAGTTTTCATTACTACATAGCTCTGTGCTGAAGTGCATGGGTGCATATAAGTACACAGTTTTCATTACTACATAGCTCTGTGCTGAAGAACATGTGTAAATATATGTACACAAGGTATAGTATTACCGATCAGCATGTGACATACAAGAATTGATTCATGTGGGTTTGTGTTTCCCTCACGGTCTTCTGATCATATGATGGAGCAATATCGGTGGGGAAAGGAACCTCTAAGTGTCAAAATTTTCATGCTAAAGGTCCATTTTACCATATTTAATGACTTTAAAGTTGTGCAAAATCACTATGGCCAAATTAACGAGTGCCAAAATTTCCAAAGAAGAAGGGAAAATTCAAATTCATTCTGCAAGGATTAGACTAGGAACTACCTGATTTATCTGGGAATGTACTTCAACGAGTCTTAAACTAAGTTGGAGGGGCCACGGTGGCAGAGTGGTAACATTCTCGCCTCCCACCTCTGAGGCCGGGGTTCGATCCCCGTCATGGCCTCAAGTGGGAAAGCTGGTAGCTGCTTGCCGTTGGTCGGCAGTTTACAGTACAGAACCCTAACGAACTCTATGCCCTTCCAACTACCCGTCGTGATATGACCTGTACAGTGTTGAAAGCGATGTAAAACCCCAAATAAATAAACTAAGTTGGAATCCACAGGACTATAGACCCGGCCAAAACAGTTTCAATATCATTAGACATTTTGGTAATAGTATATGATGGGTTCATATTCCGACCGGCCTGCTCTACCTTCCAATTGGTTGACATAGTCCCACTTAATAGCTTTGGAAGTCACCCCAATCTCCCAACTTTGTCAGCCTTCTCGATTTGTTTCCCAAGATTATGATTTTATATATTTTCTTCCTGGCTTTCAAGTCGGCAAGAATCAGAGCCATAGTCGGAAAATATTATTTTGGTATGTCAATGGAAATGAAAATGGTGACAGATGATAACATTTTTTTCAGGGACTAATTTGAGAATTTTTAATTATCTGATGTCAGGGTGTATATGCTGATGATAAGGGTAACTGAAAGCCATTAAAGCCACCATACTAATTCTTCATACAAGTCTCACAAGGCATATTTAGGATTTCTGATGTTGGATATCCAAGGTCATGGCAGTGCAGACCCCCCCCCCCCCTTTGCCCATATCTCCAACCTTGTACAAGCTAAGAAATCTTGCTGAGCTTCTTTCCTATACTTTATTGAAGAAAGTGTTGGCTCCCCAAGGCCCCAGGCCTGTACTAACTATTCACTTCACGTACTTGCATACAACCACCTATTTAGCACTTCATTCCCTCTCCCACAGACCCTTTTTACAGTAAGCATTCTGAGAAGCCATCCATTTTCTCTCCCCTTTGAATTGTGTGGCACTTTCCTCCATAGTTTCTATAACAAATAGCGGTGATCGTTCATTTGCATCGAGTAAAGTGCCCATGAAAACAAATATTTCCATTTCCCTGAATTTTTAAGCTATTGACAGTCTTTGTTCAGCATCCTCCAACTATTCCTCCTTTGATTTTTATCAGTTTCCTAACCCCCCCTTACCCCTTTCCCCTACATATATGTATTTCATCAAAATACCCAGTAAAAGGCACAACTCAATATCTATTTACAACATAGAAAAAAATAAAAATAAAGAAAGTAAAAAGACAGGAGAAATGTGAAGGAAAGCTTGAGCTCAAAATTATCATAAACTATTGACTTTGTAGTGAAACTTAAGTAAACAACTTCCGGACTCAAGCACTACATAAGACCTTTTTGAACAATGTCTTTCTGTGTAGATGTGCTGAGTTTTATTGATTTATGTAGGAGAGTTATCTCCTCTTAACAATGGTAGGGTCTTGTAAGCAGAGATAGCTGTCTACCTCTTATGTCCAATGTAAGCCCTTCAGGCGAGCTTCAACCTACTTCTGAGAAAAAACCGTAGGATGCCATCTTAACAGTTAAATTCAAACTCTTATTATGGATAGATTTCTCACACAGACATAACCTGGAGTTATCTCGATACGGTGTCATGACAATTTTCAGTTCTGATTGTTTCAATGCTGAAAAGCAACAATGAAGTTTGACTTTGAAATAAGTTACTTATATCTTTTCTAAAACTGGTCTAACGAAAAAAAAATTATTTATTTTTAATTATGGAAAACATGATGGATTTATGTATTTTATTTTTGTGTCAGAACATCTCTCCTAACACTGTTGTCATCAGTTGATATATAAGGCAAACAGTTCTGGTTTGCTAATATACTAGCTACAATATGTTAAAACTCAGACAGCCTCCCCATTGTATAAAGATTACATACAACAGATAATGTCAGCAACACTCTCGTGTAGCTTACACAACCCAATTTCCTTCAACAGTAACATTGCATGGATGCAGCATTCAATACAATATGCAACAAACAGGACAAACTGAGCTTTAAATACAGCACCCCCTTTGTACACAAGCAGTTTCCCGCTGGCCAGTGTAATTTAGCCAGTCTGAATCTGTACTTGGGCAATACACACTTGGAGGGAGAAGGAACAATATTCTGCCAAGCCATCATGATGGATGGGGGTGAACAGAAGCTCAGTTGATTCATCTTAATAAGGGCCTGGGGTGGTATTCAATTTACTTCAGCAGAAACTTACAATGCTGTCACAAAGACAGAAAATAAAGAAGACAAACTACGAATATGAAGAAAATAAGGCCCAACTATCTGCAATAACAATTAGACATATGTAAAACAAATGTGAAAAAATTCACCAATCTTATTTTTGTAAACTTAATATCAAAAAACCTTTATTAAGAAGTCCGATGTGCTATGGTAGTGTAATCTAACAGATTAACATTCCTTTCCATTTAATCATTCGTGCAAAGTACAAAATATATCTCTAAGTTATAATATATACATTCAGCATCACTTGTGTTAATATTTAATATATAACAGTAAGCACATTCTTCTGTTAAGTCCACTTTTTGAGCTGCAGATCCTGGTGTACATAAGACAGCCCCTCACTAAAGAAATCCACACTTCTTTAGGCTAAATTGAATTGGTTGGCCCCCTTTTCTATGCTCGAAGCATCAGAAGCAGTAAATTTACTACAAGCTTACAAACAGCCTGGAGGTCATATGAAGGTCACCTAACCTAATACCATGGTCATCAATAAAAATTATGGAATGTGAGGCGAATGATTTATATGATCCTGTGGGCACCTATTACATAAATTTCTGCATTGGGTAGGTAGAATAATGGTTGTGTCTCTAAAATATCAACTTTCCAGAAAGTGTTACTCTGACAATTTATAGGATAAAGGCAATTTCAAACAAAAATATTTTATTTTTCCCATAGAAAGTTAATTGAGGATTAGAAATGAAAACAAATACACTTAGAGTATCCTTTGTATATTTTCAGATACACTTGATTCACTTCCTATATCTCTGTATATTTAAAAGCAATTCTAATGATTTTTCTTTTCAGACAAAACAGATAATTCAACCAAACTCTTTAACGTGTAAGAAAATCTTAGAATCTGCCATAAACATGCCATCAATAAATTTAGGAAATCAGATAACCTGTCTCCCTGTTGACTAATATAAATCAGTCTTAAAGATATCATGCCATCTCTCTATAAATCATTAAGTTTCCAAAGCACAGCGAGTATCTTCAGTGCACTAGACCAATTGAAATGTTCTTTAGTTAATTTGATTTATAATTTGAAAAATCTTAATTGATGTCGCATTTAGTTTAAGTGAGGTTTCTCAAACAGAACTTAAAAGTAGTGCTGATATCAGAATGTTACAATCATCTGCGTATTTAATATATGCTTATCCTGTCATTTAAGAATTATCTTGATTACAAGTGAATGGACAAGTAATGCAAGTCAATTATAAATGACAAAACACCAATTATTTTAACATAATTTTAATTAAGGAATGATATATGATGCATTATGAAATAAAAAAACATTATATTTTCAATGACAAAGTAACAAAGTATAATACATTAGAAAAACATTTTTCTTAATGAAGTAACACTAATTGTTTACAACCAATATTAAATTACAAGTGATACAAACAGTAATTGATTTCTCTGGCAGCCAAGAATGTTGTTGGTGTAAATGAGGAAGTAATCACATTAGGAAGGTCCATTGAAGAGCTGTAGGTTGGAGATTCTTGCATCCTGGGTCTGTTTCTCTGCAGCCAAATGTCCTGCACTTGATGTATACTGTGGTAGAATCAATACTCCAGTCAGCGAGGTGTCTGTCTAATTCCCCACACAAATTAACTCAATTTGTTTGTTGTAACAGTCTTACTTAAGCCTTCCTGCAGCATAACAATCATAGAGCAATATATCGAACAAGGGGTTCTGATTTGAACAAATAAGTATTTTCAAAGTGTCATTATAGCTTGTGTAATAGTTCCATGTCTTTAGGCATAGTAAATTATTGCTTTGTTCGAAGGTTTTCACTGGAATACCAGCACAGTATATAACACATGTGTTAGTTCATAAATTTTACAAAAATTGTATTTGTAAATCTGTTAATTTTAAAAAATGTCACTCAATCCTAAAGGAGAGACAGCAGTACTGATCACTTATGTAACAGACAAGGGATGCTCTGGTGAACTTGCTAAATTGTGACATATTTACCATACCAAGCAAGGAAAATCTTAATGTTAATTAAAATATATAAATAGATGCTTTCAAAGTTACTGCACAGTGATACCTGTCTGCTAATGTGATCAATGGTACCTGAAGTGACTAATTGTTACTGTTCTGTGAGGGTTGTTGCAGTGTATGTTCTAATGTGAAATATTGTAAGAAAACCAACATCACTATTGTCAGTATGAGATTTATAAAGGCAACAATGTTGCCTGCCAGAACAACACATGATTAGCAAAAATTGTTCTTGTTGCAATGACATTTTTTATGATATAGAATATAAGCTTAAATTCGAGCAACAAAATAGTAATTTTGTGTAAAATAAACTCATAGCAGCTATTATTAAAAGTACATTCTGTGACATTAAACATGTTTACCCTAATTAAATTATATTGCAACACTGTTATGAAAAACAGCAATCTGGCGACAGATTTTGATAGACGCAAATGAACATGACAAAATATGTCAAGTTAGATTTAGTTCACCACTCTCAATATGTAAAGGAAACAATGTGTTCCATTCCAACAACCAAAAGAAAAAGAGAAGCAAGTGGCATGGGGATTGGGCGATAATTTGATAAGTGTGTTTTGTAAAGCCAGGGCCAGCTGCTGCAAGGAGAGGGAGGGTTAGAATGGAGGTGTATGTGTTTTGCACAGTCTGGTATCAACACGCCCACTTACTTTGTCAAGGGTAATATGACTGCCTATTTCAACATATATGACCTCAGTTTGCCATAAACCAATAATTAATAAAAATAAATAAGTTACTTATTAAAGTAATATGTTCTGATGGTATTTATTTTGGCATACAGCATGAGAATACATAATTTACCATTTGGATATGCATACAATATATGTACAATAAAATAAATAATACATTAACATATGTGTTTTGAAATTAATTTTAAAATACAATAATTGGATATTGGACTTATGCAGAACCCCAATTATGGCTTCATCATCAATTGGATGGTCACCAATGACTCCCAAACCACACCACACCTTTTCTAAAATATATGAAACTTGGTTCATTCACTGCATTCACACAGAGGCAAAACAACAATGAAACAAGTAGCCTTCTGAATCTGTCTTGCTTGGTGCAAGAAATAAAGACATCGATGATATTATGTTGAGGTTAACATTTAGTCAATATGTGATTTCACCCGCAATTAATTTTCCAATGAAATAAAACTATTGTTTTCACCCCCAAAAATATCCTACATTCATCAATCATAACAAGTTGGGTTCCCTTATGTAAAGATCTTTCAAGAAAGATGAGTTGTCTTTACATTTTCTTGATATCAATCAATTGCAACACCAAGGGATAATCCCGTGGAAAGATTATGAAACATATGCTTGATAATTCAATAAAGCCATTGTTCAAGAAGTTCTAAAGATCATGTAACTACAACTCTAGAGAAATTACCTTCTGTCTCAGCAACAGTTTTCACCCTGCACAAGCTTCTTCATTCTAGACCATTTTGACTCGATATGTGTCTTTTCTCAGACATTGATTAAGGGCCTGTACCAATTTGGCAGCAATGAATTCTCAAGATGCCTAGTCCTTCTTGGACCTTAGTTTGCATTGTTTTCATTGACAGTTATTTTAGAATATATTTGTGTAATTAGCATTGTTTTTTCGCGTTGATATGACATGGCTTCTTTTTATATAATTATCCTTTACTCACATTATTTTTTTTCAGTATGCGAAGGAGAATCGCAGCAGGAGCACAGAAAAAGAAAACGTAAGCTTTATATATAAATGTTTCTTTCATTTGCTATTTTTACATTTACAACTATGATGTAATAATTTATTTATTTAGTGTTTTACCTCCTGTCTAGTATCTTTGTATTGGTTATATTGTGACGGATAGTTAAACAGAGACCAGTGCACACATTTGGTCATTGTTCTGTACTGTAAACTGCCAACCAAGAACGGTTCATCATCCAGTTTTCCCACTTGAGGTTGGGCCGGGATTTAAGCTACCATCTTAGAGGTGGGAAGTGAGTGTGTTATAAATGGTACAAGGAGAATAATATTGCACATGCTACTATAAAATGGAGTCTAGTTATATTTTCTAAACAGAGGACTCATCTCCTGTTAACTGCTCAACAGTTATCAGGAGTTATTATTTTGACTTATCCTCTGAGTCCGAGCGATTGTGAACAGGTAAAAAAGGCCCATACCTTTGCACTCGACACAAACAAAGTGAAAGGTCAGTTTTTCCCTACTGATGTTCAATAGGACCAGTTGTTGTAGCCCTCCCAGTTGTACATTATGTCAACTGGCTGGCTCGTAAGATAACTAAGTGGAACTTTTATATCAGAAACCTACTGCACCAATCACTGATCACTGTGTTGCTAGTTAGAACTTACTTGCTTTGTTTCCAGCCAAGTATTGATTGCTGCCCTTCTGTAACATGTAACTCTTTTTATCAACATCTACAGAGCATAATTTCTATTTGTAATAATATTTATATTTTTTCCATATTTAACCTGGAATATAATCAGTCCTGCAACAGATCTCATGAGACATTTGAACATTTTTTTATTTATGTCCTGCAAAATCAGTCGTTGTCTGATGTGCAGGTGGAATTTAATACTGTGGATTGGCTTAAGTCTACAAGCTTTGTTAAATATATTAGAGCTTAAAATCACTTTTTAAAAATCTTTGTCGGTTGCATAAGGATTACAAAAAAATCTTTATTCAATTAAGACCAAGGTCGAGATTCAAAACTGAGATCTCAGATGTGTCTGGAAAGAGTATTAGATTCTCGATCAGTAAACCTTTATACTTTTTTACCCTTTTCTTTGTGCTTATCATGCTGGCTCAGGAGGTGGAATTTTCTAACTTTTCAAGTCTTTACTTATGGCCATTTAATTCAGACTAATTTTAAAGTTCTTGACAAAACCACAAAGAAAATTATGAAATTTTTGCATTTACATATTAACTGGACATTGCATATTACACTGAAGGGGACATATATATATCCACACTTTGTCCTTCACCTGACTGTGTAGATTCAAATGAGATGGAAGTTTGCTCACTGAAATAACTTATTTGTATCAAATAGCTGCTAATTCAATGGTTCGTCATTGCAAACCACAATCTTTTAAACTACTGGTTTTTTAATATCTATATGCGTTCCATGAATATTTCAATAGCTTTTGTCCAGAATTCCCCCAGAGAGTTTGCAAAAATAAATTGATTCAATGTTACAGGCCATTATGGCTATGTAAAAGTTCGTCTCAAGCCAACCGGTCAAATTCAATATGACAACTTCGGCCTCAATTTACATCATTCAAACCCCTGTTGCAGCCTCAACTTGCTAATGTACAATTGCTACACATTTGGATATGACTTGGAGAGAAGGTGATAATTTTCTATCTCTTGGTTAATCCCTCTGGTGACAAGACAACAAGTAAAACTCTTGTCAAATGCTTTCAACTTTTGGAGCAATTTATAACAACATCTGATTTGGTTGCCTATTGTTTTCTAAGCTGATCAAACTCATTACAAATTTCCAAAATTCTTTTCAGAAATTATTTTTGTTAAATATTTTAAAGTAAGATATATTTATAGCTACAAAGTATTATTAATTTTCAGTTACACTTAACCTTTGGTCAATATATATGTCATGGTAAAAAGTCCAATCTGGTAGAATTTCAAATTCTACCGGTAGAAAGTCCAATTTGAGGAAATCTGGGTATTGCCCTGTAGTCCGAAATCTAATAATCTTGATATTCAGATCTCAAAGATTAAGGTATTGCTATTGCTCTGTGTACCAGAACGTAATCGTTCTAGAAACTCTATTTAAGCTTGAAAGAAAGTCCAACTGAAACACAAAAACTGAGCTTTCTATTCGCATAAATCTGTTACTTAATCAAGGTACAGCTATCAGAAATGAAGAAATGCATATTAAAGAAGATATTTTACTGTAACACAGATTTAATACAATTAAGCATGACAGAAACTGAAATTTTCAGTCTGTTTCAAGACTTTTAGAATCAACATCAAATCCCATCACCATTTTCAAGAAAAATCTGTAACATGGACATTACTGATGTAAAGATAAATGTCTTATAACAAGTGTTATACAAAACTACAGCTTTAGCCAATTAAAGTTTGACAGCAGTCACTTTCTACATTGCATTTAGTTGAGCAATTAACACCTATGCTTCTGTAACAGCCTTTATCAGATTTTGGACCCTGGGGCGATACCCAAATCTCCTGGATTGGACTTTCTACTGGTAGAAATTCCAATTAGACTTTCCACTAGTAGAAACTGAAATTGGACTTTCTACCGATAGAATTTGAAATTCTACCAGATTGGACTTTCTACCATGACATAGATATATCCAATATTTTTTACAGATTATGCAAAAACTAAACCCCTTGTTTCTCTGCTAAATGATTTAAGAAGCTGGAGCAAAACAAGACTGTCTAATGAATTAAATAGTTAAGTAAACAGAAATAATCTGCCTTGTGTGTAGAGTTTAAAAGTGTGTACCACAATTTGCCATTTAATATTTTTAAGGGTCGGCAGTGGCACAGAGGTAAAATACTCACCTCCCACTACTGAGATTCGGATTGAGAATCCTAGCCAGACCTCAAGTGGGAAAGCAGGTAGTTGCTTGCCATTGGTCGGCCGTTTACATTACAGATCAACTGCATGTACTGGTTTCGTCCACCCTTTCAACGACCCATCACAATATAGTGTGACATATAACACAATAAATAAACAAATTAAAATTAACGTCAAGTTGACAGGGTAAATCTAGTTGTTCACAAAAGGTTTACCACTGCTCAAGGAAGTATGGCTATTCATTATTTTTGTATGACATTCAGTCATTATCTTAAAGCTTGATCCACTGTCATATGTTAAGTCTACCAAGTCACACTGACAGAATCCAAAGCACATAGCTTTTCAGATGATGTTAGTAAATGGTTTTCTTGATAGATTATAATAAATTTAATTTTGATTTTCTTTACAGACTCAGAAAGCCCGAGAGGTATGTCTTTAATATTGCAACGGTGTGTCTAGCATTAACTTGTTTTTAAAATTGGAAAATTGGTTATCCATATCTTTTGTGTTTTCAGTTTACCTTTGATATTTTCAAGCTTGATGTAAAACCATGTGAAACCAGTTTGTATATCATTTAAGTGTCCAACATATGTTGCATCATCCATTGGCTACAGTTATACCTTACATGAATATTTGGAACATATGTTATCCTGTAATGTTTCATTGACATACAAACTATCCTCCATGAATGTTGAAAAAATGAAAACAGAAACTAGAGTTTTTTTTTCACTAAAACAGGAAATAAAGTACCTCACAATTATTCCCGATGCTTGTTTACCTTGCACATTTTGTATTCACTCCATAGTTATTACATTTGTGTGGATATTACTTAATATAGCTGTGTCTCTTTTTTTTTTAAATACATAATCCGACTTTTTGCACAATTCAATGTACATGTTTCCCGTAGCTTCATTAACATCAACTGCGTGAAATTATGCATATTAAATAGATATTTGTAAGGTAAAAATTGAGGACTGGTTTTGTTAAGGAAGATAGATAATACCAATCATAACGCAAAATTAATATAGATTTTGAAAATCTGGATACAAATCCCTGTCTGTTTATGTTCTGGTCACATTACAAGCAGTAAGTCTGGCTGTGAACCGTTTGAATGGAAAAATATTTTTAGAAAGTGTTTTTACACTATACAGGACAATTTTCTTATCTAGTTGCAACATAAAATTATTCATAGAATTTTAGGTGCCCGTAAAATTGCTGTACAACATGGGAATAAATCTGTCCCCAACATGTTCCTTTTGTGTGGAGTCACCAGAATTCTAAGCTTATCTCTTTGTACACTGTAACAAAGTTAAGGGTTTGTCGAATGAAGTGGAAGAATGGATTACCCGTGGAACAAATATACCTATCAAATTTACAGCATCAGAAATTTTATTAGGGTAAATTCAGTAAATTCCCGTCCAATCAATACAATTATTCTTTTGACGAAAATATACATTTTCGCAAAGTCAAGAAGTAGTTTGGAACTAATGATAGAAAAGATCAAACAAAAAGTAAAACATGTTTACGAAGAGCAAAGACAAGTATTACAGCTAAATCTCGAGCAAGAAAAATTTGATAAAGAATGGAAACTTCTAACAAATATTTGTTGGTATTCTTTTGCGGTCAAAAAAGGCAGTCGTGTGTCTCTCTTGCTAACTGTGTCATATTGTCAGAATGGAAGGATATGAATCAAATTCAGACTGTGAAAAGGAACAAGTATACAATATAATTGTAAGTTTATACAATATAAATAGGTCTTATCTAAAAATGTTATGTGCATCAAAAGTAATCATACTGTGTATGAAACTATATGTACAGACCCGATGGGAGGTTGACTACCCTCGCCTCTCCGGTGATCTATGTGAGAGGGTGTGCAAAAAGAGTAAATAAAGATATACATGTGGAAAAATAAAAACAAAACAAATAGAAAGAAAAAATATAAATATAAAAACAAAACAAAACAAAAAATATTCGCCGTTCACAATTTGAAGACCCACTGTTTCCCATGTCTCTTATCATTTTTTTATGATATCTTAAAATTTCAAGTATTTTGAGGAATATATCTCCAGGAGTTTCTGCGCTGCATGCAAATACTTGTGTGCTGGTCATGGTACAAGGTCAACAGATCACATCAAAATATCATGATCTCATTCTTTCACAGGGTCTACAGTCTAGTTAGGTTTAAGGTATGACACAGACACTTGGGCTGATATATATTGTCTTTCATAAAATTTTATACATCCTGCAAAAATCCCAGTAATGAAATATTCGAGGTGTAAGTGCGACCAATTGTCCAGTCCCAACATTAGCAAATGCTGTTTCTGTAGGTATAAGTGGAAGGTAGCCATAAGTAGAACCAAATCCTGTGGATATTGGAGGGTCTAGTTAATATATACGGAGTCCACTGTACATAATACATTTGAATCCCTTTCAGTAAAACTCTCATCAGTAGAATGCCCATTAAAGTTAAAATGAATGTCTTGTTATTTTCTGTTGGAATCTACACTTCTGTCTGAAATTCCTGGTCAATTAAGTACATTATTTCACTGTATTAATCCCCCCATCTCCATTAAATGCCCCTCTTTACCTCCTGTCCACCTTGCAATTCTGAGATTAAGAAAAAAAGATATGTTTAGTAGATCCCCAATTATAACCGCTAACAGGAAACAAAGAAAATCAAAACATGGCAGTTTTGATCAAGAACACCTTAAAATAAATGAGAATATGACAAAAAAGTGTTTTATTTCTTCAGGTTTAAGGTTTGTTTCTAATATATTAAATCCTCCCACAATTATATGCATTGACAATCGAAATGCAGGTTGTAACTTATCTATTTATCACACATTTCCACCAGACACTTGAGTTGTATTTTTGTATTTTTAAAAAAAAACTACAATGCCCCTGGGGCATTTATACAGTGAAAGTCAGTAGTTCTGTATTCAAGTACCTTTAGATTCCATTTGAGAAGCTTGAACTTTACTTTGACTTGAATATCTAGTGGTTATTTTTTTCAACTAATGAATAACTGTACAGCAACTGGTCATCCTCATTTGAATTTTGTTGAAACGTATGTGTGAAATCAACAATAGCAAAAATGTATCCTTTTTATGTGTACACCGACTACTTTAGGATTAAACCTTTTTATTAAGTTTATCTGTATTGTGGTCAGGGCTCACCATTTTCAATGTACCCTATGACCTGTTGACATAACTTTGACTACTTGTATCATCGAGTGAGTTTGGCCTCGTATGTCGAGTGTGACGAGGATAAATCTTGCACATGCACAGATTGCGTATTCCGAGATGAGAAGACAAACAGCTTAGAATATCCTCTCGGATTAAAGTAAACAAAATAATGTAAACAATTGTAAAAACATTCAGTTTCAGTTTGTGCAATAATTAATAGGTAATAATTGTTATAAAAATAGTTATAGGTGTTCTTTTCTTTTTTGTGCTATTTAATGACAATAGATTTGTAAATGTTACAAAAAACAGGAACCAGTATTTGTACTGGTGCTTGGACTCTGCTTTGTTTACACCGCCATCTTGAAATTCCAAATGCACCAGCCAGTAGTGGAGACTCTGTCGGTGACATGTGGCAGAAAAAGCAGAGGTGCAATGGATCATGCAGGTCACTGTCCACATCTGTGTACACGTCGACAGAGAATTTCTTGTGTTCAACCTACAAGCCAAATTTCTTTTAAACTTTGCAAGTGGCTTGCTATGACAGAGATCTTGTCATTCCATTCTTTTGGTATCCCAGGAGTTAAAATTATGCTCTGGGGAGTCAAAAACGTCAAAATATTTTACTGTTGTTGTGTTTAAACTATAGAGCACAGTTTTTTCAGATTTATTTTATATTTGAGTCATGAATTGGTGGGTATGATCAACCTAGCCTTTTTTGTAAGCCTGGGGCCAAAATCAAGCAAGTGATAGCTACTTTAGATTTTCTGAGTAAATGGCTTATGACTCAAAAACTGTTGCATGTAGAGCAAACTTTAACACTGTTGCTTCTACGGGTTTGCTATGTTCAACCAACCTATAGGAAACCATATGCTGTGAATCATTTCATGTGGTCAAGGTCCACGGTCGGGATCAAATCATAGAGAGTTATCTTGAAGGGTCTTTATCTCACTTATTTTGCTTGTAGATGTTTCGCATGTACAAACAATTTATAGAAAACAATGTGATGCCAATCTTCTGATGCGGCAAGATTTGACCTGTGACCCCTAAATTTTAAAAAGGACTATATCTCACTTCATTGCTCATATAGGTTTGGAATGTTGATATAACTTATAGGAAACCCTGGCTTGCCGATCTTCTGATGTGGTCAGATTTCAGCTTCTGGCCCTCCTTCAAGGTAAAACAATAAAACTGAACTTTCAATGGCCTGTATTTCAATTTGTTCTTGCTGTTAGATATTTGGGATGTTCATATAACTAACAGGAAACCTAGGTGGCGCTTATTATATGATCTGCAACAGGGTTTAAAGTTTGTATGAGACTAAGGTCTAATTTGCGAATATTTACATGTGTAAACAATGAATTTGTAAGGCTGTAGGTCATTGAGTAGCTGACTAATATCTATTTTGACTGAACCACTATTGAATAAATCACATAAAACTAAAAAGCTATTGCTTTAAGAGGTTCCCTATGCAATACCAACCTATAGGAAATCATTGCACATCTATCGATAGAATCACAGTTTGACCTTTGACCCCTTTTTCAAGGTCAAATGATGGTAATCAAACTTTAAGGTGCATCTATCTCATTTGTTTTTGCTTCTACAGGTTTCATTTGTGAAACCGACCTATATGAAATAAAAAGCTGTGGATCTTTTTAGGATCTAAGATTTTACCATGGACTCCTCTTTTAATGTGAAACATTAGTAAAACCCTAAAGTGCATCGATCTCGTTTAATATTGCTTCTTCAGGTTTGCTATCTTCGGTGATACACTACCACATTGCAATAAAGCGAGCGGCAAATTTCTAGTTAAATTTACTAGAGTCATTGGAAGTGCTGGCACATTGCAGTTATTTGCACAATGTTACACTCTCTATGGTGGGTGGCAATTTTAAACCGTTTGAAACTTCTATGTGGATTGCCATGGAAAACAGAAAATACCAGAGTATCCAAGCTTTATGGCAGAGGTGTGGTAGAACATGGATGAATCAGGAGTTATATAAAATACCTACAAGCATAAGAGATACCGTGTGTACTGTGACTATGCATACATTTCATAGACAAACAGGGCAGAAGATCCCACCTATGTATACCTTATTTGAAATCAATACTAATAATTGCATGAATTTCTAGTAAGTACCACCAACAATATAAATATTTCCTACGCTGTCACTCCAAACTTAGAAAACTAAATTGTACTGTTATTTCACATAAGTCATGAGACTTTCCCATTAACTCTATATGACTTCATCCAGTGCTAACACCAGTTCTTTATAGGGATAACTTTTCACAGTTTCAATTACATTTTCAGGGCAGAGAGATCTAAGTTATATCATATCATACAAATCAGTTAAAATGAGATAGGTGACTCAATTCTACAGATCCTCTATCAGGGCATTACTGAATATACATTATTAGCGAAGTCATGCTCATAAGATGACTTTGTCGTCACAAGGTTATTATATTGTCAGCACCACTTAATCAGCTTATGATCATGAGATAATCTCATGATGATCTCATGATAACAAGAAAAATAATTTGTCCACATGACTTAATTAACTGGTGAGCATAAGAAGATCTTCAAGCACTTAGCATAAAATACATATTCTTTAAACTGGATGGACAAAAATGTAATGTTGGCATAACCATTGTTTTGGCCCAGAAATCTAAATTTATACATATGTTACGCCCAATCCAGGAAATTGCCCATTTTTGAAATAGAAAAGAATTTTGCCCATTTCGTGAAACAGGCAACTGACTTGCCCATTTCATAAAATAGGCAATTTATCTAGAATTTGCTTTCCCATTTCGTGAAATGGGCAAAACTTAGGTTGCCTATTTCATGACTGGGCAATACCATGTATGCAAAATAAATTTTCATGCATAAAAGAATTTTATTGTTTTAATGTTACTGTAAACACTATTTCACACTTTATTTTCATATTTTTTGTAAAACTACAATATATTATACTACTACAATGATTAACCATGCTGGAATACTATTATAAACACAAAATAAATTTCACACAATTAGACATTATGTTATTCAAATAAAAACATCTTTCTTCAACTGAAACATCAAGTAGACATTAAACATATATTTATTGTAAATAAATAGCATCTTTAGTGATTATGATTTACAAGTCACAGCATATTGTCTTGTTATTTATCCACATTGTCACAAAATATGTACTTAACCTTTGTAACCACATAATCCAATTGTAATCACACCTCAGGACCTGTGTTTCTAGAGGGCCTAAGGGTTAATTGCAATTTACAATGCTTATAGGTTGCCTCACAGTTTCTTGCATTAATTGGGACTCACAATTTACAGTTTAGCTTGTGATCTAAGATTAAAGATTGTGCACTGATTAATGGACCTTTTTATTTCATATAATTGTGACAAATATGTTAAAGTTGTAAGTTGGGTAAATAAGTTACTCTTAAAAGTAGATATTTTATTAATGCTGCCTTTTACTGTGTAATATTTTAGTTGCATTCATATAACTATCAAACAAAACTTTACCATATTTAAAAATACTGAGACAGAAAACCACAATTTATACACCTTTTTCTTTTGAAAAAACAGTTTCAATATTTGTTACATATTTGTAGAACTTCTATACACAATAAGGAGTTTCTTAAAGATATTTGCAAAGTTTTTTCTTCATTTATGCATGGAAATTTTACTTTCAAACAAAAGATTGCATATTTCATGAAATGAACAAGCCACAATTGAAGAAATTGTATATTTCATGAAATTGGCAAGTCAGTTGCCTATTTCAGGAAATGGGCAAAATTTTTGCCTATTTTACGAAATGGGCAATTTTGTGGATTGGACGTAACACATATATATATATATATATATACACATGTATATCCAGCGATCCGGCGATATATATTCTGTGATGTCCTAAAATGGGCTCTGTAGCATTAGATAATGAAGTTATAAAAGTTTGTCACTCTTTGAGTGAATTATGGTGTCAGATTTGAATATGTATACATCTTATTGTCAATGTTTTATTGTTGTTTTTTGGTAATACGTTTTAGGTTGGGAGGAGTTATTGCAGCTGATTTGCATACTTTATATTATTTAACTATATCGTTAGACTTTTTTATTTTATCAGAAAAGTTATTTCTATATTTCACCCAACCTTTTCTAATACCCCATAATCAAACATATTTTATTTTGTTTTACAATGGCAGGCATGAACCATTTGCCAGGTAAGTTTTTTACATATTGAGCAGTATGCTTTTAGATAGCACAGTAGTTGTTGATGTATCACCACACACAAGTCATATTGGAATTCATTGGTGCTATATTAAATGCACATTTAGCTAGATTTGCTCTAGCTGTTGAAAACCATGCAAAATCGTTTTTATTTGTGATTCATTTTAATTAGATTTATAACAGTAGCTTTTAAATTTGGTTTAGTTACTTTTTTTTCCTGTTTTTTAGATTCTGTATTTTTTCACATTCACTCACACAAAAATACAATGTGTTATGGGTAGTTTATATTTTGTCTTTATATCCATTGAACAATGATTTTCTTTAAATAAGAGGTTGTATATTTTATATAAGCCAAATGAGCAATATTTTCTGTGTAGAAAACCTCCACTCTTAACTGAAAACAATAACATTAATAAAAACTACAGTACTACAGGTAAAAAATGCAAACAGTGATTCGGTGATGTTTATAATTTTGTCACACTTATATCTTATATAATTCCCAAAATTATAGTACAAAATGTGTTTTCCATGTCATTAAATTAATATTTGTATTAACAGTAATTAGATCATTTTATGTACAGAGAGTATATGACTGAAATAAAATCAATAAGAAATCTTTGCAGTAAAATTTTACATAAACAGTTTGCTGTGGTGATTTGAATTTTAAGTACTAACATTTATAACAAATTAAGGTTTAAATATCTAGTTCTGAATCACAGCACATTTTTGTCAAACCTTGCTTTTTTGTTTTAAACAAAAACCTTAATATGAACGAATTTAAAATGATGTTATCAAATTTGCTTGCAGCACCTCTGAGCTAGTGACTGACTTATTAAAAGATTACATAAAGAGTGACCCTCCACATCAAAGTAAGTACATATGATATACTCCAAGAGTGATTGTGCAAAATACAATAGGCTTGGTTTAACTATAATTCTGTATATCATTTGACATTGTGGTTTTAATAAAATTTTAGCTTTGACCATATTTAGAGCAGAACTTTAAAGTAATGCATCAAATATATAAATCTTAAACATGCTCTGAATTTCAAAGTAAACGTGTATAAAATATGTATATACTAGGAAAACCACCAAAATCGTGAACATTATAAATTTTGTCACATGAAACGACAAAAGGAAAACTTCCCGAATGCCAAATACAAAAACATATATCTTGTAGGTGATTTTCATGGGGTTTTACATCGCTTTCAACACTGTGCAGGTCATGTGATGACAGGTAGCTTAGTGAGCAGGGGAAACCAGTAAATACAGTTGGTCAAGGTTCTGTATTGTAAACTACCCGACCATCTGTAGGCAACTATCAACTTCCCCACATAAGGTCCGGAGTTTGAACCATTGCCTCAGAGGTGGGAGGCAAGTGTGTGACCACTGCACCACCATGGCCCACTATATCTCGAATGAAGACGAGAACATAATATTGGTGCATAGCTTGAGTAACATATTGTCCATCTTCATGAGGAATCTTTTACTTTTATTATCCACCTTTTAATGTTAACAAGCAGTTTCACTGAAATACACAAGTTTGGGGCGCTGTCACATATGAAAAATATATCGCCATATCATATGTTCCTTATGCCCTTTTCACAGTACAGGCAGTATGTCACACGGTTACATTTGTTCCTCGGCAGCGGAACCGCCTCCAAGGATACCCCGTTTCATCCGAGTTGTTCACACTACAGGTGGTATAATTCGCAGTTATAGGCATTTGTAGAAATGCCCCTGTCCTTCAACGACTGTTTGAGATTCATATATGACCTTGTGTCATAGTGACGTAATATCCATTTACCTCCACTCCCCTTATGTCACCGTTTTACATCGAAAGACAACTGAGTCACAACCTTATATACACCGTGAACCACGCCTTCAGTTAGGCTAGCAAGAAATTCATCTACACATGCTTGGATTCATCTGCGCATGCTCACGGTATCAAATTCAGAGGCAGAAATTTAAACATTTAAAAACTTCCATAAGGATGCACAAGGTAATGGAGGGTTTGCCACTGACTCGCAAGTTTGCAAATGGTGATCCAAGGACAGGGACATTTCACCAAACACCAGTGTCCACGGGTGATACTGCCTGTACTGTGAAAGGGGTATAACTTATTCACAGTAAGGGACAGTAAATTTACCAACTAAAAACTTTAAACCTGATATATAGTAAAGAACACTGGAAATAAAAAAAAGATTGCCTGGTCATTATGCCGTGGTATTTAGATCGAATACACCACATGGCAGATAATAAATATATATATATATATGTCATGGCTAAAACGTCCAATCTGATGGAATTTCAATTCTACCAGTAGAAAGTCCAATTGGAGTTTTTACAAAAATAAACTTGGTACAAGATAAACTCTGGGGGAAAAGCCCAATTGGAGTTTTTACTGACAGAAAGTCCAAACTAGCAGGTTTAGATATTCCTCTGAGGTCCGAAATATAATAAATTTTGCAGAAAATCCATCTTGGCTGATACTCCAACGTAAGAGATTTAGGTATTACTCTATATTCCAGAATGCAGTGCTTGTAAAAAAAAAACTCAGCATAAGCTGTTAGAAAATCAAATACTGGAACACAAAAAGTGGGCCTTCTATATATAGAAATTTGCAATTTAAAGCAAGGTACAGCTTTCATAAATCATTGAAAACTATGCTAAGGAATCCTGGCCTTGGGTACAGGACGGGCATGTCTGTAGAAATAACAACACAGCATCGTGTTTTATTCAGCATGCTCACTTGAAATACTGCTCAATCAACTCATAAAACTGTGTTTTCTGATCCATAATGAATTCAAAATGCTATAATGAGAACACAGGTCTGTGATGTCACATTTATAGGCAATTGTACCACGGAGTTTTCTTTTTATCATTTCTACAAAAAGAACCAACTAAGGTAGGTTAACAAAACTAATCTAATCTAATGTAATCTAATCTACTGCTTTGCAAGTGCAATATCTTCCCCACAAAGGGGAACTCAGTCGCTAATTAAACAAATCATTATCATAGGGGAGTCAAGGGGCGTTCAAGGTCGGTAATCCAGGATTGTGGGTGTGACCGGGAGGGAAGAAAAACTAAGTTGGGAAGCTAGAGCTGAAAAGGTGAGTTTTGAGGTGCTTCCTAAAAGATGCAACAGAGGGACTATTTTTTACATGGAAAGGGAAAGAGTTCCAAAGGGCAGGGGCATAGTGACTGAAGGAATTAGAAAAGTGTTTAATTGATTTGTGAACTCTGCGATCAAAAGTGGGGGTTTGAAGGAACTTGAGTTTGGGGTTACTAAAATAAACAGACTTTTTGTGTAAGTCACACTGGAAATTGCAAGCCTCTCTCACACCCTACAATTCAATGTACTTTTTAAAGGTACTTTTGAAGGAACTTTAAGAAAATTACTCTGGACTGCTTTACATTTATCTACATTATTCTGAAAACAGAAGTAGAAAAGTAGAAAATCCAATTCGACTTTCTGTTGGTAGAACATGACATACATGTACTTGATATGCAGGTACAATATGTGAAACCTTTATATTTCCAGCACGACCAACAGAAGTGAAACTTGGAATATATATCAACAGTTTCTACTCTATTAGTGAACAGACAATGGTAAGCTACCAATTTTATGAACAGTTTAAAACATAATGTAATAACTGTATTGTTAATGTATTATTTATAATTGTAAATCTTACTAAAATTGGCTTTCTGATAAAGCTTTAAGAATTTTTATAAGTATTTGTTTTGTAAACTCTTTCATTTTTTAGTTTTAGAAAAGAAAAGTATATTTAAGTAGCCATTACAATATTTCCTGCCTCTTTTGATATTTGGAATTCATTAGAAGTACAGCCCTTAATTAAAAATATTTTCCCAATTCAGGATTATGCAATGAATTTTTATCTGCGCCAGAGCTGGCAAGATCCCAGATTACAGTTTATTGGAAATTCCCTTTCTCCAGCAACAGATGTAATAAAATTGGAGGATAAGGTGTTGGATAAAATGTGGGTTCCTGATGTATTTTTCCGCAATGAGAAGGAGTCTCACTATCATCACGTAACAACGCGAAATCGATTTATGAAACTAAATATCACTGGTTATGTGTGGTATGTCACAAAGTAAGTCATGTTGATTGCCTGCAGCTACAGATGTCCCAATTTGAAATTATGAACCCCCAAAATAACCTCCCCAAGATAACACCTGAAAATCTTTGTTGACTAATGTTAATTTGGATGTTTCACAGTATTTAATTAACAAGCTGAATTGATGCAGGCACTTACCCCCAAAGGCAGTCTACCCTTGAACTCATGTTTCTGTTTCTTGAAAACAGATCAGCAATGATTTGACATGACTCCTCTATAAAAGAGGTTCTCAAACACATGTTAAACTAGTGTAGTTCATGTTTTATCTACTAAACTTGGAGTTGGTATTTTTAAATATCATGATTCTTCTTGGGAAGGAGCATAACATGAACATATTTTGTTCACTAACATTTATTTGATGTATTTTGTCTATGTTGAGGAAATAACCGATTGCAAGTGAGGGGTTATGAGTGATTTTACAATGAATAGCGATATTAGGATCATGACAGGCACTAAGAATGAAGATATTATTGCCCAGTCATTGTAATATGAAATTTTTTAGAAAAAGTATATTACTTAATTCCTTAAACCATAATCTCAAAAAGTATCCAAAAGTTTTCAAAAGACTTTATGACTAGGTTCATCGATAGAAGAGCAACGTTTTATGTAAATGGGAAATAGTTGAACTTGGGCAGTTATGATGTTATTAGTGATGACATATATCTCTGCGATTAGCCAATCAGATTCACCGACACAGCCATGCCATGTTAGAATGGAACATGAATTATGCCTCATAGAAATGTGTTGTTGATAGTAAACTGTGTCATATGATATATAAGATACCAACTCTTGTTCTGTACTAACCTTTGCAGGACTATCAAGTCAGCATGTACTTGCGCCAAAACTGGAAAGACCCAAGGCTTGCATTTAAACCAACTATGCTTAAGGACAACCTAACAGAAATGCGTCTTGGTGATAAAAGATGGGAAAAAATATGGGTGCCAGATGTATTTTTCCGAAATGAAAAGAAGGCCATGTATCACTCAGTCACTGTTGATAACAGATTGCTCAAACTCAATTCATCTGGTTATCTGTGGTATGTCACCAAGTAAGTAGATTGTTCTTCTTGCATTGTTGATTGAATCACAAAGGTGAAATTTAACTTCAGTTGCAAAATTCCAAGCTTTACAAGCTGTGTTTTTGGGGGACTCACACTATGTTCTGTTAACTTTGATTTGCAGCTAAAGTTAATTTTATGTCAGTACCAATATTGTTATGTTATTATAACTTATTTCACCTTGGTTTACCAAAACCTAAGTTCAACTCTCTGCCTCTTTTAATTTCATGTTTTTTATTATATTTTTTGATAATTTAGTCATTACATAGATCCCATCCCTCAATAGACACCAAAATACTTTCCACCAATGTCAATTAATTTACCTCAAAATTAAGTTTAAGTTCATGAGTAATAGTAAAACCCTACCAATTTTAAAATCCGGGGCCTCTATAACTGAGCATGTTGAAAGTGGATAGGAAAACAGACAAACCACCTAATTTGTTCTGAGTAAGGACATCAGTCATATAACCCAAAAGATGCACCTCCTCCCAACTGCTAATGGGTAGTGTACCAAAAAAAATCACACACATCCAATAGCCACTGGATATCTATGGTTAATCTTCTCCTGCAAAAACATCATTTAGCTACTTTATCACAGAAAAGCTAACAAAATAGGTCGAAGCAGTAAAAATATAGGTTCTCACACCATGGAGATCAGTCAAGCACCCGAATGATGAATAACAGCCTTACAGTTTAAAAATATTGGTGATGGGAACACAGCACAGAAATGCTGACTTGAAAGGGTTTTCCGACATGTTTCAAGGGGCTCAGTGGTGCACTGGGTAACACACTTGGCGCCAACATGTGAGGTTGGGGGATCAAACCCTATAACCTACGCCATGTGGGAAAACTGGTAGCTGCTTATCGATGCCCGGCATTTAATCTTGACCAGCTAGTGTGTACAGGTTCCCTCTGCCCTTAAAAGCCACCCATCGTGATATAATTTATAGAATTTGTTGAAAGTGACCTGAAAATCAAATAAATGAATCAGACATGTTTAAAAACTGGGAAGAGCATGTACAATAGCAATAATTATGCTCCAGACCATCACGAGTGAAACAGTAAGTCATACAATCTATAAGATTACACTCTGTACCACATTATCAGGGTTGGGTCAGGAGGCACACTTGCTACAGTACACAAAGAACATACACTAAAAATAACCTGCACTAAATAATATAGAACAAAATGCACATGACATGACCATTTAAGATATTTTACATAAAATATGAAGCGTTTGTAACCTATAACTGAGATAAAAGATAAGAAATGATTTTTGCATGTCTTGTTATTTCTATTTATACTCACAAATAGCTTAATATCTTGTTGAATAAGATTTTTTATAAATAAATGTTTTATATTTTATTATTTCAACACAACTAATCGGCACTAAATGTATACATGATTTTATCTCAGGTTTTATTTAAAAGTTAATAAGTTAGGCAACGATTTTACTGTAAATGCTGTTGCAATCTCAATTGCACTGATTTGGTTACAGCCACCAGTATATGAACTTGTGTGACTGCAACAAATAGCAAAAACATCAATAAAATGAGACTAAAATGGTAAATTAATCACAGTATCTATGAGGGTGGTAACAAATAAAAAAAATAAATAAACAGAACACAAATTAGGATTGCTGTGCAATTTATTTTATATATTTAAATTAAATATGAATGAAACTTTTATGTTAAAAATACCTGTGTGTTGATATGATATGTTGATAATACTATCTGATTTTACATTGGTGCTTAATTCTGAGATCAAAAGATGGATTTCTTTCTGCTTAATTAAAATATGGCTTCACTTTTAATAACATTACTTAACTAAGTATTGTTAAATGGGCATTTACCATTACAAAAATATTGTTCTTTTGTGAAGCAGTTTTTATGTTCTAAGCTTATTTTCATAACTATGATGGGCTGCTCAAGGGTTGATTTCATATTTGATGTGAAAAATACCATTTGGGTCAAGCAGTTCACATGTTGCAATATATATATATGTATATATGGAATTAAACCATACTGATGCATTTGTGTTTTGATTTTAGTAATTTTTACAGCCTGGACTGTTTGTTATCGTGAAAAAGTTGGTCAGCTTTTGCTATTTCATACTAATAGCATGGTGATCATGGTTTATAAAACATACTAACCACTTGCTTATAGCATTAGCTATTACTTTCACAGGTTCCATGCCCTTTAGATAAATAATGCTTAGCATATTCAGAAGTTTATATAAAGGGCAGAGATGACAAACCCGTTATCTGTTGTGATGGAAATGTATAACTTAATGTAAGGAAGAGGAGATTTGATTAAGATTTTTTGAGTTAACAAGATTGGTAGAGTAAATTATAAATCTACACCTTGCAGAGTTATTTTAATATTAGCACATTTGCTCTGTGAAAATAATAGAAAAATCATTTTCTTAGAAACAGCATTAAAAATATAAAATAAATTGTCATTTTTTATCTCCCACACATTTTTAAAGTTGAGCTTTTACTTTTATGTCTTAAACAATTATAATTGTACCTTCATATATAAAAAATAGATGACTTTTTTTCTTTACTTTAAATACTAATATTTCATTAAAGTTGTTCAATATTTTCTATTATATTCCTTTTTATAAGATAAATTTCTTTATTTGAAACTATCAATGCTTTTGTTAAGAATTACAAGGATGGTTACAAAGAGTCAATGGAAATATTGCCTAAAAATAAAAAATATGCTGATAACAATACTATACATTGTTTAGTTGCATTTTGAGGAATTTGCTGATAACAATACTATGCATTGTCTGGTTGCATTTTGAGGAATAATCAAACATAGTTATAATTTTCAATATTTTAATTGCAATATTTTCAGAATATCAGCCACATTGTCTTGCCCTATGAAGTTGCAGAAATATCCTCTTGATACACAAACATGCCCCATGATGTTTGAATCTTGTGAGTATATAGCCTAAAAGATACTTATAATGTATATTTCAATATAACCTTACATGTTTGTATATAAATGGTTAGAATTGCTAAGGCAATTTTAGTGTATGTGTTTTATGCAGAACAAGATATTAACTGCAATTATATTTCATTTCTTTCTGAGATATAGAAATCACTATCCTTACTGAATTCTAGAATCATTTTGTCATGGTCATGCAGACAGGTGCGTACTTTTATATGATAATTCAGTAATAAAAATAGTAAAATGGCAACTGAATAAAGCATGTGAAAAATCTATTTTGAAATTTTTGAAACCAAATATTTGAAAGCAATGTTTGGTAATATTGCAGTATTTATGATACATATTTGGTGTAGTTTAAGTAGATACCTTTACCTGAATATTTGTGAGGTTTAATTCACAAAAAAAATTTGTCCAAAACTGTTACTCTTAAAAGTCTTTCTGGTTTCAGCACTCTCCAATACTGGGACCATTATTTTAATATTTTATAATATTTACAGTATCTGACCAAGCAGAAAATGTGAGACTTCAGTGGTATGTGGCGTCCTCTTATGATCATAACCAATGGGTCACACATAATAAACTTGCTTTGTCTATTTCGTGTATTGCAGCAATTCTGGTGGAATACCTGTTAATTGTTTATTTTAGTGTATTTTAACACAACTTATTATCATTATATGTTTAATTGCGCATGAGCAGTTGGTTACACAATGGATACAATGTATTTTACCTGGCTGGATAAACCTGCTGAGGTCGATAAAGATAATCAACTTCCACAGTTTGACCTAGAAGATATTCAAAGGAGGGATTGCGGCCAAAATTATACTGGAGGTCAGATCGCTAAGCGTTTGGGTTCATGAAGTATGCAGATCTTTGGTAGTTATCCAGATGGCTTGAAATCTGTTCAGTTTTGGCAACAATGATATTCACAACTGATAGATGTATACAGATGTTAAATGATGCGCTGAAGTGTTAACAAATGTTGAGAATCAATTACACATATACGGTGTTCATGTTTTTTTTTCATTATTCTGAAATCCATGCTTCTTCTTCCGAGATAATTGCTACATTCATTTTGACGATATGCTATCTGGTTAACTGTACTTACAAATGCTTCTTTTTATGTGCTCCAGTGTGTAGTGACGTTGGTCTTGTCAAACTGATCCATTGTTTTGTGAATGCATGAAAGCATGTGGACAGCCAATTTTTATGAACAAAACCCTTCCCAATATCACAACAATGAAAATGTAAATACTTGACTGTGTCTCACTTCAACATGTTCAATTGTCAACGAGGATATGTCTCCTAGTCCATGTCGATGACAAGCTCTGTCGGAGGTAACACAAGTAGATACCGGTGGAAAATCCCTAAAAATATCAAGATTCCCAAAGTGGATCTGAATCATCTTTTAGTAGGACTGAGTCTGTAGTCAACCCAACCTCGTGTTAAATATTACCATGGCCCAATGGACAGTTTTTGAGTTATGCATAAACAGTTTCAGTTACATTACCCTCCCCATTTTGGGTGTGGGTTACAATAGATTTACATTTATCTTATATCATAGTATGCAATTGTAATAGCTTACATAATCAGGATATATAAAATGACATTAAATACACATAAGAAGCAAAAGCAAAAACCAAAACAGCAAAAACCAAGTGATATAACCTTAAACAATTAAACAGTTGATTTGTACACATAGATGTTGAAGCAAAATAAGAACGAAATAAATTATATTTATATGTCTTATTTTCGACCTTATCCAGTCCTTCTATCTTGTATTTGCAGTCTACTTTGTTTGTCCATTAAATGGATCATTCTGTACATTGTGTTTAATGTTTTTTTCTTGTGCTTAGTTTCAAACTTACAGTGTATTTTATGCAAAACATTAACAATGTCTCTATAGATGTGCTATGATGATTTCAGCAAGGGAACATTGATATGATTTTTAAAGGCTTGCTTATCAGTGTGTTTTCTGCATATGCTTTTACCAATTCAACAGGTTTCTTTGTTTTGGGCTTTCAGCAAACAAAATAAACATCATAAGCTCTGCCTACCTTTAAAAACCATGTCCTCGTTTGTGTTCCTACTTTTCTTGGAAGAGGTACACGTTTGTGCTGAGATTTATGTCATGTGTTATCGCCTGTTATTTAACTGGGCATTTTTGGGATATTTTTAAGATTAAGGCACCAGATACTTACAGATTTCACCTCTTAATCAATAATAAAAAAGGGCACTTGGAGGCGAGCGGAGTGCAGTTTTTGCAAAATGTTTGCAAACTATATCACTCATTCTTTTTGCTTGTTTTTTTGTGTGAACTACCGATCTGCATACAGGGCATTAAATAAATTATCTCAATTCCAACCATCTATAAATAGATGACTCCAATTTTGCACAATTTTATCCTTATATTGTAAAAGAATAGTCACAAACAACATTGTCCTCTTAAAAGAACATGCTGGCAGAATCCCTTAATATGTAACATGACTTAAAAATTGCTCTGGAATCAAGGATATTGACCCGATCATGTTCTTTCTTGTAACTGCTGGATGTTCCTTAAAAATTTCATTAACATCAATGCAGTACTTTTAAAGTTATGTTGTAAACATACAAACAACCGTACAAACAAGCAAACAGACTGAGTAATTATTCTTTGCCAAACTTTGCAACATGTTCACACCACTGAACCGAAAATCAAATCAAAATATATATACCTAAAAACATGATATTTAATATCAGCACCAACATGACCTCCAATTCATTTCAGATGTTGTTGCACTTCTTCAAACCCTGTCAATCCCTGATTATAAGATTAACCACAAAATAAGACTGTTGCTCTGTTTAGTTGGCTACACCATGGACACGATGTACTTTTCCTGGTTGGACAGTCCAGCCCAAATTGATGAAGCGGTTGAATTACCACAGTTTACACTTGAAAATACTATTCTGTATGACTGCTCACAAAACTATACTGCAGGTATAACATTGTGAAAATTATATATATACATATATTTAAAAATAATACAATTTAATAGAATTATGCTTAAATTATATTTAAATCCATTTGTATCAGGTTTTAGCTTGCAAATTGTAAAATATAAATTAATATTTCATTTACTACTGTTAATGCCTAATTTCTTTATAATATGCATGAAAATATGATTAACTTTAGTGCATGCCTTTTGGGGGATTTGTTCAGTTATGTTAAATTTGTACATTTCTTTGGTTGTTTATGTTTTTGTTGTTATTTTCATTTTAGTCAGGTCTCTATATTCAAGTGTTTGTCCTAGTGTAAAGTATTTATAAAACATGTTTTAAAAATATAATTTCTGGCTAACGATTACTTTGCTTTTCCCACTTATGAGTCTGATATTGATTTTATTGAAGAACAGTAACATATACAATTATTATACTTTTTAAAACTACTTCTATCAAAATAAATATTATCAACAATAATTATTCACACTTGCAAAGAGCATGTCAAAATCGTTTTCTATTGTAATGCAATTAAGTATAAAAGAAGTATAGTTTTCCAAGCTTCAATGTAAATGCCATGTAACTATATAACTTCAATTTCTCCAAAACAAAAGTTTTGTGAGTGGTAATAAGTACAAGTCAGATTCTAAGTTTCATTTGACTGTCTTGCAAAACATTCTTTCCTAGTTTTGTTGTGTTGATAGTTAAATTGCACGTTATATTTAATAGATTTCAGGTTGTCACGGAGTAAATTACCGTGAGTTTTTTTTTTCACTTCTCTCCTCTATGCACTGGCATATTTAAACACAAAATGTTCTAAACATTGCATTTGGTTACCAGAAGAGAAATCAAGGTGCAGTTCATTTGCACAAGGAGCCAAATTTATGGCTTTAGTTTATGCTTTTCAATCTTCCATCTATACACATTCTAAAAAATAGAATTAAATTTTTTTTTATACGCTGCACTGCATGGTTTATTTCATAGTGTCATTTTCTTAGTGTACAGGTTTTCTTTACTATGTCTGTGTCCTTGTACGTGTCTCTCCATTTGCTTTCAGGTGCATTCCCATGCCTGGAGATCCGGTTCGTCCTGCGCAGGGATATTGGATTCTTTCTCATCCAAGTCTACATCCCCACCATTCTCATTGTCATCCTGTCCTGGGTGTCGTTCTGGATAAATGTTGACGCCATTCCAGCCCGCGTCTCACTCGGGCTTCTTACTGTCCTCACAATGACAACTCAGTCAACTGCAGCAAATAGTGGCATGCCACGCGTCAGTTATATAAAAGCCATTGATGTGTGGATGTCCATGTGTCTCGTCTTTGTTTTCATTGCTCTGCTTGAATTTGCAGTTGTAAATGTGATATCGAGGAAAGGGGTACGAACTGTAAACCCCATGAGGCGACAGCCTCAACAAGTGCAAAAAATGGACACCGAAACACCATTTGATCAGGTAGTGCCAGAAGAGATCTACTTTTTATTTAAAAATATCACCATAATAGTTTATAAAAACAACAGGATTAATTGATCTAAAAGAAAATGAATTAATCTTAGAACACTATTATTCTGTAATTTTTTCTGAATTATGTTAAATTAATAGATAAAATAATTCTATATGAAAAGTTACTTATATGCATATAGTTTTTATATTCCGGCAATACAATTTCCATGTTGCGCAAGGCTGTATGTTTTATGTGTTATCCTTTGAAAACAACATAATTTTTTTTTTAATTTTTCGTAGCTATTTAATCCTTCCACTTCTTTTAGTTTTTCTTAGTTTTAAATATTTTTATTATACTTTGTTAAAACATCACGTTTCGTGGGTTGGTTTGGTGATAAAATGACACTGAATTATCTGAAAAAATGAGATATTTAACACAGTAAAATGCATACAAACACACATGCATCTAAGGATTCAGGAAGGTCCAGAACGGCACCCAGCAGGACGCTTTCTATCTGTGCTTTGATGTAGTGTTTTGTGATATTGTACACGAATTATGCCACTACAATGGGAGAATATATTCAACAGCTCAAGTTTAATCGTATTCATTTTGTGTATCATTCATACAAACAGGAGCTTTTCCATGCCTGGAAATTCGGTTTGTCCTGAAACGGGATATTGGCTACTTCCTCATCCAGACCTATATCCCAAGTATCCTGATTGTGATTCTCTCCTGGGTGTCTTTCTGGATCAACCCGGAATCCACGCCTGCACGTGTGTCACTGGGGTTATTGACTGTGCTGTCCATGAGCACACACTCTGCTGGGGCTCGGGCCACCCTCCCAAAAGTCTCCTATGTCAAAGCCATAGACGTATGGATGTCAGTTTGCCAGATCTTTGTATTTTCATCACTCATTGAATTTGCATTTGTGAACGTTTATTCGCGACATAGACCCCAACCTCCCCCACCACCAATTCCGGGTATGGCACTCATGGGTAGGAGGGATGGGAAGGGCCCAGGGCCCCTGCAGCGGTTGTTGTCTCGCAAAAAGGATAACTCAGAGTGTGATGGTGAAGTGGAAACGACACACATCAATCAGGTACCACAATCATATTTTGGTAAATGCATTTCCAATGAACTAGTTGTTGAGCTATAAGAACTTCCGGCTTTTTAGTTATCATAGTTTGTTATGGTGTCAACAAACATGTTCAAACACTAACTATGCAGTACTCTAAGAACTTATTTAAGTTCTTGTTGCTTAGCAACTTATTCACAGAGGGAACCTTCCAATTTCTCTGCAGGTGTTGTAGGATATTTGTCCAACATTTTCTTTGAAAATAGAAGTTTCCCTTTGTTAACTTGCAAAAAAAACTGTGTGCAAAAGATGCATTCTGCGGAAATGTGACATTTATGTTGTTTATTGTTAGCTTAGATGGATGGCTTATTCAGACCTACTAATAACAAGTATCTGAAAAATTATTTAAAATAATTGATGAAGTGAATTAAAAGGGGACATTGTGTTTTATAGGTTCACACGACTGAAAATAAGGGAACAACATTATGTGGATGTGTAAGAGTAAGTTATCATTTAATGTAAGATTGCAGTGTGAATTTCTACATTTTCCCTATCATATCCTAATTTTGCAAATTACCTCGAAATGCTTCTAATTTTGCTATAGATGGCATGACAATATTATTGGGAGCATAATATTGCTTTTTATTGATCATGCCAAGTTTTGCAATACATTTTTTCATATATAAATCCTATTAGTGAGGCATGTTTGAATTTTATGCTTCCAGCATTATTAGTTTTTAAAGTAGAGAAGTTTTGACAGATTTTTTTGTAACAATGTGTTATGTTTGAGACAGTTCTAAAATGTGAGAAAAAGAGTAATACAGGGAGTTATTCTTAAATTGTGACTGCAATAACCAATTTCTTTCAGCTGCAATGCTTTGGGTAGAAAACATCCAGTGAGATCATTAACTTTTCATATGTTTTATATTGATGTGGTATACTGGTCATTCCTGTCAAGCAGAAAATTTTATTACAATTAATGGAAGTGAGTGGGGTCAAAGGTCAAATTTGGGGTTTTAAGTCCCGTTCAACAGCCAGGGTCATATTGGGACAGGTCCTCAGAATTGCCACTTGTGGGACTCGAACCCACAGAGGTGACAGCCTATGATTAGATGCCAAACTTGCTGGAAGTGAGTGGGGGTAAAAAAGTAACATTAGTAGCTATAACTCGGAATCCTTTTTGTTTGGTTGTATTTTCAAATGAAATTTCTTTAGTTCATTTACTGATTCTGCTTATTTTTTTACTTTTTTTCTATCTCTTGAAAACCCACACCTTATCTTTGTCTTGTTTTTGCAATATTTTCAAGTATGAAATAAGTTATCACTGCATTATATAATCAAAAAAGGGCAGAATTTATGAACTGATGATACCAAATTTCCATGTTAACTTGTTTGTATGGGGTGTATTTTAAAATAACAGTTTATCAATGTAATACATTAACCTGTATGCAGTGATGTGCTTGAAGTTGCTTTCCCCAGTTCTATGTTAGATATATAGTCAACATGTAGTAGATACTGAAACACCAAAAGCTCAACAACTTATTTGGTTTTACTGTTTCATCATCTTGAATTAATCTGAAAAGTAGAAATAGTAGTTACTTGTTCAAATAGCACTGACTTGTCACACACATAACTTCATTTATGCACACACAGTGTCATTTTAGAAAATGCGTATTCGCAATTAACGTTTAAACCATAAAAATAATGACAACAACAGTAGCAACAACTCAACAGCTCAAGTTTTTAATTGACATTTATAATATATTTCTGCAGATGAAAGGAGTAAATCATACTTAAATCTAGGATCATGTCTCTGCGGTGATAGCTATTTCTATGCCCACGGAATAATGAATTTTACAATACTGCTGATGGTTCTTGCACCTTAGTCAGTTAACTGCTAAAATTTAGTGCCATAAAAGTCTAGTAAAGAATAAAATAGAATCATACAGAATCAATTTCTTGTCAGATTTTAAAGTAGCCCATACACATATCACCCTCATGATACAAGGCCTCAGCTTTTTATGAAATAGCTAAGCAGTTAACTATATGCAGATGCTGTCCAACAGGACTATGAATTGGATAAGTCAGCACCATCCTAATTTCAAACATATTAACAAATTCTGGCATTTTTAATACAGATCTGACTGATTTGACACAGTTGTTTTAGTAAGTGAATGCATGTGTGTTTTATAACCTTGCATGTATAACCTTTAGTTTACGCATGTATTGTAGGTGAACATAGTGGAAAATGGCAGACGCGAACATCATCGTTCCGGATTAGATGTAGAGGGGAAACACAAAGCAAGGCGCATAGACAAAGTGTCGCGCAAGATTTTCCCCCTTGCTTTCTTACTTTTTAATCTTGTATATTGGATTATGTATGCCGTGCCATTTCAACAGTCATGATGTTAACAATAACAGAAATTTTCTTATCTTTATGTGTGTGTCTGAAGTGCCAGATATAAAACAAATGTCTAATCACAGTTGCACTATGCGTGCTGTGAAAAAGTCTGTCAGTTCCCATGTTTTTGTCCTGTGTGCACAAAAGTGTACCTAACTATAAGGAACACTTGGTACCTGTAAATTTTTGTCCTGTCTACAGCCTCGCGCCATCTAGCGAATACTAGCACAATCACATACTGACTGCATAATTTCAGATCAATATCTTGGATACACGTAAGAATGGGCAAAAGCAAAAGAGCCAGCCTACCAAAGCTGTGGATCCAGAAGGTAAGGCAAAGGCTCGGAAGATTGACAAAGTATCCAGAAAACTGTTCCCAATGGCTTTTCTGCTTTTTAACATTGTCTACTGGATAGTATACACAGTGCCATCTGGTGTATCTGGAATAGGATAGGACACTAGCAATAATGATTCACAGCTGTATATATACATATTCACATGTGACTGAATATTCATCATTTGTGTTAAATTTGTGTGTATTCATGGTAACGGTTTGAAGTCAATGTGTAAACTCACACACATGGCCATAAGAGATACATGCGAATCAATACAATCACATGGGCGAATCTGTCTGGTGTATTTTTTCCCAGTTAGTTCGAGAACGTAACTTCATTTTATGAGTCAAACATATGTAGTAACTTAGTTAATATTATGCTAATGTCTAACATCAAAAGTGTGTTTGTTTTCACAAACTAATTAGAATCAGATAAATAACAATCAGTGTTAGTAGAATCTTTATATTGTATCTTTTGTGCCAAAATAAGCATATATTATAAATACTATGAATTTAGAATTCGACTAAAGCACTTCTGTTCATACTTTTGATGAAACAGAATTATAATATGCTCATAAACTTATGTATGAATTTGTTGCCATGTACTGGATAAATAAGCTGTATTTTCGTTACTTTTGCATACTTTCTGTAACATGTCTATCACTGAAGAATTAATGCTAGGTGTCTTTATATAAGATTATGTGGTGGTGGCTGACGTCACAACGCACTCTGTTAAGTAAGTGTCTGCTTTACATGAAACCAATTAAATTGGTATTACTTGTTTTACTTCCTCAACTTACAGACAGAGAGAATATGCAAAGGGTCACTGCCCTTAGTGGAGTTTGATATTTTTTATTAAGTTAAGACGAGCCAAGCATGAAGCTCTGTGTATTGATACCAAGGGCACTCGACCTTTTATAATAATGCTTAAAGGCACATATCTATTTATTGGCCCACGTTTAATTTTAATATATACAACACATTTTTGCCAACACTGATATAAAATTATGTAACTTTACATCTTCAACAAATAACATTTCAGTAATCCAGTCGCAGACTTGGAATAGTGATTGTAAGAATTCAAAGATTATTGTGTACACATGTAAATCATTCATCACAAGTATAAGAAATAACACCATTTATAGACTGTGTTTACTCTTTTATTCTATTGTAAGGAATCAATCAATCCAAATCACGATGGTAATAAGTAAGTAAAAGACGTTGGTGTGTGTTTGACAATGTGCATTGAATTTATTAACAATCATGTATGTAAGGTGATACTGTAGTAAGTCCAATTATTATTTTTAACATTTTTTTCTGAGACATGTTTCTTCTTGGTTCGGCTAAGAGGCAGTTTATTGTTAAGATACAAAGTGTATTGCTGAGACATTAGCATGTGAAAATAAAAAGTGTTATCATATTCTATTAAAGTAAGCAATGGCTTTACTTATTTTTAAATTTCAAAACAAGTCAAAGCATTGTTTATAATTTAATTATTTAGCATATATATGTATCTATAAAATGTCTGTTGTAATCATCTTGCTAAAATACATAAAAGTGTTTTCAAGTGAAACAACAAAACTAAATGTACTAGAGACATTTTTTACAAACCATATTGTTTCCTTCCAGTCTAAGTATTTACATATCAAATGAATATCCTTCTTTTCCCGAAAAATTAAAATATTGGATGTCCTCTATGCAACCTTTCATTTGAGTTATATTGAATGTGTTAAAGGTTCCCAGCGCATAATCCTGCTAATTTCTTATTCTGCTTTGTGTAGTAATTTATGTGTAGCAATTTCAAGATATCAGAAAATGCAATGAACATTTAACCTCAGTGTCATGCAGTAACTTGCTTTGATTAAACCCATGATTTTTTAAAGCTTATTGGTGGCCGTAGATGTTTACATACATGTGAACTGTACAACTGTTTACAGTAAACAATTATCTTGGAACAGGATTCTGTAATTTAATTGGTTCTGCAATTAATTTTGGCTTAGCTAAATTATATCTTAACCTCCTTTCTATTGCTTGCTTTGTTTACTCTAAGATTTCATGTAAGTTCGTTTGACCTTTGTGTCAAATATGGTATCATGTAAATTTTATCGAAGAAATGTGAAAAAAATTTAAACTTATAAAACATAGTTTTGCAGGGAACATTGCCAGATATTGCGTGGGAGAGTTACATCTGAATTTTCAATTGTTCATCTGTCTTATTTGATCATAGTAGCTGTTAATAACTTTTGTTTTGTACAATTACGATTTATGTAAATAATATGTAATGTTTGCTAATATTAGGAACATTCAAGCATGTATTACACCTAAAAGAAAAGTATTTCTAATATCAATTATATATCAATAAATTATATTTTGAAAAATACAGGTTCCCTTTTTGTGATTACAACACATTTTACAACAATTGCTGTTCTAGTTACCTGACAATCATGCTTGTACTAGATTTAAACAAATCATACTCCATATTAAGAAGATATTATGTTTTTCTTTCCTTTTGTTATTTTTATGATTTTTACTTGTCGGTACTTGGAGGCTCAATATTCCAGTGTTTTTTAATGTATCTAAAACTTGACCTTTGGATTGCTGCAGTGTTTCCACTTGACTTTGACTGCATCTGTTTCTTTTACCACTAGATTCAAATTACATTTTATCAATTTTGGACATTATGCTTCTCTCACTTGACATACTTAACATTATAGTGCATTGATTCATCTACATGCATAGATCATGTGCTTTCTGAAGATATGCCAAGGCTATAGGTAGCAATTTATCTATCATAACTGGCCTGGCTCACATATGCCCCAAAGACATTCACAGCACATGAAGCACATGTCAATAATAGTGAAAGTCACAATGTCAACTATGTAAAATACAGTGATTTTGAAATGACTGGTAAACTTCATCAATGTTACAAAACAGCTACTTCCCAAATATATTATGATAACTACATCGATTATCTGATAAATATGATTAAAATACCTTTTTATTGCGTTAATACATCCTATCCAATGGACAATTGCTAATCCGGTCGGCGCAGACCGGCCCGCCAAACATCAGAAAAAGAAGTCCTGTGTTTCCACCGGCTGGCCGGTCCATAGTACTAGTGCACTCCCCAGATGGCGTGTCGTACTTCCTTCCTGTCTAGACAGCGTGACGTCATAGCATCTTTTTCGTTTGGCACGTGTACTGTGCAGACATGTTTTTTCAACAATCTCCAGATATTTTAAGGAAAAGTGTGCATTATGACGGATTTTCAACCTTATTTGCAATTATTTAGTGTAGAAGTGTTATCTACATATCATGCACGGATATACATTAATAAATCTGCTGGAAACGCTCCCTAGTTGATTCAATTTAGTGTTGATGATAGGGCAGTAATCGACAAGAAATATGAAGGCAGCCTTTTTGCTAGTTTCCTCCCATTCAACAATTGTGTTGTTAGGGGCAGATCGACAATATTAAGAAAGATAATGGATATACTACTTACAAGGTATTTTTATCCGTGTCTTTCGTTTGAATGTACCTTCTGTTACCTTCCAGCTAGAATCACGGACGAAACGTCAATCTTTTCTAGTTTTTTAACTATAAATAGAAGGAATTCCCCTATTAAATCACGGAAAACCTCAGTCTATGCAGTATTTAACATAGATGGAATTCCCCAAAAGAGATGCATTCTTCAGATTTCTTCAGAGCGCACTGGTACCGACTTCTCTGCTGTATAGCATCAGTCACACCAGCCAGCTTGAGTATTTAGTGATTTTCAACAGAAGCAAGAGATGTATTCTTCAGATTTCTTCAGAGTGCACTGGTCTAGACTTCTCTGCTGTAAAGCATCAGTCGACCAGCAAGCTCGGGTGAACCGACCTCCACTAGAATTTTAATCTTCAGAGTGCACCGGTCCAGACTTCTTTGCTAAGTGACTCCAATCTAATTTGAGACTATTCCGATAGTCTCAAATTTTGAAAAAATTTGGCACTGACACATAGAAGAATCTATTTTGCATTTTCTTGCAAGAATCAGTCGGGTAATGTAACATTTGAAGTGAGAAAAATTCTCCCAGGGATATAATTTTTATGTTTTCACAAATGTTTGAGACATTTAGTCAACCTTTGTCATCATAGATCTAGGATTCCCAATTACAATACTAAGCTGCATATTTCACCCTCTTTTGAAAAAATTTATTCAGTGCAGCAGCGAGAATGAATTTTCATTACTTATTGTTTGACTGAATAAATTTATTCATTGCAAACCCAAAAATCCCAGTTACAACACCCAGTTACAGATTTTTAACCCTCAATCTCCTGAAACAAATTCCTTTAGCACATTGCGTGAAAAAGTTTATTCAGCACTACAGTGAGACTCTATACATCTCTGCTGAATAAATTAATTCAGCAATTAGATGAGTTGGTTTGTCTGATCTTACCTCTGAGGTTACTAGTTAAAAGCGAAAGTGTGAATGAATTTATTCAGTCAAAATATCACAGATTTCTTACTGTGCACACCTGGTTGCAAACTGAAAAAAACAGTGAAAAAATTTATTCAACACTGGTATAAGTTTGCTGTTCTCAGAACTCTGACTGGTCTTGAATAAATTTATTCATGGATACCCCAGAGTTCCTACATCACACACCATGTTGCAAACTGGAGAAACCAGTGAAAAAATTTATTCAACACTGGTATAAGCTTGATTAGTGTTCCCAGAACTGGAGAAACCACTGAACAAAAAAATGAGAGTAGAAATTGGATGGCACAATTTATTGAACAGTATCATCAAGTTGGTGTTCCACCTTTATTTTATCCTTTGCCTTTAATATTTTTGTCTTGTCACCTGCCAGAGGTTATGTGATCAGCAGGGTTTGTCTGTCTGTCTGTTAGCAAGGTTACTCGAAAACTAATACATGGATTTCATTCAAATTTTCACAGAATGTCAGCATATTGGTAAGGAACGAGTCATTGAATGTTGGAGGTGGCTCTGTAACCGATGCCGATTTTAAGGCCACCTTAAAGTGAACAAAATGGCAAAAAAATGGCAAAAGTTACTCAAAAATGGATTAGTGCATGGATTTCATTCAAATGTTAACAGAAATGTCCACATATGGGTAAGGAAGAACTCATTAAATGTTGGAATTTGTGTTGCCACCCATGTCGATTTTCAGGTCACCTTAAAGTGAAAATTGCCTTTTTTGCAACGTTGTGCATGGATTTTATTTCAAATTTTCACAGAATGCCTTCATTTGGTGAGGAACAGTTCGTTCAAGTTTTGGCCGCCACCCATGTCAATTTGAAGGCTACCTTAAAGTCCAAAAATGCCTTTTTTGCAACATTACTCGAAAAATATGCAATTTCATTTTTAGGTGGGTTGCATGTAACCAACCCGCCTATTAGATTAATGTGTCTGACATCCGTTGACATTTTTTGTTTCCGAACTCTAACTCAAAAACGGTTTGTCCAATCGAATTCAAACTTGCCAGGGAGATAGATCACCATCATAGCTAGGTTCCTTTCGAAATTGGTGTAATTCCATCTGTTTGTCTGTTTGTCCATCTGTCTGTCCATCCACATTTTCGTTTCCGGACTCTAACTCGAAAACATTTGTCCAATCGAATTCATACTTGACAGGGACATAGATCATCATCATAGCTAGGTTCCTTTCGAAATTGGTGTAATTCCATCTGTTCGTTTGTCCATATTTTGTCCATTTGTCCATCTGTCTGTCCATCCATATTTTCGTTTCTGGACTCTAACTCAAAAACACTTAGTCCAATCAAATTCAAACTTTACAGGGACATAGATCATCACAGCTAGGTTGCTTTCGAAATTGGTGTAATTCTGTTTGTTCATTTGTCTGTGTGTCTGTCCATCAAAATTTCCATTTCCCGACTCTAACTCAAAAACGGTTTGTCCAATCGAATTCAAACTTGACAGAAACATAGATCACCATCATAGCTAGGTTCCTTTCGAAATTGGTGTAATTCCGCCCTCTTCGTTTGTCCGTGTTTTGTCTGTTTGTCCGTCTGTTGGTCCATATTTTTTATGGACTCTAACTCGAAAACGGTTTGTCCAATCAAATTTAAACTTGACAGGGACATAGATCACCATCATAGCTAGGTTCCTTTCGAAATTGGTGTAATTCTGTTATTTCGTTTGTCTGTTTGTTCGTCAACATTTCACGTTTTCAGACTCTAACTCAAAAACACTTTGTCCAATCGGATTCAAACTTGACAGGGCGATACATCACCATCATAGCTTAGTTGTTTTCCAAATTGGTGTAACTCCGTTCTTTCGTTTGTCCGTTTATAGCATAGACACAATTATCTAACCTAGATTACAAGTTTTACACTTCTTAGCACGTCTAGCACATTCACCTTAACTGGGTAACCTAACATTTCTCTCCTTGTTTCTAAATGTAATTACAGCAGTTGCTAACCTTATTGCTGCCTGCACAACTCACCTTTTGGCATCTTTGACCCTCTTGTTTTTACATTGAATTTAGATGTTACCTTGCTATAGTAGACTTGACCCTTCAAATTTTCTCTAGGCTATATTACAGAGCCTATGTGGTGTTGGACATTAAGACTTGGTTAGTACTTTAATCAGTCTGACCTTGCTGTAGTAAACTTATAAACTTACTTTAAATCTAGTCTTGGCTATGTCTCATCCCTTATTAGAAACTGGAACCTTATTGTGGCTAGTAAATGATAAAACATATGGCCTACCAATATTATTTTCTGCACATTTATATTATTTCCATCAGATTGAAAAGATGTTTCAACTTTCAAGTGCACGGTTTCAAGTCTGGTCTGTGACATAGCCACATCCAATTCAATTTATCAAGTGGTTTTCATTATAAAATATTTACCGCAAAATTATTCTCCATCTTTTTATCCTTTCAATTTTACTACTTTACTTTCCATTTCTTTACTTCCGTGTCTTTATTCTAAATTTTCATATATATCCTGTGGAATTATTGCCGATTTAAAAGCAACAAGTCATGGAAACAACAAATGGCAACTGTGCTACACTACATATTCTTAAAATTAATATTCATTATAGAAACTGAATCACACTTACTTGATTGATTCAATAGTCCACCAAACAGTATCTAATCCAGTATATACTTTCAAATACATGGTTAATGGTTCCAAAATTGTCTAAATGTGAATCTGTGCTAGATTTTAATCTTGACTTTATATTGCTATTTGCCTATTTCTAGTTGACCAATAACAAAAAAGGTATACTTCTCCTCTTAACTAACTATGACTTACTAACATGAAGATTCACTTGTAAGAAAAAAAGCTAGTAAATTATATTTTCACAAACAATATATTTTCATTAGCTGAGCTGGCAACATTTGCAGTGTACACAGAAATTATGGAGATTAAATGTTTGACATCCACTAACCACAAGAACATCTGGAAAGTATAAATGTTGAGCACTGGTTACACATTGGAATCCAGATGTGACCCGGAGTTTATGGCATCTGATAAGTGTAGGGAGAAGCTACATGCAGCTTGATGTAGTGTGAGAAATAAAGGAGGGTTTAATTAGAAGCTTTAGGACTCTCTCATGTCCAGAAATGATTAATGTAATTGAGCACTATCTGAACACTTTCAAAGTTGCATGAAATGTTACAGTGTAAATAACCCATAGAGAGCTTAATGACTAAAAGTGCTAGTTGAATGAAATACAAGCCAAAATATTTTTATGATACTAAAAGATTGATATAATTCCTTTCTGTATTTACATATTTTGAAAAGTTTTAACTCCAATTTATAACTTTTGATTAAATTGAAGTTTACAATTTTGTGTATGACCGGAAAATAGAAATATTTTCTTATGTCACCCTTTCATAAGTATGCTAATTGGCAAACTTACGAATGGATGAGTATAAAAGGAAATTTCTATTGAGGCAGAATGATTAAGTTAATCTGAGTAGTAAAAAAATATTATAGGCTAGCTGTGCATCAAATAATTTTATCATGATATTCTATTTGCAAATTTGTTTCATTTATAATACATTCATTTGTAAAAGTAAAACATGTATGCCAACACCATGGGCTTATCAGCCAAAAAAGAGATTTGCATCTCTTACCATGAATTAATCCAACAGCAGTATTTCCATTGTACTATTCTTGTTAGTGTTGCTTCTTGATATCCCCCCAGAAAATATTATCCATTATTGACCCTTAATTGATACACTGTTGACACTAACATGCTCAATTGTTTGAAAGATTAGGCAAAACATGACAAACTTAATAAACTAACAAAAAGTTACTGTGCTCAGTTTCTTCACAATCTGTCAGAATTTACATCAAGTGAAGAATCTTGTAACACATTAAAGATAGCCTTTCTCTAAGAGAATGTTGGTTAATTAAATAGGACATGTCAGACCTCTTAAATTCACAACAGAACAGAATAATATCAGAGAAGCTAACTTTGCAGGAATATTAGTTTACTGGTGGGTTTTACTGTGCCAAAAAAAAACTAACATTAAGGTAAACAATGCAACAAAATTAGTCAGTCCATGCTCTAATGATCATAATTTTGGTTCTAAAATACATTGAATTTAAGATTTGAACTTCAAGAATTCTGCTATAAACAGGATTTCAACATAATGGTACAATAAATATTGTAGTAGAAAACCTGTTTCTGATTCTATTCATTTTTACCCCACGGCCTTAAAAGACTTTGGGTATTGTTTTCACCCATGGTGTCCAGTTGGGCGGGCAGTCGGGCGGCAGGAAAAATCTTGTCCAGGCCATATCTTAAAAAGTATAAGGTATAGGTTGTTCATATTTGGTATGGACATTGGCTAGGTGTAGGTGTGCAATGTCATAGTGTGACCTTGATTTGACCTTTGACCTTGCTGTGGCGACCTCGACCTTTAAAATCTTGTACCTGCCATATCTCTGAAACCGTAAGGTGTAGGAAGTTCATACTTGGTATGGACATTGTTTAGGGGCTGTAGGTGTACAATGTCACAGAGTGACTTTGATTTGACCTTTGACCTTGCTGTAGTGATCTTGACCTTTAAAATCTTGTCTGGGCCATATCTCAGAAACTGCAAGGTGTAGGATGTTCATATTTGGTAGGGACACTGGTTAGGGGGCGTAGATGTACATCATAGTGTGACCTTGATTTGACCTTTGACCTTGCTGTAGTGACCTTGACCTTTAAAATCTTGTCCAGGCCTTTTTATATTTGGTATGGACATTGGTTAGGGGTTGTAGGTGTGTAACATCAGCAGCATCCTAATAAGACTTTGGTTAGACCTTTGACCAAGTAGTAACCTTGACCTTAAAAAGCTTGTCCGGGCCATATCTCAGATCCTGTAAAGTGCAGGATGTTGATGTTCCTTAGGGACACTGGTTAGAGGGTATAGGTGTACAACATCATATGACCTTGGTTTGACCTTTGACCTTGTCTACTGATGTTCACTTTTAAAATTTTGTACCAGCAATATCCCAGAAACCGTAAGGTGTAGGATATTTGTATTTGGCAGGGACACTGGTTAGGGACCTTGACCTTTAAAAGTCTTGTCTATACCATATTTCAGAATCTGCAAGGTGGGGGATGTTGATATTTAGTAAGGGCATTAATTCGGGTGTGTAGGTGCACAAGGTCATTGTGTGACATTTATTTGACCTTTGTTCTTCCTGTAGTGACAGCTTTGTAATGTACGGTGTCACATGGGCGTGACTTTTGACAATGTAATAGCAATATTGCCCTTTAAAATCTTGATAACAAATTACTTCATATGGATATTGGTTTTGGGACAGGTATATTGTGTGATATGATTCTGTGACATCTATGTGCCCTATAGCCTTCACCCTGTGATATTAAAATTATCATATCTAAATTTCTTGAGATAGTGAATTGTATAATCTCACATTTGATGTCAAGGTGCTTATTTATGTTTCCCAAGGCTGTGGGCTCTGGGCATCTCTGATGCTATTTTTAAGAGATTGTTCAAAATACCACATACATACATACATAAACAAAACAATGAAAGAAGGCACCCAGTGGACATAAATTTTAGTGAAGTTTTTTGTAATCAGCTCCAACACAGAAGTGATGTTTAGTACGCATTCATGATAAATTTTCCCGTATTTTCTTAATGTTACTCATGTTGAGTAAAATTCTGAATTAACAAATAAGTGAGAATTATTTTGTAAAGTTTTGATTCTGTAAGAAGCAATATTGCAACAATAGAAGCTAAATTAAACTGAACAAGGATATACATTAACTTCATTAAGTAAAATAGGATATAACAAGAGCACTCAGAGAGCACAGACCTCCACCAAGCGTGGATCCAGATGATCCAGACAGTGATCGAGATCACTCCCAAAATATAATCACTTGTTCCTTGTCCCATTTAGGACATTTCCTGAAAATTTCATCAAAATCCATCAGTAACTTTTTGAGTTATCTTTAAAAATTACATTTCATGGATCCAGAAGATCCAGATAATGATCCGGATCACTTCCAAACTTTAATCATTTCTGCCTTTTACCTTTTCAGACATATCCTGAAATTTCATCAAAATCCATTCATAGGTTTTTGAGTTATCTTGTTCACAAACAAATGGACAGACAGATGGACAAACTCAGGCAAAAACATAACCTCCTTGGCAGAGCTCCTTGGTGAAGGTACTAAAAATGTGGTCTGCGGTGTTGTAAAATAATAATTGGGATGCCAGCATCAACTTGACAAGTTAACTGATAAATTTGATAAACATGCTATCAGCCTTGTGCCAGGCCAGATAGTTAGTTATCAGTTTAATAAGGTGTTACATGGAGTATTCATGTTGATTTTACCCATCACTTTTATACACTAGGGGTGAACTAACAGTTTGATCTTCAAGTATGCATACAGTTTATTTATAGATAGATACTAATTTATAATGATTACAGTATCACGTGTCAGAAAAATAAAGCAAGATAAAACATTGAAGGCACTCTTTCATCTAAAATTATCTAGGGACATTATCATATAGGGTATACCACACACCTCATTAGAGTAACATCACACCAGAATTTTTAGACATCAAGTGTGAATACTGGATTAAAAAAAATAATTGTGGAATACAAGCCAACCCAACCAAAGACCAGAAAAAAAGTTTTCACTCCAGTCACACTGGTTAGGCAGGTTGCGTGTAACCATCCGGCCTTTTTGATTGATGTGTTCGACGTCCGTCCACATTTTTGTTTCTGGACTCTAACTCGAAAACAGTTTGTCCAATCGAATTCAAACTTGACAGGGTGATAGATCACCATCATAGCTAGGTTCCTTTCAAAATTGGTGTATTTCCATTTGTTCGTTTGTCCGTTTTTTGTCCGTCTGTCTGTCCGTCAAAATTTCTGTTTCCGGACTCTAATTCAACAACGGTTTGTCCAATCAAATTCAAACTTGACAGGGAGATAGATCATCATCATAGCGAGGTTCCATTCAAAATTGGTGTAATTTTGTCCATTCGTTTGTCCGTTTTTTGTTTGTTTCGAAATTGATGTAATTTTGTCCGTTCATTTGTCCGTTTTGTTTGTCCGTTTGTCTGTCCGTCCACATTTTTGTTTCCAGACTCTAACTCAAAAACACTTAGTCCAATCAAATTCAAACTTTACAGGGACAAAGATCATCATCACAGCTAGGTTGCTTTCGAAATTGGTGTAATTCTGTTTGTTCATTTGTCTGTTTTTTGTCTGTGTGTCTGTCCGTCAAAATTTCCGTTTCCCGACTCTAACTCGAAAACAGTTTGTCCTATCGAATTCCAACTTGACAGGGAGATAGAACACCATCATAGCTAGGTTCCTTTCAAAATTGGTGTAATTCCATCCATTCGTTTGTCCGTTTGTTTGTCAACATTTCTGTTACCGGACTCTAACTCGAAAACGGTTTGTCCAATCGAATTCAAACTTGACAGGGAGATACATCACAATCATAGCTAAGTTGCTTTCGAAATTGGTGTAATTCCATGCTTTCGTTTGTCCATTTATAGCATAGATACAGTTATGTAACCTAGATTACAAGTTTTACATTTCTTAGTATGTCTAATACATTCACCTTAACTGGGTGACTTAACATTTCTTTCCTTGTTTCTAAATGTAATTACAGCAGTCGCTAACCTTATTGCTGCCTGCGCAACCCGCCTTTTGGGGCATCTTTGACCTTCTTGTTTTATTTTTGAGCATATTTTCATAGAACAGCATAATATAATGATAAAATAGCATCAGAGATGCCCAGACCCCACAGCCTTGGGAAACATCAATAAGCACCTAGACATCAGATGTGAGAATCTATACTTCGCACACTCAAAAAATATTTACGTAGATATCATATTCACAGGGTGAAGGCTATAGGGTTAATTGATGTCAGACTATAACATCATACAACAACACATGTAACCCCCAACCAATGTCCACATGAAGCATAAACTTTCTCATAATTTTAAATGTCAATATTGCTATGACAATATCAAAAGTCAAACCAGAGCCAATTGTATTCCCTACCTTCGTTCACACAAAGATTTTATGACCCAATTTTATTCTTCGTTAAAATTTTGGAAGTAAATAATTTATTGAAGTACAATTTAATATCTTCCTGATAAGTATAGGACCATTAGGATAGGAATACGACCTTTAAGATAAGCTTAGGAATAAAATAAAAAAGAGTTTAACAATGGGTTTTCGATAGAAATACACACTGGTTACAATTATCTTGAACGGATAATAATTTCAAACCATTTCAAATTTTTGGGAGAAAGGCGATTGCCCCCGGATTGTCCCCGAAGGGTTAAAGAGCATCCTGGACATCACAATTGTGATTTACGAATGTTAGGACTGAAAAGATTCAATTCAGGAAGTTTCTAGGAGCACTATATTTGGTAATCTCTACACCTTCAGAATTTCACTTGTGGATAAATAACAGGCCTATGAAGGAGGATAGATCTCTTTGTTCAGTTAGGGTCTTGTATTATCTGGCCAAGACTATGGACACAAGGAAAATCAAATATCTGGTTTTTGTTTCCTTCAAGAAGAGTTTTAACAAGGACATCTTTCATGCTACAATCTCTTCCTAGAATAAATTAAACAGTATTTTGATTTTTTACTACTTGATACCTTACCCAATAGACAAGCGTCTATTCCAATTTGGAAGAATGAAAAAGATGCTATAATGTGACATCCCTCTAGCAAGTATAAGGAACCTATAGCCACTCATAAAGTAGGGAGACTTCATTAAGTATAAGTATACTTTTCTTTTTCATTGATTGGACACAGTGTTTTCAAGTTAGAGTCCAGAAACAGAAATGTTGACAAACAGACAAATGGACAAAAAACAGACAACGAATGGACGGAATTACACCAATTTCAAAAAGAACCTAGTTATGATGGTGATCTATCTCCCTGTCAAGTTTAAATTCGATTGGACAAATTGTTTTCGAGTTAGAGTCCGGAAACAAATTTTGACCGACAGACAAAAAACAGACAAACGAACAGACACAATTAAACCAATTTCAAAAGAAATCTAGCGGTGATGGTGATCTATCTCCCTGTCAAGTTTGAATTCGATTGGACAAACTGTTTTTGAGTTGGAGTCCGGAAACGGAAATTTTGATGGACAGACAAATGGACAAAAACCAGACAAACAAACAAACGGAATTACACCAATTTGGAAAGGAACCTAGCTGTGATGGTGATCTATCTCCCTATCAAGTTTGAATTCAATTGGACAAACCATTTTTGAGTTAGAGTCCGGAAACAAAAATGTGGACGGACAGACAGACGTCGGACACATCAATCTAATAGGTGGGTTGGTTACATCCATCCCGCCTAAAAATAGCCAGCTTTGGCAGCAAGAATCCCCAGGCAAGACGGTATTAGTAAACAGGCAACAAAACGATGCCCCAAAAGGTGGGTTTCGCAGGCAGCAATAAGGTTAGCGATTGGACAAAGCGTTTTCAAGTTAGAGTCCGGAAACGGAAACTTTAATAGACAAACAAACGGACAGAATTACACCAATTTTGAAAGGAACCTAGCTATGATGGTGATCTATCTGCCTGTCAAGTTTGAATTCGACTCGACGAACCGTTTTCGAGTTAGAGTCCAGAAACAGAAATTTGGTGGACAGACAAATGGACAAAAAACAGACAAACAAACGGACAGAATTACACCAAAATGTAAACAAGAGGGTCAAAGATGCCCCAAAAGGTGGATTGCGCAGGCAGCAATAAGGTTAGCAACTGCTGTTATTACATTTAGAAACTAGGAAAGAAATGTAAGGTTACCCAGTTAAGGTGAATGTATTAGATGTGCTAAGAAACATAAAACTTGTAATCTAGATTACATAATTGTATCTATACTATAAGCGGACAAATGAAAGGATGGAATTACACCAATTTCGAAAGAAACTTAGCTATGATGGTGATGTATCTCCCTGTCAAGTTTGAACTCGATTGGACAAAGCATTTTCGAGTTAGAGTCCAGAAACAGAAATGTTGATGAACATACGGACAAACACACCGACAGAATTACACCAATTTCAAAAGGAACCTAGCTATGATGGTGATCTGTGTGCCTGTCAAGATTGAATTCGATTGGACAAATTGTTTTCGAGTTACAGTCCGGAAACGAAAATGTGGATGGACAGACAGATGGGCAAATGGGCAAAAAACGGACAAACGAACAGACGGAATTACACCAATTTCGAAAGGAACCTAGCTATGATGGTGATATATGTCCCTGGCAAGTTTGAATTCTATTGGACAAACTGTTTTTGAGTTACAGTCCGGAAACAAAAATGTGGACGGACAGATGGACAGAAAAATCGGCAAAAAAACGGACAAACGAACACCCAAACGGACAAATGAACAGAATTACACCAATTTCAAAAGGAACCTAGCTATGATGGTAATCCATGTCCCTGTCAAGTATGAATTCGATTGGACAAATTGTTTTCGAGTTAGAGTCCGGAAATGAAAATGTGGACAGACGGATGGACAGAGAAATGGAGAAAAAACAGACAAATGGACAGAATTACACCGTTTTTGAGTTACAGTCCGGAAACAAAAATGTGGACAAACAGTCGGATGGACAGACAAACGAACAGATGGAATTTCACCAATTTTGAAAGGAACCTAGCTATGATGGTGATCTATCTCCCTGTCAAGTTTGAATTCGATTGGACAAACCGTTTTGGAGTTAGAGTCCAGAAACGGAAATGTTGATGAACAAACGGACAAACACACCGACAGAATTACACCAATTTCAAAAGGAACCTAGCTATGATGGTGATCTGTGTGCCTGTCAAGATTGAATTCGATTGGACAAATTGTTTTCGAGTTACAGTCCGGAAACGAAAATGTGGATGGACAGACAGATGGGCAAATGGGCAAAAAACGGACAAACGAACAGACGGAATTACACCAATTTCAAAAGGAACCTAGCTATGATGGTGATATATGTCCCTGGCAAGTTTGAATTCTATTGGACAAACTGTTTTCGAGTTACAGTCCGGAAACGAAAATGTGGACGGATGGACAAATCGGCAAAAAAATGGACAAACACCTAAACGGACAAACGAACAGAATTACACCAATTTCAAAAGGAACCTAGCTATGATGGTAATCTATGTCCCTGTCAAGTATGAATTCGATTGGACAAAGTGTTTTCGAGTTAGAGTCTGGAAATGAAAATGTGGACAGACGGATGGACAGACAAATGGAGAAAAAAAATACAGACAAATGGACAGAATTACACCGTTTTTGAGTTGGAGTCCGGAAACAAAAATGTGGACAAACAGTCAGATGGACAAACGGACAAACGAACGGATGGAATTTCACCAATTTTGAAAGGAACCTAGCTATGATGGTGATCTATCTCCCTGTCAAGTTTGAATTCGATTGGACAAACCGTTTTGGAGTTAGAGTCCGGAAACGAAAAATGTGGACAGACAGAGAGATGGATGTTGGACACATCAATCTAATAGGCGGGTTGGTTACATGCAATCCGCCTAAAAAGAATTAAAAATTTTTCCCTAATGTTTTTCAGATATGAGATTTTTACTAATGTACAAGTAATTCAGATATCTAAAACAGTAAATCTTATTTTAATTGTCCTTATTCTGACCAATATCTTATATTTTTCCCCCTTTGTGGTTGTCTAAAAGGTAAATTTAAGTCTTATTGTATACTTAGTGTTCAGTTATATACATGTACATATGTGTATTCTTATGTGAGTAGCATCTAGCAACTTTAGACAATATGTCATTTGCAATGGTTATTTGCATTTTGATCTTTATCTTTCTAAAATTAATATAGAAATGAATAATAAGCCCTCAAGGGCTGTGATGAACCTGCATACACTTTTTTAAATATTCTCATCAAATCACAGAAATAAAGTTTCTATCTATATATGTTATACACCTATATCAAAAATAAAAACTCTAGAATATTTGCTTTTGACTATATGAAGAGTCAGTAGCTTCATTACTGTGATTATACCAAGGTAAATTAAGCAGTTTTATCATCATAATAGAACCAGAAGCTATCAATTGCACTCTCTGAACACACTCTTGTAACTATTAAAAATAGCCAGGGCCAGTGCAGGGATGAGGTGGGAAAAGCACCCAGGTGATAAACCCCATAGACTTAATCATGATAATAAACTTCACCCTCTGTACATAAAAACTAGTGCTAGCATTCCTGTGGCATTTATTGCTGTAACATCTGGAGGCATGCCACACTGATAAGGGCAACATAGATAATTGTGTAATGGGACTTAAATCCAGCAAGAGGGTTTTTTTTCTAGACAGTAAACTGAAGGTGAATGCATGACAGTAGGATTATATACATTACTGTATAGGGGAATGATTGGAATATAATGCTGAGTGGTATGTATTTATATGCAATTATGTTATTACAGTAGATATATTTCAGTAGGTACTTCGAATCACATGTGCGCAATACCCTATATTAAAGATATTCAATTTGAATAACTGTTGCCAGTACAAAATACTTGTTTTGAAAAAAGCATTTTAGTTTCATTTTGTTATTAGCTTGACATAAAAAAGGTTGTTTATTGGTTCAAAAGTTCTTGCAGTTTTGCTGTTAAGGAGGGGAAATACAATTTTTTTCAAATATAGGATTCATCTCAGTGATTGTATGTGGAATACATTTACATGTATAAGGAAGGTAAATTTGCTGAAGCCTTTAAGCTTTGAAAATTTGTGATTAAATTCATTTTAATTTATATTCATACTCAGTATTTGGCAGAACAGTACTGTAGAATTTCTAGTTGACAAAGACTGGAAACACATTGCTGTAGGTAAAATGTATAAAGTATATTTGAAACAGTTTTGTTTTATTTGCAGAGATAATATCTTTACATTGATCAAACTGATTTAGCACCTCTTTGAAAAGGGAGGCTTATTGTATCCACCGGATAGCATATGGTGGATACTATGGATTACGCATGACTACGCCGCCGCCGCCACCGCAGTGTGTAGAGATTTTCTCGTTACCCCTGTAGAGACCAGGGTATTATATTTAGACTTCTCAAATTTGCAGGATATAGTCACATCCATAAAATCTTGCCTGGGAATATTTTGGGCCTCATTTTGAAAAACAAGATGGCCGCTGTGGGCATTTTTCAACTTTTAGCAAGGAGTTTTGTTGGCCCTCTAGAACAAAGGGCATTATAGATAAAGACCTCAAATCTGCAGGATATGTTCATCATTACAAAATCTTGACTGAAAATATTTTTGGCCTCATTTTGAAAAACAAGATGGCTGCCACAGGCGTTTCTTTTCAGTCACCGAAAGTGCTTATATCTCCCTTATTATTGGTCCTAGAGGTTTGCAATGTGAAACTAACCTATAGGAAATCATGGACTGCGAATCTTTTGATGTGGTTGGATTTGACCTTTGGCCCCTCTTCAAGGTCAAACAAGGGTAGCCAAACTTAAAAGTGCTTATAACTTGCTTATTGTTGGTCCTAGAGGTTTGGGATGATAAACAAACCTATAGGAAATCATTTGCTGTGAATCTTCCGGTGTGGTCAGACTTGACCTTGGGTCCCTCCTTCAAGGTCAAACAAGCATAGCCAAACTTAAAAGTGGTTATAACTCGCTTATTATTGGTCCTAGAGGTTTGCAATGTCAAACCAACCTACAGGAAATCAGGGGCTGCAAATCTTTTGATGTGGTTGGATTTGACCTTGGGCCCCCCCTTCAAGGTCAAATGAGGGTAGCCAAATTTGAAAGTGCTGATAAGTCACATATTCTTGGTCCTAGAGGTTTGGGATGGTAGACCAACCTATAGGACATCATTTGCTGGGAATCTTCTGGTGTGGTCCGATTTGACCTTGGGTCCATCCTTCAAGGTCAAGCGAGGATAGCCAAACTTAAAAGTGGTTATAACTCACTTATTATTGATCCTAGAGGTTTGGGATGGTAAACCAACCTACAGGAAACCATGGCCTGGGAATCTTCTGGTGTGGTCAGACTTGACCTTTTTTCCCTCCTTCAAGGTCAAACGAGGATAGGGAAACTTAAAAGTGGTTATAACTCAATTACTATTGGTCCTAGAGGTTTGGGATAGTAAACCAACCTATAGGAAATCATGGGCCGTGAATCTTCTGATGTGATTGGATTTGACCTTGGGCCCCTCCTTCAAGGTCAAATGAGAATAGCTAGACTTAAAAGTGGTTATTGCTGATGTATTATTGGTCCTAGAAGTTTGCAATGTGAAACCACATGTAGAAAATCACGGGCTGTGAATCTTTTGATGTGGTTGGATTTGACCTTGGGCCCCTTCTTCAAGGTTAAATGAGGATAGCCAAACTTTAAAGTGGTTATAACTCACTTATTATTGGTCCTAGAGGTTTGCAATGTGAAACCAACCTATAGGAAATCATGGGCTGCGAATCTTTTGATGTGGTCAGATTTTACCTTGGGCCTCTCCTTCAAGGTCAAACAAGCATAGCCAAATTTAAAATGCTTATAACTCTCTTATTTTTGGTCTTAGATGTTTGCAATGTGAAACCAACCTATAGGAAATCATGGGCTGTGAATCTTTTGATGTGGTCAGATTTGACCTTTGGCCCCTCCTTCAAGGGTAAATCAGGAAAGCCATACTTAAAAGTGCTTATAACTTACTTATTATTGATCCTAGTGGTTTGTAATGTGAAACCAACATTTACGAAAACATGGACTGTGAATCTTTTGATGTGGTCAGATTTGACCTTGGGCCCCTGCTTCAAGGTCAAATGAGGGTAGCCAAACTTAAAATGCTTACAACTTGCTTATTATTGAAAAAATGCTGTTCATCTTCAAAACTATATTAGTTGGCCTATTCTGGTGGATACATCTTGCATCTGGCCACAGATGCGTCCTTGATTTAGTTTGATTAGGATTGAATGTTTGTATTAAGTTTTCTTAGCCATTTAAAACTAGAGGATCGCTCGCAAAAAAAAAAGATAATGTTTTTGCATAGCAAAAACAAAGCGTTCCGAAAAGGATATAAAAGTGAGTGCTAAAGTATTAAGAAAATGCTTCGTTTCTAGCCTTATACTGTTGTGGCAACCAAAGTCAGTGCAGTCTGCTCTATCTAGCACAGTTTTCAAGATATAAGCATTTTTGTCTTTTGCAAAAAATTCAAAAATTCAAAATGTCCGCTATATTTGACGAGACAAAAATATTTTGAAAACTGGCATGGCTACTCTGCAGAGATACCCAGCAGGTCAAAAATTTTGTTGAGTTCGCTTCGTATAGCACGGTTTTCGAGATATAAGCACTTTTGTGTTTTGCAAAAACTTTGAAAATTCAAAATCGCCACCATTTTTGGGGAGACAAAAATTTTTGTCAAGACTTCTGCCGTGGTGTGTATCTCCCGCCGAGCATTAAAGGAGAAGAAATAGCTTTTCCGAGATATTCACAATTTTTCATTTTCGTGATTGAAAGCTCTTCCAAAAGTAGGTGAATGAGTTATTTGAGAAAAATTGGCTATCTGCAATACTATTAAGAGATAATACACATTTACTCATTTTGAGTAGGTGAATAATTAGCTATGGGTCTGAAACTTCACGGAGTGAAAGCTCTCCCAAAAGTAGGTGAATGAGTTATTTGAGAAAAATTGGCTATCTGCAATACTTTTAGAGATAATTCGCATTTACTCATTTTGAGTAGGTGAGTAATTAGCTATGGGTCTGAAACTTCACCATGTGAAAGCTCTCCCACAAGTAGATGAATGAGTATTTGATAAAAATTGGGTATCCGCAATACTTTTACAGATAATTAGCATTTACTCATTTTGAGTAGGTGAATAAATAGCTATGGGTCTGAAACTTCACGGAGTGAAAGCTCTCCCAAAAGTAAGTGAATGAGTTTTTCGAGAAAAATTGGCTATCTGCAATACTTTTAAGAGATAATTCGCATTTACTCATTTTGAGTAGGCGAGTAATTATGTACAGGTCTGAAACTTCAAAATGTGAAAGCCCTCCCAAAAGTAGATGAATGAGTTACTTGATAAAAATTGGGTATTCGCAATAGTTTTAGAGATAATTAGCATTTACTCATTTTGAGTAGGTGAATAATTAGCTACGGGTCTGAAACTTCACAGAGTGAAAGCTCTTTGGGATAGCTGCTCTGCAGAGATACCCTGAAGATAAAAAATTCCGTCGAAATCGCTCTATGTAGCACGGTTTTCGAAATATTAGCATTTTTGTGTTTTGCAATTTTTGCACAAAAATTCGAAAATTCAAAATGGCCGCCATTTTTGGCAAGATAAAATTTTTTGAAAATTGGCATGGCTACTCTGCAGAGATACCCTGTGGGTCAAAAATTTCGTCGAAATTGCTCTATCTAGCACGGTTTTCGAGATATACCGTAAATGACCTATTTAGCGCACAGTGCGCTAAGGAAAGTCTATTTTTATTGAATTTTTGGTGAGAAAAAAATTCCCCTTTTAGCGCACCCATTATGAAACACTTTCCGGGATGAAGTATAGGTCAATCCGGTAAGAATAACGGTGTTTCAACATTTAGGATCTATCGAAAGAACCCACTTCCTGTAAATATGGCGGTAGATGAAAACAAACTCGAAATCCATGGCAAAAATGTCAATTTATTAAGTAAAAATACATAAATTATGTAAAAAATATGTGGATATTAAAGAAAATTGAGAAAGGTGAGATTTAAGCTGAATAATCGGTCATTATTACCCTTTTGTAACCAACCGCGATTGTACACTGTCACTGTCTAATCGTCCACCCACTAGAAGTTGTCCAGTATATTGCTTTGAAAAGAGATAGGGTGCGGTTACAAGGGCGGATGCGCTAAATAGGTCATTTACGGTAAGCATTTTATGTTTTGCAATTTTGCGAAAAATTCGAAAATTCAAAATGGCCGCCATTTTTTGTGAGAACATTTTCTTTTGAAAATTGGCATGGCTACTCTGCAGAGATACCCTGTGGGTCCAAAATTTCATCGAAATCGCTCTATCTAGCAGGGTTTTCGAGATATAAGCATTTTTATGCTTTGCAATTTTTGCAAAAAATTCGAAAATTCAAAACGGCCACCATATTTGGCAAGAGAAAATTTTTTTGAAAATTGGCATGGCTACTCTTTAGAGATACCCTGTGGGTCAAAAATTTCGTCGAAATGGCTCTATCTAGCAGGGTTTTCGACATATAAGCATTTTTATGTTTTGCAATTTTTGCGAAAAATTCGAAAATTCAAAATGGCCGCCATTTTTGGCGTGACAAATTTTTTTTCAAAATTGGGATAACTACTCTGCAGAGATACCCTGTGGGTCAAAAATTCCGTCGAAATCGCTCTATCTAGCACGGTTTTCGAGATATAAGCATTTTTGTGTTTTGCAATTTTTGTCAAAAATTCAAAATGGCCGCCATTTTTGGTGAAACAATATTTTTTTCAAAATTGGGATAATTACTCTGCAGAGATACCCTGTGGGTCAAAAATTTCGTCGAAATCGCTCTATCTAGCACGGTTTTCGAGATATAAGCATTTTTGTGTTTTGCAATTTTTGCGAAAAATTCGGAGCCGGCGGAGCCTGAAGGTCTCACATACACAAACAACCGTCCCTTGCGGGACGCTTAATCAATTGAGCAACAAACATAAACTTCATCTTTTAACATATGGGGGTACTTTATGAAGGTTGTTGTGGTACAAAAATTAAAAAAATATATGGTATATATTTGAGATTGAAGTATGAGCTGTATTAATATCATGAAAGTATATCTGTTTCAAATTTGGTAATTGAATATTTTCAAGGTTATTACTATGAGACAATTGGTAGCTCAGTTGGTAGATCATTTGCCCACTAATCTGTTGGCCCTAATGCCAGCGTGGCTTTTACTCCCTAGTGGTAGAAGCCACTCTGTTTCTTTAGGCATGAAACTAAACTCAGAGTGCTTATGATGGGCTGAAGAGTTCCACTAATGTATCTTAGCTGATAAATGTGGGTTGGTACCTGACCAACTCTTCGGCATGGGTTTACTCAAAATACTCCAATTTCCTCCTACAGCTATCAGGGAAATGGACAATGGAGTGTGAGATTGAACATGGCAAGCAATAAGTATTGCTTTTACCAGTTTTATCAATGGTCTCTCCAGTTTTAACCTGGTGTGTGAGGTAGGAACTTTGAGTTACCAATGGAAAACTGTATTCAAAAACAGCCAATTCTTAAACCACTGATCAAACTTCTACAAGCCGTGTTGAATAATTTTTTTTCAGTTGTCTCTTCAGTTTGTAACCTGGTGTATAATGTAGGATCTCTGAGCTACCAATGAAAAAATTATTCAAAACCAGCCAGCTCTGAAAACTCTGATCAAACTTCTTACCAGCCGTGTTGAATAAATTTTTTCAGTAGTTTCTCCAGTTTGTAACATGGTGTGTGATGTAGGATCTCTGAGCTACCAATGAAAAAATTTATTCAAAACCAACCTGTTCTGAAAACACTAATTAAAGCTCTACCAGCAGTGTTGAATAAATTTTTTCAGTGGTCTCTCCAGTTTGTAAGCTGATGTGTGATGCATGATCTCTGGTTAACCAGTGAAAAAATTTATTCAAAACCAGCTTGTTCTGAAAACACTGATCAAACTTCTACCAGCCGTGTTGAATAAATTTTGTCAGTGGTTTCTCCAGTTTGTAACCTGGTGTGTGATGTAGGATCTCTGGTTAACCAATGAAAAAATTTATTCAAAAACCAGCTTGTTCTGAACACACTGGTCAAACTTCTACCAGCGGTGTTGAATAAATTTTTTCAGTGGTCTCTCCAGTTTGTAACTTGGTGTGTGATGTAGGATCTCTGGTTATGTGTGGTTAACCAATGAAAAAATTTGTGCAAAACTAGCTTGTTCTGAACACACTGATCAAACTTCTACCAGCCGTGTTGAATAAATTTTTTCGGTGGTCTCTCCAGTTTTTTAGCGTGGTGTGTGGTGTAGAATCTCTGAGCTACACTAATTAAACTTCTACCAGCCGTGTTGAATAAATTTTTTCGGTGGTCTCTCCAGTTTGTAAGCTGATGTGTGATGCATGATCTCTGGTTAACCAGTGAAAAAATTTATTCAAAACCAGCTTGTTCTGAAAACACTGATCAAAATTCTACCAGCTGTGTTGAAAATTTTTTTTCAGTGGTCTCTCCAGTTTGTAACGTGGTGTGTGTTCTCAAAATAATGATGATATTTCTACCAGCCAAAGTTATTAAGTTAAGCTATCAAAGTTTGACTTAATAACTATCTCAGATATTAAAAATGTTGCATCCACTTAATATTTGAACAATTTTGTCACATCATTGTTACAACACAGTTAGAGAATGCAAGTGTTTTCATTCTATGAGTGGGAATGGAACAGTGCGAAAATTCTTCAAAATTTGAGACTATCGGAATAGTCTCAAATTAGATTGGAGTCACTTTGCTGTAAAGCATTTGTCAACCGGCAAGCTCCAGCTCAGCTGACCTCACAATAGAACGCGATCACTGACGTCATCTCAAGATTAAGAATTGTGTTCTTTTTGCTCACGGGCAGTGATATCAGTCCCTCCCTTGCAGACCCGGCTTTGTTGTTGGTAGTGGGGGTTGTGGATGGCCAGGTCACTGTTTAAGTTCCTGGTTTTATCACAAAAGAAATAAATTCATCTACAGAGCTTCCTACTTCTTCAGAGTGCATTGGTACCGACTTCAGGCCAGCACCGACCATAATTTTCACCTCCAGAGCGCACTGTTCCAGGCTTCTCTGCTTTTAAAGCATCAACTGACCAGCCAGCTCAAAAGAACGCGACCTCCGACGTCATCTCCACGAAGCTGGTCAAGTGATTCACTGACCAGATGACAAAGCTGATCACGTGATTCACTGACCAGGAAAGTGCGTTCTTCAGAACTCACGTCTACTGTCATTCCAATCCCTGCCTTGCAGGGGTTTTGTGGACAGTCAGAATACTGTAACGTTGTCGGTTAAGTATCACACAAAGAATGCGACCACTGATGTCATCTTCAATCAGCCAATTGCGTGCCCTTCCGACCAGCAAGCTGGTCACGTGACACACTGACCAGCAATTGCTTCTAAAAATAGCTCACAGGGGCTTTCCCAGCAACTGTCAAATCTACAAATAAGACGTACGCTTAAAAGAAATACTTTAGTTAATGGAGGAAACCTACAGTAAGCTGAATTCAATACAAAAGATAGTTGTAAAATTGCTTCAGCAACTGGTTACAGAGTATACCGACCGGATACTGGCTACACAGCCTTGTACAGCTTACCCGACCCAACCGGTTACAGAGTCATCCGACCCAGTCCATTCAACTCTGTGTTGATTCTGGGGCAGGTAGACAGCTAGTATCTACAAGATATCACTTCAACCTACCGGTTACAAAGTCTACCGACCAGGTGCCGGGTGCCGGCTACACAGTTCTTACTGTACAGTGCTTCATCCCAACCGGTTACATAGAAAGAAGTTAGCTAAATATAGACCAGTAGCTGTCTAAATTCATTGGTGACCCCAGACTGCCAGTTTTTTACAGAGAATTACTGGTTACAGTAAATTACCGGGTATGGAAAGACCTGGTACCGGACAGAGTTGCCTAAGGTAAATTTGATTACAGAGAATTTTTAGACCAGTCAGTGGTCTTGGTGATATGACAGTGTCCCAAGCTACTGCCAGGCAACCTTCCCTTATCACACCTCTCAACAGCCTGTTATCGGTGCTGGACTTGACTGGAAAGGTGGTCGACAGTCAAACAAGTTTTTCATCACGTCCGGCCAGGAGTCAGCCATCTCACAAATGACTATTACTGTGTAAATGCTGCACCTTGCAGGCTGCTGGCCTGGGCCAAAAAGTTGGTAAAATGTGAAAAGTTGTGTCAGCCCCACCGGACCGGACCAGACCACAACAAGAACAGTAAGACTGTAAACTTGGATCATTGTCACCAGATCGGACCAGTGTCCGGAGGGACAGAAAATGTTTGTCAGACTACCAAATGTCCCAAGTGTGGCACACAATCTGCCTGTAGGGTCCAGATGATGCAGTCGAGCCAGTTCAAAATCTCTGGGCTTCTTCAACCTTTCTTGGTTGCCAAACCACATAACTGTTGGAGACCTATTCTAGGTCTGAGCAAACCAAACCTTCCGGAGACCATCAGGACCACCCTCCAACAAGGGGAGTGGGCTACCTCAATAGATTTCAACGATGCCTACTTCCATATACCAATACAGGAACAGTCCAGGAAATATCTGAGATGTCATGTCCAGGGTCGGACATACCAGTTCAAAGCACTGTCTTTCGGTCTGTCCACTGCACCCATGGAGTTCACTGTAATAGCAAAGGAGTTGAAACTGATGGCCATACACAAGGGTATAAGAATCCACCAGTACCTAGACGACTAGTTGGTGAGAGCCACATCCCACCAGGTTGTCTCCAGCATACACAAGATCTGGTGAAAATATGCCAAGAATTAGGTTGGCTGGTGAATTTAGAAAAATCAGAACTGGAACCAAGCAGGTCTTCAACCTTGTAGGTTACCAGTTCGAACTCAGGGCTGGTCGGGTCCGACCGACACCGGACCGTTGGCAGAACCTTCAGGACAAAATACTAGAAATACTGTCACTACCGGCTTGTCCGTTCCAACAGTTCATGTCTCTGATAGGTTTACTAACAGCCACAGATAAGCAAGTACCTAGACCGACTTCATATGAGACCCATACAGTGGCATCTCAAAAACAACTGGAGGGTACCAAAGTCACTAGGAAAGGTGATTCCAATACCAACGTCCTTGCACCCACATTTACAATGATGGCTGCAAGAGGACAATGTCCTTACAGGCCAACCATTACGCCCAATAAAACATGCTCTGCAAATCTTTACAGACGCATCAAAAGAAGGGTGGGGCGCTCACTAAAATGAACGCACTGCAAGAGGCACCTGGTCCCTTCCGGAAAGCAAGTTGCATATCAATTACCTAGAACTCAAGGCAGTCTTTCTAACCTTGAAAGAGTTCCAAGACCTCTGCATACACAAGATAGTATTTGTAGCGACAGACAACACCACAGTGGTGTCATACATAAACAAGGAAGGAGGCATGAGGTCGGGCCCACTTTTTACTCTACTATGGAGAATCTTGACCTGGTGCACCAGAAATCAAGTAACTCTCAAAAGACCGACACATTCCAGGCCGGCTGAATGTGGTAGCAGACAAGCTATCCAGGCTAGGCCAGGCCATCCAAACAGAGTGGTCTCTCCTTCAGGAAGTCTTCTAAGCAATATGCAGCAGGTGGCACCAGCCCAAAATAGACCTATTTGCCACGAGGTTCAACAACAAGTTGCCCTTGTTTCCCTGGCCACAGCAGTGGATGCATTAAGTCTGCCATGGGAGGATCTGGATGCATATGCCTTCCCACCAGCAGCCATCTTGGGCAAAGTGGTGAAGTTGCAGGACTCCCCATGCAAAAGAATCATTTTGATTGCTCTGTAGTGACCAAAAATGCCTTGGTTTTGGGACCTAGTGACCATGTCCAGTTAGATCCCACTGAACCTGCCCTTCTTGCCCGACCTGTTAACACAGCCCTTCAATCAGATCCCTCACAGAAATCTGACAAACCTAAATCTCCATACATGGCTCCTAGAGCCACATCAATCAAGGAGCAGGGCTTCTCTGAAGCAGTGGCAGCAAGAATTGAGGCTCCTCAAAGAGGATCAACCAGATCAATCTATGAAGCAAAGTGGACCATTTTTACAAAGTGGTGCATCACTAATCAGGTGGATTTCAGGGCACCCCCTGTAAAGTCAGTTGCTGACTTCCTTATGTACCTAGTGAGGACAGGAAGCTACAGCCTAGCACCATTGATGGTTACAGGTCAGCCATTGCTGATAAACTGGGAAATTCACCCTTCAACATCAGCAAGGACGAAAATCTCGCTCGTCTCCTGGATAGTTTCCATAGAGACAAACCCAAAGGCAGGAGGGGAATCCCCTCCTGGAACTTCTCACTGGTCTTGCACCAGCTGACTAAGGCTCCGTTTGAACCAATCAAGGGGTCATCTTTGAAGCATTTGACCTTCAAGACGGTTTTCCTCTTGGCCCTTGGGTCGGGCAAGCGCAGAAGTGAGATTCATGCTTGGCAAAACAAAAATATTAGACACCAATCTGATGGTCAAAGGTGTCCCTGTATCCATCACCCAGCTTTCTTTCCAAGAATCAGCTGGCCAAAGAGGGTCCAGACAGTGTGGCCCCAGTGGTTATACCTGCCCTGGCCCCCAACTCTGGATAGATTCCTCAAGTCTGACAGGTCCCTCTTTCCGGTTAGAGCATTGCGCTACTATTTGGACAGGACCTCAGACCTCAGGCAGATTAAGGAGGTGTTTTTTGTCTCCTTTAAGAAAGGTTTCGACAAAGACATCTCACCTGCCTCTATTTCCACTTGGCTCGAGCAGACTGTGATCCTATGTTATGAGCTCTCTGACCAGGAGGCCCACTCTTTACATCAGGTTAAAGCCCATGATGTCAGAGCCTTTGCTGCTCCTAAGGTCTTCCAGTCGGGAGTCTCCTTAGATCCAATCTGATCAGCCTGCCACTGAAGTCACATAATACCTTCACACAGTTCTATCTGAAGGGTGTGGCTTGGGGTGACTCAGAGCTTTACCAATTGGGCTCGGTATTGGCTGCTCAGCAGATCCACAAGTGGCCCTTAGATTGAGGAGATTTGTATATATGTACATAGTGTAAACAGTTCTACATGTACATAGTATAACAAAACAAACAATTAAGTGTGATGTGCTTCCTCCGGGAGGTTTATTTGCATTCTGGGACTGAACTCATCCCTCTCTTCCCCTACCTCAGAGCAGGTCTGCTTAAAGGGGGGGGGGGCGATGTCGGTATAGCCCCGGGTAACCGGCTGCTGGCAACCGACCATGGCCTTACAGGGTTTCCTGACCTTAAGGTCAGCCCAGGCCTGCGCCTATAGGTCTCCTGACGAAGTCAGGCTAGACCATAGGTTAAAATTTGCTATTTTGAGTTCACATTAGTCCCTACTAACTTACCCGCCGACCAAGCGGTAGTTATTCAGCAATTGTCCATTGGATAGGATGTATTAACGCAATAAAATTGCAAATTTAATAAGTTTTAAGTTAAATTTTTATAAGTTAATACCCTATCCAATGGACACACAAGACCCTCCCACCGACCCCGCTATCAGCTTACTAGGGGTTTATTAGGTTTAGACAACAAAAAAGATGCTATGACGTCACGCTGTCTAGACAGGAAGGAAGTACGAAATGCCATCTGGGGAGTGCACTGGCCAGCCGGTGGAAACACAGGACGTCTTTTTCTGATGTTTGGCAGGCCGGTCTGTGCCGACCGGATTAGCAATTGTCCAGTGGATAGGGTATTAACTTATAAAAATTTAATTTACTTATTAAATTTGCAATTTCATTGACCTATATCATCTGTAATATATTTCCATAAACAAGTCTGAAAACTAGAATGATCAATTTTCCCTTAACCCTCTGCTACCCATTAAGATAAGGCATACCCAATGTGTTAAAAGTGACATTAATCCACATATTCTGAGACAAAACGATTTGAAAAATATTTCAGTCCCTATACATGCATAAATTAGTAGGATGATTTTAGACTATGTTTTCTGCTTGATGTCTCAGTATAAGGATGACAGATCTCACTGTTAGCCAAAATGCAGACTGCCACCATGGTGCATTTCTGAAATTCCAGAATTATTTTTTTACATCCAGAATATGATCCCGATCTTTTTCAAAACATTATCACTTTGGTCACTGTTATCCTTTGGCCAGGTTCTATGGATATAAAAAACCCATCAGGATCCACTCAATATTTTTGGAGCAATGTCAACCAGAAAGCCAAAATCTTTGGAAATAAGTTGAAAATGAAATCTTAAAAAATTCGGGATATTTCGCATCCAGAATGTTAGTTGTTTCTTTCCCAAAATTTAATCACTTCTTACAATGGTCAGGGTCTACCTACATAAAACCTTTCACAAAAATCTTTTTAAGTTATTGTCGACACAGACATTCAAACAGACAAGTAAATGTATGTACCAAAACATATTAGCAGGTACACTGTGAATAAAGATAAAATAATGGACACCGTCATGTGATGAGGTAACTAAAATTTATACAGTTCGATGGGATAAGTTTGACATTTCATCTTTTTTTTTATCTTGAACTGATGCAGTTTAGGATAAAGAATGAATTATATATCATGAGAGTGTCTAGATTTTGTTTCATGTAAATAGGTTGTATAACAGGGTGGATTAAAAAGTGCACTGTCTGCAGAAAGTCTATTACATTTATTTTACATTTATTAAAATTGACAAATGTACCATCAAATTGCACACTGCTGATATTCAAAGATATAAACCCATACAAACTACAGGTGAGGTTTAAAAAGTTCATGTTTCAAATATGGCTTCGCCTATTAAGATAAAGGGACTGGTTCAACCTCAGGTACTGGCAGTGATGGATGAGAGAGTGACTGAGTGATTGAGTATTTATAAAGTGCCAAAATTGATGTAACCATCCTCTAAGGCGCTTACATCCATGGAGTGATAGTCCATTTCCAGAAAGGGGTCAGTGTCTGTGTTAAGTATTCCATGGGGGAGATAGGTTATGACTGAGGAAAGGCTAATCTGAATAGGTATTTTCAACTGTTTTCTAAATCAAGTGATACTTTCCACAGTTCTGATGGATTGATATTGATTTGGATGAACACTTAAAATGGCAGTTCTCTGTTGCTTAAAGAGATAACACTTTAGCATGGTCATAAAATGAGATGAAAAAGTAGAAGGGATGGGTTCCACTCTTGTTTGTAAGACGAATTAGCCTCATCTCCAATCTAGATATGCATGGGTATAAAAAGAAGACTTTCAGTCAATCAAAATCTTTTACACCAATAATTATAAAACAGTTTCAGAACTGACCCCCATGCACATGTGTACATGCATACATATTCTTACAAATATTTCAAGCTTCTCGGTGTAAATGTTTTAACAAACTTAAAGCTCTGGCACTCGGTTGTAAGTATTGGTTAATTTGATCGTCATCCAACAAGAGATAACACATAATGCTACCTGTTTTGTTTGACAAAATTGGATTCTCAATTAATTCTAATACTGAAGAATATTTTCACAAAGCATGTGAAAGTGCTCTATATACGAGAACATTGTGAATAGGTAAAATACATGTTTAAGATATTCTTGTAATGTAAGCTATGTATCTACCCTATGAGGTCAGAATAACTAAAAAATAAAAGCTTTACTTAAAGAACACAAAATTAGCCAATTTATTTCAAAAAGAAAAAAAATCAGGTCATTTGGTAGCTTGACCCAATTTGGTAATATCAGACATTCCTGTCCTTGTCTGATTTGTGTTTTTACATTTTACTCCTCCAATAGTAAATTTAAAATTTAAACTGCTCTGTCTGTACCTGCAACTCTGATGCCTTAACTAACATGTACCATAAAATTCCAAAAATAACTAGTGCTTTTCCTTATTGTCTGGTTGGTGTTTTAAAATTTCTTAAGTAACATTAATCAAAATGCTTTTTACCTAAAACTCTTAGGTTTTTACTTAGATAAAATTTGGCAAACCACTCTTATTGAAATCTATGTTCTCCACTTCTTGAGAAATTTAAAGTATTATGCCAAAACGGTGATGACATCCTGTGGTGGTGAACATAAAAGGGTCTGTCATTATCAGCAGTAGCCAGGACCCGTGTCTTCCAAAAATATCCACAGTTAGTTCCAAGTGGTCAAGCTCACAGTGCTGATCAGCAACCGTTGTTGTGGACAAGATTCTGCCATTGCCATCGGTAACCAAGATGCTCCTGTTTTCCTGTTCTTTACCTCAAGTATATACGCATGCTTCTCTTTGATGGACACAAAGACTATATTGATACCATTGTCCAGGGTGTTGTTCCATGACCAGGCCAGAAAACCCAGAATCTGATCAATAAACCAAGTTCCCCGACCCTGCATAACAAACGGAGACCGAATGAAACCTAACATTAAGCCATAACCATACATCTCATTGTGAAAGAAGACTTCTCATACCAATTCCTAACAGTATTATATCAAGTATACTCCCCCCCACACACGCAAACAAAAATCAATAATAATAACAACAGTTATATGACATTAAAAATATTGTCATTTACATTTCAAATAACATCTTTGGTGATTGCTAAAACAGTTTTACAGTCATTATGATGATACCACACCTTAAAATGTTGATTATAATTCTAATCACCTAGCCATAAACTTTCACACTGAAATATTTCATAGCAAGGTGTCTGCTGTGACAGTTTTCATCTTCCCTAAAGTTCTAGTTCATTTGTTTATACCACAAGGCATACCTAAATTAATCACTAATTTCAAACAAATAATTATCACTACTTCATTGATTTCCACTGTTTAGACTTAAGGTCACTTTCAAATTGTTTTGATGAAAAAAGTAAGATGTTGAGTATTTTTATTACTTGTTTGTATTTTATTTAAACCGTGGTCAAATCATCTATCTGAGTCAACATAGTAAAACATAAAATGAAATTTTATAATATATCAATGCTCAACGCCAACAAGCAAACTTTGGCTTCAAATGTCAAACAAATATCTAGCATTTAAACCTCGAGCCTAATCTTACTAGATTCATAAACATAACTTGTAAGTGTCCAAAAACCTTGTGAATTCCAATTAAAATCTGATTTGGGGATCACCTACTTCACAGTAAAAACAAGGCACAACTTCGTCAGATTTGTAGGATTACACCTTTATTTGCTGAAGTTTCTTTTTTAAACAGTTCCTAGACCATATTAAGATCTGAATAATTGTTGGTACTGATGTTTTGAAATTTTAAGCCTCTTAGGGGGTTCCCTTGTTCTAGAGATATTAAACTTAGTTATAACTTTAACTCCTTTTGATTTCTGTAGAATGTACCATTTTGTTCTTTGCAAGGAGCTATTGTCTCTGAACATATTTGCTTCATTTACCACTATATTTGAGTTACATTTATATAAGTTTTGGAAATAATCCTACTCTCACTGGTCACACTTAATATCGTCATACTTTGACTCATCTAAATGCCCAGGTCATAGGTCAACAATTTATTAACATAACTGCCTTGGCTTACATCTTCTCAAACACATTCACAGCGTGTAAATCAGGTGTGTCCTATATGGGCTTAATTGATCATTTTTATTCTATTTGAAATAGTTTATCAAGAATTCTATTTAGCTTGCCACTTTTGTTTAAAAACACTATTTGCATTCACTTTCAAGTCTGCAAACGGGAATTTCAAATCTAAAACATTACAATTCAGTGTCTGTTTGGCCAGCTCATCAGCTTCTTTCATTGACTTTGTGCCTATATGACTTGGAACCCAAGCCCAAACAACCTCAAATACAAGGGTGATTTATTAGCTTCTGCAAACAAGATTGGCATTGCAGAAGTTTTGTAGGCTCTAAGGCATATTCCTAAGCTCTGGTTTTGACTGGGTTCCAATTTTTAAGATATGCGCAGTACAACCATATTCTATTCTAGGATGAGCAGGTGCATGATAAAGCCTCAGCCTGTCAGCTCCCCAATCCATTTTGACATCTACTTTGAGTAACTTAATGGTTTTTTGTCACAATTCTGAGGAACATAATCAATGCGTGTTTTTAAATTAAGCTAATGATCAGAGATAACACAAAGGAACCTAGTTTGTGAAACAACAGGAAAATGTGAAATATATAATGTTAATGTTGGGTCTTGATGAAATTTTCTTTTATTGCAGAATTAACAGCTTTGGTTTTAGAAAATTTAAACCCATTTTCATCAGCCCATTTTGAATTCTTATTGAAATTGAAGTTGTCTTTTTATTGAAGCTATATTTCTAGTTGAACAACTGATAGAAAAATCATCAACAAAAAGAGACTTCTCAAAGAATCAGACAAGTTTTGGTCTACAAGATACCCAAATATTTCTCACAATCATAAACAATGTGATCTTTCAAGTTTTTATTATCAAAGATAATACCACAAAATATAATTTTCACTGTTGTCTGTTGTAAAGTGTCCTTTCTTTGCTTTTTCTTGATATTGATGAAAATTTGTAGAGTAATTGTTTTTGCAGGAATTCTTTCTAATTTCTTGGGCCAACCAATTTTCTATGTCTACTCTTTATGTCCTATCGATTTTCTAGATGGTCATTCTAGGTGTTCCTTATTTTCCTAATCATTTCCCATACCTTCTCTGATGGTGTGTTTACATTAAATTTTGATATATATTCATGGCCTGATTTCATCTTGTTTTTTAAATCACTTTACATGCACTGTTTCTACATTTTTTATTAATGCTCAACGAGAGGAGAGGTTATTGTGATCAGTTTTGTCTGTCTTCTGTCTGTGCACCGTTTTGTCTTTATTATTCAAACACTATAACTTCAATAAAGCTCAAATTTGGTGGGCCGATATTTCATAGGGTACAGACAAATTCCTCCAAATTTGGTAAAATCTGAGTGAAAACTAAAGCCAAGAGACATCATTCCAAACTTAAATATACTGGTGCAATATTGATAAGGGAAAATTAAAACAAAATTATAACAAAGTCAGGATGAGGAAGCAAGTTCACATTTTATTATATATTTGTAAAAAGATTTACCCAATGAGTCCATCTTTGTCAAAGGTGTCTTGACAACCACTCAACTCTGATAAAAATCTATATTCATTATACATAGACTTAATTTTTCTTTGCAAATAAAAGATATTTAGATTAAGTTTCTTTTTAGAACAGCAATAAATGTAAAACTGAGTAACCATAAGAATGAAATTAGCAGCCCAAAAATTTTCATCATATGTGATATATCCAAGTATCTTTGTTGTGTCATTCAATTCAAGATATATGCTGGTACGATTGGTGACCCATTGTTTTACATTGGCCCACAATTCCAAAGCCTTATCACATTCGGCAAATAAATGATTTATTGTTTCTGGAGAAGCATTGCATAAATGACGTGTTATAATTTTGTATTTTGACCTTATTTAGATAACTATTGGTGTCTAAAATATTATTAATGATTCTATATTGGAACCAGATGAATTTGTTATCCTGAATTGATTTAAAGCACACTTTGTAGACATTGGTCCAGAAATTTGGTTCAGAAGTATCCACTAAATTCATCCATTTTGTCCAGGCTGTGGGATTTTCCACATTTTGCATGAGTACATTGTAAAAGTCTTTGCAACCTTTTTTGGCTTTTGAAAGAATCTGCAGATGAAAAGGGTAACTCAGCTTTGTATAGGTAAAAGTGTCTCCTAGTTTAAATTTATCGATAAAATTTTGAACAAGATGCTTAACTCTGAAGTAATCTAGTATATTAATGTTAAAACTGTAGCACTTTTTCGGGTCTTTTATGGGTTTTACTTTACCATCTCTATCGGTTATATCACCAATCAGGGTTATTCCATTTTTATACCAATCTTGAGAAAAGAAAGGTTCTTTGTAATCTTTGAATTATACCAAAAACAAGTGTTCATTATGTCAAAATTGCTGCAACATTGTTGTTTTGTACAAAGTAATTGCCAATTCTTTATTACATCAGTCCAAAAAGTACTTGGTGATTTCAATATAAGAGTTTTCCACCATTGATTTCCAAAAGAATATTTGTTTGTACTTATGTACATTTTTAAAATAATATTAACCATTGACAATCAGTCTGGAAAAATATTATTCTTATCCAAGTAATTTTCAATGATTTGATAAATTGAAAAACATTGACCATTTTCAAGCCACCTTTGGAATAGTCACCACAAATAGTAGCTCTTTTAATCTTATCTGGTTTATTGTTCCAGAGAAATGGAAAAAATAAGGCGTTCAGCTTACGAATAAATTTTTCTGGTACTGGTAAAACCAAAAAGATATGGATAAATTTAGATAGTATCAAACTTTTCAAAACAGTTATTTTCCCAATAGGGGTCAATCTTCTTATTTTCCAATTTTTAGCTGAGTTTTAGCGTTATTTAGAGCACTATTTAGGTTTGTTTCAGGCATTTTAGCCAGGTCAACATTAAAAGTTATTCCCAATAATACAAATTCTGATTTTCCCCAATCAAGATTCACAGAAACTTTTAATTTATCTTTTGAATGCTTCTTTCTTCCTATCCATGTGACCTTTGTCTTTTCCCTGTTCATTTTCAGCCCTGAGAAATTACCCTAGATCTCTAAAGTATTCAATGCAACCTGTAAGGAGTCTTGTGAACCATCCAATATAAGGGTTGTGTCATCTGCAAACTGTGTGAGCTTAAATTCATGGGTAAATAATTTTAATCCTACAACATCTGGGTTAAGAATAAGCAATAGTGCTAAAATTTCTGCTCCAAATAGGAAGAGGTATGGAGAAAGGGATCACCTTGTTTACATCTACGTCTGATATTTATTGGCTCAGAAAGAAAACCACATTGCAAAACATAAGCCTTTGTGTCATTATTAAACAGTTTAATCCAGTTAATAAATTTTTCTCTGAGAGCAAAGAATTTCAGAGTTCTGTATAAAAAATTCCATAAAATAGACTCAAAAGCTTTTTCGAAATCTATTAACATAAGAAGTCCCTGTAAATTTTGATTTTCTGTTGTATGGATGATGTCATATATTAATCTAGTGCAGTTGCTCATCTGTCTCCCTGCTATAAATCCCCTTTGAGTTTTTGAAATGATGTTATCTATAAACACGTTAATAACCCAAAAGCAAAAAAAAAAGTTTTGAAACTCATAGATGAGCTAGATTTATCAGATACTTTCCGATGCACTTATCAACAAATGCGAAGATGCACCTGGAGATCTTGTAACCCTAGAAAACAAGCCCGACTTGACTTTTTCTTAATTTCAAATTCAATGCTTGACCTTTTAGCTAAGGGTGATATAAATCCTTGTTATCAATCTGACCACTCTATTATAGGTGTCAATCTCATTCAGAGTAAATTTAATACTGGAAAAGGTGTATGGAAATTTAATAACAACCTGCCTAAAACATGAAATATGTAGAAGTAATTAATAAGACCATTGATGATGAAATATCGAAATATGCTCTACCAGTTTATCATATTAATTTCTTGATTGGAAATTATAAAAATCTTGTATTTACTATTGATGATGACCTATTTCTCGAATAACTCTTTTTACGGGATGACACCTTGGTGTCAGGTAGATCATTCCTGAGAGGGTACCTTAAACTGCCATTTAGTATGCATGACCATGCTGGCTGTGAACTGGCTTCTGATTGGCTCCCCATGCCTTCTTCAGCCAAAAAATTTGAACCCTTCTTCCATTTACAGCTCACACTTGGAAGGGGTAACACCTCAAGGACATTTTAATTTATTTTTGTTTTTCTTCTTCCTGTACTATTGGTTGTTGTTTTTAGTATATTTTACATATCTTAGTCTCTCAACCTGTAGTATATGGAGAAGAAAAAATATAATTTGCATTCACAAAAGTCTGATATATCTCAGGTACAGTTTGGTTTGCATTTGTCGGATGATAACGAATTTGTAACGAACTTGTTGGGACAAAATCACAATATGTCTCACCAAGATTCAGATTCTTCAGCATCAGACAGTGAATTAGACTGTGGGCAAATTATGCATGATTCTGACAGTGACGGTGCGGGCCCAAGTGGGCGTTCGTTTAACCGGCTACATGCTGAAAAATCGGACAAGGCTGCCCATGACTCTGACTTTCAACAGACACAAACGTTGGTTAACCAACAGATTTTGTCACAACTTACTGCCATTAATGATAGGCTTTCTAAATTGGAGGACAAACCTGTCAAGAAAGCAGCTGATAAATCTAAAGTCAAGGGCAGCCGTGTACCAAAAACCCATAAAAGTACTAGTACCAACAAAACAAACAGTACTCAAGCAGAAAAAAGTACTCCCACTGTCAATACTGAATTGTTTTCCCAGTGTGATACTGCACAGATTCCTTCGTTAGAATATATCAGAGCTAACAACCAAATACAGCGTAGTGTGGAAGATAGAATTAAAGAATTGCAACAATTAGCAAAGTCAGGTATGTCAGAAAGTAAACTTAAATCCCAAAGGGGTGGGGCGGTTGATGTTTTTGTAAAACATAGAGTCAAATGGCCCCATGAACATGTGTTGGCTGGTTCCCAGAAAGAAAGAGTTTCATATGACCAACTAACTATGGGTCAATGGATGGCAGGGTTTTGCAGAACAATGCGGGATGAAAATTGTATTCAAAACAAAGATGCTATGTTAGATTACCTCATTTCGTTACTGGATGATTCTAACGATTTTTCTTGGAGTTCTGCAAAAGCCTGCCATGCAGTGCTACTTTGTCGTATGGAACAAGGGGAGATCAAAGATTACACTCAGACTGATCTCATTGATCGTGTTAGGCGAGCTCATGCCCAACGTCACACCCCCTCCACTCAAAATTTTGTAAAAAACGCTACAAAACGTGACAAAAATGCTAGGACAATGATTTGTCAATTTTTCAACCAAGGTTCATGTATGCATCGAGCCACCCATGAAACTAAAGGTGTTATTTACAAACATGTATGCAACCATTGCTTTACCAAAAATGGCAAATCTTTTCCACATTCTGAAACAGAATGTAAGAACAAATCAAAAAATACAAAAAACGAATAAGCTTGGGCGTGGGTCCTCGTACCTTGTGTTATTTTAAAACTAGAATGGTTTGGAACACAAAAAATGCTAAAAATCTTATTTCATCTGAATTGTATGCACACAAACAAACAGCTTTTCAGTGGTTTCATTCTTCCAAAGCTTTTAACAACACAAGGGATCACAGGACATATGCCCAAGTTGCAACAAATTCAAACTGCAATTCGAAACCAAATATGGTCCATAACCATGTTAATTCGGATCCCCGCATCGTCACTGTCAGTAACGACAAGGTCAAACCTAAAATCGTTACCCCTTCCAAGGTGAGTGTGAATGCAAAAGGCTGCACTTCCCCTAACAGACCCTCATATGCCAAGACAAGGGTTCAAACCATTGAAGTCGGTTCACATGCTCATCCACAGGGGTTTCTTACCAATAGGTTTCAGATTTTAACTGATCTTGATGATTCGTTATCGAATCCTTATAATGATACTGGGGATTCTGAAGGGGAATTGCAGCCTTTTAATTATAAAACAACTGAAGCACACCATGCAGGGGTGCAAGCTTTCTCTGAGAAAGCATCTGATAAACCGATGAATGGCAAATCAAGTCGCATCCATGTTGCTGGTCAAAATATCAACTTTAGTACTTCACCTTGTAATGCTAACGAAAGTACTGATACATTTAACGAGAGTACTAATATCTCAGATATATCCACGGTCATTCAGGAGCAAAGTACTAATCAAAATCATACTTTGGCTACAAATTCTCTTCAAAAAACACAGAAACATGTAGCCAAACATATAGATTGCCACTCTGAGAAAACATTACAACAAATTCCTTTATATGTGTGGCAAAATAAATATCTAAGTAGAGATCATATGGCCTGTCTAGCACAAAATGGAGGCGACTTTGGATATATTCCACTAAATGACTTGAAAATATATGAAGGTCCAGACATTGTCTGGGAAAAAGTACCTGATATCATAGAGGCTCATAAAATAATACGTAATAGTGGAGTCCCAAATTTTTTAAAATCCAGAATACCAGTACCAACTCAACTCAATCCCCAAAGATGGTATTTCCATCTTCAAGATTACTGGGACAAACAACTCCCAGATCTTATTAATTATGGGTTCCCTCTAGACTTTGATAGGAATTCCATACTTCAACCAACATATCAAAATCATACTTCGGCCATACAGCATAAGGATCAGATTGAAAAGTATATAATGGAAGAATTGAATTATGGAGCAATTTATGGCCCTTTTCAACAACTGCCATTCCCTGTTCACATTTCACCATTGATGACTCGCCCAAAGCAAAATACTGATAAAAGACGTACAATAATGGACCTCAGTTGGCCAAAAGGGGCTTCTATTAATAGTTCAATTCATAAATTCAGATATTTGGATACTTATTTCTCATTGTCTTATCCATCTATTGATCACATTGTTCGAGAAGTCAAAAATTTGGGTCCAGGTTCATTGTTGTACAAAGTAGATATCAGCAGGGCCTTTCGCCACTTGCGTATAGATCCGGGCGACATTGATCTGCTAGGAATACTTCATAAAGATCTATTCCTGGACGGATCTCTGCCGTTCGGATTTCGGCTCGGATCCGGATTTTTTGAGAGGTGCTCGGACGCAATCCGGTTCATTATGAAAAAACATAATCATAATGCACTCTTAAATTACATTGATGACCTCATATATATTGGATTACCGTCAAAAATTCATCAATCTTATCAATTTTTATTGTCCTTGCTTAAGGACCTAGGACTAGAGGTGAGTGATTCAAAATTGGTTCCTCCCTCTACATGTGTCACATGTTTAGGCATACAAGTTGATACAGTGAATAAAACACTATCTATTCCTGAAGAAAAGCTTCAGGAAATCAAATCTTTATGCCAAGAATGGACACATAAAAGAGTAGTTACTAAACAACAATATCAGTCCCTATTGGGGTCATTGTTGTATATCTCTAAATGTATAAAACCGGCTCGAATCTTCTTGAATCGCATGCTTCAGGTTTTGAGGTCACATCATAATTCCACCAGATTCAAATTAACACCTCAATTCTTCCAAGATCTATGTTGGTTCAATACCTTTTTGCACCAATATAATGGTGTTACCTACTTCGATAATAGGATACCTAGTCATGTAGTTCATTTAGATGCTTCACTAACGGGTATGGGAGCTACTTTTGCAAATATGGTATATGCATTGCCCATCCCTCCTCAGTTCCATCACCTACATATAACACAACTTGAAATGTTAAATGTAATTGTTGCACTGAAGGTTTGGGCTTCTGCATGGTCTGATAAAACTATCGATATCAAATGTGACAACTTGGCAGTAGTTGAAGTACTTACCTCTGGCAAAACTAAAGATACTTTCTTAGCTACTTGTGCCAGAAATATTTGGTTGCTTTGTGCAATATTTAACATAAATATTCGTGTTCATCATATCCCTGGCAAATCAAAAAGTATTGCTGATCTACTTTCTAGATGGAATGTAACAAAAGATCCATTAATTAAACTTTATCAGCTTTTACCACAGTTTATATGGATTAACACACATGTCGATCTTATGAAACTTAACCATCACATATAACTTTTTATTTTACAGATGGTGACAAACTAACAGCCCAGCTTGCCACCAGGGCCAGGCAGAGGTTACACATGGCTTTTCGACCAGCCACAGCCAGGACATATCATAGAATGTTCTCTGACTTCCTGGGCTTCCTGGTGGCAACTGGACTGTGCCACCATCAGGTAAACCATTCACTCTTGTTAATGTTCATGCAGTTCTTGTCTGAAAATGGCCTTACAGCAGCCAATATAGCCAATTATATGGCTGGTATTAGAGCACAGTTTATAATTTACAACCTTGACACAAACCCATTTAGACATGAACAAATTCAGTTGTTTTCTAAGGCATTAAAGCTAGATCGACCTCTACAACCAAGATCAACAAATATTATATCCACTGATTTGCTCCAACAAATTCTTCTCACCACGCAAGCATTCAAATTTCCCATACAATTTACTGCATTATATTCCTTAGCATTTTTCTCCTTCCTTAGAATTTCCAATATTCTTCCACATTCCACCAAGACCTTCGACGCCACTAGGCAGTTAGCCCGTGGGGACATTATACTTACAGACCAGGGAGCAAATGTCATAGTAAAATGGTCTAAAACAATCCAGAATTGAACTGACATACATACTATTCCAATTCCAATATTAGGTGACTCCATACTTTGTCCATATAAAGCTGTTAAGTCATTGTTGGAGCACACCCCTGGTTCTTCAAACCAACCATTATTTCTAATTCCCAGGTCCCATGGTTCAGTTCCTTTAACTGATTCAGTGGCCAGACGACATCTGCATTCCATTTCTACAACATTGAACATTTCCCCAGCCTTGAAATTTCATGATTTTAGGCGTTCTGGTGCCACTTGGGCCTTTCATAATGGTGTTCCCCTACAGGACATTATGTTCCATGGGACCTGGAAATCGGATTCTGTATGGAAATACATCAAGTCCACACCCCAACTTTCCTCACCTGTATCCTCTACCTTCCAACGTTTTTTACATCCCTAATGTTTTTTGGCTGTTTGGGTGCCTCTGTGCATCTTCAATCACAGACTTTCTCTTTATCAGTCAATCATTGTATGTAAAATTCATTTATAACCACAGTTTATAAGTTAAACCTTTTCCCCTTTTCTGACAAAGTTGTCATAGTCCCACCAGGTCCTAGTAATATGTCACCTTTGGCATGACATATGACCTTGAGAAATTCAATCACCAATTTCTCACGTTTCAACTGTCAGGGTGTCCCAAACCCTGTTTACTTGGGCTATCTGTAATGTAAATATATCATGACTAAAGTAATGGTAAAACATGCTAAACAGTATTTTTTAACTGTCAGGGTATCCCAAACCCTGTTCACTTGAGTCATTTGTAATATTAATATATCATGAGCAAAGTAATGTTATAACATGCTAAACAGTAATGGTAACTCGTACATAGATGTTATTAACATGTTTTGTAAAGATTATTATGTATACTATATGTTATATGATTGACAATCAAAGAATAGTAGAATAAATATTATATATAAACTCCAATTATTGGATTTATTTGGTTCCCTCTGGGGAATGTACGGGATGACACCTTGGTGTCAGGTAGATCATTCCTGAGAGGGTACCTTAAACTGCCATTTAGTATGCATGACCATGCTGGTTGTGAACTGGCTTCTGATTGGCTCCCCATGCCTTCTTTAGCGAAAAAATTTGAACCCTTCTTCCATTTACAGCTCACACTTGGAAGGGGTAACACCTCAAGGACATTTTAATTTATTTTCCCACCCTCCCACCCTGGTCATACTTCTGTGGGATGTGTTCTTACATGTTTTTCTCAGTTTCAGTTGCAGTTGATGGTACCTTCATCTTTGCATTGTCTGCGCCACAGGGACAGCGATTGGGCAGTGGCTACTTCCTCTGTTTAGGAACTTTAGACCATGGACACAATAATCGACTTTCTTTATTTCCATGCTCCATGTGTTATTTACCTCTATGATATATTAAACAATTGCCTCATTTCAAGAGTGTGCTGTAAATAGTGTAACAAGTAATTTTATATTATGATCATCTTGAATGCAACTGACTAAGTACTCATATTACAGTTCACTTTATTTATTTGATCATATATTATCATTTTACTACTGCAGTATTGCGCACAAAGCGCCGTGTTGTTGTTTTATTCAAATGTCTTCCACATAATTGTATGGACCTATATCTTATTGTGGCTTCTAGGTTATATCTGGTAGTTTACCTATATATATGACAACTCAATTTATAGGTAATACTGATAGGCGTTTTATACCTTTTTATGCTACTTTGAATGCTCCCTCTCTAATTTTGACTAAGAGCATCATCTTTATGGTGTTTTGCTGCCGCCTTCTATTTCGCGGCTATACTGGAGACGGTGCATTGTATGTACTTGGTCCACACTATTAACCTTTGTAGCCGCATCAGCTTAGTGCGAGCTCTGTTATGGCCAGTTCCCTATTGCGGGTGTCTGTGGGAAATCTGCAATAGGGTTCTCTGCGGTCCATCTATTTTAACTTTTACCTATCTGGACACAGCATAATGTTTTCTAGTCTCTGTGGCCGGGGCCGTCGCCAGTTGGTTGACCTATTCTTACTATTTTAGTTATTCCTGCTGTTCTGATTTTTACTGACCTTTTACACTTCTACAGCTTTTGGGACACCTTCATTGTAAAATTTCATTTCTAACCTATTCACTTCAAATAATTCTCCTTTTGGCTGTAAACCTCATTTTAAAGTACCACAAATTATCTCATACTCTGTACTTGCTGATTTCACGTAAATAATCCCATACTTTCACTGTGGGTCTTGTCTTTGAAATATGTATGCATACTTGCAACTTTCAATATTTTCCCTCCATAAAGTCTTCTTCTACTCTTTATTTCAAATTCAACACTCCTTCAAATTTGGGTGCCTCTGTGCATCTTCAATCACAGATTTTCTCTTTATCAGTCAATCATTGTATGTAAAATTCATTTATAACCACAGTTTATAAGTTAAACCTTTTCCCCTTTTCTGACAAAGTTGTCATAGTCCCACCAGGTCCTAGTAATATGTCACCTTTGGCATGACATATGACCTTGAGAAATTCAATCACCAATTTCTCACGTTTCAACTGTCAGGGTGTCCCAAACCCTGTTTACTTGGGCTATCTGTAATGTAAATATATCATGAATAAAGTAATGGTAAAACATGCTAAACAGTATTTTTTAACTGTCAGGGTATCCCAAACCCTGTTCACTTGAGTCATTTGTAATATTAATATATCATGAGCAAAGTAATGTTATAACATGCTAAACAGTAATGGTAACTCGTACATAGATGTTATTAACATGTTTTGTAAAGATTATTATGTATATTATATGTTATATAATTGACAATCAAAGAATAGTAGAATAAATATTATATATAAACTCCAATTATTGGATTTATTTGGTTCCCTCTGGGGAATGTAAGAATTACAGGAGAAACAATTAAATATTCCTCTTCTCAGAAAAAAAGAAGATAATTTAAAAGAAAAAAAAATATTACAAGATATTGAGCATCTAGAGGTAATAAATAATAAGAATTTGCAACTTCTGTCTGACAAAAAGACTGAACTAGAAGATATCAGAAATGTAAGATTACAAGGCCAAATAGTACGATCTAGATAAAGTGGTTAGTTGAAGGTGAAAAACCTTCAAGTTACTTCTGCAATATTGAGAATAGAAATTTCATAGAAAAAACGATTAAAAAGCTTAATACACAAGATGGTAAAATTTTGAATTATCAAAAGAAATTTTAGCATATATAAAAATCTACTATGAAAATCTGTTTGCAAATAAAGATAGCTTTTTGGAGGATGTTAATTTAGCTGAACTTTTGAAAAAAGCAAATATTAGAACAGCTTCAGATCATGAATTGGGGAATTTAATAACAACACCTGAATTTGGACAGGTTTTGAAGGCCATGAAACTTAATAAAACACCTGGAATGGATGGGATAACAACCAAATTTTTGAAATTTTTGGGGGCCAAATATTTTGTTATTAATGTTATAAATTGTTGTCTTTTGAAGGGAAAGCTATCAACTACCTTGCAACAGAGTATTATTATATGCATTCCAAAAGGGGATAAAGACCGAACTCAAATGAAGAACTGGAGACCAATCACTTTTTGGTGAACTACTTATAAATTAGCATCAGGTGTTATTGCCATGAGAATAAAATCTATTTTAGTTGAAACAGTCTATTTCGGGATCCAAATCAAATTAAAGTCCTCACATAAAAGTTACCATCATCATCTTTTGACAACCCAGTTATTTCAAGTTCAAAATTATTTTTAAATAAAATAGCAACCCCTCTAGCATTTGTTTTGTTCCATGTATAAAGCATTTGTTTCCACAAATTCCAAAAACTGTCCGAGTATACACTACTACCCAGTGTGTGTCTTGAAGACACACTATGTTTGCTTTTGTTTCTTTAAAATATGTTAATACCTCAAGTCTTTTTTCGTTTTCAAGTTTTTCCTATTTTGTAAACCTCTACAGTTTGCACATAACACACAGATGTTTTTTGATGGTATGCAGGCCGTACTATCAAGTTATATGCAAGAGACAGTTTTTCTTATTTTCAATTGGGCATATACAGAGAAATCAGATATTCTGTATATTCTGTGTATGATTCCAATGTCACAATGCAATTGTCATTGCGAGGTCACAAACCTAGCTTGTGATACTTGCTGTCTTTCAATAAAAATATTTCTTCGCATTTTAAGTCTTGAAATTGACACAAAGATAATAAAAAGGGAGGTAGTGTGTTTATCATTTTTATTTATTTCTGTTTTCACTTTCTTTTTTTTTTTTCGTTCAACTCCTTGACAGTCCATCACAAAAAATAAATTACCCTGAGTGATTTTCGCCAAGAAGTGGCTTTTAACAAATATTTTTACATCCACCAGGAGTTTATGTTTTTGTGTGCTTGTTTGTCTGCCTGTTTATTTTTTTGGTGTTTAGATTACTCCAGAACTAATGAACAGATCTTTATAAAAATTTGTATGTGGGTATAGGACCTGGCGAAAGGAAGAAGTTTCTATTTTTTGGAAAAGATCTGGATAATCTTTTGGATACAAAAAAAATCATGAATTTTCCGAGGTCCTATTTTCAATGTATTTTTAATGACTTTGGCCTTCTTCAAAAGTAATGAACAAATTTTGATGATAAATTTTTAGTATCAAAATGGGGCTGGCCATGGAAAGAAGTGATTGTAATTTAGGAAAGATCCAGTTAATATTCTGGATACCAATAAACCTCCAAAATCTTTGGAAATGCCACCATAGTGGACGTGTGTGCTCAGTGGTTTCTGGTACACTTTGTGCCCATTTTATAAATTAACATTTATAATAAAGTCGTAAACTATTGTGAACTCACAAAATACCAACAAATTGTTTATTCAGTGTCTGGATGTGTGTGTTCAGGTATGGATATGTTCCTCAGTGGGAGAAATCCACTGAAAATTAATTAACATATTTGGTTTATTTTATTGTCTTCCTTACAATACTTTATAACACTTGCAAGACTGGTCACATCGATTCGAGTGTTTTGCTCTGAGTGCATCTTTCAGAAACATTAATAGCTAATTTGCATTCACTATTGAATATGGTTTTTGGCAATCAGTGTACTGCCCTGTTGACTTAGGCACAGATGTTGTGTGACTATTAAATTTATAGGAAACTTTTTTGTTATATCAGTAAATCAATGCCTATTGATATCTAAGAAAAACTGAAGTTTTAATTTCAGCCAATTGGCATTTTTAGGATTTCAACAAGTAAGATTGGCCTCAGGTGTACTCTTAACTAGATCAGTTAAAATGGGAACTAGTCACCACTACGCTGATCAGAGTGGCCATTCAACCAAGAAAAACAGATGCAGAACAAAATCTCTTGAGGTGAATGAACCAGTTGTAGGATGAATGCAAGTAGGTGACTTATCATAAAGTAAACAAACACTAGAGGGTTTAAAGAGGTTCTCAACCTTATTGCCAACCTTATTGCCTAAACTATTGGATGAGGAACTACCCCACAAGTCATTATGTGCATTAAAATCTCCAATAAATAGAAAAGGTGCAGGTAACTGGTTGACTAGATGATCAAGATCTCTTTGTGCAACATTATGTGGTGCAATATGTTCATTACATGCAGTTACAGTTCTATGTAAAGATATCTTAATTGTATCAAATTCAAGTACACCTTTCGTAACAAAAATGGAGCAGCCTACCATGGCTCTCTGATCTGCTTCTGACATAAATGTTTTAAAATGATTGTCAAATATCTAATGTTTACATTTTCTGAATCTTAAATTTTATTTCCTGCAATGCTATAATGCAGGGTCTAAAATTGTAAGAAGTTTGACCCACAGCAAAGAGAGTTCCACGGTACTATTCATTGTTGTTTGGTCTCATTTTTACATTCTTATTTTCACGCTGCCCTTGTGTATTTCTGAATGAGAGGGGTTCATTAACTCACATCATTTCACTTTTATCATCGCCCAAAACATCAAATTTATGGTATTGTTTAAAGGATCATTAGACTCCCTATGTTCTTTCTTAAAAATTAATCTCCTCTCACTTATTGTCAATTTAAGAGTGAGAAACTTTTCTCACTTGATAAACTGATTTTAGTCCTTTTATATGTTTGTCAACTGCATACTTTTTAGTTTGATTTCAAATTCCTCAGTCTGTCTTTATTTCCTTTTCCTCTGTCTGTTTCTGACATGCCTTATAATTTGGTGTGTTGTTTCCTTGGCAGTTAACACCTTGGGTTCATTCTTGTATCCCTGAGAGTCTGTGTGATTTTCTCCCCCACATATATTACAAAGCTAGCTTTCTGTAGTTGAATTTAATATGACCAAATTTTTGACATTTATCACATATCACTGGATGAAGCATAAATTGTGACACAGCCACCCTGAAGTAACCAACCCTGATATATTTTGGTAAGGTCTGGCTTTGAAATGTCAAGATGAGAGACCCTGTTGGTTTCCTTTGGCCATCTCTAAAAGCAGAAATCCTGTCCACTTTGATGACACCCTTAGTTTTAGGCCTTCTAGTATTTCTTCACCAGAAGAGTCTTTAATGTCTGGGCATCTAATGACTTCTTTTTAAGTACGAGCTCTAGCGAGGCTCGCACTTCTAAATATCACTTGTAGGCCAGGTGTAGGATGGATCTGACTAAGAATTTGTTTTTGTTACCAGATTTTCATAAATTCTAGTGCACCACTTGTGTCTCTGATTGCTTTGCAGCTCTTGCATGTAGGCCAAAACACTCTTTTGCCTTGCATAGTGCTCAACTTGTAATGAGGTGATGCATGGATGGGAATAGCATTGTCCATTGTCGGACTCAATTTTGTAGTTTTCATTAGTTTGGTGCTTTGCATTTATTTTCTACTTCAACTAAATTACTGCAATTTCATAGTTTCTTGATATTAAAGATATTAAGTCCTAGTATTGCAACAATAGCCTTGTTAACAGCAAATAGAAACAGCCTACACAATAGTCTTTCATCATCTGTTCCCTTCACTAATAGAAAATGAGGCTCTCCTTTTTCTCTATCTGTCCTTTAGAAGTCATACTAAATCTACTTGTTTGTTCATTGCCAGTGCTCTCCACCCATTCTCTGAGGCCAACAAATGGATATCATAATAACGTGGACCTGACATCTGCTCAATGATATCAGAGATACATCAGTAATATACTAAAATAACACATAAAAAGTGAACCTTGATTAATCTGTTAAGCATTAACTCAACCCAACCAAACTCAAAGTTGGTAAAAGCTCATTAAGTCCAGCCAGCCTAATCTTCCGACTATTTTGAAATTGAGGTCAAAGTTTCTATTGCTTTGTCAATACGACCACATAGTATTGGCTCAACAACCAGGACCTTCTCTTCCACTGACATGGATTGTAACCTAGTTCAAACAGACTGCCCCATTGAGTCACCTCTTACAACATGCTACAGGATACTATAGCCTAATCTGTTCTCCGTATTCACAGAGTACAGGAAATGCACCACTTGAAGTTCATTGGACATTTATTGAAACTGATAAATGTACCATTATAATACATACCACTAATATTCAAACATATACAAACTACAACTGTTTAAATGTTTAATAAGTTTATACTCCAAATACAACCTACTGTTGCCTTGTGACTAACACTCTAGTGCTTAATCTCCCCTATTCAAAGGGGACTCTGAGGTGCAATAGAACCAAAACAGTTAACCAATTTCAGTAACCAGGGACCACGGTTTGAGCTGCTTTTTGAAAGAGGCTACGGATGGTGGGCACACAAATGTCATCAGGAAGAGCATTCCTAACAGAGGGATAGCAAAAGCATAATCAAACTGTTTGACAGATTTATGAATGGAGGGTTGGAACTCTGGAATGACAAGGAAATTACCACCACTCTGACTGCGTTTGGTACTGTAAGAACTGCTGTAGGTGGAGATATATAGGTTAAATTACTTCGGGAAAACCAGTGTGAAGAAGCTTGTAAACAAGGGAGGCTGAATTAAAAACTGAGCAATGTTCAACAGAAGGTTAATGCAATTTCTTAAGCACAGGAGTTATACTAGTATATCTGCTGGTATAGATACGATTCTAGCTGCACTATTTTGGATGCACTGTAATTTACGAAGACTGGACTTAGAGAGACTCTTGAAAAGTGAGTAATTGTAATCCAGCCAACTACTTACAAGAGCATTGGTCACAAGTACAGAAGGATCATGAGTAAGAAACCACCTGACATGTCTAAAGTGAGTTGCACAAAACAACTTTTGCAGACATTCTGAACATGTTTCGACAAGGAAAAATCAGAATCAAACCACACACCCAAATTCCTGACTGACTCATCAGGGCAGAGAGGACTACCCAAGATAGTAGTTGGCTTTCAACTTATCCCTCTGTCTTTTTGAACCAAATACAATAAACTCAGTCTTATCTGGATTCAGTTTGACTTTACTAGTTGACATCCACTCTTTTACATCATCTAGGCACCTGTTCAACTGTTCAAAGGCAGCAGATGAATTTTTCTGTGATAGATGGACATAAATTTGGGTGTCATCTGCATAAAAATGAAACTTTATTACTTTATGTTTACCAATAACCAAACTGAGGGGCGTAGTGTACAATGAAAACAATAAAGGACCCAAGACAGAACCTTGGGGCACACCAAATAGGAGTTTACAAAGACAGGTAGGAAGTAAAGCATTTTAGAACAGAACCTCAAACTCCAAACCAAGTTTGAAGACAACTAAGAAGAGTGAAATGATCAATGTTGTCAATGCTGCCAAGAGGTAAAGCAGTATCAAGGCAGTAGGTTCGCCTCTTCACAAGGATAAGTGAACTTCATTTTTTATGGAGTTGTCTCAGTTGAGCGACCTGTTTTATATGCAGACTGGAGTGCATTCTGTTAGTTATGGACATGGATGAGTTCGAACAGTTGCTTAGCAACTGCTCATTCAACCAGTCTTTATAGATAGATTTTGATAGTGGTAACAATATAGTTATTTGAATTGTCTGCTGGAAGAGAAGCCTTTTTGATAAGAGGAGTTTTAAAACCATCAGGCACACAACCCTCCAAGAATGAACAGTTGATCAACTTTGTAATTGATGGCAGTAGTATATCACTACTCTCCTTGATGTGTAATGTTGGCCATAGATCCAACAAGCAAGAATTTTAGGTGAGTTTCTAATTATTTTATCAACAGCGTCTTCAGAAACTTGAGTAAAGGCAGCAATATTCTGAGGATCAGAATGATGATAAACATCATTTTCAGTGCCAGAGGGGACAAAAATAGGTCTAATTTTCTTTATTTTATACAAGAAAAAGGAGGCAAACTGGTCAGCCAATGATTTGCCAGACTCATGAGTTCAGAGTTTTGCGCATGACATTGTGACTGTTGTCTAAGATAACAAGTGTTAACAAGTGCATTGCACCAAGCATAGGATTTTTAGCCCTTCACCAAGTTCTTTCGAATTTGTGCCTAAGGGACTTTGCATATCGATAAGAATCAGACAACCAATCTGCTGAATCTTTCTTTGTCAGTCTAGATACCAGTGGTGCATGCCTGTCAAGAACATCATCTTGACCATGTACATATTGCTCATAAAGGAGAACTAAAGCATTAGCTAGAGACTTGAAGGAAGTCTTTTTGAGATTGGAGGGGAGATCAGACATGTTGTTACGATGGTAGCTCTTGTATTGCTCTTTTATTTGGAATATGTGCTGCTTGACAAGGAAAGGCAATTGATATTTGACTAATGCATGATCAAATAAAAAATCACAGATTCTGATATGAACAATAGTACCTGACACTGGGGGATAGAATTGATGTCGTGTATGTCATACTACAGATGGGTAGGTTGATTAACTGACTGTTTAAGATCACAAGAATCAAGAGAGGTCATAAATTTATAACCATCACCAACTGGTATAATTTATAACCGTCACCCACTGGTACATCAACATGAATGTTGAAGTCACCACAGATATAATATGAAGAGTTAATAGATGACAGGAAACCAATAAAAGACATGAACTCTTTCTGGACGTTGCAGGTAGATGATCCTGAAGGGCAGTAAATGCAGGTAAGTGGCAGTGAGTGACCATGAAACCCAATTGACACCATAATGTTCTCAAATGACCAATAGAAAGTAGATTCGATATTATGTAGTATATAGGAGGATTTAATGAAAAAGCCAAAACCAGAACCAATACATGATAGGTGAGGCCTTTGAAGAAATATGAAATCAGGAGTAATAGACTGTACAAAGATATCCGTGTCAGATAGATGGACATGGGTTTCGGTAAGACAGAGAAGTTTAAGGTAATAAAGGCCAATTTTGTAATTTATAACATGTCTTACTCTCTGCTTGATCACCCCAGGATCAGATATTTTCAAAAGTCAATGCGTATAAACAGGTCTTTGGCTTTGACCTCTCACAATGTTATTGACCTTTGCATGTTAGCTCGGATTTCTGAATCTTGTGACCACCTTAATTTCCCAGAGGTGTTCAGGGCCATTTTTCTCACCGGTTTCTTCGGGTTTTTCAGATTGTCAAATTTGGCTCCTCACTCCATCTTGACCTTTGACCCATCTCGTCATTTGACAGGTCATGACCTTTTCTTCACCAAAAATTTGGTGAAGATTTTGATTAAGTGGTCTAAAACCATGCAAAACAGAGATGCTGTTCAGGTTATATCACTACCTAAAGTTTCAAATCGGGCTATATGCCCTTTTAGGGCCCTTAAGGCCCTCAAAAAATTTTATCCTATGACGGCTACCCAGTCTGCATTTCAAATCCACACATCTAGTGGTTGGCAACCACTTACAGATTCAAGAGTCAGAAAGGCCCTAAAGTCTGTTAATATGACCTTGGGTTTGGATCCAGCCTTTTTTACATATCATTCCTTTCGCAGGTCTGGGGCAACATTTGCTTATAACGCCCATGTCCCCATTCAACAAATAAAGCGCCATGGCACATGGTCCTCTGAATGTGTCTGGAGGTACATTCAGTCGGACCATGTGTCAGGGGAGGCTCTGGCTTTTGCACTGGCTGATGTGATAAATGCTTAATGTCACTGCCTCTACTGTTGGGGTTGAGGGATTACATATTACATATTATTATCTTTTACTTGTAATTTTTAGTAACCTTGTAAACCTTTAGGCCTCTTGACCTTCAGCTCTCAGGGTGACCTTCAGTTGACCTTATGTGAATCAACACCTCGGATTAGAGGTCCTTCTTGACATCAATCACCTTTGACCTACTGGTCAGTCCTGTAACCTCTCAAGGTCACCCTCTCTGCTTGGGCCAGGTTGGCTTTTAGGTATTTCTTTGTAAACCATTCTCTAATTTTTGTCAGCATGATCATATTATGGACAATGACTTTAACTTGTATTTATCATGCTGAAGATTGTTTTAAATGTCTATTTTACAATGACCTGTAAATATTTCTTAGACTTAGATATATATATAACTTTTATACGTAACTTTTACTCTGTTAAATGTATTAAAATCAAGTACCCTCAACCCAGTGTCTTTTAATGTCTTTGGGGTGGGGACTGTCACTTGGGGTGTTTAGGCACCCCAGATGTCAGTCCTGCCCCTAAGGCATTTGTATGTGTGTGTATAACCTTAAAGTCAGACTTTAAGGTACCAGTCTGATGTTGCCACTAACCAAGTGACCTAAGGTTACCAAGTAATGCTATAAACAAGCAATCTTATTGGGGGCCTCCCTGATTTACAGTTTTTAACTCCTGACCCTTAGCAATCTAAACTTTGGTGTCACATTGAATTTGAACTTGGAGGGAAGACATGTTGAAAAACTTTCCCAGCCCTCCCTCCCTCTTATGCTGTAAAATAATTAGAGGGATTACATATTACATATTATTATCTTTTACTTGTAATTTTTAGTAACCTTGTAAACCTTTAGGCCTCTTGACCTTCAGCTCTCAGGGTGACCTTCAGTTGACCTTATGTGAATCAACACCTCGGATTAGAGGTCCTTCTTGACATCAATCACCTTTGACCTACTGGTCAGTCCTGTAACCTCTCAAGGTCACCCTCTCTGCTTGGGCCAGGTTGGCTTTTAGGTATTTCTTTGTAAACCATTCTCTAATTTTTGTCAGCATGATCATATTATGGACAATGACTTTAACTTGTATTTATCATGCTGAAGATTGTTTTAAATGTCTATTTTACAATGACCTGTAAATATTTCTTAGACTTAGATATATATATAACTTTTATACGTAACTTTTACTCTGTTAAATGTATTAAAATCAAGTACCCTCAACCCAGTGTCTTTTAATGTCTTTGGGGTGGGGACTGTGAAGAAATATGAAATCAGGAGTAATAGACTGTACAAAGATATCCGTGTCAGATAGATGGACATGGGTTTCGGTAAGACAGAGAAGTTTAAGGTAATGTAATGTACAATATCGGCAAGGAATGGGCTGTTGTTCCTGGATGTGTGATTCAGTACACCCAACATGAGAGTACCAAGGTTAAGGTACACATCACAGCCCTGTAAAATTAACAACATAAGCCCTCTTCCAATATAACCAAGTCAATTGAGTACTTATTGCACAAGATACTCTCGATGGAACTACTCATACCTATGAGCAAGTGCAACTGTAAACAGTGTCATGAAGAGGAGTACTCAAAGAATGAACATGATTTTTGGATTGTTGAGAAGTAAGAGGCCCTAGCCCTAAGGAGCATTGTGCGGAGTATTAATACAGTACAGTACAATGCTGAGACAAATAGACATTTCCTAAGAGGACCAAAAGGGAACAGATGTGTGTGAATTTGTTTTAACATTGCAATTAACAGTATATAGGTCATATGACGATGGGTAGTTTTATGGGCAGAGGAAACCAGTCCATACAGTTGTTCAAGGTTCTGTACTGTAAACTGCCGACCAACTTTCCCACATAAGGTCCGGGGTTTGAACTGCCGACCTCAACTATCTTGGTCTCCGGATTCCACTATTTTTTAAGTATTTATTTACCCTTTTATAACAAGGTGCATTTAGACTGGGCAGGCGAGGGTACCAATCCTGCCATCAATTCCCCTTTACAGTGCCATTCATACACAGTATGAATTTATTTATTTATTTGGGGTTTTACGTCGCTTTCAACACTGTACAGGTCATATCACGACAGGTAGTTGGAAGGGCAGAGGAAACCAGTACATAGAGTTCGCTAGGGTTGTGTACTGTAAACTGCCGACCAACGGCAAGCAACTACCAGCTTTCCCACTTGAGCCCGTGCGCATACACAGTATGAAATGATATTTGTAAAACTCTTTTAAATCATATGCATAAAAAAACCTGTTAAATACTACATAAATTTTCTGATGAAAAAAAAGAAATTCTTAAAAAAAATTCTTAAAATGGCTGGGCAACCATAAATCTCCCACCTGCAGAGGGGACAGCCTCAGTTGTAAGAAACGGAAGACCCGCCATCATACTACACAATATAACTGTGCATATAATTGTGTCACTCTTTTTTTCTTTTATAATTTATTAACCCTTTTTTAAAACAATTTAAACAAAAGTGCAGAAGTCCTGGGTGGGCGAGGGTATTAAACCCCACCATCAAGACTGTACATTGCGTAAACATACACAATATTTGTTTACTACTATTTCATTACATATTACCACAATGATAAGATCTTATTGCAATATGTATTAAAACTATTGAACCAAGGCCTCTTTGTTTCACATGCTTGAAATATACAATTGTAATGGTATATGCAATGTTTACACTCTGGTGAAGACTATTAAGTTTATAAGACTGTTTTGTTTGTTTATTTGGGGTTTAACGTCGCTTTCAACACTGTACAGGTCATATCACGACGGGTAGTTGGAAGGGCAGAGGAAACCAGTACATAGAGTTCGCTAGGGTTGTGTACTGTAAACTGCCGACCAACGGCAAGCAACTACCAGCTTTCCCACTTGAGGCCATGACGGGGATCGAACCCCGGCCTCAGAGGTGGGAGGCGAGAGTGTTACCACTCTGCCACCGTGGCCCCTAAGACTGTTTTGAGTCCTCACATTTAACCCATGTACAATATATCCCAAAAGAAATAACTGATATGACATTGTTTCTTGTAATGGTTATGTGTTGCACACCATCCTCATCTAATCCCTAACTAATATCTTCCCAAATTCTTTTTGTACAATTACAATAGAATAACAAATGTCCAGATCCCAATATGTTCAAATTTTAATCTCCGGATTCAAATATGTTTAAATTTTAATATTGCAAAATGGCAACACCGATTTCATGATTATTTGGACCAGCAATTAGTTGACCTTTTGGATATTTGACTTCCTTCTAGACTTTGATAGCAATTCTCAATTAGTATCTACTAAAAAATCATGCATCTGCTAATCAATTTGTTCAACATGTTGCACATTATATTGACGAGGAGTTGACACATGGTGCAATTTTAGGTCCCTATAAAGAGAAACCAATTGATTTACATGTCTCATCATTTATGACTAGGGAGAAGCCAGATTCCCAGTGAGGTTGTAAGATTGTGGACCTTAGCTGGCCTCTAGGGATTTCTGGTAAATCTGGGATCGACAAGGACATGTTCTTGGACTCTCATATATTGTTGAATTATCCATCTCTTGATAATATTATTAAGAAAGTCATTCAGTTGAGTCCAGGTTCACTAATCTATAAAGTAGATATCAGTAGAGCCTTCAGACAACTAAAGGTTCCGGGACTTGGATTTACTTGGTCTCAAGTTAAAAGACTACTATATCGACCAATCGGTCGCATTTGGGTTCAGACAGGAATCTTTTTCTTCGCTATATTATGACTAAGCAAGGGTTTCAAAATTTATATAATTATGTGCACTATTTTTATGCACACTATTGCAGTTAGGTTTGGATGTTAACCCTAAAAAGTTGGTATCTCCTTCTACCACTGTTAATTGCTTAGGTTTAATGATAAATACTGAAACCAGAACTATCTCTGTCCCTTCTGACAAGCTTTCTGATATCATTGCCACCTGTCAAAATTGGCAGAATAGAAAATTGTGTTCAAAATGACAATTGCAGTCCCTTTTGTAGTCCTTATTGTATATATCTAATTGTGTTAAACTGATCCGCATATTCTTAATAGAATGCTCCAGCTATTGAAGGATAATCATGGGGGTACCTCCATTACTTTACCTTCTGAAATTTTCAAAGATTTTACTTGGTTCATATTGTTCTTGAAATAATTTAATGGAGTTGTTTTTTATGATGTCAAACCCATTTAAGCTGAGCTTGCTTTAGATACCTCTCTCACGGGCTTAGGTGGCCATTATGGCAATCAGTGTTATGCACTTCCCCCACACAGGAATTTACTAAACTATACTATTGTACACTTGGAGATGATCAACATAGTAGTTGTCATGAAGATTTGGGCTTCCCAATTGCGTAATTCAAGAATTTTCATAAAGTTTGACAATATGGCTGTAGTGGAAATCATAGCTTTTGGCCACACCAGGGATCAAATTCTTGATGTTTGTGCCAGGAATATCTGGATGTTAGCTGCTTTATATAATATTAGTATGTAGAGCATATAGCTGGTAAGACGAATGTTACTGCTGATATTTTATCTTGATATACATTTGATAATGCATGGAGTAAGCTATTAACTTACTTGCCTGATCCTGTTTGGATCCCTATGCATAAAGACTTGACTTGTTTAAATTACGATATATAGTTTCAGATTCTGCCTCGGTGACAGCCCAGCTCACCACCAGGGCGTTTGATCGATTGGCTTCTGCCTTCAGACCTGCTACAAGGATTATTTGTTTATTTGGGGTTTTACGTCGCTGTAAAGGTCATATCACGATGGGTAGTTGGAAGGGGAGAGGAAACCAGTACATACAGTTGGTCAAGGTTCTGTACTGTAAACTGCCAACCAACGGCAAGCAACTACCAGCTTTCCCACTTGAGGCCGTGCCGGGGATCGAACCCCGGCCTCAGAGGTGGGAGGCAAGAGTGTTACCACTCTGCCACCGTGGCCCTGATCTGCTACAAGGAAGGCCTATGATAGGATATTTCATGATTTTGTGGAATTCTTGGTGGTGGCTGGTATGTCAGTGCCTCAGGTAGATATAACTATACCTCTCATATTTATGGAATATCTCCATACAAAGCACATAAAAGTTCTCACAATTAACAATTATATATCAGCTGTCAGGTCTTCTTTCATAAGATTTGGCCTTACTCTTGCACCTTTTAAGGCCACAGAATTGCTATGTTTTTAAAGGTCCTCAAAATTAATAGGCCAATTTTTGCCAAAGTCATCCCTGTCTTCTCTGAAGTGGTCCTTCTGAATACCACAAAGATCTCTGAAACCTTAGAATCCCCTTATGTGTTCATTGCACTGTATTTGCTGGCCTTTTTCTCCTTTTTGAGACTGTCTAATCTAGTTCTCCACGCAAAGGCTCATCATGGCCTTCCTAGGCACTTAGCCAGGGCTGATATTATATTTTCAAATCATGATGCTACAGTACTCATAAATTAGTCTGAGACCAGAGTAGAACTCAAGTTACCACCATACAAATACCTTTTTGCATGCCTCCCCCTTTGCCCTGTTCCTGCTTTGAAGGCTATCTTAGCTGTGGTACCAGGTTCTGCCAATGACTCACTGTTTTCTGTCTCTGGGAGTGGCTCAGTATACTCTTTGGCTGACAGCATAGTTAGGAAACAGCTAAAGCGTGTCCTTACTCTCCTCAACTTGCATCATTGTGGCTATACTTGTCATACATTCAGGAGATCAGGAGCCTCCTGGGCGTATGACCATGGAGTGCCAATTGAAGTCATTAAAAGACAGGGGACTTGGGCCTCTGAATATGTGTGGAGCTATATTGACTCTGCCACTGCTGTTTCCTCCCCACTACTTTGCATTGAGACAGCACCTACACTCCTAATGGGGTTTGGGTGGCTTTATCTTTTATTGTACACTTACCTTTTAACTTTCCTTTACTTGTATCCATTCATAAAGAGCAAATTAGGTCATAATTCAAATTAGGTTGTGTTATGTTTGCTTATCAGTTCATATAAGAGGGTTCTCCTTGCATAGCCACTGTCTCCTTTGGGACCAACATTATCAATTGCTACAAGTTATTTTAACTTTTAATTATTGTAAATATTATTATTATTGCCTGTGCATTATTATGGCAATATATAAACATATACATATATAATGTGGCTAACTGTTAATATTATCTGTCATTGCATGTACATTTTACTAGAGCAATGACATATGGCTAATAATGTTTACTACAGCCAGATCATTTCATATCATGGACCTATACTGATGCTAGATTCACTCTTGATGCAAAGAATATATTTACAAAAACCTTTTAGTGTACAGTTCTTAGTATTCTGTAATAATAATAAATGTATAAAACCCTGGTTTCTTTGTTGTGTTATCATCAATAAGTGCTCTTGTCACTGTGGACCTTGAATTTTTTACCTTGATTTGAGGTCAGGGGAACAAGTTTCCTATGGATTTTGCTTTAGATGTCAGTTTTTGGACTTTAGGGTAAGGCCTTGCGGGCCTGACTGAGTTAGAATTCCTTTGGCACTTAATCTCTTTGGAGGTGTTAAGACTTTGTGGGTCTCTTAGTGGAAGCCAGGTTGGGTCCTGTGTGCTTATATTGCTGGGCTGGTGGAATGTAAAACTCGTGGTCACTATGGCAAAGTCAAAGGAAAAATCAAGGTCACACCATGGTGTTGCACACCTAAAACCCATAAGCAATGTCCCTACTAAGTATCAACTTCCTACACTTTACGGTTTCAGAGATACTACCCGAACAAAATTTTAAGGTCACATTCAACACATTGTATAGGTCATATCACGATGGGTAGTCCTATGGGAAGAGGAAACCAGTACATGCAGTCAGTCAAGATTCTTTACTGTAAACTGCCGACCAATGGCAAGCAACTACCAGCTTTCCCACTTGAGGTTGGGGCAGGATTCGAACTCTGATCTCAGATGTGGGAGGTGAGAGTGTTACCACTCTGCTGCGTGGTGCTCTTTATAGGCCAAGGTCACTACGGCCAGCTCAAAGGTCAAATCAAAATTACACAATGACTTAGCACACCTACAGCCCCCAACCAATGTGCCTACCAAGTATCAACTTCCTACACCTTACAGTTTCCAAGATATAGCCTGGACAAGATTTTCAATCTCAAGGTCACTATGGCAAGGTCAAAGGTCAAATCAAGGTCGCTCCATGACGTTGCACACCTACACCTCCTAACCAATGCCCCTACCAACTATCAACTTCCTACACCTTACGATTTCTGAGATACAGCCCAGATAAACTTTTTCAAGCCGCCCGCCCATCTGGACACCATGGGTAAAAGCAATACTTAAGGGCTGTGGGGTAAAAATGAGCAGACGTCTTGTAAAAATACCTTTCTAATAATATAAATAACATATTTACAGGTTACATGGTTTCCACATATTAATGGAAAATTGACTCTCCTGCTATATTATTTTTGACAAACATCTCTGCAGAGAAATAATGAATTAAGTGATGTCATAGAAGTCGTGCATATTATCACAAGTGCCTTTACGAAATAGGCAATATCATGGATTGGGCGTAACATAGACAACATATACAAACACACAATGATTGGCAAAAAACCAAATCACAAAATTATAACTGACTAGAAGACACAAAAAATAAGTATACTACAAAGGTAAAAAAGAACAACAAATAAGATAAGACATAAAAATAATGAAAGAGTTTAAATATTGCAATATTATTTTAAAGAGAGACTAGAAAAACCATAAACAAGAAAAAGAATGAATTAAAAACCAAAATATAACTATAACATTATTATGCAAGACTAGATTTTACAGAATAAATTAACATGAAGAACAAAGAACAATATAAATTAATTAAAATTTTTTGAACAAACCAACTTCTTTTAAATAATTTATAACATTGTAAGTATTTTCATTAAATAAATTTTTCATTGAATTTATATTTCTATAATATTTAATTCTAGTGTCATGTAGGTCAATACAGTCTAATAATATGTGCTTGACTGTATCGGGACAATGACAGGGAATGCAGCAGGGCATATCTTCACCTTTCAACAGATAACTGTGTGTGAAATAGGTGTGTCCTATATGGGCTCGAGTTATAACTATTTCCTCTCTACGAGATAAGCCCGTCCAAACATAAAAATCTCCAACAGTAGGGTTTATTTGGAATAGTTTGTTATCAGGACATGCATTCCATTGAGCTTGCCACTTTTGTTTAAAAACAATATTTACATTCACTTTCAAGTCTGTATAGGGGACTTTCAAGTCTAAAACATTAAAATTCAGGGCCTGTTTGGCAAGTTCATCTGCTTTTTCATTGCCCTTTATGCCTACGTGACTTGGAACCCAAGCTAAAACAACTTTCTTATTCACTGACAAACAATCATTAAAAAGTTTTAAAATATCTTGAATAAAAGGATGATCACAGTTGTTGCTATCAAGAGCTTGAAGACTAGATAAAGAATCAGTGAATATGATAAAATGATCCCAATCACAATTTTTTACAATATTAAAAGCCATTTTAAGAGCCTGTAATTCAGCTGTGAATATACTAGCATTGTCAGGACGTCTAACCTGGGCACTGAGGTTATTAGATGTAGCAGCTGCAGCAACCCTATTTTCTGCCTTCGATCCATCAGTATATATAGCCCTATGGTCAGGATAACAACTTTTTAACTGCGCAAATAGACTTTGAAAAAGACAATCATCACCAAGATGTTTCTTTGATGGGTGAGATATAAGTCTATGTGAGGCCTCTGTACAGTGCAGGGTGGGTCATCTGGCAATGACACAGTCTGAATTAAATCCAGCTGAGGACAGACAAGAAACAAATCTTCCTCTACATGATGCCCAAAAGATCTTTTTGCAGATGGTTTCTTATCATAAATATCATAAAACTGGGGGTTAAAAACAACATCGTAAGCTTGACTGTCAGGATTACTTCTCAATTTCAAATCATACTGAATACATAATTTATCAAACCTTAAATACAAGGGTGGTTCATTTGCCTCTAAATACAAGCTTTGCATTGGAGAAGTCCTGAAGGCTCCCAGGCATATTCTTAAGCCCTGGTTTTGAATGGGTTCCAATTTCTTAAGATAAGACTTCCAATCTAGAACGAACAAATGAACGATAAAGTCTCATTAAAACACTTCTATCTGCTCCCCAATCCATTTTGGCAACTACTTTCAGTAAGTTCATGGCTTTTTTACATTTCTGAGGAATATAATCAATGTGTGCCTTAAAATTCAGTTTACTGTCAAATATAACACCAAGGAACTTAGTTTGTGAAACAACAGGGATTTGTGAATTATATATTGTCAATGTTGGGTCTGGATAAAGTTTTCTTTTATTACAGAAATGCATGCAAACAGTTTTGGTTTTAGAAAATTTAAAACCATTTTCATCAGCTCATTTTTCTACCTTATTCAGACACAACTGAAGTTACCTTTCTATTGAAGCCACATTTCTAGAAGAACAAGTGATTGAGAAATCATCAACAAAAAGAGACTTTTCAAAGCTAGCTGGAATCACATCAGCAATACTGTTAATCTTTAAAATAAATAACATAACTGAGAGGATGCTGCCTTGCGGGACACCCATCTCTTGCCCATGTATATCTGAATAAACAGATCCTAAACGAACTCTAAAAACTCTATTTGATATAAAATTCTGAATAAACATGGGCATTTGCCCCCTTAAGCCTACTTTATGTAGATCTCTAATAACACCATATTTCCAAAAAGTATCGTAGGCCTTTTCTGAATAAAAAAATACAGAGACTACATGGTTGCCTTTTAAAAAGGAATCTTGAATAAAAGATTTAAGTCTTACTAATTGGTCTGTTGTAGTTCGACCTTTTCTAAAACCACTTTGATACTTTGTTAAAATATTATTTTTCTCAAGGAACCAAACTGATCTAGTATTAATCATTCTTTCCATGGTTTTGCATACACAGCTCGTCAGAGATATGGGACGATAATTGGACGGGTTTGGCTGGTTTAGGAATAGGTATCACAGTGGCCTCTTTCCAGCATTCAGGGATTTCACCTGAAGCCCATATATCATTAAATATATCAAGTAACACCATAAGTGAGTCTCTTGGTAGATGTTTAAGCAGTTGGTAATGAATTTCAGCTGGACCAGTGGCTGTGTCATGAGACTTTTTCAGAGCATCACATAGTTCTCTAATGGTAAATGGTACATTGTAGTTTTCAGAGTTGTCTGTGTCAAAATCCAGGTGTTCTTTTTCAGCTTTCACTTTATATTTTTGAAACTCTGTACGGTAATTGTTGCTGCTGGAATTCTTGCTAATTTCTTGGGCCAACCTATTTGCTATGTCCACTCTTTCTGTTATTTTTGTCCCATCATTATTTTCCAGATGGTGTATTGTGGTGTTACTTTGTTTACCACTTATTTTCCTTGTCATTTCCCATACCTTCTTTCCTGGTGTCTTTACATTTAGTTTTGATACATATTCATGCCATAATTTCCTTTTATTTTCTTTAATTATTTTACGAGCATTAGCTTGACAGTTTTTATATTCATTTATGTTATCTGATGTAGGATTTATACAGCATTTACCCATTGCATTTTGCCGAGCTTTAACAGCTTTTTTGCATTCAGTGTTGAACCATGGTTTGTAGCTACCAGTGGCCTGTCTAGTTGACTTTGACACACATTTTGTTGCATTTAATTTACTTAAAATGCAGGAAGCTTTTCTGTTTAGTCAGTAAAACTATGCCTATTAATATCGAGAGAACACTGAAGTTTGAATTCTGGCCAACCAGCCTTTTTAAGATTCCAACGGGGAACATTGTCCTTAGGCATACTCTTAACTATATCAATTAAAATAGGAAAATGGTCACTACCACACTGATCAAAATGGACCTGCCATGTAAAATCAAGAAAAACAGATGCAGAACATAAAGACAAATCTATTGAGGTGAATGAACCAGATGCAGGATGAAAGTAGGTAGAACAAATATCAGAGGATTCAAGAAGATGTTCCACCTTATTGTCTAAACTATTAGATGAGGAACAACCCCATAAATCACTATGTGCATTAAAATCTCCAATAAATAGAAAAGGTGCAGGTAACTGGTTGACTAGATTATCAAGTTCACTTTGTGCAACATTAAAACGTGGTGGAATATATACATTACATACAGTTATAGTTTTATGTAGAGATACTTTTACAGCAACTGCCTGCAGTTCTGTATCGAACTCAAGTACCTCATGGGGTATACCTTTCTTAACAAAAATAGAGCAGCTACCAGTGGCTCTCCCATCTACTTCAGACATACAAGTTTTAAAATAATGATCAAAGCCTCTAATATTTACATTATCTGTTTCTTTAAAATGAGTTTCCTGCAATGCTAAAATGTAGGGACTGAAATTGGAAATTAAATTCTAAATTTCTTCAAAGTTTGGCCTAAAGCCATGACAGTTCCACTGTAGTATACTTTTATTTTTGTTTGGTTCCATTATTTACATTTTTATTGCCACTCCGCCCTTGTGAATTTGTGATTGGGGATTCTTCAACATTCATTTCACTGGCACTATCACTCAAAACATCATATTTATTGTATTGTTTAACTGGGTCATTAGATCCCTTATGTTATTTGGTCAAATATATTTTGCTTTGACTTATTTTCAATTTAATGGGGTCATTTTGAGATGCACTTGTCTGACTCTATGCACTGGTTTTATTCACCTTAGTTGTCTGTTTCTCAACTGCACACTTTTTGGGTTGTTTGGTACCATCTGGCCATGTCATTACTGTTTGTGTTTCTACATTTGCAGTTTTCACCACAGGTTTGGTTGCTGCCGCCGCTTGGGCATACGTTGTTTTTACTGAATTAAATATGTCAATTTGTTTCTTGGCTTCTGTGTATGAAATCCTTTATCCTTTGAATATCCTTTTCTTCTTTCTATTTTGGACATGATTTGTCATTTGATGCATGATTTCTCTGGCATTTGACACATTTTGTTTTGTTTTTACATTCCTGAGCGTCAGTGTGATCCTCTTGCCCACATTTATTGCAAACTTCATTTTTCCTGCAGTTGAATTTTGTGTGGCCAAATTTCTGACATTTATAACATCTGACAGGATTAGGAATAAACTGTGACACAGCCACCCTGTAATAACCCACCCTGATATATTTTGGTAAGGTCTGGCTTCGAAATGTCAATATAAAAGTTCCTGTTTGTTTCCTATTACCATCTCGGAATACAGTTATCCTGTCCAGCTTGATGACACCTTCATCTTTCAGGCCCTCCAGTATTTCCTCATCAGTGCATTATTTAATGTCTGGGCATCCAATGACCCCTTTCTTGGTATTCAGACTATAGTGTGGTTGCACTTCAATGGGGATGGCATTGTCCATTGTCAGATTCAGTTTCGTAGTTTTCATCAGTTTGTTGCTTTGTGCTTCTTTATCCACTTAAACTAAAATATTTCCATTTCTTAGCTTTTTTATATTGTAGGGATCTGATCCTAGTATTGCAACAATGGCTTTATTTACAGCAAAAGGGGACAGTCTACAGAAGGGTCTTTCATCATCTGTTCCATTTACTAATAGAATTTTTGGCCATGAACAAATCTGATGAGAATCCAAAGTCATAGTCATTATATCAAGCAAAGTTCTTGTCCTTTTCCTATCCGTCACTAGAAGGTTTTGAGTAGCCATAATGTTGAAGTGGTTATTCGTTGCCAATGCTCTCCACCACCCTTCGAGCCCAACAAGGGGATATCATAATAGTGTGAAGCTGAGCCCTGCACACTGATATCAGAGATATATTAGCAATATACTCAAAGACCACAAAAGTGAACCTTGATTGACCTGTTTAGCAGCCTCCTTCTAGATACTCCAAACAAAAGCACAAACCAAACACTAGCAGAATACAACAATCAAGTACAACAGTATAAACCACTGGAAACAACAAACAATCAAATTTGGAGCACTAGGGCTTGGCACTACCAGCCGATTGATTAAGCCAGGCCATCTTAACCTTCCGACTAAGTGAAAATGAGGCCAAAGCTATGCATTGCCTCCTCAATGCCGCAACAAAGAAGTGGCTCAACAGCCAGGACCCTCTCTTCCACTGACATGGATCGCAACCCATGGCAAACAGGCTGCCCCCAATTAGTCGCCTCTTACGACACGCAGGAGGATATGTTGGGCCTATTCTACTTCCCTTGACCCACAGGGGGAGGAATAGGCGTAACATGTAAAAAAAATAAATTATAGTAATCAGAGAGACATAAACTGTCAAAAAATTGATAGGGAACATACTTTTAAGCTGGGGGTTGTGGTTTGTCTGGGTGCCTTGATCGCTATACTCTGCAATAAAGGGTCAGGTGTCAGCCACAATTAGTGTTCATAGTTACCTCTAGCAATAGTAGAGAAAAATTAAATATAATATATCTCTGGTCAACTCATTTGGTGCACACTTTGATGTTACACCCCCTGTTACAATGTAATGATAATAATGTATAATAATTAAATAACATTTGTGCCGAATAAAAACATCATCGGTTTAAGTGATGTAAATCTCATCACCAAAAATAACAACCAAAACAAAACCACGTATTTGAGTTTAAAGATTATTGTAATCAAAAATTATGTTTATGCTTAATTGGCAATACTTGATGTTATAAGTGTCATAATATATGGTTAAATATTCTGAATGCATACACAATTGATATAAATAATTAAATTATTTAAAATAAATCATGATTGAGGCTTCCCAATGCATGACATGGTATGGAACTGAAAATTATGTGCAATCTAAACACTTCTTGTTATTTCAATTAAAAAATTGGACTTTGGCACTTGAATTACAACTTAAAACTCGAACATAGAACCTGCAAACTTTGTCACACTGAAGTGGAAGATGAGCTCCATTTTATATGTGTACGTCCCAGCTTAAGTGTGGCCTGTGTTATTTTTCTATATTAGAAATTTCCCTATCAGCACCAATTATTGAACAATATATTCACCTTGTCATGCTTTAATGTTGCAATAATTATTCATCTGGTTAACGATTTGTGGGAAGATAAAGGCATGTTTTCTTAGTTCTTAATCTCGTGATTTATTAGCCCATATTGGGCTGGGTACTCCTTAAATAAAATTTTCATGTGTTTTGGATGGTACATGGCAACAAATAAATAAACAGCAGAGGCGTGTTTACAGTTAACTCCCAAAAACTGTTGGTTACCTTCACATATCTCTCAGCATAAATAACATGAATTCATTCAATTTACACCTTCTATAAGGGGATTTTACCAATCCCACTATGAAAGAGATTTCTATTTTGCTACCTCTTTGTTTTGATCACAGTGTGTGTTTCTTGGAGTAGCACACACAAAGCTTTCCGTCTTAGGTTAATCCTACAGGTGTGCTTGTGTGATACAGCTTCCCACAGCAGTGAGAGGGCGTCTGATGAAACCACTGGTGTACTCAAGCCGATTACATCTCTCTTAACAGTTTATTGATGTTTTATAGCATACAAGTGTGTGTGCAGGGTAAGCCAGCATTGCTTTATTGTAACCGCATATTTCTTGATGGATTATAATTATTATTGCACCATTGAAGGTGTAATAAAATGTGATATAGGCGTCATTGTCAACAGTGGAAATATTACATCTGGATAACATTGTTACACACTGTGGGCTGTGTAACAGATGAGCTGAAACGGCAAATAGTAAAGCCATTTTAAAACACATGGAAAAGTTAATTTACAACGTAAGTGGGATGTTATGTCATTGCTGATGGGAAGATTATAAGTGGAGTATATAATTGCGACATTTTAGATCATCAGACCAATGGAGAAAAAGGTATGTATTTTGAATTATTTAACCATTTTTATTTGCAGGGGTCCAGTATAGGTATTCCAAGAATTTTATCTGTTTTCGATATTTGCATGATTACATTTATGGCTTTTTATGTTTTTTCCAAATTCCACTGAAAGTGATGCAGAATCCTAGCTAATGTTTGGATCCCATTTAGTAAAAACATATTAAGAGACTGTCTTGCCATGTATTCCGCTATCAGCCGCATAAATCCCCCACTTTAAAATTTCCTAAATGTGATTTACTTCTTACATTTCTATCCTGTCTTGTGTTTGTCTTGTACACCTTTTATTATTGCGAGAATGATTGTTATTGCTCACAGTTATGTTTTGTCACCACACCTTTAGCATTTTCGGTTTAAATGATATGAAGGTTTTGGGGGAATTGAAACCTTTATTTAATTCTGTACGCTTATATAATTATGTATAAAAAGAATTCTAACGCAAATAGACGAAATTAGGAATAAAGCAATTAGGATTAATTCAATGAAATGTACTGCTATAATTATTATTAATGGTATATCATAAAATGCTACTTTGAACTTGGGAAGAGACTAATAACTGTTTTAAAGAAACCGAATGATGAAAAGATCATATCATGTTTACTCAATTTGGAAACATTTTCATTAAATGTGAGGTGCCAGCATGTTGAAATTACAAACTTAGACTCAGGTCTGTTCAGTGGCCCTAATTGACACGATTTGTGGTGAACTGAAATTATTTTATAAGGACTAGTTTCGTTTCCAGAAAGCAGGTTATTTCCATATGACACAATGTATCTTGTTCCGTTTCACATATGTAGTTTTCTACTTCTGAAGTCAATGTCACCTATTAGTCCTACAGATGTTTTATTGGGGATGTCAGATAACTAATGTTGCTGTACATACTGTTATGCTTGAAGATAATGTACCACTGAGACCTGTGTGGATCAATGCCAGTCATTGTATCCTCCTGCTGATATCACGGGCTAGAACCTTGGGCTTGCTGATCAGAAAAGGGTGTATAAATGATTGAAATTACTGGTGATATGGTCTCATAATATTCAAAACCCGTTTTCCCACAGAGTTATGACATTGGTTACAACCGCTCACTGTTAGGAGGTTGTTGTATGATAACACCTCAATGTCACTCCACCCAAGGTTGTGGGTTTCATGGTCTCTAACCAGATGTCTGAAAGCTTACAGTACAGGATCTAGACATATTGCTGTAAGCTACATTTTCACATTTTCACAGCAATTGTATGCATTGTCCAAAATATGATGATGTGTTGATTAACAGTATTTCATTTTAAAGTGATATCAGACTACAATTAAGGGAAAGAGCTGATCTGTGTAGTTCATTTTATCGTTGATCGTATTTTTATTAGATATTCTGAATAATGAAATGAGGCAAATGAATATACTGTGACAAGGAAATGTTGTAATGCATTAGACTGAACTTTTTTCTTTGTGGAAAATGCAAGTTTTGCGTCATTAGAGCCCCAGTGTTTACGGATACTGCAGTTGCATGCTTGGAAGTCATTTGTGTCATCCCACATCAACTTTGTTGGGATAACTTATTCCCGTTTCTACGAGCATACATACAAACACATGACTTAAGAGTCAGAGTGAACTGGGTCTAATGTCCCTTTTAAGGATAAGACATATCCAGTTCTAGGACTTCACAATAAACCATATGTCAGTACGATATCCTTATGTACTTAACACAATGAACAACACTTCAGTCTAGAATATTTTAGTGACTTCAGAAGACCCAATTACCTTTGTTGCCTTTGAAACCTGGCCTTCAGCCTTTTGATCTCTGTGTGCCATTAAACTAGATGTATAGATGAAGTGACAGTCAATGCTATTAATTGAGCCAGTGATATATCCCCTACTTGCATGACACTTTGCCTCCTCTTTGGTCAAAGGCTTCTCTATTTTTGGTTGGTAGTGAAATTAAGATCATCATTCAAACTAGAAATAAGTTCAGAAGTTTGCCATAGCTAAAGTACCTGCGTTATTAGCATAACTATCCAGTTATATTTTAGTATGGACCAAAGGTAGTCCACTAAAGGCAGTCCACTGGCAATACAAGTGATGTAAGACACTTTATCCAATCCAATCTTCATTGTGAATCCAGCTAATGTAAAATATACATGATGTAAAGCCCTTGGGTGAATTAAGTAAAACATTGCAAATAACAGGGATATTTTCATCCTACCTATTCATTGGCAGGGCTGTAAAGTCAACTTACTATCAATTGCTAGTGCTTTACTACCTCTAAGAACAATCAAGACAATGCCAACAAGCAGAGAAGGCACAAAAACCTTGCTTAGGGGCTGCACTGAAAAAAGTACCAAAAAGTCTGGATTTTAAGTCCAAATCCGGATAAAACTTGGAAAAATCACAAAACAATTCTAGATTCATGATGCAGATTCTTTTTAAGGACGACTGAGCCGTGGGTAGGACTCTCACGCAGACAAAAACATATTTCTACTCCGTTTGTCTCAAAAGATGACACATTGTCAGGAACTTGGACATTGTCAGGATATTCCTGAAAAATCACAAAACAATTCTAGATTCATGATCCAGATTATTTTGGAGGACTGAGCTGTCAGTAAGTCTTTCACAGAAACATATTTATACTCAATTTAGGAAAAGCAGTCACTGTCATGAGATTATGCCTGCAGACTGTATCAGTGAGGCATGCCTTGTTCATAACACTGATTGCTGAACAACACTTCTACTGAGCCACTAATTAACAGTAAATGTAATAATGATACTGGTGGCCATCAAGCTAGTTCTCGGGGGCTTTTGGGTACAATTACACCCACTAAAAGTATGATGTGATAAAAGCTTCAGACAATGCCACAAAATGCTCAATTTCCAGGTGCTTCCAGTACCTGGTAAACCATATGACAATAAGAGTGTGTAAAAGGCTGTGGTCTAATCAACTGGATCATTGAATCAGGGTGGGAATTTGGAGGGAAGGATATGCGTCTGCCCAATAATTATATGTCCTCAATATTCGTGGGGATTTTTTACTGTCTGGATGTGGGAAAATCAAACAGTGGGGTGTAATTGATTTTTAAAGCAAACACAGCAGATGTGATTGAATGGGCAAAAGTAGTGAAGGCCAGGTTTTTGGTACTGTAAGATTGAATATTGTGTAGACTAAACATATCCTTCTTGAAATGTTTTCATTTTTCTAAAATTTCCTCTATGCAATGGTATTATATGCTACTGAGTTATGGCGTTGACATTTGCATCACGAGATTATTTCTAAATCCAGAGCTGTCATAAAGGGGATATTGGATATTTGAACGTCCTTTTTATTTACCCCAAAGGGTACAAGTTCTGGTAGAATCAAAGCAGTTATATTACAACCCATATTTACTTGATAAGTGTGTATATACCCTTGTATTCATGACAATATAACTGCTTTTGTATGTATGTTAACTTATGCGGTATTTGCCATTAATATGTTAGGATGTTTTCCATTACATTGGAGACAAGAGGAACTGATTTGAGAGATTGTTTGATCTCTCGGCAATGGACTTTAGCTTATAGTACTATGATATGGTCTGATTAAAATTCCTGCTATTCTTTTTAGTAACTTGTCTCCCTTGCTATTATTTCTGCTTTAAACACCTCGTGTATAAATATGGTTCTTATTTACATCCATGTACAAAAGAAATTGCAAGGACTGACATCACACATTTACTTTTACGGCATTGCAGTTAGTATGTTAATCAGTACTTAGTTCTTTGTAGTTTTTCCTCAAAAACTCACCCTTTGGTGATAACATGAACGGTTATCTCAGTGAGCCAGTTAAGAGATAAAAGCCAGTAACTAAAAAGAAACTGGAGTGATTGCTGACAAGGTACACATGTTCATTTGGGAAATCAGGATCTTTCTCTTCTGTTGATAGCAAATGCAGATTAGATGATCAAGAAGTCTACACCTGTAAACTGGCTATTTACATGCCTTAATCAGGCACACGCAGTTTGAAGTCATCGGATCATGAAAATCCATAAGTTTTGGGGGAAATGCTTGTAAAATCTTTACAATTATAGGTCATTTAATGACTTTTAACCCTGAAATGATTTATGTCCTGGTGTCTAGATCATATTAAAGAAAAGGAGTAAGCCAAATACTATAAAACTCTTGTCGAGCACAGACCTCCACCCGAACAGCCATTGTAACTTGACACAAATTTAACTGTTCTAATAATTTTTTGAGTGATCACAATTACAAACTCCATATCGTTGAAACAGGAGACCCTAGAAAATTCGGGGTTTTCATACACACACTATGATTTGGATCTTTCCCTAAATTTAATCATTCCATCCTTTGTTCGAGCATGAACAAATTTCACTGGAGTATATGCAAACACAGACAAAAAAAAGTAACAATCGAATTTTGTCAGGTTTCCCATCCTTTTATCAACTGCAGTTGTGGTAGCAGCCTCCTGTGTTTATAAATCCATTAATTCGGGAAGTCTAATGGCGAGTCTTGGAAATGAACCTTTTGTTACATGCAAGCTCTAACAAGGCTTGCACTTCTAGAAATCTTTTTTTTTTTTTTTTGGTCTCCAGACTTTCATAAATTGTGGTATAGCTGGATGAGTACCTGTCTTATCACTGAAATTAAGCAGCATTGGGCTACGTTAGTATTTAGATGGGTGACCACCTCAGTGCACTACTCGCATCTCCGATGGCTTTGCGACTCACACTAGTAGACCGAAACCCCTTTCAGCCTTGTTTTCTACATACATGCTGGATAAATCGACCCTTTTTAAATAGGTATACCCCCTAAAATCTTGATCCTTGGAAAATTGACCCCTGCGTGTGCCCTGACCCCTTCAAACTCTACCCCCTACTGAAAATACACAATTTAGATATTTCCCTCACAACTTAGTATAAAGTGATTTTTAAATATCTGTAACAAAACAATCTGTATCTTTTCTTAGAATTGTTAAAAGTTCAACTATCCTAAATCCATGGTTTCTGTTGATGGGATTATAACTTTTGTAATCTTGTGCTAAAAATATTCCCCTACAGTTGATGTCAGATACTACTCAAATAGTGTCTCTTATATGAATTCTCTGATTATATGTTTCAAATGCAATAATGTGATAAAACCTGAATTATCATTTTTATTATTACGAGAATTTACGACATGTATTTTGTAAGATAAGCTTCACGTAAATTGAATTTAATTCTTATGAAATTGTATGTTAAACATGATAATACAGTGAAGTCTGTGCAATTTTTTATGTACTTGCGCTGTAAACATAAAGTTAATCATTGAACCAGACGGTGATCCAGACTACTGTCAAAATAAAATGGGAACTAAGTTTGACCACGGTCCCTGTTTTGATTTACCGGGGGTCAATTTGGCTAATGGCTGATTTGGCTATGATTCTTATTAATGCAAGCCTAAAAAGACACCAGAGTAAAACACGCAATGAAGTGTTTTATAACTGGTTTAATACAAAAGAAGCCACTTAAAGCAAATTGTGCCTCAGAATACATAAACCCTTGCTCATATAAAGTGCTGAAAAAATGTTTTGATTTTCCACCTGGCTTAGGATCAACTTCTAAGGAACCCAAGCCAGCAAAGTCACACAAGTACATGTGTAATTCTGTATTTGTAATTCAGATTCAAATCAAATCCTTGTGTGAAAATATGACATATATCTGAAGAATAGTTTTTGAGGTTGTACACAGGCAAATAGACAATAAGACAATCGAATGGGTAACATTACTTTCACAACCTCTTTGGGGAGATAATTGCTTATAAATGTTAGTATCTAATATTTAAAGACACAAAACCATTCAACTCCATGCATAAACAATATTTGTGAGTCATTTCACAAAAATGAAACGCTGATACATATAGAAATACTGGTTACATAGAAATCAGCACCTCAGTTTTCTTAGATACACCTGTATCCTTTTCAGACCAGAAAACTTAGTGAAAAATACATAAAATGGTAACTAATTATTAATTTATTATAAAGGTTTAATATGATTCATCAGAGAACTGATAATTTTTTGTGTCAATGAGAAAGATGCAGCAATGACAAGAGTATGTTTCTGTGGTCACTAATATGGCAAATAACACCTGCTCAAGTTATTGCCAAAAGAAAGAGGAAAATATCTTCTTGGCAAAAAGAAAATTTGACTTCAAAGCATCAAATGAATGCGTATTGTGCTTTAAATAAAATAAGTTTTTCTTATTGAATTAAGCATCACCTTTTCTTTGATCAGACAGCTCCTCCCCCTTCCATATTGTTGTCGTCTTTGGCACCACACCCAATTAATCAAGCATCACCCTCTATTTCCCTGAACACAGCCAGGCGAATAATTCCATTACTGACTGAATACCTGTCGCAGTTCACATCAATAATCCCTTTCAGCTGCTCCATCAGTATCAATTTACCTGCCATGGTTTGCACTGAGAAATGTGTTTACATAAACCTCACTCAAGGTGTATGTGACTTTTTAAGTGTTGATGCCAGTTACTTTGCTGAAGCAATGACTTACTGTGTCCAAACCAGACCAGCTGTCAACATCTCACAGATTGTCATTACCCAAAATAATTGCTAAAATAGAGAGATTAACATTATGTTTTTCACTCCCACTAATGTTAAAAGTAACTTTGTAACATTGTGATTTGTTATGCGACACATTCATGTTACGACAGTGTTATGGGTAAAATAAAATTTTATGCAGAAATGATGTTTGAGAAACAAAATCAGTTTTAAGTGTATAAATAAACTTTTTTAATTTATGCGCAAGCACCTAAACATAAAATGTTTGGGATTTTTTTGAACATTCTATGTGTCATTCAATGTTAACTGATCAGATGGGGAACAACTTTTTCTTAAAAAATATTTCCTTGTAAAACACAAAGGTGTTTTACTATTGTGGTATGATTGTTATACCTACCCTGCTGCTGTATGTGCAACATTGTTCCCTTATCCCAATTGTAGTTTGCAACCTCTCTAATAAAACAATCATTTAACTCTTCACCACATTAAAGTAGAGGATAAATATATATATATCTGATTTTTATACATTGTAGAACAACAAAAAATATTTGCATAAAAATTAACTTGATTGATAGGCTATCATGGTATAGCATGTTGATTGAATACCTATGCATGTCACTGCTCTGTTATGAGTCTAATTGTCACTAACATTTTCCTGCTAATTGACAAGGAGTGTGCATCATTGCCCTAATAACATCAGTTAGGTAGACAAATAACTCATTAACTTTTAAAAGACACAGTTCTGGAGCCAATATCTCAAACGTGTTTAGCCTGGACCTGGGCCTAAATACTATTTTCTCCACTTTGAGATTTACAATGGCTGAAAATCATGGAACGATATAGAATACCTGTCTATGCTGTCTTGGTCAGGTTTTGGGTGTAAAATTTTCCATTGGGAAACAGCATTTCCCTAGCATTTCCCTTAGGATAAAAAGGTGTCAAACAAAGGTATGACCACTTATATATATTGATTAGAAACAGACAAATTGGCCCTTTGTCAAGTCAGCCCCCCCCCCCCCCCCCCCCCGCGTCAAATCGGCTCCAAAATAAAATGTTCTAGTCATATCGGCCCCCTGGAAAAAAATACCTAGTGAGATCCGCCCCATAACATTTCTGTACACTAAACGGACAAAAATTATGTGTTAGTGAAAAAAAGCCATGGGTTTAACTTGCTAAATGTCAAGTAACTATTACCCTTAATATGATTGTCTACTTGCACTTTTGAGTATTCTAACATAAACAAATGTCTGAACCTTGGATACATGTTAAGAGGATTTAATGGAAGATCCAAATACCTTTGAAATTACGTTAATTGCACTTTTCCAAATGTCACTTTAGAAGTTGTCAATCTTGTGAAACAAACATAACATGATCACAAAGACTTATCCCCCATTATTTGTTATTAATCATCTAATACATTTTTACTTTAGGCACTGTACATAAATAAATGTCTATCAAACTCAGAGTCTGTCACATACTGGAGATTAAGCATCATAAAAGTACTTTTATTGCATTACATTATATTTTATTTGACCTAGCGAGTTTGCAGGGTCAATTTGCTGAGGGCCGATTTGTCAAAGGGCCGATTCATCCAGCTCCCGAAACAAAGGCCAACTGACACAGAGAATCACTGTAGCTGTTTGGTAAATCAGTTTGAGGTCGGTCGGAGTTAAATCTCCCTTTGTGACATCTATTTAAGTCCCATGCTGATATGAGACGAAGGGTAAAATTTAAGTCCCTGGCTTGGCCATAAACTTTGCTAAGTCTAAGATCCTTTGTGAAATCGCTCACATTTTTGGAACATCTACAATGAGAGTTTAAATGAATTTAGGGTATTACACACAGAATAACTACCTTGAATGATAATGGGTATGTTACCAGTAAAGGTCGGAAGAAAATCGATTTGAATGCTTAATTAAGATTAGAAAGTTAGCTATTTTTCTTATTTTACAGATATTTCACATATCAGTTCCACACAACATTTCATTAGATCATTTATTAGGTTTGTTTGATTAGTACTGCCCCCATTCCACCGAGCGATTAAGCCTCCGGATTAAGGAATTTTGCCAGTCTTGACTAAATCTTGGGTCAGTCTCCGACCATAGGGTGTAGTCGGTAGCTGTCGTGAACAATATCAAACATGTCTGATATTTTCCACGACTGCTACCGACTGCTTTAATTGTGAACCTTAATCTTGTTGAATCTCCGACAACCGCAGACTGCCGCAGGTGGCCTCAGACAGAATCTTGAGCAGTCTCTGACAGTCTTATACAATCTGCAACTGCTAGTCGCCGACTAAGAACTTATTGTCCCAGATAGTCTGCGACTGGTAGCCGACCAACACTTATACATAAACATAATTTTCCCACACTTTCTTAATCGTCAACCTTAGTCGCAGACAACATAGATTGTCTGAGGCAGCCTTTGACAGCCGGCTAATAGTCGCCTACCAGTCCCAGACTGACACAATATTCTTGCACGTGCCATGTTGAAGACTGTAGTCGGCTGCCCCAGGCCACTTCAGGCAAAGCAAAGAAAAGTGTTCCTGGAAACATTGCAGATTGTCTGCGGCGGTCTGAGATCAAAGGCAGACTTAGCTCAAGATTGCTGTGGCAGGCTTGTCTGCGTATATTGGATGCGCAGTTGTTTATCTCGTGGTCGGCCACTATAAAAAGAGACTCCTGCTTGACTTCACCTCATTACTGGAACTGGCTGGCTACTGAGAACGTCGATTGTGTTTAACAGGGTTTTTATTTAGGGGATTTTAGTTTTTATTTGAATACTAGTATATGAGTTTAGGGCAACTTTTACAGATAGACACACATTTTACTTTTTTAACTTTTTTTATTGATATACATTGTATAAGAGGAAAAGAAGGAGCAAGCAGCAGGAGGAGGGGAGAGAAAAGGCTACAGGGGAGGACACAACTAATGACTCCAACAGTGACACCATTGCACAGCCTTCAGCACTCCACTCTCCACCTAGTGATGAGATACTGCTTACTACTGAGGCAGCCGTTGATGATGAGGAGGAGCAGCAAAAGAGTACAGCACCTTTAATTTCTAAGAAATGTAGGCTTGTGACAGCATTTACAGATAGAGAGGAGGATGCCATCACTGAATTTTTGCAGAATCACCCAGAAATATACAACAAGGAGCATGTGAAATATGCAGACAAATATCACAAGGAAGCTCTATGGGTATAGATTACAAAAGAACTGAGGCTAGATGTGAACGATGTAAAACACCAGTATACATCCAAGAGGACAACTTTTGGCAAGGTGTCGCAGAATAAGTCTGGACAGGCTCCATCCAGCTACACACCAAGACAGTAGTGGGTTTACGACCACATGTCCTTCATCCATTGTCACATCTGCAGGATGGAATAATGCAGAACAGCAGGGCTAGATGCCAGTACTTCCAGGGTGCCCGACAGTACTCGCTCCAGTACGGACGTTGAATCACTAGACACAAGTGACCGACAGGGATTACCTATGACGTCGACGCCATTATTCACAGGGCTAGCTACAGACCCCAAGTTACTTGAACATCTCAAAACCATGAGAACTATGGTGTCCAAGTTTGTGGAGAAGCCGGTGGACAAAAGGACCCTGTTTTTCAACTTTATAACATTAGATGCGGCCAAGTTGAGCCAAAAGCAGTACCACTTTGAAGGGGCAGATCTTCAATGCACTGCGGAATGGCACTGCCAGCAACCTGAAACCTGTAACTCCAAGTCCAGCTCCAACCCCAGCTCCACCACAGACTCAAAGGCAACCAACACCACTGCTAAGAAGAACAGCTACTATAACTTTGGATTCACAGACTTTGGGGATTTTACCACCACAAGCACCCACAACAACAGCGACAGGTTCAGTCAAGCAGCAGCCTGGTTTACTACACACCGTCGCAAGTGGAATTTGTACAGGACAGTAGTCATCACAATTTGTCAGGATTTTTTTAGTTTCCCCGACATCACTGGAGTTTCAGATGTTAACACGCCACAAGTTTTCATTGCATCACCAGCAACACCTTCAACTTCCCAGCAACCTCAGCCGCAGCAACAGCCACCTCAGTAGCCAGCCAGAAACCCAACCTACCTTAATTTTTATCAGCCCTTTTCAGGGCCACCAATGCTTCCAAAAACAATTATTAAGCTGTGTTGTTAATACTCATCCCTCCCAAAAATCAAATAAAGCACAGTACATATACTTACAAAAAAGTCCAACACTCACACTGACCCCTCAATACAAATATGGCCTATCACATATGATACTAGTTTAATTGCCCCTAGATAAATAAAAAAAAGTTAAAGTTTTAAAGAGAAATAAATCTTTCTAAATTTTCTGAAATCTGCAAGGATGAAATAACTGACATCCCTTTGACCTTGGATAATCGGGCAGGCTTGAGGCAACCCCAGGGTCTCATCTTCAATCATTTCCTTCAGTTGGGAGGCATTAAAATTTGAGCATCAGAGCCCAATCTGGCTGTCCCAATGTCCACCCATCTGAACTTATATTCACCGTCAAATAGTGCCAGCATCACTATGGAGAAGAAGCCCTTATAGTTATGACAGAGAGTCCCTGAATTCTTTGGTTTCTTGAGGGCTATTTGTTTCCCATCCAAGGCACCAATGGCATGTGGTATGTGCCACGTGACTTGGAATTCTCTCTTGACTTCTTTCCAGGCATCTGGGGTGGTTGGACATCCCACATATTCACGTAGAAATTCATCTTGGATAGCCCTGCATACCTTTGGCACAAATTTGGATACTGAAGCCCTGCCAACCAGAAACTGGTATGATAATGACTGATATGACTCCCCAGTGGCCAAAAATGTCGAGTAACGGCTAATTTTTATGGCCCTGTGTAGTTTGTTGCTTGCCTAACCAGGTGTGGGTGGACTCATGCCTTGATCATTTCAAAAATTCTGGGGTCATCCTCATAAAGTTTGTGAATCCTGGCAGATCAAAGGCATACAATTCTGCAAGTAGATTGTGATATGCCCCCTTTTCTTCACGATGTGTTATAAAAGGCCAACATGTGTTGCCTCCTTCTGGGCCTTGCTGGTGGTGGTGGTGATTTAGGTGGTGGTGCTTGCTGCTGGGGTCGAATCCTGATTAGATGCAATAGAAACAAGATCTGTATCTGAATAAAAACTAAAAAAGCCCTAACTTGCATCTGAAAATGATGTGGTGGTATCTTGATTTGAGTCCAGGCTGTGTAAAACTGTTACAGCTTCAACTGCAGCTTTTATATAAAAATTTTGTTCAAAATTTGGTCAAAATGTCAAAACAAAAATCGCCATTGCTGCCTGGGGAGCCCTGGGTTCATTCTGCGGCTAGTCCCAGACTGCCTGGGATGGACCCAGATGGTCTGCGGGAGTCTTACACCTGTCTTGGGGCAATCGCCGATGAATCATTGGTCTGGTTGCAGGCTGCCTGCAGTTGCCTGCAACAAATCTTGGTCAGTCAAGGATGATTCCAGGCTTAATCTTGGCTCAGCCTGGGACTAGTCGTGAGTTAATCAGCGGCAATCTGAGGCAACTGCATGCAGCCTGGGATAAATCTTGAGGCCTGGCCAAGTCCAGCAACCGACTGCTTGCTCCACCCATTTTTGTCAAGAATGTCCAAGATTGTACAGGAATAAGGGTCGCAGACTGAGTCGCCGGTCGATCGCTCCGTGGAATGGGGGCATTAGGGTTACAAGTTACAACTAAAACTTGTGGTCACCCGAATTCAGATAGATTCTTCACAAACAGACAATTGGTTTCCTTTTTGCCCAAATACTATGGTACATGGTGTCTAATTAATCTCATGTATTACATATCACAATCTTGAGTTTAATTTGACATCTATATTTTATTACACGCCTTGTTGCTAAATGCAATATGATTATTATAAATCTAATTTTACTTTACCTTCATCTCTCTTTCAATATATATGCATGCTTGTCTCCTGTCTTTCCTCCTTTTCCATGATTAATGTAATTTCTTTGTCTTTTTTTTATTTCACATGCATATTATTTCAAATAGTATAAATTCTAGTGGGTAAATCAGTTTGGATTTGTTGATATTGATATTGAATTCAAAAATATTTCAATATTGGCCGATATCGGGAGGCTGAGATTGTCTACTAAATAGTCTGAATCCTGGATACCAAAAGAGTTTTTGTTTTAGCATATTCCCAACCGATAACAGGAAGTGAACTTTTCCAAAGTGCATAATTTCTTCAGATTTAGGCTTTATTTCAAACATTTGCAGTATAAGTTTACAGTTTTACTTTTACTTAAGTAATAGCTTAATTGATATACGTCTTAGACATCAACATTGGCAACCAGGTTCCAAAACAATAAATATCGCTAATAAATTCTAAAAACTACAGTGTGTTAATGTTTCTCTCCTGAAAAAAATCCTTAATTTGCTTTTTAATAACACATTATATTGTGATAAGTTATTTTAATTGATTTTTAAAACATATTACTTGTGCTCTTTATAAGTACATGTTGTGGTTACTGAAAAAAACAACAACAGAATTTTCTGTCTTTCTTTGAGTTGTGATAGACAAGCAGAAAAAAACATTGGAATTGATAATCAATCAGTAAGAATTGTCAATGAATGGGCTCTGATATTTCAGATTCCTAACACAATATCCTGTGACAGTTACTAAGCAGTATATCAGTAAGCAGTATATGACAACGTAAACGGACAATGGTGAATATCAAAAGAAATCAAACCAAAATTATCACACATATTAACAACATGATTAAATCCCCCAAAGTCTCTGGTTCAATGTGACAGAACATTCCTTCTTAAACATTGTAAAAATGTCATCCGAAAACAAGACTGTGAGCTTTTAGTTGAAGTATCAAAATGTGAGTATATCGAAAACCCATGCATCGGCTATATACTAGTATGTTTGAAATCATATGTGAGAAAGACAATAATCTTATGGTCACTATGAGAGTTCTTAAAAGGTGTGCACAGCACACAGAATGAGATTCCTACCTATTTTCACATGGTAGAGATCTATGATGTCTGGATGACAAGCTCCATTTTGGACAGCAAAACAGTGGATGCTAGTGCCGTTCCTTCATCTTTGAAGGCAAGTACGAAGAACATCCAGGGAGTTTCTTTTCAGTCTTCCTCGTCTGTAGTTGTATTTGCTGTTACTGGTGAACAGAAATGGACTGAAGTAACTAGGATGACCACTTCTGACAAAGTATACAAGTGTAGCCATCTTAAACATACAGATGTATTTTACAGGAAACCAGTGGGTTAGGGATGGGCTAGTTCGACTTTACTTATGATTGTTGGTGCAATCTATGCAAGGGTGTTCTGGATGTGATGTAGTTTGTGTTGGTTGAAATTAGACAAGCTTCTGAAAGGGAATTACAGTAGTCCCAACAACTGCTTACAAGAGCATTTGTAATGATGGTGCAATCAAGTGTTACTGAATTGTAGACCCAAAAAACATGAAATCAATTTTATCTCATTTTATTTTTAATTTACCAGAAGACTTCCATTCTTGAACATCGTGAAGACAAGAATTCAGCTTATCAAACACTGAATTTATATTGTTTCGAGACAGGTTAACAAAATCATTGACAGAGTACTTGACAGAAGTAAAATTTAATACCAGGATGTCTTTCAATAACCTTACTCAGAGGAAGTTGTGTATACAAAACACAGTTAATACAATACTTAGTTATTTTATTATCATTTTTAGGGCATCTCCTCCCACACATCTCATTTATTGAAACATCCTCACTGACCATAACCAACTTGACTACCATACGACCAAGAAGAAAAACTACGAAGCCCCTGGGTTTTTTCATGAAAGGATGTTGCAGCAATCTTATTGTTGAGTTAATACAAGGTGATATTTAAGGCTACCAGAAATCTTTGAGGAAGTCCCTACAGTTTTTGACCTCATTCAGGAGTGCATATATCACTGTCTTAAGAAGGAAGCCACAAATTTTAGGCCTGCTTTAGAAGTTGAATTAAAAATGGCCATGACACTCAGATACTTGGCAACCAGAGAAAGTTGGTTATCACTGGAGGGTTGGATGAAACACTATATATAAATTCACCCCTCAGGTCTGTAGGGCCATCATTGAGGAATTCCAGGAAGATTATTTGACATGTACTAAGACTGCTGAATAATCGAAACAACTTGTAGAAACACACTAGATCTTTCAGCAAGGATTACAAGGGCTTCTTTTTCCTGTTTTTGCTAGCCTTGGTTGATGTGGATTACAGATTCCTTTGAGCAGATGTTGAATCCTGTAAATCATTATCAGACACTTGGACCTCTGGGGCCTCCTTTGAAAAATAGAGAGATTGTGCACTACGTTTTCACCTCCGCTAACGTTAAAATTCATGTATGATGTCATTAATTGTTGCGTGAAACGTCATGTCTAGACTGAACTACAGTAAAAATTAACGTTTTATATGCAAGAGAGGACTGATTTACGTACATGGTCTCCCTTATCATTTTTAGTCTATTTGTAAATTTTATATTTTGAAATTTGTTGAATACATATCCAAAGACATACGTGTCCCATCATTTATAACCATCAATGTGCCTATACAATGTAAAATGACCAGGAAAAAGGACAAATTTTCACAATCAACCATTTCCTGGAGAAGCCTTTCATTGCCACCATGATATTTAAGGCCAAGCTCATTTGATTCAGTGTTATACACTGTTGTTTACAGGAAATCATTTGTTTTTAAAACACATTATTTTATGCTGGCTTTCATTTTACACATAAAAGAATGTGTCCTCCCCTCTTTTTTGTACAAAACAATTTATTTGTACAATCTATCATTGTGTTGACGGGTTTGAATAGGTTTTGAATGCACATGAAACATACATTTAATACCTTTGGCCTAAATCTGTACAAACTCTTCTATAATGCTGTTGCAGTGCGCAATATCAAATATCTCCCGTAACATAAATGCTTACCTAAGTCTCTGCACATTTAGGTTACGGCACAATAAAAACGTAGTGCGCAACCTCTCTAATTTCTTGCTGGGTGATGACACCTTCACCTTAAAGCCATGGCTAGTGAAACCATGCAGCAAAAGACAATTGAGTAGGGAAGAGAGAATGACACACTGAAGAACCTCTATTGATCGGAGTTAGTGGAGAATACTTTAGGAATATTGGCAGATGCATGGTCCTATTCAACAAGATGGAGTGAAAACCAAAGTTAGAGACATAGTACTGACATTTCATGCCACACAACATCCTAAGGAAACATCAAGCAGCCACCCAAACCACAGGATGACCTATCAGCCATAAAAGAATGGTTATTTGGGGCAGACGAAAACTACAGGAAACCCCCGAGAGTGTCAAAGCAACAAAGAGGCATACTTGTCCCTCGAAATAAATGTAAAGTTGTATGATCAAACAAGTTACCAATGAAAGGTTTCCCAAAACAGCCATCTGCAATGTTTTATAAAGTGGAACCTTGCCCTTTTCCACCCCCTCTCATTCTTTCTATCCTCTCTCTCGTCTCCTGTTCTCTGTCCTCCCTCTTTCGCCTTTCAGTTTCCTCCCTCTCTCTCCTCCCTGTGGGGACTTTTATTTTCCTGGAATTCTTTAGGGGCCATCATTAAGAACTAAATCCTGAACATATTTGCAAAAAACCGAAAGCCAAATAATGCCTTGTGTAGACCAATTCGCTTTTTTTGATTTGTGCAGATCCCACACCCGACACAACCTGAGAGAAACGCATAAAACAGACTTATCTGAAACACTGAAACAAGCGTTTTTTTCCACGGTTTATCTTTTGATGTAACCGTTGGTTGGTTTCTATGTTTTGTCCCGCAGTGCCGACAGTGTATTGCAGACTTCAAACTAACTCCACATGCAAAGTTTGGGCGAATTCCCTTAGTTATGTGAATCTATTAAGGCCGGTCTTGCTTAATTAGGACAGGCCAGTTTCCTTTCAAGTACAGTTGGTATTGTTTTGGAATCTGTCATGGCGTGAGGTCGGTAAGATGCTAGTGAATTGGACTAGATTGGAAGTGAGCAGGATTACACCTTTTTAGAAAGTGACCAGGATTACACCTTTTTAGAAAGTGACAAGACAGTTTCATTAGAGAACTGTGTGGCAAAGCGAGTGTCGGATGAAGAGACTTGGAGGGTCAGAGAAATATCAAACTAACCAACACTGTAAAAAAACTTTACTCACCCTAAAGTTGCGGAGAGTCAGTTTCTATTGATCAACCCAATAATAATAATATGTAACATATTGATGCAGAAGCAAAGATATCAATATTGGGAAATGTTTTGTCAAGATATTCTTTAAATATCTCTCTCAGAAAACTTCAGTGTCCATGCAGGGTTCCCACAGACTTTTGATAACTGGATTCAAGGTCTTTCCAAGGATTTTCAAGGTCAACAACAACAATTCTCAAGGATATATTTTAAGGCATGGCCTCCTTTACCTTTTCCGTCTAGCTGTCCGTTCTTCCCACGAAATTCTTTATTGTCACATTTTAACATTTTACAAACTCAGTGCAACAATGCTAGTCAACACATTTAATAATATTTTAACATAAACTTTGTTCTGAGTAAATAGTCTGAGTCTGCCATAGCCGTAAAACTAGATGATGCAGATGCAGAAGCTGGGCAATAAATTCAAGGACTTTTCAAGGATTTTATTCAATTTTGGCCAAATTCAAGGACTTTCAAGGCCTTGAAAATGAAGAAATTTTTTCAAGGATTTCTAAGGATGTGGGAACCCTGCCGTCGCTGAAAATTACGGGCCTCGCTCTCAATATTTTGTGGTATTGGCCACTTTTTGGAGTTTAACTGTATTAATACTTTTACTTGCATATAAAAGCCAGCCCAGACATCTTTCTATTAATTCAACTCCCTATTACCTTTGCGTTTCACTGGGTAGCTTTTCAAGGACAAAAGGGCGTTTCCCACTAAATCATCGCTAGCACATTGCATTCAATACTGAATTGAGGTCAGAGCTTTATTCAAATTAATGAGTTCAGTGTGTATATTAAACACCCTTTTTAATCCTGCATGAAATTCAGATAGTAAGTAAGTAAGTAAGTAATTTAAAATTAAAGTGCAAAAACACTTACGTGTTATACTGCACTATTAAAAAACACAATAAATACATTAACTAATATTTACAATAATAAGCAAAATTATATATACATATAACAACAAATAATACAATTAACAAGTAGCCAAAAAGACCAAGAAAACAACATCATAAGAAATGACTAGAATAATCAAAGTGAAAAACAGCAATAAACAACAAAGAAAACAAAATACAAATATAAAATAAGAGACAAAGTATAAAACTATCACAGTATAATAGTCACCAAGACTAGACTTAAAAAGTGTAAAATATACAAATGATCAAAAAACAAAATAAAAATTTATTGTGTAAAATCCAGTCAAGATTTGTGTCTCCTCCAATTAGTCGCCTCTTACGACACGCAGGAGGACACGTTGGGCCTATTCTACTTCCCCGGACCCACAGGGGGATGAAATTCAGATAGACAATAACAAAGAACTACTATTCTAAAGAAACGTGAACACTTTAACACAAAAAGAAACAACAACAAAAAAGTTAATTCTCATAAGCTATGACTATACACGAAAATAATTGCACTTACAGACACTTCAACTCCACGTGGGATCCTGTAGTGAACTTCAGAGGATATGTATGGTTCCAAAAAGCAACATGACTGTCAATATAGTTGATGTCTTAGAGGTTAAAATGCTTCAATTGAGGAATCCAGTAGGTCCACATATCCATAATAGTAATAAACCCTATGTTACCTTTTTGTACGGCTTTTGATTGTTAGAGGAATCTGACTCCATACTACACGCCAGAAATTGTCAGTTATTGTGAGAACTACATTTCATATATGCACGTGTGTATGTATATGTTCATATTGCAACGTATATGGGATATCAATAAAATTGATACCGGCTATACACATAAATTAGTGAAAGCCAGAACGAATTTATCGTTCCAGGCGAGAAATATAATAATGTCCTCATACACTGTACAGACGTACATTACTCTACATAACGTTCTAGGATAATACTGATTCCTCGGTATTTCTCAGACAACTGAAGAGGCCTACAAAAAAGTTAAAATTTTCATATGTGGGGCCAAAACTAGCCCCATTTACACATACTTTTGCCAAAAGGGATGTTTGTTTGGAGCATTTTGAAAAAATTTCAAAAGTTGAATTGCAGTTCATGTTAGTTTTAAATCATCTTTTGACATGGAATGCACAGATCACATGTCCGGAAATCATGAGAATAGACACTTCTTTACATGTTTTAATAAAACATATGTTTTTAATACAATATTTCTGTTGGTTTTGTTCTCCCATATCTGTAACTGCTACCTTGTGAGAGTGTTCCATCATCCTTGACTTTACTCTTATATTGAAACTCAGGGGCCACGGTGGCAGAGTGGTAACACTCTCGCCTCCCACCTCTGAGGCCGAGGTTTGGTTCCCGGCACGGCCTCAAGTGGGAAAACTGGTAGTTACTTGCCGTTGGTCGGCAGTTTACAGTACAGAACCCTGACGAACTGTATGTACTGGTTTCCTCTGCCCACAAAATTACCCGTCGTGATATGACCTTTACAGTGTTGAAAGCGACGTACAACCCAAATAAATAAATATATCGAAACTCTGTATTCTTTTCATTAGTTTTGAAGCTATTTTTTTCAAGAAAAGAACTTTCTGTGTATCTTCTAAATTCAGAGAAAAAAAAAAGAAAAAAGCAGTGAATGCACCAATATCCTATCAGTTGGGTTGTCATGTACGAGTACGTTGTATGATGGTTGCGGCTCAACATATGATCGAAATTTTCACTTCATGTTTGAAACACTACATGTAAAATATGAATATATCAATTTATATGTACATTTAAAAAAATATGTAAGTCATCAATATGGCATTAGACTTGCATAAATGTTTTGGGTGAAATCAAAGCAAATCCATACACAGTAAATCATAATAGTATCCATTTCACCTAAATATAAAAACATTGATAAAAAAGGTACTCCATACTGCACCTTGTTGTAGCTAAAACTTTGTAAGATCCAAGCTGACAAGTGATGCACTTGTATTTTTAACATTGTCAGTTCAACTTGTTTAGTATTTACGTTCATAATTTCTGTATTCTGTATTTTAGATGTCTGGACACATCAACCCAGCTTTCATAGAGGATTTAAAGGAAAGTAAACAGCACCTCCAAATCAAGACTCCAATTTCACAGGATACAGCCCCCAGTGCTGACTCATGTCTAATTCAGAAAACAAAAAATCCATCCAACGGTACACTGTCTAAAGACTCCATTGAGATTGAAATGAACAACAGCGAAGCCCCACAAACATCTGGCATGTCATATCAAAGGCGAGCCAGTGTAGCAGACATCGCTATTGCATTTGCAACCTCTTCTATGACTCCAGGCAGTTCAATGGAGAAAATACCCAAAGGGAAATTGTCATTGGACTATTGGAGGAGAAGCTATCGGTTTAGCCATCCGTTTGGACATACAACCAGCATACTGGATGAAATACTGGGCAGTCACCATACGGATGACGGCGAAAGAACCACATCCTCTTCACCTGCCAAGCTCCTGGTATGGGTGATCTTTGCTTGCTTCCTGGTGGGTATGGCTGGCGCTATCATTTTAGGAGCAGGTATGTTTTGGCTATTTTCCTCCGACCTATATAACAAATTTGTCCGAATTTTTGGATATGCACGATAATTTTTATATTGACCACCATAAATTACAGTCTTGTAAATGAATTATGACTTAATACTCATTATCAACTATTTTTTCATGAAATTTTAACATAATTTTCAATGCATTTTCGATCCTATAATGGAAAGTAGCATAATAAATTCAAATAAAAACAATGTAATATTAAGATATAGATATCCTGAACCAATATGGACACAATATTTACAGTTATAGGTAACTGTCTTAATGCAAACAAAATAGGTCAAGATCAAAGTTGGGTTTTATAACCCGTTTGGCAGGCAGGGGCAAGCCAAATAAACCCAATAGATACTTTTACAGTATAATTAAAGAGCATTTTGGTAGCATTTCTGGATTTAATTACCTTTGCCTTTTACATTTGATTTTATCAGTTATTAAGAACAAAACATGACCTTGAATTATACTTGTAACTGCGACCTTCATTCATTTCAGGGACTTTCAATATTATTTATGCCATTAACAATAGGTGTGGCAATGTATTTCCAAGATCTGTGGAATGGATCCCTGAAAAAAACCCAAATAAATCCAATATGTTAAGTTATTATCTTATATCTTTTGACATTTATAAAAGCATGTTCTGGTAAGATTTACATGATTACCTGTCAGGTCATCTATTTCAGAAACCAAGAAGAGTTCAGACTATTTGGACAGTATTTCTACAAACCTATCTGACGTCACGTCTGGATGAGGCAAACGTCCATAATGTGTAACTTATGTATAGAGAAAAGACACCAGTCTAATAATTTCCATAGCTGTTTATATTATTATTTAATGTCTGTGATATGTCTTTGTTAAAAGTGACATTATTCAGTTTTGACAAGAGAAATAACGAGTTCATTGGGACAACTTTTGATATTTATCACTTGCTTTACACGAAGGCATAGAGTGCACAGTGAATTATGTATTGCTTGCAGAATCATGTGAATAAATTTGTTAGAAAAAAACATAAAAATAATATTCTATTCATTGCATTATTACTCGAAATAGCAGTAGTATACACAACTATTGTTTTGGTTTTTCATGGTTCATGTTGTTTCTACACAAGTCAGTGAGATATGATAGTAATGTGTGATACGGAACCAGAAGTGTACTATTAAAGCAAAGGTGCCCATTAGTTTTTTGACTGATGGAATTATTCACTAGAACTAATTTAGCATACGTTAAAGCAAATTCTGTCGTAAAGAAATTATTATATCCTCACAAAAATGTTGGCAAGCAAAGTTTCACTATCTGAATAACATGGATTCTCCAGTACAATCAAAGAGCAGCAAACTGTAGTTGGTTTAAAAAGGTTGGTTTAAAAAGGTTGGTTTTAAAATATCTTCCTCCATAGCCAAACTCTGGTCGATACTCCCATTTCTGATGACAAATTTGGCCGGTCCAAGGGACAATTCTTTTTCAACATCAGTCGCCCCAGGGAACCCCCCCCCCCCCCCGCCCCCCAACAACCTAAATCAAACAGGTATTGGCAATGAAATATATTTATCAATAAAACACACTATGTCAGTCAATAAACCACATAACCATGCCCTGGGCCAGGAAAATTCATGATGTTACAACATACACAGACTAACTACTGGCCCAGGGCCGATTGCCATCCAAGGTGTCATAGCGCACCCTTACATACATCAAAGCATTAATAATGCACTAAACTTAAAAGACTATGAATTTAACATAATCTGACACAACATATATGTAACAGCTTTGTCGATTGCGTTAAAGCCAATAACGTCTTAGCGGGCATTAATAAGTATGACGGCCCCAAGGGGACTAAACAGTTACCAACTAGAACGTAAGTTAACCCAAGAAACTATCCTCATTTTTATCATATATTCCAATAAAAGACACATTTAAAACGTATAGTCATTGCAAAATAGCCCGAAAGAGCCTACACACAGTTACAGACCTGACATTTTGACCTTTAAATCTTAATCAGAATCTCACAAGGTATAAATACACAGGCCACTATGTAAACCGAGCTCTACACAGAAGATCAACATAAGTGGAACCAAGCACACCACCAAGGTGGAGGGAGCACATGCTACATGTATGTAGACCACACAGCACTTTAAAAGATACCATATGTTTGGACAAATGTAACATGTAAAGCAAACCACACCACCCTGTAAAGGTGACAAAAATGCTATGAAATACAGCCCTCAGAGAGGGAGGTCAGGGGAATTGTGCACCCCTTTGCTTTCTAACATGGAACTAACACAAAGTCAACTGCTTGCATTGTGACTAGACCTATGCAGAGTGATACAGCATTGGCAATACACGTGCTTATTCTACTCATACTAGCGGGGTTACACTGCGGAGACTGAAAAGCCAAGGTTCCCTCAGTACAGTCGCCCCAGGGAAACCCCCAACACCCCCAAAACACACAGGTATTGGAAATAAAATAAATTTATTAATACAACACACTATGTTAGACAATAACTTACATAATCATGCCCTTGGCCAGGAAAATTCATAATAATACAACATACAAATATCAACTAATAGCCCAGGGCTCAAATGCTGTCCAAGGTAACATAACGCACCCTTACACACATTAAAGGCATTCAAAGGTGTTATTTTCATCTGTGGTGTCGAAAATATCATCTGTGTTGGCTATATTTTTTGTCTGTGTTGGCTAAAATATCATCTGTGTTGGCTATATTTTTGTCTGTGTTGGCGAAAATATCATCTGTGTTGGCGAAGTTTTCATGAGTGTTGGTGGAAAATTATGTATATTGTGACTCGCCAACACAGATATTTCCAACAAAAACAACCCCACTGGTGGGGCTAATACTCTTTCGTAGTCACGTGGTAAGTTCATATGTAGACCTACAGGGTTTATTCAAAATTGTGTTTATGCACAAGAAATGAAAACAGAACCTCATACGATATTATTTGTAATATCAAAAGATATTATTTTAATTCTCACACATTGCGACATTGTGTTGGTTTTTTTCATAGTTGGCATTAATGTTTAATGTACCAGTTTTTCCTCACTTCTATTCAATGACCCTATGACAATGTAAAACAAGAGCACTCAGAGAAGGCAGACCTCCGCCAAGGCAGCTCACTCCCCCAATGCTGTGTCTTCTCCATAAAATAATTCCTGGGCTTTGAAAACCTACCATTAGCACTGATATTGTATTTTTTTACGCTTTGTTGCTTGTTCCATTTCAGACATTTAATGAAAATTTCATCCAAATCCATCCATAACTTTTTGAATTATCTTCCTTTAAAAAGTACCTGGATCCAGATGATCCAGACAATGATCCGGATCACACTCAAAATCTGATCACTTCTTCCTTTACCAATTTCTCACATATCCTGAAAATTTCATTAAAATCCCTCCATAAGTTTTTGAGCTATCTTTCTTTAAAAATTAAATTTCATGGATCCAGAACATCCAGACAGTGATACGAATCACCCCCAAAATCTAATCACTTCTTCCTGTTACCATTTCGCACATATCCTGAAAATTTTATTAAAATCTGTCCATAAGTTTTTGAGTTATCTTGTTCACAAGCAAACAAACAGACGGACGGACAAACCTAGGTGAAAACATAACCACCATTCCAAACTAAAACTGTGCATTTAGTCAAATATCCAATTTGCCAATATCCTTCCAGTCATTGTAATTTTATTTTTCAGTGTCTGATTTCAGTTGTTTAGAAACAGAAATGTTTTCTTTGCAGCAGTTTCCCCATTTCCCTCATTTTAGTTACAATATGATTGGTCACTAAGGAACATTTCTGTCATTTCTGATTGCGAATCTAACTTCCCTAAACTCATAAAGGTATTTCATGTACCACTTTCACTATTTCGGCTATTAAATTTTAATTTTATAAATCTTACTTTATGTATGTAATTATCAAACATGGTATATGTTTAAACTTTTAGTTAGTCTGTGGTACAGTTGATAGAATCTATAACAAAACTTCATGCATTATTCTGCTCTCTGACGTTTCTCAAACAAGAACGTCCAGGTATTCAAATACCAATGAAATTCATAGCTAACACATCAGTAACATCGCTTCATGAAAAACACCAGTTTCCTATATTCAAACCCAAGGCCAGAGTAACAGCCAACTAGATTCATAATTTTTGGATTCAAACCCAGGGTCAGCATAACAACCGACTAGATTCATAATTTTTGGATTCAAACCCAAGGTCAGCATGCCAACCGACTAGATTCATCACTTTTGGGTTCAAACCCAAGGTCAGCATGACAATTGACTAGATTCATAACTTTTGGATTCAAACCGAAGGTCAGCATGACAACCGACTAGATTCATAACTTTTGGGTTCAAACCCAAGGTCAGCATGACAACCAACTTGATTCATCACTTTTGGGTTCAAACCCAAGGTCAGCATGACAACCGACTAGATTCATAACTTTTGGATTCAAACCCAAGGTCAGAATGACAGCTCACTAGATCATAACTTTTGGATTCAAACCGAAGGTCAGCATGACAACCGACTAGATTCATAGCTTTTGGATTCAAAGCAAAGGTCAGCATGACAACCGACTAGATTCATAACTTTTCGATTCAAACCCAAGGTCAGCATTACAACTGACTAGATTCATAACTTTTGGATTCAAACCCAAGGTCAGAATGACTACTGACTAGATTCATAACTTTTGGATTCAAACCCAAGGTCAGAATGACAACCGACGACAAATCATACCTTTTGGATTAAACCAAAGGCTAAAGTAATGAATGGCTAGCAAGAGCCAAAGGTCATGAAAGATAAGACAGTGAAAGAAACTATATGAAGAATTTATTTACATGCTAGTAGTCATGTATAAGAATTTAAACCTTTTTAAAGTAGAATTCCAAAATATTAAACATTTCTTCCTCGAGGATGCACAATCTGTAATCAGTGCAAACCAAGGCTAGCAGAACCAAGCAAAAACCCTAGTAACTGAAAAAAAATCGATCCCGGATCCCACATCTCGTAGGCTTCTTTATGATGATATGTTTCCCATCGAAAAGCATGACTCTACATCCTGTTGCAGAGGTCCAACTAACCCCTCATTTTCCCCCACTTCAGTTTACCCCGATTCCAACCCTGCCTTCCCAATCCTAAAGCTGTTTTATTGTTGGCTCCAGTGGAACACTCCATAACTTACATAACTAGCATGAAAAGATTTACAATTGCAGAAAATTGTTGTCTGCCATTGTAAATGGCTCAGAAATTTAGAACTCAACCACCTGGTGTAAATGTCTAGGCCTGCCATTGAGAAAGGCAGACCTCGCCATTTTAAACGGCTTGGGGGTTAAAACTAAGCTTATTGAGTCGAAAATGGGCAGCCAAAGAGACTACTGTTGATAAATCAAGATATTAATGAGGATATCAATATTGTTGGCCTATAGAGGGGGAGGAAGAAATACAACTGAACCACTGAATTGAATATGGGCAGCATGACTGAGTCAAACGATGAGCTCCTGGAGGTTAAGCGGGGTCTTCAGAAAGTTGTCACAAAGAACCATAGAAAAGAGAGTTAGATGGTCACTTTCCAGTTTTTGTAACCATAAGACCACTGTCACACCACTACAGGTCTGAACTGTACCAGCTGTAGAATTGTTTTTAGCATTCCCCATTGCTGGTTAAAAAGCCTGGATTGATTGCTTATTATTTACAACCTCTTTGGTGAGTATGTACAACTTCAGTTGTTTATGTTTTTTAATCAAATACATGTATTGTATAATTATGTTTATTTTTATGATTTATTTATGTAACTGTTTTCAAGCAATAAAATATGAAACAATAACTGTTTATGATATTCACAAGTTAAGTAGTTAAAATCTTTTATAACTATATCTTTCATTTTTCAGATTTATCTAAAATCTAGATGATTTGATTCTAGTCAAGCGCCAAGGTTTAATTTGCATAATTTGAAGCTTATGAAGGATTGAATATTGATGACTGACACAATGGTGGTGGTATCTAAATCATTCAAAGGTATTACCTATGAGGAACTTAAACTGCAGGAAGTAATACACAATTTATTACTTACACCAATCACCCCGAGGAAAACTAGCCCTTGAAATAGAAACATTTTTATCAAAGAACAAAATGCAATTTCAAAACATAATACCAATTAATGAAATTGTAAAAACTAATTTAATAAACAACGGGATCAGTAGACTCATAAAAATACATATTTTAAGTATGAAATGACATGCAAAATAACATGCATAAAAAGCAGTCTGAATAAATTCTGTGGAAAAAGTGGAACATTCCTAGACATATTTTTGTGGCATAATCATCTTTAAATTACCTCATCTACCTTAAGTATCTCCTGGTTTGTAAACTATAGCCAGCATCTATATCTCATTTTTCACTTCATGAAGAATTGTAGTCAGGCAATACCGTTAACTGTGAATATAGAACCTTTTTGTGTATATTTTTCTGTGAAAAACTCAACGCTTATTTAAAGCCATTTTCATTTAAATACTAAGGCCTGTTTAATGCTATTCACATTATGCTGCCTTAGCGGCAACTGTAACAATAAATGCCTTTGACATTACAGTGTAAATTACCCATTACCATCTTTCTATTCCTTTATCAGCTTTTGATTTCTTAGTTGGTTTACTGGACAAATGGGAAGTCAAACTATGATCAAAATTAGATCATAGATCGCCAGTGTGTCTCAGAACAGATAGTGTAAGTTGTGAAGGTGCAGGAGAAATGACACTTAAAAGAGAACAATTTAACAAGATTGCAGCTTAATTTAAACTACGCATCTTGCTATAAAATGAATTAATTGATTTATCTATTAATTTAAGTATATGTCAATGGAGAAAGCACAGTTACAAGTAGACATAATAATCTGTTTAAGCAATCCATATAATTCTGATAGGAGAAATATGTCTTTAATGTGGCAGAAGAACACATTTTGGCTGAGCCATGTTCAAAGATCACACCTGGCCGTGTATACCCTCTAACCAATAAACCTAACAAGTATCAACTTCCTACACCTTGTGGCATCTAAGGTATATAGTCAAGGTAAGGTCAAGGTCACTAAAGCCTTGTCATAGGTTAAAGATTAGATCCCGATGTTATGGTTTCTCAGATACAGCCAGTACAAGATTTTAAAGGTCCAGGTCCCCAAAGAAATGTCAAAAGTCAAATTAAGGTCTCATCATCATGTTGCAAACCTACAACTACTAACTGATTTCCCTGCCAAGTATCAACTTCCTACACCTTAGATTTCTGGGATATTGCAATATAAAGGCTGGAGCCGAGGTCGCCTGCCAGCCTGACCGCTTGCCCATCGAGATACCATGGATGAAAGTAATACCCACACAATATTTAATGGCTGTGCGGTAAAAATGTCAAGGGTTTTGCAAAACTAATCATATTAGCCATACCCACCCATCAGTCATTTCACTCAAGCATGTTTTTTTTTATTTTCCTTAAACATAAATTAACTTTTTCAATTATATCTAATATATATAATATCTAAATTATTGATGCGCATAATGGCCTCATCTTTATGGATACAAATGGGGACATATTTATAATCTCGGGAGAAGTATATCTGCTTTACATGTCAAGCATTCAATTTCTAAATTGCTTTATTAGTTAATTTTGTGCTTTTTCGATTATTTTGCCCATGGGATTTGTTACCACTATAAACTAGCAACAAAATCAAAAATAAAATCAATTTAGTGTAAAAAAATTTTACATCCCTAAAAAACACTTTCGACTGTTATGATGGTCACAAACATCTACTAAATAATTGCAATCTCAAGTTGTTGTTTTTATTTCAAATAATAAACTCAAGGCATTTATGCGCTGTCATTCCTTCTAAACTACAAGATATATTTTATGTATTACGTTAGTTTTTGAGGTATTAAATCAGTTCCTTGAGATATAAGTTAAGGTTTTGAGATATCATAACCATCTCATGGTATCTTTAAAAAATGATTTAAAATGACATAAAATATTTAAAGAAATCAATGAAAGATCCAAATAAATTAAAATATATCAAATACCAATTTTATCCTGTTTTTTTTTCATTCCTGATCCTGTTGGAGCATAATTGTATAATTGTTACACAACTAAAGTCCAAATTTTCTCTCTTCCTACAAACTAGCCCTATACTATACAAATAATTTTTCCGGAATGTAAAAAGGTGTTCCAGATCAATCTGAATAATGTTATCGATTAACATCCGAACTACTCTCAAAGTGATCCTAAAGTGATACTCTGCTGTTGCTGACTTCTAACAATGGGGAGTGGCTCTTTATATTAAATCCACAAATAATTGGTGAGCAACTCAAAAGAACGTCTTACGATGACATTTAATTTGTTACATTATTAGCAGAAATCTTTATTTTTGCTGTCAACGTACAGTATATTGTTCACAACTCAAGAGGGTGATAGATACTGTGATGGAAGCTATGAATATGGCATTATATCTAACAGTAACCATAAATCAATCTTAATCTCTTACAAAAGTGTAATACCACTGGAATGGTGACATTTGGGAATTGTTCTGCAATATTGTTCTGCAATATTATGTGTAACCACCAATGACGCTACCAAATGCTTGAACTGCCTAGTTTAACAATGTGAATTTGGCTTCTGATAACACAGTTGCAGACATTCTATTCCTGTTCTGTTAGTACTTTCACAGTACTTCATCTGCATCAAATCACAGTCTCATTGCAGGTGTTAATGCCACAGAGAAATACCAGGGCAAAGCCAGAAACTAAGGTGGATGTGTTTTTTTCAAAGAGATAGGTCTTCAACTTCATTCTAAATGAGTAGAGAGAATTGACTGAATGTGCATCATCAGGCAAATCAAATCAAATCAGGCAAAGTGTCAAGCCTTGACTTCTAAATGCATTCTGCACATTCTGCACTCTGTATAGGTTTAAGAAGAGGTACTAGGATAAGTACAGGATAAACTTCTGAGGCGTTTAAGATCCTGGACTTGTGCAAAACATGATGTTTTAGTGTTTTGAATATACTTCGACAAAGAGACATCAGTGTCAATCCCATACACCAAGGTTCCTGCCTTCCTCAGCAGGAAAGGGGGTGGGGTGGGGAATTACCAAGAATGTTGACTGAGAAAAAATTCTTGAGTCTTTCACATTGCTTCTTCGATTCATTTTGGTTTTTATGTCCTTTCAACAATGTATAGATCTTATCAAGACAGTTAGCTTATGGACAGCAGAAACCAGCACGTACTGCTGGTCGAATTTCTGCATTGTTAAGTGTCGGTCATTGGTAAGCATTTACCAACTTTCCGACATAGGGTCTGGGGTTTTGAACTGCAGACCTCAGAGATGGGAAGAGAGTGTGTTACCATTGCGAGACCATGGATTATAGCTTTTTTAATAAAAAATAATGAATTATGTCTTAATTTAAGCTTGTTTGCAGGAAACCATATTTTGACACCATATACCCAGTTTCAACCATTCAGCGGCCTGGGCCACATTCTTGTGTGTAAGATGAATATCTAAGGTTGCAGTATCTACATAAAAGTGGAAATTTATACCAGGATGATTTTGAATAACTTTGCTGAGGGGGGGGGGGGGGTATAATGAGAAGAGTATTAGACCAAGATAGAGCCTTGGGGCACGCCATACAAGGAACTTCTTAGCATCTGATAGAATGGAACCAATCTTGATGCACTGCAAACAATTGGAGAGGTAAGACTTGACCCAATCCAGGATAATGCAACCAAGAACCAAGAACTCAGACAATCTCTTAATGTGCCATGATTAATTGTATCAAACACTGCTGATTGGTCAATCAGCACAACGGCAGTGGCCTCACCTCTAGCCACAGCAAGCTGGACTTCATCCTTAATCGACAGCAATGCAGTTACAGTTGAGTGACCCTACTTAGAGGCCTAATGTGTGACATTCTCAAGTCTGTAAGATGTGCGTCTAAAAGAAGCACATCATCTATGACCAATCTGCAATGTGAACACGGCATTTGTGGTTGAATTGGCAGACAGTGACATTTAATATTTATTTGCAGTTTTTGCCTGACAGTTCCGGCTCATTCGCATTTGCCAAGAGAGATTGTCACCACTTAAACAGATTACATAACTACCACCTGCATATCTTTTTTTGAACTGATTTTATCAAATACACCTAAAATAAAAAAGAACAATAACCAGACTCAATTTGCTCCCACTGCAAATAGAAAAGCTTCGTGTATTATGTAATTCTTCTACCAGTATCATTTGTGTAAACAACAACATTTTCCTGACATCCGACATAATTACAAGCATTGTAAATTTCATTGGTTTAAGCTTGTCTAAGTATGAGATTGCTGTAATTACAATGCCACTTGCTACATATAGAGGTCTTGGTGATATCTGGGAGACCAGATCTGTTGACGGATTTGACAAAACAATGGCTGACTGGAAAATATTCACCTTGGTTCTGCTTCTGGGCACAGTGTGGTGTGTTAGCAGCAAATCTGTGGTAAGTTTTACCCAATGTATAAAACTGAGTGTTTATTTATCTGTGGTCACTCCAACTTCAGAGATTCGCACCGGTATTTCATTTTTTGTGTGGGTGTGGGGAGAGGGCATTGAATCACAGGGCTAGGGTTTAAACTCCCTCAGGTACTGCTTCTTATTGTTGCCACCCTTCTTATGGACTTATTTCACATACTTTTGGGACAAGACATCTCGCGTTAGAGCTGTACTAAAACAATATTACTTGAATATGAAAAAATATAATACTCCTGCTACATACTCATATAATATTATTATTTTAGTGAGCGATATATATGGCTTTACAAAAAAAATGCATGGGTGTGTATGCTCCAGTATTTAGTCCAAATACAGCCTCTTGCTGGATAATAAAAGTACATAGTTGCTAAGCTGCAAGACCGCCAACAGATTGGTTTGAAACAAGCAGTACTTGATCTTGTTGTTTTTGTTGAAATAAACGGAATTGTAACATTACACGTGATAATAAAAACAACTGTTTACATTTGTGTTGACATTTAATTAATGTTGCAGAAATTGAGTTGTTCCCCAGAGGTCTCATCCAGTGACAGAAAGACTGAATTGGCAGTTGTATTATTTTTCATACTTCGAGTGCTATGCATGTTGAATTTCTGCCAAATATTCAGGAGCCATTGTCCTGGAACCCAAAGGGGTGCCGAGGGCATGGCAAAAGACCAACTGGTGACAGCGGGACACAACAAATTTGAGTGGCTAGCACTGGGATCCCCGGAAACTCTGGCCAAGAACTAAGTGCAACTAGCCAGGGATTGTCACAAATGGCATGACTACAGGTTCAGTATTATTCGACATATTGATGAAAAGAGGTGAAGAAAAGTCCCACATCTAAAACACTAGACTTGGATTAATGGTTTCAAAATAATTCTTTCCCATATGATGTAGACCAAGCGAGGGGAACAGGCTCTAACTTAGGTTTACTCATCTGTTACAACCATTAACGTATCAATAACCAATAATGTATCAGCTAACAAATAATATAGCGATAAAATGACTAATAATATATCATCAACCAATAATGTATCAAAATTAACCATTAATGTATCAATTCTCAAACCAATAATGTAAAAATCACTTGCTCCAATAACGTATCAACAAGTAAGCAGTAATAACTATTAATGTATTAGGCAACATTTGAGTTGAATGCTAAACACTCATCTGCCACAAATCAAGAGCATTTATGTGTTATCCTCAGTGATTTACAATTTCCCAAGTATTTAATGACTATTTGTTGCAATTGTTTTAGTATTTGATTTTAAAACTCAAGCAAGGATTATATGCTCCGATATAAAAGAGTGAGACTCTCAAGCTATACATAGGCTTCAAATGTCAAATTAAGGGTTTTACTTCCCATTCAACAGTCACGGTCATATTCACTTTAAACCCAATCCTAACCCTAACCCTCAGCTTGGACCTTGGAGTATTCTTTTAAAGTGATTACTATACTAACCAAGAAATAAAATTGGCATAATACCAGTGTGAGGCCCATGGTTTATTAAATGATAGAGTAATGCTCCACAGAACACAGTCAAAACACTATTTAATAGTTAAACCTTAGGTTAATATATCCTGGATGCATGCTGTGCTGTTGACATAATAACAGTGGTTTGCTACCAAATTTGTTAATACTAGTAATATTGTTGAAACCAGGGGTATTGTGTGATACATTTGCACACATATTTAAAGGACTGATTGGAGTCATTGATTGGTTTGAAACATTATTATTATGGATGCTCTGAAATACAGTGACCTATGGGTTATTTACTTTAATATCAAACAGCCCATTCAGCATGCATATTTAACAGTAGTACAACAAGGAAAGACTTTTACATTGTCACATGTGACTGAGCTTTGAAGGTAATCAAAGACTTGTTGTAACACAGTTTTGCTTATCACACTATCCCGGATCTATACAACTACAGTTTCATTTATGGTTTGAGGTTAAACCTATGCCCCAGCTGCTGGTTGGCAAGTTTCATTAGTTTTAATGCTAACACCCTTAATTGTGTTCTGTTGAAAACCTTAGCATATGAAATACTTCCTAATACATTAATGGTTGATACATTATTGCTGCTTACTTGTTGGTACGTTATTGGAGACAGTGATTTTTTTATTATTGATTTGAGAATTGAAACATTAATGGTTAATTTTGATACATTATTGGTCAATTTTTGCTACATTATTGGTTAGCTGATACATTATTGGCTATTGATACGTTAATGGTTGTAACATCCATGTTACTCCAAAACAATAACCACATACATACCATAGGGCAAGAGAACTAACACTAGTAATTTAAAAGTTAATTGCCACAAAAGTAGACTTTTTGGTCCAAAGAAGACCAATGGCCTAAAATAGTTCAAGTTAGGGGAAAATAACATTAAGTTAACCCTAGACCACACGCAGATACTCTGTAAGATAGACAAGGCTTTTCTAATTTGCCCTACCAGTTAAACATAAAATGGAAATGCTGCTGGGCAAAAATATAGCAATAGCTAAAATTGGAATTGGGTGGTAACCAAGGTCATATGAGTTGAAACTACATTAAAATTACAAGTCCTAGGAACATGCTGATGACTAGGACCAGCCCATGATAGTTTTATTTTAAAGTCCATCATGTACAACAAACATAATGCAATTTAACAGTTATCTTAGTTGCCTTAAACAAACATACTAAAAGGCACAAAAGTTTAAATATAATAGAATAAAAAACCTGGCTTCAAAACCCAATAATTGTGTTCTGTGATCCGACTGATTATGGGAGTCTGTTCCATTCAGTGGGAGAAGCCATTGCAAAACCTCACCTTCCAATGGCCTTCTTGGGATGAACTGAAGAAAGAGAAAGCTGATTTCCACAAGTAAGGCTACTGGTTTTGATTAAGGATGACAAGTATGTGGGTTTGGAGAATTTAATAGTCTTGAATGTAATAAGATTATATTTGAACAGGATACGGTATGAAATGGGGAGCCATTGTAGTTTTTGAAGATAGGAAGTAACATGGCTTGTTTTATCAAGTCTGAAAACAATTCTACAAAGGGCATTTTGAATCTTTTTGAGTTTAGCCATGTTATATTTATTCACACCATAAAGTAGGGAATTGCAGTAGTCAATTCGACTACTCATCATTGAGTTTGCCAGCAAGGCTGCAGTATCCACACTGAGGAATTTATGAATACGTCTGAAATCTGAAATATTAGTTATAATTTCATAGCAAGTAAGAGTGTCATGAATATAATGGCACAATAGTAGCATGTAAAGGTAACAAAAATAATGTGAGTACAAGTTTATAGTTAACATAAAAGACACAGTATAAAACCCATCAACATTGTGGCAATTTAGTCATTTAATAACAAACAACATCAGTGGATTTACAAGGGCCCAGCAGTCGAGCAATCTTGTATTCAGTAAATTAGAGGCATCACACTATCTGGATGACTAACACACACCAATTCTGTGATATCAACACAATCAGAAGCTTTGGCAAAGGAAAGTGAAAACTTCAAGAAATATTTAACGGCAACACAGGCAGTCCATGTTTTCAGGTTCATAGCACCTTTTCTATTATTATTATTGTTGTTGTTGTTGTTACTCATAAAGCACTTATTCTTAAAACAAAGCTCTCAGTGTTGTACACTTTCTCTTATTATGAAATACAATACAGTAAAAAAGAACATTAAAAATTGGAATTTATAAAATAGTATAAGATAAAAAGATCATGTAAAAATAATTCCAAAAAATAAGCCTGAGATGCTTCTTAAAGTACAATAATGAATCACAGTCCCTAATAAAATATAGCAGTTTGTTCCACAGAATCCAGCATTTTGAAAAGCAGCCTGTCCATATTTTGTGTGATAGGTTAGCAGGTATGATATCTTGTTATTATGAAACCAATCACATTCAATCTGCTGTCAAAGATACAGCCCAGATTTGTGACTGATTGGCTCGAGGTAAGTAAGGCATGGCCAACTTTGACAGACGCTGAACTGAAGTGATCGAGAGAGTTATTAGAACCAAGCAAAATGACTCCAGTCTTGTCATCATTTTCGTTTTAACATATTCAGACACATCAGCATTCAGATATCATAGATGCACTTTGTATTGAAATCCTGCTTGGAATTGAGAGTAGCACTGCAGTTGTGTGTCGTCAGCACAAAATATGCATAATGTCTTGTAAATATCATCAACAGGGACAGTGTACATGGTAAAAAAGAATGCGGCCAAGCAGCCACTCCTGGAGAACTCCAACTTTAGAATTTTCGGTTCAGAGACCTCAATATGGACAGTCAGGCAACGGCTTGAGAGATAATATTTGATCTGTTCCCAAGTAGGAACCAGTAATGACAAATATAGACTCCCTTCGCCACAGCAGGATACCGTGGTCAATCAGGCTGCTTAAAGGTCAAGTAGCACTAGTAATACCTTTTTCATTGATCAAGGGCTAAAAGAATGTCATTCTTTACTTGAAGTACTTTTATTTCAGTTGGATGAAACTGTCAATGTTGTAGTGTGAGAACAGTTCAGTCACATTTTAATCTTTTTTGACTGGATTCAAACTGCTGAGTGATATCAGTCTTACTACTAATGTCAGTTGACTTTAAGTCAAACCTCCAGTAATTAAGACCTCACTGCTTAAAACTTTAATTTCAGTACAGATGTTTGTGAAATGCTCAAAGAAATCCCTTGTCTTTTAAGCAATTTTTTTTTATTTTGAAGGGGGGTGGGGGGTGGCGATAGATCGCAAATATTTTTAATTGATTATTTGATATGTTACATTTGCATTCCAGTAACTCAAATGTTTAGTATAATCTTTAGGGACAGGCTTTAATTCTAAGCTGTGATTTAACAGTCAAAATCCACCACCAGTACCCGTTGTTTTGGGAACATTGATAAAGTCAACCATCTGGCACTTAGTCACCAATGACATCCATGTCATTGTTTTCTTTAAGCCAAGTTTCACTCAAAGCCAAGGTTTTTGGGGAGGTTTGTAGTAAATACTAGGCCTCTTATACGATATGACGCTATACCAGGTAATTCCATTGCAACAACTGAGAGGCTTCAGTTCATCAGATTAATACTGTAAGCTATTAACTCAATGGCAACACACAACCACATCACACTTAGGCAAGACACAATTAGGCAATTTAACCAAACCAAAGAGTGTCACGGACAGTTTGCCATCATCAAAATATATTGGATATTTACCGTTTGATTCATTGCACAAAAAACCAACATAATCAACACCAGTACAGTGCTTTTTCATCAGAGATTATCACATTTTAAACTGAAATAACACATAAACACATCAGTTACAGGGAACAATGAAATATCCACTATGATCCTAGTGAGAGTATAAAATACATCCAGATGGAAATTAGTTTGTCGTGAGAGCTGAAAGAGGTGCTGCCAGCAGGGGTGTTACCAAGTTATGTACCACTTCAATCTGCAGCACTAGTACTCTCTCTACCATCCTACTGTAGTAAGGTCCTCAGTGGCCTAGTGATTAGCAAGTTTGGCATCTAATCATAGGCGGTCACCGCTGTGGGTTCGAGTCCCACAAGTGGCAATTCTGAGGACCTGTCCCAATATGACCCTGGCTGTTGAACGGGACGTAAAACCCCAACTTTGACCTTTGTCCTACTGTGGTGTGGAGGAAAAATCGGCCCTATGCTAATTTGAAACTCGGTCAATTAGCCCTCTAAAACGCGGCCCCTGCAACCTCTGACACCAGGTTAAAACAAAATTCAACACAATACAGTAACAATATTTTTATAGTGCTGAATCGCCATAATATGGCAGACTCTAAGGTTGACAGACATGTATTTATGCAGAGTACACCAGGTAATCATGTTTCACAAAGGTGACAACTTACAAAGTGATACTTGGCAAAGTGTGATGAACATCAACCGAAGGTGGTTGGATGTTTAATCAGGTCCATTTAATTTATGTCCTTTAGACACTTGTGTTTGTGAGAATTATATAAAATGCAACTAGATAATCACATTATATGAAGGGTGCATATATGTCAAACAATTTTGGATGCTATGACGAATACTTTTATTTTCTGCCCTTTACTCACTTGTGTTAGAATTATTAAATGTGCAATTGATTTAGTGGAGAATGACTGCTAAAAAGATTTTATTGGCTCGTGTAACAGGTTAAATCCATAGCTGCTGTTCACTGGCACATAATTGTACGATTTATGTCTGGGGGACAGTTTGACGAGTTGTTCTTTTTGCTGGGGATTGATTTGACTGGGTATTTTATCCTGGGGCCGATTTGTCGGGGAGAGGGGCTGATTTTGGTAACGGGCCGATTTGTCTTTGATTTCTCGCCAGGGGAGTTGTGCAGTAAACTGACATAAGGAAGTAGAAAAGGAAAAGTACCATAGTATGGAGCTGATACTTGCTTTACCATGGCATAGAGAACCTAAAACTACAACTCATGAGGAAGTACTTAGCTCAAATATAGATAAACAATAAAAAAGAGATAATGCATTTGTCTAGGGTTCAGTCATATGTGAAGTTATAACCTGGCATAAACATGTAACAGGGGGAAAAAATGAGTGGGGCCCAGGGTGGGAGCTTCAACTGATGTTACTATTCTGTTTCCAAATTTTCAAATGTATGTTACAAATGATTGAAGGGGGCTTCTGTAAGTCGACCACCTGTGAACCAATAGAAAGGCAGTTAACAACCAGTATGTTCAGTCTTACCAGATATCCGATCAGAAATGATAGGAAATCTCCCAGGAATGACGTCAATTTTTATTTGTTGTTTTACGTCGCATTCAACAGCCAGGGTCATATTGCGACGGGTAGTTCACAGGTGGAGGAAACCAGTGCATACTGCACTGTAAACCACCGGGCATCGGCAAGTAACTACCAACTTTCCAACATGAAGCGCCCGGCCCGAGATTCGAACCGCTGGCCTCAGAAGTTGGTGATGAGAACTCTAACTGCTACACCACCGAGCCCCCCAGGAATGACATCAAAAGCATCAAGATGCAAACACGCAAATTTCTCAATCAGGCACATATTTCTTTGCCATTTCACTGGAGTGGTAACAAAGACGAACAAGGCCAAAAGGGGTTTTAGTTTACTAGCATGAGCCACAAAGCTATTACAGACATGAGTAGTGCACAAAGGCAGTCACTCATCCAAGTACTAATGTAGGGCATTGCTGCTTAACTTCACTGATGAGACAGGTACTCATCACACTACAGCACAATTCATGAAAATCTGGGGACACAAAAAAAGCGATCTCTAGGAGCGCAAGCCTCACTAGAGCTTGCGCTTAAAAAGTGCTGTAAATGTTGAGAGTTGGAGCATGATTCAATGCCAATCAATTTAAAATAATATCTAAGCAGCCAGATTACTCTATTGATAATGTTACATGTCACCTCTACTTCCTCAAAAATTTTAATTGATCAAAGACTCTCTTCTTTTGTTTTGTAGAAGTCAACTTGCCCCCGAAATGGTTGTTGTTTTGATAACGAAATCCATATAGATGGCAGCGAATGGGATATAACAGATCAAGTCCAGGGGTCTTGCTCAGCCACCTGTAGCTGTAAAAAAGGTGAACTGCGTTGCAAGAGTTCTCCTTGTCCTCGAGCTGCCTGTCGCCATGAAGGCAACGACTACAACAAAGGAGATACCTGGGATGTGCCAGTAGATGACCCCAGGTGTAGATCCTGGTGCAGATGTGTGGACATAGATAATGTGCAGTGTGCCGGAGTTTGTTAACACCGTCCTACCTCCTGATGTATCGGGACGGGGGGCAAGATAAGAGACAAACACAGAGCTTAAGTTGATGTTATGTGTCGTGTTAGTTATTTGTGACAATGGAAGCCAATAAATCTGTATTCCTTGCACCACAAGTAATTCCTGAAATGTTTCTGTTTATTTCTTGACCGACATTATTGTATTAAGACACTTAAGTTCAAGGAAAATTTTGTATATTTAAATTTTATTTACTAGAATTCATACCATTACACTTCTATGCTCTTTTAATTGAACGTGATATGTGAAAAATAGCCAACTGAGAATAGTCTTGAAATTCATATGATACCACTTTTTCAGATATGTTTTTAGTTTTCTCTGTACACAACAAATTTTAGAATTGCTATTCAGTTTGTGCACCACTGAGGTATCAGCCACCATATTGGATAATTAGCAATTTTTGGTTTAAAGGTGTAAACTTGTTTTTTTTCCTTTTCAATGAATCAAAATCAAATATTTTATCATTTCATCATCCATATTTCAAGCTAAAATTTCCAGTATACATAGTAACATTAACTTCAATCTACATAAACTGAAGATGCACAACTAAAAATTAAATAATGACAGAAATTCCTGATTCCCTGCAATCAATTCCACAATGGATTACAGTTCTGACGAACTAGGTGAAGGTCTCCAAAGGTCATACCAGTCCATTTCTTGTTAAAGTGAACTGGTACCCAGTCTCATTGTCACAAACACTGTATGCACCAGCGTATGTTACTCTCATAGAATATTCAACTGTCACAATATCACATCACAAAGAACACTGTTTGTAAAGGTGACTCACTCATTGGTTTGTCTATTAAATTGATAGATTTAGATTTATTGGGATTTAAAGTCGCTTTATTTTTTTTTTATTTTGGGGTTTTACGTCGCTTTCAACACTGTACAGGTCATATCACGACGGGTAGTTGGAAGGGCAGAGGAAACCAGTACATACAGTTCGTCAGGGTTCTGTACTGTAAACGGCCAACCAATGTCAAGCAACTACCAGCTTTCCCACTTGAGGCCATGCCGAGGAACCGAACCCCGGCTTCAGAGGTGGGAGGCGAGAGTGTTACCACTCTGCCACCATGGCCCCTTAAAGTCGCTTTCAACACATTATATAGGTTATAATACGACGAGTAGTTTTGATGGCAGAGGGTACACCTACCTACTTGTTGGTCAAGATTCTGTGCTGTAGACTGCTGTGCATTGGTAAGCAACAACCAACTTTCCCACATGGTGTCCAGGGTTTGACCCACAAACCTCAGAGGTAGGAGGCGAGTCTGTTACCCACAAATTTTACACAACAACAGAAAGGGTGCAGTTCTCTGACGTGGAGAGAATAGAAACAAGCAATTCTGGCGTCACGAAGATTTCATTGAAAAGTTTAATATCAGGGAAGAGTCCTCTGTCCACTGGGAAATTTCACCTTTAATCTCCTTAGACTATTTGGTCTTCAGTGTTATAACCACTGGCAAATTATTATGATCACTTAGAATTTTACTTGTATCTACTGTGGTTTATACATAGTGTATCCGACTGAAGTAATCAGGAGATTCACCTGAATTAAATGACACCTGAGAGATTTTATTTCATTAAAAGTGTCTTTTAACCATATATGGAAAGACTTTTAACACATACATATTTCCAAATAGATTTCTTAACTTTTATTTTAACTGGATGACCATGTAAACCAAACACAAAAATACGTGGAACAACAAACAGAATTTCAGTGTGTTTTATCTTTGAACCTCAATAATACATTGACAGGCCCTCATTGGCCTAGTGGTTAGCAAGTTTGGCATATAATCAGAGATTGTCACCTCTGGATGGGTTCGACTCCCACAAGTGACAATGCTGAGGACCTGTCCCAAAATTACCCTGATTTAGCAGGAGTAAACCAATTAGTCACAATCCTGTGGGCCTGTCCCAATATGACTTCTGCTGTTCAATGGGACACAACCCCCAACTTTGATCTCTGCAATAACGTATCCATATAGATTTTCAAATTTAATAGATAGCATAATAAGAATGTTATTCTTCTATCTTTGTACAAAAAATATATTCCCCTAATGTTTATAAAAGTATTAGTTTGTTCACGTTAATAGATATCTTGCCAAATCTGCTACTTACATCTATATTTTAGTAAAAAGAAATTATCTTAGTGCCGTATGGGTCAACTTTATAAATGAAAACTACAGAAGGAGATTATTTATATTTATTTATACCTTTACCCCCTCAAAGAGGGAAACCTTTGCCTTGTCTGCTTAGAGGGAAATCAGGAGGCCAAAACCCACCCTGATAACCTCACAGTTGCAGATATATGTTACATAGTGGAAGTCAAATAATGCCTGGGAGTTTGCATCATCAGCCTAGGCTCAGGATTATCCTCGGCTAGCCATAGTCTGGTTTTGCTCAGTTTCTCTTATCTCCAAAACAAGCCACACCACCTGCCAACGGCCACAGAGGAGGTAGATGCCTGCTTCCATAAGCAAGCCCCTTGTCACTGCCAAGAGACATGATCTGATTAAATGTTTTATTTATCTTATAACCTGTTGTTACATTTCGGGCCATGGTGTCGCAATGGTAACACACTGGCCTCCCACCTCTGAGGTCTGCAATTCAAACCCCAGACCCTATGTAGGAAAGATTGTAGTTTCTTTCCGATGGTCATCAGTTTTCTGTACAGAACCTTGACCAACTGTATGCACTGGTTTCCTCTGCCCATAAAACTACCCGAAGTGATATGACTTATACAATGTTGATAGCGACATTAGACGCCAAATAAATACATAAATAAAGTTATGTTTGATGAGGCCAAGGTTAAGTATTAGTTAGCATAGCCTCAATTGTACAAATGTTTAAAAGCAAATTATATAGTTATTTTACCATTTATACATCATTTTACGCTATATTTGTGCATAACATGATTACATTATATAAATATGCTGTTATGTATATCTAATTTTATATTCATGGCATTTTAATCCTTTTTCTTATCGGATGGACCTGCCTTGAGCAAAAAAAAGTATTGAAAATCTCGGCCCTATCGGGCCTCGCTCTCCAATATTTTCTGGTATTGGCCACTTTTTCGGAGTTTAACTGTATTAGTAAATCCCAGCTGGTGGTTATCACAATAGAAAAACTATCCAATACTAATAAGTATCGGACAATTAACTCTCCAATACCTGGTGGGTATTGGAGGGTTAATTATCCAATTGTTGTTAGTAGCAAAGTCATTTAAGTGACGTGTAAGTAAAAATATATCTCTTTAGACTTCATTTAAACGACATTATCAAAAGTACTGGTAGCTAATATACAGCTAAAACAAATGTTTATGTTTATAAAAATGATCTTTGACTGCTTGAACTTTAAACTACAGTTGCAACAAAATGAGTCCCCGAAAAAATGTTAAGATGTTAATATAAACACAAATAACCTGTAAATGTGAATGGACACATGCTAAAATCTCAATTCAACGTAGCCTCAATTCAAAAACATACCTAATTTTATACCTGCAAAGTTATAATTTGAAGTTGCTCGTAATCCCCAAAATTATAGTCGGTGTGCATTATATATCTCAAAAACTCACAGGTTTGAGGTCACCCTAAATTCATTCAAAATTAACCTAACTCATTAATTTATTCAGCGATTGGTTTGAGTGGTAAGAATGTAAGGACTTCACAAAATGATGGGCTTTTTAATGGTCAAATTACTGAAGTAAAAATATTCTTTGACAAACTAGGTAAATGTTTCGGGATAGACCCATACAAATATGTGGGTAAATGGTTTTTGACCTGGTGTTCAAAAACAAGGGATGACAACATTACTAGTATCTATTCAGGTTTTAATATCCCTTTCAACACTGTTTTGATCATATTACGTATGTACCTCTTAAATGGTATTTTAATATGATGTCATTAAATTATAGAAATAAAGTAAAGTTACGGTGAAATATTTAAATATGAATGCATATTGTAAAATATTTTAGATGTGCTAAATACAAAGAAGAAAATAAACTGGGCCTAATCTCTGATGACTGGTTGGCCAATCCCAACAGAACAACTCTTGACAACCCTGGCTTGAGTATATGTCTCGTTCTGATAGAACTTGAGGGTATGACTGTAGATGAATTAAACCTACAGTAATTGTTGTTTTATAACAGAGGTTCGACATACAGATAAAGCAGAATACCCACCAGCAACCTTAATATTATGGATGATCATACAGAGCTGTATATCTACATACTATATGGGATGAATTACCTGGGTCTTTTCTTGAGACCACTATCCGCACCTACCTCGAATGTATGGTACAACATAAGGGAACCGTAAGGGAGGCATACACTGGGAAGCATGGTTAAGAATATTAGTAGCAAAGGAAATATTCGTGGCTATTGCACAAATCACTGTCTTCTGTATGCCGAAGATGATAAAATGGCTACTGTTTTTGTTGAAGCAGAAAGCTGACAAGCAGCATAAAAAGTGAAATGTTTATCTAAGTACACAACTCTCAGCTGTATAGTTATAATTGCTAGGGTGTGTGCGTGTTGGTTGAATATACGAGACAAGGTTGTATGCTAGGTGCTACAAGGTCTTTAAACGTGGTTTTGTATGTGTGAGTATGCATATGAGTGTGTATTATTATCTTTTTGTTACGGGTTTTTAGTGGTCTAGTAGTTGTCAAGTTTGGCATCTAATCACAGCCTGTCACTTCTGTTCAGGTTTATCTCTCGCAAGTAATAATACTGCGGGCCTGTCTTAATTTGATTCTGACTGTTGAAGAGCAAGTAAAATCAATGCTTGACCATCCAAGTTATAAAGAAATGTGTTGTCTCTCAGGTCTGATAATTCATGTTGAAATTCATGTCAGTACAATCAATCTGGTTAGAGAGCAGAACATACAAACATCATTTGCCCAAAATTTCAATTTATCCTGAGCCTTTCCTAAGAATTAAAACTTGTGGGCATAAAGGTCAGCAAAATAAGAAGTGAGCATTTTAATAACATTATTAAGAATTAATATTAAGACATTATTAAGGATTGAGAAATAGGTCGAGTCTCAAATTAATTACAAAGTATATCATCTGGAACTTAAGCAACCTTTTTGATAATTACTATACACAGGGTCTGCATTTTAAAAATAATTTATCTTACGTAGAATTCACACAATCAGCAGGAGGGGTCTCACATCATGCAAATGTGGTAAGTAATGATACATAAAGCGACTATCGGTCATTAAAATCTCTTTATACAATGTTCACTTAAAATTGTTGACTCACATAGTACGAGAGCACAAAATGCTTAGTAAACACCTGCGCCAATAGCTGGCAATTTCTGATGCATCTGTTTCCTTCCACTTCAAGACACACAATGGACAAAGCACATTGGGGGATGGGTTTCCCTTACTCTCTCAAGTTTCCCTCGTTAATTTGGGAGGTTGTGTGTACTTGTACTGTCGAATGTCAAACACAGTAGCCTTATACCAGAAGTAATATTTTTCCAGGCAGCTTTCGTGAAGATAAATTTAATTAAGTGACCAAAGTGTTACAAGTTTTTACATGACGAGGAGAATCTGTAAGATCACTCTCACCTAACAGGAAATTGATGCAATATTTTGGATATGAATAAAGTCCAAATTGAGTTGATACATCAATTTTATGTAGCCAGAGTCATACTGCGACAGGTAATCAGAAGGTGGATTATACATGAATATAATATGTAAATACATAAATAAATGGAAAGAGTCCATCAGGGGAGAGAAGTTATTTGTAACAAGCCTCCCATCCCTTATACTTGACAATGAAATAAATAAGACATTTTCAGCCAAAATATTTTATTCCAGTGCTCACACTCTAACACTTGTAAAAGCTATGACATGAAATGTTCAGCCATGTTAAATAAAGTAACAACCGAGTCTTGTGTTATGTTCAGGTAGTAGTTGCTCCTAGCAGATGCCACGGCACGTCACCTCGCCCGACTGCTGGCACGTACACCATTTTTTACATTGTGGATCTTCTAGTTTCACGGACCAGGTCTCACCTGCTTTGTGTTCCTCCCCATCATACAGGCAGTATGTCTCGCTCAAACAGCGTGCTCTGGGAGGACATGCAGGGGGCTGCTGAAAGCCACAATATATATCACTTTTAACTTTTTGAAAAGCTAAGTTGACTTGTTTTACATATATCTTTTTTACTGCTTGAGTTACACTGATGAATTCATTGTTCCCACATGTTGTCAAAGTTTTATTTAAACCCACATCCATAAAGATGAAACTTATCCAAACTCTCACAACAACTAAGCCATTATGGCTCTACTGGCGTTCTGTACATTTGCAGCAATAGAAATATTAGTAGTATTTCCAACCTCGTGCTTAAACAGTTCTTGGTTAGCCGTTGTCTTAAACATGTAATACAGGTGATGACATAAAATAGGGATTATTGAGGCCTAAACCAGCACATTGAAAAAAGGAAAGGTGTTGATTAGTGTATTATAGCAACACCACAATTGCACATGTGCACAGATTTATTCATGTATTTGGGTTTATTGGGGTTGACCATCACTCATGATGAACCCCTCATGATGGGCAGTTTCTAGGGCAGTGAAAACCAGGGGCCGATTTCACAAAGGGACTTAAGTCCAGATTTAGACTTAAATTTAGGACTTTGGTCTTAAATTTTGTCAAAAGAATGTTAAGTCTGTGGTCTTGGATTTAGCGGATTTCACAAAGCAGCTAAGTCCATGAAATTGCTAAGTCAGTAGACTTAACTTTAAGTCTGGGAGGTAGTGGGCTAAAATTTTGTAAAGAGGACTTAAATATGGCCGCCATAAAGTTTTCTCCACTTCAAAATTTGAATGGCTGTAAATAAAGTATAATTACACAGAACATCTCACTAAAGTAGTCTTTGGGAAGTTTATATGTGGCAACAAGGTTTTCCATTTCAAAACAGCCCTTATCCTTAGATAAAACACATCAAATGAAGGACATATGGCACCAATATTATATTTTGAATAGATAGAAAAGGTCACATGACACAGAAAACCACTGTGGTTATTTGACAAGCTTGGACTTAGCTAAGTCACCTTTGTGAAATCAATTTTAAGTCCCAGACCTAGCTAAGACCAAAGTCTTAGATTTAAGTCCCTGACTTAGCCAATAAACCGACTTTCTTTAAGTCCTTTAGTGAAATCGGCCCCAGTACATACTAGTTAGTCAAGACTCTGCACGTGAACTGCCGGGCATGGGTACAACCAATTTTCCCACATAAGATCTCAAAAAACATCAATGCCAACAGTTTATCAAAAGTGATAACATTAGTCTTTTTCGGGTATATTTGTGGTAAAAGGACTGGACAAATTGCTAGTATATTTATTCAGTGAAACTGTTGGTGGAGTGAAAGTAACAAATTACAAGAATTGGAATTTTATAACAGGAACAATAATAATATAATATAACAACTAGAACAACCTTTAATAAGAATGGATGGCATAAAATTATGATTGTTGGGTTCTCCAGTTCATGAAATTGCCAAGTTTACGTTTGGGGAGTAATATATATATGAATTCAGATATAAGCTTGATTTAGAACATCAAGTATCAGTGGTTTGTAAACCACTTTGAAATTACTTCGATATCTGACCAACTTATTTGTGTTACTTTGTCTTCAGCCAGAAAATTACAGGCCCCACTGATTTCCCTCTTTTTTATTTGATAGGTAACTTTCAAAGCTTCTGTCGACATAAAAGAACATGGCAAATTATGTTTGCCCACCATCCTACCGATGGTCTTATCTCACTTTATACTTTGCAGTTGTTTAGTTTTACAATGGAAATGAAGAACTTGTGTTCTATATAATAAACACCCAATTGATTTGACTTTCCATAGTCATTTATGACATTAGAGACTTTCCAAAGTGTATTATTATTAACAATCACCTTTATGGTAACCTCATAGTATTTTTTATTTATACATGATAACTTCATGGTGTTTTACAGTTTTTCATGGTAACCTTATGGTCTTTTACAAATTTATTATTTTTGTTCGGTGGTTTAACAGTTATTTTTACGATAAGAAAAAATTTCTCACCTGATTTGAAAACCTTATAGTATTCTAGCTATTGTAATGAGTACCTAAACCCTGTGTGTATTTGAAAAAAACATGTTCTTGAACATTTATGTTTCTGCTAACAGTAATAAAAATCTTCAAACTGCTTATTATTAATCATTCATCTTGACTTTTGACACATGTCACACTCCACCGATACTTAGTTTTTTCTTACCTGCGGTGGGTTCAACTCCCACAAATGACAAAAAAGCTGAGGACATGTCCAAATATGACCCTGGCTGTTGCAGGCAACATAAAACCCCAACTATGACCTTTGGTTGTTCCTTACTTACACATTCATTGGTTTCCTCTTTCTTTTGGATTCTTTCAACTGAAGTGACAATGTACTTACCTGGGACATGCTGAAGACACAAAGTGCTGCCAGACAAAGCAGTATCAAGGCGGATGCTTTCCAATCAGCCATTTCCTTGTCACTTTTCAAGTTTCAACTCTGTGTATCACACCACAGATATTTATCTATCTATATATATACACACAGTGTAAGCTAAATAATTGAAAAAATGAAACTCTAAATTAGAAAAAAATGTATATTTATATAAAATTCACAAAATGGCTAAAATGATTGCCTATTATTGCAGCCTACTTGTCTTGTATTTTAAATTTAAGTACATGTAAACTATCTTTACAATTACAAAATTACAAACTAGATTTCAAAAGTGATTACTCAATTTATTACTTACATCACTCACATGAAAGAAAATTAACTTTTAAAAGTGAATATCAACATCAAATAACAAAAAAAAAAAACAGCTTCTGAACAGAGACACACAAGGATAGTGATTACTGAAATTGTAAACAAAAACCCCTTGAAATTACTGGAATTATAAAAAATTACTGAATTAAAAAAAACAGGATCGTATGCAATGCAATTGAGGTAGTATCCTAACCTTAAAGTTAAGTAAAGATGAGGAAGGGATAGCTCTACTTTTAAACTTTTAATGTACATATTAAATAAATGTAAAACCATCTTAAGTTGAAGTTAAGTACATTGTGTACATTACGAAACTGGCTCTGAAAATTTCCCTTTTACTGATGAAAAGCTTCTACTGAAATGTTAACTCTCATAAATAAAATTCCATTATGACTCTTTACAAGTTAGTTCTTAAGTGATTAAGAATAGATTTTGACTAAAGAATGTTTATGTAACTGGATCAGAGATGATTAAGAGCATTTACAGCAAGAACAGACTCCATGCACTGCTGAATAAAGTGTTACATGCTATGACCCCTTTCCAAAGACGTACACAACAAATTCACAAAAATGATCTGCATAAATATTGCTCATTTTAAGGGAAAGTGGAACATTACCCAACAGACCACACCCACGCAATTGTGTTCTTTAAAAGAAATGTCTCGGACTTAAATGAGGTGCATAATCATTTTGAATCATCCCAAAGGGCTACAATTAAGGGCCAGTAAGGGTATCCAACTCTGTTAAAACATGTAAACATCATTTGAGATTATAATTGCAATTTTAATATCTCCATTAATTAAGGCGGTTTTTGGCATTACACATAACTGATTTGGTTATCCCAAAATCCATGTCCCGCTGGTGACTTTATATCCAACTGGACGCGTGACCCTCCCTACAGAGCCAACAGCTGTGTTACATGGTCCTTACATTAATTTATGGCAGGAATTTCTAACTTTTATGACTGAACTTGAAGAAATGAAGGCAGACTCGCAACCAGTATTATGGCTGTGCATACTTATCTGACAACTCCACTAAACACAATGGTCAGTGACCACATGCTAAAGACAATTATTGTGGAAACAGCAGCCAGCATGTCTCATAAGAGAGTCTACAGAAAACAAACCACAGAATGTTTACACCTCTCGTCTGGTAGCCTTAAAATGAAATATTTTGTTGAAGTTTGCAAGATCAACACTTACAGAGATCACAAAAAGAAAAAAAAATATTTTATTATGGCAATTTTTGTTCGTAACTGTTTACATTGAATAAAAGTGATGAAAGTATATCGATCTGTACATTTTTATTTCTTCTGTACATTCAACTTACCTAATTAACAGCAGTAGTATTTTAAGAACAATGATCTTTCAAAGACACTACATTATCATAGGCATAGGAACTGGGGGGCAGCGGGGCTGCCGCCCCCCAACCACAAAGTTGGGGGGGATATATTTTCGCCCCCCCCACTCCAGTTTTGAAGTTTATGTAAATTTTTACAGTTAACTCAATAATATGTGGTCAAATTACACTTTAACTGTGTCCATAGCTCACATGTACCATTGTGTAAGCTACTATTTGAACTATAAAATATTTATTTTTATGATTTGTAAAAGGAGCCTGTCATAGAATTTGTAAGATTCTGTGAAACGTTTTACTTATACATACCAAAATCAAACATATAGTAATCTACATATCTATATAGAGTAAGTTGTTAATTATTTAAAACTTAGACATTAAGCTTCAAATTCAGCACAGCAATTTGTCAGCTGATAAGATTTTTCCCAGAAAACTCTTCCTATTTTACTGTGTGTTTATTTGACCTAGCAAGTCCAATGATTATACATCTCCCTCAATTTGTGGATTAACCTTGCTAGAAATGAGTTTTGTATCACCTCGAAACTTTAAGGAAAGGCCACAGGTTCTGGAAACATGTAGTAAAGATATTAGAAATACCTTTCAAATGTGGAGGTGACTATACATATCTAGGATTGATGTCAGTCACACTGTCGTTACAAAGATTTTCGTTGGTAAAGGAACTTAAAAATATTTTAATTGGACCAATTGAATTTGTATATTTCCTACATACAATACATTCTGTAAAATTAACCAAAGTTGTTGGTATTGAGACGAGTCGGTGCAATCTAGTCCTCGCCCCCAACCAGAAATTGCTTCCTATGCCCCTGATTATGATAAATTGCCACCAGTACACATAAGATTATCTCAGTTTGCTGGTGACCCACCTGAAGGACCAAAGTGCTGTCAGTCAAAAGGAAGTCCAATCTGTTGTAGCATGTGGTATTTTATGTGAGGTAGCCTGTATTTCCATCAGAAGGTCTGTCATTTCCTTAATAAGTTCAGTCACCAACAAACTAAAATATCAACCTTCAGTGGTTGGCGGCTTTATGATTACAAAGAGATTTCACCTGAATGAGATGACCTGTTGTCTCAAACATGGTCGCCTCAAACGGCAATAGCCTGGTTTTGGAACTGCATTTGGAGGTGACTGGGTTTTTAACTCTAACAACTGAACCGGCAGACTGTACAGGTGATCTAGTGGGTGGCAGAGCAAGTTGCAAAAATATCAACTTATTTCAGACACGTTGTTAAAAATTACTGTATTTTTTGCAGATTTGCAATTGAGGTTGGCAACAGTCTGTTTATGCCCTTGCCTTTCCCCACTCTCCCAACAAAATTCTTGGTGATTGACCAAAGAGAGGAAGTAGTGTGGCAAAGTCATCAGAAATGAAACATAGGTATTAGACAGATTGCTTTCATGTAAATATAAATACATAACCACCTGCTTATCTTTTTCTGAACTGATTTTTTTTTGCAAGAAACCCTATATGAAAAATACTAATAATCAGACACACTAGGATGTCACAGCCAACAGAATAATTGAAATTTTTTTAATAATACTACTACCAGTATCATCTATGTGCATAATAAAAGTTGCTCTTACATTACATGGTATGCTTGTCTAAAACTTAACATTTTTTTTTTGTATTTATACTCAGTGCAATGCATCCACGTACTTCAGGACTCAAAGCATTTTTTTATCCACCATGTGACATATTTGCCCTAACTGATACTCCGAACTCGTATAATATTGTTATCTTCATTCATGATATATTTTTTCTGTATGTTATTCGGGAAGTTTTCCTATTATATGACCTTTCTGACTGTGCAAGTATAGTCCATCTCTTAAATTACTGACTTTCCCCTAACTTGAAGACAGAGGCTCAAGGATGACCATGTATCAACGTCCTTGAGGTCCTTTAGCCTGCCACTGGTCACGTAATTGGATTAACTATGCAACAAAAACACAGAATGGGAAAGTTCTGTTTAAAGTAGGAGTGAAGAGTAACTGTATATACTAATTCCTATCTACTTCCCTTTTCTTCAATTCATTTGCTAATTCAAAAATAGATTACAAATATTTGCTTTTTGTACAGATTTGCTGAATTTAATATGTGTCATTTTTAAAAGTTTAAAAAGAAATAAAATATATTATATAAGAGGTCTGAATTTTTCCACCCCTTCAACTTTGGGGTGGAGAACCTTTCTGGGTGGGAACATATCCAGGTGGGAACTTTTCTGGTTATCAATATACAGGGATAGATCTACGCAGCGGTGGCAGAGTTGTAGGTAAAACTATTGTTGTGGATAAATACACTTGGATTTGAAGAATCAAAAGTGGACACCCCTAAGAAAACTGAGCAGGTGCAGAGGGATAAACAGGATTTAAAGTAACAAGGCAGGCCTGCATTGAGCTACTTGCAAAAGCTAGTGCCCACTAATACAAAAAAAAACACTTTAATTTCATTTGACACAACAGAGGAAAAACACACCAATTTACTTACAAAACCGGCACTCAACTCTGAAGTTTACAATGCTTTTCTATTTAACAGCTGTAAAATATACTCGAGGCAATACACTGGGGAACAGACAGAGCATACAAAATAGAATGTATGAAAATTTAGCAAATGCCAGGAAGCACATATCCATAGTAACCCCATGCTCCAATTACTTCTCTACTGATGGAGATTCTCACATATACACGAGATTCTCTGCCATTCAATGGTTGAAAATAAAACTAGACCAGATAGCAGGGAAGGTAGAGGCGAAAAGATTTGCAAATCTGGGAAGTATCAACTCTTGTTTAGTATCTGTAATTTAGTTCCCATTACTGGTATATTTGTGTTCATATACCCCTCTTTTTATTTTTGACTTGTAAAGCATAACGATTTCAATTATGCAGTGGTATCCATTTGACAACCATTGAGGTTTTTGGATAATGCTTAAGTAGAACTAGCAGTTTCTTCCAACACATATTACCTCTCCTGAGGTATCTGACGGTCAGTGTCAGTTTGTATTTATTGTATCTTTAGTGTTTTACGTCACATCCAGTCACTTATTGGTCATATTGTGAGAGATAGTATGAAGGGCAGAGGAAACCAGCGCATACAGTTGGTCAAGGTTCTGTACTGTAAAGTGCTGAACAACAGCAAGCAACTACCAGCTTTCCCGTATGAGGTCAGGCCGGAATTCAAACTCTGATCTCAGAGGTAGGAGGTGAGTGTGTTACTACTGTCTCACCATAGCCCCCTTGACTCATTATCAAACTGAAAGAAATTATATTTCTAATTGGACTTTTATAGCGCTTAATCTTCCCTATTTAAAGGCGACTGAAACAGTAGTGCTACAGAACCAAAACTAAGACTAAAGGTGGCTATGCCTTGGTGTACAGGTCAGTACTGAGCTGCTCTCCTAAAGAGGCTAAGTTGGGGGATGGATAAAACTCATCATGAAGAGCATGCCAAACAGTGGGGGCATCAAAGGCAAAACTATAACCAAACTGTTTGACAGATTTATGAATAAAGGGTTGCAATTTTGGAATAACAAGGAAATTACCACCACTCTAACTACGCCTGGTCCTGTAAGAACTGCTGTAAGTAGAGATATATGGGGCAAAATACTGTGGAAAACCAGTTTGAAGAAACTTGTAAACAAGGAAGATTGTTTTAAAGACTGAGCAATGTCCAACAGGAAGCCAGTGCAATGTCTTAAGCCCAGAAGTTATACTAGTATATCTACTGGTATTTGATACGAGTTTAGCTGCACTATTTTGGATTCAAAGTAATTTACGAAGATTAACCTTAGAGACACTCTTGAAAAGTGAGTTACAATAACCCACTGACTACTAACAAGAGCATTAGCCACAAATTCAGAAGCACCATGAGTAAGAAACCACTTGACATGTCTAGAGTCACAGAGTTGCACAAAACAACTTTTGCGGGCATTCTGAACATGTTTGGAAAAGGAAAAATCAGAATCGAACCACACAGCCAAATTCTTGACTGACTCATCAAGGCAGAGAGGACTACCCAAGGTGGTAGTTGGGAAATATGCTTTCAACTTATCCCTCTGTCTTTTCGATCCAAATACAATAAACTCAGTTTTGTCTTGATTCAGTTTGAGCTTATTAGTGGACATCCACTCTTTAACATCATCTAGGCACATGTTCAACTGTTCAACACAGTAGAGATTAATTCCTTGATATATGGCCATAAACTTGGGTGTCATTTGCATAAAAATGAAACTTTATTCTTTATGTTTAGCAATAAACAAACTGGGGGAGAGGTGTACAATGAAAACAATAAAGGATCCAAGATAGAACCTTGGAATTTACAAAGATCAGAGAGAGTAGAACCAATTTTTAATGACTGATGGTGCTCATATAGATAGGAAGTGAACCATTTCAGGACAGAACCACCAACCCCAAACCAAGTGTGAAGACAACTTAGAAGAGTGGAATGATCAATAGTGTCAAATGATGCAGAGAGGTCAAGCAATATCAAGGATGTAGGTTCGCCTCTTGAGAAGGATAAGTGAACTTGATTTGTTAGGGAGAAAAGAGCTGTCTTAGTCGAGTGACCTGTTTTATATGCAGACTGGTACGGATTGTCTAAGCCAAGGTCTCAAACAACATCAGGGGAGAAAATCTCTTCATGAAAATGATTGGATGATAATGTTTTCATTTGTGACAAGGGTTATGAAAAGAGAAAGCTTCACTGTTTGTTGGCTACTTATATTTTGACACACAACAAAATCTGTTCAAAGATTGGAAAAGACAATGACTAACTCGAAAGCTTCAGCTTTGATTCTGCTTGTGTGTGTAACATGGTATGTGGTGAGCATGTCACTGGTAAGTAAAGCAAACATTTATTGTTTATTATTTAATCTAATCAGGATAAGAAACTGAAGTGATTTCACTGATGCGGTTACTTTTAAGTATGTATAATGAATGACTGCTCGACTTCTCCGTCAGGATGAGTCAAATTTTATTTTATACTTCAACTTGCAACTAATTTACAACATACATACTTAGATATATATAACAATAGACATTAAATATATTTTACATTCATTTACATAAATATAACCAATGAGCTACAATAATTTATTTTACTACTGCTCATTATCAGATCCAATTACAACTCATTTACGATGTCCCGAAAAGTATGTGTAATGTGTTATGTAATGTGTATTTATACTCAGCGCAATATCTCCATGTACTACAGGACTAAAAGCGCTATTAAACCCATCTGACTGCACAGGTATAGCCCCAACTCACAAGTAACTGACATTCCCCTAACTGGAAGATAGAGGCTCAAGGATGACCATTTATCAACGTCCTTGAGGTTTTTTAGCCTGCCACTGGGGATAGGATCCAATGACAGGGGACCACCATTTTACGTGGTCATCCGAGCCACTATGTATCTGCCTGTACCTGGGTTTGAACCCACATCCTCTGAGTTCCTAGACAAGTGTGTTACCGCTAGGCCAAAGTGACAGATGAGATCATTTAATATTAATTTGTTTCTTTTAAATGCTCATTGAACCCAAATATTGAAACAACACTTAAAGAAAACAAGAGCACTCGGAGAGTACATATTCTACCAGGTCAGGTATGATTTTGACAGTCCCTGCCCCTCCCAAATAAAGGCAAAGTGGGGTTATATATATTTATTATTATACAATCAATGTTGCTACTAAAAATACTTGTAAAGACATTCTATTCTATTCTATTCTGTACTTTTATAGTGCTTAATCTCTGCAAGGCAGACTCTAAGGCGCAACACCAAAAATCAAGTTTAAGAAATCATCTGTCCATAGCCGTTGCCAAGTCCAGTACCACGGAGACGCCGGATAGAGTGTATGCTAAGGAGGGAATGCCTTGTGGAAGAGATATGATTTTAACCTTTTCCTGAAACAGGTGAGAGTTGGGGCAGAACGTACCTCATTAGGCAAATGATTCCAGACTGTGGGGGCATCAAAAGCAAAGCTGTGGCCAAAGTGATTTTTGGATTTATGTACAGATGGACAGAATTGAGGAACCTCCAGGAACCTTTTATCTGGATGGTTGTATCTTGTACTATATCTTCCGCAACGAGTGGGCAGAAGAGGACCAAAGTAACTGGGATGACCACTGTGAAGAAACTTATAAACTAGAGTGGCAGTTTTAAAGATACAGCGAAATTCAACTGGGAGCCAATGGAGTCGTTTGAGAATAGGAGATGCCTGCGTGTATTTGTTACAGTTTGTGACAATCCTGGCAAGTGTATTTTGAATACACTGTAGTTTACGCATATTGAGACTGGACAGACTCCTGAAGAGAGAGTTGCAGTAATCAAGGCGACTGCTCACCAAGGCATTAGCTGCCAGGATAGCAGCCTCATCAGTCAAGTGCTTTCTAACCCGCCTGAGATCACGAATTTGAATGAAGCATGTCTTACAAATATTGCGGACATGGTTAGCAAAGGAAAAATTAGCATCAAACCAGACACCAAGGTTCTTAAAACAACTGTAGGATGCATGAAATTACCAAATATCTTAACTGGGAGATAGGGATCTAATTTCTTGAGTTGTGCATGGGATCCAAAGATGATAAACTCTGTTTTGTCAGGATTTAGTTTGAGCATACTTGACGACATCCATTTTTGAACATCCAGAAGACAAGAATTCAGTTTGTTAAAAGCCAGGGCTGCATTTTTGTGAGAGATATGAATAAACAACTGCGTGTCGTCTGCATAAAAGTGGTATTTGTGGTATCTGAAATAAAGACATATAATACAAATGATATTAACGAGTACATAATATTCTTAAAGCCGTACTAAAAGTTGACATTATAACCTCATTAATATATATTTATCTATAAACCCCCCATGACCCCAATGTAATTGGGTTGACCTCAAGGTCAAACCGACAGCTACTAGCTGGGATAAATCTAGTTAATTAACAAATGAAATGAGTAGAAATTAAACAAGTTAAAGGTGAAAACAATACCTGGAGGTAAAACCCAGGTGAATTGAGGTCAAAGGTCGAGGTGAACCATGAACCATGATTTAACTATCCTTATAAGTTAAGGGTTGAAAACAATACCTCCACATATGACAAGCAGAGGTTAAGCAGGTTAAGCAGAGTTAAGGTCAAAGGTCAAGGTCACCCAGCCAGGTCCTGAACCCTGATAACTGGAGAGGTCCAAGCAGGTCATGCGATCATAATATAGTATAAACATGTAAAATTATGAGTAAAATGTAATATGATAATAGAAAGAAGGGGCCCAAACACCCAGTAGAGGTAGTGAGAGGAGGCTAGGCATACAAGTGGGAGCTAAAAGCCGCTGAAACCTGTGACTGGGAGGAAGGGAGGGCAATGTAATGCCAGACACAATTGGAAGTCCAAGTGCCCTGGGCCTGAATGTCTTGAATGGGCACTCCATGCTGGAAGGCCCAAGAAGCCCCCCCCCCCCCCCCCCCCCCCATGGAAATCATGGAAGGTAAGTGACCTGTGGAGTCCCAGGAGATTGGAAACCTGCTTGAGATGCTTTCTAGCTGCCGAATCTGTAAGGGGTACAAGTGTCTTTCCTTGTGGTATCTGAAATAAAGCCGAATCAGAGTGGGAGGGATATGTACCCATCATCTGCTGCAAAGCTGCAATTGGACAGAGGGCAGAAGCACCAAAGTAAGGGATATCAACTGTGGTGGTCTTGACACGGTCTTGTAAGGTTTTAGACCATTTCACTACAATGACCGCCCTCTGAAAAGCAAACACCACATCCCCCACACAAAGATGCCTAGTACTATCAAAGTTCTTTGCAGCATGCGGCAATATGTTGGATATCCTGAGAAAGGAGAAAAAATCCAACAAATACAAGGGTTTATAAACCAGAGCAAATTGTAAATAACCAGAAACAGTAATAATTTGCAAAAGCAAAGTGTGGTCTATGACTAGTTTTATAACAGGAGCCAAAGGTCGGTTAACTTTTAATGATTTAACAAACAAAGGAATCCTCTGATCCCTGAATGGTGCAGTGTTAAGGCCATACATGATGGACATGGATCTAATAGCAGTAATATGGTTTGTGATATTGTCAGGAGACATACCGGACTGGGCTAAATACTCCATAAATGCCAGTACATCCAATGCTGAGACTTCAGGAAGCGACAGGTCCACCACCACCAGGAAAGCCAGGAAAAGTGGAAACATTCTTTCATAGGAAGCCAAGGTATTAGGGCAGAAGTCAAAACGCAACCTCCTGCAAGCCTGAGTAGCCAGTGGAGCTGTCGCCACCTGAGAATCTGAAATATAAATAAAACTTATAAAAATTTTATCATCAATCCCCCCTCCATACGCTTATGGAGGGGGGGTTGATGATAAAATGTAATACCATTGTAAGAGGTTAAGAATACTTGAAACCATTTCAAGTCCTTAAAAAACTCCTCAGTAAGAAATATGTTAACATTATCATGATTTCCTCTGAGAAGTTGGAGCATACGGTTGAGAAAAAATCTGGCTGGCCTGACACATTTCGTAATGTACAACAATAGACCTAATAATGATTGTAATTCATTTTTGGAGACCATTCTCTTATCCGACCATGCCTGACACATTTGACATATGTCTTGTAACTTATCATCTGGGATTGATATAGTTCTATTAACAGTATCAAACATTACCTAAGCATATGACCTTTGTACTGGGAGGACATAATTTCTTAATACTAATGTCCAATCCAAGATCCTGGACAAAACAAAAATTGATAAGACTGACCTATATTTGACGGTAATCCACAGTATATGAGGTCATCAATGTAGCTCATGAGGGCATTATGACCATTTTTCCTCATAATGTATTTTCCTGCGTCACTTATCTTACTAAAAAAATGCACCCAAGCGATATCCAAATGGAAGCGACAGATCCAGATACAGTTTGCCCCTATGCTGTAAGCCCAGGAGGTCAATGTCCCCTGGATCTATCCGGATATGCCTAAAAGCTCAGCTGATATCGACCTTAAAAATTGCAGCCGAAGGACCTAATTCATTCAATGTTCGTATAATGGAATCTATGGATGGATAATGCATCTGAAAATTAGTGTCGAGATATTTGTCCTTGAGTACTCCATCATTAATAGAATAACCTTTAGGAAAACTCAGATCCATAATAGTCCTTCTAGAGTCCGAATCCGACTTTGCCCTAGTCATAAAGGGTGAGATATGGATGTCAAAAGGTTTGACATCTAAAGGACCTAGCATTGCCTGAAATCCGACTTCTTCTTGAATATATCTATCTACATGATCCGGATATAACCTAGCAGAAGCATGGTTTATCAATGTGCTGTGAAGGTCTCTGGATCTATCAAAATCCAGAGGAAAGCCAAATTCAATCAGATCCGGAAGCTGTTGATCAAAATAGTCCACTAGATGGCGCCTCCAACTGTTAACATTTAAACTGGTGCTAACTGGTATCCTAAGATCAACAAATTGGGACGTCCTGACTCTCTAATAAGTTTATGAGCAGTTAAAACATCTGGGATACAATCCCAGTGTCTTATGGGACCTCTGTAAACATGTATGGGGGTCAGGGGAACGCAGCCAAACTTGGTTCCAATTTGTTCTTTGCATTTATGATATTCCGGAACCGATGTAGGATCCGGTGTCAAATCCGGATCCGGTTGTGCAACCCCTCATGGTGAACTTAAACCAGTTTGTACCTGTGTATGGTAAACCTGACTGTGAACCCTGTGAGGTTCACTCTCATCTGGAGTGCTGGCTGAACCATCTCCTATGTTATTCAGTAGTTGGAACCTATTACTTGTAACTATAGAGTAACAGTCACTTACTGGTATGGTACTATCCAGTGGTTGTGTATGTGCAAAGTTCGAATCCCTGTTGCTACTTACTGCCTTGGTATCATTCTCAGTATGAATCTGACCACCTTTTCTGTGACTTTGTTTACTGGTGGTAATACTTCGCTTGACCTGATAAGTATTGAAACCAGTATTGACCATCAGCTGTTTGAGTGCATTTGGGTTACTGTGTTGGGGTGTGTTGTGACCAATCAAGTGACCCCTATGCCCTTTATGGGCATTCTGATGTTTGGAAAGTAAAGCTTGGGCGTAAGTTCTGTGGTCTCTGACTTTAAAAATTGCCATGGCAGATTCAAAGTTTCGCCTTATTTCGTCTTTGGACCAACCTGAAAGTGACCACAGATCTTTGTGAGAATGTTGAGAATTAACTTTAGTCCTAGCCTTATGGACATGACTCGAACCCGGGGTCATGCCCAGGTTTACTCGTATTTTGCACTCTTACAACATTCAGTTTGTGGATGAGGGAATGACTTACCTTCCTTAGCCCAACACGCCATACAAACATGCTTATACAGAACCCCTTTTGTTTCATGAGTCTGCTTGTGAGTACAACTACCTTTATTATAAAAGACACATGTGGTGACCTTGCCAGCAGAGGACTTGTCTTGACCTTTTTGAGCAATATTTTGAGCAGTACCATGTCTTTGGGCATGGGCCCTGCGAACTCTATCTATTTTTTTAGTTTCTGACCAACTTTTGATCTCACCTTGCTCCATACGGCACAATAACACTGCATGGCTGGCCTTTGCCGAACCCCAGGAGAACTCAGTGGCATCATCTAACAAATCAATAACATAATCTAGCATATGCTCTTTAATAGCCATATCTGACTCCTCCCTGATTGTACGGCAGAAGCCAGCCATCCACTGGATTGGGGAGACCTGATTATAGGTGACCTTATCCTTATTTTGACCTGACAACACAAATTCGTGTGGCCATCTGACCTTATTGTTGACAAAAACATCCACAGCCCCACCCCTTTGAGACTTCAATTTAGTCATACCTGGTTTGACGTTATCTGCCAAATGTCTGAGCCTAGTTTGGACCTCTTCTTGTATTCTAGCCTCCTCCCTCAACTGACTGGGTTGGGGAATATAACGAGGGACGGGAGCCGAAGAGGGAGCCGCCCCAACCTCCTAGGAAGACTGTACGCCATTGACCCTAGCTTTACTTTTTGACTTCTTAATTTTTGAAGCATCATTTGTCTTTTTCACCGGCTTTTTTATGGAATTTTCCATGCTATCTAATCTGGCCCCTAGGGCACTGAGCTGGGACAAAATCTGACTGTTAATATATTGTTGGTCTGTGAGAGCAACATTCGAACCGAGGCTTGTGTAGCCTGACCTTGTCTAGCTTTTTGAACACCATGGCCAGAAATAACAGGACTAGAGGACAAATTTTGATCAGAATGTTCAACCAATGCAGATATGTCAATATCGGATCCGGAATCAGATAAATCAGTAACCACTTGCCCGGACTGTGAAGAGTCAGCTCCCTCTCCTGACGCCGTCAAGAAGTCCACATCTGACGCTAACTGGAGTTGAATAGGAATACGACACTCTCCTCTGTTCCTCAAATTGTATCTAGCATCATTCATGTTGACATATAAAATACTAAAAACTCTTAAAAGAGGTAAAAACAAACAAATATCACAGCAAGATAGAAGGGAACAAGAATCTATGTGTTCACAGGTCACCTTCTAAATTCAAAGTGACCAATTGACCAGCTATTGGGAAGGTCACGCTTCACTGACCAATCACAGAGGTGGTAACAATACACATGGGAACAAGAACCTACAATAAAAATCTGCATTGAGGTGGGACCAGGACTGAGCCCCGAGACACCCCAATGTCTCCTAGCAAAGGGGTCAATAATAAATGTATGGGAAAATCTGAATCTTTTAGATTTTTGTTCTATCTAGGCCATTATGCAGATTCTGTTCTAAGTTGGACCAAGACCCATCTTCTCATTTATCAGAAAGATCAAACCAGTGGTATTTGCGTAATCCTGTTAACAAAAAAAAACATAGAGACAAAAGGAAAAAGAGGAAAACAAATGTTCTTGAATTCTATACCTGCTTGGCGCATAGAAGAAAACAATTTGTAACATCATCACATATATCAGTTCTGTTAACACCTGGGCTTCTGGGGAATCCCCTTTAACTCAGCTGGTTAAAGAGATAGACTTGTGGTTATTTCTGTGTGTAATCAGAAGGCTGTGGGATTGACTCCCCAACAGAACTAATCAATAATTTCTCTTTACAGCACATGGTGAGATGCCTGAAGATCCTTCCCTCTCACAGCCAAGCAAGTTAAGTGTAATAATGTAGTGAGGTAAGACCTAAGGACAAGTGTCCTTGGAGGGGTGGTATGTAATCAATTAGCCATTCGATCAACTCCAAACAAAAGAATTCCCCTTTAGCTCAGCTTAGTAAAGAACGAGGCTTGTGTTTATTTTTGTGTGTAATCAGTAGGCCGTGGGATCAACTCCCAACAGAACCAATCAATAATTTCTCTTTACAGCACAAATTCTAATAAACGCTGTTATCACACACAGCTGTGAAACATGGGTCGAAAATCATCAACAACGGCTTGTAACAACTTATTTTGTATCAACGACTTATTTTGCACTACCTGACTTATTTCGTATCAATTTTTTACTTATTTCGTATTACTGACTTATTTTGTAGTAAAATTGCCTTATTTTGTATTACTTGGCCAACTTATTTCGTACCAACAGTTGACTTAATATGTTACAAAACGGTGTGCAGAATTTTGACAAGATTTCAGGGTAATACAAAATAAGCCGATAGTACAAAATAAGCTGCTCCATAAACAACTTGTTTTGTATCACTGACTTATTTTGTATTATCAGGTTATAAAACTCCAAACTGTGTAAGAAATTTCGTTTTTAATAATGTAGAACTCTTATTCATTCATGTTTATTCATTGTACTATGGTACTATGGATTTTGCTTTGTTACGCCACCACAGTGTGTAGAGAGATTTCACTGTTACCACTCTAACGAAAAAAATATTATAGCTAGCCTTCTCAAATTTGTAGGATACATATGTAGGGAATCTTTTGATAGTTGTCATATTTTACCTTGGACCCCTCCTTCAAGGTCAAACGAGGAGAGCCACTTATTATTGGTCCTTATTTGACAACTCACTTATTATTGGTCCTAGAGGTTTGCAATGTGAAACCAACTCATAGGAAATCATGGGCGGGAATCTTATGATATGGGCAGATTTGACCTTGGACCCCTCCTTCAAGGTCAAACGAGGATTGCCAAAATTTAAGGTGCTTATAACTCGCTTATTCTTGTTCCTAGAGGTTTGTTATATGTCACACCAACCTATAGGAAATCATGGGCTAAGAATCTTTTGATGTGGTCAGATTTCCCCTTAGGCTCCTCCTTCAAGGTTAAGCGATGGTTGATTGGCTTTGGTGAGTTTTCTTTCTGGTGGATACAATTTGTATTGGTTTTCCGATGTGCTAGGTCTAGTTATTGTTATTTTACATTAAGACTTTCAAATAGATTACACTAAAACATAGATCATAAGTCAGGAAATACACCCAAAGTGTTATAATTTTCAAATATTTGCCTCTTATTAGCCATTCCATGGAACACCATGCAATTTCCTTGCATGTGTAGCCATTCCTATTGCAAATTGAAAATCCTTGCACATCTCAAAAATGCCTGGGTAAAATTATGTGAAGCTGAGTTTGATTGGTTTACCATCGTAAGAATATTTTAGAAATAATGTTTATGAACAACTTTTTGCTATATTATAATTTTGTCACAATGAAATATAGTGTATCATTTTCTTTATAAGGGGTTTTATAAGGTAAAGTTGCATTTAATTAACCAGTGTCATTGAAAATGATAAATATTCAGAAAGGTGCATGAGCATTTTGTTTTGGTAAAAGTATAGCAATTGTAACACAACTGTATAATAGGAACTTGTCAATCAGCAATTTTCAAGGCAATTTGATTTTAAAGAATTTTATTATCAAGGACAATGACATTTATTCTATGATCATTTTGTGATTGACTTCTTTCAATGGTAATTAGCACTTAAGAATTTGAAAAATCGTATTTATCCCTGAAATTTTAGTACTTGCAAAGACTTTGGTTGTTAAAATGATACACAGTCATTCTTGTTTTCTTTCTGATACAACAAAAATGCTTAATGCTACCAATGGATAAACACATTTGCCACCTGCTCTATATTCTATTGAATAATGCTGAGCTGACATGTGATTACCAATTGCCTGTTTTCTATAGAATTGGAAATTTTGTGTAATAGAATTTGGGATATATGTAGTTTTTACACTGTGCAGGTATTGTTGTCACCCATGGTGTCAGGCTGGGCAGTGGGGCCGTCTCGTGGCCATTTGGGAGGGCTGTTCAGCATAGACATGTAACTACTGTATCTCATAAACCAAAAGGGGTAGAATGTTGAGCCTTGATAGAGACATTGAGAGACACTGGTTAGGGGGTGTAGGTGTGCTTCATCACAGTATGACCTTGATTTGACCTTTGACCTTGCCGTAGTGATTTTGATCTTTAAAATCTTATCCGGCCCATATCTTCCAAACTGTAAGGTGTAGGAGGTTCATATGTGGTAGGGATATTGGTTAGGAAGTATAGGTTAGCAATGTACAGTCTAACATGTTGACCTTGTCATGCTGACCTTTAGTCTTTAGAAAGTTGATGCTTCACATGAACATTTGCTGGGGGACAGGTTAATTGTCAAACGTCATAGTCTTACATCAATGCTAACTATAACTTTTACTCTGTAATGTTGAACATGAATATATTATTTAGGCAGATGTTTCTTGAGTGTACAAAGTGTACATTTTAACATCTAATCTCATCAAATTCACTGATTTTTTTCCCAGGTTGTTGGATCTGGGCATCTCTGATGCTATTTTTATGTGGCACTACAACATGTTTTTTGCTGCTAGTTGCCTTTTTATGCTAGTGTTTCTACAATAACCAATTCTGAGTTCTCTATATGTAAAAATGTTATCCGATTCAACAAGGGCATTGATACTTCCACAAGTATATTCCAGTCCAAGATTTAAAACCAAACTCAAATTCATTTACGGATGCAGATATAATTTTCAATATACCACTGACTAGTCTAATCAATTATATCTCTGTGAAATATCAGTGCTGAAAATAAGAATTACTGTCAGGACAAATGGCAAATGGACTACAAGATTGAATACAGTAAGGATTAAATTCCTTTGAGTCCATCCCTTGGTTGAGACAAGGCACTATAAAAAGGTGAATTGAAATTACTACAAAATAAGTCAGTGATATAAAACCAAATGTCTATAGAGCAGCTGATACGAAATAAGTCGGCCAAGTAATACAAAATAAGGCAATTTTACTACAAATAAGTCAGTTATACAAAATAAGTCAAGAAATTGATATGAAATAAGTCAACTAATACAAAATAAGTCATTGATACAAAATAAGTTGTTACACAGCTTTCTTCTTTCAACAGCAACTCCTATTTCCAGCCTGGATAGTTCTTGTATTGGTAAAACATGGTGACAAAGACATTTTGTCACATGAAAAGGACGTTTTACTTCAAATTACTTAATAAATGGTTTGATATAAAAAGAGATAAACTGAAAAAACAAATGCTGTTCAATTTTCCCTTCATCACCTAAAGATTAAACAATATTATTTGATTTAATTTTACATCAATGGCAGACAAATCTATCTGTTTCATATCATTAACATAATTTTGAACCATATGTATTTGTAATAGTTTGTACAAAGGTCAAACATGGGTTTTATGTCCTGTTGAACAGCCAGGGTCATACTGGAACCCACACACAGGTCACAGCTTGTGATTAGTTGCCAAAATTGCTGACCCACTAGGCCTCAGCCATTTTCACGAAAAAAAAGGTTGAATCCTTTGCCAAATCCACCATGCCTTACTGTTATTCAAAGGTCTAGTCAGTAAAACTAACTTTACTTCTGAAACATAAAATATTACAGATTTAGTCACTAAAAGTAGCAATTATTATACACATCATAATTAGCAAAGACTAATTTTTAATAGACTAAGCTTGGTAGTGGATGGCTTCATCAATATAAAATTTTACATAAGAACATAATGAATTGACACACAAGTACTGACATAGTAAAAATGGGGATAACAACATAGTATATCCATATACAAACTGAAAGCAGTGTAACTTTATATACACATTTATGCAGCTTATGGCAGCCAATGTCCAATTTGTGACAACCATTTTTTCTGTGTTCTTTCTTTATGTTTGCGTGTTTACATATGTGCAAGTCTGATTTGCAAATGCCGGTGTCTGAACTACGGCAGCAATTTTTATCTTGATGGGAAGAAGAAAATCGAATGAAAATAAATTGCATTTCTTTTTCACCCGATCAGTAAATCGTGAATGGAACATTAGGTGTCATAAGCCACATACATGTGGATGTAAACTAATGTGGAAACATCTCAATCCACTAACAATACTGACATAGACGAAGTAAATGGAATGTATAATGCTTCTCATTTTCAAAGGTAATTAATGTTTTAACACTATTGTCAAAATAACTCTATAAAATAACAATATAAATTGAATCACAATCTTTAATAGATTACAGTTTTATACTGACGTGTAAACGTTTGGTTATCTGTTTATTTTTACAATAATCCAAGCTTCACATGTGCAAGTATCTATATCATTACATCACTTTCATACTCTTCTTTTGGACATCCATTGGAATGATTATCCATTGCATGACATGAAGACATTTGCAGCAGCATCATTTGATAGAGTATCTGTAGACCTTGCAGATGTTCATCAGTAAATGTCCAACTATCAAGTAGTGAGTCATACATGTTACAACATCTTTTAAGGTGTTCATATTGACACACTTTACATCGTATTGGTTCGCACACTGTTTGATAAGTCCTGTATTCTGCAAACAACTCAAGTTCCATTATTTCTGAGCCTATGTTTTCGTGATATAAGGACAAAGGTCTCAATTCAGCCTTGTCATTCTTGGCTTTATCAATTAGCTTCCCTACAATGTTCAGATCTCCCTCTCCCACACAAAAGACAGTGAGGTACCGCTTCATTGTTTGGGGTTCATAATACCATGGAAGCTTCAGTGTAACTCTAGCAGTTCTAAGAAGTGCCCAAATGGCACAATATTTTGAGTGAAACCCAGCTGTTGTGTTTGGATGGAGATTGTGCTCTCTACACCTGAGAAATGCTTTGGCTGCGGTCATAAACAGCTCATCCGTAAGGTTTCCAAAGACTTCGGTCATATTCCAGTTGATCATTCCATACATTTGATACACCCAAGATGTCCACTCACAAGGCTGTAGAAACTGTATACAAAATAAGGCCTTGTTGATATAATCATTGGCTTTTCCATATTTGTTCTTCAGCAGAGCCTGATAAGAAAGAGCTTGTAATATGGCTGCTCTGAAATACGGAGCATGGAGTGAGGCTGCTTTACAAATTCGTTTGTCGATTGTTTTTAAGTGGCTACCCATTTTCTCCGTGTTCCATACTCCATAGTGTGACAATATATCTGAACCATAGATGAGAAGTGCAAATCCAAGGTCTTTCCAAGTATTGTGAGACAAATATTTGTCTGAACGCTTGTGTAAGCAATCTAACATATACTTGTCAATATCCTCTGTATTCCTGTGTCTCATAAACAATCCGTAAAGATCATTTTCCAACTGCACACATAAGTCTGTGTAATATTTGTTCCTCAATACAGATTTCCTTTCAACTAAAGCTGGTCCTCTGTTTACACTGAAAGTATTAGGTACATTAAATGTCACTCAAACTATTGCACTGTATCATAAACGAAATATTCTGTCTGCCTAAATTATATGAAGTAGGTCACACAGAATGAGTCATTTAAGTTAATACCTTCTGAAACCACCAACTTATACAAATTGTAATTTCTGTCAGAAGACATTTTATCGCTTTTGGCATTCTATAAAATCAGCTTATTTACATATTCATTTATGCTCAAATCTGTACAGAAGCAGGATAAGATTATTATTACATATACATGTGAAAATATTCGTTATAAAACCCTTTGAGTAGATATTAAAAGATAATACAAATTTACAGCTTGTTAATATAAATTTAACCTTTTTGCTGACATTTTACTAATTCACTAATTTTTTCATGTTTCCCTAGTTGATAACCACACGTGAGTGAGATTAATTTATCAATCATGATTCCATTCTTACCTTTCAAGAGTCTGCTGATCCGTTACCCTTCGTTTTCTTTTCTTTCTTACATATTTTAACTTTTTTGAACACACAAAGTGCCATTTTTCCTCTGTGTCATATTGTTTTTCTTACAAAGCACTGATGTTCCTTTTTATCTAAAGAATCTGAGCTTTGAATCACAGTTTAAAAAATAAGCAGTTCTTTCTGGTTGAGATTGTTCTTCAACTTTTACAGGCAGTTTTATGCTATAAAAAAACTAGTATTAGTAAAGTTCCTGCTTTCAAGAGGTAAAGCCGCTGTTCCATTGTAAATTGGCACAAACGGAAATAAGTACTCAAACTAAATATTTCACACTATCATTAAAATATATACTGAGGTCTGTTAAATAACACATTAAACAGTTCCAGTACAACGGTTTAATACAGATCAATAACTCAGAACGTTGTTGTGTTTTTTTGGCCAAGGCTCTGCAGTTCAGGAAGTGACCAAATTGATTTATAAGTGAAGTTTAAGCAATGATAACACCACCATTGCGAAAAATATTTTATTTTATTATTATTGTTAGTATTGTTACAACACATATCTATGTCTACTGAACATTTATAACATCTACACCACGTGACTGCACAGCTTAAGTGCATTTAAATTGTAATACAAATGAATTAGTATTGGCACGCTTAATGTGTTGCCTTAAATAAAAGTACTTCTGTATAGTTACCACATAAAATCTATAATAACTAAAATACTTAAAAATTGTATATGAAGACACTACATGAGGTTCTTGTAAACCATTTCCAACTTACAATAATAAAGTACACATACAAGTTACTACATTCTACAATGACTTTACACTATTTACACATTTATATTTTCCTTTACTGTGCTTGCTGCCCAGCACACTGCTAATACATAATTATACTATGCAAATTTCTGTATTGTGTACAGTAATACAATAATAAGCCACCAAACACCCAATGTATGTAGTTAGTAGGTGGTAGTTACTGAAATAAAGTTTTGAATGAGTCAGCCACAGCTGATGCCTTAGCTGGGTCAGAAATGATGTATCTATGTACTGTTTCACTAGACCAGGTACCATGACGCTGTATATTCTGTATACTGACATTATTGTTGAAGGCCAAGGTGGCCCCCGACCGTCTGAAGGTATGGAAAGAGAAGGACCTGGAGTCCAGATGTAACCACTTCAAAATTTTTGAAAGATGGGTGCGAACTTGAGACTGGGTGAGTATGGCAGACATATTTGAGAACAAAGGAGCATTGGGAGGGGCAGGAAACTGGTGGAACATAACTTCTAAGGCTTTGACAGGGCACAGGACATTGTGAGGCAGACGAGGTATGATGACATATGTACCCTTGTTGATGGTTTGTAAAGTTTTTGACCATTTTACTATTACTACAGCTTGAGCATGTTCAAACAGAATATCACCTCTACACAAATGTTTACCAATGTGAAAACTCGATTTAGAAACAGGTACCAAATTAGAAATACGAAAAAAGCCAAAGAAGGCTAGGAGGTACAATGCTTGATACATGGACGTAAATGGTAACAACTGGCATAGGCATACAATGTTCACAAGATGTTCCAAGTCAAACAACCCCTTAAAAAGGGGTGGTTTGCTGTTGGTGTTATCAACCGCTCTTAGCATCAACTTGACCTTGGGAGTGTCAAAAACGTGAGCTGGGAGGTTGAACCACTTCATCTGGGATTTAATTGCAGAATTCTGAATTGATGTGGACCTCAGTTCATTGAAACATAAAACTCAATGAAGGCAATGATGGCACATTCGGTGGGAGCCCAAAACTGGATGTTGGTGAATTCACAAAAGGCCATGAACATGGCCTTGTAAGCCTCCAAAGTCTTGGGTTTGTATGCACTGGTTAATCTTTTGGATGCATGCTGGGTTAGAACCTGCATGAGTGGGTCATGATCTGTAAATACATAATAGTCTTTATATACAATAGTCCATTTGAAACCATTCTTCCTGAACCCTGTGCCACTTTGGATTCTTAACATGCATATTCAACACTTTATGATTACTTTCACTTCCGTTCCACCTGGATAATACATCTGCTATAACATTATTTTTTCCTTCTACATGTTGAACAACCAGTTCAATGTCGTATTTAGCGGTCAACAGCCACATATTCCTAACATAAGTGGCTAAAACCATATCCCTTGTATAGCCATTGGTGCATATCTGAGCTACAGTCATGTTGTCAGTTTTCAATAACACTTTTTTATTTACCCATTGTTGGCCCCATAGCTTCAGAGCTATTATTATGTTGACCATTTCAAAATGTGTTATATTTAATGTATCATCTTGCCTCATAACTTCCGGTAGGACACATGTGTATACGTTTTCATCCCATACACCCCCCACCCCTTGTAAACATGCATCAATGGCTAGGGACTGAGCCCAGGCTATGTCTTTGTGGTCATACGTAGAACTGCCATTGAATACTGGCAGAAACTTTATGAACCATGCAATGTCTTTTCTGATGTCTTCATTGACTGTGATATTTGTTGCGTTCGCACTTCTCAAGTTCTCTAGCAATCTATTAACAAAGTACCTGCTAGGTTTTACACACTTGTAAATGAACATAAGCGAACCTATGACAGATTGTAGTTGTTTAACTGTGATGACATGACTTTGTAAGACCCGTTCACACTTGCCCAGTATTTCCTTTAGTTTGTGATTGGGGATGGAGAGGGTGCGTTCTTTTGCATCCAGCATGATACCCAAGCAGTTACAACGTGTGGTGGGGACCACCAACTTGGACTTACTGATTGGGAAACCCAGATCACTCAAGGTTTGTAACAAGAATTGAAATGCTTCGCTTGCCTTAGGTTCTGTACCGATTCCGAGGATATCATCCACGTAGGTATACACAACAAAACCATGATTAAACATAATACATCTGAAGAAATCGCTCAAGCGTGAACACATCATACTGCCACTTCTGTGTCCGAATGGACAAAATGTGTCTGCGAAGAAGTGCGACCCCCACTTAAGTGTTAAGAGATGGTAGTCACAGGGATCTATGCGAAGTTGCCTGAACGCGCGTGATAGATCTATTTTGTATATAACTGCTTCAGAACCTAGCCTTAATAGGGACTCTGTGATATTATCTACTGTTGGGTATTGCAGTTTATAAACCGTACCTAGGTAAAAATTTGCTTTTGTAAAATAATTCACAGAGGCTTCTGCTGGCCAGCTAAGATCTATGATAATGCGTCTGTTCTCACTGTCAGGTTTATCCCTGCTCATGAAGGGTGATACATGAGTACTTTCCCCATAGGGGAAGATGGCCTTATATTCCTTCTCACTTTCTATGTATTTTTCGACATGTTCTGGAAATTTTGTTGCTGATGAATGATTTTCTTCAGCAGACACGAGCTTTCCCTCATTTACTGGATTGAAGTCTAGGGGAAATCCAAATTTCAAAAAATATGGAAGTTGATAATCCCAATAATCTTTGGCTAAGTATTCTAGCAAGTGAAAGTTAATTTTGGAAGGTAGTTGCACTTTTGCCCCTTCAAAATTATATTTTCCAGTTGCCCTGACCACTTTGTGGACTGCTACAGGGTCAAAATTACCCTCATGTACAATGACATTTGGTTTCAAAGAACTGGCAATGTTTAACCTCTTGAGATTAGTTATGGGCAAAAAACCCATGAGAGTACTTTGCTGTCTGATA